>CM070583.1:79295835-80580835 GCA_036346355.1 Rhipidocladum racemiflorum | reverse complement strand
AACTGATATGTACAAAGTCAGTACTAGCTAATGTGACCTTATTATACATGCCCTTAAGTAGATACGAGAGCTTCTAGCCAAATTTTATTTATTTATTTTTTTAAAAAAAGAAAACTTCAACGATTCGGGTCTTACAAGATCAAGGTTGTTCAACGAGCAACAACGAAGCGGCTCACTGTACGGCGAAGGCTAGCTGTACGGAACATAATTTAGTCACTTGGTTCCATCCATGGTCCAGAGTTTCTATTATCTATCAACGAATTAAAGCAGCAATTTTTTCCCAGAAACAAAACTTCAACTCCACGCTTGGCCTCACCAGCCATGCAACCTACCATGCGGCTTCCAACGCCTTCAACACCCCGTGGCAACCCCTGTGACCGGCAAATACCTTCGTCCTTCATGGAAGTATATTAAGATCACCTAAGGAAAAAAGAGGAACTTCTATCAAGGTTGCTTGCCTGCTGACTTCATGTCGAGTTTATAAGCACTTTGTGCTAATCTTTTACACGGTCCAGGGGGTGTAAGAACTAAGAAAGAAGCACTTCCGGTTTCGGGTCAGCCCCGCTTGCTGTTCTGAAGCTGCGAGAAGGGCCACTCCGAAGGCTTCGATCTCGCGAAGGTAGCTAGCTGTTCCCGTTCCCTCCAGCGACACCTCCATTGACGGAAATCCCACTCCATTCTCATGGGAATGTCCCGTTGTATGTATACCGTCAGAGAAAAAAACTGACATGTTTCTTGCTGGTTTTCTTCTCTCTTTTTTTTTGGGTGCAGATTAACCTTGATAAAGGAGAATGGTGGAGAGATTTCTTGCTCTCGTGGTGTACCTGGAACAAGCTCTCGACGGCCGCAAGTAAAGGGCAAAGCGATCTCTTGTCTTGCTCTTTATTCGTCCACCGATCGGACCAGCTCCTTTGCTTTAGTTAGTTAACTTTGCTGACAATAAAGCAGTGTGACCTGCAATTCTGTCTGCCGTGTAGAATTTTTTTTTTTTAAAAAAAAAAACAGAAACAGCCAAGAGAACTGTCTACTATACTAGTAAAGAGAGGTAAAACAGAGCAGGGGGGTGGCCAAAGGACCGACATAAAAATTACAGAAAAACTAGTGAAGGCTGTAGCGTTCCACTCCAAAATGACAGGATAGCAAACTCCCATTTGATGCTATCGATATCGCACACATTGTAAAGTGTCCCGACTAAAATAGATTCCACGATTCAATCCTCATTCTCCCGACACAATCCATCCCTCACTCTGATCGCTCTTCCAATTAGGGCTTTCACGGCCGCGATGACCGACATGCGGGTGCGGCGACAAGGACCGGGTGAGTTGCGGCAACCCGCAACCGGCCTCCAGGTGGTGCGACAAGGTCCGACGTGCGAGCCGCCGCGTACGGGCACCACGAAAGACCGAGAGTTTTCAGAATTTGACACACTTTAAAATTCGTGATTTCGAATTTGACACTCCTACCCACCGCCATACATACACACGATCGGTCCCATATGTCATCCAAATAAGCCGAAAGGCCTGCGAATTGAGTGTCAAATTCTGAAATTACACACGAAAGACCTCCTACTCCATGGAGCCCTTGCTTCCACACGATCAACGTGCGAACGTAGCAACGAGATTTGCCAGGAGGGACTGCAATTGAGCAAACAGCGACGAGAGTTACCCAGCGTGCGTCTCCTTCTCAAAGCTCCTCCTCCCCGGATCCTCCGCTTTCGATCACCAAAATCCCTTATCGTCTTCCCAAGTTAAACTATGGCACCCCACTCACAAAAGGTTCCATCTGCAGTCCATATTGCATTCCCAATATAATTTTTTTTTTGAAAGTAGCTAAAGGTGAGAATAATTAGAAGGAGAAAACAGGGTTTACAAGGTTTTTAAAGAACAGTTACAAGGTGCAAGAGAATGCACCCAACAAGCAAGGGGAGTTGGAAAGGAAAAAAAGGAAACAAGACATAGAAAAAGGGTAGTATACTTATAAGAGGCGATGTAGGAGCTTTCTAAGGTCAAACGCCTCCGCTAAAGTCCAGTTTACTGTCTCGTCTTTGATTGCATGAAGAATCTACTCGTTGGTAGCCCGGTCTTTGAAAAATTCTATTGTTACGCTCTTTCCACCATTCCCAGCATGTTAGAATGATTAGGGTTTTAACTCCTTTCCAAAAGCTCCGTTTGGCCATTAATGCGTTGTAGATTCCATTCCCAATATAATCAAGGCTCTGTGTGATGTCCATAAGGATTATGTTAAAAAGATCTATTTTGGAGACCTCCTGTCAAAGGTAGTGTGGGAGATATCCAAGTGGCAGTGATTGTTTGTTATTTGGTGGTGGTGCTGACGAGTTCTGGAAGGCAGTGATGCCGACGAGTGGCTAGGGCGAGACGGTGGTCACTGGTGAGCATGCCGGGATTCTTTTTTTACCCTTTTTTCTAATGAAACTCGTCGAAACTTTACTTGAAACATGTCGAAACTCGCTTAAATTCCTTGAATTTTTTGGGTAGAAATTTGCTGAAACTTGTTACAAACCCTGGTGAAACTTGAGTTCCAAAACCTGAAACCCATTGAAACTTTGGCTTAAAATCTTGTAGAAACTTCTAAAAATGCACAAAACTCACTAAAACATGAAACTTTTCGAACGTTCTCTTGGAACTTGTTGAAACTGTATGAAACCTGTCGCTACACTGTTGCAACGGTATATCGTTGCATAGTTTCACTCTAAAAATTAAGGCTCTATGTACACGGTATGATTTGCTCTAAATGTTTTGCGTCCGCTAAACTCCAAGCACTGGCTTCCTCCTTAATATTTGCCATGAGTACCGTCAGTGAGCACGCCTTACACTCAAAAGTTCTAAAGTTTTGTTCTTTCCGGATCTCCCAGCTAATGAGAGTCATGACCACGGAGGATAGTGCCTTCCTTTGCACTCCCCGCACACTTGTGATGTTCATCCACCGGTGCGCAATGGCTGTGATTGTGGGCCATTGGTCTCGCTCGAGGGGCACCACAACCGAGCCAAGTTGGCTACCAACCTCCATATGTTGTATTGTGTATCTGCATTCAGCGAAGAGGTGTTGTTAATTAAGCCGTTTCTAGCGTGGGATTTGCGAAGGACACAAGTACTTTGGTCTGGCCATCCCCTTGCATGTAGTCTATCTGCTGTCCAAAGGCGGTTTTGTATAGCGAGCTCTGCATTTTGGTGGTGCATGCCCACACCTTCCAGATCATCCTTTTTCGTATGTTATTGTTGTCGATTGCGAAGGAACTGAAACATCACAGGGCGATTGCGAACTGAACATCATGCTAGAACCTCGCCTTATTTCCATCGCCTATCGCGATCTTGGTGGCTGCCACAGAGAGACGATGGTCCGATCTGTCACACGGCATTTCCATTCCAATCCAACCCAAGGTTCGTGGCCCGCCTTCCATTCTTGCCATAACCATGAAGCCTCAGGCCAGGCTAGGTTGCCAACTTTTCAAGATTGAGAAATGCCCAGGCTAGGTTGTCTACAGACCAGCTCCCAATTAACCTAGCTTGCATTCACCACGCCCCCAATGGCACCTGCCCATAGAAAACGACTCCTTTTCCTGTTGTTGAGGGCACGGAGAATGCATTTGGGCCCTCCAAGGACCGTGAGGTAGTAGATGGGGAGGGAGGTGAAGACTGACTTGACCAATATGATTCTGCCGACCGACGTTTTCAGCCTACCTTGCCAACCTGCCAATCTATTGCCCGCCTGTATGTGACATGGTTATTTCGTATGGCAGTAACATGCGATCAAATGGTTCTACGTAATGGTAAGGCCCTCTCTTCTTTGAGCTTTGAAATGGAATATTGTCTCTGCTTCGAGCACTTCATATTATTTTACACTAATTTTAATTTTCCGTTGCAAAGCACGGCCAAGCTAGTAGATGAAAAGGTGTAAAACACTCTTGGATGCAAGGCGAGCGCTCCGGCGAACCTCGGAGAGGTCGAACACTCGAGCCCTCTGCTTGTTCGGAGTGGTGGGGGTGGGGGGGGGGGGGCATGTCGAGGATCGGTGTGGCCACCAGCTCGACAAAAAGGGCCCACAGCGTGTCATGGTCTAGGCAAGCCCCCCTGGTACATTGGCAGGTCGGCAGTCCACTCCTGCCCAGTAGAGGGGCTGAGCAGGGTCGGCTGTACTTTGAGGTGATAATAATGGGCTGAAATTCAACACAAATATGATTCAAATCTAAATTTTTGTTTCTTTGATTTAATACAGTTCAAGCTTAAAACTAATAAATCTATGTCTGATCCAGCCCAACTAAAGGCTTAGACCTGGATTCAAACTATTTACATATACAACATCTATATACATGTGATCAGAATTAATACATAATACGTCCTCCTAAGTCTGTTTCACTGGTCGGCGGTCTTCCCAAAGGCCGGTGGGAACTTCCCCTCTGCCGGCGTTGCCCTTGTAATTCGAAGATACTTCTTCACTTGTGGTGAGAAACAGAGATGAGCCGCATAGCCAATTGGGAGCGAAAAGGGAGGCATGGAAGGTAAAACCGTGCCGTCGATGCTTTGTACTTCGGCCAAACTTGTTCCAGCCAAGGTTTTAAATTTTATTTTTGGACTATATCTCAAATGGATCGAAATTCAAAATTTCGGCGAGATTCAAATTTTTTGGACAAAATTCAAAAACCGAAATTCAAATCTGGATTTTTTTGAACCGGGAAATCTGAAATTTCGTCCAAAATTTCTGAAATCTTGGTAAAATTTAGCTGAACGAAAATGGTTCAAACGATATCAAAAAATTTTGAAATTCTTTTTGGATGGTCCTAACACATCACTAATGTTCCCATAAAAATATAACAGTGCTACTGTCCTGGTAAAAAGCTGATCAGCAAATTTCAACCTAATGGAAAATGGTGCAAGCCACGTTAGAAACTTTTGAAAATTTTTATGAATGGTCCTAACACATCCATAATATTTTCATAAATTTTTAGATGATGATCAATCTTGAGGGATTTTGAAAAATTCAGATAGTGATACTGAAGATGGACTGACAAATTCCACTTTAATGAAAAATAGTTGAAACCACGTTAGAAAATTTTGAATTTTTGTGGATGGTCCTAACACATCCATAATGTTTTTCATAAAATTTTCTGATGATGATCAATCTTGACCATCAAAATTAAGATCAATTCAATTAATAAATTTAACCTGCTAAGAGGTATTCTTATATCATTTTTCAAATTTTTGTGGCTGCAGGACATAATCGGCACCCCGTAGATCCGCCGCCCCTGGCTGCTACCAATCCTTCAATGCTTGGCTGTGGCTGGGAGTTCTTGAATGCTTGACGTCACACCACCAATAAGGCAATAAGGCCTCTTCACCTCCTGCCAGTCGAGGTCCTAGTGGCGGCCAATGGCGCTGGGCGAGTGAAGGGGAAGGGTGGCGGTGGCAGGGTCGGGGGAGCGGAGGCCAGGCCATTCGTAGACACTGAAACAAACAAAACAAGATTCACGATAATGTACAGAGAAGGGCGTTCTGAACTCATCAAAATGCAGGTTATGTAGAATGCACGCCTAGTATTTTGTAGAACTCAATTTGTTAGGGCTCCTATTACCCAAGAACATAGCTGTGGATGCACCCTCTGGGTACCACAAGAACTGTACGCAGAGAAACGAATGAACAGGTATCAGCCGACTAATCTTTAAGCAGCATTTGTAATTTCATCCTTTGTAATTTATGCAAAAGATCATCAAACTAATGCGTTAATGTAACATTCAGAAACACAGGATTTTTAGAGAAACAACTGCAGTCATGATATCACAGTCATGTTCAGTGGCAACACCTTGCGGTTTAAGCTCATGTTTTCAAGAAGTTTCTGCTTCTGCCCACTGAAAGATACGAGGTAGGATACGCGAAAGCCCCTCGGAAACTTGAGGGAATAGAGGGCAATGAGCTGCTGGGCATCGTGGAGTGCATCTTCAACTGATGATACATGTCCCGTTGCATAAAATTCCTCAATTTACTTGTCACAACCAGAGCCAAAATTCCACGGAGACTCTTGACATTGGGCCTCCTAAAGCATAGAGAAATTTTACGGTGCATTATACTGGTAATATATAATAAGTAGTAGAAATCAGATCTAGCTATTGATTTGTTAAGGATATTTCTACTACTCTACTAATCAGATCGTAAAGAATGAATGATCCATATTGAATGATGATGACTGATTCAAAGTCTACTGTGTTTCTCTTTTTTAGGGAGATGTTTCTATGCAACACTGTTTTAAATTTGTATGGATATTAAAGTATGAATAAAGGGGTGGATACTGATTACTTACCCTTGTGACTGTTTCAAAATTTATACAACTTGTATTAAGAGATAATGCATAAAAGCAGAGCAGATCAGATCCTTTGCTTTAGTTCTTTAACTTTGGTGAAATACAAGAAAGCAGCGTGGCCTGCAATATAATAATGTACTTTGTTTGTCCTCTAATCGGACCAGCACCTTTGCTTTAGTTAGTTAAATGGGATTTGATTTGACGAAAGACAAGGGAGCAGCTTGGCCTGTAATTCTGCCTGTCGTATAGGAACTGAAAGAAACACAGTATGATTCATGATAATGTACAGAGAAGGGTGTTCTCAACTCAACAAAATGCAGGGCATATTGCCCTCAAATAGGGAAAAAAAAATGCAGGACACGTATAACGCGCGCCCACTCGCCTACTATTTTGTAGAACTCAAGTTGTTCTTGGTTCATATCCCAACAGCATGCTGTTAGGACTCGGGGTATTAACATGAAACTTTTAGGTTAGTGTTCTAAGAAATTAAGAAATCCATGGCCATGTTTGGCTGGCTGTGTTGATAGTAAGCCCCTAGTATTAGAAAAGTATCTCATCAACCGTGCATTGGATGCCGAATAATATTTATGTTGCATTGGCTAGAACTGACATACCAGCTCAAAGAAATGCATGCCTTTAGCATCCATCCTTTGAGTGTGCTAGCAAGCTAACAGGATGATGCATGCATCTTTATTCTTTTCGTCACCTCTAAGCTGCAGATAAGAATGGATTATGTATCACCTGCATGCCAAAGTATCTTCTCTTGCTTGGCGTGATATACACCAAAACAACAAGTTGGGTATCTTTCAAATACCTTTGCCTACAACATATTTGTACAGATGATCATTCTGTTAATTGCACATTGCGCTTCCATAGCTTCCTCAACCACTTGATACACATACACTGTTCGCAAACCACAGTGTTTGTGTGGAGAGAGAGAGAGAGGGTGGTGATGGAATCGACGGTACTGAGTCTCGGCAAGTCCGTGCTGAATGGAGCACTTGGCTACGCTCAATCCGCCGTCGCGGAGCAGGTGGCCTTGCAGCTCGGCATCCAACGTGATCATGCGTTCATCAGGGACGAGCTCGAGATGATGCAGTCTTTCCTGATGGCAGCCCACGAGGAGCAAGACGAGAACATGGTGGTGAAGACCTGGGTGAAGCAAGTCCGCGACGTGGCCTACGACGCCGAGGACTGCCTCCAGGAGTTCGCCGTCCGTCTGGGGAAGCCATCTTGGTGGCGCGTCCCTCTCACGGTGAAGGACCGGTGCCGGGTGGCCAAGCAGATGAAGGAGCTTAGAGCCAAGGTGGAGGATGTCAGCCAAAGGAACGTGCGCTACCGCCTCCTCAAGGGCTCTGGCTCCAAGGCTACCGCCGCTGGGCAGTCCAGCACTGCCGGTGCAACAATGTCTGGTATCGATGAAGTAAGGCGGCAGCAGGACGAAGAAAAAGCTCATCTCATTCGACTGATCAACAAGAAGGACGAAGACCTTAGAGTGATCGCGGTGTGGGGAACAAGTGTTGATCTCGGGGAGAGGTCCGTCATCAAAAGGGCCTACGATGACATCAACATCCGTAAGAAGTTCGAATGCCGCGCCTGGGTCGGGTTGATGCATCCTTTCAACTCAACAGAGTTTCTGCAAAGCATTGTCAGGCAACTCTATGTGAATTCTCTTCGAGAGGCCAGCGAAGCAGGGGCCAAAGATCTGCCGGAGATGGGGACGATGAAGGAAGATGCTTTGATTGATGCGTTCAAGAAGTATATGGATGACAAGAGTTACCTGATTGTGCTTTATGATCTATCATCCATTGAAGACTGGAAACGGATTAAAACATGCTTCGAAACATGCTTCCCAACCAACAAGAAAGGGAGCCGAATCATAGTATCCACACAGCAAGTTGAAGTTGCAAGCCTGTGCGTACGGGCGGGGACTGTAGCACCAGAGCACAAGCAATTGTCTTCTGATCATATTTTTTATGCTTTCAACGATAAGGTAACACTCAAAGTCTTGAAATCAGCCTTGAAAAGAAAAAAAAGTACATCCTGAAATCAACAAGCGAATTCTGCCTTCTGTTGTTCGTCTGGCTCAACTTCTCGGCTAATTAAATTGCTGTTTGAGTTACTCCCTCCAGTTTGATAATAGATGTCGTCAGGGGCGGATCCAGGTCCCGGACAGAGTAGGCTGTAGCCCGGGGCCTGGTACCGCAAGCTCACTAAAATTCTACGAAAAATGATTGAAAAATAATTGAAAACATATATTTAATCTAAAATCAGCTGCCCCAGCCCGGGGCTTAGGCCTGGGCTAGCTCCGCCCCTGGATGTCGTTTTGGACATAGTGATGGTCAAACTTCTAAAACTTTGACTATTGATATATTTTTAAATATTTAAATTGGATATATGAAAATTATATGTGTAGATTTGTCTCGAGAAGTACTTTCATAATATTATAATTTTATTGGGTTTTATAAATATATTATAATAAAAATTAGCGGTCAAAGTTGTGTTTTGAAGACCGTGTCGATGTCCAAAACGACATCTATTATCAAACTTGAGGGAGTATGTCATTATGTACATAGGAACTAATGTACAACAACAACAAGCACATGAGCAAAGCAATTACTCTCTCCGTCCAGAAATGATCTTCGTATTGGCAAAATAAAGAAATCGTATTAACAAGTGGCCTCTTCGTATACCATGCATATTTAATGTGCCAGCATGCAACTAAGAATCATCATGCGCCAGCATGCAACTAGGAAAGTAATGCTTGACCGCTATTGGTGGCTTGCATGCATGCGGGGATCACGAAATGATGCACAACTCACACAATATGGAGTAAATGGACTACGTTAGTCTTTGTGTCTATAGCTTAAACGTAAATCATTTCTGGACAGAGGGAGTACCTAGTATCCTTTCTTTCTAGAATCCGCAGGTCTGCGCATCATCCAACCCACTAGTCAGTCATGTTTTTTTACCCACGAAAGTTTTTACTATCTTTAGGAGATACCAATACATTGAATTACTCTTAAATTCTTGATACCTCTTAGTAAGTTAGTACTCCCTCCAGTTTGATAATATCTATCGTTTTAGATATAATCTCACATACCAAGAAATGAGTAAATGTTTGTAGCTCAGATGGTTGTGCCCAGTTATCCAAGCCTCCCTACGCAGTTCGAAGCCTGGTTAAATGAATACTTAAATGTGAAAGTTACATGCATTGGTTCATCACGCGTGACGGAGTAGTGGTTTGAATGTAGCTGCATGCACGCATCTCCAACGACTAATATTCTCACACTCGCCTCAAAACGCTCCAGCGACATATATTATCAAACTGGAGGGAGTACTTCATAAATTAATCTCTGGGTACATCTTGGTACCTCTTGAAGCTAGCTCAATAGATGGTTTGGTACTTTACAAGGATGGTAAAAAAATTTCCCAAAATTCATGAATATATGGCAAATTAGAATATGTACACTTGCAAAATTTGTTACAAATATGATCTTCTGTACATTGTAGAAAGACAAGGAGAACCAACTTCTATGTGTACAAATTTGCTTCTGTTTCGTACAATGCCATATGACAGTATTTTTGAGCTAAAGTTTGCATGTTTGCATACTCTAACCTACATCCATCGATTTTTGGAGGATTTTTTGAAATGTGCAAGTGTGTAAATAAGTGCATATGCACCTATCTAATATTTCCCCATATACTTATATTCTATTTATTATAATTTCGTCCCTACCAAATTAACTTATTTAAATCTCCTAATTGATTGACCAATATGGTGTTCTGAATCATTACTCTTATGGGCCACAAATCATATGAAGATTACATAGTTTGCGAGAGATTCTTGTTTCTTTAGAATGAAAACTATCATTTAAACGTTTAAAAGATTTAAAACAGAGTAAACATTGTCCTGGGAGAGAAGACATCACCTAATTAATCATTATTTTCTTGTGCCTAGGGTTATGAAGTTGGAACTGATTCAACGGAGCCCGGGTCTAGCTTAAACACAACCAGTGTCTCCAGCATAGAGACGACGGTGGCTGCTTTCAAGGAATCTGAGCTCGTCGGACGAGTGAAAGAAAAAACTGAAATTGCCAAACTAATTTCAAAAGATAGCCAACAACTTGAGGTGATTTCCGTGTGGGGAATGGGTGGCCTCGGGAAAACCACTCTAGTCAGAGATGTATATCACAGCCAAGAGCTTGGAAGCAATTTTGAGAAGCGCGCTTGTGTCACAGTCATGCGTCCTTTCAATCTCGAGGAGCTGCGTAAGAGCTTCGTTATGCAACTAGGTTCAGAAACTTCATTGGCTGGCCTTTTAGAAGGAAAGAAGTATTTGATTGTTCTGGATGACGTATTATCCGTAAAAGAATGGGACGATATAGCACCACATTTCCCAAGAACGGAAACAGCAAGCCGGATCATAGTCACCACAAGGCTAGAGAGTATTGCTAAGCATTGTTCAGGGAAACAAGAAAACATATACCTACTCAATCATCTAGGAGACAAGGACGCAAAGGACCTCTTCACCAAAAAGGTAATATAGCATATCATACTCCATTTGTTTGATTTGAAATTACATTATATGCACGGTACTACTACTTAGACAAGCTTTGGAAAGAGATACTGTTATTTTGTAGGTTTTGATAACGTACGGTTTGGCTTAACCATGTGGCAGGTCACAAAGGGGAAAAAGTTTAATTTGAAAATTTTAATTATCGGTCATATGTTTGTTTCCAAACAAATAGGCCAAATATTCTAGCCTCTCTACACCGGTGACGGTTAGGATTCGAGGTGTTCGCAGCGGCCTCATCGGCCATGGGCTTAGAGGAGGGCAGTGGATGATAGAGGTTGGCAGGTAGCACGAATAGAATAGTTTAGTAAGGTTTGTGTGGTTAGGAAGGTGATCAATGGTGCGCCAGCAAAGGCTATGATGGAGTTATTGGATCAGGAAGGAGAACACCAGTGGGAGATGGCCTGGAAATGGGTCTCACTGGAGCGGCGATGTGCTAGGTGGCGGCATCAGTTAGGGGGTCCTGATAAGATTAGGGGTCAGGGGATAGGCAATGTGGAGGGAAGTGTAAGTTGTGTAACACTTTGGTCCAAAATTCACTTATCGAATCTAACCCTAGAAAGATACATATATGCATAGCACCCACTTACACTTCTATTCTCAATTATATATATATACTAGTTATATGCCTGTGCGTTGCTACGAAAAACAAAATTGATAACGAAAAATAAAGATTAAAAAATAAAAAAAATTATTTCACAAAATCAAACATCTATCTTTAACGCTTCGTTTCTTGCAAAAGCTGACTGATTAAAGCAAAGCTTCGTTTCTTGCGTAGGGCAATTAAGTAGGGCAATTAAGCCGAGCAATTAATGACATGAAAAGAACGGACCACTGCCACCAAGTGCTGCTTTAGAATAGTATAGTTACATGCCCGTGCATTGCTACGAAAAACAAAATTGATAACGAAAAATAAAGATAAAAAAATAAAAAAATTATTTCACAAGATCAAACATCTATCTTTAACGCTTCATTTCTTGCGAAAGCTGGCTAATTAAAGCAACGCTTCGTTTTTTGCATAGGGCAATTAAGCAGGGCAATTAAGTAGGGCAATTAAGCAGGGCAATTAATGACGTGGGTAGAACTCACCACTGTCACCAACTGTTGCTTTATAATAGTAGATATATATATATATATATATATATATATTACAAAATAGTTGCTATCGTTCCGAACAACACTCATTACAAAATAGTTAATTCATCATGTATGCCTTACAACCCATACAATCCAACCAGGCAACCACAACCATGGGCTCCACTTTTTGTCCCGCATTGAATGGTTGGCCAATGTGGTCCTGGTCAAGAAACCTAGCGGGGCCTGGAGAATGTGCATCGACTTCACCGATCTGAACAAGGCATGCCCTAAGGATGACTTCCCTTTGCTCCGCATTGACCAACTTGTCGATCGAGTTGATCTCCGTCATTCGTGCTGTTGAGGGATTTTGCCTCGCAAACAGAGAGTTCGCCTTAATGCCTCTCCTTCTTCCCTTTTTACAGAGGAGTTGAGAAAAGACCACTACAGCCGCATGCAAAAGTAAATTCTTTTTCCGACCGATCCTGATATTGTGGGATTTTATATCACACCGAAAAAGTTCGTTTTCTTGAATCCTCTCCATCCCTTTCCGTTTATAGGGAGGCTGAGAAAAGATTTCTCTAGCCATCTGCCAAGGTTGGTTCTTTTTCCGACCGCAACAAAGAAGTAGAGACCCTTTTACAGTGGTTATCCATACATCGTCCGCCACGCGTCTTCAGTGCGAGGGCTAGATGGTCATTACATGAGGTCTTTATGTTTCCTTTACGCTTTTGCCCTTTTGTCCTGCTCTCTGCTTGTGGTCTCTAACGGAATTTCGCATGCTGGCCGGCTCTAGATCGATCTGACAATGCCTGGCATTCTCTGACGGGGGACCGTCAGGGCGACAGACTTGGCCGTACTTCCTGTCGGCCACGTCCATTTAAGTGACGAGGGTACCTACCTCCGCAACTTCTTCCGTTGCTTTGCTCCGCCTCCTTACTTCTCTTGCCTTGGGGAGGTGGGAGCCGTGGGCCTTGCCCCGCCCGACAGAGGGGATGGGATATCCGGGCCTACGACATGAGCCCTTCATAGCTGAGGGTTGGCTTCGCTCTTCCCTTGGCTATGTTAAAAGAAGGCCGAGGTGTTCCTTTCTTCCCCTCTTTTGTGAGAGGCGAGGCTTGTTCGGCCTCCCCCCTCTGTTTTAGGATGAGTAGTCTTCTATATTCATTTTTTTTAGCACTTTTGATTTTTGGAGCTTCCATGTTAAGTACAAATGGATTGGTTTTCGCGTTGGGAGGCCTGGCCTGTTGTCACCGGGCGCGCTGTGTCTCTTTATGACGTTTTGGGCTTGGCGCCGAGATGGTTAGTTCAAACACTCACATTTGCACGTCCCCACTTCTTGCGCGATGGATCTATGGCTGAAATAAAAGGGAAGGTTGCCTTTTTATAGGCGTGGAGGTCGATGAGAGGGAGATATTTCCTAGCATTAGTTCTTCAACATTTCTCTGATTTCCTTTTCTCACTCGCTCCCTCCATTCTCCGCCGTCTTTCGTCTTCCCCTCCATGGCTCCTCGACGTGCTCCTCTGGCGAAACCGGTTTTAAGTGAGAAGGATGCTATCGCGTTGTCCCCCGCTTTGGGGCGTTCCCTTCTGGCCGCCGACAACCTCGACCTCCTGGCTAGGGATTTTGGTGTGGCTTGCCCCTCCATGCGTCCTCCTGGGGAAGAAGAAATTCCTCATCCACGCCCGAACGAGGCGGTGGTGTTCGCTGCCTTTCTGGAGGCAGGGCTTCGGTTTCCTGCCACACCTTTAGGGGGATCCATGTTCCGGCTTTTCAGGCGGAGCTCTCACAGCTCACGCCTAATTCTATAATCCTGTTTGCACCAAACTTTAACATTTGGAAAAGTTCTGGCAAATATGGAGACTATCGGCTGAACAGGGTGTAAGGAATCAAGGAGATACACGTTGAGCCCATTATGGGAAGCCAAGGTCGACTCGAATCCCTTGCCATATTCATGAAGGACTCGGATCGACCAGATGTAGTAACCGACCAAAAGATGGAGTCCGTTTTGAAGCCTTGTCGTATCGCCCTAGGACTCGGAATCGGCCGTAGGGTATAAATATAACCCCCATGGGTGCATAGAGAGGACAACACAATACATCAACCAACAATTATACTTTTCTTTTACTTTTCTAGTTTTTGTCGTAAGCTTTCTTCTGTAAGCCGTCGAGATTAATAAAGAGTTGCGCATCGCCGATTTATTGTTCTTGTCGACTTGATTCTAGGTTCGATTTGCTTTGTGCTGTTGCGCATCGCCTCTCAAAGCCGATCTGCCTTTACCTCAGATTAGCCCTGATCGGCTAGTCTGCTTACCCCCTTTATCGGCCCTCAGCCGATCGGTGTTAAGCCGATAACCTCCGTTATCGGCTGTTTATATTCACGATTTTGTTACCTTGTCAATTGCAGGTCAAATTGACTGGCACGCTTTTCAAACCCGGCGTTTGTCTTGTGTGTTTGAAGCAAGAAACCCCACTTCACGTTTTTTGCGCAAATATATTTTGGCACGCCCAGTGGGACCGAAGGAAGTCAATCATGTCATCGACCGAAAAATCCACAGCTACCACCGATATCAATGCAGATGCAATAATCGCGCTTACATTAGCCGATTTAACTCCTGAGCAACAAAAGGAAATTGAAGATCGGAAGACGGCAATGGAAGAGATGATGTTGAAGTGCTTCCAAAAAACACGGCGAGGGGTCACCCAAAAGGTCGCACTTCCAACTATCAACCCTATCGGCAATGCCTCTACCGACCCGGTAAGCCGATATGCACCTGGCCAAGCCGATTTATCCGCTATGATCAACCAATCATCGGTTCTAGTATCCACGCTAAAGCCGATGATTGAGAACAGTGTCAAAACGATTGCTCAAGAGTTGGCAGTGTCTGGGAGTTTGTTAGATCCGTTACAAGCTCTCCCGACGTAGCCAGCATACTCGATACCACCAAATACGAGCGCAGCAAAAGCGTCGGCCCCATTACCTCCGATGATGCCGACCCAATCTACTGTATTAAAACCTAGCAATCATATAGGCGGAGTGCCGCACTACCATGGGAACACAGATGGGGCAAAAATAAGCATACCAAACCTGCCCCCCGTGCCTTCTGCTAATGGATTTGGACAATCGGCTTGTAGGTCGATTGATGCGAGCCAAGCCTGCCAATCCCAATGCGCTATGCCTAGAAACAAAACCCCGAACATGGTTGTATCATACGTCGAACCCTTTGTACCTATGCCCGAGACGTCAGTTGTAAGGAACAACGATTACGAGCCATTTTCGAGGCATCTAGAGATGCGATTCGGCCGACAACCAGAGTTCGCACTCGGGGGGCAGGGCGTAAACTACGATGATTGGCAGGGTCATATAGGACAACAAGCCGATAATGTCAATTGGGCCGAACAAATAACTACTGTATTAAGAGAGCAGTTCAGCCTACAGCCAAAAGGGAGGATAATCGGCTACAAAAAGCCGTATCCCGATTACATAGATCGCATGCCCTATCACCATAACTACAGGATACCAGATTTTGCCAAATTTTCAGGTGATGATTCCGTTACCACTATTGAACACATTGGACAATTCATAGCTCAGTGTGGGGAAGCCGCACAGTCCGATGGGTTGAAAATTAGGCTATTTCCTTTATCGCTGTCCGGGGCAGCGTTCACTTGGTTTACAAATTTGCCTCCAAATTCGGTTCATCTCTGGAACGATCTGGAAAGCCGATTTCATGAATACTTCTTTTCGGGAACTATGGAACTTAGGATCTCTGACCTTAGCTCAGTCCGACAAAAGTACGGTGAATCGGTCTCTGATTACATTAGGAGATTCAGGGGCGTGCGGAACAGGTGCTTTAGCGTAACACTTCCCGATGATCAATTGGCGGATCTGGCGTTTCAAGGATTGATCCCGCCATTAAAAAAAATTGACAGGGCAGGAGTTCTCCGACCTAGGCCACCTGCTCCATCGTGTATCGGCGCATGAAAGTCGATATGCCAAAAACAAAGGGTTCAAGGATAAATTTAGAACGAATGGCAATGAAAAGGCCAAAGTAAATATGGTAGAGTATAATCTAAGCGATACTTCTGAAGACGACGAGGCGGATATAAATATAGCCGAGTAGACTAAGGGCGCTAAAAGGCCACTCGTTTGCTCTTTGCTTAAGCCGACGAAAAATAAAACAGAGGTCAAATATTCATACGATGTGTCAAAATGCGATAAGATATTCGATTTATTGCTTCAAGAAAAACTTATAAAATTACCAGAAGGGCACGTCATCCCATCGGCTGATGAAATTAAAAAACGAAGGTATTGCAAGTGGCACCATTCCTTTTCGTATAATACTAATGATTGTAATATTTTTCGGCAGCAGATTCAATTGGCTATTGCCGATGGACGGTTGAAATTTGCAGATGAGTCGGCTATGCATATAGATGCGAATCCTTTCCAAATCAACATGGTCCAATGTTCGCGGAAAGGAAAGGAACTTACGGAAGAAGATGTCAAGCCGACCAAGAAAGTTGAAATCCGATCAAAGGGAGATGAAACAGTGCAAATCACCATCGGCTCAATACAAATCGAGGCTGATAAAAATGGGCAAAACTCGAGGATAGTGAAGCCGAAAGGGGATTTGGAAGTTAGGAGATGGTACAATGCGGAGAAGGCCCCAAGAAAAACCAACTTCAAGCCAAAGCCAACTTTTTCGCAACTCCTAAAAAAGTATGAAAGGATAAGCCACAGACAAAGCTCCCGATGACCAAATTACTTTCGTCGGCCAAATATTTATCGGCTGGGCGAAAACTATCGGCCAGACGCCCCTCATTGGCCAAATACCGAAGAAGAAGAACATCGACAGTGTCCTTTTTGGCAATTTTGCTGGGAGAGAGGGATGACCTTACCTACAGTGCTATCATGCCCTATGAAACACCCAATTAGGCATCGGCCAAATCAATCGGCTAAAGACCGATTGTCTAGGCCGGTGCACGATTGACTAGGGGCAAAAAACAGAAGGCTGATCCATGAAAGATTGTCGATACCAGAACAAGGCAACTCTTCTGGAGCTCAAGAAGCGCCGGCTTCCGATGACACTATCGATACAGAGCCCGACAGCGAAACGAGCACTCTGGCTGGAAAAATCAGGAAGCCGATAGAACGCAAACCAAGGTGGTGCCCTTCGGGTCTTAGGAAATCGCAACGCAGGCGACTTCAACGACTGAAAACACAAGAAGAAAGGGAAGCCAAAAGAGAGAGAGAAAGAGATCGAGTATTCAATAAGCTGAGGCCGATACCAATCGGGAAACAGGAGTGGAGGAAAAAAGAGCAAACCGATAGCGATTCAGATCAATCGGTTGATTCTGGATCCCCAATGATCCGAGACGATACACCGCCAATGGACATAAACATGGTGTTCACTTTACCCACTGAGTTCAAGACCGAGGTAGAACCGGCTGAGAAAGAATTCGCCCAGTTGTGTCTTGGTGCACCGGATGCCGTATTCAAAAAGCCTAAGACATGCATCGACATCTGAAGCCACTATATCTCAAAGGCCACATCAATGGCCGACCGATATCGCAGATGTTGGTCGATGGTGGGGCGATAGTCAATCTTATGCCTTTGAGCACCTTTAAAAAATTGGGCAAAGCCGATGAAGATCTAATCAAAACAAACATGGTACTCAACGATTTCACAGGTGATCCCACTAAGGCAAAGGGAGTCATGGTTGCAGAATTGACTGTCGGCGGTAAAACTTTGCCGACTGCGTTTTTTGTAATTGAAGCTAAAGGAAATTACAGCGTGCTATTGGGACGAGACTGGATTCACGCCAATTGTTGCATACCATCGACCATGCACCAAAAGCTGGTACAATGGAACGATGATGAAGTCGAAATCGTGTCGGCCGACACATCGGCTCACATCGCCATGGCCAGTCCGGATACAAATTGGCCACACGAAGAAGCCGAGTGCATATCCGGAAAAACCTTGGATGACTGTGACTTCATATGCATTGGGAAGTCAGGATTAATGCCGATCAGTGTCAAACCAGGCACATTTGATCGAGCAGAAGAAATACTGAGGAGATGGAATCCAAAACAATAGCGAGATTACTGGAGATAGCTAAAAGCTATCAACAAGAAGAGGATTTCGAAGAGGCCGTTGAAGATTTCCAGGAAGAAAGGTTAGGTCAGGGCTTCACTTCAGCCGATTTGCTTGAAGAAGTCGATATAGGGGAAGGTGACAAACCAAGACCAACTTTTGTAAGTGCAAGGCTAGAAATAGATTACAAAAAGAAGTTAGTTGAAATGCTTAAAAAATACAAGGATTGCTTCGCGTGGGAATACTACGAGATGCCTGGGTTAAGCCGACAACTCGTTGAGCATCGGCTACCTATAAAACCAGGATATCGGCCATTTAAACAAATCCCACGATGATTCAATCTGACCCTATACGACGCTATAAAAGAAGAAATAGAACGATTAATGGAAGCCAAGTTTATCAGGCCTTGCCGATATGCTGAATGGGTTTCAAACATCGTTCCAGTCAAAAAGAAAAATGGCAAATTAAGAGTGTGCGTGCACTTCAGAGACTTAAACAAAGCTACTCCGAAAGATGAATATCCGATGCCAATAGCCGATATGTTAATCGATGCTACATCCGGAAACAAAATCATCAGTTTCCTTGACGGGAATGCCGGATATAACCAAATATTCATGGCAGAAGCTGACGTAGCCAAAACGGCCTTCAGATGCCCAGGAGCTATAGGGCTATACGAATGGACTGTAATGACGTTCGGGTTAAAAAATGCCGACGCTACGTATCAACGAGCCATGAATCATATTTTCCATAGATTAATCGGCCATATTGTTGAAATCTACATAGACGATGTCGTTGTAAAGTCCAAAGATGATTGGCAACACTTAGCTAATTTAGAAGAAGTATTCAAAAGCACCAAGGCGCATGGGTTAAAAATGAATCCTCTCAAGTGCGCGTTCGGAGTATCGGCTGGGCAGTTCCTCGGATTCATGGTACATGAGAGAGGAATTGAAGTTAACCAAGCAAAGGTTAAAGCTATAGCCGATACGAAAGCACCGACAAGTAAAAAGGAGCTACAAAAATTGATCGGTCAGATCAATTATCTGCGGCGCTTCATTTCAAACTTGTCCGGACGAATTTGAGCTTTTACACCATTGTTAAAATTGAAAGATAAACAAGAGTTTATATGGGGAAACGAGCAACAAAAGGCCTTCGAAGATATCAAAGACTACTTGTCAAAACCCCCCGTATTAATCGCACCAAAGAAAGGGATCCCATTCAGGTTGTATGTGTTGGCTGAAGAAGTAACTATCGGAGCTGTGCTAACACAGGAATCCGGTGGAAAAGAGCAAGTTATATTTTACCTAAGCCGACGACTCTTAGATGCCGAAACCAGGTAATCCTTTGTAGAAAAATTATGCCTCTCCTTATACTTTGCATGTACGAAATTGAGACATTATATGTTGGCGTCAACTTGTATTGTGGTATGTAAAACCGATGTAATCAGATACATACTATCAGCGCCCATTCTGCGAGGTTGAGGCTATAACAGATTTCATCACAGGTAGCAATACTTTAGCAGTAGTCGATATCACCCCGTGGCAAATGTATTTCGATGGGTCAGTTTGCCAAGAAGGTAATGGAATTGTTATAGTACTAATATCACTGAAATAACAGGTATATGAGTTTACATATCGGCTAAATAGCCGATGTTCGAATAATCAAACCGAATACGAAGCTTTGCTAAAAGGATTACAGCTACTAGAGAGTGCCGGAGTAGGTAATGTAAAAGCCATCGGGGATTCACTACTAATTGTTCAACAAATCAAAGGAGAATTTTGGTGCAAAGACGAGATATTGATGCAATATTTACAACAATGCCTACAAGTTATAGAATCGTTCGCAACATTTGCCATAGAGCATGTGACTAGAGAAAAGAACGATAGGGCTAACTTGTTAGCGCAAGAAGCATCAGGATACAAAGACAATGGCCGATTTGAAATAGCGGAATTGGTCGGAAAGGCGATCATGTGTGTTCAACCTATCGATTGGAGAATGGAAATAAAAGACTATTTAACCGACCCTACTAAGCCGATTGAACGAAGAATACGGTAAAAAGTTCTTAAATACGTCATGTTAGAAGATACATTATATTTCCGGACGATGGAAGGATTGTTGTTGAGATGTTTAGGAACCGAAGAGGCCAAAGTGCCAATGGGAGAGGTTCACGAGGGAATTTGCGGGTCTCATCAATCGGCTCATAAGATGAAGTGGATGTTAAGGCGGGCCGGGTTCTTTTAGCCGACAATGCTAGAAGATTGCTTCAAATATTATAAAGGGTGTCAGACATGCCAAAAGTTTGGAAATGTACAGTCTGCACCAGCATCAGCTTTAAAGCCGATAATTAAACCTTGGCCGTTTAGAGGTTGGGGTATAGACGTAATCGGCCAGATACTCCCAACATCTACCAAAGGGCAGAAGTTCATCCTTGCAGCGACGGACTACTTTTCAAAATGGGTCGAGGCTGTGCCACTAAGAATGGTCATGAGTACCGAAGTAATCAACTTCGTGAATGAACATATCGTCCATCGGTTTGGTACCCCACAGACCATCACAACTGACTAAGGGACGATATTCATGTCTAACGAGTTTCAAAGCTTCGCAAACGGCTTAGGCATTAAGCTACTCAACTCTTCACCCTACTATGCTCAGGCTAATGGACAAGCCGAGTCATCCAACAAAACTCTGATAAAGCTGATAAAGAGGAAGGTTGAAGAAAAACCGAGGAAGTGGCACTCGACCTTGTCGGAGGCTTTGTGGGCGTATCGGCTATCGTGTCATGGATCAACTAAGCTAACCCCTTTTCAGTTGGTATACGGACAAGAAGCTGTTTTACCCAATGAACTTAGCATCGGCTCGGTACGAACGGTAAAACAAGATGAGTTATCAGCCGATGACTATAAAAACTTGATGATTGACAATTTAGACGATCTAGCCGAGTTAAGGTTGTTAACACTAGATCGGCTTAAAAAGAACAAAGAAAGAGTCGCTAGAGCTTACAATAAAAAGGTCGTTGTTTGCGCAAAAAACGTGAAGGAGGGTTTCTTGCTTCAAACATACAAGACGAACACCGGGTTCAAGTTCGGATGCAGGCATGCCAGCCGATTTGATCCTATAATCGGCAAGAGGGTTCGACGACAGATTGGCCAGAGGATCCGATCTAGAAATCTGGCGATGCAATCGGCCAGAGGATACGTCGATAGATCGGCTAGGAAAAACCGATCTAGCAAGGGAGGGGGCACCGATGGAGTCGGCTATAAAGCCAATCCAGATACCTTGATAGTTTGCACGGGCAAAATCGGCAAAAGAGCCGATTCGCAGGTTCTGGTAGTGAACGGATCTGATCGACTGACCGATGCGAATCCCAAGTTGAAGATAAATCTAATCAATCTGATGAGATTGATTAGATGATGGTAAATAGGACGTTTCTTCCCGAAGAAGGCGATGCGCAGCAAAATCGGAGAAAAGACGAACCCAGGTATGGCGTAAAACAACAATGATCAATAACCGGCGATGCGCAACTTAATTGATCAAATAGTATTACAGATGAACGATTACAAACTAGAGTGGCTACTCCTAATTGACAGAAAGTAAATAAAGTAGAAGCGCGTTTGTGGGTTGGCTCTGGGCGCCGTTTCTCCTTGCCTCTGGACGTCTTATATAGCACTCGGCCTGAACGTATCCTCCTTGGTTTCCTCAATTACCCGTATCGGCTTTAATCTCTCCTTTCCATGTTAAGCCCGATCGTATCCTTGTCAATCTCTTATCCTACTCGTATCAGACTCGGTTTCCTTTGAATCGCAGCCCTCCAATCCGAAAATGTATCAGCTTGCTATAACCGACATATCTCTTACCAAAACCGATCTCCATAAGATCAACCTTGCCAAATTTTGGTGCAAACAGTCGTATATAAGTCGTTTAACAAGATGATTTAGTCTGGAAAATCATATTACCGGTTGGATCCAGAGATAGCCGATTCGGCAAATGGTCACCTACGTGGGAAGGGCCGTACAAAATTAATCGGCTTGTTGATGGAAACTCATATATATTAGAAACTCTCGAAGGAGACATGTTCCCAAAGGCAATCAACGGAAAATATTTGAAGACATACTACCCTAGCGTTTGGATCGGGTCATGAGCAAAACAAACAATAATAAAATCGGCTAAGAAATAAACTGATTAAAGCAGGAGGCAAACAAATGCGATCGGTTACACAGCCGATCGAAGTATTGTAGCAAAACGTCAAGTGGCAAAATCGACACTTCAGAAGAAAATAAAATTACACGCCCGATCCGGGCAACTGAGCTCCCAGAGCTGATAGCGCAGCCGCGGCCTTGGCAATGGTCTCCTGAACCCCATCCACTTTTTTCTGATCGTCCTCAGTGGAAC
This sequence comes from Rhipidocladum racemiflorum, assembly GCA_036346355.1. NCBI lineage: Eukaryota > Viridiplantae > Streptophyta > Magnoliopsida > Poales > Poaceae > Rhipidocladum > Rhipidocladum racemiflorum. Next base: position 80,558,399 of record CM070583.1, on the reverse strand, counting down.
CCGGGATGGGGGAGAGTTTGGCTGATTGAGCCTTGACCTTGGCAAAAGCAACACCGATTTCCTTCTTCTGGTCGGAAAGCGAAGAAGTTGACTGGCCAAGTTGCAGTTTGATATCGGTAATTCCTTGGGTAACTGCAGCTAGTTGATCCTCCAAAGACTTCTTCGTTTTCTCAAGCTCCAAAAGCTTACCTTTGGATGATCGGTGGGTAGCAGTGTCTTTATCGTATTTCTGCTTCTTGGCCTGAGTGTCTACTACCAGCTGGTCCAGAAGTTGTTTATCGGCTTGCTGCACCTCTCGCTGGGCAATCCTGGTCCTAGCCGCCTCCACCGCCTCCACCGCCTCCCTCTTCTCATCCAAATAGCAGACGTCAAGAAGGGCCCTTAACGTATCATCTGGGAGATCAGTTTCCACGGCCGACATGGCATTCCTCAACGGCTGAGTGTCGACCAAGAGATAACTCTCGGGCTGTATCACTTCATTAAAAAGGGAGTTCAACTTTTCCTGCAAACCAGGCATAGAAGTCACCGCAGCCGATGCAGTCGCCGACACACGAAGTATCTTCTGGACCTCCGTAGTATAGTCGTCGGCAGCAAAGATCTCGGGGTCCTCCAGATCGGTTGGATCGAAGCCAAGCATAGCCAAGACATCGTCCAACGGAGCAGGAGGCGATTCGATCGAAGGGACGGGAGTAGCGGGAACAGCAGTTGGAGTGGAAGCCGATTAGGTTCGCGGCGGCGGAGGCGAAGGCGATGGCGGGATAGCTGACTTCTCTTGGATATCGGCCAAGACGCTAGCCACCTGTATCGAAGGAGTCTGCTGCAAAATTAACCCAGATGTTATTAGTAGGGTTAAATCTCCAAAACAACAGCGGAAAATCGTTAAAAGAAAGTTACCTCAGTAGTCGACGCCGGAGAAGTCTCGGCACTTTGCTCTGTGGCGCCCTTTGGGCGTTTCACAATCAACCTTATATTTTTCTTTTTTGCTGTGAAAACAAGTGTGAGGCTGGCACCAGAAAAGATAACAAGATCCATCGGTTCACATCGACTAACATTTTTTGTGGGTCTTCTCGATATCCGACAGGGACGGACTATCAACGCCCATCGTGCCAGAGGTAAATCCGGCGAGCGCTATAATCGGCTTTGACCTCTTGGAGAGTGCACTAGACGACGATGCAGGAGCATCGACTGGTCTCTTGCCGACAACCTTCTTGTGTTTATCCTGCCAGAAGCGTGAAACGGGTCAGTCGAATGAGTAAAAGCAGTGAAGATGGAAATGTAAAAGACCAAACCTCCAAAGTTGAATCAGTATAGCGAGACGAACTCTCACTGGACTCATCAGAAACTTCCGTCGGCTCATGAAAATCAGGTAAAAATGAAGAAATAATAGCCGACGAAGTTCTGTCCATGAAAAGCACCTCGACCACCGTGGTCCACCACGATCTAAAGTGGTTTGCCCAACGGGAATTCAAGAAAAAGTGTGGCAGGGTGAGTATCTGGAGGTCATCGGCTATCTCAAGGACAAGCGCTGCAGCCGTAGGGTTGCTTACTTTTTCTCGGGGCTGCAAGCGGCCAAGCAAAGGGAAGCAAGGAATGACCTGACCAAAACCCAACTGTCGGGCATAGACAGAGGGGTGGTAAAATTCATACGAAGGCTGAAAAGTCCGATTACGAGTATTCAAGCCGACATGGAGGACGCAAGGGGAAATAAAAAGTTTGACAAGATCTAAAGTTAACGTGGACATCTGGGCGCTGTCGGCTTCTAGATGAAGGAAGGAAGGACGAGGGTGGTCGATTATGTAAGGTAAGAAATCTCTGTGGCCAAAAGCAGTCTGGTCCAGGTTCAAGAAAAAAGAAAGATACTTATGAAATCCGGCCGGAGTTATTTTTTGCTCACCTGAAGAGCACATGATAAACATCTCTCAAGCGGATCGACTAGCATGGTAACGAGGGTGTAGGGTCGAGGAGGCGCCTAGAGGGGGGGTGAATAGGCGTTTTAAAAAATTCTTCTACTACTAATCAAGGATCGCCTTAATTTACCCCTATGTCAAAACCTACACAATAATATGTGCAAGCGGAAGATTAAGGTTTTGACAATTAGAGCCTAAATCAACTAGGCTCACTAGTGCACTAACTAATTATGTCTCTAAGCTAGAATTGCTAGGTTGATCAAGCAAGCTACACTAAGCAATTCTAATCACAATCAAGCAATCAATAATATTGCAATAAAGTAAATGCTTGAAAGTAAAAGAGGCAAGAGACACGTTACTTTTTACCGTGGTTCGGAGCAAACCCTACTACTCCACGTTGAGGAAGTCCAACTCACTTTGGACCGGCCCACTCACTTGAGCCTTCACCTCGAATCCACTAAGGTTGCTTTTTACCCCGTCGGGTAGGCTAAGCACCAACCTTCACAAACTTTCGCCGGAGCTTCTCACAAACCTTGAGAGCTCCCGTGCACGACGCACCTACGCCGTCTAGGAGGTCACCACCTCCAAGATCAATAGGTTGAGCACTCCGCTCAAGCTTCACCAAGCGCACCTCCGCGTCTCCGGTGATCACCTAGTGCAACTCATGCAACTAGGGTTCTCTCAATCTCCCTCTAATTGCCACTCATGCAATTAGGGTCACTCTTGAGCTCAAAACCAAATTGAAGAGGCAAAGCCATGCAAACCCTCCCACAAACTCAAACAAAGCTCAAGAACACTCAAGAGTGCAGCAACAACTTGCCCTTGCCCCCTAAGAGGGTCTTATATGGCCTCCCGAGCCAAAACTAGCCGTTGGGGACAAAATCTCAGAAAAAACGGCAAAATCGGCACTACCGCACTCATAGGGCCGGTAGTGCCGCCCTCAGCCCCAACGGTCGGCTAACGGCTATAAACCCGGTACTACCGCAGGCACTACCGGCCCCCTCGGGCGGTAGTGCTGACCTCAGGACAAACTCCAGAAAACACCCTCTTTGGAAAATAACTACCGACGTTAAAATGGCGGTAGTGCCAGCCTCGAGCGGCACTACCGGCCTTATATGGGCGGTAGTGCCGGCGTTATATGGGCGGCACTACCGCAGTTATATGGGCGGTAGTGCCATACTTTTCAGATTTCAAACGGCCATAACTTTTTATTCCGAACTCCGATTTCGGTGAACTTGGACTCTATGAAAATCTTATCAAGAGGGCTACATTTTCCACCCTTTTTCAAGATTTAAGCAATCATAGATATTTTCCAAAATCACAAAAACTCCAAAGTGGCCACTCAAGTCTAAAATCGATTTTCTCAAAATCCTTATATAGACTTGATTAAAACCGTGACCACAAGCTAGCAAGAGTCAACAAGATTAAATCTTGAGCAATGAGATGATCAACTCATGCTCAAAATATTTTTCAAATCACATTTGCAACAACTCAACTCATGCTTAAAGAATTTCATCCAAATTCCAAATACTTTGTGAAAACACCTTTCGCAAACTCTTCAAAGATTATATTTGCAAGAACATATTAAGCAAATAAATCCTAGAGCATATAAGGTTTATCCTCTTAGCCATGTGATGGTCAAACCACGACCCAAACTGACTTGCAAAAACTACGGTGCAAGTATCACATGCTTTCAGGACCGGAACCCATAGACATCCCGTTTATTCGCACAACAAATATGCAAATAACAATTAAACCTCAAGGAATGAGTTATCTCTCTTTTAACAACACTTTCAAATCATAGCCCATTCCAACTCCAAATCAACTTAATTTGCTTGAGCATCCTCGTTTTGCATCTCATGCAAAACCTAGCTCCATGCAAGCAATAAATCCAAATCAGAATGCATGAGCTCTCTAATTGCAACTCCTGCAATTTTCAAGCTCCATGCAATTACTAAACCAAATACTTGCTTGAGCTATCTCCTTTTGCAACTCGTGCAAATATAGCTCCAAGCAATACCAAATAAACGCAAATAGATTTTGGTTTGAAAAACAAAAAGTAAAACATGAAGCTTCATTTATTGCAACACATGCAAACAAATGAACTTCACGCAAAAGCCAATACATTAGCTTATCCTGTTTGCAACTAATGCAAATCAAAGCCCAATGCGAAAACTCCAAGCACAAGCTTGACCTATTTGCAACAAATGCCAAATAGAGCTTATGCAAAAACCAAGCACGAGCTTCACCCATTTGCAACACATGTCAAATGGTTAGCTCCATGCAAAAACGAAATCCAAATAAGATTTGAGCTCGAGTGACTACAGGATTGAGATCACCAACATATGATGAAGCTTAAAGCAAGAACTCAACCCCTCTTAATAGTACGGCTATAAAATACTAGACACAAAGCTAGAAAAGATCCTTAGCCTATCTAGTTATACCTTGGCCACCACTAGCAATCCCCTTTGGGGTCTTTATGATCTTCAACAATTTGTTTCCCCGGGATTGTCACTCTGGCTCTCTCATCTCTTTTTGGGATCTCCTCTTGACGCCCATCACCTCATGATGTCGTCCTTGTCCCGTTTTCATCATTTCACTCATCTTTGGACTTAACCTGGCTCAATCATCACTTATGAAAATGGTTAGCCCAAGATACATGGTTGTCTCAATTATCTAAGCACTCCATTAACACATAATGGATACCACTTACATCAATTGAGCACAACCTAAATCAATTCAATGAATTTATATGTGTCTTGAGCACATGATGCAACTAATGCTTCATACTACTCAAGAACTCTCCATTTGTCCTTAATCAATCACAAGAATACCATCAACACATGATGAAATGTTCTTTGATAATTAGAAGACAAATGAACTCAATTTAAACATTCATTTAAATTGATGTGTTTCAATGTATTGATCCTTTATATATGGAGTGAAGAATAGATCAATACATCGATACATCAAGTTCAAGTGTGAAATCCCCCTAGATATGTGCATCCATGTAATATATGGATTGGGAAACATAATGCACATTTTGTGGTTAATGCAATGGAGAATTCATACTTAAACTTGATTCCAAAGTATGCAATTTATACTAGAATGAATATGCATTCATACCTTGGGTTTTCCATTTTCCATCCAAATATGAGACTATTAAATATAACTCAATAAACATGTTAGTCTCAATAAGATTAGATTTGTCATTAAACAAAGATTAACCATTAATCTAAATCAATCACCAAAACCAAATAGAGCTTGAACTTACAGAGGGGTGTCGCTCTCAGGGTAAGTCTCGGTGGGGAAAGCCGAATCTTCCAAAGGCTCGGGGATCAAAGACCGGTTAAACATACAGTATAACCATATCTGAATGAACCAAAGGGGGCCTCCTATGTTACCTACGGTATATCGGCCATTACCAGTAAAAAGCCGACATCGGATGACGTGCATCATCTGATAAATGGCTCCTAGTAATGTCTTAGCCAGAGCTAGCCGATTTTCAGCTACCAACTTTTCGGCTATAGTTTGGTAGACCTGGGTCGGCCCCAAGGAAGCCCCGCAAAAGAGAAATCGGTCTAGCCACAGATTAAGAAAAGCAACGTGCTCTTTATCTGACACCGGACCGTTGCCCTCATTATTTTCTATGTACTTGCGCCACCCCTCCCCTTTGGAATGGACTAATTTGCATCGAGGCTTTCCACTAAAAGCCGATACCTGCTCACCATCCGGCTTAAGGCAACATAATTGGACAACATCCAAGAGTGTCGGGCTGATGGGGCCAGAGGGAAAAAGAAAGGCGTTAAAAGAATCGGACCAAAAATAGCAGGCAGTGGCCACTAAGGGTTCGTTGGCCTCTGGGTAGGCCAAGGATAAGGGCAAACACTCGGCTATACCCATTCTCTCCCACTCGGCTCTCTTCTGGGCCGACACTCTAATATACCAAGACCTCCAACCTTTAAGGTTTGTTGGCCAGGATCTAAAGCTTTTTCCCCAGTCTTGAACGTTATATCCCGCGGCCGATAAAGGCAACCTAGGAATTTCTCGACTAACTACTGCGTCGGCTCCAATGGTTCCTACCGGCCCTAAAAAGAATTGGTCGTCGCTAGAAGGGATTGGAATGAGTACCTGGGATGTGTCCATATCAGCCGATTAAGGAAGACGGGAATCTTGGAGAAAAATAAGATAGAGAAGCCGATGACCAAGAATACGAGAGCTCAAAAGCGTGAAAATGACCGTAGGGGAAACCGGTATTTATAGTAAAAGTAAAAATACGAAAAGGCGGGAACGGTTTCAGACTGACGCGTGCCATTAAAACGCACTGTAAGATTTGACGACGCTTTTAATGGAGTAGTTACTGAGGAGGATTTGATGCAAAGGCCATTTCATACGAAACGTCAGGATAAAGCCGATGGACACAAGCCGATAATTTTTGAAAGATAAAATTTATCTTCCAAAAATGGGGGGCATATGTTTGCACCAAATTTTAACATTTGGAAAAGTTCTGGCAAATATGGAGACTATCGACTGAACAGGGTGTAAAAAATCAAGGAGATACGCGTTGAGCCCATTATGGGAAGCCAAGGCCGACTCGGATCCCTTGCCATATTCATGAAGGACTCGGATCGACCAGACGGAGTAACCGACCAAAAGATGGAGTCCGTTTTGAAGCCTTGTCGTTTCGCCCTAGGACTCGGAATCGGGCGTAGGGTATAAATATAACCCCCATGGGTGCATAGAGAGGACAACACAATACATCAACCAACAATTATACTTTTCTTTTACTTTTCTAGTTTTCATCGTAAGCTTTCTTCTGTAAGCCGTCGAGATTAATAAAGAGTTGCGCATCGCCGATTTATTGTTCCTGTCGACTTGATTCCAGGTTTGATTTGCTTTGTGTTGTTGCGCATCGCCTCTCAAAGCCGATCTGCCATTACCTCAGATTAGCCCTGATCGGCTAGTCTGCTTACCCCCTTTATCGGCCCTCAGCCGATCGGTGTTAAGCCGATAACCTCCGTTATCGGCTGGTTATATTCACGATTTTGTTACCTTGTCAATTGCAGGTCAAATTGACTGGCACGCTTTTCAAACCCGGCGTTTGTCTTGTGTGTTTGAAGCAAGAAACCTCACTTCACGTTTTTTCCGCAAACAAGTCCGTTTGGTAGTGTTTGATTGGGCATTTCACTCAGGAGGGTTCAAACTAACCGGGCGTTTGTTTTCTCTTGTTGAAGACGCGTTTTGATAGCCGAAACAGCATCGGGTTGGTGATGGGGATCATCGATCTTGCTTCGGCTCTTTGAACTTCCAAACGAAAAGGTCATTGGCCAAGGAGATTCCGGTCGCTGCTGCCAAAGGGAAGTGGGAATCCAGATGTATGCAGCGTTGGTATTATCAGGAGTTCGACGGTCCGGATTCCGCCCTCCGCACCTCTATGAGTCCTGTCTGGGCCATTCGATCACCAAACTGGGACGCGACGGCGGAGGAGATGAAGCTTCTCGATTACTTAAAGGCGCTTCGGCATCAAAGCTTAATGCGCGATTTGGTTGAGGAATACTGTCTTGGCCATGTGGATCCCTAGGCGAGGAATCCTGTAGTGACTCTAGAGTAGTCTTTAGGGGGTATGGTATCCGTGATTCGGCCTGAAGGGACACGGGATCTTGGGCGTGGAGCAGCTGAGAGATTGGCTCGCAGGCTCCTCGGGCCTTGCAATTAGGCTGAGTACGAAGCCGTAATGGATGTGATAGGGGCCACGCGGAGCTCTCGTTTTGCTGATTGGGGGCACCGCATGATCCCTCATCCCAGGGGTGCGGGCGGTTCTCCACGTCCAGCGAAGCGGGCCAAGCTGACGGGCGCGGCTCCGATCCGGGCTGTTGCTCCTCCCAGCTAGAGCGAGGGCCTAGGGGAAGATGATGATTTGGATGACGAGGAATCAAGTGGGGAAGGCGATTCCTCCGCTTCCGTAGTGGTAACATCTCCCGTTCCAACGCCCACTTTCGATTTCGCCCGCGGTGCGGGCCCCTCTGAGGTGCTACCCCCGACTACCGAGGCGGGATCATCAGCCCCATCTCGCGCCTCCGACCCTGCGCTTGGGACAAGTTTGGCGGAGGGGTAGCTCCCCTCCGCTGCGGCGAAACTAACTGTCCCACCGTTGATCCTCGATTCTGCTTTCGAGGGGGGGTTCCAACCGAGACAGCATCGACCTTGGCTACAGTGGAGGTGGCGGCCTCGCCTTGAGTCTCCAACTTTGCGCTTGACGCTCGCGCGGGCGGAAATCAGTCCCCTGGATATTCATTCTTGGCTATTCCCGGGGCAGATTTTATTAACTTGGTTGACGATGACGAAGGGAGCGACCTGGTCACGGAGGGTTCACATGATCTCCCTGAAGGAACAATGGGTCTCGCGGTGGAAGGGGTGCGCGTCCCTACGGAAGAAGTGGTCGACCCATCGGTTGAGGGGGCCCAGGGCCTTCTCCTGGGTGCCTCCATTCCAGATACCCCTCTTGGGGCCGAAGGTCCAACCCCTGACACTTTCCCTACAAGCTCCTTAGGTTATGACAATCTTTCAGGACTTGACGAGGCCGATGCAGGAGGTGATAACGTGGGGGACGATGGGAGCGACGGGACCGACCGAGCTGGCCCCTGCTGGATTGCCCTTGGTTCCCCCGACTTCAGCAGGGGCGGAGGAACCAGGATCCTTGGATTCTGTGTTCCAGGGTGTTCCCTTTACAAGTGAGGGAACTCCGCCCTCTGGACTGCCAGCCCCTGAGAGTGGGGCAAGACCCTCCTCTTTCAAATTTGACTTTTCGGATTTCTCAACTTGGGATTTTGAAAGTGAGATGGCAGCAGGTCCTGCCCTGAAGAAGATGCGCTCGGCTTTTCTCTCCATATAGCAAATCCGTGGCTTTATTTGGTGGAGCCGACGACCTTACACTCTGCAAAACATCCATGGATCTTTATTTGAAGGTACTCCTCGCCTTGCCTTTTTGTTGGTTGTCTCTTTATTCTCAGTGCATGGTTGTTTGTCGCAGGGGTCTGTCGTTGCTTCAGAGGTGACTCGTCGATTCTGGTCCTACTTACACAAGTATAACATGGAGGTTGACGAGTGTGAGGTGGCAAAGAAATAGGTGGCGAAGCTGGAGGCTGAGAGGGCCCGTTTGGCGGAGGCATTACGAGTGTCTACGGAATCGTTGGTCAAAGCACAGATCGAAGTGTGTCAAAGCCGAGATTAGGCGGCAAGGAATGTCGAGCTCGAAGAAGCAGTGTCTTAGAGGAGGAGAAGCCTCGCCGAAGCGAAGCAAGCTCGCGCTGTGGCCAAGAGGAACGAGAAGAAAAAAGATGATCGCATTGAGGAGCTAAAAAATCTTTTAACGGTGGTGGAGAGGGGCAAAGAGATACTCAGGAAGGAGGCAGAGGAGTTCCCCCAGCAACTCGTGGCGACGAAGGGCGAGGTTCAAATGCACCTTTCAACGTTCAACAAGCGGAGGAGCATTGTGAAGCGACCCGGAAGGAGATGGAGTCCTTAACCTCCGGGGTCCATGAGGCAACCGATGCTTCCCTCTAGCAACTCCCTCACTTCGGGATTGAGGCAGCTTCATGCCGCATTCCCTCATCCAGCTTGGAGGCCATCAAATTTCTTAAAAACTCAGTCGGAATATTTGGGAATTCCGCTATGGCTTTCGGTGATCATTGTGCTAGGCTTGGCTCTGTGAAGACCGCTCAATTGCTTGAGGCAAAGGGGTGCACACATGTTCTTGAACACTTTGGCTCTACCTTCACTATTTTGATGTCATCTGGGTTTGTTGACCTTCCTTCGGTTGGAAAACCTTCGCCTGCTGCATCCTGGCTAGCTTCTTGCTTTGTGTCTGACTTTTGGAGGCAGCATGGCGACATTTCTTCGAGGGAGTCAGTGCGTCGGCCCATGCCGCGATGAGCGCTTCGTCGAAGGGCAAAGAGAATCTGCCCCTCTCTTAGTTTTTCTAATTTTTTATGGGGAACCTTCAGATGTAAACAGATTAAACCATTTGGTGTGTTGAATTCTCGTGTATGTTTGCTTGCTTCGCTTGTTCCCTTTGCTTGAGAAACGAAGGGATGCTCCCAGGATTCAGAAGACGAGTGGACAGGCCCAACTCTCAATGGACGTGGGGACTTTTTGACTTCCCACACCCGCATTAACTCCAGACTTCTCGGCTTCCTCGCTTTGAATATACATCCACATCGCGGAGTTCCAAGTTCCAAAAGTTCTGAGACATCCGGAGTATCCGGATCAGCATCCGGAGTGTCCGGATCCAACCCGGAATGTCCGGACAAAATGTCCTGAGTATCCGGATTGGGCTGACCGAGCGCCTCAACCCGGAGTGTCCGGACTGAATGTCCGGAGTGTCCGGGTTGACTATACCGAAGACCCCAACCCGGAGTCTCCGGGTTGAACGTCCGGAGAGTCCGGATCGTGTGGGGGGTTTTGTATAAAAGTCTGATTTTTGTGGTCCCCTCTCCATTCATTTCTTCCTACTTTCTCCCTCCTTCCGTGCTCCCCACCTCGAGCTCCACTCCGGCGAGCTCCCCACCGGCCGGTGAACCTCCGTGGCTCCTCCCCGGCGGCTCCTCCATCCCCGAGAACTCCTCCTCACGCCGACTTCTCTTTCCTCCACCCGGCATATTTCTCCTCCATCATCCTTGGAGGTAGGTCTTTTCTCTTGGGGGTTGATTCGTGGGATTCTTGGGTTCTAAGGCTATCCATGGAAGGGGTTAGGGTTTAGGTTTGGATTGGGAGTTTGGATTTGGATCTTGAGCTCTAGAGTTGTGGGTGTAGTGATTCTAGGGTTGGACTTGGGTCTTGGATTAAATGGATGTGGGTTGGTTGGGCAATGTTGGGTATTAGGGTTGTAGATCGGGGTTAGATGGTGCCGTTCTAAGCATCGGATTGGGGTTTGGTTGGAGATGTTAAGAATGAGCCCCGTTCGTCGTGGGTTAGGCTTAGCTTGGAGCTTCTCTAGCTCGACCACGTGTAGGAAAGTCGTAGATCGGGCCTCCGCGGTGTCGTGGTGCTTGGGAGCACCCTCGCTGCGCTGGCCGTCTTCCAAGGCCTGGATCTGTCCGGAGTGTCCGGACAGTGGCCCGAGTGTCCGCCTGCCCGAGTATCCGGACCGAATGGGCCGAGAGTCCGGATACAAACCCTGATCGTCGGGTTAGGCCGATCTGTCGGGTTTAGTCGAGTGTCCAGCTAAGGCTGCTTTCGCTGATTTTCAATTGTGGTTATTTTATTTGCATGGCATGCATCTCATTATGCATTGTACTCGTGTAGAGAGCGATCCCGCTGAGATCGACGCCCAGTGATCGAGGGTATCTGAGAGCCGATCAAGGCCGACCCACCAGGAAGAACAAGGCAAGCACCTAAGCATATTCAACCTTTATGTAAATGTATTTTTGTGAATAAACTGCTACATGATTGGTTAAGTGATGCATTAGGAATTTAATGGAGGGATAGGTCTAGATCCCATTTGCTGCACATACACCCGTTGGTAATTGTTGAACACATCCCTTGGAGCTAGGCTATGGGTAATATAATTGAGTCCATGCTTAGTCTTGCTTAGAAGTCGGGGTTTGGGCCAAGTGACGGAGGGTTCTGTCACTTGCGGTTGTTATTATTACACACATACTACATTATGTTGGACTTGGAATTGGGAAAGGTTTTGGAAATAAATGAATTGTGGACCAAGGGAGTTGGTTCATTTGGGTATGGAGACTCAAATGTGTAGCCCCGTCTGTGTCAGTTAAGGACCGATCCGTAAGTGGAATAAGATTGAGCACACCCGGTTGGTCGCATGCCCGATTATGGTACGGTAAGCCACTCTTTCTCTCATACGGAATCGATGGACCGTAACTTCCTGTGGTTGGACGTGGTTGAGGGCGAGGCTTAGGCCGACTCTCGAGCGCCAAGCCGGGCTTGGGGCTGCTCGAGGGGGTGCTAGGTTTTCGGGCCACAGGAGGACGCTTCAGCGATTGGGTATGATTGGGAGGGGGTTGACACTATGCCCTTGTGGTAAGTGTCGTGCGATCAATGCTTCCCTGCAGGGTTAAATAAGCGATTCGAATTGCCGCGCTCTCGGATATGAGCAAGCTTGATCCGAACTTCTTCTGCGTAGTAAATAACTTGAACTTGTGGTTCGCCGTTGGGCTTGAGCTAAATTTTGATATGAGATGACTTGCTTTACGTTCTGTTAATTACAATATCCTGTTAGAAGTAGGTGCTGTTACAACCGCTAACTATATCGAGAAAAACTTGAGTAGATGTCAAAAATTGAAACAAAGTTAAACATTTCCGCACTTTTAACCTAAGCCTATTTACCTTGCTACCGCCAAATGCATCTCCTTTGGAGTCGGTCATATATGGACCCCGGGTAAGACTTGCGAGTACCTTCCGTACTCAGGCGTCTGCTTTGTGGTTTTGCAGGTGAGGATCCAGCGGGGTGCGAGTTTTGCCCCTACTGCCTGTCGGTGGCCAAGGAGGCACCGAGTAGAGGTCATTGTCAGCAGACGCCCGGAAGTGTTCAGGGCATGACACTTCCGGAGGTGTTTTACTTTTGTTAGTATAGAGTAGTTGGTTTTACTTTTGTGAACATCTGTACTTCTATTTCTGCAATGGTTTTCGTTTACCTTTCCTTGGTCGTTTTGTTGGTTGTCTTTGTTGGGCCTCTTTGTGCCGTGTGGTGCGTTTTGTTGCTTCCGCGTTCTTGCGTCTCTGGTAGTGAGTTTGGGTCCGATGCCCCTTTGTGGGAATTGTTGTGATATGGCATTGGGAACCGGTATGTGGGGATCCTGGGCGAGTTTCGGATCACATACCGGGGGAATACCGGGGTTGTTGTCGAGTCGTTGGAAGGCGTAGAGTTGCCTCGTTTGGGCTTGGGTATTAGCATCGGGATCGCCTCCGGTGATTCGTTGCTAGAATCCAAATCCGACGGGAGTAACTGTTCATCCAACAACTCGAGGACGATCTGGGCGGCTCCTCTCAGACGCTCTCATCGAAGCTGTGGTCCGGGCACGTCGTGCCTGAACCTTTATTAGTATATGCAAAAGTTCTCGTCGAACTTTATCATTATATGTAATGGGGCACTATTGGATTTTTCTACAGTTTCTCGCTGGATCTTGCTTCTTTTCTTTTCCTTTCTTATTTGATTTCTTGAATTTTGTTTGTGTGAGTGCTCAGCCCCTGGAGGGCTGAGCCTCCAGTGGAGTTGCGATCAGCAAAGCGAGGCAGCCCCGGTCTCCTGTCATGTTCTGTGTTAGGTTTGAGTATGGTAGCACGTTTAACCGAACTGGGGCTAGCAGGGACTCGCGGCGTTGCATATGCGGCTTTGCAAAGCTCAAACCTAGATTTGTTATGAAGCATCAATCCGTCGCAGTATTTTAGGTACCCTTGATCGGGTTCGGCGAAGGGATAAGCAGGTCATTAGCTCGATCGATCGTCCCCTAGGCCCTACCTGGCGCGACCTTGCGGACTTTCGAAGTAAAGGGACGAGTGGGATGTTACCCGATCAAGCGTCTGCGAACTCCTATCCAGCGCGATGCTACGGGTCTCCGGAGCGAAGGGACGGGTGGGACGTTAGCCCGACCAAGCGTCTGCGAACTCCTACCCAACGCGAAGCTACGGGTCTCCGGAGCGAAGGGACGGGTGGGACATTTGCCCTACCAAGCATCCGCGAACTCCTACCCGGTGCGAAGCTACGGGTCTCCGGAGCGAAGGGACGGGTGGGACGTTAGCCCGACCAAGCGTCCACGAACTCCTAGCCGACGCGAAGCTACGGTTCTCCGGAGCGAATGGACGGGTGGGAAGTTTGTCCGACCAAGCGTCCGCGAAATCCTACCCGGCGCAAAGCTACGAGTCTCTGAAGTGAAGGGACGGGTGGGACGTTAGCCCGATCAAGCGTCCGCGAACTCCTACCCCGAGCGAAGCTACGGGTCTCCGGAGCGAAGGGACGGGTGGGATGTTAGCCCAACCAAGCGTCCGTGAACTCCTACCCGGTGCGAAGCTACGAGTCTCCGGAGCGAAGGGACGGGTGGGACGTTTGCCCGACCAAGCATCTGCGAACTCCTACCCGACGCGAAGCTACGGGTCTCCGGAGTGAAGGGACGGGTAGGACGTTAGCCCGACCAAGTGTTCGCGAAATCCTACTCGGCCCGTAGCTACGGGTCTCCGGAGCGAAGGGACGGGTGGGACGTTAGCCCGACCAAGCATCCGTGAACTCCTACCCAGCGCGAAGCTACGGGTCTCCGGAGCAAAGGGATGGGTGGGACGTTAGCACGACCAAGCGTCCGTAAACTCCTACCAGTCGCGAAGCCATGGGCCTTGGTCTTTGCGACTCGACACAACAGGACAATTCTCCTCCGCAACCCTCCTTTTTGCTTTATTGATAGAGGAAATTTTTACATGCTTGGTCTCCTTTCTCCTTCCGCAATCACGGGTATAACTTCTTGAGCGCATCTATGTTCCAAGTCCTCGGCACCTCCTCGCCGTCCAGGGTGATAAGTTTGTGGGCGCCCTTCATTGTGGAATCCCGAATGATGTACGGTCCTTCCCAAGTGGTTTCGATCTTGGCGAAGGTCGGGGTTGCCCTCTTGAGTACCATGTCTCCTGGGTGTAAATCGCACCTTTTGACTTTTTGTCGAAGCTCCGCGTCGAAGCTTTCGCGTAGGCCTTCATAGTGTCAAGGGCTCAATTTTTTTTCCTCCATTAGATCATGGACAATATCTATCTCATCTTGAGCTGGTGCTCTGATTACGCGAAGAGATTTGGCCTGGATTTCTGCTGGAGAAACTGCCTCTTCTCCGAAGATGAGGCGGAACGGAGAGATCCCGGTTGCACGCGATGAGGAGGTACGCAAGGCCCACAGGACTCGGGGAAGTTCCTCCGGCCACGAGCCCTTGGCGGAGTTGTGAAGCCTCTTCTTGATACCATCGAGGAGTAACCCATTCGCTCTTTCAACTGCTCCGTTCGCTTGAGGGTGGCCCACCGAGGCAAAGCAGATCCTTATCCCTACGCTCTCGTAATAGTCACGGAATTTTTTGGAGTCGAACTGGGACCCGTTGTCCGTGACGACTTGAAATGGGACTCCATACCTGCAAATGATAGTCTTCCAGAGAAATCTAACGGTGGCCTCCTCCGTTATCTTTGCTACCGACTCTGCTTCAATCCAACGGGAGAAGTAATCGATCGCGACAACCACAAACAGGAGGCTCCCTCGAGCTCTGGGAAGTGCCCCGATGATGTCGATCCCCATTTGGCGAAAGGCCACACCGGAGGTATCACGTGCAACTCGACCGGCGGGGCTTTCTTTTGCTTCGTCATCCACTAGCAAGCATGGCAGCATCGAACCACCTGTTTCGCGTCTTGAAGTGCCAAAGGCCAGTAGAGGCCCATGCGGAATATTTTCCCTGCAAGATTCCTGGGGGCGTAGTGCACTCCGTAGGCTCCCTGGTACGCTTCGCGCAGGGCCTCCACCCCCTCTTTGCGAGATATACAGTGAAGCCATGGGGCGCAGAGTCCCCCGCGGAATAATAGCCCATCGATTATGGCATATTTGTTTGCCCGCCTCTCCAGACGCTTCGCTTGCACCTCGTCAAGCGGGAATATGCCGTCAAGGAGGTAATTGTATATTTTGCTTCTCCAGTCTTTGTTTTTCGCCCGGACGATGAGGTTTATTTGAGGGGGAACAGAGGCGGTTTGGAGCACCTCAAAAAATACCGTCGGGGTAGGATCTCTCCAGCGGCAGCGATCTTTGCCAATTCATCGGCTCGCCCATTTTGGGCCCTGAGTATCGCGACGACGGAGAACCCGGCGAAGCCCTTCTCCATCACCCAGACTGCTTCTACATATTTCTGAAGCTGCTCGTCCTTCACTTGATATTCCTTGGATATATGTCCTTGGATAAGCTTTGAGTCGGTGCGTAAGGTAGCCCTTTTCGCTCCCATGGTCTTCGCTTTTTCAGAGCCCTAACAAGAGCGCCTCATATTTGGCTATATTGTTAGTCGAGGGAAAATCCAACCTTGCTGCAAATTCGGCCTTTTCACCTCCAGGGGCCATTACTATAGCGGCTGCTCCTGCTCCACCTGCTCCTCACGACCCATCTGAATTAATGAACCACATCGTCGAGGTATCATTCTCCTCGGGTGTCAGCGAAGTCCATTCCACCACAAAATCAGCTAGAGCTTGGCTTTTGATGGCGGTGCGTGGCATTATGGTTAGCTTGAATGGTGCCAGCTCAACCGCCCATTTGCTGATGCGCCCAGTGCTTTCTCTGTTGGACAGCATGGAACCAAGAGGGTACTTTGTGGGTACTTTGATACGATTGGCTTGAAAGTAATGCCGCAGCTTCCTGGAAGCCATAAGTAAAGCATATGTCAACTTTTCCATTTCGGTATAACGCAGCTTTGCTCCTTGCAAGGCTTCAGAGACGAAGTACACCGGTTGTTGCCTAGCATCCTGGGGTCGTACCAACACCGCGCTTATGGAGGATGGACTTGCGGCCAAGTACAGCAGGAGTTCTTCGCCTTGCCTTAGGCTCTGTAGAGTGTGCACGTTCTCGAGGCTCTGCTTCAGATCATCGAAGGCAAGCTAACATTCCTTCATCCAGGAGAAGGTGTCACTTGACCGTAGTGCTCTGAAGAAAGGCAAACTTCGCTCCACTGACTTCGGCAAGAACCTGCTAAGCACTGCCAGTCGCCTCGCCAATCGCTGTACCTCTTTAAGGCTCTTTGGCGGGGCCATGTCTTGAATGTCCCTTATCTTCTCAGGGTTCGCTTCAATGCCTCGCTCGGAGATCAGGAACCCCAGCAGTTTCCCTGCCTCCACGCTGAAAAGGCATTTTCTCGGGTTGAGCTTTACCCTTTCTGCCATCAAACTATCGAAGGTTTCTCAGAGATTGGCGATGTGTCTTTCCTTCTTGTCGCTCTTAACAATGATGTCGTCGACGTAAGCCTTAACGTTTCTTCCTAGCTGGTTAGCGAAGACATTGGCAATGAGCCGCGCGAAGGTGGCGCCTGCATTCTTAAGACCAAACGACATTCGTACAAAGCAGTACGTGCTGAAAGGGGTAATGAACGCCGTCTTGTCCTCGTCTTCCCTTCGCATGTAGACTTGATGGTAGCCAGAATAAGCATCAAGGAAGCTCATTCTCTCTGACCCAAAGGTCGAATCGACGAGTTGGTCAATGCGGGGCAAAGGGAAGTCATCCTTAGGGCATGCCTTGTTCAGGTTGGTGAAGTCGATGCACATTCTCCAGGCCCCGCTAGGTTTCTTGACCAGGACCACATTGGCCAACCATTCAGTGTGAAGGGCTTCGCGTACAATTCCCGCTTGGAGAAGTTTGGTCACCTCCGCTCTCGCGGCCGCTTGTCTTTCTATGGCGAGTTTTCGAAGCTTTTATTTCTTGGGCTTCCCGTTCGGGGCAATGGCAAGGGTGTGTTCAATAGTGTCTCTACGAACCCCGGGGAGATCCTCCGGGAGGTTATCTTCCTCTGCCTATGCATGCTCCCTCATCTTTGCAAAGAGCTCCTCCACGATGCACACCTCTTTACGGGTGAGTCTTTCCGCCAATGGCCCCCTTCGGAGCCTGCAATGTGCCGCGTTGATCATGGTGGTGTCGCTGACCCCTCGAATTTGGCACTTGACTCTAGAAAAGCATTGGAAGTAGCTTTTGAGGGTCTCCCCCTCGCGTTGTTTCACTGCAAACAAGTCACTTTCTTCTTTCATCCCGTCAAAATTGCCATGTAAATTGCCTTCCAGCTTGGTACGGAGTTGTGGCCATCTTGCGGTTGATCCTGGCTCTAATGAAGAGTACCAGGATAGGGCTATCCCTTCAAGCGCCAGTAAGAGTCCCTTGGCTTTAATATCGTCATCTCCCCCTGCAGCCTCCATGGCTGTGTCGTAGACACGAATGAACTCCCTAGGATCCGTTCTACCGTTGTACGGTTTGACGGCTGGGAGTTTGAAGTTCTCCGGAGAGGGCCACCTCTTCATCTGGAGTCGAGCACCGAGAGGGTTCGGGTCATCATTGTCACTGGCCACACCCCCGTATGTTGGCGATAACACATCACGGCTTGGATTTTCATCCTGCGACTCGTCATGTCCCTGATTTTGATGGCCTTGCAAGCGCTTCACCTCTGCCATAAGCCTCTCATTTGCTTCCATCAACGCCTGCACATTAGGGTCGAGCGCCCCCTGAGTTCTTGTCTCTTCCTCTAGGGCCTATGCGCCCCCGCAAACTGCTCGGTGGCGAGCCGGGCGAGTTGATGCTTCCGCTGCGTCCTCTTCTGGTGTCGCGACCGTTTAGCTTGCAACTGGTTACCACCATTTGGGGGCACGCTTCCGCGTTACTACCGGAGTTTGTGGTGGTGGTGCTCCTGGCGCCCCTGGTCCCGACGGGATTTGTAGTGAGCTCCCAACACCATGGAGCATGGGCTGATCGCGGGATTGGCTCCCGGCAGGCCTTCTTGATCCCTCCTCTCGAGTCATCGTCGCAGCCTCCCTGGATGCTGTTGCCACTCCCTTCTTTGGTGGCATGGCTTCAAAAGATCTCCTCCTCTTGCAGACTGGAGGGCAACAGCTTTTGTCAAGCTGTTGGCTCCCCACGGATGGCGCCAATGTTGTTGAGGGATTTTGCCTCGCAAACAGAGAGTTCACCTTAATGCCTCTCCTTCTTCCCTTTTTACAGAGGAGTTGAGAAAAGACCACTACAGCCGCATGCAAAAGTAAATTCTTTTTCCGACTGATCCTGATGTTGTGGGATTTTATATCACACCGAAAAAGTTCGTTTTCTCGAATCCTCTCCATCCCTTTCCGTTTATAAGGAGGCTGAGAAAAGATTTCTCTAGCCATCTGCCAAGGTTGGTTCTTTTTCCGACTGCAACAAAGAAGTACGGACCCTTTTACAGTGGTTATCCAGACATCGTCCGCCACTCGTCTTTAGTGCGAGGGCTAGATGGTCATTACATGAGGTCTTTATGTTTAGTTTACGCTTTTGCCCTTTTGTCCTGCTCTCTGCTTGTGGTCTCTAACGGAATTTTGCATGCTGGCTGGCTCTAGATCGATCTGACAATGCCTGGCATTCTCTGACGGGGGACCGTCGGGGTGACAGACTTGGCCATACTTCCTGTTGGCCACATCCATTTAAGTGACGAGGGTACCTACCTCCGCAACTTCTTCCGTTGCTTTGGTCCACCTCCTTACTTCTCTTGCCTTGGGGAGGTGGGAGCCGTGGGCCTTGCCCCGCCCGACAGAGGGGATGGAATATCCGGGCATACGACAATTCACATTTCACTTTCTTCATGTCTTCTCCATCAAAGCCGAGGGGGAGTGTGCGCACATCCTACCAGCACCGTCGCTGGCCAAGCTGAGATCCTAGGCACCAACAATTTTGGGATCATGTCATGGTCATGCGTGTGCTACCAGCCTACCATATGGGGCAATCCCCAAACCTAGGAAGCCACCGATACATGCGCCCCTATCCGGAGCGCTGGCTCCCCCATATGTTTTCAAAAAAATCATAGGTAAAAGGCCCAAATTTCCACATTGAAAGATTTGATTTTACCCATTTTTTAAGTCAAATCTTCCGGTTGAAAGCTAAAATTCAAGTTGAAAGTTTAGATTTCCCCTAATTTTTCAATTGAAACTAGGAAATCCTAGTTGAAAGTCCATGTTTTAGCTTCACAAGACTACAAGTTTTTTATACAAACTATGTGGATACCCTCCTAAAGGAAACTAATCTACAAAACCCTATCAGAAAGCAACAGATTTTTTTTGTACAAACAGGTTTCAGAATTGCAAAAACCACAAAACTACATATTTTGTACGCATTTTTTCTATTTCACAAAAACGTATCAGAAAACCACAGGTTTTAGCTTCTATTTCACAACTACAAGTTTTTTTTGTACAAACTATCAGAAAACTACATGTTTGAGCTTTTATTTCACAGAACTACAAATTTTAGGAGAACTTATATAACAAAATTACATGCTGTAGAATTGATCGTTCCTTATAACATGTCTGACAGCGTGGATCCATATGGTAGCATCATGCACCCCATTTCCCGTTTTATTTGCACGTGAGGCTGCCATGTGGACCTAAATTGTCATACCCATTACACGAAATAGTCAATTCTAAAATCTGTAGTTTTGTGATACAAGCTTTTCTAAAATATGTGATTTTGTAATATAGAAACTAAAACCTGTAATTTTTTTTTAGTTTATACAAGAAACATATAGTTTCTTTATCTAGTCCACGTGCACGATCTGCGTGCCCTAATTTATGGCCGAGTCTATTATGGATAGGTTTGTATCTTTTATTTTCTTGCAAGAGTCCAAGTTAATTAGGAACAATACCGTTGATTGCCTTGTTGAGCATGTACAATAGTAGGGATGACTACTACGAATATATTCCTCCATATCATCTAAAGACAAAACTAAAGATGACTTCTATAGTAGATGAAATCTTAAAGTTGTCTCTATAAGATCCTACAATCTTTCAATTATGACATGAAAAAGGTATTTATTATATATAATAACTCATACAATAGTGATTTGTATTGTCTATATGGACGTCTCTTTGAGAAAAGACAGCTATATTCTCTCTCCTCCTCTCTGTCTCCTATGTTAACAAAAATCTTACGTGATAAAGAATATAGACAACTCACACCACACCCTTGTACATGCCCTTGAGAGTAGCGCTTGGCGTTCTGGCCGAGCCAAATTATTGTCGTCCTTAGTCCTTATAAAAAAGGGTGTACACAATAACGTAAATGTAGATAAGTTTTGTTAGGGGAGTGACTAACGCTGTACATATATGTTTCCCTTACCGTCGAGGGTTGGATCTCAATTAGAGACTATCTCCTCAACCATTGGATCTCATTCCTCTAACCTCTTGTTGGATGAGGGCGACACCACAAGGAGGAGGATGCGGAACACCGCCTCACACCTCTTTGGCCACCGGCCACCACACCGCTCTATGCTTGCGATCTAGAGAGAGAGAATAAGAAGAAGCAGCGAGATAGAATAAGAAGAAGAAGTGAGAGGAGCGGGAGAAGCATGCTGGTTGGCTCCAGTTACTGGAGATTGGTGAGCAACTGGAGGGGGAGTAGATGGGATGTATGTGAATGTGGATTTCAAGACATATATTTGTGGGGTGAATGGATGAGGCTGAGATAATAATTCAATCTGGTGCAATAAAAAATCTAAAAGTGCAACAATTAGTTCCTAAGATTGTTTTTTTTTTTTTTGCTTTAGAGGCAACAAACACAAAATCAACAAACAAAATATCCAACAATTTTGAACTATTAGAGCAACAAATACAAGAACATATTGTAATAAAAATTAACCTTGTTGCAATCATTAAAACATCTGTAACATTCAATATCTTGTTCTGTAGCATTTGGAAACAACTACATGCAACAATTCTACCTACCAGTGTCAATGTTGGAGATAACTCAAATATCTCTAACTACCATATCTTTTGGTATTATCCAAATAGATTGTTAGTCCTAGTCTTCTACGATACGGACTTATTTGCTATATATAGCCAACCCCTTGTACATGTAATCCTTGAACAGTTTAGTAGATTGTTTCCTGTGGTTTTTTCCCGAGAGGGTTTTTCCACGTTAAATCATTGTCTCCATTATTTTGTCGTGCTCTAAATCTAACAAGTGGTATCAGAGCCAGGTTTTAGATTGATCTGCTGCACCGCACGGCATCCGAGGATTTCTAATCTACTATCGTCCATCGGCGACTCTAGGCAGGCTGCCTCCTGTGCCGTCAGCTTCCCGTCGGCCCCCACGGCCTGAGACAGCCGCACCTTGACGTCCACCGGCCAAGCCGTCACTTCCCGGTTTCCCGATTTCCCGTAGGTCAAGAGGATTTCTGCGCCACTTCGACCGCTCGGACGTCGGCACTCTAGTCACCATCTTCGCCTCGCACAGCCGCCTCGGCCCGTGTGCGCGACCGCTCGGCCTCTGCACTGGCCCGGCTTCTCCGGTCCAACGCGCAGGCATCCTCGACGTCTTCCTGTTGAGCTCCGGCCACCGCAGACCTCCGCCATCACGCGCCGTGCCGTCTTTCTCGGCGCCTCGCCGGCGCGCCATCACCCCGGCGCCGCTGTCTTCTCGGCTTCCCGCGACCGCGTCACTCGACTTTGGCGCCGCAACCGCCGCTCACCTTTCGGTCATCCTCTACGGCCCCTCCAACAGCGCAACCGGCAGCTACGCGTTGCACCTCCCGCCGATCTTCGCTAGCCCCCATCCGAGCCGACCGACTGCCTCTGCGTCTGGCGCTGCCCCACCTTGGCCGGCCTCCAACCTGGCCACACCTCGGCGCCTAGTGCACGTCAGCCACCGACTGCCTTCACTCCGTGCGCCGGCTCTTCTCCGCATCGACTGCCTCCAGCAAGCGACTTCGATTTGCGGCCTTCTCGCCGCTGGGCCCTCCGCGCGGACCGCCATCTCTGGCTGCCCTGCCTCTGGCCGGGCCAGCATCCTGATGCCCACCACACCATCCTTCGCGCCTTCGGCCACCCGTGTCACCGCTTCCGAGCCGCAGCCGCTCTGCCGCTGCTGCGCTCCTCCGGACCATCGTCAAGTTCGTCCACTTCTACTTGCTTCGAGAGGATTCTTTGGCTCAGGCTTTGATGCCTGGAAACAAGTTTCTCGGTTTGCGTCGGTGACCTGGTCTCCACGGAGGAGGAGACAATAGTCGGCTTTTGGATGATTCACTTTTGCTTGCTACATACCAATATTTTCTAAATCCCTCCAAGGTACACAATTAGTAGCCTCAATTCAACGGGATTTATCATTGAAGATTTATTCGACGTTTCATCGTCGATTCCTTATTGGCGGGATTTCATCGGCATTCATGCATAATTCCTATTATTGGCGGATTTCATTGCAATTCAGGAGGGATTTATCATTGGTGGATTCTTGGCAGTTTCTTCGATGTTTTGTCGTCGATTTATCATTAAAGATTTATTCAATGTTTCATCGTCAACTTTGAAGGGAAAAAAATTTCAGTTCAGGAGACAACTGCATTTGGGCATTTGGTGTTTCATCACCTCTACTTTGGTGTTTCGTCACCATTAATTTGGTGTTTATTCACCGTTTGGATACGTTGTCCATTATGAAGGTTTTGACAACGTTAATTCTCAGAAATTTTATGACATCCTGGTGGTAGCATTAAGCTCTTCGGAGTTTTTTCTAGTGAAGGTTTTGCTCTATTGCCAGTTTGAGATGAAGATTTAAAGTGCAAGAAGGGGTTTTACTTCTTAGTGGATACTACAGCGTTGCTTTGTTGTCTTTGCTCAATATGAGGGATCTACTGCAATTTATACTCCATTGACAGCACGTCAGTTCTTCATCTTGACAGTTTTTGCAGGAGCAGTTTGGACCATGTCATGGAATTCCAGTAGGTAGTTTGTCGTACGTGATGACTACACGTGCCGGTTGCTCTTTCAATGAGCGATTTTACCGAATTTATTGTTCCATATGGAGCATGTCAATTCCATGTTATGAGTTCTTCGCTATTTATCAAGCACCACAGGTGATGTCTTGGCTTATGCCATTTGATGATTGGGCATTTATTCAGAAGGTCAATTGCACAGACTCAGACTTTACTGGGGTTTTGAGTTGAATACCCAGATTCTTCGTCTGCTTTGTTATAGCTGTGTTGGTTTGACTGTTCCAGTCGTTCTCTTGACCTACTGTGGTTTGCTCAAATTTGGCTTCGCAAGAAGTGTTTGGATTGACTGTTCCAGACTTTCATATTGCACTGTCCTTTGGACTTTCAGTGCTCAATTACCCTTTTAGGGTTTTCCAGAGATATTTTATTATGGATTTTGAGTTAAGGGGAGGTTTGTTGGAGATAACTCAAATATCTCTAACTACCATATCTTTTGGTATTATCCAAATAGATTGTTAGTCCTAGCCTTCTACGATACGGACTCATTTGCTATATATAGCCAACCCCTTGTACATGTAATCCTTGAACAATTTAGTAGATTGTTTCCCGTGGTTTTTTCCCGAGAGGGTTTTTCCACGTTAAATCATTGTCTCCATTATTTTATCGTGCTCTAAATCCTAACAGTCAATATTTAGAATGAGCATAGAGGAGGATGGGGATGAGGAGACACCCTCTCCTCGCCTTCAACTGGAAGACACTAAGGAGAAGGACCAAAGATGCAAAGATGATCTCTAGCATAAGTGTAAAGAGCTGGACTCGAGTGAACGACTCAACTAGATCTAGATCTGAAGTCCTGCTATTATAGAAAGGTCACAACAAACATCAGTCTGTGAAACCAAAGACATCTGTGATAAGTTGACACATCTGTGACAGCTACTATAAAACAACCGTTTATGAAACCTAATAGATGGTCCAACAAAAATAACTGTCTCTCATAAGTTGAATAATCACATACAACTAACAGATATAAGCCGTTTGTGTAATATCATAGATGATTGTGCGAAAGAAGCCATATGTGATAATTTTACTCATCACAGGCTACACGTACAGTTGTGCTCTCTAACCCGTATGTAGGAGTGGGCATTTTTAAATCGAAACCAAATTACTGAACCGAATTGAACCGAACTAACCGATTATTTTGGTTTTTTTTGTTACGGTTTTCGGTTCAGTTTTTATTTTGGTATAATTCAATTTTCGGTATTCGATTCGGTTTTTTGCTTCTAGAAACTAAAATAACCGAATAGCCAATGTACAATACCACTTTTATAATGTTCTTCCTAAAGCTACCAAACAATTCTCATGTTCTAACATCGTTATGCATATGCATGGTATATTCCTCATATATTCCTGACCAGTACGCTAAAACTAGTCGGAGATAACCAGTGGTTTGGATGCTCCGATCAAGTATACCTACACTGGTCGAAGATGACCTATGATTCGATTGCCCTGACCCGTTAGCTGGTCGAGATAATCAGTTACTCTCGCCCCAACTAGATAAATGGTCAGAGTAGGCAATTATTCCCGCACATCACTAGCGTGCGGAATATCCTTTTGGGCAGGTAAAAATAACCGACTAGAATTTATTCCTTACAAAAATACACCTCTCGGTTGAAGACACTTCTTGGCAGGAAGACACCCTTGCGAAGATGACAACTGCCATTAATTCGTTCGATTTAAATAGGGAAGCCTACGCATCATTTAGAATATGAAAAAAAGGATAATCGCAATTAGAAGAAGACATTTAGACATTGAAGCTTAAGTTTGTAGACAATTCACAAGTTTGTACTTTGATTATGCCACATGGTTAATAAAGAAGCAATCCTCATTCTCCTACTTTTTTAAAAAAAAATTGGCCAGAAGCTCTAGCATTTTATTAAAGAAGAAGAGAACAATAACCGGACTACAAACGCACACACACACCACCACGACACACGCGCGCTGCCTCCGGCTCCAAGCGAGCACACGGGTTGAGCGGGGCTCGAACCCGGGTGGGCGGGACGCACAACCGCACCCCCAACCAACTGATCATTCTCCTACTTTTTAGATCCTTGATTGACTCCACGCAAAGAAAACCTTAATTACATTCGTAAACTTGATATAGGGATCCCAAACATAGACACCACCTAACTTCCATAGCAAACGATTCAATCGGACGTCAGGGTCTAAGCAATACCCTTTTCTTAGGAATAATCTGATATATGCCACTCCTCAATCTGAAAATTCGATGGCATGTGTAAAAAATGCCACTCAATGGCATGATTTTCAACATGCCATCGAATTTCCAATTCCTAGAGTGGCAAATATCCAAATGCCCCTTCTTAGAGTGGCAAATATCCAAATGCCCCTTTTTCTTACGAGAAAATCGGAAAAGATGGTTGATGTCACCAACGTGTGAGTTGAGATGAGAGTTGATGCGATTGAGAGAGGAGAGAGAGAGTTGAGATCGTGATTTCAGAAATAGAGAAAAGTGAGATTATTACTGTGCATAAGTTGGGAATTTCCCTATTCTTGAATTGTGTCAGAGCCGCTGTTCTTGCAATTTGATCAAACTAGATCAGTTTGCGACATTTGGTGCGCGGTAATGTGAAAGATCGGACTACTCAAGCATGAAGTAGCATTTTTGCTAGTTAATCTACATTAGAAGTTATCAATTAGATAAAGATCCAATAGTCACAAAATTTTAACTCACTTTTTTGTTGAAAAAAATTAGGTGACCGATGTATAGGCATACAATCTTTTTTCTATCACTAGTCTAGTGTCCATGGATTGCAATGGATATTAGATTACCAATACCACAAGTCTAGATTATGAAAAATAAAACAACCACAAGCTCTAAATTTTGAAAAAAAAAACAAAACAATTTGAGTTTCCACGTATAAATAAGAAGGTTTGGCTGTGCTTCGCAACAAAAACTCAAAATTTACACTAAAGCAACCTACTAAAAAACCACGTAAACAAATGGTTATAAATTAGTTAAGAGTACCGTAAACAATCAACTAGTACTGTAAACAGTCTTTAACTAATAATTAGTTGGCTGCGTGCATCTCAGTATGCAAGGCCGGAAGTTTAATATATTCTTCTATTATCGAAAAACTAATAATTAGTTAAGAGAACCGTAAACATAATATTCAACTAGTATTGTAAACCTAATATTACTCATCACGCACAAATAAATATCACTAGATCGGGAATTGCATACAACATTTGTATCTGATCAGCGAGCCATGAAGATTTTTTTTGATGGTTCTATCATCCAATAAAGAGAACATTTAGGCTGTGTTTGGTTATCTGGATGTGCTTAATTGGATAGGATATGTCCATCCAGCCTGAATAGGACGGAGCCAGGTGCCTGTTTGGTTAGGTGGATAGGGATAGACCGTTTGGTTAGGTGGATAGGGATAGGCCAATTTTTTTTGGTTAGATAGATGAGACTAGATAGGATGAGCCAATTTTTGGTTTGATTGGATGGATGGGCTAGTTGTGATCAAGGTTTTGGATTTTAGTTTGAATTTTTTTGACAAAATTTGAATTTCATGACAATTTTTGTCTAAAATTTGAATTTTTGAAGAAAAATTGACTAAACTTTGAATTTTTTTGGATAAATTTTGATAAAAATTTGAATTTTTTGAGAAAATTTGACAACCATTTGATCAAAATTTGAATTTGGCCGAGAACACTTCGACGAAATTTGTGAATTTAACCAAGTACACCTCTTCATGTACCAAACTAGATGAGCCCGTCTAGCCTTTTTTTTATGGCTCTACCCAGCATCTTGGGAGAATATTTCTAAAAACTGAATGATCATATCACATCTATGCACTCATCCAAACAATTGGATGACTCCAAATTCATGAATGACCATATCACATCTACTCTCATCCGGCAACTAAACACCACCTTAGCTACGCAGGCAGGCGGCCACCTAGTTGTGGCAAACATATTTATAGGTGAATAATCACATTGCCGTCCTATACATCCTATTCCTAGCAGGGTTCCAAAAATCATCAAAAATCGCTCAATTTTCACTCATATCGACGAGGTACGACCAAAACCGGTCGATAAATCGATATAATTTAAAAAATTCAAAAAAAATCAAAAAATTAGATAAATTGTATGCGACGTAAACTAGTGGAAAATTGATCAAAAATCGACAACCCTAAAATTTCGAATGCTCGCTCGATTTTCTCTAGAAATCGCTTGATTTTTCCTTTTTTTCGAATTTTTTTCAACACCGAGTCCAATGTTTTTGACTTCGGTATTCATACGATTTTGATTTTTGACAATTTTTGGTGTCGAGCTCTTAGCGATTTTTGGGTTGAAATTGATTTTGTAAACCCTGATTCCTAGGCAATATGGATGGCAGATGGATATCAATTGTATTTGAATTAGCATCTCATCTTGCATGCAGTCCAACAAAGAGTGCACAGGAAATAAATTTAGCAACAACACAGATCCACAACAACAGAAGAGTAACATCCACCGTCATTTTTTTGGGATAATTGGATATATGCCACTGAAGGAACCGCTTATTCGAGATTTGTCATCGTTCCTTTGCTTTTTCGAACGATGCCATTATGAAACCGTGCTTATTCGAAATATGCCACCGCTCGCGTCCGGTCACGACACGTGTCCCGCATTAATTGGATATATGCCACTGTAGGAACCGCTTATTCGAGATTTGCCATCACGGACGGGACACGTGTCGTGACCAGACGCGAGCGGTGGCATATTTCGAATAAGCACGGTTTCATAATGGCATCGTTCGAAAAAGCAAAGGAACGATGGCAAATCTCGAATAAACGGTTCCTGCAGTGGCATATATCCAATTATCCCCATTTTTTTAGGGAACATCAGCTGTCATTTGATTGCTTGACCTTGTATACAAATTTGGAGCTGATGTATTACATTTGTTATGTCCCAACCAATATAACAGGAGCCGTTACCCCTAAGGGCGGAAAAATCGCATTCTATCATAGTCACTCTAATAAATAATTAAAAAGGATTAGTGTCTACCAAATTTAATTTTTGAGTACTGAATAATTTAAAGTGTACCTATTTCTTCAGGTATTAAATAACCTGGGATTATATTAATTTCAGGTATTTAAGGAGACTATAGATTTGGACGAGCAGTATCCTGACCTGGCTAAAGAAGCGAAACTGATTCTAAATAAGTGTAGAGGACTTCCCCTTGCAATAGTCACCATAGGTGGCTTCTTGGCAAACCAACCACAAACCGTTGTGGAGTGGAGAAAATTGAATGAGCATATTAGTGCCGAGTTGGAGATGAATCCAGAGCTTGGGATCATAAGAACCGTCCTTGAGAAAAGCTACAATGGTTTACCTTATCACCTCAAGTCTTGCTTCTTATATCTGTCCATCTTTCCTGAAGATCGAATGGTTAGCCGGAAACGTTTGGTGCGTCGGTGGACTGCAGAGGGTTACTCAAGGGAGGTCCGCGACAAGTCTGCGGAGGAAATAGCGGACACCTACTTCATGGAACTCATGGACAGGAGCATGATCCTACCAGCTCAGAAATCAATGCAAAATAGAAAAGAAATCGACTCTTGCCAAGTTCATGATCTCATGCGTGATATAGGCATCTCAAAGTCAAAGGAGGAAAATCTTGTTTTTAGACTGGAGGAAGGTTGCAAACTAAACACCCAGGGCACCATACGTCACCTTGCTATTACAAGCAGAAGCTGGGAGGGAGACAAGATTGAGTTCGAGAGCATGGTGGACATGTCCCGAATACGATCGCTAACAGTGTTTGGAGAGTGGATGCCATTTTTCATTTGTGATAAAATGAGGTTGTTGCGAGTGCTCGACTTGGAAGACGCAGGAGATATATTTGATCATCACCTTGAGCACATCGGCAAGCTTTTTCACCTAAGATACCTTTCTCTTAGAGGATGTGATCTTATTTGTCACCTGCCAGATTCTCTTGGTGACCTGAGGCAACTGGAAACACTAGATATCAGAGAGACATGGATAATTAAGCTGCCGAAGAGCATCATCAAGCTTCGGAAGCTAAACTATCTGCGTGCGGGCCACATACCGACAGATGAGGACAATTCGTATGAAGAACTTACAGAGGGTTTACCAAAGCTAATGAGGAGGAATAACTGGCTATGCCTTTTGACTCTCTATTCGGTGGTGCTTTGCTTACTTTGTTCTGTGGCTCCGGTTGTGGACCTTTCTGGCATGAGCAGCCGTGACGTATGCACTTTTGGTTGCTGCTTTGCACTCCCTGCCGTTGCGATGCGCCTGGACCCGTATGGTGTCGCAGTGCCAAGAGGGATGAGGAAACTGAAAGCCCTGCACACGCTGGGTGTCGTGAACGTCGCACGGGGGAAGGCTGTCCTACAGGACATAAAGAGGCTCACCCGGTTGCGCAAGTTAGGAGTGACCGGCGTCAACAGGAAAAACGGTGGAGAGTTTTGTGAAGCCCTCGCCGCCCTCAGCCGCCTGGAATCATTGTCAGTGCGGTCGGAGGGGGAGCCAGGTTTATCTGGCTGTTTGGATGGACTGTCGTCGCCCCCCCAAAACCTGCAGAGCCTCAAGCTGTACGGCAAGCTCGTCAAATTGCCGAAATGGATCAAGGAGCTCAAAAATCTTGTGAAGCTGACGCTGAGGAGCACAGGGATATTGGAGCACGACGCCGCCATGCAAGTCCTTGGGAATCTACCAAGCCTGGCCATCCTGCGCCTGTGGAGCAAGTCGTTCGAGGGTGAAGGGCTCCGTTTCGATTTCTATCCAGAGACATTCCCGAGTCTGGTTATGCTGCAGCTGATGTTTGAATTCGAATCGGTGGTGTTTGGAGAAGGAGCGACGCCTAAGCTTCAGTCGCTGGAGGTTTACCTTTGTAGGGATGGGATTTTTGGGCTATCGTCTCTCCCAAGCCTCAAGGAAGTTAAGCTCGAGAGTTTCCACAGGCGCGTTTTGGTGGAAGAAGACGTGCAAGCCCAGCTTTCTCGGAATGCAAATCAACCCGTTTTGAAGTGAAACTGAGACATGACATCCAGGGAGGTGCTCCGGCCAGGCCAATCGTCACAGGACTCTAGTTCCTCAGCTCCAGAGTAGCCAGTTGAGGATATCGTGCTCTCCCGTTCCTTTTTTCCATGTATCTTAATCCACATGTTCGTATCCGTTTGTACCGTTCGTGTATTTCCTCCAAATCCATAAATTAAGGCCCAGTATCGGTGCCCTGAGCGGCTAATGGGCCGCCTGAGCCATCTGAATTGTGGAACTAGCAGATTTACTCGCGTGTGCAGGCCCAGTATCGGTGTCATGTTGTGTTTATGCTGTAAAAACTAGCAGATTTACTCGCGTAACTCTACGGCTAGATATTACGACTGTAACATATACTTCTTATAATGGAAATACAACCGTAACATATAACTCTAATATTTATATATGATAAACCTACGCCATTATAATTTGGCCCACCAAATAAGTATTGAAGACCTTTCTAATTTTCCTTTGATTGATGTAAGAATTTCTAGAATTTATTTTTTAAGATTATTATGAGATTTTCTTGCTTTTAAAATGAAAGAGATGTCTTAAATATCACTGCTTGTTTTATTATATATAGATAAATAGCGTGTTTCGTCTTGCATTGCCCAGCTGGCAGTAAAACACGTTAAGTTCTGCGGACTGTCAATTGTACTACAAAGGCCAATTGGCCGTGTTGGGCGGAGGAATGCAAAACAGCAAAACATATTTCAGGCCAATGAGGTCCTAGACCAAGAAAAAAAATTTGACATTACAATCCTAGCTTAGCCACGGCAACATCTCTAGAAAGTATGTCTTCAAGGTAAAAAAAACCTTCGAAAATAGACGGCATGCATGATGAACGACGTCAACATCAAAATCAAATGCATTCTAAGTCGTTCCAGGCTGAGGTCCTCCGTTTCCCAAACGAGGGTTTCAGAAGTCTTGTGATGCTCCATCTCGAATTGCGAGACATCAAATCGGTAAAGTTTGACAAAGGAGCAATGCCCAAACTTGAGCTGCTGCATGTCTCGGATTTCAGAGAAAATGAAATCGACTTTTCTGGGCTAGAATTTCTACCAAGCATTAAGGAAGTCCGGCTCAATGTTCGGTTTGCATGGAGTTTCGACAGGAGAAAGACTCCGGAAGAAAGGCTCGAGGAAGCCATCAAGGAAGCAAAGCTGAAGCAAGACAAGCTGAACAACCACGCGCGGGACCTGCTTGCCAAGAATCCAAGGCAACCCATTTTAAAGGTGGACTAATAAGCTCCGGAGTCGGGGACTACTGTTTGACTGTTGTGAAATCTCTCTTCCTCTATGCTCCCTTGCTTTCCCAACTGCATTCCCCGGATGCCATGGCACCGCTTGGATGTCCTTCGCGTTTCTTGCCCTCCAAACTGAAATGGTTTCGACTCAATAAAATGTATTAGACCCTGTTTGGATCCCTGGACTAATTGTTAGCTGGCTAAAAATTAGCTTTAGTCTATCCAAACAGGAAGACTAATAGGTGGGCTAATTTTTAGCCAACCCCTTAGCTAACAATTAGTCCATTAGTTGGTGGAGAGAGCTAATTTGGGCTAATAGCATGTAACACGCTAGGAAAAGTCTGAAATACCCTCACGCTGGCCTTATCCTCATTTCCTCACCTATTATGAGGGGGCAAACATGACTTTTCTAAGAAATTAGCCCAACTATTAGTCATGTATCCAAACAGCCCTAGGCTAATTTTAGATGGACTAATTATTAGCTGGCTAACAATTAGCTCTAGCTATTAGCCAGCTAACAATTAGTTTTAGCCCATCCAAACATGGCCTTAATGACTCTTAAGGCTTCGCTGCGTCGCTGCTCGCCATTGCTGCCGCGCCGCCCCTGTCTTTGCCGCGTTTTTGTACCGGGAAGGATGAACGTTTTAGGGTTAGGGTTCTACAGCCCTCGTTTTTGATCTAATCCGTATCAATCCGAGCCGTCCGTTCGTCTCAACGGCCATGATCGAGTGCGTGTTTTTTACTGGACATTGTTATTCCAAGTTAATTCTGGACATTATTATTCGGATCGATTTTAATTTTTAAGCGAAATTAATCATTATAATGATTATTGCATATAATGATTATTTCTGAACATTATCTCTGATTAAATGGAACCAACGAGAAATTTAATCATGGAATTAATTTTGACTTAAAATTATGTATAACCAACGTTATTAATAATTTTAAGTCATTTCTCATATTTAATTCCTATTTTGTTTTTTGCCCAACGGTGATGCAAATTAGGACATAATCTTGCTGATAAATTTCGTTTCGTTTTCTGCCCAACGGTGATGCGAAATGAAAACTCATGATATTTTGTCATTTATATGTACTTAATCAGACCAACGTAGGATTAATTACATATATGTCATTGTTCCAATTATTGATTAAATTTGTTATTTTTCAGCGATTAACAATGTTGCCTCTCAGATTAATGGCATTGAACAGCTCAATGGCACTAACTTTTCCTCATGGAAAGATAAGATCCTCATTACGCTAGGGGTCTTGGACCTTGACCTAGCATTACGAGAGGATGCTCCTATCGCACCCGCCCTTAATGTTGAGAATTATGCTGATCTCAAGAAGCAATATGATGAGAAGGTGGAGCTGTGGGAGAAGTCTAACCGCATGTCTCTAATGATATCAAGAACAGCATTTCTGTCGGGATTAAGGGAGGAATCCCTGATTCCGAAAATGCCAAAAAGTACTTGGCTAATGTTGAGGAGAACTTTAAAGGTACCTCCAAAACTTATGCCAGTACCTTGATCATGCGCATGCTTACCTCCCGCTATGATGGTAACAGCGGAGTGAGGGAGCATATCATGAGCATGACTGACATGGCGGCTAGACTAAAGGGGATGGACATGACCATTTCTGATGGTTTTCTTGTTCATTTCATCATGAGCTCCTTGCCACTTGAGTATGGACCCTTCAAGATCAATTACAACACTCAGAAGGAGAAGTGGTCCATAGCTGAGCTCATAAGCCACTCTGTTGAGGAAGAAGAGAGGCAAAAGGCAGAGAGGTTGAAGGAACAGGCTCATCTTGTCAGCACTGGCAAGAGGAAGAATCAGGAGAAGTCTGGTGGCTCTAAGGCAAATAAGAAGCCTTATCACCCTCCCAAAAATGATGGGAATGGAAAGGTTGTTGCTCATGGACCTCTAATGCCTTCTGCACCAGCTACAGGGAACTTTCTTTGCAAATTTTGCAAGAAGCCTGGACACGCACAAAAGGACTGTGCGGGATTCAGGCAATGGTTAGCAAAGAAGGGGATTGCGTTCCGTGATGACCATGAGAAGAGGGGAACGAAGTCTTAGGGTCGCTAATGGAACGAAGATTGAAGTTAAAGCAGTTGGAACTCTTCAACTCGCATTAGGAGGCGGCTTCAGTCTTCATATTTTGATATTCTTTATGTTCCTAGTGTTAAGAGGAACTTAATTTCAGTCTCTGTATTGACTAAAACAGGTTATTCATATGAGTTTGTGGACAATAAGTGCATTATAAAATTAAATAATGATATTATTGGTCTTGCCTTCAAACAAGACAAACTTTATTTACTCTCTATGGATGAATCTGTGTTGAATGTGTGTACCGCTGCAAATAAGAAGACATGTGAGACGTCGTCGAAATTATGGCACTATCGTTTAGGCCATATTTCTAGGGGGAGAATGGAACGTCTCATTAAAGAATAGATACTCCAATCCTTAGGTTTTTCAGTGTCT
Source organism: Rhipidocladum racemiflorum (assembly GCA_036346355.1). Taxonomy (NCBI): domain Eukaryota; kingdom Viridiplantae; phylum Streptophyta; class Magnoliopsida; order Poales; family Poaceae; genus Rhipidocladum; species Rhipidocladum racemiflorum. The sequence continues at coordinate 80,524,264 of CM070583.1, read as the reverse complement.
TCTAGAATTAATCCACACTGACATTTGTGGACCATTCCTAGTGACAATAGTGGATGGTTATAATTCCTTTATTACATTTACTGATGTTTTCTCTCGCTATGGCTATGCTCCTTATGGGCAAATACCTGGGCCTTTTGCCAAATTCCTTCAAGAAAATGGCATAGTTGCCCAATACTCCATGCCCGGAGAACCTCAGCAGAACGGAGTGGCAGAGCGTCGCAACCGTACACTTATGGATATGGTACGGAGCATGCTTAATCATTCCAATCTGCCCATTAGCTTGTGGATGAAGGCACTAAAAACGGCTGCCCCATACTTAATCGGGTTCTTAGCAAGTCTGTACCTAAAACACCTTATGAATTATGGACTAGGAGGAAACCGACAGTTAATTATTTACGCCGTGTGGAAATGTCGTCTTTGAAGCTGAATATTTGACCCACAGCTAAAGAAATTAGATCCTAAGACTGTGAGTTGCCATTTCATTTCTAAAGTATATCGATTTTATTGTCCAAACCGTGTCACTAAACTTGTTGAGACTAGACACCCTATCCTTTTTAAAGGACAATGAAATCAGTGGGAGCTCACAACAAAGGGAGATAGATATTGAGAAAATTCGGGCTCATGTTCCATTACCAATAACTCAAGAACATATTTTTCATTAAGAATCATTATGGCGCTTGTTGCTCATTATGACTTAGAGCTCCATCAGATGGATATTTAAAACTGCGTTCCTTAACGGTGACTTGCATGAACAAGTTTTTCATGACACAACCCGAAGGTTTTGTCGTGGAAGGCAAGGAACATATGGGGTGCAGACTTAAGAAATCCATCTATGGACTTAAACGAGCGTCCAGACAATGGTATCTTAAATTTGATAAAATAATCAGAAACTTCGGATTTAAGGAGAATGAGGTGGACAACTGCATATATATCAAGAATAAGGGTGGAAAATTCATTTTCCTAGTACTCTGTGTTGATGATATATCATTAGCAAGCAGTGATTAGAATATGCTGCATGAAACTAAGGGATTTTTATCCTCTAATTTTGACATGAAAGATCTCAGTGAAGCCTGTTTTGTTTTAGGCATTGAAATTCACCGAGATAGGTCTAAAGGAGTACTAGGATTATCTCAAAAGTCATGCATTGACAGAGTACTTGAAAGATATAATATGAGTAAGTGCTCTGCCACGCCTGCTCCAATAGTTAAGGGCGATAAATTTGGATTATTCCAAAGCCCAAGGAATCAGCTAGAATCAGATCAAATGAAGATGATTCCTTATGCTTCGGCTGTCGGAAGCCTAATGTACGCTCAAGTCTGTACGCGTCCAGACTTAGCATTTGTTACCGGGATGCTTGGCAGATTTCAGTCTAACCCAGGTCTAGACCACTGGAAGGCTGTTAAAAAGGTTCTGTGTTATTTGCAGGGCACTAAGCATTACATGCTCACATATAGGCTTAAGCGTTATGCGTTAAGGTCTGATAACCTTGAAGTTTTTGGTTATTTAGACGCGATTTTGCAGGGTGTGTAGACACTAAGAAATCCACATCAGGCTACATATTCACCCTGGCAGGAGGAGCAATTTCGTGGAAAAGCTCCAAACAATCACTAACTGCATCGTCGACAATGCAGGCAGAATTTGTGGCATGTTATGAAGCAACTGGGCAGGCCGTATGGCTTAAAAAACTTTATCCCGGGACTGAGAGTGGTACACAGCATTGCAAGACTACTCACTATATACTGCGATAACAAAGCCGCAGTTTTCTATTCGAGTAACAACAAGCCAAGTGGTGCTGCCAAACACATTGACATTAAATGACATGTTGTGAAAGATAGAATCTAGGATCAAACTATCAAAATTGAGCATATCAGTACTAAGTCAATGCTCACGGATCCGCTCACCAAAGGCTTACCTCCTAACTTATTTAAAGAACATACTGCCGGCATGAGTTTGTTGGAGGACATTTGATTATGATCCTGGATATAGGGGCATTAAATCAATCAACACCCGTTATGACTAAGCTGGTATTCTATCAAGGTATTATGGTGGACTATAGGTACTGTTGTTTCAATGGCGTTTTCATTTGCTATTGAAAACACATTACTTTGGACTGCTATTTTACTAAGAGTGAGTACATTATTATAGCCTTCGATCAAGTGGGAGAATGTTGATTGATCTCGGCTGTGGTATGGAATGTTTCCACCCAAATCCCGCACAACAAATTATTTCCTAAAATAAACTTTCCTAATAAACACTGCGCCATGATCGGAGGCGCATTCCATATGTAGAACACGCCCCCGATTTCCTCAGCGCCATAATAAAAAGGGAAGAGATGAGCACGTTCAGAGGTGACGATCTATGCACGTTTTCTATCCTTCCTAAACCCTAATCCAACTACCGATCCTTACGGCGCTGGAGGAATACCGAAGGGCTGTTCTTGGGCATCAACCATCCACAGAACACGTCATCAAGTTTCTGCATCCTCTACATCATCACCAACCGAACGACTTCATGGCTTCTAATGGCTCCGGTTAGTATCACCAATTCCGCATTAGAACTTAGTGATCATGTTTTAGGCTAAGACTTAATGTCATTAGATCATTAGACTTTTCTAACAGTGTGTATTACGCTTTTAGTTGCTTCACCAAGTAAAAATCAGTTGAGGGCCGAGCTAGCTCGGTTGGTTGGAGTGTGGTGTGTAATATGTGTATTTGTTTGTAGCTCGGTTGTTGTTAATTTCTTCTTTAATGAACGCTATTGCTCTGCTTTGACCATTTTTTTTTAAAAAAAAATCAGTTAGTACTTCCCTTGCAAGGATGCGATGGCATTAGTATTTATGCACCTTTTCTTTTTATAAAAACAATGTTCGTCTTGCCTTTGCCACTTCTACGCTGTCAGTGTAATAAAAGCATTGAGGATCCGGATCGGACGGCGGGCTGCTATGGATTGGTATATTTCTTACTTATACCATGTTTTCTTCTTGACCTCTAAATATGAGAAATTTTACGGTGGATTATACTTGTAGTATAAAATGCGTAGTAAAAATCACATCTAACCGTTGATTTGTTAAAAGTGTTTCTACTACTCTACTACCAGGTGTAGTATAAGTAAACTCTAGTTAATCTGATCCATTGAATCGAAAAGAATGAACGGTTCATATTCAATTTAGTGTACCGTAAAAGAGCTCCTAAATATAGCTTTTCCTCTTCCCTTGCAGTTCAAAATTCAAAATCTATTCGTATTTGTGTGATGAAGATGGCTATTGTGCGAAGGTTACTAAAGGATCTCAGAAATGGCTCCACGTATCCTCTAGAACCCATTAACTCTATTGTGTTTCTTGCTCTGTGGTTCATTGTGTACTTCTTTGTGTACGTTTTCTGGATTCGGTATGTTAACGGCGTAGGCATTTAGTGGAGTAGGAAATGCTATTTACCATATTTTCGTAATGGACACGAACGGATCTCCTTGGGACCTGAGTCGTACCTTTTTGAAAAAAAATCACGTATTTTCGGAAAATTGCGTTCAGCCCTGGGACAAATTCGTGGTGCGACGTATGCCATGCGGCTCTACGTGGTTCGATACACTTATCTAGGGATGTGATCGGATCGGATACGGTCGAATATCGTCCTATTCATATCCGTATCCGTATTTTTTATCGAATACAGAATCGAATACGAATAGTGTCAAATACAGAATCGAATATGAATTATACAGGATAATATCGGTTACGAATACAGATCGAATACGGATCAGAATCAACATGGATACGAATAATATTAGTCGGATATTTTAAAATCCAATTTCAGTTTTTTTCCAAAATCGGTCCAAATTTAAATTCAAAATTCCAAAAGAAATATATTTGTATGTCTTTTTTTTGCCTTTTTATCCCTAGCTTGTCATACATGTAACTCTGTGAGTAACAATGTACCCCATTGCAATAATTGAACCAAATGATTTACAGCTGGCATATGCTGTTGAATCCTAAGTAGCCCTCCTGAAACGTCACTTGCCAATTTCTGTACCACCTTTACCCAAATATCTCCAAATTAGCATCTAGCACATATGAACACATTATATCTTGTCATCCAATGCGCACCCTCTACCAAAAGCAGTGAAACATGTTAAATTGTTAATGTGTTATTCTGAAACGTGTTATTCGGATAATATCCGTATGTCATATTCGGATATTATCCAAAAAAAAACTCGGATATTTCGTATCCATCGGATAATCAGTGTTCCATATCCGTATCCGTATCCATGTAAATTATCTGTATCCATATCCTTATCCGAGAAATCAACTAGATATCTGTGAAACTATCCAAATCATCATCCAAATCAATTCGGTCGGTCGGAAAATATCCGTACCAGTTCCATCCCTACACTTATCAAGTATAATAGTAAAGCCCACTACAGGCTAATTGTAAGCTAAAAGCCAGCTTGTATAATAACGGTTTCTAAAACTTGTCTCTAGATATTGTTCAATAACTATCTTTTATCTCTTGTACATAACTAATCTACCTATGTTTCTGTGTAAAGCTAGCTACTAAAAGCAAGTACAATAGTAAAACCCACTATATGCTAATTGTAAGTTAAAAGCCAGCTTGTATAATAACTGTCTTTAAAAGTTGTCTCTAAATATTGTGCCTGAAATTGCCGAGATCTCGCCGAAAATCCAACATTTGAATTTTTTTTTGAATTTTTCAGGATTTTAAATCTCGAAGGGTCTAAAATCCGAGATTTCGTCGGGATATTAGGAGCCAACACCCCTCTCGAAAAAAAGAAAAAGAGGGGAAAAAAATACAATGACAATGACAACACAACCCATGCCATATGGACTTCATTGAAATGCATGCACCACTCTGCATTTCTGCAAACCTTCACCCAGCATGCAGACAAGGAAATTGAACACTGCGTACTGTTCTGCACAGAAAAACATGTACAATAATGCATCTACAATACAACTGCTGCTCTCCAACTTCCAACTTGCTTCTCGGGACAAAGCACCATCACAAGCTTCTTTAGATCGAGCACCAGCTAGCCCTGTCAGATCCATCAAACAAAGGGAATTGTAGACGAGGAATGGAGGCGACGGTGCTGAGCGTGGGCAGGTCCGTGGTGAATGGAGCGCTTAGCTACGCCAAATCCGCCGCGGCGGAGGAGGTGGCCTTCCAGCTTGGCGTCCAGCGCGATCAGGCCTTCATCAGGGACGAGCTTGAGATGATGCAGTCTTTCCTGCTAGCCGCGCACGACGAGCGAGATGACGACAAGGTGGTGAAGACCTGGGTGAAGCAAGTCCGCGACGTGTCCTACGACGTCGAGGACTGCCTCCAGGATTTCGCCATCCGTCTTGAGAAGCAATCTTGGTGGCGTATCCCTCGCACGCTGCTTGAGCGGCGCCGTGTGGCCAAGCAGATGAGGAAAATTTGATTAAATGATCAAATGCCCCAGCAGATGATGGAGCTCAGAGCCAGGGTTGAGGATGTCAGCCAGAGGAACGTGCGGTACCGCCTCATCAAGGGCTCTGGCTCCGAGCCTACCACCGCCGCTGGGAAGTCCAGTGTCACCGGTGCAGCGATGTTTGGCGACGACCAAGCAAGACGGCAGATGGACAAAGCGAGAGCTGATCTCGTTCGACTGATCAACAAGAAGGACGAAGACCTTAGGGTGATCGCGGTGTGGGGAACAAGTGTTGATCTCGGGGAGAGGTCCGTCGTCAAAAGGGCCTACGATGATATCAAGATCCGTAAGAAGTTCGAATGCCGCGCCTGGGTCGGGTTGATGCATCCTTTCAATCCAACAGAGTTTCTGCGAAGCATTGTCAGGCAACTCTATGTAAACTCTCTTCAAAAGGCCATCGAAGCAACTCCGGCTCCGGGGGCCCAAGATCTGTGGAGGATGGGGACGATGAAGGAAGTTGATTTGGCAGATGCGTTCAAGAAGTATGTGGATGACAAGAGTTACCTGATTGTGCTTAATGATCTATCATCCATTGAAGTGTGGAAACGGATTAAAACATGCTTCCCGACCAACAAGAAAGGGAGCCGAATCATAGTATCCACACAGCAAGTTGAAATTGCAAGCTTGTGCGTAGGGACGGAGACCGTAGCACCAGAGCACAAGCAATTGTCTGCTGATCGTATTCTGTATGCTTTCTACGACAAGGTAATATTCAAAATCCTTAAATCATCTAGTGAATGCTGCCTCTTGTTGCTCTTGTTGTTCAACTACTCGGCTAATTAAATTTCTCTGTGAGTTACGTCATTATTAGAAATTATGTAATTATGGATGAATCAGTAATTATTATTAGAGCTAACCCTCTGTTTCGTCTCCTCTTTTTGCTGACTTGCTGCCACCTGTGATCTCCTCCCCTTCTCCTGTTCCATCAGCCGTCCTCTAAAACAGCTGTAGCTTAATTCCCTGTCTTCTCTGTTCAATTTTGGCTACCACCACAACTGTCAATAAGCGTGGAAAAGGTTATATACTTCCTGTGCAATTACTTAGTATAATATTCAGTTGCATAGGTTGCAAAACACAGTATGCAAAAGGTCGTTGGAGAATTATGTGATTTATGTTCAGTTATTTAGCTGCTATTTCCCCAGATACTTGCTTCTATGTAGCATAACAATTTCGTTCGTACCTAATGAACTGATTTAGGTCTTTTTATCGATTGACCAATATAGTGTTCTCAATCATAACTCTTATGAGCCACAAATTATATGAATGAAGATTATATAGTTTGCTAGAGATTCTCGTGTCATTATATTGAAGAATGAAAACTATTACTTAAACATTGTCCTAGGAAATAGAAGACAACACCATTTCGACAGAAGAAGAAGGCAACACCTAATCATTGTTTGATTGTGTTTAGGGTTCTCAAGATGGAACAGATTCAACTGAGCCGGAGTCTAGCCCAACCGCAACCACCACCTGTGGCAACATCTCTGGGGAAGGGATGGTTGCTGCTTTCGAGGAATCTGAGCTGATTGGGCGAGTGAAAGAAAAATCTGAAATTGTCAAACTAATTTTAAGAGAAGGCCAACGGCGTGAGGTGATATCTGTGTGGGGAATGGGTGGTCTTGGCAAAACCACTCTGGTAAAAGATGTCTACCGTAGCCAAGAGATCAATGGCCTGTTTGAGATGCGTGCTTCTGTCACGGTCATGCGTCCTTTCAATTTTGAGGAGCTGCTTACGAGCTTAGATATGCAACTGGGTTCCAAAACTTCGGGAAATAAGGAAGCCATGGGTCTGGTGGGCAGCAAAGCAAAACGAGGAGATCAACAGTCGTTGGCTGACCTTTTAGAAGGAAAGAAGTATTTGATTATTCTTGATGATGTATTATCTACAATAGAATGGGATGCTATAGCACCACATTTCCCAACGACAGAAACAGCAAGCCGGATCATAGTCACCACAAGGTTAGAGAGTATTGCTAACCATTGTTCGGGGAAACAAGAAAACATATACAACCTCATTCATCTAGGAGACAAGGACGCAAAGGACCTCTTCACGAAAAAGGTAACTATAGCATATCATGCTCCATTCGTTTTGATTTGAAATTTTACATGATAGACACGGTACTCCCTCCGGTTTTCAAAAAGGTGACATTTTGGATATCGATACGGTCTTCAAAATACAATTTTGGCCACTAATTTTTATTATAATATATTTATAAAACTCAGTAAAATTATAATATTATAAAAGTACTTCTCGAGACAAGTCTACACATATAATTTTCATGTATCCAATTTAAATATTTAAAAACAGTCAAAGTTTCGGAAATTTGATCATCACTATGTCCAAAACGTAGCTTTTTAAAGACCGGAGGGAGTACTACTTAGCCAAGCTTTGGAAAAATGACACTAATCTCTCTAGTCAGAAATACATGTCATTTTCGGATATGCGAAGACAAACTTTTCAAATTTTGACTATCTATATATTTTTAAATATTTAGATTAGATACACGAAAATTATATATACATATTTTTCTCAAAAAGTCTTTTCATAATATTAGAATTCATTAGATTTTATAAAATATATTAAATATAAGTTAATATTTTCTACTGGTGAAAATATTAACTGTAAATCAAATCGCTTTCCTGTAAATCCTATTCCTAGTCAATATGGATAGCACGGGCGGCCACGGATGGATAGCTGATGAATCTTGGTAGTCAGTATTTGAATTAGCATCTCATCTTGCAAGCGGTCCAACAAACAGTCCACAAGAAGTAAAATTACCAACAACAGCAGAGTAATATCTGCTGTCATTTTTTTCCTTTTTGAGGGAACATGTGGCTCAGAATTAACTTATAGCCTAGACCTATTTAGGACCGTCACACATGTATACACATCACTCATTTCACTGATGCAGAGGCCGAAAGATTAATATATTCTTTTATTATCTAAAAAAATTATAGCACATCTCTTGGACATTCGTTCCGCTTCATGCAAAAATGTTTACTTGGAAGTGCTATGATTACAGCCAATATGCATTTTATGCTAGTATATATAACTCAACGTAAATCGGCAAGGTGGCTATGAGGGCTGAGGTGTTACATTTCTCATGTCCCAACCAATATAATAGGAGCTGTTACCTCAAGGGCGGAAAATTTGCACAATCATATTCACTCTAATAAATAATTAAAAGGACTAGTTTCTACCAAATTTAATTTCCAAGTACTGAATAGCTTAAATTATACCAATTTCAGGTATTTATAAAGGAGACTGTTGATCTGGATGAGCAATATCCTGAGTTGGCTGAAGAAGCTAAACCGATTCTAAACAAGTGTAGTGGACTTCCCCTTGCAATAGTCACCATAGGTGGCTACTTGGCAAAGCAACCAAAAACCGTTGTGGAGTGGAGAGAATTGAATGAACATATTAGTGCCGAGTTGGAAATGAATCCAGATCTTGGGCCCATAAGAACAGTCCTCGAGAAAAGCTACAATGGTTTGCCTTATCACCTCAAGTCTTGCTTCTTATATCTGTCCATCTTTCCTGAAGATAGAGAGGTTAGCCGAAAACGCTTAGTACGTCGGTGGACTGCAGAAGGTTATTCAAGGGAGGTCCATGACAAGTCTGCAGAGGAAGTAGCGGACAGCTACTTCTTGGAACTCATGGACAGGAGCATGATCCTACCAGCTCAGAAATTAGTTCACAGTAGAAAAGGAATCGACTCCTGCCAAGTTCACGATCTCATGCGTGATATAGGCATCTCGAAGTCGAAGGAGGAAAATCTTGTTTTTAGACTAGAGGAAGGTTGCAACCTAAACACCCAGGGCACGATACGTCACCTTGCTATTACAAGCAGCAGCAGCTGGAAGGTAGACAAAAGTGAGTTCGAGAGTATGGTGGACATGTCCCGAATACGATCCCTAACCGTGTTTGGGGAGTGGAAGCCATTTTTCATTTCTAATAAGATAAGGTTGCTACGAGTGCTCGACTTGGAAGACGTAAAAGATATATTTGATCGTCACCTTGTGCACATCGGGAAACTTCTTCACCTAAAGTATCTTTCACTAAGAGGATGCGATGAAATTTATCACCTGCCAGATTCTCTTGGTAACCTGAGGCAACTGGAGACACTAGATATCAGAGACACGCACATAATTAAGCTGCCGAAGAGCATCATCAAGCTTCGGAAGCTAAACTATCTGCGTGCAAGCGACATACCGGCAGATGAGGGCGACTCGTATGAAGAACTTGTAGAGGATGCACCAAAGCTAATGATGAACAGGCTATGCCTTTTGACTATCGGGTCTGTGCTCCTTTGCGTAGCCTGTTCCGCACCTTCGGTTTTGGATATGGACGGCATGAGCAGCCGTGACGTATGCACTGCTGGTTGCTGCGCGCTACTCCCTTTTGTTGCGATGCGCCTGGATCCGCATGGTGTCGCAGTGCCAAGAGGGATGAGGAAACTGAAAGCCCTGCACACGCTGGGTGTCGTGAACATCGCACGGGGGAAGGCCGTCCTACAGGAAATACAAAGTCTCACCCGATTGCGCAAGTTGGGAGTGACCGGCGTCAACAGGAAAAACGGTGTAGAGTTTTGTGCAGCTCTTGCCACCCTCAGCCACCTGGAATCATTGTCAGTGCGGTCAGAGGGGGAGCCAGGTCTGTCTGGCTGTTTGGATGGACTGTCCTCGCCTCTGAAGAAACTGCAGAGCCTCAAGCTGTACGGCAACCTCGTCAAATTGCCGGAATGGATCCAGGGCCTCACAAATCTCGGGAAGCTGAAGCTACGGAGCACCAGGCTATCGGAGCACGATGTCGCCATGCAAGTCCTTGGGAATCTACCAAGCCTGGCCCATCTGGGTATGTGGAGTAGGTCGTTCCAGGGTGAAGAGCTCCGTTTCCCCAACGAGGGTTTCAGAAGCCTTGTGTTGCTCGATCTTGAATTGCAGGGCATCAAATCGGTGAAATTCGACCAAGGAGCAATGCCCAAACTTGACCTGCTGCACTTCTGGGGTTACGTTAACGAAATCAACTTTTCTGGGCTGGAATTTCTCCCAAGCATCAAGGAAGTCCGGCTTAATGTTCGGTTTGGATTGAATTTCGACAGTGGAGAAGCTCTTGGTTCCAAGACTTGGGAAGAAACCGAAAAGGAGGCAAAGCTCAAGCAAGACAAATTCAACGACTACGTGCGGGGCTTGCTTGCTCAGAATCCAAGGCAACCCATTATAAAGGTGGACTGAGCTCGGAAGTCGGGGTCTACCGTTTGACTGTTGTGAATCTCTCTTCCTATACTCCCTTTGCTTTCCCCATTGCATTTGTTGTCATGGCTTTACGGTGAAGAACTCCATTTCCTGGATGCCATGGCACCGTTTGGATGTCCTGCACGTTTCTTCCCCTCCAAACAGGGTTTGAAATATGGACTAAAATTAGTATTAATAGCTTTTGACATCTGCCATGAAATTCTTCTGAAAAAACCGAATTTGTGAGATGTTTTTGAGCAAATCTGAATATAGAATTTTTGAGATAGAGGACAAAAATCTGAACGTGCACAGCTACTTCGTGTGGTCGTTCCGGGACGTGTTCAGTACATCTTCGCCTATACGGGCGTCGACTTCCGAGCCAAACACCGGGCGAGGTAAGCCGGAGCTCATGTTGAGTAAACATGAGCACCTTCAAGTTAACATTTTTACATGAATCGAGAATAAAAATATAAGTGAGGTATATTATATACGTAGATCTGTCCCACAATAAGATAGTATATTAAGAAAAATTTAAACAAGTTTTTACAAGAACGTAAAAATCAGGTCTGCGACATGATGATCAATTCAGTTTTTTGTTCATTGCTTTATTTAGATGGTCCTGGTGTGTAATCATACAGACGAAAAAATTTATCGGTAAGTTTTTGGGCCGAAGCGTACATGAGTTCACCTCTAATTATGAATCTGGGCTCAGTTGTCGTGACCGCAGCAGGTGATTTCCACGTGGGCCACGTAAAATTAATTTCATGAGTCGGCCGCAAAATCTTTAGGCGCGGCGAGCACGTCCGACGACTCGAGGCCAAAACCGCCAGCAGCCTGCTGGGGGCCGGGGCGATGGACGGCCAGGAAGAGGAAGCTAGACCCGCACACAATGAATCTCGTGTTCGTCGCACGGGAAGGCCGTCTTGCGAGAGTTAGGAGCGGCTGGCATCAACAGGAAAAACTGTCAAGAATTGTGTTCAGCCCTTGCCGCTCTCAGCCGCCTGAAATCATTGCTGGTGCGGTCAGAGAGGGGAACTTGCTAGGTTTATCTGGCTGTCTGGTTCAAAAAAAAAAAAAAAACTGGTCAGATTGTCGGAATGGATCAAGGAACTCCATAGGAAATCATGTGAAGCTCTCGCTGAGGATCACAAGGATATCGAAGCACAGCCGCCAGACCTGACCATCCTGCGTCTGTGAGAGAAGTCGTCCCAGGCCGAAGAGCTCCGTTTCAATTTGTCTGCGGTGGACCAATCACGTCACCTCTTGGGCCCCCACGAACACGAGACGAGAGGAAGGTGCTCCTCCGTTCATGAAGCCAGCCGCCTTGCAGGGAGGGGGGCCAGGCCATTTACCATCCCGACACACAGCAAGAAATCAGAGCGCTGAGCGCGTGCATCAGCATCAGAGGAGTTGGCGGCACAGGAAAAGTACAGCGACGGCGCAGAAAAATGAATTAAGGAAAGCTCCAGCGACAGCAAGGACAAAAATGCAGCTGCTGCTGGTCTCCACCTTGCTTCTGAATCTATAGACCAGGCACCACCATCACAAGCTTATTTAGATCGCGCACCTGCACTGTGAGATCCATCAATTAAACGAAGGGAGCCATGTATAGTAGAGGAATGGAGGCGACGGTGGTGAGCGTGGGCAAGTCCGTGCTGGATGGAACGCTTAGCTACGCCAAATCCGCCGTTGCGGAGGAGGTCGCTTTGCAGCTCGGCGTCCAGCGTGACCAGGCTTTCATCAGGGAAGAGCTAGAGATGATGCTGTCTTTCCTGATGGCCGCGCACGAGGAGCGAGGGGAGAACAAGGTGTTGAAGACCTGGGTGAAGCAAGTCCGGGACGTGGCCTACGACGTCGAGGACTGCCTCCAGGATTTTGCCGTCCATCTGGAGAAGCCTTCACGGTGGCGCATCCCTCGCAAGCTGCGAGAGCGCCACCGCATCGGTAAGCAGATGAAGGAGCTGAGAGCCAGAGTGGAGGACGTGAGCCAGAGAAACCTGCGCTACCACCTCACCAAGGGCCCTAGCTCCAAGCCTGCCACCGCTGCTGAGCAGTCTATCAGCAGAGCCAGCGCGACCATGTTTGGCATCGACGACGCAAGGCGTTTCGCGAAGCGGGACAAACCAAAGGTGGATCTTGTCGAACTGGTCAACATGGAGGACAAGGACCTTAGAGTGATCGCAGTGTGGGGAACAGGTGGTGATCTTAGCCTGCAGACGTCCATAATCAGGGAGGCCTACGAGAATCCAAATATAAAAAGGAAATTTCCATGCCGAGCATGGATCAGGGTGATGCATCCTTTCAATCCGAAAGCCTTTGTCCGAAGTTTAGTGAAGCAGTTTAACGCACCCGTTGGGGTTGACGTTATGTTGGAGATGGACAAGACAGAACGAGATTTGGCTCAGGAGTTCAACAGATATGTCAATGAGGAGAGTTTCCTGATTGTGCTTAATGATCTGTCCACCATTGAAGAATGGGACGAGATTAAAGCATGCTTCGTAAGCAACAAGAAAGGGAGCCGAATCATAGTGTCCACAGCGCAAGTTGAAGTTGCAAGCTTGTGTGCAGGGCATGAAAGCGTAGTATCAGAGCTCAAGGAGTTGTCTGCTGACCAGATCCTTTATGTTTTCTACAAGAAGGTAATAATGAGACTTCATACTGAAAAATATATCCAGTGAATGGTACAGCACCTGCTCCACTTGCGTCTTTTCGGGTGGGCCAAAAGTGAGAAAACTGGAGAAATTAGTTAGAACTTGCAAAAGTGGTAAATAATCAAGGATCTCAACTGAAGAGAGTAAATAATCAATTACATTAAGAAAAGGGGTATATCCTAGAGTGCCCAACTAAACAGATGGTATATAATCAATTTCCTCTAATTTTGAAGACTTAGGTTATACATAGTTGTTTTAGAGATATGTTAATTTAAATAGAAAAGATAAGTAGCACTAATTTGTTAGACTGTCCAAATTTGGAATTGCACCAAGAAAATACATTATACTTTACCACACTTCATCGTGCAATTGCGCGGGCCAATATACTAGTTTGAAATAATTCAAAAAGAAAATATAAAAACACCTGGCTCTTAATTTCATAGACAATAATTCAAGGGTTAAATTTGGCAGGTGGCTTAGAGATATATTAGTTTGGAAGAAAAAAAAAAGATAAGTAGAACCATCTATAATTCCTGCGCTCCCCTACTGCCCGAGGCGGCCTCCTGCGCTGGTCGGCCGCCTCCTATGTCCGCCTCCCGCGCTTGCCCGCACTGCTCCCGTGCCCAGCTGTCATGATAGCTCGCACTCCCATGAGTCCATGACATCACTTCTCCTGTAGTCCTGTTCTCCACATAGTCCTTGCGTGTAGCATTGCACCTCGAGTATGATGGTCAAGTCTTTGTCTTTGTGGGCAGCACAACTTAGCTTTGTGCTTTGTCCTTGTGGTCTTTGTTGACAGCTTTTAGACTAGCTTTAGGACTAGCATCTTAGACTACTTTAGGACTAGCATCTTAGACTACTTTAGGACGGCATCTTAGACTAGCATCTTAGCATATGCTTGGCTGCCCTGGCAGCTATAAATATGTAACCCCAACCCCTCAGGTTGGCATGGCATTGTGTGAGAAATAAACCAGAAAAATTGCCCCAACTCCTATTGTCATCCTATCTCAATGATAGTAAGAATCGTGCTACTAACAAGTGGTATCAGAGCCGTTCTTTCTTGCAGCCTAAACATCTTTTGCTCATCTCCTTCCCACGCTCCTCCTCGCCTCGGCAAGCGGCGATCCTGGCAATTTGTTTACGCTCACCATTCATCTTACGAATAGTCGAGCGGCGGCTAAATGAGCGACTCCTTCCCCTAACAACGGACCCCCACTAGCGCGCCATGTCGGAAGAGACGATCTCGGCGCTCGGTCGCCTCAGCCTTGTGGCGAGAGGCGAGGTTGCCGCAGCGAAGGACATGGCGGCAGCGATGAAGCTGCGACAACGGCAACGGCAAGCGGCAAAGCTGGCGGCCCGCTGGCGGCGGCAAGCGAGGTGGGCAGCCGGCCGCGGATCACGGCCAGCGTCTTGGCGGCGAGCTTCGAGCTCTGCGGCGTGCTCAAGCGGCTTACTGCTCCGGCCGAGCGGCTTGCCGGCAGCGAGCTCAAGCGAGAGGGAGGCATCGGCGGCGGGCGGTGCAATGGGCGATTGCCCACCCTCATGCGGTAGGAGCCCAGGCAGCGAGCAGCGCCCGGCGAGCTCCGGCGAGAGCCGCAGGCGGCGACAGCGCTCCGTGAGCTCCGGGTGGGGCCTTGGCGACGACCGCGCTCCCTGCAGAGGCGGTGGCTGGGCTGACGGAGATCGTGGCCCTTACAGGCGGCACGGCTCTCCCTCCCCGGACCGATACCATGGTCACCACGGGACCCAGGCCATTATCAGGGACATTGGCCCCGGTAGTGGGTGGCCTACCCTCACCAAGACCAACTATGTCGAGTGGGCCGCGGTGATGAGGATAAGGCTCCAGGTGCGGCACATGTGGGAGGCAGTCCGGTACGGCGACGTCGACTACGACGAGGATCGACGGGCGCTGGATGCCCTCATCGCCGCAGTCCCGTCCGAGATGCAGTTCACGCTTTCCAAGAAGCGGTTCGCCAAGGAGGCTTAGGATGCCATCATTGCGGCCGCATCGGCGGCGGCCGCGCGCCAAGACCACACTGCGAGGCGCCGCCAGGAGTGGGAGAACCTGGCCTTCAGGCCAGGTGAGATGTTGATGACTTTGCTCTCCGTCTTAACACTCTACTGCGAGAAGATGGTGCGGTTGGTGGCGACACCTACGATGAGGAGAGAGCCGTCGAGAAGCTCTTCCGTTGCATCTCCGAGAAGTACAAGCGGATCGCTCGCTCAATCGAGTCTCTATTGGACCTCTCCACGATGTCGATCAAAGAGGCGATAGGTCGTCTCAAGGTAAATCGACAGCGACGAACCCACAGCCTCTCTCGGGGCCTATCACCATCGGCGGGAAGTTACATCTCACTCGAGAACAGTGGGAGGCTTGCCAGGGTGACCGGAAGAAGGGGAGTCCTTCTGCCGCGACAGCGATCGCAGCACGCCAAGCCGCGCAAAGCGCCAGACGCGTCCAGGTCAGCGCGAGGGCGTGCCAAGGGTGACACCGCGAGGCGCCAGGCGGCGCGCCGCGGCAACCAAAGGCCGACGCGAGGCGACTCTGCCACAAGCGTAGCGCAAGCAGCCATTGGGCCAAGGAGTGTCGCCCGACCACGGCGTGGCCAGGCCCACGTCGCCTGGTGGAGGAAGAAGAGCGGCTCTGCTCCTGGCACACGCATAAGCATCGAGCTATCTCCGGTGGCATCGGCCGCAGCGAATCCTCCTCCACCTTGATGAGCGAGAGCACACGCCTTTCTTGGCGACAGCTCAGCGATGACAAGATTGGCGGTTGGTATCTCGACACCGGGCGCTACCAATCACATGACCGGTCGACGGGAGTTCTTCACCGAGCTTGACTCCAACGTCCGAGGCTCCGTCAAGTTTGGGGACGCCTCCAGCATGGAGATCCAGGGCGTCGGCTCCGTCATCCTCACCGCCAAGTCTGGTGAGCACAGGCTGCTCACCGGAGTCTACTACATCCCCGCGTTGAGGAACTCTATCATCAGCTTGGGACAGCTGGATGAGAATGGTTCGGGTGTGCTAGTAAAGAACGGAGTCATGAGGATTTGGGATCGCCATCGTCGCCTTCTTGCCAAGGTAATCAGAGGCACCAATCGACTCTACATCCTCAACGTGCAGGTGGCACAACCCCTCTGCCTCGCCGCTCGTCGGGACGACGAGGTGTGGCAGTGGCACGAGCGCTTCGGACACATTCACTTCGAGGCTCTGAAGCGACTTAGTACCAAGGAGATGGTACGAGGCCTGCCGTGTCTCGACCACGTGGAGCAGTTCTGCGACATCTGCGTAACGACGAAGCAGAGGCGGCTCCCCTTTCCCCAGCAGTCGAACTTCCGAGCCAAGGAGCGGCTCGAGCTCGTGCACGGGGACCTGTGTGGCCCGGTGACACCGGCCACACCGGGAGGACGACGCTACTTCCTGCTGCTCGTCGACGACCTCACCCGCTACATGTGGGTAACGGTCCTCGGCAGCAAGGGAGAGGCTGCAGAAGCCATCGAGCGCCGCAGCGGTGCGGAGGCAGAGCGACGCCAAGCTGCGCGTCTTTCGCGCGACCGACAACGGCGGTGAATTCACGGCGGCTGAGTTCGCATCGTATTGCGCGGATGAGGGCATTCAGCGCCACTATTCCGCTACCGTCTGACCGCGGCGAATGGCGTCGTCGGCGGCATGTCCGAGGCGGTTGTAGGGATGGCTCGGGCCCTCCTCAAGCGAGAGGATGCCGGCTATTCTCTGGGGAAAGCGGTGGTAGCGGCGATCTACATCCTCAACCGCTCGCCCACCAAGGCTCTCAGCGCGGGGCCGTGCGAGGCACAACGGACGCATAGCCGGCGGTCTCTCACCCTCTGGGTTTTAATTGCCTCGCATTCGCCAAGGAGCTTGGACATGTTGGCAAGCTCGATGGCGAAGCACTCGGGAGTGTTTATCGATTCACAGCGGAGGGCTCGAAGGCCTACCGCATTCTCGACCCAAAGACACGGCGTGTGCGCCTGCGCGCGACGTTGTGTTCAACGAAAAAGAAAAGCGAGGATGGGGCGTGGGACAAGGCGATTGACAATGGCTCGACTCAGGCGTCACGGCGACTTCACCATTGAGTCGTCCGCCGAGGAGGCTGGGGAGTAAGCGGCTCCTCTTCGTCGAACGCGCCTACCCGGTCCCGAACCCCACGAGACTCGGCGCGCCACTCCGGCACCAGCGGTCACCCCTCGAGCACGCCCTCTCCGACACCGGCTAAATTAGCCGAGCACGGCCGGTGGAGTTCGTTACTCCACTCTCCCACGGCGAGGCGCATCGACGCGTACCACGACGGCGAGCCGTTGAGGTATCGTACGATGGAGGACCTTCTCGGTGACCAGCCGGTGCCAGGACTGGTGCCTCGCGATCTGGAGGCGCAGTTGCATCTTATGTGTGACGGCAGCGAAGCCGTTCTTCGCGAGGCCGCGAGACACGCGGCATGGCGTCCGCTATGCGATCGGAGATGGATGCGGTTGAGAGAACCGCGCACATGGGAACTTGCGATCTCCTCGTGGTCGCTGCGCGATCACTCTTAAGTGGGTGTTCAAGATGAAGAGGATGAAGCCGGTGCCATCGTCAAGCACAAGGCTCGCTTGGTAGCCGCAGCGGTTTACCGTGCGGCGAGGAGGATCAACCGGCGATGCTTTCGCCCCGTGTACGGATGGAATCCGTGCGACTTCTCCTCGCGCTGGCTGCCCAGGACGGCTGGCATTTTCATCACATGGACGTTAAATCTGCGTTCCTTAACGGCGATTTGAAGGAGGAGGTCTATGTGCACCAGCCGCCGGGTTTTGAGATTCCCGGCAAGGAGGGTAAGGTGCTACGCTGCGCCAAGGCCCTCTATGGCTTGCGGCGAGGCACCAAGCGTGGAATGCCAAGTTGGATTCCACGCTCAAAAGGATGGGCTTGAGCAAAGCCCGCCGAGGCTGACCATCTACGGCGGGGCAATGGTAGAAGCGCCTTCTTTGGTGGGTGTCTCGTCGACGACTTGGTGATCATCGGCACCAAGGATGCGGAGGTGGCGGTATTCAAAGAAGAAATGAAGGCCACCTTCCAAATGAGCGACCTGGGGCTTCTCTCCTTCTACCTGGGGATCGAGGTGCACCAGGACGACTCTGGGATGTCACTTCAACAGGCGCTACGCCCGGCGCGTCGTTGAGCTAGGAGGCTCACTGATTGCAACCCGGCTCCCACTCAGATGGAGGAGAGGCTGGCCGAGCCACGGCAAAGCCTGGCGAGAGGAGGTGGACGCTACACAGTACCGGCGCCTTGTGGGGAGCCTTCGCTACCTCACCCACACACGGCCGGACTTGGCATTCTCCGTCGGCTACGTTAGCCGGTTCATGCAGCGACCGACAACGGAGCACCAGCAGGCTGTGAAGAGGATCATCCGCTACGTTGCGGGGACTCTCGATCATGGTCTCCACTACCCGAGGTGCCCTGGGGCGGCACACTTCGTCGGGTACAGCGACAGCGACCACGCCGGCGACGTTGACACCAGCAAAACCTGGCGGGATGCTCTTCTTTCTAGGCAAGTGTCTCGTCGGCTGGCAGTCGGTCAAGCAGCAGGTGGTGGCCCTGTCCAGCTGTGAGGCCGAGTACATAGCGGCCTCCACCTCTGCAACTCAGGCTCTCTGGCATGCCCGACTACTTGGTGATCTCCTCGACAGAAACACCAGCACGGTGGAGCTCAGGGTGGACAGCAAGTCCGCCCTAGCCCTGGCAAAGAACCCCGTTTTTCATGAACGGAGCAAGCACATCCGGGTGAGATATCATTTCATCAGAAGGCACATTTTTGGAGGAAGGAAGCATCAAGGCAAGCTACATCAACACCAAGGACCAGCTTGCGGACCTGCTCACCAAGCCCCTTGGGAGGATCAAGTTTCTTGAGCTACGCTCCAGGATCGGGATGGTCCAACTTTCCCACAAGACGACGGACAAGACTTAGGGGGAGATTGATGGTCAAGTCTTTGTCTTTGTGGGCAGCACAACTTAGCTTTGTGCTTTGTCCTTGTGGTCTTTGTGGACAGCTTTTAGACTAGCTTTAGGACTAGCATCTTAGACTACTTTAGGACTAGCATCTTAGACTACTTTAGGACGGCATCTTAGACTAGCATCTTAGCATATGCTTGGCTGCCCTGGCAGCTATAAATATGTAACCCCAACCCCTCAGGTTGGCATGGCATTGTGTGAGAAATAAACCAGAAAAATTGCCCCAACTCCTATTGTCATCCTATCTCAATGATAGTAAGAATCGTGCTACTAACAGAGTAATGGATGGTTGTGGTTCTTGACTAAACTTCTCTTTCAAGATTGGTCCAGCTACTCGGTTAAATTTGTTATAATTATAATTACATTCCTAACTAATGGATTTAAATATTATGACTATCTGCTGCAAATTATACGAGGACTACACAATTTTCGGAGATATAGCTGAAGTGTGAAAAATAGTATTAAACCATTTACTCACTTTGTTCATAAATATATAACGTTTTAGAAAATGCGCGGTGAAACTTAATTAACTTTGACTAGGAAT
The DNA here is from genome assembly GCA_036346355.1 of Rhipidocladum racemiflorum. Lineage (NCBI taxonomy): Eukaryota > Viridiplantae > Streptophyta > Magnoliopsida > Poales > Poaceae > Rhipidocladum > Rhipidocladum racemiflorum. Next base: position 80,504,371 of record CM070583.1, on the reverse strand, counting down.
ATTTAAAACAACTATTTAGATTGGTCATGTGAAAATAGTACCATTAGATTTGTCATGAAAATATTTTCATATTATAATAGTTCTATAGTTTGTGAGAGATCCTCGTATCATTGAAGAATGAAATTTTTTGTTACAACACTTTCAATATTTAAACACAGCTAAACAATGTCTGAGGAATCTTTCTTTGTTTCTTCCCTTTCTTTTAGTTTCTTTTTTCTAAAGTAATGGAACTGAAGGCAGGCACCTTATCAAGTTATCATTGCTTGCTTGTGTTTAGGGTTCTCATGATGGAACGGATTCAGCGAAGCCAGGGTCTTGCTCAAATGCAGCCATTACCAGTACTAGCAGCTCAACAGTGCCCACTGATGAGATACTTGACGATCCATCTAAGAGTGCTGATGGAAAGAACGTGCTCGGAAAGAGCCTCACTCGCATCAAGACAATGGCGGCCGCTCTGGAGGAATTATGGAACTAATTTCAAATCAAGGTAGACAACAATTTCCGGTGATCTCTGTGTGGGGAATGGGTGGTCTAGGGAAAACCGCTCTAGTCAAAGATATCTACCAAAGCCAAGAGCTCAAGTTTGAGAAGCGTGCTTGTGTCACAGTTATGCGCCCTTTCAACAGAGAGGAGCTCCTTAGGAGCTTAGTTCAGCAACTAGATGCAGAACCTTTTGAAAAGAAAGGCATGGTGGGTTTGTTGGGCAGCGCAAAGAAAAAATCAGCATTGATGGGACTTGAAGGGTTGATTGATGAGTTGGCCAAGTTTTTAGATGGACATAGCTGCTTAATTGTTCTTGATGACCTATCATCTACTGCAGAATGGGACCTGATAAGTCCTAGTTTCGATCGATTGAAAAATACAAGCCAGATCATAGTCACCACAAGGGAAGAGGAAATTGCTAAGCATTGTGCTAAGCATTGTTCAGAGAAACAAGACAATATATACAAGCTTCAAGTTCTAGGGTACAAGGACGCGCAAGACCTCTTCACGAAAAAGGTACGGGTAGAGTATTATCATGCTCCATTTGTTTCATTTGAAATTACATTGTAAGCACAATTTTACTTGAGGGAGACTAGGGAACGGTATACCGTTGCAACGATATAGCCGTGAAACTTATGAAACTTATCAGTTTCAGTGCTGGTTTCATGAGTTTCAGTGTTTAGTTTCATCAGTTTTTAGTGCAAGTTTCATTAGTTTCAGTGTAAAAAGTCATAAATTTCATGAGTTTCAGAGGTATACCATTCCTACGGTATACCATTTCTTAGTTTTTCTGATTTTACTTGCCCTATCTTTGGAAAGAGATAATTTGGAGTTGGTCCTGACAACATATGACTCTGCTACAACGCATGTAGTAGGGCCACATAGGAAATACTTTAGTTTTTTCCATCGTATTTACAATTGAACCCAGAAGGTCAATTCTATTTTCCATACCTTGTTATATATCATGTTCTTCCAATCTGATGCCCACCCACCGCGGAAGCCCTCCCTTGTGGATTTGCGGTACTCCGCCTCCCCCACACCTGCCTCTTGCTGGTGGGACTTCTTGGCAGATTAGCATGATTTTGATTCGTTTTGGTAAAAGTAGCCCTCCGTTGCACGCGATAGCAACTATAGCCTCCCCCGTATGATACCTTTCTTTTTACGATACAGTATACCATAAACTTCCACCTATTTAGGCTCTCAATTAAATCAATTTCCAAATTTTAATCTCTGAACAGTATGCAACGTCGAATTAATTTAATCTGAATTTTCATCTCAATTTTTTACACGATATAGATAACTGAACTGTAACCTTATCAAAAAGTTCAAAAAAAAAACTTGAAGTGTTTAGACATCTGAATTAAGGCCCCGTTTGGCAACTTAGAACCAGACCGTTTCTACTAGATTCTAAAAGAAACCCAACCAAACGGGATAAAGCTCGGAACGATTCTCTTCAGATCTTTTCTTTTTTTCCACTCCGTGGCTGAATCGGTCTCAACCCCATTCCACCGGATTCACAGAATCTACTTGAAACGTTTCTACCAAAAATCTGGAATCGTTTCCGTTTCTACTAGAATCTGGAACAGTACCAAACATGACCTAAGGGGTTGTTTGGTTGCCTGCATGCACATAGATTTGCATCTACAAATGCAGAATCTTGCTTTTTTCTCGTGTTTGGTTACCTGCATCTAGTTTTGAGCCTGGCTCTCTGGATGCAAGATTCTCCATGCAGCCTGGCTCTGGAGATACGTAGAAAATGGGCGTACCTCGTGTTGCGCAAGGGATCACTGTCAGCCACGTGGGCATGTAAGTTTCCTCTTTTCTTCTTTTTTATTTATATCTTTTGATTAGCATCTCCGATTACCAAACCGAATTCAAAAATAGGTTTTTGACATTTTTTCGAACAAAACTAGACCACACTTGCTATATAAATATTTAAATTTTAAAATACCTACCTACTAAACACTCAACCAAATACCGTCTCTGCATCTATGCATCTCGTATCTCATCAGCCTGACTGAGTCGAACGGGCCAAACTCGTAAGAGAAGGCAACCAAAGGCCGAGCACGAAACCGCCGAAAGAAAATTCCCCAACCGCCTGGAGTCCTTGTCACTTCCCGCTAGGGGTGGAATATTAGCTCGAGGCTCGGCTCGGGCTCGGCTCGGCTCGGTCTTTGCTCGGCTTTCGGCTCGCATATTATGGCCAGAGCGAGCCTACCTCTGCTGGCTCAGCTTAGCCAGAGCCGAGCCGGCTTCGTGGCGGCTCGTTAGGCTCGGCAGATCATTGAGTCATATAAGGTATGAATTCACAATCTGATGTCAGTATACCTAATGCTAGACATCTAATGAGCAATGCTTGTCTTACCTTACTTTTGAGTTTACTCTTCTTAGTACTTCAAATGTCTTGTTTGGGTCTCACGATTACTTTTGCCTGAATAAAAGTAAGCGGAGTATTCTTTTTCCAGATTACATGTTTGCAGTTTTATAAACTGAAAGAGTAGTCTAACCATCTGTGTTTAAAAAGGCGTCCCATAAATGTGAAATTGCTTCTTAATTGAACCATAGAGGAGGCTGGAGCCTGAGAACGGTGAGAATGGATGGAGGAGCTTCGTTTTTTTTGTGAGAATGAAGGGCATTTGGGCCCTTACCAGTGCCCTTGTTGGCCGGCTCGTGAGCCACATCAAGCCGGCTCGAGGCTCAAGCGAGCCCGAGCCGAGCTCAATATTGAGCTCGATATATGCAACGAGCCGGGCTCGGCTCGGCTCGGCTCGAAAACTGGCGAGCTCGGTCGAGCCTAGCCGAGCTCGGCTCGATTCCAGCCCTACTTCCCGCCGCCATCTTCGTTGCAACCCGAGCCGTGTCCATACCGCTGCCACCTGCAAGCTTTGCCCATACTTCGCATCATCAAAACCCGTGAATTTGCCTCTGACCAAACCGCCGCTACATCCCTTATGTCCAACAGTCCAAACCCTATAATTACCGACTGCCTCACCTATTTAACCAACAATCGGCCTGCTGAAATAATTCACGATACTTCATTTCGCCCCTATGCCCGAGCTTTGCTCAAATTATTTCATCTCCTCCAAGTCCAGTGAAAAGCCAGTCAAAAGTGGGAACTTGGTTAAAAACGCAATTTCAGTTTTTTTTTAAAAAAATTTAGCTGGTTATGAGCCATCAATAAAATTGCGTAACCACAGGGTTTTGGTTAAAAAATATGGCGGATGACTTGTTCGCGTTTTTTTTTAAATCGACTAATTTTGCATAACCACGGTTCCTTTCGGGGATATAACTATGGAAGAATTTATTCGTAATTTCAGCTACCGTGACGCGCGAAAAAATTGGGTTGAATTTTTGTTTGGAAAGAACATAATTTTAGTTTTCTCAGTCATGTTTTTTTTTGTAAAAATTGGCTGGTTATGAACCATCGGTGAATTTGCATTATTAACGTGACATGCGAAAAATTGGGCTGAATTTTTATTTGAAAAAACATAATTTTGATTTTCTTAGTTGTGTTTTTTTGTAAAAATTGGCTGTCTTTGAACCATTGAAGGATTTGCGTAACACGGGGTTCATTGATGGGGAAAAATAACAGACGGACCCATCCACGATTGGAAAAAATGGTGGAATGATTTATTCGTAATTTCGGTTGCCGTGACACATGAAGAAATTGGGTTGAGTTTTTGTTTGAAAAAAAAAGTAATTTCAATTTTCTCAGTGTTGTTTTTTGTAAAAAAAAATTTGCTAGCTATGAACCATCGATGGATTTGTGTAATTGCCATGACGCGCGAATTGGGCTGAATTTTTGTTAAAACAAGTGTAAAGATCTATTCATAATTTTGCTTTTTCCCAAGGGCCACAATGCCATGGCCAATGGTGTGGCGGGGCTGCATGGCTGGCAATCCCACCAGCTTTATATATAGGTATTATTTTGCTTTTTCCCAAGGGCCACAATGCCATGGCCATGGCGTGGCAGGGCTGCATGGCTGGCAATCCCACCAACTTTATATATAGTTATTATTTTATATCCGTAATTTTGCTTTTTTTCGGAGGGCTGCAATGCGATGGCCAATGGCGTGGCGGGGCTGCATGGCCAACAATCCCACCGGCATTATATATAGGTATTATTGTAGGATCGAGATATAAGAATATAACAATCAGAGGGGGGTGAATGATTATGCGGAAGCTAAAACCAAATTTTCAATTTATTAAAACTTCACCCCAACTCGGATTCAAAAAACAACTTCGTATTAGCAAAAACAGATTGATAGACATTCGGTAAAATGCGAATTTCCGGAGATCCAACTGTCGGATCGATCTGAAATTTTTACAAAAGAAACTAGATTCGAATACGAATCAAACACAAAAAGAATCAGCTCGATCGGACTTACGGATCAAAAGTTATGAACCTCGCAAGCTTGCTGTGACAGAAGATGACGATAATTAATCTAACCAAAACTTCAAGATTAAACAAGAACGATAAAAGATAAATCAACTAAACTTTGAGGAACCCTAAATCAATACCCTAGAAATTAAGGTTTTTGATGAATCAAATCAAGATGAAACTCAAGGAACAAAAACCAATCTAGAATCAGAACAAGCATGCAAACAAGAACAAAACAGAGAACACTATAGCAACGTGGTTACTGTAGCACGCAAGGATCTGGAAGAATTGATCTTTATTTCTTTTTGTCTAAAGTACTCCAAACAAAATAGTACAACCCTAAAACCTGCCCAAGACTGATTCATAAACAAGAGGGGCCTCCCTCTATTTATACATAGCAAACACATAAAGTCCTGAATACAATTCCTACTCCTAATCCTAGAAGGAGTCCCACTCTTAATCCTAGAAGGAGTCTGTATTCAACACAACTCCACTTGGCCCAACCTGGCCAAATACAGCTCTTGCACGCGTATGGCAACCCAGCCATACTCACGTGACTAACAACTCTTGCACGCGTATGGCCACCATGCCATACTCACGTGACTAATCATTCTTTATGTGCACCGTCCTCTAGCCCGAATGTCCCGCATAACATGCTTAACCACCAAGACCTCAGTTCCTTCCTGAACCTAGTCCCGAACCTCAGTTCCTTCATGAACCTAGTTCCGATTCTGTCATCGACCACGTTCGCCCTCGAGCAACACCTGGACATGAATAAACACAAAACCATGTACGAGCACAAGTCCACGACTTGACTTAAGATCAATCCATGCAACCACTCACATGAGCGCATTGCATCAAGCAAAACCATTACCATGCTATCACAAGCATATCAATTAATCTTCTGAAATAACACATGCACATGCACCACACATGCCACGAGCACAATCACTTTGCAATACTAAATTTATCATTAAGCCAATTTTTCAGCACATGATTTCACAATTATTAATTCTACCTCCTTCGTGGTACGAGAGTGGGTTCACATTTAGAATTCTGCTGCACGCTATTCCTAGATTAGATGATTCATTCTCTATTGTCTAATCTCCTGGTGCTGCGCTAATCAAATGCTTAGTTGCTAGGTGCTCTTTTTTCTTTCGGACCATCGGACAGGTTCTAAACTTTGAAGAAAAACCAAACAATTTGAGTTTCCATGTATACATGATAAAGTTGTGTGTGCTTTGCAATGAAAACTCAAAATTTAGAGCAACCTACTAAAACAACCATGTACACCAATGATTATCAATTAGTTAAGAGGACCATAAACCTAATATTCAGCAAGTATCATAAGCCTAATATTCATGGTGCACAAATAAATATCACTAGATCAGGAAGTGCATACAACATTTATATCAGATCAGCAAGCCACGAAGAATTATACTACAAGCCACATACATATACATATTTGTGTATTACTCCCTCCTTTCCTGAATATATGTCATTCTAGCTTTCAAATTTTATTCCTAAATACATGTCATACTACAATTTTCAGACAACTTTTAACTGTTTTTACTTTACGCATCCCTATCATTCATTATTTTAAATGTTATTTATTACTTTTACCATCCAAGAGCTATAAGTAAGCTAATGAAGAAGAACGATTTGGTCATTTCTATATGTGCCTTGGTAAAATGTAAAATTATAAAAGGTCATCTATTTAGAAACGAAGACAGTAAGATCATTAACTTGACACATTTCACAGGTCCTATCGTTCAACAAAGAGAACATTAACTACACAGGAGAATTGTCATTCTGCCACTCTCAACAAGTGGCGCCATTAGCTAACCACTCTGATCTCATCATGTAAAGCGAGATGGTCGCGTGTCGATGAGAGAGGAGTGGCATTTTAGCAAAGCCACTTGTTGAGAGTGGCATTTTGGCAATTTTCTTCACCTTAGTTGTGCCAAACATATCTACAGGTGAATAATCGAATCGCTTTCCTGTAAATCCTATTCCGAGTCAATATGGATAGCACGGCTGCACGGGTGGCCACAGAATGGTTTGGCTAGATAGCACGGATGGATGGCAGATGACTCTTTCTAGTCAGGAGTCTCAGGACGACTCCGTTTACAAATACTAGGTTTATAATTTATATGTAGATTTAATAAGATTTTTTTTACTATATCTTTATTTATTCTCATTTAACCATATGCATTTATTCATTACCACCTACAAAATATTATCTCATATTCTAATACAATTAAGTGGGAGTATCTAAATCAATTTCTCTCGTACCTCTCTTAATTTGACTGCAACCTTAATCCTTGTGAAAAGTTAAAATACATCTTATATTTCTAACCTATATTTCTAAACTGATGGAGTATTTGAATTAGCATCTCATCTTCCATGCAGTCCAACAAAGAGTCCATAGGAAATAAAATTACCAACAACACACGATCCGTAAAAACAGCAGAGTAATGTTCACCATAATTTGTTTCTCTTTTTAGGGAACAAATGGCTCAAAATTAACTCATAGCCTAGCCCTATTTACGACGGGCAAGCACGTATATATATCACATGTTTTGGTTTCCGTCCACCCTTTATAAAAAGGGTTAATTTGGAAGTGCTATAGTTAATATCAACATGCATTTATATGCTAGTATCACAAACTAGCAAGGTGGCTCGAAGGACTGGTGTGTTACATTTCTCATGTCCCAACCAATATAATAGGAGCTGTTATCCCAAGGACAGAAAATTTGCACTATCATAGTCACTAATAAATAATTAAAAGGACTAGTTTCTACCTAATTTAATTTCTGAGTACTGAATAATTTTAATTATACCAATTTCAGGTATTTATAAATGAGGCTGTTGATTTGGATAAGAAATATCCTGAGTTGGCTGAAGAAGCTAAACCGATTCTAAACAAGTGTGGTGGACTTCCCCTTGCAATAGTCACCATTGGTGGCTTCTTGGCAAACCAACCAAAAACGGTTGTGGAGTGGAGAAAATTGAATGAGCATATTGGTGCTGAGTTGGAGATGAATCCAGAGCTTGGAATCATAAGAACCGTCCTTGAGAAAAGCTACAATGGTTTACCTTATCACCTCAAGTCTTGCTTCTTATATCTGTCCATCTTTCTTGAAGATCAAAAGATTAGCCGGAGACGCTTGGTGCGTCGGTGGACCGCAGAGGGTTACTCAAGGGAGGTCCGCGACAAGTCTCCGGAGGAAATAGCTGATGGATACTTCGTGGATCTCATAGGAAGGAGCATGATCTTACCAGCTAAGAAATCAATTCACAATAGAAAAGGAATCGACTCTTGCCAAGTTCATGATCTCTTGCGTGATATAGGCATCTCGAAGTCAAAGGAGGAAAGTCTTGTTTTTAGACTAGAGGAAGGTTGCAACATAAACACCCAAGGCACAACACGTCACCTTGCTATTACAAGCAGAAACTGGGAGGGAGATAAGAGCGAGTTCGAGAGCATGGTGGACATGCCCCGAAAACGATCCCTAACGGTATTTGGGAAGTGTAGGCCATTTTTTGTTTCTGACAAGATGAGGTTGCTGCGAGTGCTCGACTTGGAAGACACAGAAGATCTAGTTGATCATCACCTTGAGCACATCGGGAAGTTTCGTCACCTAAGATACCTTTCTCTTAGAGGATGTGAGCGTATTTTTCTCCTGCCAGATTCTTTCGGTAACCTGAGGCAACTGGAGACACTAGATATCAGAGAGACAACCATAATTAAGCTGCCGAAGAGCATCACCAAGTTTCGGAAACTAAGCTATCTGCGCGCAGGCGACATACCCGCAGATGAGGATGACTCGTATGAAGAAATTGCACAGGGTGCACCAAAGCTAATGAGGAACAGGCTATGCCTTTTGATTTTCTGGTCGGTAATGCTTCGCGCAGATTCCGGTTTTGTTATTGATGAGATGAGCAGCAGTGACATATGCAATTTTTTTTGCTGCTTTGCACTTCCTGCCTTTGCGATGCGCCTGCAGGACGTTATTGGCGTCCTAGTGCCAAGAGGGATGAACAAACTGAGAGCCCTGCACACGCTGGGTGTCGTCAACGTCGGACGAGGGAAGGCTGTCCTACAGGAAATACAAAGTCTCACCCGATTGCGCAATTTGGGAGTGACCGGCGTCAACAAGAAAAACGGTCGAGAGTTTTGTGCAGCCCTTGCCGCGCTCAGCCGCTTGGAATCATTGTCAGTGCGGTCAGAGGGTCAACCAGGTTTGTCTGGCTGTTTGGATGGAGTGTCCTCGCCTCCGAAAAACCTGCAGAGCCTCAAGCTGTACGGCAACCTGATCAAATTGCCGGATTGGATCCAGGGCCTCAAAAATCTTATGAAGCTGAAGCTACAGAGCACCAGGCTATCGGAGCACGCCGCCGCCATGCAAGTCCTTGGGAATCTACCAAGCCTGGCCATCCTGCGCCTGTGGAGCAAGTCGTTCCAGCGGGATAAAGAGCTCCGTTTCGTTTTCCATCCAGAGACATTCCCGAGTCTGGCGATGCTGCAGCTGGAGTTTGAATTCGAATCGGTGGTGTTTGGAGAAGGAGCGACGCCTAAGCTTCAGTCGCTGGAGGTTGATTGTATGGGTGGGATTTTTGGGCTATCGTCTCTCCCAAGCCTCAAGGAAGTTAAGCTCAAGAGTTCCTACGAGTACGTGAAAGACGTGCAAGCCCAGCTTTCTCGGAATCCAAATCAACCCGTCTTGAAGTGGGACTGAGGCATGACCCACGGAGGTGCTCCGGCCAGGCCAATCCTCACAGGACTCTAATCAAGCAGGCCCTCAGCTCCATCGGATGAGGATCTGACGGTCAGGAACAATCTAGTCTAAAATTTTGTTATTTTTGTATACGTACGTATAAATTTGAAAAAAAATTCACAAAAAAATGACTATTATCTAATATACACCAGATTGAACATATATTATTTTCAAAAATTTTATGAAAGTTTTTGGTTCAATTTATACTTTAGAACACTTTTTAAATAAAAAATGTTAAACTAAAAAATTTGAAAATAATATATGTTCAATCTGGTGTATATTAGATAATAGTCATATTTTTGTGATTTTTTTTCGAATTTATATGCAGGTATACAAAAATAACAAAATTTCAGATTAAATCTGTTCCTGGCCGTCGGATCGTCATCCGATGCCCAGCAACGCCCATTGGACGGGACTTGGTCCAACGCCCGTTGGACCTCCCCTGCGTCGCAGCTCCAAAGTAGCCAGCTGAGGCTATCGTGCTCTCCCGTTCTTTTTTTTTTCTTCATGTATCTTAGGGTGTGTTTGGTTCATAGGATGATGTTGAATTGGATGGAATGATCTTATACCATTTGGTTCTATTATTTTAGGTGAATGAGATGGTCCAACATCTGGAGAGAATATTTCTCAAATTTGTATCATTTGAACCAGGATGGGATGGTTACATTCAAACAACCAAACGCATGTATGATTTTTTTCTCGAACCATCTCATACATGTACCACTTGGTACAGGCAACCAAACGCACCCTTAATCCACCTGTTCGTATTCATTTGGGCCGTTTGTGTATTTCCGCCAAATCCATAAATTAAGGCCTAGTATGGGTGCCCTGAGCGGCTAATGGACCGCCTGAACCATCTGAATTGTTTGTTGTCATGTTGTGTTTATGTTAATAAAACTAGCAGATTTATCCGCACAACCCCACGGCTAGATATTACATATAATTGTCTTTGATATACAACTCTATTTTCTATAATTAAAGTACAACAATATTTATTATATAACGATACTCCCTATAATTAAAATATAATTGTATTTGTAGATAACTCTAATATCTATATATGATTAACCTACGTCATTATAATCCGGCCCACGAAATAAGTTTTGAAGATCTTTCTAATTTTCCAAGAATTTCAAGGATTTATTTTTTTAAGATTATTATGGGATTTTCTTGCTTTTAAAATGAAAGAGATGTCTTAAATATCACCGATTGTTTTTATTATCTCTACTATTCTAAAGCAGTACTTGGTGGCAGTGGTCCGTTCTTCCCACGTCATTAATTGTCGTTTAATTGCCCTGCTTAATTGCCCTACTTAATTGCTCTGCTTAATTGCTATGCTTAATTGCCCTACGCAAGAAACGAATCGTTGCTTTAATTAGCCAGCTTTCGCAAGAAAACGAAGTGTTAAAGATAGATGTTTGATCTTGTGAAATAATTTTTTTTTATTTTTTAATCTTTATTTTTCGTTATCAATTTTATTTTTCGTAGCAACGCACGGGCATGTAACTAGTAAAGATAAATAGCGTGTTTAGTCTTGCATTGCCCAGCTGGCAGTAAAACAGGTAAAGTTCTGCGGACTGTTAACTGTACTACAAAGGCCATTGAGGTCCTTCACCAAGAAAAAAAAAGTTGACATTACAATCCTAGTTAGGGATCGGAGGATGGCTGCACAAATTATCATTGAAGGTAAGGTTTAGCAGCTTACCTGCTTGAGTTTCTGTTGGAATTAATATGGTCTGAAACTCTCTCCGAAGACTTTCAATTTCCTCAGCATACTCTCTTTGCTCCTCATCAGATGCCACTTACTCCAATTGGACTATCAACTTGTCCAAGGAATTATCCAGCCCAGAGAACTTCTCGAAATCGATCGTGCAAGTTGAAGTAGACTCCTAAAACCAGCAAGGCCTGGATAATGATCAATAAGATATGTCATCAACTCATGATCCAGCCTGGTATTTGGTTACCCGTCCTAATATCTTGTATATATGACATCGGAATCAGTTCCAAGTTTCAACGCATACCTTCTCCCGAAGGTCAAGGTCAGACTTCAATATCATATCAAAAGGTGTTCAGTAAGAGAGGAACCCGTGACTTTCCTGAACTTAGCACAAAATCTGCTAAAACACCACCTTTTTTTGAAGCCGGATACTGATGCCAGTGCTTGACAATATGCGCTGCAAATGAACAAAAGCATTGGTAGACCTAAACCTCATTTTTCTCTATACTTTCTCGATCCAAAAGTTGGTGATATTACTTAACAAGATGGCTGCAAAATTTATGCCACCAAAAGTTCTCGTCAGGTCGTCGTTAATAATTATGCTCTGATAGAATGGTATTCTTTCACAGTTTCTCCAAAAAAAAATGCAAGGATGCTTTGTAGAGCACTCAACATTAACAAGATATTCAAGGGATTTTGGTTTTAGCGTCTTTCGAGCATTGGCGTCAAGGTTAACTTCTTTGACCACCAAATCAGAAATATCAGTCATGCGAATCCTTAGTTCATGGAAAACAAAATTGAGTTCAAGACTTGAACAGTCATTCAGGATATTAAGATAAGATCAGCAATGTCTAGATGTGCAAATGGGGACAGCATTGTGGATTCGTAGACATGAAATACAACAGAACACTGTAGTGTGGGACACGAAGCATTGGCATGCCAGCTACAAAACCAGAGGATAACAAAGTCTACAAAGGCAGAATACTTTTTTAGATCAAAGGATTTTCCCAGAATTATTTACAAAGGCAGAACTCTTCCACCGTTATTCCTCACCTTCTGCCGCTTAAGTAACTCATCGGCCAACAGCTTCCGCACGTTGGCGGTTTTTTTTTCTCTTAACTTCCCGAATCAGAGTTCCCTGCATGCATCAGTAACGGCTGGTTAGAACTAAGCATACTGCAGTCACATCCAGAAATGTCGAGAACAAACTAAATGTACCATCTCATTTTTTTTATGTACGGCACATAACAAAGCATCAAATTTTCCAAATCAACTATGTGTATACTCCCCTAAGCCAATTTGACCAAAATTTAACCGGATCAGAGCATAAAGAGAACTTTGCAATTTCCCACGCCATGTCGCCATGGGATACATCATCACACAACTAAAGTAAACTAAACTAGTAAATATTTTTCCAGTCCAAAGGTCCAACTTTGAAACATTGTTATCAAGTCGAACAAATAGTCAACAACTAATCGACGATTAGTCGCAAACTCGCCGCCCTCATCCCCCACCACCCAGGCCCCTTCTCCGCCGCCCCGCGCTCCTACTTCGGTGATAATCTCCTCCTGATCCTTCCCCGTGGCCCACTACCGTGGCTCCCTCAACGACGACCAGTTCCTCCTCTTCCCCTTCGCCGCCGCGGCCGCCAAGAGAATCGGGAGCAGAAGAGAAGCGCCCAATACGATTACGACGACGAGTCTTAGGAGGTGGCCGTGAGGTTGCTTCGCTTTCGTCGCCATGGCACTCGCGAGAAGAGACGGGGAGGAAGAGAGACCCAAGTGAAGTGGAGACGAAGCAAAGCGTGGGGAGGAGAGGGATTGGTTCGAATTCTGTGGAACTTTCCGGGTGGCATTTTGCATTTGTAGGTTGTGCTTGCAAACTTTAACGTTCGGCGTGGTGGTACTCCAGATTCCTCGGCGGCGGCGAGCTCCAGCCGAAGGCGGCGCCAGAGGCTCCTTCCGACTAGTGTACTTGCTGACGAGTGCAGATGGTGGGCTTCACCTAGTCTTCTTGGGCCGCATCTGCGAGAGAATACCAAATCTTATCATGTCTCGCTCGACTCGACGATGGAGAAGGGAGGCCATCGTGTCTGTGACAAATCTACGTTCCGTCTTTTCCATGTGAACCCTGCGCGGGTCTCGTCTCGATCCAACTCTATGTGCGTTCAAAAGGCGCAATGATCGTCTAGGGAAAAGCACAATGATCGATACATCAAGTCACAGCGTAAATGAATCGGCGACACGTTGAAGACGATCTGTCTGGAACGTCCAAAACAGATTGATCCCTGAAAGATTTTTTTTTTCAAAAAAAAACACGTTCCAAATATTAACTCTATTATGAGGGAAGGGATTGCCGGCCTCCGACGGCATCCACGACAACGCTTTGAGCGGTGAAACCCTTGCGTTTTCTGTAATTGCGACCGAGCCCTCGGTGCAGGTGTCGCCGTTGTTCCTCTCGAGAGGCGTTTTTCGGCGTATGATAAAGTTTAGCTACAAATTAACCAAATACTTAAGCTCTAGCATTACAATGCTAGCTCAGCCACGACAGCAACTTCGAAGTATGCATTCAAACAAGAAATAAATTGAAAAAATGGAGACCTTAAAAGAATTTTAAAACGTATATTCTGGATAATGAACGACGCGGCGACGCCAATATCCAAATCCAATGCGTATATTCTGGAAAGCAAAAAGCGCATGAAGAAGGGGGAAAAGCTCCTGACCATTCTATCTATCTACACTAATTAGACGCTACGACGAAACTCTCGCGTTAACCAAAAAGAGTTCATTTCAAGAACAATCTAAATTAATCGAACTTTGGAATAAAAATTAAGGAAAGTTAGCAATTTGACTTCCATAAGATTTCAAAAATAATCCATAAATAACTAAAATTCGGAATAACAATTAAATAAAAATTAGTAAATTAAAACAAAGAGTCTATGTCAAATACAAGCTAAATTAACTAAAATTCAAAATAAAAAAATAAAATAAAATTAACAAATTGATTTCATACTAATTTCAAAGTAAATCCTATAAATAAAATTCAGAATATTAATAAATGAAATATAAATTTTCATATGAAGTTCAGCCTAAAACTGGAAAAATCCACCCCATTTACGATAAAAAGTATACAAATTCAAAATAAATATTAAAGAATGATTATATATTTTATTTGTATGACTTCCAAAGTAACATCATAAATAACAAAAAAATTTAATAATAGTTACTTACTCTGTCCAAGTTTATAAGGTGTATTTTTATATGCACATATATCAAGGTGATATTAAAAATGAATAGAATACCCCTAATTATTGTGTATAAGTACAATATTCAATGTATGCATGTAGAGGATATAAAGTAAAGTTAGATTTTTATTAAGGGTATAGAGGGAAGATCACACTAAGTTTGAGAGGTGTTTTACGCTTTTCTTTTTAAAAATTGTACAAATATTAAAGCTTGAATAAAAGATAGATGGTGATTACTTACCCCCTCGCTTGTTTCAAGATTTGTGCAACTTGTATTATGAGGGAAAGCATAGATGCACTGCTCACTAAGTTTTTATTGGAATAGAAATACAATGTATATTTATGCACAAGACCATTCAAAAAATACACACATATTTTTTTAACGGAAGGAGTGTTTGGCAAAAGCAAGCTAAATTAACTAAAATTCAGAAGAATTTTTTTTTTTTGATTTCCATATGAATTCAAAAGTAAACCCTAAAAATAAAATTTGGAAAACAATAAATTAAAAATAAAATTTGCAATACAATAAATTAAAAATAAAATGTATTTTTATATGAAATCCAACCTAAAATTGGAAAAAATCATTTACAAGTTTGATCAAAAAATATTCAATTTAGGAATAAATTAAAGGATGATGTGAGATTTGATTTGTATGTGAATTAAAATGCTAAATTTTAAAAATATTAAAATTCGTAATAGGATATATTACAAATACTAATTATAAACTGCGAGAAAATTTTCACATTGATCAAGGAAACGAAAAGATTTAGCGTTCATCTAATATAACTAAGTTATAACGACAATCACGTATAATCCGAATTAACGGACTCAAGTAACTTTATTTAAAAAGTTAGCCCGTGTGAATACATAGATTGCCGACTAATTGTTTCTAATCAGGATTGATATGTGGACTGTGCACCAATCTTTTTTTGAAAATAAAAATTGATCATTAGCTTTGACATTTCATTAAAAAAAACAAAACAACAACTAAATTACAAACGCTCTTGCCGTCCGAGTCAAAGCTCGGCCTCTGGACCAATCTTTCATTTTTCGTATTTTACACGGGGTGACCATACGCGCATTGCTCACTCGAATATGTGGTGGGATCAATCCCGTCACCTCTTGGGCCCCACGACAACGAGACGAGAGGAAGGTGCTCCTCCGTTCATCTAACCAGCCTTGCAGGGGGCCCAAGCCATTTACCATCCCAAAAGGGGAGTGTGCGATTTAGGGTGCGTTTGGTTATTTATGTCGAGTTGAGCCAGAACCGTTTACGTCTGAGGATTTAATTTCGTTAAATGCGTTTGATTGGTGAACGGAATCATCAGTGCGGGATGAGATGGTATAGATTCCTAGAATATTCATTGAAGATCTTTATGTCGTTTCATACGACGAATTAATTTGAGCCGACGATCAGAGACCGACCGGTACCATCCCATCCAGAATCATCTCATCCATCATGTACCATCCCATCTCATTCAGCCTGGTACATCCAACCAAACACACCAGTAGAGCATACCTGGTACTAACCATATTGAATTATTAATGACTTAGAAGCTTTTAATGCACTGACATCTTCCACCCAAGCAAAAACTCAATTTATCTAACATCAGAAATATGCCACGGCAACAGAAGCTTACTAATTTCAGAAATTTGATCCAAAGGAATAGGTTCCTCAACCCTTACTATAGTATAATTTGGATATCAAACAGTGAGATAAAAACCACAATCAACAGCACTGTCAAATGTAGCAAGGCAAAGGATAGTAACAACACATGCATGAGTAGTTGAATAATTTGTTTTTAGGAAAGCATAGAACCTTCCAGTTAGAAAAACACCTCTTACTATTTGACTTCTTACCCTTTTTTTACGAGGCTTCCCATTTTTTTTCCAACATGCAAGATCAAAACTTAAGTATCAATGTATAACATTTCCTAATAACCACTGGCAGGGGCGGAGCTAGCCCAGGCCTAAGCCCCAGGCTGGACCAGCTGATCTTAGATTAAATATCTGTTTTCAATGATTTTTCAATAATTTTTCGTAGAATTTTAGTGGGCTTTCGATCAGGGCCCAGACTCTGACCTACTCTGCCAGGCCTGGATCATACGACCTTTGGAGTGACCAAAATGTTAATTCTTGACACATGAAAAGATTAATTTCTGGAATTAAAACAACACAAGAATGCCTAGAAATTCTTTATCGGGGCTCATACAAGCTCTAGTTGAGACAAACATTTTCAAGTTGTCATATATATCAAGCCCATTTACGATAAAAAAAGAATACAAATTCAAAATAAATATTAAAGAATGATTGATGTATGCATGTAGAGGATATAAAGTAAAGTTCGATTTTTATTAAGGGTATAGAGGGAAGATCACACCAAGTTTGAGAGGTGTTTTTATGCTTTTCTTCTTAAAAGTTGTACAAATATTAAAGCATGAATGGAAGATGAATGGTAATTACATACCCCCTCACTTGCTTCAAGATTTGTGCAACTTGTATTAGGAGGGAAAGCATAGAAGCACTGCTCACTAAGTTTTTATTGGAATAGAAATACAACGTATATTTATGCACAAGACAATTCAAAAAATACACACATGTTTTTTTTTTAACGGAAGGAGTCTTTGGCAAAAGCAAGCTAAATTAACTAAAATAAAAAATAAAAAACAATATAATATAATATTAACAAATTGATTTCATACTAATTTCAAATTAAATACTATAAATAAAAGTCAGAATATTAGTAAATGAAATATAAATTTTCATATGAAGTTCAGCCTAAAACTGGAAAAATCGACCCCATTTACGATAAAAAAAGAATGCAAATTCAAAATAAATATTAAAGAATGATTATATATTTTATTTGTATGACTTCCAAAGTAACATCATAAATAACAAAATTTTTGAATAATAGTTACTTACTCTGTCCAAGTTTATAAGGTGTATTTTTTATATGCACATATACTAAGGTGATATTAAAAATGAATAGAATACCCCTAATTATTGTGTATAAGTACAATATTCAATGTATGCATGTAGATGATATAAAGTAAAGTTAGATTTTTATTAAGGGTATAGAGGGAAGATCACACTAAGTTTGAGAGGTGTTTTTATGCTTTTCTTTTTAAAAGTTGTACAAATATTAAAGCATGAATAAAAGATGGATGGTGATTACTTACCCCCTCACTTGCTTCAAGATTTGTGCAACTTGTATTAGGAGGGAAAGCATAGAAGCACTGCTCACTAAGTTTTTATTGGAATAGAAATACAACGTATATTTATGCACAAGACCATTCAAAAAATACACACATATTTTTTTTAACGGAAGGAGTCTTTGGCAAAAGCAAGCTAAATTAACTAAAATAAAAAATAAAAAATAATATAATATAATATTAACAAATTGATTTCATACTAATTTCAAATTAAATACTATAAATAAAAGTCAGAATATTAGTAAATGAAATATAAATTTTCATATGAAGTTCAGCCTAAAACTGGAAAAATCGACCCCATTTACGATAAAAAAGAATACAAATTCAAAATAAATATTAAAGAATGATTATATATTTTATTTGTATGACTTCCAAAGTAACATCATAAATAACAAAATTTTTGAATAATAGTTACTTACTCTGTCCAAGTTTATAAGGTGTATTTTTTATATGCACATATACTAAGGTGATATTAAAAATGAATAGAATACCCCTAATTATTGTGTATAAGTACAATATTCAATGTATGCATGTAGATGATATAAAGTAAAGTTAGATTTTTATTAAGGGTATAGAGGGAAGATCACACTAAGTTTGAGAGGTGTTTTTATGCTTTTCTTTTTAAAAGTTGTACAAATATTAAAGCATGAATAAAAGATGGATGGTGATTACTTACCCCCTCACTTGCTTCAAGATTTGTGCAACTTGTATTAGGAGGGAAAGCATAGAAGCCTTTCACTAAGTTTTTATTGGAATAGAAATACAATGTATATTTATGCACAAGACCATTCAAAAAATACACACATATTTTTTTTAACGGAAGGAGTCTTTGGCAAAAGCAAGCTAAATTAACTAAAATAAAAAATAATATAATAATATAATATAATATTAACAAATTGATTTCATACTAATTTCAAATTAAATACTATAAATAAAAGTCAGAATATTAGTAAATGAAATATAAATTTTCATATGAAGTTCAGCCTAAAACTGGAAAAATCGACCCCATTTACGATAAAAAAGAATACAAATTCAAAATAAATATTAAAGAATGATTATATATTTTATTTGTATGACTTCCAAAGTAACATCATAAATAACAAAATTTTTGAATAATAGTTACTTACTCTGTCCAAGTTTATAAGGTGTATTTTTTATATGCACATATACTAAGGTGATATTAAAAATGAATAGAATACCCCTAATTATTGTGTATAAGTACAATATTCAATGTATGCATGTAGATGATATAAAGTAAAGTTAGATTTTTATTAAGGGTATAGAGGGAAGATCACACTAAGTTTGAGAGGTGTTTTTATGCTTTTCTTTTTAAAAGTTGATCAAATATTAAAGCATGAATGAAAGATGGATGGTGATTACTTACCCCCTCACTTGCTTCAAGATTTGTGCAACTTGTATTAGGAGGGATAGCATAGAAGCACTGCTTACTAAGTTTTTATTGGAATAGAAATACAACGTATATTTATGCACAAGACCATTCAAAAAATACACACATATTTTTTTTAACGGAAGTAGTCTTTGGCAAAAGCAAGCTAAATCAACTAAAATTCAGAAGAAAAAAAAATTTGATTTCCATATAAATTCAAAAGTAAACCCTAAAAATAAAATTGGGAAAACAATAAATTAAAAATAAAATTTGGAATACAATAAATTAAAAATAAATTGTATTTTTATATGAAATTCAACCTAAAATTGCAAAAAAATCATTTACAATTTTGATTAAAAATATTCAATTTAGGAATAAATTAAAGGATGGTGTGAGATTTGATTTGTATGTGAATTAAAATGCTAAATTACAACAATATTAAAATTCGTAACAAGATATATTACCTATACTAATTATAAACTGCGTGAAAATTTTCACAAGAAAACGAAAAGATGTAGAGTTCATCTAACAGAACTAAGTTATAACGACTATCACGTATAATCCAAATTAACGGACTCAAGTAATTTTATCTAAAAAGCTAGCTCGTGTGAATACATGGATTGCCAACTAATTGTTCCTAATCAGGATTGATATGTGGACTGTGGACCAATCTTTTTTTTAAAAAAAAGATTGATCATTAGCTTTAACATTTCATTAAAAAGAAAAAAGAAAAACAACAACTAAATTACAAACGCTTTTGCCATCCGAGTCAAACTCGGCCTCTGGAGTCTGGACCAATCTTAAATTTTCGTAGTTTACACGGCAACACGGGTGACCATACATGCATTGCTCACTAGAATGTGTGGTGGGATCAATCCCGTCACCTCTTGGGCCCCACGACCACGAGACGAGAGGAAGGTGCTCCTCCGTTAGACTATCTCCAGCAATTTCCCTTCATTTCATTCCCTTCCCTATTCCCTTCCCCATATTCATTCCCTTTATTTCCTACCATCTCAAAGCGGCGTCCCTCGAGGATTTGTGAAGGATTGGAGAGAGAATCCTTTCTAAAGGGATTTCTTGTTTGAATCCTTCGGCGGGAATCGTGAAGAGAATCATTGAAAGACTGGGATCTCTTCGCGACGGGATTTGGAGGAGAAGGGAAGCTATAGTCTTAGTCAAGCCAGCCAGTGCAGGGGGCCCAGGCCATTTACCATCCCGAGAGCGGTGTGTGCGATTTAGAGCATACCGAGTTACCGACAAACAGCAAGAAACCGGAGCGTGCATCAGCATCAGTGGAGTTGGCGGCACAGGAAAAGTAGAGCGACGGCGCGGAAAAATGAATCAAGGAAAGCTCCAGCGACAGTACAAGGGCAATAATGCTGCTGCTGCTGGTCTCCACCGTGCTTCTGAATCTCTAGACCAGGCACCATCACAAGCTTCTTTAAGCCAGCACTGTGACTGTGAGATCCATCAATGAAACGAAGGGAACCGTTCATCAAGCCAGCCGTATCAGTATCGCTGTGACGCGAGTACGCCCTATGCACATGTCTTGAATGACCAGAGAGGCTGGAGAAAAATTTCACGACCTAATAAGATTCTCGTTGAAGCGTATTAGTGTGTACGTAAAGATGAGAATCAAAATTAAATCTTGGAGGGTGGAGTAGTATGCTCACAAGGCCACAGTTTCACCGCTCTATCAAGTGATGGTTCTCTTTTATCTTTAGGGAGCCAATAATATCGCTTTATCCAACGAACGATACATGTTCACAATTTGTACCCCTGATGCATCTTATAAACTAAATTCTATTTTATGTTGTGAAATAACCCAAAATTTCCAAATCAAGTTTGAATTAGACTCTAATTGCATTTTACATTTTTTCTGAATTTTTTCGGATTTTATTTGAATTTATTTGGTTAAATTACGAGTTCTTTCCGTTTTCGGAAAGTTTCGCCGTATGGGCGCTTTCCTTTCTCGGCTTTGCCGTTTTCGCCTCGCTCCCGCGCCACGCCCCGCTTGCCGCCTCCAGCGCCGCCAAGCGCGCATTGCCGCCTTCGCGCGCGCTTCGCTGGAAGGCGCCACATGTGCTTTCCTGCAGTGAACTCCTCGCCATGGCGATCGCCACGCCGCCCGTGACCCTGTCCCGTCGCCGCCCTAGGCCCAGTAGGGCACTCCAACTCCGCCACAGACCGCCGCCGAGCCTCCAGCCGCGCGCCATCTGTCCATCATCACTGCGGCCCGGTCTCCGCCGCCATGATGGAGACGACGACTTCACCGCGCCCACCGGCTATTTAAGCCCCCACCGGCCTCCATTTCTTGCTCCCCGGAACCGCAGCAACCCCCTCACTCGAATCCCCTCTCTCTCCTTCACTCCCGTACACGCCCAAGATCAGCCTCCACGGGCTTCGTCTTCCTCTCTCGGCCTGGCCACTCTCCACTCGCTCCGGCTTCGCCGCCGCCCCACCAAGCTCCTCGCCTAGACTCCAGGTGAACCCTCCCTTTTACTCCTAAAGCCGTGCCCTCCGTGACCTAAAACACGGATCCCTCTTCTTCCCGCCTCCGGCCCAGCTCCCGCGCCGCCGGCTCCGCCCGCACGTCGGCGGCGCTGGCCCCTTTGCCCGCCGACCTCACTCGCCAGTGGCCCGCGCGACCACTCACCCTCCCACCGCGCTCACCCGACCCCACCTACCAGCCCCGCGCCCCGGCCCCACGCTGGCCTCCTCCTTCCTCGCTGCGCCGTGTCGATCTGGCGTCTGGCGCCCGTCAGAACGTGGGCCGGCCCATTGGCTCTCCCCCGTGCACGCGCTAAGCTCCGGGCCGAATCCGGTTTGGAACGGCCCAAAGGAACAGTAGCCGTTCCCATTTTTCATTTCGTATTTTAATTCCAGAAAATCGTTTTAATTCTTTTTAAATATCCAAAAATACCCAAAATTATCCGAGAGTCCAAAAATGCCCCAAAAATACTTTTCCGAACCGTTTCGAGCCACTGAGTCCAAAAATGACCTCCGTTTCGCCAAACCAAGTTTCCAAAATTCCAAAAACGCCCCGACCCATTTTCCGGCTATTTTCTCTCCCGATTTTCTCTTTTCTTTTCTCTTCTTTCTTTTCGTATTATTTATTGTTTATTTATTGTTTATTTTATGATGTTCGTTTACGATAGAACCGATGCCCGAGCAGTACCAACTCCCAGAGCCGACACAGGAACAGGAGCAGTCCTTGGGACAGGAGCCGGATCCGCGTGAAGCCGAGCTCGACTGCACCAACTCGGAACTAGGGAACCCTTCCGCCTCGCAAGGCAAGCCGTACACCTTTGAACATGTTGAACCTATTCATGCCTTATTATAGTCAATTACTATTTTCTACCGCATTACTTTACTGTATATTGAAATATTGCAAATCTGTCTAGTTTAGAATGACATGATACTTAGTTAATGCCGATTTGCTCATGAGACTTCCTTGAAAATTTTTGAACCTAATTATATCCTTGTAACCTTAGGTTACTTAATATTCCTATATTAATTATTAATATCCTGTTAGTTTAGTCAAATGCTTTTGATAATGGAAATGAAAGGCTGCCGAACGTTTGGTTCGGGTCTGTTTGGAAAAGTGCTACGGTTTGGGGGACAGAATTGGATAAATCCCGGAGTGGATAGTTCCAATCCCCGGCTGATGATTGATGCCTTGGGTTTGTCAGTGGCGGTACCGGATGGATCTGGGAAGGGTTGTGGATCGGAAAAGGCTTGGTCTTTGGCAATATAAGGATGATAATCCCCTTGAGCAAAGTAAATAACTTAAGAACTCGTTCAACCACAGGTTGGGCCGGTCAACTTCGTTGGCTTGACTCAACATAGCTCGGTACATTGTACTTTCCCTCGGAATACCTATAGGAGCAGGGTTACCTTCCCAGGTGTGGGAGATGGTCCAATGATTATGGGAGTGAAACGAAAGTGTGCCTGAGGAAACCGTGGCATTTCGGGTTCACAACCGGTAGGTGCCACAAGATGGCGGGACCAAGCACTCCACACCGCCAAGTGGGGACCGGGATAATGTGGAGCAAAACTCTCTGGGATAGGGATCAAGAGGGAAATGTCCAACAGCTATGATAACCTCGATCCGGCCACGCATTTAAGTTGCGTGTTAAACTCGAGTTGGCATTAACGATCGTGGAATCTTGTGGGTAAAGTGAACACCTCTGCA
Organism: Rhipidocladum racemiflorum; assembly: GCA_036346355.1. Classification (NCBI taxonomy): domain Eukaryota; kingdom Viridiplantae; phylum Streptophyta; class Magnoliopsida; order Poales; family Poaceae; genus Rhipidocladum; species Rhipidocladum racemiflorum. The sequence goes on along the minus strand of CM070583.1, from coordinate 80,480,971 downwards.
GAGTGAATAAATGGTATTCGAATCTGTAGTGCTTCCGGTAAATGAAGCTAAGTTTAATTGGGGTGAATCCCGTAACCTAGCTCAAGTAGATCTTGGTGCATGTTTTGAGAATGTGGTTTAATGGTGATGTGGTTTAATGGTGATGACTTTGTGAAAGGAACCCCCCCTGGATTACTATTATTATGGATTGTGTTTTAAATGTAAAATGACGTTACAAATAAAACTGCATCCACAAATACTTTAACCTTGTACCAATGTTGTGCTACACCCTTGCATGTAATATTCAGTATTTTCCGTACGACTTGTTGAGTACTCCCGTACTCACCCTTGCAACCCCGACCCCCCTTTCAGAGATTGAAGAAGCTGAAAGCGTTCCAGGAGTGCGTAGATGGTAATTTGGTTTTGAGGTCTTAGTCTTTTGCTCGGGCACACTGTGCGGTGTTTTGCTTGTAAGTTATTCGGGCCTGCTGCGCCCTCTTCAGAAAAACCCTGGCCGTTAGGCCTTATATTGAATAAAAATGTTGGAATTTGACTTTTGCCTGGCAATAATATGCTTGGTTCCTGGCGGCTAATCATCTGGGTAGTTGTCGAGGCGTCTGGATCTGCCCCTAAAAGGCGGGCCGTCACAAGTGGTATCGAGCTTTGGCTTGACCATAGATTAAGACCTTAAGTTGGATTAGGAAACCTTTCAAAACTTATTTTGATATACAAACAAAATGAATTTCAAAATATAAGTATTATTCTGTCTCTTTCTTCCCTGCTACCTTGTCTTCTTTAGAAGCTTCTTATTCCTCTCGCTTTGTTTTAAAAGGTTTAGATCACTTTGTCTAAAATTCAAAATCCTCGCGAATCTTCGCCAAAGCCTTGGAGATGATGCCGTCAATGATAGTTAGACCGTTAGTCGTAGAAGTTGTACCCTTCTTTGTTTTAGGCTTTTGTAATGTAAAATGGGTTATGCCGAACCTTAAAATGGTTTTGTGCATGATCCATGTTTTATAAAAATTGCTAAGTTCTCTATTTCTGTGATTTTGATTGCTTAAACTATCTATATATCCCCGTCTAATTCAAAGGTTCCCTCAATTCATCTGAGCCCCATCTATTCTTGCTATTCTCATCCCATGCCCTAAATTCTTACTCGTCTTTTCGCTTTCCTCAAAACCTGCTTGAGGCCAAAAAAAAGTCGATTGAGACCATGGCAGATTTTGGATCAAAATTCCTACAAGACACTCGAGCAGAAATGAAGAGTCAAGAATCACCCAGTCAACCTAGCTCAATTCATCGCCATAATGGAAAGAAGCAGACAACAAACGGAAAGGCACCATACGCAGCTATTGAAAAGAATTTTGAGCGGCTAGTTGAAAAACCTCAAGAACACACCCAAGGAAATGCAGATGCACAAGAGGAAAGTACAGCGATGGGATGTCTGCATGAATCCGACTACCATACCAGTGATATTCCCAGGGAGATGGACCCTCAAGCTAGTAGGATAAAAGAATCTTTGGAAGAATTACAGAAGAGCCTGAAGTTCCACACCTCAGCCATAAAGGACATGTCGTCAGTAATGGACAAATGGATAGCAATCGAAGAAGCCAGGGATGAATTAAAAATAATGAAAAAGAGAAAGAAAGAAATTCAACCGACATGGATACCGACTCCCACCCAGATCGGAGGAAAGACCTCAGACCTCACCCAAGGATTCCCTAACAAAAAGCATTCAAAAGAAAAAGAGCAACCAACACCGCTAAAACCTCACCAAATTTCAAATAAGTGCTACAAGCAATGGAGACCACTTAGTCATAATTGTCCCACGAGGTGGGATAAATGCTATCATTGCAGACAAAAGGGACATTTCAGACGCAATTGCCCAAAGAAAAGTCTACCGACCCTGGTAGCCCAGACGCAAGTGATAGACCCTCACCTCCACCAACCGACAGCTAGTGACCCGTCCACCGCAAATGTGGCGAGAGATACCCAGGGAATAAGATACAAGATGGGACAAAGGAAAGACACCAGCCGAAGATATCCAATCATGTCACGTCCAAAGGAACAACAATCGCAACCAGTACCGTTAATAAGGAATTGCTAGAAATTCCAAGCAACCGGAAGTAGACTAATAGTCAGATTTGAATGTGGCAACTTGGATATGGAGATCCAAGGGATAAAGATTAGGATCAACTTGTACTATCAAGAATGTAAGGTCTGAACAATATATTGGTAATAAAGCAGTTGTTTCTGACACATGAACTGTGCGAATGATGAACAAAAAAAAAATAGTGACTACTGAGTTAAATAAGATTTCTTCCCATGACACATCACCACTGAGAGGTGGAATAAAAATGATCTCAACAACCAAGTAATGATGGAATGAAAGCAACCCATGTCAGTGACAGGAGTCAGAAGTTTTCTGAGAATAACAGGACAAGGAATTAGCCAAAGAATATTCCAGAAATAACCAACCTTTAGCTCAGCACCCCTAGAATGGCAGCCCTACAGATAAACACAACAGAGTCCGAATAGGCAATAAAGGAAAATAATTGGACTTGAGTTCCAACCTCAAAAATCAGAATCACCCAGAAGAAAAGTGAACATGATGGCTAAGGTTTGCACAAAAGGAGCGCCATTAAATGATTTAAGAAAAAGGACACGTTCCCAGCTAGAATCTGAGTTGCGACAGTTAGACCGCCAGACAGTGTTAGAAAGGCCAGAAGGCTTCCTTGAAAGACAGACTAGTTTATTGAGACAAGGATATAAGAGGATTGATTTTGACAAAATTCACCCACCCAAATGGTCGACGCTCTACGGAACGCAAGGATATACCAGTATCGAAGAAAGGAATACTGACAGAAAGTAATGAATAAACACGTGGTTGGATTGGGATGTAAAGTATAAGATGGACCACCAAAATAACAGCCAGACTGCCACCACCACTTACAGTGCCCATATAGAAATAAGAGAGAAAATAAAAGACTTTGCCGCCAGGTTACCTAAAAGAATCAGCAAGGATTGACGACAGAAGCAACATCACTAATGGATTGACCTACCAGGGAGATCTTTTGGAAAGAACCAGTTAGAAGAATTAGATTCAACCCAGATTGACGGACTACAAAGAATCCCCTGAGTCAGATTGTGAGCTAGTTTAGCTCAATGTTCAGGGAAAGTCTGAATAAGGCTACAAGGACCGGTTTGAACTTTGACACAGTACTCCACCCTCAGCCAGGTAGACAAGCAGAGAAGAAACGACCAAAGTCTGAAGAAAATGTCGAGAACCTACGCTCTAAACACTCGGGACCCAATTAGGCCACCTATTGCTGTCCACAAAAGCCTCCACACCACCTCGGTTACCAAGACAGCCCGAACATCACGGAAGGAAATATTAAACCCTTGGGACAGAATAAAAGACTAAGATTAAACAGCAGTGGAACCCAGCTCGTTCAGGATACAAAAGTCCGTGAAAGGATCACCACCAATGAATTGAGTACAAGAGAAAGGTTACACTGGCTTCGAAGGGAAATTAGGTCAGAAAAATACCACCATCAAAACCCGCGCCATTTTGGATGAAAAATAAGGAGCTAAGACCGGATAGACTGGACCGTACGAAGATTCTGACAGAATCAGAGGAATGGCATGCAAGTTACAGTTGGTTCGGGATTTGTCTGAAATTCACATTATGCCTCAGAGAGGACAGTTCCATCAACAGTCAGGACAAGTGCTACCCAAAGGATTTGGATTCCCAGTAGATTCTCCATAAGAGACAGGTCAGGATCTTGGAAATCATGGAAAGCAGATTTGGATTTTAAGACTATCATAATTTGCCAAGTATTGTGGAAAAATCACGTACTCAAGGAAACCTTGGAAAAAGAAATCAGGATAGCAGCAGTAGTTTCGCAACCTTTCGCCCAGGAGGAATAAATCTCGGGGACGAGATTTGTTTTAAGTGGGGTAGGTTGAAATAACCCAAAATTTCCAAATCAAGTTTGAATTAGACTCTAATTGCATTTTACATTTTTTCTGAATTTTTTCGGATTTTATTTGAATTTATTTGGTTAAATTACGAGTTCTTTCCGTTTTCGGAAAGTTTCGCCGTATGGGCGCTTTCCTTTCTCGGCTTTGCCGTTTTCGCCTCGCTCCCGCGCCACGCCCGCTTACGCCTCCCGCTGCGCCGCCAAGCGCATTACGCCTTCGCGCCGCGCCCGTGGCGCCACTGTGTGCTTCTTCCCCGTGAACTCCCTGCCATGGCAGCACTGCCACGCCGCCCGTGACCCTGTCCCGTCGCCGCCCTAGGCCCAGTAGGGCACTCCAACTCCGCCGCGCACCGCCCCGAGCCCCGCGCCGCGCCATCCTGTCCCATCACCGCGCCGCTGGTCTCCGCCGCCATGATGGAGACGACGACTTCACCGCGCCCACCGGCTATTTAAGCCCCCACCGGCCTCCATTTCTTGCTCCCCGGAACCGCAGCAACCCCCTCACTCGAATCCCCTCTCTCTCCTTCACTCCCGTACACGCCAGTGACCGCTCCACGGGCTTCGTCTTCCTCTCCGGCCGCGCGCCACCTCCGGCTCGCTCCGCCGCCGCTCGGCCCCCACCAAGCCCTGCCCTAGACTCCAGGTGAACCCCTCTCCCTTTTACCCTAAAGCCCGTGCCCTCCCGTGACCTAAAACACGGGATCCCCCTCTTCTTCCCCGCCTCCGGCGCCCAGCTCCGCCACGCCGCTCGGCCCCGCCCCAGTCGGCGACGCTGGCCACCTTTGCCCGGCCCGCCACCTCACCTCGCCAGTGGCCCACCCGCAGCCACTCACCCTCCCACCGCACTCACCCGACCCCACCCCGCCTCCCCGCGCCCCGGCCCCACGCGTCGGCCTCCTTCCTCGCTTGCGCCGGGCCCGTAGCGTCGGCTGGCGCCTGGCCGTAACGTGGCCGCCCATTAGCTCTCCCGTGCACGCGCTAAGCTCGGGCGAATCCGGTTTGAACGGCCCAAAGGCGATAACCGTTCCCATTTTTCATTTCGTATTTTAATTCCGTAAAATCGTTTTAATTCTTTTAAATATCCAAAAATGTCCCAAAAATATCCGAGAGTCCAAAAATGCCCCAAAAATACTTTTCCGAACTGCTTGAGCCACCGAGTCCAAAATGACCTCCGTTTCGCCAAACCAAGTTTCCAAAATTCCAAAAACGCCCCACCCATTTTCCGCTATTTTCTCTCGATTTTCTCTTTTCTTTTCTCTTCTTTCTTTTAAGATTATTTATTGTTTATTTATTGTTTATTTTATGATGTTCGTTTATTTAGAACCGATGCCCGAAAGCAGTACCAACTCCCGGAGCCGACACGAGAGCAGGAGGCAGTCCTTGGGACAGAGCCGGATCAGCGTGAAGCCAGAGCTCATTGCACCAACTCGGAACTAGGGAACCCTTCCGCCTCGCAAGGCAAGCCGTACACCTTTGAACATGTTGAACCTATTCATGCCTTATTATAGTCAATTACTATTTTCTACCGCATTACTTTACTGTATATTGAAATATTGCAAATCTGTCTAGTTTAGAATGACATGATACTTAGTTAATGCCGATTTGCTCATGAGACTTCCTTGAAAATTTTTGAACCTAATTATATCCTTGTAACCTTAGGTTACTTAATATTCCTATATTAATTATTATTATCCTGTTAGTTTAGTCAAATGCTTTTGATAATGGAAATGAAAGGCTGCCGAACGTTTGGTTCGGGTCTGTTTGGAAAAGTGCTACGGTTTGGGGACAGACTGGATAAATCCCGGAGTGGATGAGTTCCAATCCCCGGCTGATGATTGATGCCTTGGGTTTGTCTGGTGGCCGGTACCGCGGATACCGGAAGGGGGTTGTGGATCGGAAAAGGCTTGGTCTTTGGCAATATAAGGATGATAATCCCCTTGAGCAAAGTAAATAACTTAAGAACTCGTTCAACCACAGGTTGGGCCGGTCAACTTCGTTGGCTTGACTCAACATAGCTCGGTACATTGTACTTTCCCTCGGAATACCTATAGGAGCAGGGTTACCTTCCCAGGTGTGGGAGATGGTCCAATGATTATGGGAGTGAAACGAAAGTGTGCACGAGGAAGCGTGGCATTTCGGGTTCACAACGGTAGGTGCCACAAGAAGCGGGACCAAGCACTCCACACCGCCAAGTGGGGACCCGGGATAATGTGGAGCAAAACTCTACCGGATAGGGATCAAGAGGGAAATGTCCAACGAAAAGCTATGATAACCTCGATCCGGCCGCACGCATTTAAGTTGCGTGTTAAACTCGAGTTGGCATTAACGATCGTGGAATCTTGTGGGTAAAGCTGAACACCTCTGCAGAGTGAATAAATGGTATTCGAATACGCCGTGCTTCCGGTAAATGAAGCTAAGTTTAATTGGGGTGAATCCCGTAACCTAGCTCAAGTAGATCTTGGTGCATGTTTTGAGAATGTGGTTTAATGGTGATGTGGTTTAATGGTGATGACTTTGTGAATGGAACCCCCCTGGATTACTATTATTATGGATTGTGTTTTAAATGTAAAATGACGTTACAAATAAAACTGCATCCACAAATACTTTAACCTTGTACCAATGTTGTGCTACACCCTTGCATGTAATATTCAGTATTTTCCGTACGACTTGTTGAGTACTCCCGTACTCACCCTTGCAACCCCGACCCCCCTTTCAGAGATTGAAGAAGCTGAAAGCGTTCCAGGAGTGCGTAGATGGTAATTTGGTTTTGAGGTCTTAGTCTTTTGCTCAGGCCTGCCTGTGCGGTGTTTTGCTTGTAAGTTATTCGGGCCCTGCTGCGCCCTCTTCTGTAAAAACCCTGGCCGTTAGGCCTTATATTGAATAAAAATGTTGGAATTTGACTTTTGCCTGGCAATAATATGCTTGGTTCCTGGCAGCTAATCATCCTGGGTAGCTGTCGAGGCGTACGGATCTGCCCCTAAAAAGGCGGGCCGTCACATGTTGCCAATACAACGCGCAGGCCCAACCCTAGTACTCCCTCTCCTCAGAAAATGAAGTCATTTTGGACATAATGTTGTCCCCAAAATAAAATTTTAACCGCTCAGTTTTATTTAATATATCAATACAATCTAATAGAATAATAATGTTATGAAAGTGTTTTTTTAAAAAAATCTATGCATATAATTTTTATGTGTCCAAACTAAACACCCAAAAACATATTAATGGCCAAAGATTAGAATATTAATTCGATTGCATGTATTCCAAAATGAATTTTCTTCTGCGACCGGGGGAGTAATAATTGAAAAAAAAAAATGATAAAAGGTCTGCATCGAAGACATCGGACAATTATCAATGTTTGAAACGAGAAGTGAAAAAAATATAAGGTTTTAATTTTTTTTGGCACTGACCAAAAACTGAAATTCTCTTATTTCGGAAAATTTCTATGTAATTTTGAGATGAAACGGTTGAACAAAAAAAAGGTTTTTTTTTGACAAAATTTGAATTTTTGAACAAATTTCAAATGAACACAGCAAATGTAACTAGGACAAATGTATTTGGGACCCATCGAATTTCAGCAAAATTCAAAACCTTGGGCATGAGAGCAATAACAGCGGTATATAGTAGCAAGACAAATGTTGCCCATGCAGATAACTAGTCAGTTTTGTGTTAGCGGCTTTTGTGATCTGCATCATAGAGAGCCATTTTCATCATTAACTAATGCATTACAAAATTTAAACCTAGAGTAGGTCTGATGCCTCTCCTTATGAGCAATGGCCCTTGGAATATGATCAAAGTCTATGAGATATCCTTGGAATATGATCAAAGTCTATAAGCGTACAGAGTATTACGAATAAAGTAGGTAAACTAAAATAAAGGCAATGAAATAATCATGATGAGAGAGAAAGATTTTAAAATATCTCAAAATTTTAAAAGAATGTAAGGTTGGAGTTTATTCAAATTTTGGTTTGAATTTGTTTTTGAATTCGTATTTTTGGGCTTAAATCCGTTTTGGGCCTCCGGCCTACCCTTCCCTTTCTGGCCTAGCTGGCCTTCGGCCCAGGCCTAGCCCTCCCGGCCGACCGGACCCTCCTTCACCGCCGCCGGCACCGCCGCCGCACGCTCCCGTGTGCTCACCGCGCCGTCTGCGCCACCCAGCTCTGCCTCCGCCGTCGCCCTCGCGAGCTCGCCGATCGCCTCTCTCGTCGTCGCCCTCGGGAGTTCGCGAGTTCTTTTTTTCCTTATTTTCTTTTTCGGATTTATTTTAAATCCGAAAATTCCGTTTAGTTCCAGAAAATTCCCAGAAACTCTAAAATTTCCCAAAATACACCACCTTAACTGTTTTCGCGCCACTCAGTCCAAAAACGACCTCCACTCCGCCATCTGAAGCTCCCAAAATTCCTGAAATACCCGTTTTGCCCTCCAACTCTCTTTGGGCCCGTTTTCGGTTTCTGTTTTACTTTCCGTTTCCATTCCCATTCCTTGTTTTTCGTTTATTTGTTGTTGTTTGCCTTTTTGCGCTAGATTCGACTGTTGAGCAGCCTCAGGAGCAGGAACAGTACCTGGAGCAGGAGTAGGACCAGCCGAAAGCTGAGCACGACTACTTCCGCTACGATTTAGACGATCCTACCACCGAGCAAGGCAAGCCGCACATCATTGATCATATTGAACCCATTTATGCCTGATATTATAGTATTTAATTTCTACTGCATTATTTTACCTGTATGTTGAAATATTGAAAATCAATATATTAGAATGACATGATGCTTAGTTAATGCCAAATTGCTCTTAGCCTCCTTGACATTGTTGAACCATGTTAAAACCTTGTTTAACCCTAGTTATTAATTATGCACCCCATAGTTAATTATTAATACTGTAGTTCACTCAAGTTTTTAAAAAAGAAAGAAAATTGTGGCAAGCAGTTAGCTCGGAGTTTTATAAAAGTGCTATGGTCCTGGGGACAGTATTGGGCTAACCACGAGGTGGATGCTAGTCCAATCCCCGACCGATGACGTAAGCCATGGTTGGTTTGGTGGCTGGTATGTGCAGGTACCAGATGGGCTTGTGAAATTGGTTGGATGGCTTGGTCTTTGGCAAAATAAGGTTAAACCCCCTTGAGCAAAGTAAATAACTTAAGTTCCCGCTCAATCACAAGTCGAACCGGTCAATTCGGCTGAACTGTTTCCGACATAGCTCAATACATTGTTCATCCTCTTAAAATACTTACATGGTGTTTTGAACATGACGTTGTCCCCAAAATAAAATTTTAGCCGCTCATTTTTATTTAATATATCAATACAATCTAATAAAATTTTAATGTTATGAAAGTATTTTTAGAAAAATCTATGCGTATCATTTTCATGTGTCCAAACTAAACACCCAAAAAGATATTAATAGTCAAAGATCAAAATATTAATTTGATTGCATGTATTTCAAAATGGATTTTCTTCTGCATCCGGAGGAGTAATAATTGAAAAAAATAATGATACAAGGTGTGCATCGAAGACATCGGACAATTATCAATGTTTGAAACGAGAAGTGAAAAAAATATAATGTTTTAATTTTTTTTTGGCACCCACCAAAAACTGAAATTCTCTTTTTTTCGGAGAATTTCTATGTAATTTTGAGATGAAACGGTTGAACAAAAAAATGAATTTTTTGAAATTTTTTTTTACCAAAATTTGAATTTTTGGACAAATTTCAAATGAACACACCAAATGTAACTAGGACAAATGTATTTGGGACCCATCGAATTTCAGCAAAATTCAAAACCTTGGGCATGAGAGCAAGAACAGCGGTATATAGTAGCAAGACAAAATGTTGCCCATGCAGATAACTAGTCAGTTTCGTGTTAGCGGCTTTTGTGATCTGCATCACAGAGAGCCATTTTCATCATTAACTAATGCATTACAAAAATTAAGCCTAGAGTAGGTCTGATGCCTCTCCTTATGAGCAGTGGCCCTTGGAATAAGATCAAAGTATATGGGATACGATATAAGCGTACAGAGTATTAAGAATAAAGTAGGTGAATCTCATATAGAAAACTAAAATAAAGGCAATGAAATAATCATGATGAGAGAGAAAGGTTTTGAAATATCCCAAAATTTTAAAAGAATTTAAGTTTGGAGTTTATTCGAATTTTGGTTTGAATTTGTATTTGAATTCGTTTTTTGGACTTAATTCCATTTTGGGCCTCCGGCCTACCCTTCCCTTTCTGCCCAGCTGGCCTTCGGCCCAGCCCACCCAATACCAGGACCCTCCTTCCCGCCTCGGCACCAGCACGCTCTGCTGCCAGCCTCACACGCCTCGCCGCTCGCGCTCAGCCGTCTGCGCCACCCAGCTCTGCCTTCGCCGCCGCCCCTGCGAGAGTGCCGATCACCTCTCTCCTCCTGCACCGGCTATAAAAACCCCCCTGACCCCTCGCCTCCAACTCGCCCCGCTCGCTCAAAGCCGGTGAGCTCTCCTCTTTCCCCGCCGTCTCCTTCGGCTCCGCCCGCTCGACCCCAAACCCTAGCCTCGCCGCCACCACCGGCCCCACTCACAACCGCTCAAAGCGCCGGGCCACTTTGTCTTGGCCCGACCTCGCGTGGACCGTACGCTCACCCGTGGGCCGTTCGGCCCAGCACTGTGCGGCTCGAATCCCTTTTCTTTTCTTTTTTTCCTTTTTTCTTTTTTGGATTTATTTTAAATCCAAAAATTCTGTTTAATTCCAAAAGAGTTCCAGAAAAGTCCAAAAAAATCTGGAAAACTCCAAAATTTCCCAAAATACACCACCTTAACCGTTTTCGTGCCACTTAGTCCAAAAACGACCTCCACTCCGCCATCCAAAGCTCCCAAAATTTCTGAAATACCTGTTTTGCCCTCCGACTCTCTCTAGGTCCGTTTACCGTTTCTGTTTTAGTTTCCGTTTCCGTTTCTGTTTTTGTTCCTTGTTTTTTGTTTATTTATTGTTATTTGCCTTTTTGTGCTAGATTCGACTGTTGAGCCGCCTCAGGAGTAGGAATATTACTTGGAGCAGGAGCAGGACCAGCCGGAAGTTGAGCACGACTACTTCCACTACGATTTAGATGATCCTACCGCCGAGCAAGGCAAGCCGCACATCATTGATCATTTTGAACCCATTGATGCCTGATATTATAGTATTTAATTTCTACAGCATTATTTTACCTGTATATTGAAATATTGAAAATCAATATATTAGAATGACATGATGCTTAGTTAATGCCAAATTGCTCTTAGCAACCTTGTTTAACCCTAGTTATTAATTATGCACCCCGTAGTTAATTATTAATACTTTAGTTCACTCAAGTTTTTAAAAGAGAAAGAAAATTATGGTGGGCAGTTGGCTCGGAGTTTTATAAAAGTGCTACAGTCCGGAGGACAATATTGGGCTAACCACGACGTGGATGCTAGTCCGATCCCCGACCGATGACGTAAACCATGGTTGGTTTGGTGGCTGGTACGTGCAGGTGCCAGATGGGCTTGTGAAATTGGTTGGATGGCTTGGTTTTTGACAAAATAAGGTTAAATCCCCTTGAGCAAAGTAAATAACTTAAGTTCCCGCTCAACCACAAGTCGGACCGGTCAGTTCGGCTGAACCGTTTCCGACATAGCTTAGTACATTATTCATCCCCTGAAAATACTTACAAGGCGTTTTGAACATGACGTTATCCCCAAAATAAACTTTTAGCTGCTCATTTTTATTTAATATGTCAATACAATCTAATAGAATTATAATGTTATGAAAGTATTTTTAGACAAATATATGCTTATCATTTTCATGTGTCCAAACTAAACACCCAAAAAGATATTAATAGTCAAAGATTAGAATATTAATTTGATTGCATGTATTTCAAAATGGATTTTCTTCTGCAACCGGAGGAGTAATAATTGAAAAAAAATAATGATACAAGGTGTGCATTGAAGACATCAGACAATTATCAATGTTTGAAACGAGAAGTGAAAAAAATATAATGTTTTAATTTTTTCGGCACCCACCAAAAAACTAACATTCTCTTATTTCAGAAAATTTATATGTAATTTTGGGATGAAATGATTAAGAAAAAAAATGAATTTTTTTTGGCAAATTTTGATCAAAATTTGAATTTTTGGACAAATTTCAAATGAACACACCAGATGTAACTGGGATCAACTGTATTTTGGGACCCATCGAATTTCAGCGAAATTCAAAACTTTGGGCACAAGAGCAAGAACAACAGTATATAGTAGCAAGACAATTGTTGCCCATGCAGATAATTAGTCAGTTTTGTGTTAGCGTCTTTTGTGATCTGCATCACAGAGAGCCAGTTTCATCATAAACTAATGCATTACAAAATTTAAGCCCAGAGTAGGCATCATCCTTATGAGCAGTAGCCCTTGGATATGATCAAAATTTATAAGATACGATATAAGCGTACACGGTATTAAAAATGAAGTAGGTGAATCTCATAGAGAAAACTAAAATAAAGGCAACAAAATAACCATAACGAGAGAGAAAGATTATAACAAAATCGACCGTAAATTATTAACCAAAACCTCAAAACAATGCAAAGGATTATCACTATCAAACTTTTAAGACACTCGTATCCTTACCATAAATAAGAAGCTAGTGCAAAAGAATATTCTAGCCACTAATTAATCGTGTCATGTGCCCTTTGGTTTGATAGAGTTCCTCTTGTGGGGCTTGTGACTTGCTTCTTCTTAGATTCTCTATAGCCACACCCCCTAGCTTTATATAATCCCTTTGCTAGGATTCATATATAAATCCTTATAGCACGTCTCTCCACGTCCTAAAGGATCATGATACGAGTTTCCTTACCCAACATGATTTGTTTCTACTTTCTAGTAGTTGGGTGTGACGTTATTTGGTGATCCAAATTCAGAGATAAGGCCAAACTTCTACCAGAGCGTAGCGGAGACCCGTTGCAGGTAGGCTTGGGCCGGAGGGCGATTTGTTCCTTCTTGTAACCCGCACAGGGCGATTTGTTCCCTGCATTTGTAACTCCCCCAAAAATAGTGAAGATTTGCCAGCCGGCGCCCGTGGTTTTTTCCCGCAAGGGTTTTCCACGTTAAATCCGTGTCTCTTGTTCTTTGTGTTTGATCTTCTTCATATGTTTCGCGCGTTGTTCTTCTAACAAGTGGTACCATAGCCATGTTTTATCCCTGTTCTAATCTAGGGTTCCAATCATCATGACAGTGATAATGAAGTATGATCTTTCGTTGTTGGACTTGGACACGCTATTCTCTTTGTGACAAGTTAAGATGTGGGCGGTGCTGGCGCACAATGATCTGGATGGGGCACTTGAAAGCTTTGGGAAAACAGATCACAAGAATTGGTCAGACAACGAGAAAAGAAAAGACCGTAAGGCTTTATCTCAGATCCATCTTCATTTATCCAACAATATTTTGCATGACGTGTTGAACGAGAAATGCGCTGCTGCCTTATGGCTTAAGCTGGAATTGATCTGTATGTCTAAAGATCTAACCAGCAAGATGCATGTCAAGATGAAGTTGTTCACACACAAGTTGCAGGAAGGTGGATTGGTTCTAACTCATATCTCGGTCTTTAAGGAGATCATCGCTGATCTGCAGTCCATGGAGGTAAAGTATGATGAAGAAGATCTAGCTCTACTTCTTCTGTGCTCTCTGCCTAGTTCCTTTGCAAACTTTCGAGATACCATGTGGTATAGTTAAGATGAAACAGATGGTACACTCTGAAGATTCTTCCTCCAATGCAGAAGCCTTAGTTGTTCGAGGCAGATTGGAGCACAGGAAATCAAATAATAATTACAATAGAGGGAAAAGTTCGAATGGACAAAGAGGCCGCTCAAAGTCGAAGGGAAGAGAAAAATTCTGCAGGTATTGTAAGAAAAACAACCATGACATCTCTGAATGCTACAGACTGCCGAACAAAGAAAGACGAAACGGTAAATTCAAGCCAAAACCCAAATCCGATGAGAATGGTAAGGCCTCCATTGTTTCTGATGGTGAGTCTCTTATTGCTTTTGCTAGATGTGTCTCTATGGATACTGAATGGGTATTAGATTTTGCCTGCTCTTATCATATGTGCACTAATAGAGATTGGTTTAGCACTTATGAACCTATCCAGAATGGAGGTATGGTTCGAATGGGTGATAACATTGCATGCCAGATTGCAGGTATTGGCTCCATTCAGATCAAGATGCATGATAATGCTGTGAGAACTTTGACAGAAGTCAGGCACATTCCTACAATGACCAAAAACCTCATCTCGCTGAGTACTCTTGATCTGAAAGGTACTTCGAGGTAGTACTATCACTGAAACTGCTGCTGTTGTTTCTGACTCTAAACCTGATTCAAATGCTACTAAACTTTGGCATATGCGTCTTGGGTATATGAGTGCACTTGGTTTAACAGAGTTAAGCAAGAGAGGTCTTCTTGATGGGCGCAATGTCGAGAAGTTGGAGTTCTGTGAGCACTGCGTTTTTGGTAAGCACAAGAGGGTGAAATTCAATACCTCAGTTCACACAACAGAAGGTATGCTTGATTATGTGCATGCTGATTTGTGGGGGCCATCTCGCAAACATTCACTTGGTGGTGCTTGTTATATGTTAACTATTATTGATGATTACTCAAGGAAAGTTTGGCCCTATTTCTTGAAATACAAATCAGATGCATTTGAAGATTTTAAGGAGTGGAAGTTGATGGTTGAGAGGCAAACCGAGAGGAAGGTCAAAGTCCTTCGTACTGATAATGGGATGGAATTTTGTTCACATGTATTTAAGTTTTATTGCATGAAACAAGACATTGTCAGGCATTATACCATCCCACACACGCCCCAACAGAATAGTGTCGCTGAGCGAATGAACAGGACAATTATTTCAAAGGCTCGTTGCATGTTGTCCAATTCAAGTTTGGGCAGGCATTTTTGGGCTGAGGCAGCTTCCATAGCATGTTATTTGATTAATCGTTCACCCTCTAGAAAACTCCAATTGAGGTATGGCCTAGGTCACCTGCTAATTATTCACAATTGAGAGTTTTCGGTTGTACTACATATGCACACGTAGATAATGGAAAATTGGAGCCTAGAGCTGTTAAGTGCATATTTCTAGGCTATGCTTCTGGTGTTAAGGCTATAAGTTATGGAATCCTAAAACAGAGAAGATTTTGATTAGTAGAAATGTTGTATTCAATGAATCTGATATGTCACATGAGGTTTTATCCTCTAATGCTTCTATTGAGGGACAAGATAAAATAAGTGTGCAGGTGGAGCATTTGGTCGATGCCTATAATACACCAAACATTGACACTGCGATTAATCTAGATGAACATGTTACTGTTGGCCCAAATGAACAAATTACTGAAATTTTACCTTCTGCTATTGACTCACCTGTTACTGAGCATTCTTCTCCAGTTATGCAGTCTCCACAGCGGTCCATTGCAGTTGATAGACCAAGGAGAAATATTGTTTGGCCTTCTCGATTCATTGAAGAATGCAATTTTGTTGGTTATGCTTTGAGTTGTGCAGAGGAGGTTGAAGGTAATGCAAAACCATCAACTTACACTGAAGCAATTATTTCTAGTGATCGCAGCAACTGGATGTCCGTGATGCATGATAAGATGGAGTCACTCCAAAAAAATGGCACTTGGGAGTTAGTTCACTTGCCTAAAGAAAAGAAGACCATTCGCTGCAAATGGATTTTCAAAAGGAAGGAAGGAGTGTCTCCCACTAAACCTATACGGTTCAAGGCAAGGTTAGTTGCCAAAGGTTTCAGTCAGATCCCAGGTATAGACTTCTTGAATGTTTTCTCCCTAGTTGTAAAACATAATTCGATACGTACTTTCTTTAGTATTATTGCTATGCATGACCTTGAACTTGAGCAACTAGATGTGAAGACTGCATTCTTACATGGGGAATTAGAGGAAGATATCTACATGGATCAACCTGAGGGCTTCATTGTTCCCGGTAAAGAAAACTTAGTTTGCAAATTGAAGAAGTCCATTTATGGTCTAAAGCAGTCTCCAAGACAATGGTATAAAAGGTTTGATTCATTTATGCTCTCACACATCTTTAAGAGGTCTGAATTTGATAACTGTGTTTACATCAAATTTGTTGATGGGTCACCTATATATTTGCTTCTTTACGTTGATGATATGTTGATTGCTGCCAAGAGCAAGGCTGAGATAGCTACTTTAAAGGCACAATTAAGTAATGAGTTTGACATGAAGGATCTAGGTGCAGTAAAGAAAATCCTTGGTATGGAAATTATCAGGGAAAGAAAGTCTGGCTTATTGTCTCTTAGTCAACAAAGTTATCTTGAGAAGGTCCTTCGTCGCTTCAATATGCATGAGGCGAAACCTGTGAGTACTCCCTTAGCTGCTCATTTCAAATTGTCTGCTTCTCAATGACCAGATTCTGATTATGATGTTGAGTATATGTCTAGAGTTCCATATTCCAGTGCTGTTGGGTCACTTATGTATGCCATGGTCTGCTCGTCCTGATTTGTCTCATGCTATGATGTGAGATCATCCCTTTTATGCTACAGTGTAACATAAAAGAAAGGTTCTAATGTGCATACTGTGCTAGTTCCATGATCAGTAGCTAGCATGCACAAACACAATTTGAAATCACAACCATGCAAAAGTTTTATATTTTATTACAGTGGAAGTATTGATACATTATGACCGATAAGGTCGACTAAATATAGCAAATGAAACAACTGTCTTGTAGTTTGCCTTATAACCCTCAGGCAACTGACAAGGTAAACCTTAGAAAGAACCTTCGTTAACAATCCCGTTTTCCTACGTCCGAGTTACTGTTGAGGTTTCCTGCCTAAAAACAATAATAGTAGCAAGGGTGAGTACATTGCGTACTCAGCAAGACTTGTAATGTTTGCAAACCTAAAATATATGCAAGCTGAATCAAAAGATGGCTTCTACGGTTAACTTTTGCTTGGGGCCAATTGAATTATAAGTGCTAAATATTAGAATGAAAGCGAAAATTTAAAAAGTAAATAAAATAGATAAAGTAACAAGTATGTACACATAAAACCATTAAGTAGTAAGGATAACTGAATTAACTCACAGTCCTTTGTGGTTGAAAACGTCCATTCCCATCACAAGAAATATTATCTAAAGATTACACTTTTGCCAATAGAAACAACTAACTAGTGTCAGTTCTCCAAATTATCCATGACTGTGGATACGGCTAATCGATTAGTTTTACACTCTGCAGAGGTGTACAGCTTTACCTACAAGAAATGTCCTCCCTTTGTGGCAACATGTATTAGACACACTTCCTTTGGTGTGCCGCCAGAGAGTTCATAACAGAACCGTTCGATTATTTAAACCTAACTTTGCACCAGCCCGGTGATGTTAAACCCTAGCTATGGTGGAAAAAAATATTCATGTGAAGTAATAATGATCAGGAGCCCGCGGCTCAAACAAAACAACAACAGTCCCAATCCATAGCCAGGTGTACACCGTTGCACAGGTATGCATTTACCCACAAATACATGTGGCAGCCCCGAGCAAGCCAACACGAAAAGATTTACGGCATGTGCTACTTCTGCGCGCCTTCCAATATGCAAAGCTAGATTCAAACAATTTAATAGGTTAAGGTTGTCCCATTCCAGCACTTGTGGTTGTAAGGTTATACTTGGATCATACAACACTACGTTCGGTCCTTAATGTGACATGGGCGATAATCTCCCCCTATCTACGTGCATTATTAATTGCACTTCCGGCTATTGCCAATAATCACCCACGTCAAAACATAGTTTTATTTCTAGAAAAAGTAAATTTCCAAGTCACGATATTCTAACAGGATTAAGATAAAAGTTCATCATGTTCATCTTACTTATTCAATGTGTTAATTATTTATTACGAACAGTAGAACCATCTGTTCGCATCCCAGTCTAAAGCATGGCTAAGCATATGCAAGTACTAGTAGAATATACCCATTTTGACATCTTCAAGTGTCTATCCATGAGCTAGGTTTATCAAGGTTCACATATCAATATTAATTAAGTAAATCCAACAATGAAGGTTATATCTACCAGTACCCAATAATAGTATTATGGAACATAGCACATGCATGTAAGTTTTAATTAACATTTTAGTTAATTATGAAAAAATAGGATCAATATGATCAAAGGGTGCTTGCCTTGCCATTTGTTGTCTTTAGCGACGAAATCGAAGATGTAATCTTGGAGTTGTTAACAATGAAGTCCGAGACGTCGGATTCTACACGTTGTATAGCGGAAAGATAGCAAATAGCAAATAACATTTTTAATAAGGGCAAAAGGAAATCAGATGGAAAATCAAGTAACAATCATTACACAAAACAAGCATGTAAGTGTGTTACTTTTATGTTATAGTCTTTTATTATTGATTAACGATTTAAGGGTTGCATCGCCCACGTCACCTATTCCTTATGATTTATTCTATTTTGTTTTACGAATTCAAGAAGCTAAGATTGTAAATTTAAATATGTCTAATTCGCATTCAAGAGGCCAAAATTGTTTATATTATTATAAATTATTACATAAAACAACAGGGTGAAGGCAGGTGTAAGGTGTCTGATTACATTTAAGCAATAACAGACATTAACAATTAATCACTAGTGTATGCATGGTTTATTTGAAGCTACCACCTTATTTCTTTATTACTTAAGTATGCTTTTGTCTTATAGACTTCAGAGTTGAATACATAGGGTTGTGTCTTTAATAGGATTCAAATGCAAAGCAAGCTACAATAGAATTACTTTCCCATAAAAGAGTAATATTCTAATGATGGCTTTACAAATATGAGTGTTTATTGTTAATGATTTATTTATCAAATAGAAGCATTTGTTAATTGAGAACTAAATGAATACTATGTCTAGGAACTTATTTACAGATTGAAGCTAATATGAATTGGAGTTAAGTCTAACCATTCTTTTAGTATTAAATGGTCTTGAACTATATATCATGCAAAACAAGTTCTATATGCAATACTACTCCTATGTACATTGTGATTATATTCTAAGCATATATGGTATGAGAGTATGGTTATCTTCTAACTTAGTTTAAACTTAATCAATCATGAAACATTTTTGTATAAATGAAATATTCATGACCTCATGACCATTTTAAAGTTTATTTCATGAATTAAAGAGTTTAGTTTATTATATCTATATTAGGACATAAAGCAACAGGATTAATATTAATTAAAGATTGCATGGTGCACCCTAAGTATTTTGTCGACATCATGTTCTCTACTGTCTAACTAACACATGAAAACAAGTCTCACAATATTTGGATGAAATATGAACAAGTTATAGCAATTTGAATATTCTATACATTGAAATCAAACTTAAAAGGAAATAAATGCAAACTAACTCCAAATTCAAATTTAATTGCATAGTCAAAGAGCTTATGTTATAAGGATTCTAACAAAATTTATTTCATTCAATTTGGACTTGAATTGCACAAATTTTACATGTAGCATATTTGAATCCTTCCCTTCAAATTTGAATTCTATTTTAAACTACTCAACAAGTTTCGAATATTTTTGCATATTATGAAACTACATGATTTAACATGAATTTAGAAACTTGTTTTACTAGATTTGGACTTATAGTTTAAAATTTATGCACAAATGAAGTGGTCCGGTTCAAATAATTCAATTTAAATGAAGGATCTAGATGAGTCAGGATTTTTCAAAACTTTTTGAACAAGCTCCTGGATGAGTTATCTATACACTATAAAAATTTTAGAGGATAATTCATTGTATTTATTTTATTAAAATTCCAACAATGAACACTGTACAGAGATCTTGATTCGGAAAAAGATTTATTTAAGGGATTATGTCAAAGATCTTGATTCCAACAATGAATTTATTAATTTTTTATATTTTCACAAAGGGTTATTAATTATGTCAGAGATGTACCATAAAATTTTATAGTTCAAATTCCCAGTATTTATTTTATTAAAATTCTTTTACTTCAATTTCTAGATTTTTAGGATTGAATTAAATAAATAGGAATAAATAGTGAAACCAGTTATTTATTTTTTAAAATTTTACTGGATAAGGAAAAGGCTATTGTGGACCTACAGTATAAAGTTTACCTTCCGAAAAGTTGCAGAAAAAATTAATTAATTCAAATATTGTGCTGGGCATATTTTCCATTTAATTTAAAGAATTAGTCTTTTCGTGATTTTAATGAAGTTCATGATGGTTCTTGACTTCTCCAAGCCTTATCCTGGACTTTAAAGGATAATTAATGACTAGGTTAAGTTTTTCACATTGTACCCTTTTATCTTTTTTCTATTTCCTTATTTCCAATATTCAGAATTCAATTACTTTGCAAATAGCAATTCACTCAAAAACCATAGAAATTTTAGAAAATGCTTTAACATTAAAAATAAAGTTTTAATAATGCATTTTAAAATTTTATTGAATTTGGGGATGTTACTTTAGATATGGTAAATGTATTACTCTTAGTCTTGTGACTCATGTGCTGTAATCAATATTGTTGTGCAACGAGGTTATAAAATGTGATGTAACAGTACACTTGTTGTGATTGCAGTTCAAACTTCAAATGATAAATGTTTCTTATCAGGAAAGATGTTGGATTATCTTTATCTGTTAATGACTATTCACAGCCAAAACTTAGTAATTAAGTTTCTTATCAGCAATTAATGTGTTCATACTGGATCAGATGGTTTCCAGAGAGTTCTAAGAATTAAATATTATTTTTCACTATTCATAGTCAACAAAAATTATCAAATTTTCTTTTTCATTAAATAGGGTCATGACTAGTCATCATGTATTCTAAAATTTTCTCACATTATCTCATGCATTCTGGAATGTTCCCATATCTTCTCAATTATTCAACATTATCCAACATTATCTTCTCATATTGAGATGTTTATCTTCTACTTTTATCTCTTTATCTTTTGGCTTTCATCTTTTACTAATTCCATTTGATTAATTCTTTTATCAATAAAAGATTTAGAAGGTGATAATTCATAACATGATTATGTTAAATTCTATTTTCTTAGTTCTCTCAATTTAATAGGCTTTAATCACGGTGATTACTCCTTACAAGGGTTCAAGAAATGGAGAAAAGATAATATTTCGAATTGAATATTTTAATTTTAATTAGGATTTTTATTCAATCCTATTTTTAAATTTCAAATTTTATTTTCTTTCATTTTTGAAAAGTTGGGAAGTTACATATGAGTGTTGTTAGTAGATATATGGCTAATCCTGGTAAAGAACATTGGAGGGCCCTTCAATGGATTTTCAGGTACATCCGTGGTAATTCTAATGCTTGTTTGCAGTTTGGAAAGACTACAAATGGTCTCACTGGATATGTGGACTCTGATTATGCTGGAGCCTGGACAAGAGAAGGTCTCTCATAGTTATGTCTTCACCATTGGTGGATGTGCTGTCAGTTGGAAGACGTCTTTGCAAGCTACTGTGGCCTTGTCTACTACAGAGGCTGAATACATGACTATCTCTGAGGCATGCAAGGAAGCTACTTGGTTAAGAGGATTGTATGCTGAGCTTTGTGGAGTTGCATCTTGCATTACTTTATTCTGTGACAGTCAAAGTACTATATATCTTACAAAGGATCAGATGTTTCATGAAAGAACAAAGCACATTGATGTTAGGTACCATTCACCACAGGAAACGGAAGTAGTGTCGTCGTCCAAATTACTTGTGTCGTCGGTAAAAGGGCCGACGACAAATATTATACCTGTATCGACGGCCAAAATGCACCCCGACGACAGATATTCCTGTATCGATGGCCTAAATGTACCCCGACGACAAATATTTTATCTATATCGACGGCCTCAATGTGCCCCGACGACACATGTACACCCTGGAAGTTTGTGTCGGCGGTAAATCTTCAGCCGCCGATATAAAAGACGATGACGTATCCACGCGAAATGAAATTCGAAATTCGAGATCCCGCCAAGACGAGCTGTGTCCTCGGCTATATAAAAACCGTCGACACAGGCACTCCACCCAAACAGAGAAAACATAGCCGCCATGTGGGACCCAACCAGGATGCTCCCTCTGTGTCGTCGGGGTAGAAACAGCCGCGGATAAAAGACGATGACGTATCCATGCGAAATGAAATTCGAAATTCGAGATCCCGCCAAGACGAGCTGTGTCCTCGGCTATATCAAAACCGTCGACACAGGCACTCCACCCCAAACAGAGAAAACATAGCCGCCATGTGGGACCAACCAGGATGCTCCATCTGTATCGTCGGGGGAGAAACAGTCGCGGCTAAAAGGTAGGCAATGTCGGCGGGATCAATAGTGCCGACGACACAGATGCAATTTTGTCGTCGGTTTAATTTTAGCGGACGACAATAGGCATTCTAGATTAATTTAGAAAATCTAAATGAAAATGTTTTTGTTGTTTTTAAAATTAAGAAAAATGAAATATATAGCCATTACGACTTCGACAAAGGGCGACATTGGCCACCTCTTCATCGCCGTGTTCGACTTGCAGCTTGTCCATGCTCTTCGACCCCAGCGTCGGATCCTCGGCGATTTACACAAATATATATATATATATATATATATATATATATATATATATATATATATATATAGGAAGCCTTTTCTGTACTCTTGGGAGTACGTACTCCCACATCCAGTATACCACTTAAACGAATGTGTTATACTCTTTTATCACTTTCAGTATACTCTAATAATAATTCTAAGATACTAATATACGACATTGTTGAAAAAAATTCATCGGAACCATTTATTTCTTGCTATATACCGTTTTTCATGTATAAAAAGAGTATATAAACAAATTATGCTATAAAGTGTGGGTTTTGATGAAATTTTTCGTGAAACTCACTTTGGAGTATCTTATAATTAATATTAGAGTATATTCAAAAGGATAAAGAAGTATAATAACATCATTTATGCAGTATATTGAGAGTGGGAGTACGTACTCCCAAGAGTATACAACCATTTTCCTATATATATATATATATATATATATATTCTTGGACATCCTGATGAGGTTTAATGATTTTGGGTGGTCACAGGGGGTGGAAGAGAGCGTGCATTAGCTACATATCCTGAACTGCATTGGAAGTTCCATTAGCTACATCTTGAGCTGCTTTTGACATTCACAGATCAACGAGTATAATGTTCTATTCATTCTATTTTTCTGTATAAAATTAAGACCATATATGTGACAGTGGAAGAAGAGCTACTAAAAATTAAGACCATATATGTGAAGCGAACGTCAAAACAGCTTTCAACTTCAACTGTGACTCTGACAGTGGGCGCGTGTGTGGTGTCTGTGTCATCGGTATAATTTTAGCCGATTTAAATCGATTCCGGTGATCGTCGGCCAACCTCAAGCCGCCGACATTTCCTTGCTTCTCACGGTGGGCCCATGCGTGGTCTCGTGTCGGGCGGTCCAGTTCTACCGACGACACGAGGCTCCCTTTATTTACCCTCGCAGCCGATGGAATCTCTGCTCTGTGCTCGCCTAAACGGGCTCCTCCGGTTTTCTGCCGCTTGTCGCCCCCGCCCGGCCGTCGCCTCCCAGGCCGGCCTCCCCGTCTTGTCGCCTCCCAGGCCGGCCGGCGTCTCCACCCGCCCGGCGGCTCGCCTCCCGGCTTGTCGGTACCCCGCCTCCTCCCCGTCCGGTGGCGCGGCTCCACCCGCCAGCCGCCGCCTCGGTCAGCCGGCCCGCTGCGCCACTGCCGGCCGCCCGCCTCCACTGCCCAGCCGCGCCGCTTCTCCCGTCGGCCCGGCCCCGCCGCCTCCCGGTCCGAGCCTACTGCGACTGCCTCGGCCGCCCACCTCCGCCCACTTGGCGCCGCCTCCCCGTCCGGCCCCAGCCGCCGCCTCCCCGCGCCGCCACCGCTCCGTTCCCGTCCCGCCCCAGCCGGCACCGCCTCCCGCAGTGCGTGCACCGCCCCGGCTTTCCCCGAGCTCGTCCACGCCGTCGGTCCCGCCCTCGTCCTCCTAGTCGCCATCTTCGGTTAAGGTAATCTCCGGTGGAGCCATCTCTTTTCTATGATGAGTGTAGCCCAATATATATGCAGAATGTAGTCTAAATTTGTGATGAAATGTATATGCATAATATTGTGATGCAATGAAATGTATATGCAAAATGTAGCCGAGCAATCCATGAGAAATGTATATGCTATATGTGATTGTTATTATATTAAATATTGTCTTTTGTCTGCTGAGTGGATGTCCTAGGTTTAGGGGAGGTGCTGCCGAAATTTCTAATAATTTCAATAAGTTACTTGATTGGTACAATTAGATAGGATCGCACATGATATTTCATCAGGTATTACTTAGAACCGTAGTTAACTTGACATTAACAATTCAACGCACGGCACAATCAAGTTAACTGCTCACTGGTATGCATATTAGATAGGATCGTGGGAGGTCGTCCACACCTGAACCACGCCGCCCCGGCTTTCCCCGAGCTCCTCCATGCCGTCAGTCCCGCCCTCGTCCTCCTAGTCGCCATCTTCGGTTAAGGTAATCTCTGGTGGAGCCATCTCTTTTCTATGATGAATGTAGCCCAATATATATGCAGAATGTAGTCTAAATTTGTGATGAAATGTATATGCACATGATAATTTCAGTAAGTTACTTGATTGGTACAATTAGATAGGATCGCACATGATATTTCATCAGGTATTACTTAAAACCGTAGCTAACTTGATACTCAACAAGACAACGGATCGTTCTTAAGCTCGTCCTTTACAAAATGCGAGTCAAGCAAGGAATATATGGGCATTATTCTAGTGTGGCTAACAAATCATATATAATTAGTGAGTGGTATGGTTGTTGTGCATTTTAATTCCTGTAGATTCAAATGGACATGATATGTAATTCTAGTGTTTTCGATTTCCTAGAATCCAAATAGGAACTAAGGCATTTGTGTGGGAAAAAAATAAATGATTCAGTGTGTATATATAGTGTATATTGCTTGCAAATCACAATATATAAAAATTTTATTAGAATTGCGTTTGTAACATCAACCGAGCCAGAGTTAAACCCGTTCGGGGGCGCTGCATATTTTCGTAAGGAGCTCAGACGGTGATTCGGCGGGTTCTATTACGAAAAGTGTTGCGCTCTCGAGCTGTCCACATTTTGGACAGCCCACGGATGTGCGCTTGAGTACAGTGGTCGTGACACGAGGGTGTACGGGTTGGGATTCCGGCGGTATTTCCTTGTCGTTCTCCTAGTGCATAACATAAGTGGTACGCCGTACCCGTCGTTGCACTCGGAGAACAACGAGGTTATCTTTGCGAAATTCGACCGAGCACCCTTGTGCCACGACCACCGTACTTAAGCCCACATCAGTGGGTGGGTAAGCCCTCCTATTTAGCAAGGTTTAAACTGTCTAAATCTGAAATTTGGATGCATGCATTGACGTTATGTAATGGCGATCTTTGGATGGAAGATCGGCGGTGGATGTGCGATGGTTGGATGAAGTCCGGGAGACACACGGACGAGTGGATCGAGAAGGCTAGAGCATTCGTGGATGATGCTTTCGAAGATTCCCGACCCTAATGCACGGTCGTGTGGTGTCCTTATGGCTGCGTGCTCGAACACCGAGAAGAGGACCAAGAAGGATATTAGCCATCACCTATGTAGGCATGGCTTCAAACCAAATTACTTTGTATGGGTAGCTCATGGCGAGAGGAAGCGTCCGGCGCCGGTGTGTGGCCCTGTGGATTTTGAAGAGGGCTACGACGAAGTCGAAGTTGATAGATTAGACGAGCTCACGGATGATGTGGCTCGGGCTTACGATCTCTCCCCCGAGGAAGAGTCCGAGCCACTTGCCGAACAATTCGAGAAGCTCCTTGATTCTGCCAAGTTGCCGCTGCATGAGCATACCGATGTGACTGTACTCTCGGCAGTGTCGCGTCTAATGGCGGTGAAGACCAAGTACAACCTGTCTGCCAATTGCTTCAACGACCTTTGCAAACTGCTGGATAGCCTCCTTCCGAGTGGACACAAGATGACTCCGAATCTTTACGAGTCGAAGAAGCTTCTTCGCGTGTTAGGCATGCCGTGCGAGAGGATAGACTATTGCCCAAAGTTCTGCATGCTTTATTGGAAGACCGATTCTGGGCTGACTCACTGTAAGCATTGTAATGAGAGTCGGTACGAGGAAGTTAAATGTACAGAACGTGGAATGAGACAGACGGCGGTGGCCCGGAAAACATTCCGTTTCTTTCCGATCACTCAACGTCTGCATCGTCTGTACATGTCCAAGGCCACGGTGAGACACATGAGGTGGCACAAAGAGGGCAAGCGTAGAAAGGAGGGCGTGATGATTCATCCGTCTGATGCAGAAGCTTGGAGGCACTTTGACCAACAACACCCTGAATTTGCGGCGGAGACTAGGAATGTGCGTATAGGCCTCTCGACCGACGGGTTCACGCCATTCAATATGATGGCGCACCCGTACTCGTCTTTGGCCGGTGTTCGCAATCCCGTACAACCTGCCGCCTCAACTCTGCTTGAAAGAAGAGTACATGTTTCTTTCCGTTATAATACAGGCCTAAGTCTCCTGGAAAAACTTAGATCTATTCATGCAACCTCTGGTAGAAGAGTGGTGACACTGTGGACTAAAGGAGTCTTGGCGCATGATAGCTACAAGGGGAAGAACTTTAGGATGTGTGCCGCATACCTATGGTCAATACACGATTTTCCCGCGTATGGCATGTTCTCGGGGTGGAGCACGCATGGAAAGTTGTCATGCCCTATATGCTGCGTAACAATCGATGCTTTCACCTTTGAAAAATGGGGGTAAGTCTTGTTGGTTCGATGTCACCGTTGTTTCCTGGAGCCGAAGCACCCATTTAGGAATAAAAAAGGCATTTTGCAAAGGCAAGATCGTGAAGAAGGGGCCACCCGAACATTTGAAGTCACGAGGATATCATCGATCGCATGACGATCTAGCGGATATCGGGTATGTGAAAGACTATGGTGAGGAGCACCATTGGACTCATAAGTGCAGACATCTACAACCTTCCTTATGCAAAGACACGAAGCTACCTCACAACATCGACGTGATGCACCAAGAGAAAAATATGTGCGAGTCGATCGTGAACACAAAGCCAGGACATCCACGGAAGACTAAAGATTACAAGAAAGCACGTGGATCAAGCGCTGATATGTGATCGGCCGGACATGAACCTCGATGAGAATGGGAGGAAACCTAGGGCAAAATTACGCCTTACACGTGGGCAAATAAAGCGATTCTTGATTGGATTAAGGAAAAGGTTAAATTCCCAGATGGTTATGCGGCGAACCTTCGACATGCCGTTAGTATAGAGCAATGCAAGTTAAATGGGATGAATGCCCATGACTACAAAGTCTTCATAGAGCGTCTGTTTCCAGCCGTGTGGCGTGGATATGTTGACGATGATATATGGATCACTTTGGCAGAGCTTAGCTTCTTCTATCGAGAGCTCTTCGTAAAAGAGATATCCGCATCGAGGATGGAGGAATTGGAGAAGGACATTGTCGTGCTTGTGACAAAGCTCGAGAAGATTTATTATTATACTTTATTGACAGATTGAGAGAGTTTTAAGTTGTTTTATTTTGTTTCCTGCAGGTACAAAATATCAGGAATCAGGAGAAACTAAAATACCCCCCATATCCACTAAGTACTGTGGAGCTTCAGAAACTTGCTTCTAGGTACATCAGAATGAGTTTAGAGCACACTATGAAGGTATTAAAAAATATATTTTTAGAGTTTTATTTTTCCTTAACAGTTTTGCTAGCTAATTATGGCATAGCTCAGTGTCCTGATGTTTTGTTTGCTGGTTTCTTGTGATGTCCATACCAGGTGGCTGAAGAACTGTATCAAGCTGGATTCATTAATTATCCCAGGAAAAACCGATAATTTCTCTCCAATAAATGACCTACATGTCAGTTTTGAAATTTACTAGTGTGGCTTGTCCATGTTCTTATTTCTTGTCTCGATGATTCATAGTCTTCCGAACTTTGAGCAAAACACATTGGAAACAGCTAGTGAAATTATATTGTCATTGTTCTGGGCAATATATTTGTGAATGTGAATGTGTCAATGGAAACTTTGATCATTTGTGAATTGTATTGATGAATGTGAATGTGTGTGAAATTATATGTTGTCATTGTTCTGGGCAATTGGGGATATAAAACTGCTGGGAATGGGGGTCTTTTTGCAGGTTAAAATTGGATTTTTTAAAAAATTCCCAGTATTTTTTTTATTTTTACAACCTGTGTCCTCGGCTCTAACCATGCCGACGACACAAGATAGCCCCAGGTTCTGGCACAGAAGGGGTCTGTGTCGTCGGCTATAGCCCAGGCCGAGGACACAGATGTCCACTCTGTATCCGCGGCTTTAACCATGCCGACGACACAAGATAGCCCCAGGTTCTGGCACCAGAAGGGGTCTGTGTCGTCGGCTACAGCCCAGGCCGAGGACACAGATGTCCACTCTGTGTCGGCAGCATTAATTAGGCCGAGGACACATGTGTCCCCTCTGTATCGGCAGCTTTAAGTTCGCCGACGACAAATGTCTGGGTGTCGGGCCGGCCCCGGATGGCATCTGTGTCGTCGGGATTTATTGTGGCCGTGGACATAGGTTGGTTGTGTCGTCGACTCTGTGTCGTGGGACTTGTGTCGTCGGGAGGCCGACGACAGAGCCCTGTGTCGGCGGTTTTGGCATCTGTGTCGTCGGTAAAAGCTGAGGACACTGAGCAAGATCTCTGTAGTGATTAAATCCGTGTTGTTATTGCTCAAGGTAACATTAAGATATGCAAGATCAACACTCATGATAATCCTGCAGATATGATGAAAAAGCCAGTTTGAGCTTTGCTCAAGCTTAGTTGGTGTTACTGTTTAAGCCCTAGTGGCTTCTGGTGCCAGCAGTGTTTTTTCTTTGTTGTTTCAGGGAAGATGTCTACATTGTTTTTGCTACAATTTAGAATTTGTTTCAAGGTGGAGTGTTGTTATTTGGTGATCCAAATTCAGAGATAAGGCCAAACTTCTACCGGAGCGTAGCGAAGGCCTGTCGCCGGTAGGCTTGGACCGAAGCGAGACGACATCTATATATATTCCTTCTTGTAACTAGGTCGACATCATCTATATATATATTCCTTTTTGTAAGCCTCACAGGGCGATTTGTTCCCTGCATTTGTAACTCCCTAGAAAATAATGAAGATTTGCCGGCCGGCGCACGTGGTTTTTTCCCGCAAGGGTTTCCCACGTTAAATCCGTCTCTTATTCTTTTTGTGTTTGATCTTCTTCATATGTTTTGTGTGTCGTTCTTCTAACATGGTGAAATATTTAGGTCTTCGGGCTTTATTGTGCTGTAGCTGTACTCACTATAATGACAGCTTGATGAAACTTAAAGGTCATTATGTGCATGTACTTTTCTAGTGCAATTCTAAAGTTCTTTTCTGTATACAATGTTGTCCCCCAGATTGATTGGGTGTCCAGTGCAAAAAATTTCTTGTGCCAATACAATTTTCTGAAAGAGAAGGAAAAATGATCAATCAGCTTTGTGTTAGCGCCATTTGTTAAGTATCACAACTAGCAGATAGACATTTTCACCTTAATGTAATGCATTTTCACATGTAAGCCGTGAGGTGGGTTTCTTGAGCAACGAAGTCACATACTTGGCCCAATAGACACGCTCGGTGTGAGCACACGTCTTTCGTCTATAGCAGTCAAGTAAAATAGTTAGGTCTTTCCAGCTTTTTTGAGGCGTCGCTGTTCTAACTATAATGAAAGCTTATTGTAATTAATTGCTGAAGCCGATACAGCTGTCTATAATCTGGCCATATGAAAATAAGCTTCGATCTCTCTTTTTTATTAATGTGAAATTTCTTCGCATTTTTTCTTTTTTAAGATTATTGTGGATTGGGAGGTGCTTCTGCGCATTTATATTTGAAAGTTACACGTATATTAAAACATAAATAAAAAGTATATAATGATTACTTATTTTTTCATTTGTTTTAAGATTTGTGCAACTTATATTAACAGGTGATGCATATAAGAACTACTCGGATCGGGAAGATTTATGATTTTTTTGCCTTCGGAACAAAGAAAATGCCTTAAATTTCGTCTGTTGTTTTTATTCATATAAATTTGGTAGGACTTGAGCACATATTATCCCTGGCAAGTCTTCGTAAAAAAATGACGAACCTGAGGTACTCTTTTTAATCCGTCATCATTGGCTTCTGGATTGACACTCCGAGCATTGCCAGTATCACATCCATCCACAATCCCACCCAAACTGACAGGAGAGGAGAGTGATGGAGGCCACGGTGCTGAGTGTCGGCAAGTCCGTCGTGAATGGAGCGCTTAGCTACGCCAAATCCACCATTGCGGAGGAGGCGGCCCTGCAGCTCGGCGTCCAACGTGATCAGGCCTTCATCAGGGACGAGCTCGAGATGATGCAGTCTTTCCTGATGGCAGCCCACGTGGAGCGAGACGACAACTTGGTGGTGAAGACCTGGGTGAAGCAAGTCCGCGACGTGGCCTACGACGTCGAGGACTGCCTCCAGGATTTCGCCGTCCGTCTGGGGAAGCCATCTTGGTGGCGCATCCCACGCACGCTGCAGGACCGGCGCCGGGTGGCCAACCAGATGAAGGAGCTTAGAGCCAAGGTGGAGGATGTCAGCCAGAGGAACGTGCGCTACCGCCTCCTCAAGGGCTCTGGCTCCAAGGCTACCACCGCCGGGCAGCCCAGCGTAGCCGGTGCAACAATGTTTGGCATCGAGGAAGCCAGTCGGCAGCAGGAGAAAGCCAAAGTGGATCTTGTCCAACTGGTCAACAGGGAGGACGAGGACCTTAGAGTGGTTGCAGTGTGGGGAACAGGTGGTGATGTTGGGCAGATGTCCGTCATCAAGAGGGCCTATGAGAATCCAGAGATAAAAGAGAAGTTTCAATGCCATGCCTGGGTTAGGGTGATGCATCCTCTCAATCGAACAGACTTCATCCAGAGCTTAGTGAGGCAGTTTTCCGCCACCGTAGGGGTTGATCTCCTGTTCAAGGTGGAGAAGACGGGGAAAAAATTGGCGCAAGAGTTCAATCGATATGTGAATGAGAAGAGTTACCTGATTGTGCTAAATGACCTGTCCACCATTGAAGAGTGGGATTGGATCAAAACATGCTTCCCAAACAACAGGAAAGGGAGCCGAATCATAGTGTCCACAGCGCAAGCTGAAATTGCAAGCTTATGCGCAGGCCAAGAGACACAAGTATCAGAGCTCAAGCAATTGTGTACTCATCACACTCTTTATGCATTCTACGAGAAGGTAATATTCAGTGTTCAGAAATCATTTAGTTCATGTTACCTCTTGTTATTCATCTAGTTCAACACCCGGCTTTTACAATGAGGATTAGTTTAGTCAGCTAGTACTAGATCATATAAGAAATTCGGAGTTAAGCGTGCTTGGTCGAGGGTAGTACGTAATATGATAGATGATCTCTTGGGAAGTGCTTGTATTGTGTTAAAATCGGCGACTTTAAGCGTGCTTTGACGAGAGTAGTACTAATTAGGATGGGTGATCTCTTGGGAAATCTCTTCGTGTTGTGTTAAAACTGTCAGAATATTAAATTAAATATAAGTATTTGTGGCGGTTTTTGACTAAAACCGCTACTAATAATATTATCAGTGACGGTTTTATTTGAAATCGTCACAAATAATTCATTATCAGTGGCGGTTTTTCTTTGAAACCGCCACAAATAATATTATCAGCAGCGTTCAAAACCGCTACTGACAATCTTCGATTATCAGTGGCACTATATCAGTGGCCGTTCGAAAAATCATCACTGATGGTAGTTACGAACCGTCACTGATGTGTATTTTTCTAGTAATGATTCTTTATATTCCATTTACCAATAACTAGATGAATACATGGTGGTCCTATTTTTTTCCACGCTTGCTATGTGCTGTGTGAATTAGGGTTTCAAAAATCATCGAAAATCGACCGTACCGCTAGGGTTCGACATAAAAAACCGGTCAATAAACCGGTCCGATTCAAAAAAATTCAAAAATTCAAAAAAATTTACGTGTCAAAAAACGGTCGAAAATCGGTGGAAATCGGTCGATTTTCGTCAAAAATCGTCGAAAATCGCTACCAAAAGTCGACCTCACAAAAAGTTCAACATGGTTGTCGATTTTCCATCGAAATCGTCGATTTTTGATTTTTTTTTTTAATCTGGTTTTTAAATTTATGCGATTTTTACTATTTTCGGCTCGATTTTCGCGATTATCAAATTTCACTGTTCATTCGAAAATCGGCAAAACGAAAAGGTGAACCCTGGTGTGAATTTTTCATCTTGTATATTCTCCCTCCTTGATCCTGTAAGGGAAAAAAGTTAGATTCTCGCATTGGTCAAAGTGAAAAGACTATATAGATATTTTCACATTAATAAAAGTAAAACAGCTAACAATTCTCACATTAGTGATTAAGAAGAGAAAAAGAAAAGACGTAATAAAAGTCCACCCAATTGGCCCTTGAGTTTAACTAGGCATATTTGCGCGCTCCGCTGCGCCGCGCAAAATTTGATTTAAGTTTTTATTTCTGAAAAAAGGTAGGAATATCCAAGATAATACACTTTTGAAAAATATTAGAGATCGCTTTAGACAATATTAGATTTCGAGTTCCAAAAAAAATTATAGATGCCGAGTTTAACACCTCATGCGTTCACCGTGTAATATAAGAGATCGAGTTGAAAAAAATTTTATCTCCCTTGATTTTTCACTGGGAAAAGCGAGGAAAAACGCGTAAAAACGGAGAAACGATGGACGGAAAATGAATTTTCATTTTTTTTTGGAAAACAGCTCCGGAGAAAAAACGGATCACAAAAACATTTTTTCCGGGCAAAACGGAGAAAGAAAACGGTCTTCCATTTTTTTTGGGAAAACGGCCAACGCAAACATTTTTCCCATGCTCTGAAGAAAAAACGGATCACGAAAATATTTTTTCTGAGCAAAACGGAGAACGGAACGGTTTTCCATTTTTTTCTGGAAAAACGGCCAACGAAAATATTTTCCGCATGCTCTGGAGAAAAAACGGAACACGAAAATATTTTTTTCGGCCAAAACGGAGAAAGAACCCGAACGTAAACCGCGGGGACCTATCTGCTATAATTTTGGACTTGTTCGTTATTTTGATAAATTAGAAAAAGGCTCGTTTGCGATTCGTATTTAACGCGAGGCTCTCCCTGTAAAACGGCAAACCAGGGACCTAAACGCGAACCGGGAAAAATATTTTACTCTCACATAAAATCGCACAAGGACATATTCGTAATTTCAAAGAACTGGAGGGGGTTTTTCGCAAAAAAAAAATGGGTGCCACGTGGGGCACCTGGTTGGGCTCTAATCCCTTCCCCTATAATAGGGGTTATATAATGGCATAGATTTTATCTAAACTAAGAATTGGAATAGAAGCATAGAAGCACCTCTCAATTAATTTTCATGCATCTAATTTAAATATTTAAAAAATACATCGATAGTCAAAGTTTTAAAAAGTTTGACCATCACTATGTTGAAAACGACAACTATTTGTGACCAGAGGGAGTACTTAACTTTGACTAGGAATATATAAAAAAAACTATTTATATTGGTCATGTGAAAAAATAGTATCATTAGATTGGTCATGAAAAATAGTATCATTAATTTATGAACATATTAATAAATATAATAGTACTATAGTTTGTGAGAGATCCTCATATCATTGAAGAATGAAATTATTCGTTAAAACACTTTCAATATTTAAACACGGATAAATTAACAACGTCCAAGGAATCTTTATTTGTTTCTTTTCTTATCTTTTAATTAGTTTCTTTTTTAACTGAAGGCAGGCACCTTATCATTGCTTGCTTGTGTTTAGGGTTCTCATGATGGAACGGATTCAGCGAAGCCAGGGTCTAGCTCAAATGCAGACATTACCAGTACTAACATCTCTGCAGTGCCCAATGGTGAGATACTTGACGATCTATCTAAGAGTGCGGATGGAAAGAGCCCCACTGGCATCAGGATGATGGCGGCTGCTTTGGAGGAATCTCAGCTCATTGGGCGAGAGAAAGAAAAAGATGACATTATCAAACTAATTTCAAATCAAGCTAGCCAACAATTTCAGGTGATCTCGGTGTGGGGAATGGGTGGTCTTGGGAAAACCACTCTAGTCAAAGATATCTACCAAAGCCAAGAGCTCAAGTTTGAGAAGCGTGCTTGTGTCACAGTCATGCGCCCTTTCAACAGAGAGGAGCTCCTTAGGAGCTTGGTTCAGCAACTAGATGCAGAGCCTTCTGAGAAGAAAGGCAGCACAAAGTTTTTAGAAAGACATAACTGCTTGATTGTTCTTGATGAGGTATCATCTACTGCAGAATGGGACCTGATAATTCCAAGTTTCCGTGCAATGAAGAATACAAGCCGGATCATAGTCACCACAAGGGAAGAGAATATTGCTAAGCATTGTTCAGAGAAACAAGACAACATATACAAGCTTAAAGGTCTAGGGGACGAGGACGCGCAGAAACTCTTCACGAAAAAGGTACGGATATAGTATATATTATCATGCTCCATTTGTTTCATTTGAAACTACATTGTAAGCACAATTTGACTTACCCTATCTTTGGAAAGAGATAATTTGGAGTTGGTCCTGACAATATACGATTGGGCTACAAGGCATGTAGCAGGGCCACATAGGAAATACTTAAAGTTCATTTTTCCATCGTATTTGCAATTGAACCGAGAAGGTCCATTCTATTTTCCATGCCTTGTTCTACGTAATGTCCTTCCCAAAATCCAACACCTGCCTCTTGCTTGTGGGACTTCTCGGCAGGTTGAGGTTAGCATGATTTTGATTCGTTTTGGCAAAAGTAGCCCTTCGTCGCACAAAAAAGCAAATATGTAGCAGATTATGCAGTTGACATGTGTCACTTGTAGTGTTCTAAGAGCATCTCCAGCAAGGGCCCCTAAAACAGGGTCCCTATTTTGGATTTAGGGACTCTATTTTTGAGGCCTGTTTTGAAGCCGTCGGTAACAACCCCTAAATCTCAGCCCCTATTTTACTTTTTCTCCTATTTTGACATATCCGCTATGTATAATCTTCATTTGACACCACTAAAATTCAATCAAAAATATTTGTAATACATAAAACATAAGCATATTAACATTTACAATTTAAAAACATGATATTTAAAATTTAAATTTAAAATTTTCAAAACATGATAAAAATTTCGAAACCTCTCATGTATTTCCCTATCTTCAATAATATGGGTTGTACTCGTGTCCCTGGAAATTAGGGCTGAGGAGGCAAATTTAGAGGCCTCCTAATTTTAGGGGCTTGAGTAGGGGCCCCATGGGAATTGGGGCTGAGGAGGCAAATTTAGGGGGCCCCTAATTTTAGGGGTTTGAGTTGGGGCCCTGCTGGATCTGTTTTTTTTACTACACCCCCTATTTTAAGGTTTAGGGGCTGGTTTAGGGGCTCTGCTGGAGATGCTTAGAGCCCCTAAATTTGCCTCCTCAGCCCCAATTCCCAGGGGACCCCAACTCAAGCCCTTAAAATTAGGATGCCTCTAAATTTACCTCCTAAGCCCCAATTCCCAGGGACACGAGTACAACCTCTATTATTGAAGATAGGGAAATACATGAGAGGCTTCGAAAATTTTATCATGTTTTGAAAATTTTAAATTTAAATTTGAAATATCATGTTTTTAAATTGTAAATGTTAATATGCTTATGTTTTATGTATTACAAATATTTTTGATTGAATTTTAGTGGTGTCAAATGAAGATTATACATAGCGGATATGTCAAAATAGGAGAAAAGTAAAATAGAGATTTAGTGGGTCATTCTTTGGACTTGTGCTCAAAACAGGTCCCAAAAATAGAAGTCCCTAAATCCAAAATAGGGGTCCTGTTTTAGGGGCCCTTGCTGGAGATGCTCTAAGATCGTGGAAAAATGGTTGCAGCGAGGCAAGCCAAACCGAGCTGTAAGACCTCTATTTTTGGTACAGTATATCAATAATGAGTTTTATGTGTATACTATACTAGTTCCATGATCAGTAGCTAACACGCATATAAAGTTGAAATCACATCCATACATAATATGTTACATATAATGGTGGAAGTATTTATACATTAGACCAGTGAGGTCAATTAGAATACAACAGAAAAATCAAATATCTTGTAGTGTGCCACATAATCCTCAGGTAACTGACAAGGTATAATCCCTAGAAAGCTCGTTAATAGATTCCCGTATCCTACGGTATAGAAAGTATCATCGGGGTTTCCTGCATAAAAACAATAATAATAGTAAGGGTAAGTATATTACGTACTCAGTAAGACTTGTAGTGTTCACAAATCATAGAATATATACAAGCTGAATCAAGAGGAATGCTACTACGATTATTTTTGCCTGGAGCTGAATTAAATTATAAATACCGAATAGTAGATTGAAAGCGAAAATTTGAAAAGTAATTAGATAAATAAATAAGATAATAAGTATGTACACATATAAAGGTAATATGTAAGAAAATTGTAAATGAAATAACACAGTCCTTCGGGAGCGCGAATGCTCCATTCCCAATATATAAAATAATATCTAAAATCAATTTTCTTACCAACACATGGCACAACAGCTGAATTCAATCTTGCTAACAAATGTCAAGCATTGAATCATCTGTAGGGGTAAACTCACCAATTCATTTTAAAATGTCAAAATTCTAACTATGTGATGATTTTACCAAGTGCTTATAACCACAAGCGTTTGAATTCAATCTTGCCAACAAATGTCAAGCATTGAATCATTTGTAGGGGTAAACTCACCAATTCATTTTAAAATGTTATAATTCTAACTATGTGATGATTTTACCAAGTGCTTATAACCACAAGCGCGACTAATCGACTAGTTTTAACTCTGCATTGGTGTACAACTTTACCCACAAGGAATAATCAACATCCTTGTTATGGTAGAAACAAACAATCACATAAATCATAACCTTTTGAACACATTAATTTCAACCCAAATAGGAAAATGATAAACTAAATTAGAATTCAAATTTCTTTATATATTTGGAAAGCTTACGATTTGAGGATTCTAATGAAATTGGTTTCATTAGACCTGGACTTTATTTGCACAAAATTTACATGACATATTTCAAACATATACTTTAATTTAAATTCTAATTTGAATCATTGATCAAACTTCAAATATTTTTACATATTCTGAAACTAGAGAATTTAATATGAATTTAGAAACTTGTTTCATTTTATTCTAGAGTTATGGTTTAAAAGTTATAGCATTTTAAATCTCTAGTCTTGAAATTTGCCATATGCTATTAGACTTTGGAAACATATTTTCCGTTTTTGGCAAGTTCTTGCATTTAGTGCTCTGATCGGTGGGGTCTGCAAGTCAGTGGGTTGATGTGGTTTATGTGGCTGACCGAATGGGCCCCTTTGTCATCTGGTCATAGCAGAGGATCCGACCGGAGTGTGCACCGGCGGCGGAGGAGGCCAGGTGAGGTTCGGCCAGTGGACTAGGAACCTAGAGAGAGTCGAAGGAAAGTAGCAGGCGGCTTCGACGACACCCTAGCGCGCCGGTGACGAGGTCGCGCGGAGCTCGGCGGAGGTGGCAAGCGCGACGGGGTGAGCACGAGGGTGGCCTAGGGATCCTACCGGGGAGCTCGGTCGGGCTAGGAAAGCATTGGAACAGCTTGGCGATAGGAGGTCGAAGTTGGAATAGACAAGCAGCGCGGTGGCGAGACTCTGGGCGACTGCACTTTCAATTAAGTGGGGCTTACGACCAGGCTGAGGATTAATTAGGTGCTAGTAATCAGGGAAATAGTGGAAGGTAAGGGGGTTCGAGCACTGGACTGAGATGTGAATAACAAAGCGCCTCAGTTGGTACTTATAGAAGTTTGGTGATGGTTCTTCAGGCTGCGAACGAGGTTTTGTCTTTGCAATTGAGAAGAGACTTGGCGACGCTAGAAGTTGCCGCGAGTGTCTTTGATGGTGGCTGCACGAACAGTGGGCATTTAATGCCAAAGCAGCGATTGTCGGAAAGTGGCAGTAGCGTGGCATTTTGGAGTCAAGGATTTCGGCGCAAATGGGATGGTGGATAAGGCAGTTTGGGGAATTTTCTTCCGCCCGCGACTTCATTTGGCCGAGACAAAGAGAAAGCAGGGAGAGCAGAGAGACTGGAAGAAGAGAGGACAAGAGACAAAAGTCAGAGGCGGTGCTTGACTTGTTCAATTCACTTGGTCGGTAGCAGTAAGATACAATGGAGAGACTTATGGTGATTGAGTTAGCCAACGCCGAGTTAAATGGCTGCCTCCAGATGAGTCCACAGGGTCTAAACACAGCTGCTAAACGGCGGCCAGACAAGCGCTAATTAAACTGGCCGGTGGGTTCATATGGGCCCACATATTATTCAAATGGAAGATACTTCTAGTTTTTCTTTTCGGACCGCAGGCAAGTAGCCTTTATTAAGAGAGTCAAATCACCGAGTTAATTTTTGAATTTTTTTGAAAAGTTACTTGGTAAGTTATCCACTAACTGTAAAAATTTTAAATCAAAAATCGTAGTAGATTATTTATTAAAATTCTGACATGCAACACTATTTTGAAATTTTATTTCGAAAAAAATTTAATTGAGGGATTAATGCAACTTATAAATTTTTGAAAATTTTACACGAGGTTTATGATAGTGTTAGGATCCTTAAATAAATTTTTCATAGTTAAATTCCAAGTATTTAGGTTATTAAAAAAAATTTACTCCATTTTTTAGATGTTTAGGATTGGGATAATTAAATTGGAATAATTAGTAAATTTTATTATTAATTTTTACAAATTTTACTGGGGATAGATAAGGGGGTAAATATCTTATGGTAAAAATCTAAACTACATAAGAGTTAGATAAAAAAATTACAAAAATCTTTCTTGGCACTGTTTATAGTCAAATCAATTTAGTAAATTTAATACTTTCTTTATTTAAATGAGTTCACATTAACTTTGAATGAATAAAAAAACTTGTGAGGTTTCTAAAGTTTACTTCAGCATTTTCGATATTTTCTCACTTTTTTATTTTTTTATTTTTTTTACCTTTTTACCACTTTACTTCTTATTTTTTTACTAAATGACTTTTCAATAAGGGAAAAATCAATAAAAGATTTAGAAGTTCATAAAAGATGCATCTTCAAAATTAAGATCATCTTTAAAAACTCATTTTAATAATTTTTATTTTGAAAAAGAATTTCCATATTGGAGTTATCCTTTATTAGAATTCAATAAAATGAAATGAAGATAATAAATTTTAAATTAAGTTCTTGATTCCAATTAAAATTTCTACTTGATTTTATTTTTAAATTTAAATTTTCATTTTTCCTATTTTTGAAAATTTTGAGATGTTACAAGAGACAATGTCTTCGCGAGCTCTATCTATTTGGGTGATTACCATTGTCAGAAGCCGGAGAGTGCACATAGTAGTTCCGAAGAAGAGACATGACCGAATTAACCATTGTGAGCCTTCCACCATAAGAGAGAAAAGTTGTAATGCCCGATAACCGATGTTCGATTCTATCAATTAGAGGTGTGAAATTCCTAATTTTTGGTCTGGAAGTTCCTAGTGGTTGGGCTAGACAAGTGAAAGGCAGTTTCCCTTTTGAGCAAGCAAAGGTGTTGGACAGAATGTTGAGATGATCCTGTTCCATATTTATTGGATACATGGATGACTTGTGGTAATTAATTTTGAGGACCGTTGATGCTGAGAAAGAGTTTAGAAGGATTTTCATGCAAATCAGTTGTCTCACATATGCTAGCATAAAAAGCAATGTGTCATCAGCATACTGGACTATGGGGTAATCCAGGGTGCCAGTTGTCGGTATTGGATACTTGATCAGTCCTTGTTGAGCTGCCTTATATTTATAATTGACTAAAGGAGATCCGCTGCTAGCACAAAAAGGAGCTGAGATAAAGGATCCCCTTGCCGAACCCCTCGTTTGCAATGGAAAAACTTCCGTGATACTCCATTTAAAAGAATGGAAGTCTGCGCCGAAGAAAGGATGAGTCGAATTCAATAGACTCAAATGTGAGGGAAGCCTTTTTGGGTCATCATGTCAATAATAGTTTAGTGCTCAATTGTGTTAAAAGCTTTTTTGAAATCCAGTTTAATGATGACTATTTGGTTCTTGCTTTGATGACATTGATGAATGTATTCAAAGGCCCAAGTTAGGCAGTCTTGAATTGTTCTAGTTTTGATAAATCCATACTAATTCGGATGAACTAGGTGCAATATAACATTCTGCAGCATGTTGGGATTAAGTTTTTTATCTACAAACTGTGAATCGCAATATCTCTTCAACCGAATGTGTGATTTGTGATCTTAATCCAATGTTGACCTAGGTTGGAGGTCTCCTTTTGGCACATAGGAAGGGCTGGGTATATACTAGATATTCTCTTGAGGGTTATAGAATAGTCCTGTCATCACTACTTCTTTTCATCGCGAGATGAGGATTTCATGTATGGTGCTATTAGTAAACCTTAGAACTCATACATATTGGAACCTACAGATCGTACAGGTCCAACAGTTAAGAAATTTCAATTTCGGATATTGAGGATTCAAAAAAAAGTATTCGTGGCATCCAAAAATTGTCTAAATTTACAATTTAACATTGCAAAAATAAATTGTGTCGTTGGTTTGTAGTATACAATAATACAATGAAATAAATAAAAACGGTGGGTGTGCTCGTTAGGAATACTTACCCTGGAGTAAAAATAAAAAACCTTCCACTTCCAATTCCCATCTGTTCAACCACAGAACAAATAAAATGATGTATTCAATATAAACAATCGTACCACAGTCGCTTTAATTATTACTTTATTAAAATACTAAAGAAACTTAAATTGTACCAATTTCAGGTCTTTAAGGAGACCATAGATTTGAAAGGGCAATATCCAGAGCTGACAGAAGAAGCAAAATTGATTTTAAAGAAGTGCAATGGACTTCCCCTTGCCATAGTAACCATAGGTGGCTTCTTGGCAAACCAACCAAAAACCACCATGGAGTGGAGGAAGTTCAATGAGAATATTAGTGCTGAGTTGGAGATGAATCCAAAGCTTGGGACCATAAGAACCGTCCTTGATAAAAGCTACGATGGTTTACCCTATCATCTCAAGTCTTGTTTTTTGTATCTGTCCATTTTTCCTGAAGATCATGAGATTCGTCGGAGACGCTTGGTGCGTCGGTGGACTGCAGAGGGTTACTCAAGGGAGATCCGTCACAAGTCCGCGGAGGAAATAGCGGATAGCTACTTCATGGAACTCATTCACAGGAGTATGATCTTACCATCTCAACAATCAGGTTGGAGTAGAAAAGGAATTGACTCCTGCCAAGTCCATGATCTCATCCGTGAAATCAGCATCTCAAAGTCAATGGAAGAAAATCTTGTTTTTAGACTGGAGGAAGGTTGCGGTTTAAATAGCCAGGGCACAATTCGTCACCTTGCTATAAACAACAGTTGGGAGGGAGATCAGAGTGAGCTCGAGAACATAGTGGACGTAGCCCGAGTACGATCATTAACGGTGTTTGGTAGGTGGAGGCCATTCTTCATTTCTGACACGATGAGGTTGTTGCGGGTGCTGGACTTAGAAGGCACGTCGGGTATAGTGGATCATCACCTCGAGCACATCGGGAAGCTTCTCCACCTAAGATATCTTTCTCTTAGAGGATGCGATGGTATTTTTCACCTGCCAGATTCTCTGGGTAACCTGAGGCAACTGCAGACACTAGATATTACATCTACAAACATAATCAAGCTGCCAAAGATCATCGTCGAGCTTAGGAAGCTACGGTATATTCGTGCTGGGGGCGTAGGAGGTGATGATGCTGGCTTTTATGAAAAAGCTGAAGAACTGCCGAAGGTAATGAGCAACAATCTATGCCTTACTTCTGTTTCGTTGGGATTTTGTTTATCATGTTGCGCACCTCTGCTTGTGAAACAGATTTTCGAAGGTACTGACGGCGACGTGAACGGGCGTGATGTATGCACTGCGTGCTGCACCATATTCCCTTCTATGGTGGCGCACATAAGGCCACGTGGTGTTCTATTGCCAAGAGGGGTTCGGAAGCTGCAAGCCCTGCACACAATGGATCTCGTGGACGT
This sequence comes from Rhipidocladum racemiflorum, assembly GCA_036346355.1. Taxonomy (NCBI): domain Eukaryota; kingdom Viridiplantae; phylum Streptophyta; class Magnoliopsida; order Poales; family Poaceae; genus Rhipidocladum; species Rhipidocladum racemiflorum. The sequence continues at coordinate 80,438,861 of CM070583.1, read as the reverse complement.
CGCACAGGGGAAGGCCGTCCTACACGACATCAAGATGCTCACCCGGTTGCGCGAGTTAGGAGTGACCGGCATCAACAAGAAAAACTCGCAAGAAATGTGTTCAGCCCTTGCCGCTCTCAGTTGCCTGGAATCGTTGCTGGTGCAGTCAGTGGGGGAATCAGGTTTATACGAATGTTTGGATGGAGTGCCCTCGCCTCCGAAAAACCTGCAGAGCATCAAGCTGTACGGCAACCTGGTCAGATTGCCGAAATGGATCAAGGAGCTCCAGCATCTTGTGAAGCTGTCGCTGAGGAGCACAAAGATATCGGAGATCAGTTCCACCGTAGAAGTCCTTGGCAAGCTGCCAAACCTGACCATCCTGCGTCTGTGGGAGGAGTCGTTCCAGGGTGTAGAGCTCCGTTTCAATTTCCGTCGGGGGGCGTACCCGAGTCTGGTGGTGCTGAAGCTGTCGCACTCTCGCCTAGATAACCTCAAATCGGTGGCGTTTGAAGAAGGAGCAACGCCTAAGCTGGAGCTGCTGCAGTTTCATGCTCCCAAGCCTTCCGAAACCAACACTGATTTGTTTTCTGGGCTGCAATTGCTCCCAAGCCTTAATGAATTTATGCTGGACGAAAACAGGTACAACGACGACTTCGTGGAGGACTTGAGGGCCCAGCTTGCCGCTAATCCAAACCGACCCGTTTTGAAGAGGTTCAACTTGTAGGCGGTCTCCCTTTTCAGCTTCCTATCGTACTACCCGTGTTCTTTTTGCATTTGTACGATTTAAATGGCTTCGGCGACTCTGGGTGCATGCTTCGTCCTGCATCAATCAGCTAGGTAAGATTCAATTCTAAATGCATCTGTAATACAGAGACTCGTGGTGTATAAGTGTATTACGAATTGCACCCACTGTACATTCAATTGTACGCATTGATGTGTTACTGTATTCTTTCGGTGTACTAACAGCCGCGTTGATGACTTGTATGATTTTCCTGAACATGTATCTACCGATAAGTTTACTTCCGATAAAGGTTGCGCAAAGTATCATTCGGACAAGGAAGTTGCTAACAAACGGACAAGAAATTTGGGGGTTGCAATCTGATTGGCGCGGAGCAGAGCAGAACCGACACTTTGCCCATCGCCCATGTAAAAATGGTGCTGTTGGCGTATTGCAATCGTAGTTCTGGCATGGTACCAACTTAATTTTCATACCCAAGGACAACATCAATGTCCAATATTCCAATCTGTATCTGAAAAGTATAAGCGCATGAAGCAGAAACGAGTGTGAAATGAGAGGTGTTTATATGCTTTTCTTTTTTAAAGTTGCACAAATATTAAAGTATGAATGAATGATAAATGATAATTATTTACACATTTGTTTGCTTCAAGATTAATACAATTTGTAGAGAGGAAAATCATAGAAGCACGCCTCTCTCCCTCTATTTATAGCCTTCATGAATCATCCTGCATCTTTGGATGAGTTGATTTAATCCTAAGCGACCCCTCCAAGGATTAGGATTGATTCAAATACTAGAAGCAATCTTCACCTAGGATGACTTTCTTGGCCCTAAATAAACCTCATTAAGGGTTGAGATTCCCTCATTTACACATGGGCTAACCCGAAACCCAATAACAAATGGGTTTTATCCACTAAGCTAACTTGATCACTACTGTACCCTCTAAACCGCGATCCAACGGCTCTCCTTGATCCAACTAGCTCCAAGTTAGCATCTCAGTCGTTCCCTTGTCTTCTCGGCATGCAACGACTCTGTCTTCGATCATCCTCCGGCGATCCCCGACCGTCTCGACATTCAGCATATCTCGTCTAGTCCCGATCATTCTTCGCCTCACCATAACCTAGCACCATCGCTCTGCAACCATAAAAAATAATGAAACACATCACATAACAATATCCGAAATGATATGCATTTAACCAATCATAGAAAAAATCATAACTCAGTTTGCAGTAAAAATCCGGTACCACCCTGGAACTATCAGCACACCAAATTACTCTAAATTCAAATTCAAATAAAATCAAACTCAAATATGAGCACCATATAGTCAATTACTCATCACCAACAAGAATAGACATTTACATGATCTTTCAATTTTTCAAAAAAAAAAAAAAACAAATATGTTTTGTAGAGCACTCAACATTAAGAAGAAATTCAAGGGATTTTGGTTTTAGCATCTTTCGAGCATTCGCGTTAAGGTTATGAATTCTGGATTATGAATTCTGGATTATGGAAGAAGCTGCTTCTGATTATGGGAGAATGGAGCGAGTCGGCGAGAATCAACAAAAATCGGCGAGAATCAGCAAAAATCAGTGAGAATCTGGTTTCAATAAGATTCTAATTATATGTAGAAATCAGCATCTGATTCTCAGAGAAGCTGTCCAAAATCTTCCCGTTTGACAAATAATCTATTTTTTTTAAGCAGAAACTGTCTGGAAGCTGAAACGAATGGGACCTATGACCACTTGACCACCAAACTAGAAATACCAATAACGTGAAACCTAAATTCATGGAATGCAAAATTGAGTTCTAGACTTCAACGGTCCTTACGGATATGAAGATAAGATAGCAATGCCTACACGTGCAAATGCGGCAGTAGCTTTATAGACACGAAATACAATAGAACATCGTACGGTCACACGAAACAATGGCATGCCAGAGTCTCACGGTACAATATTCTTTTGGACCAAATGATTCCCCATCAGCTTTAATTATTCCAAATATGCCATTTCTCAATTTGAAAATTAGATGTCATTCGAAATATACCATTTCTCAATTTGAAAATTAGATGTCATATTGGTATGATTTTCAACGTACCATCCAATATTCAATTTCTGGAGTGACAAATATCCAATTGACCTTAAAAAGGCAGATTTCTTCTGCCATTGTTTCTCACTTTAATCTCCATCTGCCGCTTAAGCAACTCATCGGCCGATAGCTTCTGCACATCCGCAGTTTTCTCTCTCAACTTCTCCGGATCAGAGTTCCCTGCATCCGTAGTGACCGATTAAAGCTTAGAAGTTAACTAAGCATTAACAAAAAAAAACTAAGCATAATGTGGACATATCCCCAAATGTCCAGAACAAACAAGAATTACCATCGCAATTAAGTACCGTAGAAGATAAAGCAGCAAGTTTTCCAAATCAAAATTGAGAACTCTAACCCATGAGCTCAAATTCAACCAAAATTAAACCGAATTAGAGCACGAAGAGAATTACCGATCGCCCACTGCAGCATGCTGTCGAGGGAGCCGAACTCGCCGCCTTCGTCCTCCACCACCGACCCCCCACCTCCGCCACCGCGCGCTTCCACATCAGCGAGAATCTCCCCCTCGTCCTTCTCGGTGCCCCACTGCCTCGGCTCCCCCAACGACAGCCAGTTCCTCCCCGTCCCCTCCGCCGCGGTCGCCAAGAGAATCGGACGCACAGCTGCCCATACAACCCGTTGGTCCCGTTCCACCAAGTATCTAGATCCTGGTCGAATGAAGTCTCGATCGATATTTCGGATTTCGAACCTTATAAATCTTAAATCTTAATCGGGTAAAAAAATTTAAAAAAAATAATTCAAATTGCTATAGTAATAATGTAAATCTCGATGAGATCTTAGTGATTTTGATCGAAATCTCGAGATTTTTTACCGGATTTTTATTTTTGTGCACTAGATTTGATTGGATTTAGGGTAAAAATCATCCACAAAAAATTTTATAAATTTTTAACGTGTTTTTTACTATTTTTTCTTCGGTTCAATTTGTCGGTCAGTCTTGAGTAACACTGTCTAAATTTTTTAAAATTCCTCAAGATCGATCATCATCTGAAAATTTTATGAAAATATTATAGATGTGTTAGAACCATTCACAAAAAATTTCAAAATTTTCTAACATGATTTGAACTATTTTTCATTCAGGTGAAATTTATCAGTTCGTATTCAGCAGCGCTGTCTGAATTTTTTGCAGAATCCTCAAGATTGATCATTATCTAAAAATTTTATGAGAATATTATAAATGTGTTAGGACCATCCACAAAATTTTTCAAAAGTTTCTAACGTGGTATGCACCATTTTTCATTCGGTTGAAATTTGTCGGTTAATCTTTTATTAGGACAGTAGCACTGTTAGATTTTTTAAAAATTCTTTAGGCTTGATCATTATCTGAAATTTTCATGGAAACATTAGTGATCTGTCAGAACTATCCAAAAAAAATTTCAAAATTTTTTGACGTCGTTTGAACTATTTTTCGTTCAGTTGAATTTTACCGAGATATCAGAAATTTCGAACAAAATTTCGGGTTTTTTGAACGAAATTTTGGATTTCTCAGTTCAAACAAATCCGGATTTGAATTTTAAATTTCGTCTGTATTTTGTTCGAAATTTTCGAATCTCACCGAAATTTTGGATTTCGATTACTTCAGGATCTGCGCTCACCGCCGAAGAGAGGACTGACCGCGACGGACGTCGGCGCCTCTTTCGTGAAGAACTCGTTCTTGGCTCCTCCACTTGCGGTGGCAATGTTTGTTGCAGCGATACTTGCATCACCATTTGATGTTTGTGTATCCATGTGCGTGCATGCAGTGTAGTCGTCAATCCTGGACACGGTTCGGCTCGTGCTGGCCATTCTGAATTGGTGATAAGGTCACAGGCAAATTAAGTGTACGTTTTGATTCAGTTTGGAGACAAATTATGTATCATCATGCGACTTTTCTGAGGGAGCTATACTGAATTTTGAGACAACTTTTCATAAGCAATCTGCAAGGTTAGGTTTCAGACTTGGTGATGGTTTTGGTTCAGATTTGGCTTTGGCTTCTGTGCTAAGTTCAAGAAGCGTATGGTCATCGTTGTGTGCAGGATCTTCTATTTTGTTGCTTCCCATCCGATCCGAATTTCTGAATTTTCCAGGGCTGCTTCCAGGCCTGTTAATGATCAAGGCTAAGCCTGATCATTTTTCCTTTCTGTGATGCTGCTTCCTTTATTAGCTGCTGGCTGCTGGTACTACTACCGTTCCTACCCAAAGCTGTTTGGTAAATAATCAAGCCTAACCCTGAACTTGGTTCAGTAACTATGGGATCGCAGTATAACAGGGAGTTTTGCCTATCCATTAGTAAGGCATTGGTGGCCTTTTATTTGTTATTCCTACAGTAACTAGACTGATTTGCTTTCGATTGTGACCCTATGATGAAATTAGTGGAAGAAATACAGGAACTGCTCAGTCCTTTCAGCCCTGAATCAAGAGACTGATCAAAAACTGCCACTTCGTTTTGGTTCCAATTATGTGATGATACCAGTTTCAGCAATTTATTTTTCACTGCTTTGTTCTCGAACCCTACAGACTCTTGGCAATGGAGCGAGGATGGACCTACAATTGCAAGCAAACAGCTGACCCTTGTGATCTTTGCTGCGGGCCACTGGAAGATGCATCATTGGAGAGCATAAATGAGTGCTGTTGAGATTGTCACGGGACTATGGTGATCTATAGGCAAAGTATGACTTTGTGGAGATTGCCATGGATCTGAGTATGAATATGGGAAATTGGAAATTATTGATGTGAAAGTTATCATGTAAAGGAGTCTGGCAATGTGTTATCTATGGTTTAGGATTGTTCTGTGTTTTTTAGCACCTTTGTTTATGTGCTTCCTTGTATTCAATTCAAAACTATTAATGACTATTGTACTCGATCAATTTCTTGTAATAGCATGAATATGGTGTTAATTTTACATTTTGAAGATGCGTAATGGCGGTCGTAGGAGAAAAATTCAACATTTCAAAAGTTGATTTTCGTTGGAACGCACTGACATTTAGCTCATAAAAAATAAAACAAAATTAGTAATTTGATTTTTTTCCCTATGAACTCTAAATTAAAACCCATATATAGCTGGAATTCAAAAAAAAAAGATGAAAATTAGCAATCCGGTTTGTATATGACTTCTAACCTAAAATAAAATTGAGATTAAAAAAGAGTCCATATCAAGCACAACAAAACAATAGCATAAATTTAAAATAAAAATTATCCACTGAATTTATATATGAATTCTAATCTAAAACTAAAAAATAAAATCTATAATAAGTACAATCCAAAAATATACAAATTTAGAATAAAAATCAGAGGAAATTAGTGATTTTTTAATTCCAAACTAAGTGAAAAATAGAAAGTTTTGTTTTATCCATGGTTAAAATTTCATAAATATACTAAATTAAGGAAAAGAAATAAAAATAAGGTAAGAAATTTTATGGATTTCTAAATATACTATATTAAGGAAAAGCAATAAAAATAAGGTAAGAAAGTTTATTTGTACACAAATAAATTATGGATCGAAATCTACTATATAATAAAATTTGTTGACCGGTGGTTTACAATCGCTAAGAAAAAAGTGAATGTACTAAAAATTCTCATAAAACGAAAACATTCATACCCTTTATTTGGTGGGCCTTCATGGGATGGAGTTATTGAAAGGATAATATATTGATCGGTGTTCACTTGGTTATACCGGTATAAGCTATATGATGTGCATTGTAAGCATGTTCTATAGATAAGCATTGTAATAATAAAAAAAAAGATATGACGATGATATAAATATAAAATGTCATGTTATGCTATATTTACTATTTTATTATGCAATTATTTGGGAAAGAAAGTTTTGGTAGCAGGTGACAAGTATTGGCAAACATAGAGATTATTTTCTCTCTTATAATATATATTCCCTCTGGTCAAAAATACTTGTTCGTTTGAACATAGATGCAGTCAAACTTTTAAAATTTTGATTGTCAATATCTTTTGAAGTATTTAAAGTGAATACATGAAATTCATATGTGCATATTTGTCTCAAAAAGTATTTTCATAGTATTATAATTTTATTAATTTTTATAAATATGTTATAAAAGAAATTAGTGGTCAAAATTATGCTTTAGAGACCATGTCATTGTCGACATGTATTTGTGACCATATGGAGTAATAATTAAAATATCACAAATATAGTTCTGCAACAATCTGTTTTTTTAAAAAAATAAAATAAAATCACATATATATTGCTAAGTCATATTTTTCCAAAAAAAAAATACAGTTTTGTTTACGAAGGTATTCGCAAAGTTTTGTTGCATTTGGTTACACGCGTCGGTCTGCATCCGATCGGACCCATCGGTCGCATCGCCTGTTCATTCGACTCGCACCACCGTCCACCGCTGCCTCTCCCCCATCCTTACGGGCCCAATGGCGGTCCCTTCGTCCGCGGCGCGCCGCCGCATCTCTCCAGGGCCCAGCCGCGGCTGGTGCGAGCCAACCTCCTCGCCCCACTCGTCGCCGGTGCACGCTGTGGAGTCGCAGCAGCCGCCGCAAAAGCACTTCCGGTTCCCCCTTGCTGTTCTGAAGCTGCGAGAAGGGCCACTCCAAAGGCTAGTTCTCGCGAAGCTAGTTGCTCCCATTCTCTCCACCTCCATTGATGGAAATCTCACTTCTTTTCATGAAATGTCCGATTTTTTATATCGTTGAGAAAAAAAACTGACCTATTTTCTGCTGCTTTTCTTCACTCTCTGTATTTTTGGTACAGATCAACCTTGATAAAGGAGAAATGGTGGAGAGTTTTGTTGCTCTCGTGGCATACCTGGAACAATCTCCCGACGGCCACAAGCAAAGGGTAAAGCAATCTTCCTGTCTTGCTCTTTATTCGTCCACCGATCGGGCCAGCTCCTTTGCTTCAGTTACCTAACTTTGGTGAAAGACAAGAAAGCAGCACAGCCTGCAATTCTGTCTGCCCTGTAGAAACTTCTTTTTCTTGGTACAGATTAACCTTGATAAAGGAGAAATGGTGGAGAGATTTCTTGCCCTCGTGGTGTACCTGGAACAAGCTCTCGACGGCCACGAGCAAAGGGTAAAGCAATCTTCCTGCCTTGCTCTTTATTCGTCCACCGATCGGACCAGCTCCTTTGCTTTAGTTAGCTAACTTTGGTGAAAGACAAGAAAGCAGCGCGGCTTGCAATTCTGTCTACCGTATAGAAACCGGAAGAAATAAAACAAAATTCATGGTAATGTACAGATAAGGGCAAAATCATCAAAATGCAGGACATGTGTAATGCACACCTATTTGTTTAGGGTTTGGATATTAGCATGAAGCTTTTAGCTTAGTGACCACTGTCCAGTAGTAAATAACCCAGTGTTAGGAAAGGATCTCGTCGGACACGCATTAATCCCAGTGTTACCTGGGCTAGAAGCCTAGAAGTGATATAACAGCACAAAGATATGCATGCATTTAGCATCTGTCCTTTGAGTGTGCTAGCAAGCTAAGAGGACAATGTATCTTTGTTCTTGCGGTCACCACAAAGCAGCAGATAAGAATTGATTCAGCATTCACCTGCAGGCCAAAGTATTTCCTCTTGCTTTTGATACACTAAAGTTGGGTATCTTTAAAGACCTTTGCCTTCAACGTATTTATACAGATGATTGGTCTGTTTTACACTGTGCGCTGCAATAACTTCATCAACTACACACATACTACATTACTACTGCTGACAAACTCACCGTGCAAGGTAGAAAGAGGGCGGTGATGGAGGCGGTCCTGGACATAGCCAAGGCTGCGTTGAACTGCATGCTAAGCAATGCCAAGTCCACCATCAATGAGGAGGTCGCATTGCAGCAGGGTGCCCAACGTGATCAGGTTTTTCTCACAGAAGAGCTAACAGCGATGCAAGCTTTCCTGACGGCTGCGGATGAGGAGCGGAACAAGCACAAGGTAACTGGAACCAGTGTGAAGCAAGTCCGCGATCTTGCCTACGACGTGGAGGACTGCCTCCAAGACTTCGCTATTCATTTGGAGAAACCATCTGGGTGGCGCCTTGCCCGCACACTGCTAGCGCGGTACCGTATTGCTGAGGAGATGAAGGGGCTGAGAGCCAGAGTGGAGGACATGGCCCAGAGGAACTCACGCTACCCCCTTTTTGAAGATCTCTACTCCAAGCCTGCCATCTCTTCTGAGAGGGCTAGGATTGTTAATGCAGAAATAGAAATACTTGGCATTGATGAACCGTGGCGTACCCGCCACGGAGTTGATCTTATACAACTGATCAACAGCAACCATGAAGAACTTGGAGTGATTGCAGTGTGGGGTACACATGGTGATCTCGGGGTGACGTCCATCATCAAAAACGCCTACGATCATCCGGACACACACAAAAAGTTTCAATGCCAGGCCTGGATCAGGTTGAGTCATCCTTTCAATCCAACAGAGTTCCTGCAAAGCATTATGAGGCAATTCTATGCAGATTCTGTTAAAACGGTAGGGGAGACACAAGAAAAATCAACTCTAGGATCTCAAGTTCTGAAGAAGATGGGGATGATGAAGCAAGATGATTTGGTTGATGATTTCAATGAGCATATGAATGATAGGAGTTACCTGATTGTCCTTTGTGACCTATCCACCATGGAAGATTGGGATTGGATTAAAACTTATTTTCCAGACAACAAGAAAGGGAGCCGAATCATAGTGTCGACAGCGCAAGTTGAAGTTGCAAGCTTATGCACAGGGTCATTGAGCCAGGTATCAGAGCTCAAGCAATTGTCTGCTGATCAAACTGTTTATGCGTTCTACCAGAAGGTAACATTTCAAAGTTCATAGATCATCAAATTTATGTTACATATTATTGTTCTAACTCAATTTATCTACTACTAATAATTAAATTGCGTATTGGGTATTAGATATACTAGGACTAAAAAAGCCTCGAAACAGCGGCAAAGCATTAGGGTTGCCGTACTTAGTATCCTACGTGTTCCATTAGGTGGTATAAAAACGCCAATTATGTTACCATCCAATGTGAGGCTAACATGGTGTTTTTTTTTCAACTCGGGTGATTTTTGCGATGGTGTCAACTGCATGCTGTATTGTCGTAGGCACGTGAAAAAAAAATGTGTTATTCTTTGTTTCGAAGGATTGTGAAGAACAGCTAGGTTGCGTTTTAAGACTATTTAGTTATATGCCCGTGCGTTGCTACGAAAAACAAAATTGATAACGAAAAATAAAGATTAAAAAAATAAAAAAAAAATACTATTTCATAAGATCAAACATCTATCTTTAACGCTTCGTTTCTTGCAAAAGCTGGCTAATTAAAGATCAAACATCTATCTTTAACGCTTCGTTTCTTGCAAAAGCTGGCTAATTAAAGCAACGCTTCGTTTCTTACGTAGAGCAATTAATGTGAGACCCCGGATCGGCTATCCGAAATCTCCTGTGCATTTCCGTACTAGTCCCAGATCAGTAGCTAGTACACACAGTCACCGTGATACTTCATTGCCGAACATAACGAAACTCGTATTATAAATATTCAAGTACGGGCCACATGGCCACTTATTACAATACTCGGTCTAAAGACCGGAAACAAAGCAGCGGAAACAAAAGCGAAACGGGCAGACGCCAAAACGCCACAGGCGACGACTAGGAACGCGACTAGTCCTCCTGGCAGCCTTCCTCGTACTCCTCCGCGTAGAACTCGCCCTCCTCAGTCGCATCTTGATAATTTTCTGATGATGACATGTTGGTGTAGCACGTGAGTACAAACGCGTACTCCGCAAGTCTGGGAAAGTATGCTTATGTGGGCTTTCCAAAGGAAGCTTAGTAGGGTTCATTTGCATAAAGCCAAATTTTATTAAACCATACTTAGGTAATAACATTTCACAAAGCAACTTTTCGCAATTCTTGTTAATCATTGAATTATGTAATATTGTAGTGAGGTTCTATCCACCATCACCGATATAAAAGGCTCTATCCGCCAGATTTTAAAGAATCAGGGTTAATCATGTGACTCCATCCGTCAAATACAAACACAGGTTCTTTCCACCTGGTTGGCTCTATCCGCCAAATAACATCCGAGAGTTCTAACCACTCCCGAACCCCAAAACAAAACACTTTTCAGTTTTCGAAACCAAAATCAAAATCTACCAATATGAAAGCATTCCTTGCTTTGCCTTTGACCGTAGGCACGGCTATTCGAATAGTTTTAACTCTGCAGAGGTGTACAACTTTACCCACACGACACGATCATCTCCTAATGCCAAGCTATTAGCACACTTCCTTTGGTGTGCCGGCAGAGAGATCGTGACAAGGCCGTTACAATGTTTCTACCTAGCTAGACCCACCCGCTGAGGTTTCACCGCTGTTAGGGTTCTCTCCACCCAGTACAGAAGCCCCCTCTTGCGCCGTGTGAGAAAAACAACGACCACAACAATGCCTCCTTCCAGCTCTCACACAACAACCGAGTGGTGAGTCTAAACTAGGCTTCTACAAATTAGTGGGCCAGGTCGTACCATTATAGACATGTGGTAGTACGGTATTGCTTAAAATGGCAATCATAAGCGTCGGTCCTTATATGACTTGGGGCGGTACTAGCACAATAGGATCAAGACTCGATCCGCTCCCACCCGACATTCCATGCCGCCCAAGTCGAAATCATTTTCCCTTTTCTTTTATTTTAGAAAACAATACTATAATCATAGTAATAACCTTCAAATCACATTTGATAACATTCTTTTTGAATAATCCCACCCATGGGTTGTTTTCATCGGAAACGATCCTAAGCAAATCTACCGAACTAGATCGCAAAGGATACCGTATAAGCATAAGCACGGTATAAACAATGTCCTAGGGTTACAAGTAACATGGATATCAATCACAAAGGAGGAATATTGCAAATGGGAGTAACTAAATACTTATGCTTGAAATATGATAAAAGATAGCATGCAATTGTATAAAACATTTAAAACAAGTTCAAAATCTTGGGATCAAGATGCATCAAAGAGACTTGCCTTCGTTCGCGGAAAGGTCGTCGAACGCGTGAAGTCCGGCGGCGGCGTCGGCGGTCGCGTCGGCGGTCGCGTCTACGCGCAAAACGGGGCAATAAATAAATACCAGAAAATAAACAAAATCTAAAAATTACAAAATTAGTACTGGCGGGTAGATCTTGATTTTAGATGAATTTAGAAATTTGAATGGGATCAAACGGAGTTCGGACGAGAAAGTTATTAGCTTCCGAAGTTTGAATTTCGAATAAATCGGAAAACCGGGAATATTCCCGGAATATCCCGTTTTGACCGAGTCAATCGTTTGACTGCGCTTTGACCGGACTTTGACTGGCCAAGAGAGTATGACATGTGGGACCCATGTGTCATAGAGAGAGGGAGAAGGCTTCCTCAAGAAGCTTCTCTGATTCCCATGCATGAGAGAGAAAAAGAAAAAGAGAGAGAGAGAGAGAGAGAGAGAGAGAGAGAGAGTTCACAGGAGAGAGAGAGGGGGCGCCGGTGAGGGCTCCGGCGGCGAGGTCGCCGGCGGGTGGCGGCGCCCGACGGGCGGGCGGCGCTGGCGGTGGAGCCGGCCGGCGACGCTGCGGCGAAGCTTCATGGCTGCATGAAGCGGCAAGTGGCGGCCATGGACGGGCATGGGCGGCCGGGCGGCGAAGCGGCGGCAAGGCCGGCCGACGAGCCGACGGGCGGCGGGCTGCACACTGCAAGGCCCCATGCTCGAGAGCTCACTCCATGGCCATGTACAGAGAACACAACCAAAACAAAAAGAACCCCTACACCTCCAAAAACTTGATTTTTCTCTCATTTTTGCATGGAATTGATCCAAACAAAAGCCTAGACTCACTAGATAACATCCTTAGCTACATCTAGGAGGAAGGGATTGAGCCAAAACTCACCGGAGTTGATGAATTCGACGACGAACGGAGTTTCGGCCGGATTGAGAAAAACGCGAAATTCGTCGCCACCGATTGATGCAACCTACAACCAATTGTTGGATGAGCTCCTAGACTTCCTCACGGTCATAAGGAACTAAGAACCAAGAAGAATGGCTCACCGGAGAAGAAGAACCAACGACGAACGCGAAGAACACCGAAAAAGTGACCCGTGCTCGGTTTTCTTGAGCTAGAGATTGAATGGAGGGGAGCTGCCCAAGGAGGATCATATCACCGGGAAGAGGGCTTTTATACGGTGAGATTGGAAGTGGTGGCACGGCGTTTGGACGAGAAACGGCCGAGTTATGAGCAATTAAAGCCATGAGGGCCGTTTTCGGTTTTTGGGCGCCCGTGCGAATTCCGGCGAGCTCTCCGGCGAGGGGTGGTGGGGAATGCGAAGAGGACGACGCTACGGATTCAACGGAACCGACGGCTTGTCGTTTGGTGTGGCGTGGAGGAAGTTATGAGCAATTAAAGAAGAGGTAGCCATTGATGGAGCTTGGAGCTTCCTCTCCCACCATGCATGGCTAGAGGTTGAAGATGACACTATTCATGTGCCACGTGTCACTCCCTCATTGGTCCTCTTTTACGCAAACATTCCGCCCTAGAGAAAAATTAGGAAAAATGGCCTAAAAATTCCGGAAAAATTCCTAGAGCCATTTTAGAATATTTGGAACTCAATGGAATTGGTTTGGTTGAATTTGGACGAAATTTGTGGAATTTAATATTCCGGAGCGAATTGCGGGCATTTAACAAAAGCCGCGCGAGATAAAATAGGAACGGAGGTCCAAAAATTCGGGATAAATTCCTAAAATCATTTAGGAATATTTGGAACATTTTAGAAGTGGTTTGGAGATTTTTGGAGCATTTCTGGACTCGGGTGAATTTTGCACCAATGGATCGAAAAATCCGATTTTTCGACCGGAAGGGAATTGAATCACGATTTTGGGTTGGATTGGATGCCAGGTTATTATAAAAACCAATGAAACTCCAAATTTTGAATTTACGTTATTTAAATTATGTTTTTCTCCAGAAGGCGAAACTGAGGATGTTACAAACCTACCCCCCTTAGAGAGAATCTCGTCCCCGAGATTCAGACGGAGAAAGAAAAAGGTTAGGAAACTCCGCTCGAAGATCTTCTTCACGCTCCCAGGTAGCTTCCTTCTTAGAGTGGTTACTCCACTGAACCTTGCAGAACTTGATCACTCGGCTGCAGGTTCGACGCTCGGCTTCATCCAAAATTTTGACGGGATACTCTGGATATGACAAGTCTTCCTTTAGCTCTATTTCCTCCAACGGCATCTGATGCTCGGGTAGTCGGAGACACTTCTTCAATTGAGATACATGAAAAACATCATGCACCCCTGACAGCTGTGGCGGCAATTCCAACTTATAAGCCACTTCTCCCTTTCTAGCAATCACTTTGAATGGTCCGATGTAGCGGGGCGCTAACTTTCCACTAACCCGGAACCGCTTCATTCCTTTCAATGGGGATACCTTTAAATACACATGATCCCCAGGTATAAAACTTAAGTCCCGTCGACGATTGTCCGCATAGCTCTTCTGCCTTGACTGAGCGGTCTTCAAATTTGCCCGGATCTGTCTGACTTGCTCTTCGGCTTCTTTCAGAACATCGGGCCCGATTATTTGTCCTCCTTCTGCCTCTTTCCAGTACAATGGTGTCCTGCACTTTCTTCCATACAAAGCTTCAAAATGCGCCATTTTCAAACTGGCTTGATAGCTGTTGTTATAGGAAAACTCAGCATAGGGCAAATTCTTATCCCATGAGCCTGTGTATGTTAGAGCACAGGCTCTCAACATGTCTTCTAGGATCTGATTGATCCTTTCGGTCTGACCATCTGTCTGGGGATGGTAAGCAGTGCTGAAGTTAAGATTGGTGCCCAATACTTCATGTAACTTCTGCCAAAACCTTGAGGTAAACTGGGAACCTCGATCTGACACAATCTTCTTGGGCACACCGTGTAGACACACAATCTTGGCCATATACAACTCGGCAAGCTTGTCTCCAGAATAAGTCGTCTTTACTGGGATAAAGTGGGCCACTTTGGTCAACCGATCCACAATAACCCAGATGGAATCATAACCGGATTTAGTTTTGGGTAGTCCGGTTATAAAGTCCATTCCAATTTCTTCCCATTTCCATACAGGCACTTGCAAAGGCTGCAATAGACCGGCTGGTCTCTGATGCTCCGCTTTAACCAACTGGCACACGTCGCAACGTGCCACAAAATCAGCAACTTCCTTTTTCATATTGGACCACCAATACTTCTCCTTCAGATCAGCATACATTTTGGTGCCTCCTGGGTGAATGGAATACACTGAATCGTGAGCCTCCTTCAAGACCACATTCTTGATTTCTTCCTGGTTAGGGACCACTATCCTTTTCCCAAACCAGACGGTACCTTGATCATCTACCGAAAACCCGGGGTGCTTTCCTTTCTTCAGGCCCTCCTTTAGGTCGGCAATACCTTTATCATCCTTCTGAGCCTCTCGAATCTGATCTTCTAAGGTTGACTTTACGTACAAATTGTAAATGCAACCTTCTTTTACCAACTCCAGGTTAAGGCGCCGGAATTCCTCGTGAAGCGTTGGTTGACTTTCCTGACCCATAACATTGTTGCAGTGAGCTTTCCTGCTCAAGGCATCCGCAACAACATTCGCCTTTCCAGGGTGGTAGTGAATTCCAACATTGTAATCCTTCACCAACTCCAACCATCTTCTGTGTCTCAGGTTGAGGTCAGGTTGAGTGAAGATATACTTCAGACTCTTGTGATCCGTATAGATCTCGCATCTATTGCCGATCAAGTAATGTCTCCATATCTTGAGCGCATGCACAACTGCGGCTAACTCCAAATCATGAATAGGATAATTTTCTTCATGAGGTCGCAGTTGTCTTGAAGCATAAGCTATTACCTTTCCTTCTTGCATCAAAACACATCCAAGCCCTTGTTTTGAAGCATCACAATACACCTCAAAGTTCTTGTGAATATCCGGCAACACAAGCACTGGGGCTGAGGTTAATCTCTTTTTCAACTCCTGAAAACTCTGCTCGCAAGCTTTAGTCCATTCAAACTTCTTTTCCTTCTTCAGAAGCTGCGTAAGAGGTCTGGCTATCTTCGAGAAACCTTCAATGAATCTTCGATAATAACCAGCTAATCCAAGAAAACTCCTGATTTCTGGGACTGATTTCGGCTGTTGCCAATCCAACACATCTCTCACTTTGGCGGGATCTACTGCTACTCCTGCAGCAGAAATGATATGACCCAGGAAAGATACCTCTTTCAACCAGAAGTCACACTTGCTAAACTTAGCATACAGCTGATGCTCTCTCAACGTCTCGAGGACGATCCGCAGATGGTCTTCATGCTCTTTTCTGCTCTTTGAATAGACAAGAATGTCGTCGATGAAGACTACGACGAACTTGTCTAAATATTCCATAAACACCTTGTTCATTAGATTCATGAAGTATGAAGGGGCATTGGTTAATCCGAAAGACATCACTGTGAACTCGTACAGTCCATATCGGGTGGTGAAGGCTGTTTTCGGAATATCCTCCTTTCTTATTTTCAACTGATGATACCCCGATCTCAAATCTATCTTGGAGAATACTTGAGCTCCCTTCAACTGATCAAACAGGTCATCTATCCTCGGCAACGGGTACTTATTCTTGATGGTGACCTCATTTAAGGACCTGTAGTCTATGCACATCCTCAGACTACCGTCCTTCTTGGAGACAAAGATCACTGGCGATCCCCAAGGTGACGAACTAGGCCTGATGAATCCCTTCACTTGCAGTTCTTCAATCTGCTTCTTCATCTCTACCAACTCATTGGAAGGTAACCGGTAAGGTCTCTTTGAGATTGGAGCCGTACCAAGTACCAATTCAATCACGAACTCTACCTCTCGATCTGGCGGCATTCCAGGCAACTCATCCGGAAAGACATCTGGGTACTCTTTGACTATCGGCACTTTCTCCAAGGAAGTACCTTTTAGACGGTTCAGTGTACTACCCCCTTAGAGGCGAGATTAGATAAGAACTCCACTCTAATCCTCTCAGGGCTGGTAAGAGAGATAGCTCTACTGGCACAGTCTATCTAACCTTTGTACTTGGTTAACCAATCCATTCCAAGGATTACTTCTATTCCCTTAGTATTCAATAATATTAAGTTCGCTAGAAACTTCACCCCTTTTATTACTATATCCATTTTCGGACAAACAGCAGTTGTTCTTAGTTCTTTTCCAGGGGATTGCACTAACAAAGGGTTTCGTAACTGTATTGTATTCCAGTTATGCTTTCTAACCAAGTACTCCGAAATAAATGAATGAGTTGCACCAGAATCAAACAGAACTGAAGCAGGTACTGAGTTGACAATGGACGTACCGTAAATCACGTCTGGCGCATCTTGAGCCTCTTCCGCCGTGATGTGGTTCACGCGACCTCTCCCAGCTGTCCTCGGCGTGCGCGGGGTCTGCGGGGTTCCTCTTCCTTGAGCTGGCGCTGGCGCACGTGCTGGCGTCGATCCCAGGTTGAACCTCACTGGGCTGACGGGCTGACGCTTGTGAGGGCAGTTGTTGGCGTAGTGCCCCATCTCCCTGCAGTTGAAGCACTGCACTCCTGCCATAGTAGTCCCGCTCTTCTGAGCTTGAGCTCCTGCGTTACCGGCAGGGGCTTGTCCAGTTGGGCGCGGGGTGGTCATTGGGGTCCTGGTTGCATTGGAGGGTGCTGGCCTGCTGGGCTGCTGCTGCTGGAACGTGCGGGGCCTGGAGCTGCTGGCACCGCGCTGATTCTGGAACAGCATCTTCCTCTTGCGCGTCTCAAACAACTGACGCTGCGCATCCTCTTGGATCAGCGCCTTGTTGATCATGTGTTGGAACGACGGGAAGTCGCCCGACACTAGCTGCACCTTCAAATTTGGGTCCATGCCCTCCATAAAGCGCCAGATCTTGGCCTCATCCGTCGCGACGTCGGCGGCCGCATAGCGGGATAGCTGAGTAAACCGGTTAAGGTACTCTGAGACAGACAAATTCCCTTGTTGAAGCCTATGAAACTCACGACGCTTCATTTCCATGACTCCCCTTGGGATATGGGTGGCTCTGAAGTTTTCCACGAACTCATTCCATGGAATGTTCTCACGGTCGACATCGCGGCTAATAGTTCTCCCACCAGTTGGCTGCCGTACCCTTAAGCTGATAGGAAGCAAAATGCACGCTCTCAATGTCATCGCACTGAGCCAAGTGAAGCTTGCGCTCAATCTCCTTGAGCCAGTCGTCCGCCTCTAGCGGGTCTCCGGACCCAGCAAAGGTCGGGGGTCGCGTCCTCATGAACTCCCCAAACTTCGATGGGGGCGGTTGAACTTGAGCCGGTCTTTGCGCGGCTTCTTTGTTGGTTCAGACGTTACGAGCTAACGCTGAAGGAGTTGAATCTGCATCGCCATCATCTGCTCCAGTTAAGCGGTAGTGAGGGTGGGGCGGCGGATCAAAGCCGAGTGCCGGTTCTTTGAACGTGTTCTCGCTCCCACCGAGGTGGCTCCACAAACGCTTCTTCCTGAAAGTGCACCTGTCCTCGGGCACGTCCACGGCCTGCTGGCCTTCCACGGCCGCGACCACGACCCGGGTTCTCCATCTGCACAAGGCGGTCAAGCAATAGGAAAGAGGGAAAAGCATAGGTAAGCAACAGGGGATTAAACCACATCCTCCACAACCAGAGCACAACCACAAAAGTACACAACAGAAGGGAAAACCAACTGAACTTCCATTAAAACAAAATAGTTTGGAGGTGGCTGTATCACAACTGCCAAAGGGCACGATACAATCCAACCATACTTATTCATCGTTCTAATCGAAAGCAAAACAAAGTGAAGGTCCTTTAGGCTAGACAATTAGTCACTAGCGTCACCCGCAGAACCACGCGGGGACGGGTCCTCCTCCTCCTCGCTCCTGCTGCGGGAAGGCGAAGCAGCTGCCGAAGGTCCGGCTCCTCCGGAAGCGGTCAAGAACCCCCAGCGGCGATCGGGACGGATCGACTTGCGCGCCTGGCAACGAAGCCTCAGACCCTGATGACTCTTGGCGGGCGGAGCATCCATCGGTATGTCGCGGATCGGCGGGTACTCTGGAACCGGGGCTGGTGGCGGTGGCGGGGCGTCCTACCTCTCCTTCTCGAGCTGACAGATCCTCTCCCTCGCGGCCGTCAGGTCCCAACGCTGCCTCTGCATCTCGTCGGTCAACCGCACGTAGGCGTCGTCCAAGGCCTGGATGAGTGACCCCTGGTGCACCACGGTCGGGTCAGCCTCCTGATCCAAACTCCGAACAGCAGTGTACATCCCCGAATCGAAACGGGAAACAAGCGGTGCAGGGTGTCCTCAGCGATCGCGGTAGCTATGCCCCAACATGAGGATAGCCTTTTCTCGCCGCGTCTGCAGCGTCTGCGAATCGATCGCCGATCATTGTAAAGTAGAAGGGTCGGTCCTCCTCGCGAACCCTGCTCTCGCGAAGACCGAGCGGACTGCCACAAGTCTGGCTAAGACCAGTAATAAATGGTACCGATACTCGGGGCGATGGGGAAACCCCAACTCCTGCGGCATCGATAGCTCTGGCGTAAGCCTCCAGTCTGAGCGGCAAAGGTGGTGGTAACCGGCATCTACAAATTTTGAAAACAAGGTGGGATTAGTAACAAATTTTACCAAAGGACAACACAAGAGTAAGACACTAAGACAGGAGAGATAGAAGCAAAGGAACTTAACTTTTTGTAAATACATTTTTATAAAAATATAAGTCCTTAAGGCTTTGCCATGCTAACTAGGTCACGTCCTACGGTCGTCCAGGCTCTGATACCACCGCTGTGAGACCCCGGATCGGCTATCCGAAATCTCCTGTGCATTTCCGTACTAGTCCCAGATCAGTAGCTAGTACACACAGTCACAGTGATACTTCATTGCCGAACATAACGAAACTCGTATTATAAATATTCAAGTACGGGCCACATGGCCACTTATTACAATACTCGGTCTAAAGACCGGAAACAAAGCAGCGGAAACAAAAGCGAAACGGGCAGACGCCAAAACGCCACAGGCGACGACTAGGAACACGACTAGTCCTCCTGGCAGCCTTCCTCGTACTCCTCCGCGTAGAACTCGCCCTCCTCGATCGCATCTTGATAATTTTACGATGATGACATGTTGGTGTAGCACGTGAGTACAAACGCGTACTCGCAAGTCCGGGAAAGTATGCTTATGTGGGCTTTCCAAAGGAAGCTTAATAGGGTTCATTTGCATAAAGCCAAATTTTATTAAACCATACTTAGGTAATAACATTTCACAAAGCAACTTTTCGCAATTCTTTTTAATCATTGAATTATGTAATATTGTAGTGAGGTTCTATCCACCATCACCGATATAAAAGGCTCTATCCGCCGATTTTAAAGAATCAGGGTTAATCATGTGACTCCATCCAGTCAAATACAAACACGAGGTTCTTTCCACCTGGTTGGCTCTATCCGCCAAATAACATCCGAGAGTTCTAACCACTCCGAACCCCAAAACAAAACACTTTTCGATTTTGAAACCAAAATCAAAATCTACCAATATGAAAGCATTCCTTGCTTTGCCTTTGACCGTAGGCACGGCTATTCGAATAGTTTTAACTCTGCAGAGGTGTACAACTTTACCCACACGACACGATCATCTCCTAATGCCAAGCTATTAGCACACTTCCTTTGGTGTGCGGCGAGAGAGATCGTGACAAGGCCGTTACAATGTTTCTACCTAGCTAGACCCACCCGCTGAGGTTTCACCGCTGTTAGGGTTCTCTCCACCCAGTACAGAAGCCCCCTCTTGCGCCGTGTGAGAAAAACAACGACCACAACAATGCCTCCTTCCGGCTCTCACACAACAACCGAGTGGTGAGTCTAAACTAGGCTTCTACAAATTAGTGGGCCAGGTCGTACCATTATAGACATGTGGTAGTACGGTATTGCTTAAAATGGCAATCATAAGCGTCGGTCCTTATATGACTTGGGGCGGTACTTGCACAATAGGATCAAGACTCGATCCGCTCCCACCCGACATTCCATGCCGCCCAAGTCGAAATTATTTTCCCTTTTCTTTTTATTTTATAAAACAATACTATAATCATAGTAATAACCTTCAAATCACATTTGATAACATTCTTTTTGAATAATCCCACCCATGGGTTGTTTTCATCGGAAACGATCCTAAGAAATCTACCGAACTAGATCGCAAAGGATACCGTATAAGCATAAGCACGGTATAAACAATGTCCTAGGGTTACAAGTAACATGGATATCAATCACAAAGGAGGAATATTGCAAATGGGAGTAACTAAATACTTATGCTTGAAATATGATAAAAGATAGCATGCAATTGTATAAAACATTTAAAACAAGTTCAAAATCTTGGGATCAAGATGCATCAAAGAGACTTGCCTTCGTTCGCGGAAAGGTCGTCGAACGCGTGAAGTCCGGCGGCGGCGTCGGCGGTCGCGTCTACGCGCAAAACGGGGCAATAAATAAATACCAGAAAATAAACAAAATCTAAAAATTACAAAATTAGTACTGGCGGGTAGATCTTGATTTTAGATGAATTTAGAAATTTGAATGGGATCAAACGGAGTTCGGACGAGAAAGTTATGAGCTTCCGAAGTTTGAATTTCGAATAAATCGGAAAACCAGGAATACTCCCGGAATATCCCGTTTTGACCGAGTCAATCGTTTGATTAACGCTTTGACCGACTTTGATAGCCAAGAGAGTATGACATGTGGGACCCATGTGTCATAGAGAGAGGGAGAAGGCTTCCTCAAGAAGCTTCTCGATTCCCATGCATGAGAGAAAAAGAAAGAGAGAGAGAGAGAGAGAGTTCACAGGAGAGAGAGAGGGGCCAGCTGGGGGCTCCACGTGGCGGCGAGGCGCGCCGGGCGCGGGCAGGCGAGCCGGCGGCGGGCGGGCTGCACACGGGCAAGGCCCCATGCTCGAGAGCTCACTCCATGGCCATGTACAGAGAACACAACCAAAACAAAAAGAACCCCTACACCTCCAAAAACTTGATTTTTCTCTCATTTTTGCATGGAATTGATCCAAACAAAAGCCTAGACTCACTAGATAACATCCTTAGCTACATCTAGGAGGAAGGGATTGAGCCAAAACTCACCGGAGTTGATGAATTCGACGACGAACGGAGTTCGGCGGATTGAGAAAAACGCGAAATTCGTCGCCACCGATTGATGCAACCTACAACCAATTGTTGGATGAGCTCCTAGACTTCCTCACGGTCATAAGGAACTAAGAACCAAGAAGAATGGCTCACCGGAGAAGAAGAACCAACGACGAACGCGAAGAACACCGAAAAAGTGACCCGTGCTCGGTTTTCTTGAGCTAGAGATTGAATGGAGGGGAGCTGCCAAAGGAGGATCATATCACCGGGAAGAGGGCTTTTATACGGTGAGATTGGAAGTGGTGGCGCGGCGTTTGGACGAGAAACGGCCGAGTTATGAGCAATTAAAGCCATGAGGGCCGTTTTCGGTGGTTGGGCGCCGTCTGAATTCGGCGAAGCTCTCGGCGAGGGTGGTGGGGAATGCGAAGAGGACGACGCTACGGATTCAACGGAACCAACGGCTTGTCGTTTGGTGTGGCGTGGAGGAAGTTATGAGCAATTAAAGAAGAGGTAGCCATTGATGGAGCTTGGAGCTTCCTCTCCCACCATGCATGGCTAGAGGTTGAAGATGACACTATTCATGTGCCACGTGTCACTCCCTCATTGGTCCTCTTTTACGCAAACATTCCGCCCTAGAGAAAAATTAGGAAAAATAGCCTAAAAATTCCGGAAAAATTCCTAGAGCCATTTTAGAATATTTGGAACTCAATGGAATTGGTTTGGTTGAATTTTGACGAAATTTGTGGAATTTAATATTCCGGAGCGAATTGCGGGCATTTAACAAAAGCCGCGCGAGATAAAATAGGAACGGAGGTCCAAAAATTCGGGATAAATTCCTAAAATCATTTAGGAATATTTGGAACATTTTAGAAGTGGTTTGGAGATTTTTGGAGCATTTCTGGACTCGGGTGAATTTTCGGTGCAGCGGATCGGAAAAATCCGATTTTTTTAAATAGGAAGGGAATTGAATCGCGATTTTGGGTTGGATTGGATGCCAGGTTATTATAAAAACCAATGAAACTCCAAATTTTGAATTTACGTTATTTAAATTATGTTTTTCTCCAGAAGGCGAAACTGAGGATGTTACAATTAAGCAGGACAATTAAGTAGGGCAATTAAGCAGGGCAATTAATGTGACGTGGGAAGAAACTCTCACTTTATATAGTAGAGACTAGCCAGCCATTCAGCCCGCGGAATAGTGCTACTCATCTTTTTTTTTCAAATCAAACCCACTAAAGATGGGAGCTTTCAAGCTCAATGGGAGGGTCCACGTGCCCTCCCTCCGATTTTACGAAAAAATCTCTCCATTACTTCAAATTACGGATAGGTCCTTGCAAATTACGAAAAGATTCTTTGCGGTTTTTTGTGAGGGCAAGAAAATCACTCCTAAATAGCGTTTAGATCCTTCGTTCGTTACTTTACGGGAAAAAAATCCCGTTAAATTCAAATCACGAACGAGCCCTTTTCTAATTTTTCAGGATAGTGGTCAGGTCCAAAAAAATTACAAACGGGTCCCCATTCCTTACGTCAATATCCTTTCTCCGTTTTTCTCGGAAAAAATATTTTCGTCAACAGAAATATATGTACAGCTCTATCTCTAGACTTTTTTTTCCCAACTCGGTCTCTAAAAATTAGAAAATACATCTCGGTCCATTTTTCCTCCGAAAAAAACGCAAATTCGTTTTTCGTTCACGCGTGCGGCGTGCACCGCGCTTATTGATCTAGTTAACTAACATATCTTTAAGATAACTATCAAATCTAAGTCTTTACAGTTAGATCCAATATTAAAGGCTAGATGCTTTTCTTTCTTAATAAATTCTATCGTACTTCTTTGTTTTCTTGACGCATTGTGGGCACCCGAAAATATGAATCGAATTTCACTCGTGCGTTGGACTAGAAGCGACACACATACTCCACTTAAGTGTATGCTCACTATCCTCAAATAGTTTCATGCACAGAATGTTATTAGATGACCCTCACTCAAATAAATATGAGCCACCTGAATAGCACTGTACACACTTACGCATCTCAGAGAGAGTTCCGATTCTTTTCCGATGAAACATACTGGGATTGAGATCTGTTGAGGAACCTTGCTACAGGGTGTAGTCTAGGGTTCCCAAACAAATCTAAAACAAAGAACATGGAGGCACGGTAATTCTCTTTATTTCTTTCTCTTCTGCTTTTACAATGAGGGGGACCCCTCCTCCTTTTATAGCCTCCTTCTGGGGTTTTGGCAAAGGGACTATCGTGGGCTCTTCATGGGCCACATGGTTTCTTAACACTACCCCTTGGGCCTTTTGCCGCGAAATGCATATGCCTGCTCAAAACTCCGAAAAAACCCAGTGGAAAAAATACTTGGAGAAAGAGTGCATAACATACGCTTGCTGCGTTGAACGAATTGCCTCATTAAAAACCTTACGTAAGAAATTTCTGTGAAAACTTACTAAGGGAAAAAGAAACCAGAAGTGATCAACAAGAAGAAAAAGCTCATCTCATTCGACTGATCAACAAGAAGGACGAAGACCTTAGAGTGATCGCGGTGTGGGGAACAAGTGTTGATCTCGGGGAGAGGTCCGTCGTCAAAAGGGCCTACGATGATATCAAGATCCGTAAGAAGTTCGAATGCCGCGCCTGGGTCGGGTTGATGCATCCTTTCAATCCAACAAAGTTTCTTCAAAGCATTGTCAGGCAACTCTATGTAAATTCTCTTCAAGAGGCCAGCGAAGCAGGGGCCCAATTTCTGGGGGAGATGGGGACGACGAACGAAGATGTTTTCATTGAGGCGTTCAAGAAGTATATGGATGACAAGAATTACCTGATTGTGCTTAATGATCTATCATCCATTGAAGAGTGGAAACGGATTAAAACATGCTTCCCAACCAACAAGAAAGGGAGCCGAATCATAGTATCCACACAGCAAGTTGAAGTTGCAAGATTGTGCGTAGGGGCGGAGGCTGTAGCACCAGAGCACAAGCAATTATCTGCTGATCATATTCTTTATGCTTTCTACGACAAGGTAACACTCTAGTCCTGATATCAGCCTTGAAAAGGAAAAAAAAATCCTGAAATCAACAAGTGAATTCTGCCTTTTGTTGCTCTTCTAGTTCAACATCTCGGCTAATTAAATTGCTGTTTGAGTTATGTCATTATGTACACTAGTCATCAACCCTTGTATTCGTATGGACTAGTTTCTTAGATAAAGTCACATGAATCCGTTAATTTAGTCCATACATGATAGCCACTGTAACTTGGTTCTGTTAGATGGGCGCTAAATCTTTTTCTTTTCTCGATTAATGTGAAATAGTTTTCGTAGTTTATAATTAGTACATGTAATAGATCGTATTATGAATTTACATATTTTTGCAATTTAGCATTTTAATTCACATACAAATCAAATCTTTAATTATCCTTTAATTTATCCCTAATTCGCATATTTTTGGATTGTACTTTGGGTAGATTTTTTTCCTTTCATTTTTAAGTTGGACTTCGTATAAAAATCCACTTTCTATTTTATTTATTATTATTATTCCAAATTTTATTTTTGGGGTTTACTTTTGAATTAGTACAGACAATAAATTGTTATTTTTTTATTTTTTTATTCAAATTTTTTAGTTAATTTGGTTTGTACTTGACAATGACACACTCCATCAAAAAAATATAGTGTGTTTTTTAATAGTCCTGTTCATAAATATAGGTCATATTCCAATAAATTAGTGTGATCAATATTACCTTGGTCTATATGCCAAGAGAAAACACATCTAACAAATATCTAGCTTTACTCTATATCCTCTATTTGCATGAATTGTATAGTATTCATAGAAAATAATTAGGGGCATCTAGACAATTTTAATATCACTTGGTCTATATGCCTAGAGAAAGTACGACCTACAAACTTGGATGGAGTAATTAACTATTATTCTGAACTTTTTATTTATGTATATTACTTTGGAGGTCGTACAAATAAAATATGTAATCACCTCATTAATTTTTATTCTGAATTTGCAACAAAAAAAAAATTATCATGCATGGGGTGAATTTTTTCAATTTTAGGATGGAATTCGTATGAAAATTATTAATTTATTATTATTCTAAATTTTATTTATAGGGTTTACTTTGAAATTGATATGAAACATAGACTCTTTGTTTTAATTTTTTATTTAATTATTAGTCTAAATTTTATTTATTTATGAATTTACTTTGGAAATCATATGGAAGTCAAATTGGTATTTTTCATTAATGTATTATTCCGAATTTTGGTTAATTTAGATTGTACTCGACATAGACCTTTTCTTTTAAATTAAGCTGTTATTAGTCGTGCATTTTTTATTTCAAATTTGAGTTAATTTGGCTTGTACTTGACATAAACTTTTTTGTTTTAATTAGCTAATTTTTTTCTTAATTAGTATTCCAAAATTTTATTTATTTATGTATTTACTTTCAAAATAGTATAGAAGTCAATTTGTTAATTTTTCTTAATTATTTATTCTAAATTTAGTTAATTTATATTGTACTTGACATGGACTCTTTCTTTTAATCTAATCCGTTATAACTTGGGTATTTGTTATTCGAAATTTTAGTTAATTTGGCTTATAATTGACATGGACTCTTTGTTTTAATTATCTAATTTTTCTTTAATTATTATTCTAAATTTTAGTTATTTATAGTTTTACTTTGGAAATCGTATGGAAGTCAATTTGCTGATGTTACTTAATTGTTTATTCCTGAGTTTCAATTAATTTAGATTGTATTTGACATGGACACTTTCTTTTAATCTAAGCCGTTATAACTCTAGTATTTTTTATTCTAAAATTTAGTTAATTTGTCTTATAATTGACATGAACTCTTTGTTTTAATTAGCTAATTTCTATTTAATTATTAGTATTATAAATTTTAGTTATTTATGGATTAACTTTGGAAATCGTATGGAAGTCAATTTGCTAATATTCCTTAATTGTTTATTCTGGATTTTATAATTTTGATTGTACTTGATATTGACTTTTTATTTTAATCTAAGCTATTATAAATTTGGTATTTTTTATTCTAAATTTTAGTTAATTTGGCTTATAGTTGACATGGAATGTTTGTTTTAATTTGCTAATTTTTATATACTTATTAATTTAAATTTAAATTATTTATGGATTTACTTTAGAAATCATATGGAAGTCAAATTGCTAATTTCCTTTATTTTAAATTCCAATTTAAATTAATTTAGATTCTACTTGAGATGGACTCTTTGTTTTAATTTAAACCGTTATAACTCGGGTTCAACAGATAGACGTGCAGATCTTTTTTTATTAACGTGAGAGCTTTTTCATAGTGCCAAATTAGTGTATTGATACATACATACATACATACATACATACATAACATGAACTCTTTGTTTTAACATAAGCTGTTATAAATTGATTATTTTTTTATTCTGAATTTTAGTTAATTTGGCTTATAATTGACACGGACTCCTTGTTTTTATTTACTAATTTTTATTTAAATTAGTATCCTTTCTTTCTAGAATTCGCAGGTCTATGTATCATCCAACCCACCAGCCAGTCATGCTCATGAGAGTTTTTACTGTCTTTAGGACATACCAATACATCTCTATCGAATTACCCTTAAATTCTTAATACCTCTTAGTATCTTCATCCAATAAACTCTTGGTACATCTTGGAGCTAGCTCAATAGATGGCTTGGTACCTTCCAAGCATTGTAAAGAATCTTTTTTCTCGTACTTAGTGGAAGTAAAGGAAATATCTCCCTTCAAATATAAACCAAATTTCATTTTTATAATAATTTAGAATCAACATTTTAGCTTGGAACTAGCCTCCAAGTAATTTTACTGAACAAATCACGTTTTCAATTGTTAGTCAACCCCTAGTTTTTTATTTTACTCCAATAAGCACCTTGTAGTTAATGACATTAGTAGCATGACTTGGTTGGAGAAGTAAAAAAAATAGTGATTGATGTTATAATTAAGGTAAAGGGTATGTAAGAAATAAATGACAAAAAGTCATCTTAAAATCATATAATTGTTGTATTATCGAGGTTGCATTAGGGATGAGGTAAAGCTCTCAACTCATTATAACTTTATTACAATCCGGAGGTTCGGAGAGCTCCGGGAGCAGCCACGTCGAGCGCGTTTCCAAACCGTCCGATCGGGCCGTTCGACGGTCGAGATCGCGCCACGTCATCTCAAACCGAACGAAACCATAAAATAGTATCGCACGCCGTTACTTCGCCCAAGCGGGCCGCCTAGCGCAGCGGTAACGCCTTTCTTTCGTCGCGGCCGTGTCCAGTCCGCAGCGCAAAGCGCGGCGCTGCGTTTTTCCGCCGACGCGTGGCGGGGCCGTGCCAGCGCGTGTGCGCAACGCGTGTCCGCGCTGTTTTTTTGCCGAAAAGCCCCTACGAGTTTTAAAATTTACGTATTGCTCCTGCTTTTTGCAAAAAAAAAAACTCCATACCGAAAAAACAGCCCAAAAAACGCAAAAAAAACCCTCAAAAAATCCGAAAAAATGCGTTTTGGCCCGTTTTTTTCTCTCGCTCCGGCCCATTTTTGACCGGAAAACTTTTTTTTTTGAAAAATATCGCTCCAAAATAATCGAAAAATGCAAAAAAAACTCCATAAATCCGAAAAAAATGTTTTGTCTATTTTCCTATTCCTAAAAAAAAAATCCATTTTCCGCCTCGGTTCCAGCCTTCTCACAATTTTATTGCTTTTACCCGTAGGGAATGGTGCACAATGAGAGCCCCCTGTCTCCCATATATAGTGTGGGAGGTCTCCCTTCGTAATCAATGAATAATATAAGACTAACTACGCTAATGGGTCTTGTGAACCACCTGCCTCCTATTGAGAATTTAGTTTATGTAAATGTTCACACATAATCGAGCCCTCCGAGTTGGCTGATTTACACTCCCCCTTGAACACTTTGCTAACGCTATGTTCATGCCTCTTTAAAAATTTGATCCAAAAACCCAATGAGAAAAAAGGTAAGAGGAAGAAATTACATAGCTTGCATTCTAACCATTGTAAATGTTGTCTCATTAAAAACTTTCGATTGAGAAAACCCAGTGATACAACAAATTTAGGCGAATAATACATGGGTTTTGATCGGCTCAACGAGGACATCATGGTGACCTCCACCTTGTCATTTGATGAAGTCCATTTTTCCAAGTTTTCTAAAGGAAGCTCTTTATCTGCTCTTTTTAGCTAAATTCCTACGAAATAGATAGAATACAACATATTTTCAATTTTTGTTAGGGTTATTTACCAAGTGGCATAATTTAGCACAAATACTAAGGAAAAAGACAACAATATGGGGTGAGTAAAGCATATAAAACGAGTGCCACATATAGCAACACACAGTTTATTAGCCCTACCCGCCCACAACTCCACCATATGCACCCTTTTTTTACACCTTGTTCACTTCAAAAAAAAATCCCCAAGAGTCATGAATGTACGGCAAATTAGAATGCATACAATTGCGAAATTTGTTAGAAATATGATCTTCTGTACATTGTAGAAAGACAAAGAGAACCAACTTCTTTGTGTCCAAACTTGCTTGTCTTTTTGTACAATGCCATATAATAATATTTTTGAGTTAAAGTTTTCATGTTTGCATACTCTAACCTACATCCATCGTTTTTTGGAGAATTTTTTGAAATGTCCAAGTGTGTAAATAAGTGCATATGCACCTATCTAATATTTCCCCACATACTGATATTCTATTTATTATAATTTCGTCCCTACCAAATTAACTTATTTAAATCTTCTAATTGATTGACCAATAGGGTGATCTGAATCATAACTCTTACGGGCCGCAAATCATATGAAGATTAAATAGTTTGGCAGAGATTCTCATTTCTTTAGAATGAAAAACTATCATTTAAACTTTTACAATATTTAAAACAGAGTAAACATTGTCCTCGGAGAGAAGACATCACCTAATTAATCATTGTTTGCATGTGCCTAGGGTTCTGAAGATGGAACTGATTCAACAGAGACAGGGTCTAGCTTAAACGCAACCACTGGCTCCAGTAATAGCTCTGCAGAAGGAAAGAGCCCCACTCACATAGAGACGACGGAGCTCATCGGGCGAGTGAATGAAAAAACTGAAATTATCAACCTAATTTCAAAACATAGCCAACAACTTGAGGTGATATCCGTGTGGGGAATGGGTGGTCTCGGGAAAACCACTCTAGTCAGAGATGTATATCACGACCAAGAGCTTGGTAGAATTTTCGAGAAGCGCGCTTGTGTCACAGTGCTGCGTCCTTTCAATCTTAATGAGCTGCTTACAAGCTTAGTTATGCAACTAGAAGGTTCAAAAACTTCTGGAAACAAGGAAGCCACGGGATTGATGGTCGGCAGAACAAGACAAGAAGATCAGCAGTCGTTGGCTGACCATTTAGAAGGAAAGAAGTATTTGATTGTTCTTGATGATGTATTATCCAAGAAAGTATGGAATGATATAGTATCACATTTCCCAACAACGGAAACAGGAAGCCGGATCATAGTCACCACAAGGCATGAGAGTATTGCTAAGCATTGTTCAGGGAAACAAGAAAACATATACAAACTCAATCATCTAGGAGACAAGGACGCAAAGGACCTCTTCACCAAAAAGGTAATATAGCATATCATGCTCCATTTGTTTCATTCGAAATTACATTACATGCACGGTAATACTACTTAGCCAAGCTTTGGAAAGAGATACTGTTATTTCGTAGGTTCTGATAACGTATGGTTTGGCTGACCCAAGTGGCAGGTCACAAAGGGAAAAAAGTTTACTTTTAAATGTTTAGTTGCCAGTCATATGTTTTTTCCAAACAAATAGGCCAAATTTTCTATCCTCTCTACACTGGTGACGGTTAGGGTTCGAGGTGTCCGCAATGGCCTCATTGGCCATGGCTTAGAGGAGGGCACCGAATGACAGAGGTTGTGAGGGTAGCAAGAATAGAATAGTCGAGTAAGGTTTGTGTGGTTAGGAAGGTGATCAATGGTGATGGCGTCAGCAAAGGCTATGATGGAGGAATTGGATCAGGAAGGTAACACCGACGGTGGCCTTATTGGAGAACGCGGTATGCTACACTAGCACAAATTAAAATTTCTACCGCAAACCAGAAAAGCTACTCGCAAGAAGGGGATCGTAGATCTATTACCACTAGACGCGTAGTTGCGGAATCCTTCGCACGTCGTTGTAGTGTATCGTTCTCGGCGTGGATCGTCCTCGCAGCAGATCGTCCTCGCCGCGGATCGTCCTCGCCACGGATCGTCATCTCCACGCCGCAGTAACAGCAACGTCACCACAGTAGTCCACACGTCCGGGGATGGAACGCCGTGCGTCGGTGTGCAAGCACCGGGTCGCTCGGCAGGGGCAATGAGAGGAGGTGGCTAGGGTTTCTGACGAAACACCTCTAAACCGCACGAAAGTGTGTGTTGCGCCCAGCCTCCTCCCCTCCTTATATAGCCACGAGGTGAAACCCTAGGCAGTCAGGGCCCATCTACGCGCTAAGCTCACGAGGTCCATTAATTACGGATCCAATCCGAATTAATGCTTCCCAGCCCGTTAAGTGTGTGACCCTGTAGGTTCATGCGCATTTGGACATAGATTCGGAAAACCCCTTTTCTAATCCAATAGTCGGTAGCGGCTCCTTGCAGAGCATGCCAACTCCCAAACGCATATGATTAAAGTACTGATGTAATAATCCCTTTGCCAAACTATATGAAGATCGAACTCAAGGTGAGAAGCATGTCATCATTTGTGATTCAATCCATCTCTCGTATCCGTGATATATTAATAAGTTGTGATTGACTTCTCAATCACGGCATGGCCATGCACTTCCTTAATCATATCACACGAGTGGCTTAGACATATATCTCCGTTACATTGGAGTGGCAAATTTCATCTTGATCGCTTCACTTCCTCTGCATGTTTCATAGTAAACATGAAAGCTACCTTTATAACTATCCGGTTAGGAAATAGTGTTTGGTAACCCCAAGGTAAACTATTACACATGTAGGGAATATGACAATCTCAGGTCTAAGGATCATACATCTACTATGTATGAGATACACTGATGACACATAAGAATGTAACATTCTCGCAGTGTCCCATTGTGGGTCTATCTAACACATGTTCTTCAACATGCATCCACAATGTATTGATGATATCTCCATATCCCATGATCTATGAAACATGATCATTGAACAATACATGTGCTGATCTATTCATCGTTTTCATGTACGATGATATCCGATCAGAGATATTTATCGAATTATATCAATAAGTAAAGAGCTTCATAAACAAGTCACACACTTGTTGATCAAAACAATGATATACATTCATTGGACCAATAATCATATTATTATTCATAAACATAGTCATGTTACAATCATCTATATGATTGCCTCAAGGGCATAACACTAACAATCTCCCACTTGCACTTGAGTCAATCAATTAAGTATCTAATACCAATAGACCTCGTGTGCGCCTCATGCTTAGGCTGTGGTAGTGGCTTTGTCAACGGATCAGCCACATTGGCTTCCGTATGTACTTTGCATATCTTCACGTCACCTCTATCCACAATTTCGCGAATAAGGTGAAAGCGTCGAAGTATATGTTTGGACTTCTGATGTGATCTAAGCTCTTTTGCTTGTGCAATGGCACCACTATTATCGCAATAGATGTCCATTGGACTAGAGGCACTAGCGACCACACCAAGCTCCGAGATAAACTTCTTTATCCATATAGCTTCTTTTGCGGCATCCGAAGCCACAATGTACTCCGCTTCTGTCGTAGAGTCAGCCACCGTGCTTTGCTTGGAACTCTTCCACTTCATCGCTCCTCCATTTAGTGTAAACACAAAACCGGATTGTGATCAAAAATCATCTTTGTCAGTTTGGAAGCTTGCATCGGTGTAACCTTTTACAACCAGTTCTTCCTCACCTCCAAAGAATAGGAACATACCCTTAGTTCTTCTCAAGTACTTTAGGATGTTTTTCACGGCTATCCAATGACCATCACCGGGATCCGCTTGGTATCTACTTGTGACACTTAGAGCATATGAGACATCTAGGCGCGTACAGATCATGGCATACATGATAGATCCAATAGCCGAAGCATATGGAATCTTGCTCATCCTGTCTCGCTCATCAGTTGTCGAAGGACACTGATTCTTGCTTAGACTGATGCCATGTGACATTGGCATGAAACCTCTCTTAGATTCATGCATATTGAACCTTTTCAATACTTTGTCAATGTACGTTTCCTGGCTTAATCCAATCAACCTTTTTTATCTATCTCTATAGATCTTTATGCCAAAGATATAACATGCTTCTCCCAAGTCCTTCATTGAGAAACTCCTTTTCAACGAAGTCTTAACGTCTTCAAGCATAGGAATATCATTCCCGATCAATAATATGTCATCCACATACAAGATCAAAAACACAAGTGCGCTCCCACTAGCCTTCTTGTAAACACAAGGCTCTTCTTCGTTTTTTATAAAGCCAAATCCTTTGACCACTTCATCAAAACGAATGTTCCAACTCCGAGATGCTTGCTTTAACCCATAAATGGATCTCTGAAGCTTGCATATCTTTTTAGCATTTTTAGGATCAACAAAACCCTCAGGTTGTATCATGTATACATCCTCAGATAGATTCCCATTAAGGAAAGTCGTCTTGGCGTCCATCTGCCATATTTCATAATCGAAATATGCAGCAATTGCTAAAATGATCCGGACAGACTTGAGCATGGCTACCGGTGAAAAAGTTTCATCATAGTCAATTCCTTGAACTTGTTTGAAACCCTTTGCCACCAACCGTGCCTTATAGATCTGAACATTTCCATCTACGTTTGTCTTCTTCTTGAAAATCCATTTGCATTCTATGGTTTTTACACCATCAGGAGGATCAACCAAGTTCCAAACTTGATTGTCATGCATGGATTGAATTTCGGATCTCATGGCTCCATACCATTTTTCAGAGTTTGGGTCCATCATCGCTTCTTTGTAAGTCGTGGGCTCATCTTTGTCCAATAATAATAATATGTCATGTCCATATCTTATGGGTTCATGATGCGGCCTCCCCGACCTACGTAGGGCTGGTGTCTCTTCCACAGGTTGTACAACACTTTGTACATCTTGTGAAGGTTCAGTGGTAGCTTGAACATATTCATGCGATTCTCGAATTTCATCGAGATGCACATCACTCCCACTGATTTCTTTGGAAAGAAACTCTGTCCAAAAAGAAACCATTTCGAGCAACAAAAACTTTGTTCTCGTTTCTTTTATAAAAGTAATATCCTTTTGTTTCTTTAGGATACCCCACAAAGAAGCATTTTTCTGATTTAGGTGCGAGTTTATCTGATTGCAAACGTTTTACATAAGCCTCGCATCCCCATATCTTGAGAAATGACAATATGGGACTTCTCCCGGTCCATATCTCATACGGTGTCTTTTCAACGGATTTTGATGGGACCCTATTTAATGTGAACGCAACTGTCTCTAGAGCGAATCCCCAGAAGGATAATGGCAGATCTGTTTGGCTCATTATTGACCGAACCATATCCAATAAAGTTCGATTCCGTCGTTCGGATACGCCATTCCATTGAGCCGTTCCTGGCAGAGTAAGTTGTGGAAAATCCAAGCATGCATAGCGGTCGGTACCCTCCCTTTCAGCTTGGAATACCGAGAAGATCCCATGTGCATATAATACTATTCTCATAACCAGTGCATAGCTAGTACGCATATTTACAACATTGTCATCACATCCATATACAATATTATACCTATAACGGCGGAAGAAAATTTTACAATGGGCCTGTAGATGCTGAAGAGAGTGCAACGGAAAATATAGAAGCTTAATAGTGTGCCTAGGCCCATAATATTCCATAGGCAACTGACAAAGATAAGTCCTTAGAAAATTTCATCAGCAAAGTCCTCATAACCTATGGGATAGAAAGCATCATCGGGGTTCTCTGTTTCTTCACCTATTGAATATCAATAACAGCAAGGTTGAATACGTTTGTACTCAACAAGACTTGTACTATATCACAAAGTTAGAATAATATGTAGGCTATGTCAAAGGTGTCTATTAAGTTTATTTGCATAAAGCGAAGTTGAAACATGAGTATCGAGTAACAGATTGCAAGCATAATTTGTAAGAGAAGTTTGATATAAATGGCAAGTATGAGTAATGTAAATATAGCAACTCACAATCCTCAATGATTGTGAGTGTTCGATCATCCCTTGCCAATCCCTGGCACCAACTCTGAAACAAAGACTTTTCAACAAATATTTTTCAATTTAACTCTTTTTGAAAATACCAAAATCTCTAACTACTATCAGTACACCAAGTCTCCCATGACCACGGGCACGGTTTTTCGAAAAGTTTTTCATTCTGTAGAGGTGTACATCTTTATCCATAAGATATGACCATCATCCTTTTGCCGTTATTTTCACGCTTCGGCTTGTGGCCATGAGGTCATAACGTGAACCTTTACATTACCTATCCTAACTATGCACCAGCCTGGTGACGATAAACCCTTGCTATAGTGGCAGAAGATATTTGTACAATCATTGTACTCTCAACAGTTCACTCTAGTTGAGTCCCCACTTCTCCCCATAGTAACGCGTAC
The DNA here is from genome assembly GCA_036346355.1 of Rhipidocladum racemiflorum. NCBI lineage: Eukaryota > Viridiplantae > Streptophyta > Magnoliopsida > Poales > Poaceae > Rhipidocladum > Rhipidocladum racemiflorum. The sequence goes on along the minus strand of CM070583.1, from coordinate 80,403,353 downwards.
ACCGTTGTATCGACAAGCGTTATTCCCAACACCTAGTTGAGGGCACCCCTTCGAACAATCCATCTCAGAAAGCACGTACTAGTTTGGCCTTCCAATGTGCAAAGTTAGACCAGATAACTTAATTGGTTTAAGGCTAATCCCATACTAGCACTTATGGTTGCACTCATTATCTTGGATTATTCAACACTGCGTTCAGTTCTTAATCCGATCCGGGCGAGAACATTTCCCCTACACTACATGCAAGTCCATCCCTCGCACATCCGGCTATTGCCATATCTCGCCAGCATCAAATTATAGTTTTATTTTTATTTTTATACCAACATATCAACAACATTTAATTCCCATTATGTCAAAATTTTATTTTTGAACAAATAGCAACACCGACCATTTGTTCTCCCAAATCTATAGCATGGCTAAGCAAAATTATTAAATATTCACATATACCCAAGTTAACATTATATATTGCCTGAACTTATCTTAGGGTTTTCAAGGTTGTCATGTCAACATTTATTGAGAAAGTTCCATGAAATAAGGGTTATAACTACCAATACCACAATATAGCAATTTACTGAAAGTAATCTCATGCATACATAGATCTAATGAAAACAATATATCTTAAGTGAAATAATGGGTTCAACATGCATGGTCAAAGGGAGTACTTTCCTTGCTCAGCGAACTCTTGAGCGGAGTTGAGGTCGATGACTATAGGTTCCGAAACGTCGGTATCTACACACGGTTTAACGTAAAGCCATAATAAGAAGCAAGTGAAACAATTAACTCGAACTTCAAATAACATTAAAAAATAGAAGGTTTTAGTGATAAAAGATTTTAAATGCTGATTCCTAAATTTTTAGGTCTGTTTGTGAGGGTTGTGCATTATTTGAATATTTGAGTACTTCTCTCTAGAAGGATGGAAAGTTTATGATTTTGCACGGGTTTGGAAGCTGACTTCACAATTTTTGAAGTCCATTCACATAAGTTTTGATTAATTAGTCCTTTGAATTAGGAGAAAACCATTCTCAATGGAACTAATTGCAAACATGACTCAAATTCTAATATTTTTATAGAGACGGAGATCTACGATTTTATAAGATTTTAAAAACTAATTTTTACAAATTTTGGAGTTCATTTGTAATAGATATTCATTTTTGAATCTTGTGTGCATTGAAGGTTAGACCACTTATGAACTCAATTCAAACTAACTCCAAATTCAATTATTTTTATGGAAATCAAAATCTTATGTTCTTAGAAGTATTTTAAAATTTATTTCATTGAATTTGGAGTCCATTTGCAAAAAAAATCAAATAGTGCGTGTGATAGGCCTCCTTTCAAATTTTGAATTTAAATTTTAACCAGAGGTCAAATTTTAAATGTTTTTTTTTTTTTGCATATTCAGCAAGTTCATGATTTTAAAAGAATTTAAAAACCTTTTTGACTCAATTTGGAGTTACATTACAAAAGTTATTAATGTTTGAATGTGGTCGATTTTGAAAAATCACAGAAAATACAAAATCCGCTTTCCAAAAGGGAAATCGGCTTTTGCTATTTTTGAGTTTCCACGTATACATGAGAAGGTTGGCTGTGCTTCACAACGAAAACTCAAAATTTACACTAAAGCAACCTACAAAAATAACCACGTAAACAAATGGTTATCAAATAGTTAAGAGCACCGTAAACCTAATATTCAACTAGTTCTGTAAAGATAGTATTTAACTATTATCATAAACCATGATTTTTATTTAGTTAAGAAAACCGTACGTAAACATAATATTCAGGGAGGAGGCAAATGGATAACCATTGCTTGTCAGTACTTGAATTAGCATCTCATCTTGCCTGCAGTCCAACAAAAAGTGCATATGAAATAAAAAAATTTAAGGGAACATCAGCTGTCATTTGATTGCTTGACCTTGTATACAAACTTACAAATTCCACGTGCATGAAATTATAGGAGCAGAAACATAATTCTACAATTAATATTATAGGAGCAGATGTATTACATTTCTTATGTCCCAACCAATATAACAGGAGCTGTTACCCCAAATGGCGGAAAAATCGCATTCTATCATAGTCAATCTAATAAATAATTAAAAGGACTAGTTTCTATCTAATTTAATTTCTGAGTACTGAATAATTTAAATCATACAAATTTCAGGTATTTATAAAGGAGACTGTTGATTTGGATGAGCAATATCCTGAGTTGGCTGAAGAAGCTAAACCGATTCTAAACAAGTGTCGAGGACTTCCCCTTGCAATAGTCACCATAGCTGGCTTCTTGGCAAACCAACCAAAAACCGTTGTGGAGTGGAGAAAATTGAATGAACATATTAATGCTGAGTTGGAGATGAATCCAGAGCTTGAGCCCATAAAAACCGTCCTTGAGAAAAGCTACAATGGTCTACCTTTTCACCTCAAGTCTTGCTTCTTATATCTGTCCATCTTTCCTGAAGACCAAGAGGTTAGCCGGAAACGTTTGGTGCGTCGGTGGACTGCAGAGGGTTACTCAAGAGAGGTCCACAACAAGTCTGCGGAGGAAATAGCGGACAGCTACTTCATGGAACTCATGGATAGGAGCATGATCCTACCAGCTCAGATATCAATTCAAAATAGAAAAGGAATGAACTCTTGCCAAGTTCACGATCTCATGCATGATATAGGCCTCTTGAAGTCAAAGGAGGAGAATCTTGTTTTTAGACTGGAGGAAGGTTGCAACCTAAACACCCAGGGCACGATACGTCACCTTGCTATTATAAGCAGCAGCTGGAAGGGAGACAAGAGTGAGTTCGATGACATGGTGGACATGTCCCGAATACGATCACTAACGGTGTTTGGGAAGTGGAGGCCATTTTTCATTTCTGACAAGATGAGGTTGCTGCGAGTGCTCGACTTGGAAGACGCAGAAGAAATATATGATCATCACCTTGAGCACATCGGGAAGCTTCTTCACCTAAGATACCTTTCTCTTAGAGGATGCGGTTATGTTTTTCACCTGCCAGATTCTCTTGGTAACCTGAGGCAACTGGAGACACTAGATATCAGAGACACACCCATAATTAAGCTGCCGAAGAGCATCATCAAGCTTCGGAAGCTAAACTATCTGCGTGCGGCCCACAAACCGGCAGGTGAGGGCAATTCGTATGAAGAATTTACAGAGGGTTTTCCAAAGCTTATGAGGAACAGGCTATGCCTTTTGATTCTCGGATCGGTGGGGCTTTGCTCAGTGTGTTCTGCAGCTCCGGTTGTCGATTTTGGTGGCATGAGCAGCCGTGACATACGCATTTTGGGTTCTTGCTTTCTACTCCCTGCCGTTGCGATGCGCCTGGACATGTTTGGTGTCCTAGTGCCAAGAGGGATGAACAGACTGAAAGCCCTGCACACGTTGGGTGTCATCAACGTCGGACGGGGGAAGGCTGTCCTACAGGAAATACAAAGTCTCGCCCGGTTGCGCAAGTTGGGAGTGACCGGCGTCAACAAGAAAAGCGGTGGAGAGTTTTGTGCAGTCCTTGCCGCTCTCCGCCGCCTGAAATCACTGTCAGTGCGGTCAGAGGGGGAGCCAGGTCTGTCTGGCTGTTTGGACGGAATGTCCTCGCCTCCGAAAAAACTGCAGGGCCTCAAGCTGTACGGCAACCTGGTCAAATTGCCGGAATGGATCCAGGGCCTCAAAAATCTCGTGAAACTGAAGCTACGGAGCACCAGGCTATCGGAGCACGACGTCGCCATGCAAGTCCTTGGGAATCTACCAAGCCTGGCCATCCTGCGCCTGTGGAGTAAGTCGTTCCAGGCTGATGTCCTCCGTTTCCCCAACAAGGGTTTCAGAAGCCTTGAGATGCTCCATCTCGAATTGCGAGACATCAAATCGGTAAGGTTTGACAAAGGAGCAATGCCCAAACTTGAGCTGCTGCATGTCTGGGATTTTAGAGAAAATGATATCGACTTTTCTGGGCTAGAATTTCTACCAAGCATTAAGGAAGTCCGGCTCAACGTTCGGTTTGCATCGAATTTCGACAGGAGAAAGACTCCGGAAGAAAGGCTCGAGGAAGCCAGGAAGGAAGCAAAGCTCAAGCAAGACAAGCTGAACAACCACGCGCGGGACCTGCTTGCCAAGAATCCAAGGCAACCCATTTTAAAGGTGGACTGAGCTCCGAAGTCGGGGACTACTGTACGGTAATTGCACCAAACCTTTGATTGCACAGGATATGCCCCCTTGATTAAATGACTAGCTTTAATTGGTTGTAACTTGTGAGTGGTATGTATTACGCTTTTAGTTGCTTCACCAAGTAAAAATCAGTTGAGGGCCGAGCTAGCTCGGTTGGTTGGAGTGTGGTGTGTAATATGTGTATGTGTTTGTAGCTCGGTTGTTGTTGATTTCTTCTTTAATGAACGCTATTGCTTTACTTTGACCATTTTTTTTTAAAAAAAAAATCAGTTAGTACTTCCCTTGCAAAGATGCGATGGCATTAGAGCAAGTACAATAAGGCCACATCAGTTGGCTCTTAGCTTGTACATGTCAGCATTAGCCTATGTGGAAGAGTGAGAAACGATGAGAGAAGATAGCTGGCTCTTATTTAGTAGCCAGCTTTGCACGAATGCATATGTAAATCATTTATGGACAAGAGAGAAGATATAGTTATTGCACAATATCTAGAGACAACTTTTAGAGACAGTTATTGTATATGTTGGCTTTTAACTTACTATTAGCCTGCAGTGGGTTTTACTATTGTACTTGCTCTTAGTATTTATGCACCTTTTCTTTTTATAAAAACAATGTTCGTCTTGCCTTTGCCACTTCTACGCTGTCAGTGTAATAAAAGCATTGAGGATCCGGATCGGACGGCGGGCTGCTATGGATTGGTATAAGATCTCGAAAGGCGTGTCCACATCAGTTGTATTAAATCATGGTATAATTTTGTTTTTTACGAATAAAACATGATTATTTTAAAAAAATTCCCGGGTTACCACTCTTGTGCCACCTCCGGTCATCATGATTCTCAACATTGGGGATCCCCGGCCCATTCATTCATCGTGGTTTGTTAGAAGGCACCAAGAAAATTTCTCAAGGTTGGGGATCCTCGGGGAGGAATCGCTCTTTCATTCGCAGACTTCCCAAATTGGGTTTTCCCCAATTCGACGGGTCAAATCCAAAAAAAAAGGAGAATGAGGTGTGAGCATTATTTCAATGTGTTCGGAACCAGGGTTAACAAAACCGAACGAAATTCTCGAATTTCGTTCGGTTTTCAAGATTTCTAGCCCCATCGAAATATAAAACCGACCGATAAACCGATCCAGTTCAAAAAAAAATTCAAAAAATTCAAAAAAATTTAAAAAATTTATGCTATGTAAACCGAGCGGTTTTTCGAGGAAACCGACGAAAACCGCTCAAGAAACCGATCGCCCAAAAGGTTCAATTCGCCGAGCGGTTTTTCGAGCAAACCGAGCGGTTTTCGAGGAAACCGATCAATTTTCGATTTTTTTGAATCTGATTTGAAATTTTTTGTTCAAACACTCGGTTTTCAAACCCTTCGGTTTTTACCGATTTTCGAACGGTTTTCGCGAAAAACCGCTACCGGCGGGGTCTCGATTTTCAATTCGAAAACGGTTTTGTAAACCCTGTTCGGAACCCATCCAAGATTGTGGGCGAGACTTGCTGCTATCTACTTCACTGGACGCGCAGTATTGTGGTTGCAATCGTCCAATTCCCGGACAGGTTTTACTGATTGGGATGCGTTCTGTGCTGCCGTTGGCGCCGCCGGCCGCCGTACCGCGGGCGCCACCGACAGCGATGGTGCTCTACCCCAGCGACTGGCCGCCCCGCGCCGCCGGCTCGATGCCCTTCGCAGACCGCCTCCACCAGCTCGCGTCCAGCGTCCAGGTGCTCGTCTCGCTATGTACTTTGGATTTGGTGGTGCTTTTAGTTTTAGCTCGATTTGCTAGGGGTAGGTGGGATGATCTGGCTTTGCCGCTGTGGGTGGTGGGAAACTGGGAATAGGATGTTGCAAACGATGAAGTATTTCGCGTCGGTTGAGCGGAAATACTAAGATAAATTTCTGCATTTTGGGTTACAGATTCATGAATTAGTGTGAGCTCACTGTGGCAGATGATTTGGACTGCTGGTGATTGTGGTGCTTTGATTGTATACCATTTTCGCTCGATTTGGTGGATTGTATATTATAACTTATGGGCAACTCTCACACTCATGCTCTGTGTTGCAACAACTGGGACAGGATGTGATTGAGAAATGTTATAAGGTTTGCTGGCGTATATTGCATTCATGGTGAATAGGGCATATTTTAAAGCACCTTAAATACATTGTATAATTATGTGACCGGAATTGTTATTTTAATTTTTAAGTCGATCACGCCACTGAATTCGAACAAGTATCCCAAGACAACGAATCAGTTCAGGTTACATGAACAACTTAAAAGGTCAAACTATGAGTACTTATCTGATGAAATTTGGCTTCTTCTTTATCAACCGTACTTTAGTTTTTGTTGGACCATCTCATGTTGTGAGGGCACTTTATTTTCCGATCAAGAGAATCTTGGTTCTTTGTGTGTTACAACTTGATCTGTTGTTACACGTCCTTATGTTTTATATTATTTTCCATTCTTTTCTGAGGTATATTATTTTCCATTGTTTTATGAGGTATATCTTTTACTGCTTTAGACAAGCTGCGCTTGAAACTGAAGCTAGAATCACTCCTTTGATTCATGAAAAGAAAAGGCTTTTCAATGGCTTTCTGACTTTGAAAGGTACCCTACTGTGTTCTTTACTTCCAGACTTGCACACATCTTTTACTCATGGAGTCTTTTTAGCGTTAGTCATAATTATTAACATCTTGTAGGCAATGCCAAAGTGTTTTGCCGTAGCAGACCACCATTTGGAGATGAGGGCACATCGGTGGTAGAGTTTCCAGATGATTTTACTATCCGTGTGAACACTGGAGATTAATCTTTAACCAATCCTAAGAAGGATTATGAATTTGACAGGGTATATGGACCCCACATTGGGCAAGGTAAGATTGATGTGGTTCTCATATCCTTCCCAGTAAATGATAGGCTATGCAGGATGCTATTAAAAAACACTAGATTGTGCAAACCCTCGATACAATACTATTTTTTGTCATATTCTATTATTTTTACACTTGCTCTGTCCTTCAATGCTTTCTGGTGAGCTTTTCCATGATGTTCAACCATTTGTGCAATCCGACTTGGATGGGTACAATATCTCCATATTTGCGTATGGTCAAAGTCGCTCTGGAAAAACACATAAACTAGTTCTCACCTACAGATCTACTCTAACTAGCCAATGTCGTGTGTTGTGCTGCGCCGAGCGAAATTTGGTCGACGGTTATTTTTGGAAAAAGGATACGAGAATCTAAACGTAATTCCAATTTTTTATAGGTTTTTAAAAAAATGCGCTAGCTAGTGGTCATAGACGAATCTAACCTAAACCTAATTTCGGTTTTTTGCGGATTTTTTTTTAAAATGCACTAGCTAGGAGTCGGTGAATTTGTGAGAGGAACCCAACGTAATCTCGGTTTTCTCGATTTTTTTTTAAAAATAGGTTGCTAGAAGTTGTTGGTGAATTTATGGAACGTGGGTTCTTTTTATGTAATTTTGGTTTTTTTTTAAAAAAAAAAATGGGTTGCTATGAATTTGCGAAACTACATGTTTTTTTTTTGAAAAAAACGTGAAGGGATATAACCGTAATTTCAGTTTTTTGGAGTCCTTTTTGCTTCTTCATTGCACCCTGCCGTCTGCGCTATGCAGCCCTACCATGACGCCACGCACTTCTCCGCGACGCCACCGCCTGCTCAGGGCTTCGATCGCCACTGTCGGGGACTCCACAAGAGGTTAACAAAATCGAACGAAATTCTCGAATTTCGTTCGGTTTTCGAGATTTCGAGCCCCACCGAAATATAAAACCGACCGGTAAACCGGTCCAGCCTCAAAAAATTCAAAAATTCAAAAAATTTAAAAATTTATGCTATGTAAACCGAGCGGTTTTTCGAGAAAAGCGATTTAAACCGCTCAAGAAACCGATCGCCCAAAAGGTTCAATTCGAAGCGGTTTTGAAAGCAAACCGAGCGGTTTTCGAGGAAACCGATCGATTTTCGATTTTTTTGAATCTGATTTGAAATTTTTTGTTCAAACACTCGGTTTTCAAACCCTTCGGCTTTTACCGATTTTCGAGCGGTTTTCGCGAAAAACCGCTACTGGCGGGGTCTCGATTTTCAATTCGAAAACGGTTTTGTAAACCCTGCTCCACAGCCCACTCTACCACGTCACCTCGCCTCCCTCCAAGGTTTGCACCGTGGTTCCTCTCGCTGTTTTTTCCCATTCCTAACTGTGCTGGTATTTTTGGGCACCACCACCGTCAGCCTCGCGAACCTCAACTCCGGCTTCAAGATCCGTATCGGGTTTCCCCCCGGTTTTTTGGTGCTAAGCTGGTTCAATCCTAGAGTTCGGGAGAGCACGCACTCGCTTGGTTCTTTGGTTACACTCCATTGGGATTTATTTTGGCTTGTGTTTTTTTTTTTTTACGATCTGGATGTGGTGATCGTGAAGGCCACTAACCACGTGGAGTGCCCGCCCAAGGAGCGCTGCCTGCGCAGTATGTTTGATTCGTCCTCACACCCCGAGCTACTATATTTTTGCTTCCGATTTAGCGTGTGCACTCGATTTGCCTGTGAAGATTCCATTTATTTATTCATTTGGTGTGTTTGATGTTTTATGGGTTGCTTCGAGGGCTTGTTTCTTGCGGATTGTGCACTGTTGCCGGATAACTAACTAGCTTGTTGCAAAGCTGGAATTTGTGCAGTATTCCCTATAAATGCAACCACTGATCAGCCTGTGCAATTGAACGTAGTACATCACTGATTCCTTGCTGAGAGGTGCTTCTTGCATGTGTAAAACAGAGAATGCAGCTTTCTAATCTCCATGCCTATAGAGCCCTGAGACAACATCATCTTTAGACTGCAGTTTGCCCTTGCTGTTTACTTCCATAATCAATGTCTCGAATTACAAGTCAAAAATTTCTTTTAATTGGAGATTTGATTGAAATGCTCCCTTTTGGAACAAATTAGTTGGTTCAGTTCCTTGGAGTTGGAAATGTAGATGAGTGCTCCATTTCTGAATTTTACTACCAATACTATAAGTGGTAGTATAACTAGATCTAAATTGATTTCAACCATTAGATTTAAAGGAATGGATGGCTTATATTGATTTTAATCCACTATAAAAGAGTTTAATTCAGAAAGGGGTAAAAGGATAAAAAATTCTATCATATTATTTGTCCTCTATGGTAAAACACGTCCTATGATCCTGATGAATCGCGGATGAATGGATAAGAAGCCTTTGAATATCATCAGGTATTCGGTGAATCCAAAACTGTGAACAAATTAGGAAAAATCTAAAATACCTCTGATGAATGGATAGGAAAAACCTAAAATACCCTTGAGGAATGGATGATTAGATTTGATTTCTACTATTACTATTCACTACCTATGTTATTCACAGTAAAATTTCTCTAAGAAAAGGGTGAACAAGCACAAAAATGGATAACAAATTGTTTGTGCCACCAGAGGACAAAACTAAGTGTACCCATAATTATTTACGCTGTTGTCTCAATAATCAGAATCTTTACTGACTGATTCAATTGGTGAAATTCAATATGCTAGATTGGAATGATGTACAATCATGTTTTCCTCTGCTGTTGTTTTATTGCAATAACCTCATAATCATTTTGAGTTCTTTAATTGTTATTCTGGTGATATTTGGCAGTGTTCTGCTTCTTTTTGCAAGTCTTTATCGGTCCATCTTGAGAGCCAATTAATTTAGCATGCATTTCATGCACTATGCAGGTTGCACTGAAGACGCTTGTGCTGATCCATCCGCTCCTCCAGGAAGGTGACCCTATATTCCGTGAAGAGCTGCTTAATTTTATACAAAGGGTGCGGTTTTTGCAACTATCGAACTTCAAGGATGACTCCAGCCCTATTGGTCATTATTTCTCCATTTGCATTGGATTTCCTGCATTGATCAGCCCAATAATATTCTTTTGTACTGCCTCCTAAATTTCCTATCTTTCTAATACTGACTTCCAGCTTGGGACTATTCTTCATGGGTTCGCACATATTGTCTTTTTTTGGTGGAAAGACTGGAATACTGAAGGGTCTTGAAGTATGATGGTGAAGCTGAGCGTTTACCCAAATAAGGTCAAGGGCCTGAAAAGGTCTGAGCATTCTCATTCGGTATTATAATCAAGGGAGTGTATAGGTATCATCCGGATGTTTTTGTTCTAAACATCATCCAAATTTTGGACCGTACGATCAAAAAACATCCGGATGAAACTTATCAAAACCCTATAATCAAATTAGCTTTACGGAAGTTATATATTTTTGTCAATTATTGACTATCTTTCTGCTGCTGCTTTAATTTACCATTAGACTGCTTCAACTTACCATTAGACTATGTTATTTTTAGGGGCACAATAGAACCAGATAATTAGGTTCTTGAGACTTGTTGGCGCAGTCGTCGGCGCCGCAGCAGTTACTCTATTGGCTTATTGGATGTCAGGTGATTCTCTCTTACCAATGTAAGGAGAAATCATCAAAGAGGAGTCGAGTTCTGTATTTTGGGCTCGAAGGTCTCAGCTTTCGCTACCATGTTCACATCTTCTTGTTAGCTTCTATTTTCCTAAATCAATTATTAGGAAGCTGAATAACATCTAGCAAACTACCTTTTCGGACGTTGAATGGTGAACCCATACTTGAAGCTTTTATTTTACATAGTATGATCGTCTTATTTTTTGGTTCATTTAGATTTATGCACCCCTCCCCTGTTTTTTTGGCAACATTGTAATCATCACTCACCAGTGCTATGTAGTTGACCCTAGACTGCTTCTAGAGTTCATGTGTTTTCCCATGCATACCATTGTGGATAAATATGCTCATTGATTTGTTTTGAATGTCTTAAACTTGAAGTTTGACACTTCATCTGTAGTTATTGCAGAAATTATAATATTTTTTTGAAAGTGTTTGCATAATTAAATAGGTGTTATTTGTATATTCAGTAGATGCAATACCTCGTGAATTTTTTTCGTCGAGCTCAAACTCTTACTTAAATGCTGATCTAATCTGTTCCCTTCACCTTCTTACAGCTCCAGATAAGCAGACCGGTTTTATTTATGCAAAGATTTATGGTGGCTTTGAAGAGATACAGTCTTCAGTAAGTTTCCATATGTAAATTAGCTATTTATGTGGTCATTACTCTGTACGACCATGACATATTCCCTTTTGTTAGATCTGTGATCTTGTCGTCATTGCTAGGCTTTTAAATGCCACTCTGGTTATTCCTGAAATACAGCCAACAACTCGTGCAAAAGGCATCAGGTCCCTGTCGTCTACCTCATTTTTTATGTTCGGTTTGCTGGTTTATTTCTTACTTATACCATGTTTTCTTCTTGAGCTCTAAATATACTTGTCCTTTTCCCTTGTTTTGACCTTGCAGTTCAAAATTCAAAATCTATTCGTATTTGTGTGATGAAGAACACTTCATCGCTGCATTTTCCAATGATATGGCTATTGTGCGAAGCTTGCCAAAGGGTCTCAGAGATGGCTCCACGTATCCTCTAGAACCCATGAACTCTATTGTGTTTCTTGCTCTGTGGTTCATTGTGTACTTCTTTGTGTACGTTTTCTGGATTCGGTATGTTAACGGCGTAGGCATTTAGTGAAGTAGGAAATGCTATTTACCATATTTTCGTAATGGACACGAATGGATCTCCTTGGGACCTGAGCCATACCTTTTTGAAAAAAAATCACGTATTTTCGAAAAAAATGCGTTCAGCCCTGGGACGAAATTCGTATGGTCCGACGTATGCCATGCGGCTCTACCTGGTTCGATACACTTGTCATTACTCTCGCACGGCGTGACGTGGCGTGTCGGCATCCGGTAGTTTTGGCTTCTCAGGGATACAGCCTGACGCAAGCGTATATAATCAATCTTCCTCCGGCTCTTCATGAAATTTTTGTATTTCATATAAGATTCAATTTGTATTCACAAAATGATACAATCTTTTTGTGTATTTACAGAAAACACAGTGTTAACTTGATTTTAAAATTCCATTTTTGAATACCCGGGAATTCAAAACCTGTTTTTCTCGTAATTGGAATATAAAAAATCGGGTATTCCATACCGGGTTTTTGAAATACTGTAACATCCTCGTTTTGGCTTTCTGGAGAAAAACCTAATTAAAATAAAGTAAATTCAAAAGTTGGAGTTTCTTTGGTGTTTATATTAACCTGGCATCCATTCCCCTTCGAAATCGGGAATTAATTCCCTCCCGGGCGAAAAATCGGATTTTCCAAGATCTGCCATGCAGAAAATTCACCCGAGTCCAAAAGTGCTCCAAAAATCTCCAAACCACTTCTAAAATGTCCCAAATATTCCGAAATGATTTTAGGAATCATTCCCCGGATTTTTGGACCTCCGTTCCTATTTTATCTCGCGCGGCTTTTGTTTAATGCCTGCGATCCGCGCCCGATTATTCAATTCCACAAAAATCATCCAAATTCAACCAAACCACTTCCATTGAGTTCCAAATAATCCAAAATGGCTCTAGGAATTTTTCCGGAATTTTTAGGCCATTTTTCCTTATTTTTCTCTAGGGCGAATCATTTGCGTAAAGGAGGACCAATGAGGAGGTGCCACGTGTCAAGCACTATTCATCATCCTCAACCTCTAGCCATGGCATGAACTTTGGAGCTTCAAGTCAACGAAAATGGAGATGCTCTCTTTAATCACTCATAACTCCCTCCACGCAACTCCAAATCAATCACCACCGGATCCGTTGGGATCACAACGGATTCCTCTTCCTATCCATGGGGATAATGCCCCCGAAATCTCGCTAATTTTTGAACGGTTGCAAGAAACCCGAAATCCACTCTTTTGGAGATTGCGCGGCCGTTTCTAATCCGTTCCGCGTGATTCCACCTCTCATCTCTCCGTATAAGAGTCCTCTTTCCATTGGTGAAACCCTTCGTTAGCCTCTCAAACCCAATCGGCCGCAAGATCAAGAAAACCGACGAACTCTCGTGTTCTTCGCGTTCTTCGTGTTCTTGCTCATATCTCCCTCCTCGGTGGTCCATTCTTCTCACCGCTTGTTTCATTGAGTTCGTAAGGGAGTCTAGATTCTAACTCATCCTTCGATTTTAGGTTTCCTCCTCTGTGGACGACGAATTTCGGATTTTGTTCACTTCGGCCGACCTCGGGTTTTTCATCAAATTCATCTTGCTCGGTGAGTTTTGGTTCGATTCTTTCCGGTTATAGGTTCCTAAGGATGTTATCTAGATGATCCTAGTTTTTGTTTGATCCAAATCCGTGCAAAAAGGAGAAAGAAATCAATTTTTTTGGGGAAAAGCTTGTGCTCTGTTCTTATGGAATTGCTCTCTGTTGTTGGCCATGGAGCTTTGCTCCTGTGGGTGCATGTGGGGCCATGCCCACGCCGGCCGGCCGGCCGCCGGCTGAAGCCGCTGCCGCCGCTGGCCGGCCATGCTGGCCGCCATTCGGCTGGCCAAGATCGCCGCGCCACATAAGACGCCGCCGCCAGCGCCTCCAGCCGCTGGCCTGGCCGGCTGCCACCGGCGACTTCGCCACGCGGCCGCTTCTCCCACCGCCCCTCCCTTCCTCTCTCTCCCTTCCTCTTTCTCCATCTCTCTCTCTCCATGGATGGTATGGCCAAGCTTCCAAAGGAAGCTTCCCCATCCCAATGACGAGGATGGCCCATCATAGACCCACTCCTACCAGCCTACCAAAGTCAAAGTCCGCGGTCAAACTTTGACCTACAAACCCGAAGAATATTCCCGGAATATTCCGGTTTTGATTTATTCGAAATTCAAACTTCTAAGCTCATAACTTTCTCATCCGAACTCCGCTTGACCTCATTCAAATTTCTAAATTCATCTAAAATCAAGACCTTCCTGCCAGTACTAATTTTATAATTTTTGGATTTTATTTATTTTCTGTTATTTATTTGTTGCCTCGTTTTGCGTGTAGTCGACGATCCCGCGATCACGATTTCGCCGTCGAGCCTTCCGAAGTTCGACACGCCGCCCAAGAATCAAGGCAAGTCTCCTTGATGCACTTTGCTCCTATGTTTGCGAAATGATTTAAAACTGTTTATAAAGTTGCATGGCTATGTTTAATAAAATATGTCAAATATAAGTGATAGTTAATCCGAATTTGATAATTCCTCCTTGACATTGATAATCATATCCGTTGTAACTCTAGAACATTGTTTATACCATGCTTATGTTTATATGGTATCCGTTGCTATGTAGTACGGTAGAATTGCTTAGGACCTTTTCCGATAAAACAACCCATGGGTGGGATTATTCAAAAAGAATGTTATTAAATGTGTATTTGAAGGTTATTAATATGATTTTGGTCCTGTTTTCTAAAATAAAAGAAAAGTAAAATGATTTCGACTTGGGCGGCCTGGAATGTCGGGTGGAAGCGGGTCAAGCCTTGATCCTTTTGTGCAAAGTACCGCCCCAAGTCATATAAGGACCGACGCTTATGATTGCCATTTTAAGCATAACCGTACTACCACATGTCTATAATGGTACGACCTGGCTCACTAATTTGTAGAAGCCTAGTTTAGACTCGCCACTCGGTTGTTGTGTGAGAGCCGGACGGAGGCATTGTTGTGGTTGTTGTTTTGCTCACACTACGCAAGAGGGGCTTCAGATCTTGGGTGGAGGGAACCCTAACGGTGAAACCTCACGGTGGGTCTAGCTAGGTAGATACATTGTAACGGCCTTGTCAAGATATCCTCGGCACACCTAAGGAAGTGTGTTAATTGCATGGCAACAAGGGTCTATCTTGTCTTGTGGGTAAAGTTGTACACCTCTGCAGAGTATAAACTATTCGAATAGCCGTGCCTACGGTCAAAGGCAAAGCAAGGAATGCTTTCATATTGGTAGACTTTGATTTTGATTTTAAAACCGAAAAGTGTTTTGTTTTGGGGTTCGGAGTGGTTAGAACTCTCGAATGTTGTTTACGGAAAGAGCCAACCAGGTGGATAGAACTCGCTTACCTTTGACGGATGGAGTCACATGATTAACTTTGATCCTTTAAACTGTTGGCGGATAGAGCCTTTATGTTAGTGATGGTGGATAGAACCTCACTACAATAATAAATAATTCAATTATTAAAAAGAGTTGTAAAATATGCTTTGTGAAATTTATTACTTAAGTATGATTTAATCAAATGTGGCTTTATGCAAATAAACCCTATTAAGCTTCCTTTGGAAAGCCCCTCATGATCATAATTCCCGACTTGCTGAGTACTTTTGTACTCACGTGCTACACCAACATTGTAATCATCAGAGATTTATCAAGATGCCGAGGAAGAAGAGGAGTTCTTCGAGGAGGATTGCCAGGAGGACTAGTTGCGTTCCTAGTCGTCGCCTGTGGCGTTGTGGCGTTCGCTCGTTGCTTTCTTTTGCTTCCGCTGTTTTGAGTGTCCGGTCGTTGGACCGAGTATTGTAATAAGTGGCCATGTGGCCCATACATGAATACTTACATTACAAGTTGCGGTAGGCTCGGCAATGATGTATCATCATGGATCGTGTGTACTAGCTAATGATCTAGGACTAGTAATGGAAATACACAGAGATTCTCGGATAGCCGATCCGGTCTCACAATGGTGGTATCGAGCCTGGACGATCAGAGGACGTGACCTAGTTAGCATGGCAAAGCCTTAAGGACTTATATTTTATAAAAATGTACTTGCAAAAGTTTAAGTTCCTTTGCTTCTATCTCTTCTATCTTAGTATCTTGTGCTCATCCTCTCTTTTATTTAAATTTTGGTTACTAATTGTCTTCTTTCAAAATCAGATGTCGGTTTTCACCACCTTTGCGGCGAGGTCGAGGCTTTTGCGAGGAGTCACATCGATGCTCCAGAGCCGGGATTTCCCATCGTCCGAGTATCGCTACTAATCGATGCCTGGTCTTGGCCAGACATGTGGCAGTCCGCTTGCTAGTCTTCGCAAGGAGCCGCCAGCGATGAGGACCGGCCGTTCTACTTCACTTCGGCCGAGACCGATTCTCGCGTCTGCGCCAGGACGCGGCGTAAAGGCTATCCTCATGTTGGGACAGAGCTACCGCGACATGCCGGAGAACTCTCCATACCATTGTTTCCGCTTCGGGTTGGGCGGGTGTGCATGCCGGGTTTAGGAGTTTGGCCCAGAGAGGGACCCGACCGTGGTGCACTTGGGGTCACTCGTCCAGCGCAGGATGAGGCCTACGTCCGGATGTCCGACGAGTCTGGTCTCAAGTCGGGACTTGACGGCAGCGAGAGAGAGGATATCTCGGTTTGAGGAGGAGAGGAGGAGCCTCCCATCACCTCCATCGCCAGCTCCTGTGCAGGAGGCACAACCCGTGGTGCCGCCGCCGCCAGCCCCGGTTCGGGAGGAACCGCCGGCCCGCGATATCCCAGAGGACGCGCCGCCAGCTAAGCGTCATCAAGGCCTGAGGCTTCGGACTACTGCGCGCAAGTCCGTTCGTCTCCCTTCGCCGCCAGAGTTTACTCTGATTGCTTTGGCTGCCGCTGAAGGAGCAGAATCTTCGGCAGCCGCTTCACCTTCCCGCAGCAGGAGCGAGGAGGAGGAGGAAGAGGAGGACCCGTCCCCGCGCGTCTTCGCCAGCGACGCCAGTTCTTAGATAGTTTCAGTCTAGTCTGCAGGATCTTAAATTTGTCGCGTTAGAGCGTTGATTAAGTGATTGCTGGCTTGTATCGTGCCCTTAGGCATTTGTGATACAGCCACCTCCAAAACTATTTGATTTTAGTTGAAGTTTAGTTGGTTTTTCCCTTCTGTTGTGTGCCTTTGTGGTTGTGCTCTGGTTTTGAGGATGTGGTTTAGTTCCCCGTTGCTTACCTATGCTTCTCCCTCTTTCCTTGTGCTTGACAGCCTTGTGCAGATGGAGAACGTTGGTCGTGGTCGTGGTCGTGGAAGGCCCGCAGGCCGTGGTAGAGGCCGTGGACGAGCCCGTGGACCGGTGCACTTTCAAGAGGAAGCAGAGTATGTGGAGCCACCGCAGCCGCAAGGACAAGAGCAAGTACAACACCGGGCCAAGATGATCCGCCGCCTCACCACCACTCGGCCGCCCAATATGGAACAAATGATGGCGATGCACCAGATTCTTCAGCGTTAGCTCGTAACGCCCCTGAACCAACCTCAAGCCGCGGCGACTCCGCCAAGCTCAACCGCCCAATCTAAGTTCGGGAGTTCATGAGGACTCGACTCCGACTTTTGTCGGATCCGCAGATCCGCTGGATGCGGATGACCGCTCAAGGAAGTTGAGCGTAAATCGCACTTGGCTCGCGGCGATGACATCGAGAGTGTGCAAGACGCATCTCACCACTCAAAGGAATCGCAGCCTAATCGGGTGGGAGAACTCATCGTCGCCCATGCCGACCGCTAACATCCCATGGAATGAGTTTGTGGAAGCCTTTAGGGCTACACATATCCCAAGGGGATTATGGAAATGAAGCGTCGTGAGTTTCACAAGCTTCAAAGAAGGAAACTTGTCTGCCTCTGAGTACCTTAACCGCTTCACTCACCGGTCCCAGACGCGACCGCAGATGTCGCGATCGACGAGGCCAAGATTTGGCGATTCATGGAGGGCCTTGACCCCAACTTGAAGGTACAATGGTTTCAGCGACTACCCGTCGTTCCAAAGACATGATCAACAAGGCGCCGATTCAAGAGGATGCTCGGCCACGCCTTTTGAGTCGCAAGAGAGAAAATGATGTTTCAGACTCGGTGCCGGCCTGTGCCCCGTGACTTTTCAAAGAAGCAGAGCCTAGCAGTGCCAGTGAGCTGGCCCCAGACCCCAATGTCTACCCCGCTACCCATCGACAAGCCCTCGCCGGCAATGCCGGAGCTCAAGCTCGGAAGAGTGGGACAAAGAATGGCAGGAGTGCAAAGGCTTTAATCGCAGGAGATGGGGCACTACGCCAACAATCGCCCCGTAACGTCGCCACCGTCACCCCGGTGAGGTTCAACTGATCGACGCCCGGCCGCGCCCTGCGCCGGCTCAAGGAAGAGGAACCCCTCGCACTCGCGCACGCCAAGGATCGGGCAGGAAGAGGGCGTGTGAACCACATCACCGCGGAAGAAGCTCAGGATGCGCCAGACGTGGTCTACGATGCTCGTTGTGAACTCGATGCACTGCTTGGTTCGCTTTGATTCTGGTGCAACCCATTCTTTCATATCGAGTACTTGGTTAAAAAGCATAATCGAACACCATACGCTTAAGAAACCCTTTGCTAGTGCAATCCCTCGAAAAGAATTAAGAACAACTACTGTTTGTCCAAAAATGGATATAGTAATAAAAGGGGTAAAGTTCCTAGCGAACTTAATACTATTGGATACTAAAGGTATAGAAGTAATCCTTGGAATGGATCACTAACCAAGTATAAGGGTCGGATAGATCGTGCTAGTAGAGCTATCTCTCTTACCAGCCTCGAGGATTAGAGTGAAGTTCTTATCTAATCTTGCCTCTAAGGGGGTAGCACCTAAACCGCTTGAAAGGTACTTCGTTGGAGAAGGTACCGATCGTCAATGAGTACCCTGATGTGTTCCTGATGAGTTGCCTGGTATGCCACCAGATCGAGATGTGGAATTTGTGATTGAGCTAGTACTGTACCGCTCCAATCTCGAAGAGACCGCATCGACCGCCTTCTAACGAGTTGGTCGAGATGAAGAAGCGATTGAAGAACTGCAAGAAAAAGGATTCATCGCACTCAGTTCGTCACCTTGGGGATCGCTTTGTGATCTTTGTGTCCAAGAAGGATGGTAGTCCGAGAATGTGCATCGACTACAGTCATTGAATGAGGTTACGATCAAGAACAAGTATCCGCTGCCTCGGATAGATGATCTGCTTGACCGCTTGAAGGGAGCTCAAGTCTTCTCCAAAATAGATTTGAGATCGGGATATCATCACCAAGATAAGAAAAGAGGATATTCAAAACAAACCTTCACCACCCGATATGGACTGTATGAGTTCACAGTCATGTCTTTTGGGTTAACCAATGCTCCTTCTTATTTCATGAATCGATGAATAAGGTGTTTATGGAATATTTAGACAAGTTCGTCGTAGTATTCATCGATTTACATTCTTGTCTATTCCAAGAGCGTAAAGAGCATGAAGACCATCTGCGGATAGTCTTGGAAACGCTAAGAGAGCATCACCGTATGCTAAGTTTAGCAAATGTGACTTCGGGTGAAGGAAGTGTCTTTCCGGGTCATGTCATTTCTGCCGCAGGAGTAGCGAGATCCAAATAAAGTGAGAGATGTTTTGGATTGGACACAACCCAAGTCGATCCGAGATCCAAGTTTTCTTGGATTAGCCGGGTTATTATCTGAGATTCATTGAAGGTTTCTCAAGATAGCCGACCTCTTACTCAGCTTCTGAAAAAGGAAAAGAAGTTTGAATGGACTAAAGCCTGTGAGCAAAGTTTTCAGGAGTTGAAAAAGAGATTAACCTCGGCCCCAGTGCTTATTTTACCAGACATCCATAAGGGCTTTGAAGTGTATTGTGATGCTTCGAAGCAAGGACTTGGATGTGTTATGATGCAAGAAGGAAAGGTAATAGCCTATGCTTCTAGACAATTGCGACCTCATGAAGAAAACTATCCTGTTCATGACTTGGAGTTAGCCGCTTGATTGTGCACGCTCAAGATATGGAGACATTACTTGATCGGCAATAGATGTGAAATCTATACGGATCATAAAAGTCTGAAGTATATCTTCACTCAGCCTGATCTTAACCTGAGGCAGAGAAGATGGTTGGAGTTGGTGAAGGACTATAATCTGGGAATTCATTATCACCCTGGAAAAGCAAACGTTGTTGCAGATGCTTTGAGCAGGAAAGCTCACTGCAACAATACGAGAGTGCAACCAAGCCAACCGACGCTTCACGATGAATTTCGGCGCCTTAACCTGGATTAGTAAATGAAGGGTGCATTTATTCTTTGGAGGTCAAATCAACCCTTGAAGATCAGATCCGAAGCTCAAAAGGACGATAAAGGTATTGCCAACCTGAAGGAAGGCCTAAAGAAAGGAAAGCACCCGGATTTTCGTAAGATGACCAGGAACTGCTTTTGGTTCGGAAAAGAATAGTGGTCCCTAACCAAGAAGAGATCAAGAACGTGATCTTGAAAGAGGCTCACGATTCGCTTTACTCCATTCACCCAGGAGGCACCAAAATGTATGTCGATCTCGAAGAGAAGTATTGGTGGTCCAATTTGAAAAAGGAAGTTTCGACTTCGTAGCACGGTGTGATGTGTGTCACCGGTAAAAGCAGAGCATCGAGACCTCTTTGGTCTATTGCGCCTTTGCAAGTGCCCATATGGAAATGGGAAGAAATTGGAATGGATTTTATAACTGGCTTACCCAAAACCAAGTCCGGCTATGATTCCATCTGGGTTATTGTGGATCGATTGACCAAAGTGGCCCACTTTATCCCGGTAAAGACGACTTATTCTGGAGATAAGCTTGCCGAGTTGTATATGGCTAAGATTGTGTGTTTACACGGTGTGCCAAAGAAGATTGTGTCTGATCGAGGTTCCCAGTTCACCTCGAGATTCTGGCAGCAATTGCATGAGGTATTGGGCACGAATCTGAATTTCAGTACTGCTTACCATCCCCAGACGGATGGCCAGACCGAAAGGGTCAATCAAATCTTAGAGGATATGTTGAGAGCTTGTGCTCTAACATATAAAGGCTCGTGGGATCAGAATTTGCCCTATGCAGAGTTTTCCTATAACAACAGCTTATCAAGCCACCAAGATGGCACCTTTTGAAGCTTTGTATGGAAGAAAGTGCCGAACACCCTTATATTGGAAAGAGACCGAAGGAGGACAAATCATCGGACCCGATGTTCTGAAAGAAGCCGAAGAGCAAGTCAGACAAATCCGGCAAATCAAGACTACCTCCAGGACAGAAAAGTTATGCGGACAATCGCCGACGGGACTTAAGCTTTGTACCGAGATCATGTGTATTTGAAGGTATCCCCTATGAAAGGAATGAAACGATTCCGTGTCGGTGGAAAATTAGCACCCGCTTATATCGGACCGCTCAAGGTGATTGCCCGAAAAGGAGAAGTGGCTTATAAGTTGGAGTTGCCGCCACAAATTGTCGAGGAGTACATGATGTCTTTCATGTGTCTCGCTTAAAGAAGTGTATCCGAGTGCCTAACATCGGTTGTCGTTGGAAGACATGGAACTCCAAGAAGATTTGTCTTACCCTGAGTATCCCATCAAGGTTTTGGATGAAGCCGAGCGCCTGACGCGCAAATCGAGTAATCAAGTTCTCTCGCAAGGTTCAAGTGGAGCAACCATTCTAAAAGGAAGCTACTTGGGAGCGTGAAGAAGATCTTCAAGCGAGTTCCTGACCTCTTTCTTTCTCCGTCTGAATCTCTGGACGAGATTCTCTCTAAGGGTAGGTTTGTAACATCCTCGCTTTGGCTTTACGGAGAAAACCTAATTAAAATAAAGTAAATTCAAAAGTTGGAGTTTCTTTGGTGTTTATATTAACCTGGCATCCATTCCTTCAAATCGGGAATTAATTCCCTCGGCGAAAATCGGATTTTCCAAAGCATCACTGCATTCGAAAATCCACCCGAGTCCAAAAGTGCTCCAAAAATCTCCAAACCACTTCTAAAATGTCCCAAATATTCGAAATGATTTTAGGAATCATTCCCTGATTTTTGGACCTCCGCTCCTATTTTATCTCTGCGTCTTTTGTTTAATGCCTCGCGATCCGCGCCCGAATTATTCAATTCCACAAAAATCATCCAAATTCAACCAAACCACTTCCATTGAGTTCCAAATAATCCAAAATGGCTCTAGGAATTTTTCCGGAATTTTTAGGCCATTTTTCCTTATTTTTCTCTAGGGCGAATCATTTGCGTAAAGGAGGACCAATGAGGAGGTGCCACGTGTCAAGCACTATTCATCATCCTCAACCTCTAGCCATGGCATGAACTTTGGAGCTTCAAGTCAACGAAAATGGAGATGCTCTCTTTAATCACTCATAACTCCCTCCACGCAACTCCAAATCAATCACCACCGGATCCGTTGGGATCACAACGGATTCCTCTTCCTATCCATGGGGATAATGCCCCCGAAATCTCGCTAATTTTTGAACGGTTGCAAGAAACCCGAAATCCACTCTTTTGGAGATTGCGCGGCCGTTTCTAATCCGTTCCGCGTGATTCCACCTCTCATCTCTCCGTATAAGAGTCCTCTTTCCATTGGTGAAACCCTTCGTTAGCCTCTCAAACCCAATCGGCCGCAAGATCAAGAAAACCGACGAACTCTCGTGTTCTTCGTTCTTCGTGTTCTTGCTCATATCTCCCTCCTCGGTGGTCCATTCTTCTCACCGCTTGTTTCATTGAGTTCGTAAGGGAGTCTAGATTCTAACTCATCCTTCGATTTTAGGTTTCCTCCTCTCAGTGACGACTTAATTTCGGATTTTGTTCACTTCGGCCGACCTCGGTTTTTCATCAAATTCATCTTGCTCGGTGAGTTTTGGTTCGATTCTTTCCGGTTATAGGTTCCTAAGGATGTTATCTAGATGATCCTAGTTTTTGTTTGATCCAAACCGCAAAAAGGAGAAAGAAATCAATTTTTGGGGAAAAGCTTGTGCTCTGTTCTTATGGAATTGCTCTCGTTGTTGGCCATGGAGCTTTGCTCTCGTGGTGCATGTGGGGCCATGCCCCACGCCGGCCGGCCGGCCGCCGCCAGCGAGCCGCTGGCCGCCCGCCTGCCGGCCGCTGGCCACCGCCCGCCGGGCCAAGGCCACTTATGCGACGCTGCGCCCGCGCTCGCCTTGCCCGCCGCTGCCGGCCCACGCCACGGCG
The DNA here is from genome assembly GCA_036346355.1 of Rhipidocladum racemiflorum. Lineage (NCBI taxonomy): Eukaryota > Viridiplantae > Streptophyta > Magnoliopsida > Poales > Poaceae > Rhipidocladum > Rhipidocladum racemiflorum. The sequence continues at coordinate 80,380,423 of CM070583.1, read as the reverse complement.
ACGCCACGGCCGCCTCCCACCGGCCCCCTCCCCTTCCTCTCTCTCTCCTTCCTCTTTCTCCATCTCTCTCTCTCTCCATGGATGGCATGGCCAAGCTTCCAAAGGAAGCTTCCCCCATCCCAATGACAGGGATGGCCCACTGTCATAGACCCACTCCTACCAGCCCAGTCAAAGTCAAAGTCCGCGGTCAAACTTTGACCCAGTCAAACCCGAAGGGAATATTCCTAATATTCCCTGCTGATTTATTCGAATTCAAACTTCTAAGCTCATAACTTTCTCATCCGAACTCCGCTTGACCTCATTCAAATTTCTAAATTCATCTAAAATCAAGACCTTCCTGCCAGTACTAATTTTATAATTTTTGGATTTTATTTATTTTCTGTTATTTATTTGTTGCCTCGTTTTTATGCGTGTAGTCGATTTATCCCGCCGCGACATCACGATTTCGCCGTCGAGCCTTCCGAGTTCGACACCGCCGCAAGAATCAAGGCAAGTCTCCTTGATGCACTTTGCTCCTATGTTTGCGTAAATGATTTAAAACTGTTTATAAAGTTGCATGGCTATGTTTAATAAAATATGTCAAATATAAGTGATAGTTAATCCGAATTTGATAATTCCTCCTTGACATTGATAATCATATCCGTTGTAACTCTAGAACATTGTTTATACCATGCTTATGTTTATATGGTATCCGCTGCTATGTAGTACTGGTAGAATTGCTTAGACCTTTTCCGATAAAACAACCCATGGGTGGGATTATTCAAAAAGAATGTTATTAAATGTGTATTTGAAGGTTATTAATATGATTTTGGTCCTGTTTTCTAAAATAAAAGAAAAGTAAAATGATTTCGACTTGGGCGGCCCGAATGTCGGGTGGAAGCTGGTCAAGCCTTGATCCTTTTGTGCAAAGTACCGCCCCAAGTCATATAAGGACCGACGCTTATGATTGCCATTTTAAGCATAACCGTACTACCACATGTCTATAATGGTACGACCTGGCTCACTAATTTGTAGAAGCCTAGTTTAGACTCGCCACTCGGTTGTTGTGTGAGAGCCTGACGGAGGCATTGTTGTGGTTGTTGTTTTGCTCACACTACGCAAGAGGGGCTTCAGATCGGTGGAGGGAACCCTAACAATGGTGAAACCTCGGCCGGGTGGGTCTAGCTAGGTAGATACATTGTAACGGCCTTGTCAAGATATCCTCGCCGGCACACCTAAGGAAGTGTGTTAATTGCATGGCAACAAGGGTCTATCTTGTCTTGTGGGTAAAGTTGTACACCTCTGCAGAGTATAAACTATTCGAATAGCCGTGCCTACGGTCAAAGGCAAAGCAAGGAATGCTTTCATATTGGTAGACTTTGATTTTGATTTTAAAACCGAAAAGTGTTTTGTTTTGGGGTTCGGGAGTGGTTAGAACTCTCGAATGTTGTTTGGCGGAAAGAGCCAACCAGGTGGATAGAACCTGTTTACCTTTGACGGATGGAGTCACATGATTAACTTTGATCCTTTAAACTGTTGGCGGATAGAGCCTTTATGTTAGTGATGGTGGATAGAACCTCACTACGATAATAAATAATTCAATTATTAAAAAGAGTTGTAAAATATGCTTTGTGAAATTTATTACTTAAGTATGATTTAATCAAATGTGGCTTTATGCAAATAAACCCTATTAAGCTTCCTTTGGAAAGCCCCTCATGATCATAATTCCCGACTTGCTGAGTACTTTTGTACTCACGTGCTACACCAACATTGTAATCATCAGAGATTTATCAAGATGCTGAGGAAGAAGAGGAGTTCTTCGAGGAGGATTGCCAGGAGGACTAGTTGCGTTCCTAGTCGTCGCCTGTGGCGTTGTGGCGTTCGCTCGTTGCTTTCTTTGCTTCCGCTGTTTTGAGTGTCCTGGCCGTTGGACCGAGTATTGTAATAAGTGGCCATGTGGCCCATACTTGAATATTTACATTACAAGTTTCGTTATGTTCGGCAATGATGTATCACTGTGACTGTGTGTACTAGCTACTGATCTGGGACTAGTACGGAAATACACAGGAGATTCTGGATAGCTGATCCGGGGTCTCACAAATACGGTAATGCTATACCCGGATTTTCAAATTCCGAGTATGGGAGCTATAGCTGGTTTTCCAAATTTTCAAGACAGTGCCCATGCCCGGATTTTGGAAACAGTGCTCATACCCGAATTTGGGAAATTCGACCATCACAAGCTTCTTTAGATCGAGCACCAGCTAGCCCTGTCAGATCCATCAAACTAAGGGAACCGTAGACGAGGAATGGAGGCGACGGTGCTGAGCGTGGGCAGGTCCGTGGTGAATGGAGCGCTTAACTACGCCAAATCCGCCGCGGCGGAGGAGGTGGCCTTCCAGCTCGGCGTCCAGCGCGATCAGGCCTTCATCAGGGACGAGCTCGAGATGATGCAGTCTTTCCTGCTGACCGCGCACGACGAGCGAGACGACGACAAGGTGGTGAAGACCTGGGTGAAGCAAGTCCGCGACGTGTCCTACGACGTCGAGGACTGCCTCCAGGATTTCGCCATCCGTCTTGAGAAGCAATCTTGGTGGCGTATCCCTCGCACGCTGCTTGAGCGGCGCCGTGTGGCCAAGCAGATGATGGAGCTCAGAGCCAAGGTTGAGGATGTCAGCCAGAGGAACGTGCGCTACCGCCTCATCAAGGGCTCTGGCTCCGAGCCTACCACCGCCGCTGGGAAGTCCAGTGCCACCGGTGCAGCGATGTTTGGCGACGACCAAGCAAGGCAGCAGATGGACAAAGCGAGGGCTGATCTCGTTCGACTGATCAACAAGAAGGACGAAGATCTTAGGGTGATCGCGGTGTGGGGAACAAGTGTTGATCTCGGGGAGAGGTCCGTCATCAGAAGGGCCTACGATGATATCAAGATCCGTAGGAGGTTCGAATGCCGCGCCTGGGTCAGGTTGATGCATCCTTTCAATCCAACAGAGTTTCTGCGAAGCATTGTCAGGCAACTCTATGTAAACTCTCTTCAAATGGCCTTGGAAGCAACTCCGGGGGCCCAAGATCTGTGGAGGATGGGGACGATGGAGGAAGTTGATTTGGCTGATGCGTTCAAGAAGTATGTGGATGATAAGAGTTACCTGATTGTGCTTCATGATCTATCATCCATTGAACAGTGGAAACGGATTAAAACATGCTTCCCAACCAACAAGAAAGGGAGCCGAATCATAGTATCCACACAGCATGTTGAAGTCGCAAGCTTGTGCGTAGGGACGGATACCGTAGCACCAGAGCACAAGCAATTGTCTGCTGATCGTATTCTTTATGCTTTCTACGACAAGGTAATATTCAAAATCCTTAAATCATCTAGTGAATTATGTATTATTATTAGAAATTATGTAATTATGGATGAATCTATATAATCTCCTCCCCTTCTCCTGTTCTATCAGCCCTCCTCTAAAACAGCTGTAGCTTAATTCCCTGTCTTCTCTGTTCAATTTTGGCTACCACCACAACTGTCAATAAGCGTGGAAAAGGTTATATACTTCCTGTGCAATTACTTAGTATAATATTCAGTTGCATAGGTTGCAAAACACAGTATGCAAAAGGTCGTTGGAGAATTATGTGATTTATGTTCAGTTATTTAGCTGCTATTTCCCCAGATACTTGCTTCTATGTAGCATAACAATTTCGTTCGTACCTAATGAACTGATTTAGGTCTTTTTATCGATTGACCAATATAGTGTTCTCAATCATAACTCTTATGAGCCACAAATTATATGAATGAAGATTATATAGTTTGCTAGAGATTCTCGTGTCATTATATTGAAGAATGAAAACTATTACTTAAACATTGTCCTAGGAAATAGAAGACAACACCATTTCGACAGAAGAAGAAGGCAACACCTAATCATTGTTTGATTGTGTTTAGGGTTCTCAAGATGGAACAGATTCAACTGAGCCGGAGTTCAGCCCAACCGCAACCACCACCTGTGGCAACATCTCTGGGGAAGGGATGGTTGCTGCTTTCGAGGAATCTGAGCTGATTGGGCGAGTGAAAGAAAAATCTGAAATTGTCAAACTAATTTTAAGAGAAGGCCAACGGCGTGAGGTGATATCTGTGTGGGGAATGGGTGGTCTTGGCAAAACCACTCTGGTAAAAGATGTCTACCGTAGCCAAGAGATCAATGGCCTGTTTGAGATGCGTGCTTCTGTCACGGTCATGCGTCCTTTCAATTTTGAGGAGCTGCTTACGAGCTTAGATATGCAACTGGGTTCCAAAACTTCGGGAAATAAGGAAGCCATGGGTCTGGTGGGCAGCAAAGCAAAACGAGGAGATCAACAGTCGTTGGCTGACCTTTTAGAAGGAAAGAAGTATTTGATTATTCTTGATGATGTATTATCTACAATAGAATGGGATGCTATAGCACCACATTTCCCAACGACAGAAACAGCAAGCCGGATCATAGTCACCACAAGATTAGAGAGTATTGCTAACCATTGTTCGGGGAAACAAGAAAACATATACAACCTCATTCATCTAGGAGACAAGGACGCAAAGGACCTGTTCACGAAAAAGGTAACTATAGCATATCATGCTCCATTCGTTTTGATTTGAAATTTTACATGATAGGCACGGTACTCCCTCCGGTTTTCAAAAAGATGACATTTTGGATATCGATACGGTCTTCAAAATACAATTTTGACCACTAATAATATATTTATAAAACTCAGTAAAATTATAATAATGTAAAAGTACTTCTCGAGACAAGTCAACACATATAATTTTCATGTATCTAATTTAAATATTTAAAAATAGTCAAAGTTTCGGAAATTAGATAATCACTATGTCCGAAACGTAGCTTTTTAAAGACCGGAAGGAGTACTACTTAGCCAAGCTTTGGAAAAAGACACTAATCTCTCTAGTCAGAAATACACGTTATTTTCGGATATGCGAAGGCAAACTTTTTGACTATCGATATATTTTTAAATATTTAGATTAGATACACGAAAATTATATATACATATTTTTCTCAAAAAGTCTTTTCATAATATTAGAATTCATTGGATTTTATAAAATATACTAAATATAAGTTAATATATTCTACTGGTGAAAATATTGACTGTAAATCAAATCGCTTTCCTGTAAATCCTATTCCTAGTCAATATGGATAGCACGGGCGGCCACGGATGGATAGCTGATGAATCTTGGTAGTCAGTATTTGAATTAGCATCTCATCTTGCAAGCGGTCCAACAAACAGTCCACAAGAAGTAAAATTACCAACAACAGCAGAGTAATATCTGCTGTCATTTTTTTCCTTTTTGAGGGAACATGTGGCTCAGAATTAACTTATAGCCTAGCCCTATTTAGGACCGTCACACATGTATACACATCACTCATTTCACTGATGCAGAGGCCGGAAGGTTAATGTAAGAACCTAGAAAATCAACTAAGTAATTAATAGCTCAATCAAGTAATTAGAACTGTAATTAGCGTAAACTAATTGCAAAAGAATTTAAAATTTCGAATAGAACCAGTGCATTATCCCTTAGATAACCAGAAGCCATTGCTTTGTCCATAGAACGACATTGGAGCCATGGCTTTACCCACTGGACACTCCACTGCATTTGACCTTTCCAAGCAAACTGGCTCGTACACTGACCCACGGCCCGGCTGAGCCGGCTCTTAACCAAAGAAACCCACGTAGAGCAAATCTCAGCCAACCCTAAAAGCAATCGAAAGCAAAGAAGACCGCCTTCTCAACTAATCAAGAACCCAAAGAAGACTCGTGGCAAAGAAGGGAGGGCACGGTTGCCACACTGGTCCCATTTCCTTCCTCCTTATAGCAAGCAAGCCTTCATTCTTCCTTCACTTCCAAACAACCAGAGAGCCACCGAGAGCAACACGCATACACTCTCACCCAGAGAGCGCAAGAGAGAGCAAGAAGCAAGAAGGTCCAGGTTTGAGGAGGAGGAGATCCACAAGATGAGCCGAACCAGAGGTCCCCAAGATCCACTGAACTGATCAAAGAGCAAGGAGCAAGGAGGTCCACAAGATGAACTGAACAAGGAGATCCCCAAGAACAGCAGAATCAACAAGAGCCGTAAGGATCTCCAAGAACCGAAAGCAAGACCAACATCATCTTCCCAAGAATCGAACCCGAACCGAACACTGTGTGCACAAACCCATCGAACTACCCAAGTAGTGATAGCAAGATTACTCCTTAGCATGCTACCATGGTAGATAGATTAGGGATTGTAGTCTCAGTGGATTGATCTAGGGTTGCTAGACCTTAGCCTGCCGTCCCGCTAGATCAACACATCATCGACCTTAGAAACTTGCAAGCAAAACCGAAGCAACGGATAGAGCACCAAAACCAAGAGCATCTATTCTCATCAAGAACTCGTATGCCAAATCGAAAGTAAAATAACCAAAGAATATCTGTTCTTATCATTAACCCTAGGATTGCAAACCAAAGAGTAGAAAATGCGATTAACCAACCAAAAGATCACAGGAAGCAACTCTAGTAGAATCTGTTCTTGTCTTCATTAGAGAAGAGATTAAGGGGGGGAGATGGCAGTAGAGACGTAGAGGGGAGGCGTCGCCCAGCAGTAGGGGCGGACCCGGTGGTAGTGAAGAAGGAAGGGGAGGAAAAAGAGGGGAGTTCGGCCAGGGGGACGAACCGGAGAGAGAGAGAGAGAGAGAGAGGAACCGGCGTGGGAGGGAAGCCGGCGGCATGGCGAAGGGCCGCTGGCCAGAGGAGGCGGCGTACTGGAGGAGAAACCGAAGGGAGGCTGGGGCGGCTTCGTCCAGAAGGGAACGGGAGAGCAGAGGAGGCGATGAGACCGAGCGGAGTGGTAGAGGAGGCGAGAGACAGAAGCGAGGAGGCTTCGGCCAAAAACAGAGAAGAAAAAGAGAAGGAAAGAAGAGAAAAGGAAAGAAAGAGAGAAGAAAAAGAAAAGGAAAGAAGAGAAAAGAAAAGAAGAGAAGAAAAATGGAAAAAATAAGAAATCTGGTTAATTCATACATTCGCGTAGGTTAATTTGATCGTATTTGAATCGTAGGAAAAAGATGTATTTAAATTTCTCTAAGCTGCGAGTTGTTAATTAAAACCTGTATAAAAGTGATAAATCTGGTGTTAAGTAAATTGTTGTATTACTTGCTGCTAGATGTTAATGCTAGGGGTAAGTTGGTGGGTTAGATTGAAAAGGGGTTGCTTTGGGCAAGTCGGTAGATTTAATACCTTGTCCTTGTCGTCCGTAATGTAACCCGTCCGATCAACCGCCTCCTCGTATAATGAGCGAGGCGCATTTATCAGTATTATTCCAGGCAAGCTTTCCTTGATCAAATTCCATTAAAGTGCCTTTAAAAGTGATTTCAGTATAAGTATCTATATCACTCATGCATCAAAAAGCTCTTTATATATATATATTGCAAAAACTTAAATCGAGATCAGTTGGATTCAAAGCAAAGTATCTAAGTTGGAAAGTGAAAGTGGTATAAGATGAGGAAGTGATCAGTTCTATTTTCGACTTGTGAAAGTCGGTGTTGTTGGTAACAAAAGCTTAATATTGTTTTCATTATGGCGTAAAGTTATATTCTATTGTGGTGGGTAGAGGACGCCGATGAGAAGGTGAAAAGGCCGGGGGGTCCTCTACATAAGTTATTATATAAGGATAAACAAATAATACTCGTGCAATGAGCCAGTAAATCCAAAAGATCAACCATAGTGTGAGTAATCGATTAAAAGGTTGTCCTATGAACGTATTGTGATCTTGCATGGTGGTTAATTAGTAAATAGGCACCTAATCTGGGGGTGCCGGAATCCCCAGAGAGATGGTGGCAGATGGAAACCCAACATGTGTTTGAGGTTCTCCATATGGCGCTATATTTGAAGCCAGGAAAGTACTGCCACATTAGGGTGGAGTACAACTGTTAGCTGCGAGTGTAGTGGGATGGCCTTGAGAGGATCCCCCACTCGAGTAACAGGGTAAAGATCACAATTACCGGATTAGTGATAAACATTCTGGAGCCTCACTCGTGGAGGTCACTATGGGTAAAGTGGTACAAACTCGCAGGTCTAAATCATGAATTCATGCCTGGCTCCTGGATTGGAGGCTCCGTAAGCTAAGTCTTCCTCATATTTGGGTGTTAGTATCTATTTTAATTAAAATTGGCAACTCTTAAAGAAAATCAAAACCTATTTCCAATAAAAGCAGATTTGAAGGAGGTGGTAAGTTGGATTTGGAAAAAGAAGGAAAAACTCATGTATTGCATTCTCTACTATTACTTGCCGAGTACTGTGACTCACTCTTGCTTAAATCCCCTTGCTTAGAAGGCGAGCTTGATGGATCCACCGTTGAGGCGTGGACCGAAGGTGACGTCGTGACTCGAGAACTTCGTGAGGATGCTTACTACGCTTACTACAATCGTGGAGTAATAGATGATCGGGTAGAAAGGATTACTTTTTGGACTGGCCGTCATGGGATGAGACCGTTGTAATATAGATTTTGTTGTAATTTGGAACCAATGTTTAGTTAAGTTGGACCATGTAAGCCATGCGTGGCTGGAATGTAATATATTTCAGTTCAGTCTCTAATTATTGTTCTCGCTGCAATATTCTCGAACACGGTATGATGGTACTCTGACAAAAGCACCGACTACCCGGTACTTTGCTAGCTACTATATCGAGATTCGAGTGATTAATATAGGGTAATGCCCATGTGGAGGTTAATTACTCTAGGTTAATTACCCGGGTCGCCACAGGTGGTATCAGAGCAATGGTTACGAGAACCACGCATTAAATAATAGGGACTGTTAAGAAACTGAAATGAAAAGAGATATCTAGCTATATGGCACTAGTATAGTAACCTTTCCTTTATCAACTGCTAAGTGTTAAGTTTGGTTTAGCTATCTTCTTAAATTGATCACCAGTTTTAACTAGACCCTCTTTTAAGGGGGATAGGGAAGCAAGTTAGTTCCTTGTGGTAGTTGTGGTAGAAGTTCTTTTGTGTAATCAGCCATCTGCATTTGTATCTTAGCATTGCATATCCTCATGTCTGATATCATTGCAGCATGGCATATCATGTTAACTTATTGCTTGCATAAATAACTAGTATGACAGGTTACTTTCATTGCATTAGCTCATATGTAAGTATTTTAATTCTTACTAGTATGTTTAGGAGGCACTGCATGAGCATGTTAACTTTCTGTCTTGCATTGCCGACCGTAGAAAACCAGATATGCATTTGTGGTGTGCTTATATCTATCTAGGTATTTAAATAGCTGAATACAGCGCATAGAATTAGGAGCTAAGGACTAGGAGACGGACCCGGACCCGTAGTCCGTGGCGGTTTTGGGCACGGGTTCCATAACGCGACTCGAGGCGTGTAGACCTCGAGGAGTTCTCGGCGCTCAGACACCGAGGGTTGTTTATCGTTTTTCTTCAATAGATAGGTGCGACTCGAAGCGCCAGAGACTTGAGGAGTTCCTAGTGCCTCGGACACTAGGGTTTTTATCGTTTTCTTATTTGCATCTTGATGGTGTTTATGTTCTTCAAGAGCTATAGGTGCGACTTGGTAGGCGTCCTCAAGGAGTTCTTGGTACTCAGACACCAAGTTTTTGTCGTTTTCTTAAATTGTGATTTATGGTTCTTATTCTGAGAGGGTAGATAGATGGTAGTTGTAATTCTGAAGTGGAGTGACGATTGAGAGCGAGCTTCTCAACTTCTTATCTCATTTCTTAAAAACTTGGCCCTAATATCTACTAACTACAATGACACTCCTGATCTCAACAAAATTGAATGCTTGTAAAAAGTTAAGTTACCCTTGCACACTTCTTCCCTTTGAAAATAATTGCTGTTCTTCAGGATATCCCTTCCTTCCTTAGTTATATCCTTAGTTAAATATAGGAATGACCTTCTAAAGACAAATTGTTGTGTCGAAGACAAGTGATTAATTAAGTTGCGCGTTGGGTTGGTCTCTTTTGCAGGATGTCGGATCGTGAGGTGCTTGAGCAGAACCTAATCCTTCGTTTAGGAGCCATCCAAGATCCACCAGAAGAAGTAGAACCACCCCAAGCACAATTCCAAGACCTAAATCAGCCATTCCCACCACCATCCGCATACCAACACCCCAAGGAGGCTTAGCTGATGTAGCTAGGGCCCCCGAACCCCCAGATCAACTAGGAAGAATCCTCCGACACTTCCAAGAGAGCCAAAACCACCTGGTGGAAACTCTATTAACCAACCTAGTCCCTGGAGGTCATCCTCATCACCCTAGGGGTAGAGTAACCTTAGGTGAATTCCTGCAAACCCGCCCACCTACCTTCTCCCAAGCCACCGAACCACTTGCAGCAAATGATTGGCTCCGGGAAATTCAGAAGAAGTTGAATACAATAAATTGCACCGATCAGGAGAGAGTGCAGTATGCAGCACATCAGTTAGTGGGACCTGCTGCAGTTTGGTGGGAAAATTATTGTGAGGCACGTGTAGAAGAACCACCGGTTACCTGGGCAGAGTTCACAGCTCAGTTTCGTAGTGCCCACATCCCCACAGGAGCATTGGATGTTAAGAGGAGAGAATTTTGGGATTTAACTCAGGGGAACAAAAAGATCACTGAATATTTGCAGAAATTCAATGAATTATCACGATATGCCCCTGATGAAGTGGATACAGATGCTAAAAAGATATACCGTTTTAAGAAGGGAATGAATCCATATATCAGAATGTTGTTGTCCACCCAGGAGATTACTGAGTTCCAAAAACTAGCAAACCGTGCCATAATTCTAGAAGATGAGCATTCCCAGATGAGTGAAGAGAGGAGGAAGAAGGCTAGGTTTGATATTCGTCCAAGCTTCCCTAGTCAGCCGAGGTCACTCGGACCTCCTCCACCAAACAGAAACCTAACTCCGCGATCCAGTGTAGCCCCACCAATGCAGAGCTCTAGTGTTCCCCCACCTAGACTCCCGCTCAAATGCTACCGGTGTGGAGGACCTCATCTTACCACTAGCTGTACTCATGCTATTAAGTGCTTCAATTGTGGCCAAGAAGGTCACAAGAGACCCAATTGCCCTCACCTACTCCAACCAGTGAGTCAGAACAACCTCGGGAGACCCCAGAGTCAATCCTCAGCCCCAGGACGTGCCCCGGGAAACCCTGCAGCCTCAACATCTAGAGGACCTGTTCGTGCAGCCTCCAGCACAGGATCAGCCCGCCTAAACAACATCTCAGTGGAGCAGGTAGAAGGAGCCACAGATGTGGTTACGGGTAAGCTTCCCATTCCCCCATCTGTGGGTACTGTGTTATTTGATCCCGGTGCTACACATTCTTTCATTTCCAAAGAGCATGTGACTAAAAATAAGTTAGAATGTGTGCCATTACTATCACCATTAGAAGTCAGTACACCGGCGGGGTTAATCAGTGTAACTTCAGTCAGAAGAAATCAAATGGTCAGGATATTAGACGTTCCCTTCTTAGCCAACCTGCATGTGATCAGTTTAACTGCCTTGATGTAAGTCTGGGAATGAATTGGCTAGCTTCTAATGGGGTTAATATGGATTGTGAAAGAAAACGGCGTCTATAAGAACCTTTGATGGGAGTCGAATTGTGTATCAGGGACTTAGACGTGGGACACCTCAAAACAGCCCCAAGTTAACTCGTTTGTCTTCAAAAGAGTTGTTCCTCATTCCTGTGGTTCAGGAATTTCCTGATGTCTTTCCTGAAGAACTGCCAGGCATGCCACCTGACAGAGAGTTGGAGTTTCCTATAGAACTTGTCACAGGCACCACTCCAATATGTAAAAGGCCTTATCGTATGAACTCACCAGAATTGGTAGAGCTAAAGAAACAGTTGAAAGAATTAGAGGACAAAGGATTCATTAAAGAAAGTGTGTCACCGTGGGGAGCTCCTATTCTTTTTGTGAATAAGAAAGATGGTGGATTAAGGCTGTGTACAGATTATAGAGATCTTAACCGAGTCACTATCAAGAACAAGTACCCTCTTCCTAGGATTGATGATCTATTTGACCAGTTGAGAGGTGTTTGTGTGTTTTCGAAGATTGATTTGAGGTCTGGATACCACCAAATAAAGATAAAATCGGAAGATATGGTAGAAGGTGTAGATCCCCAATCTATTGGTACGAAGTAGGAGAGAAATCACTGATGGGTCCAGACTTGATTCGCCAAAATGATGAGAAGATCAAACTAATTCAAGAGAGGTTGAAAACTGCTCAGAGTAGACAGAAGAACTACGCTGATAAGCGTAGGAGAGATTTGAAGTTCCATCCTGAAGATTTGGTTTACTTGAAGGTGTCACCCATGAAAGGAGTCCACCGATTCGGAGTTAAAGGAAGATTTAGTCCTTGTTATGTTGGCCGTTCAAAGTGTTAGCTCAAAAAGGAACTACAGCTTACCAATTGGAATTACCTTCTCAGCTTTCCAAAATCCACAATGTCTTCCACATATCTCAACTTAGAGCCTGCCTTAGAGAGCCTTCGCAGCTAGTGCAAAACCTTGATATTCCTCTCCAACCTGACCTAACCTATGAAGAGCGTCCACTAAAAAATCCTAGCCACAGAAGAAAGGCAGTTCAGAAGAGCCACTATTAGGTTTTGTAAGGTCCAGTGGAAGCACCACACCGATAAAGAAGCGACGTGGGAGAAGGAAGTCGATCTTCGCGAGTCCTACCCGTATCTCTTTGCGTTAGCCGGATTTCGGGGGCGAAATCCCTTTTAAGGGGGATAGGATGTAAGAACCTAGAAAATCAACTAAGTAATTAATAGCTCAATCAAGTAATTAGAACTGTAATTAGCGTAAACTAATTGCAAAAGAATTTAAAATTTCGAATAGAACCAGTGCATTATCCCTTAGATAACCAGAAGCCATTGCTTTGTCCATAGAACGACATTGGAGCCATGGCTTTACCCACTGGACACTCCACTGCATTTGACCTTTCCAAGCGACCGGCTAGGTACACCCACGGCCCATTTCAGAGCGACTCTTAACCAGCGACCACGTGAGCAAATCTCACCAACCCAAAAGCAACCGAAAGCAAAGAAAGACCGCCCTTCTCAACCAATCAGCAACCCAGCAGCACTCGTGGCAGCAAGGGAGGGGGCACGGTTGCCACCCGTCCCATTTCCTTCCTCCTTATAGCAAGCAAGCCTTCATTCTTCCTTCACTTCCAGCCGAACCAGAGAGCCACCGAGAGCAACACGCACAGACACTCTCAGTCCAGAGAGAGCGCAAGAGAGAGCAAGAAGCAAGAAGGTCCAGAAGCCGGAGGAGGAGGAGATCCACAAGATGAGCTGAACCAGGAGGTCCCCAAGATCCACTGAACCGATCAAAGAGCAAGGAGCAAGGAGGTCCACAAGATGAACTGAACAAGGAGATCCCCCAAGAACAGCAGAACCGAACAAGAGCCAGAAGGATCTCCAAGAACCGAGCAGCACCAACATCATCTTCCCCAAGAACTGAACCCGAACCGAACACTGTGTGCACAAACCATCGAACCACCCAAGTAGTGATAGCAAGATTACTACTCCTTAGCATGCTACCATGGTAGATAGATTAGGGATTGTAGTCTCGATTGGATTGATCTAGGGTTGCTAGACCTTAGCCTGCCGTCCCACTAGATCATCACATCATCGACCTTAGAAACTTGCAAGCAAAACCGAAAGCAACGGATAGAGCACCAAAACCAGTAGCATCTATTCTCATCAGTAACTCGTATGCCAAATCGAAAGTAAAATAACCAGCAATATCTGTTCTTATCATTAACCCTAGGATTGCAAACCAAAGAGTAGAAAATGCGATTAACCAACCAAAAGATCACAGGAAGCAACTCTAGTAGAATCTGTTCTTGTCTTCATTAGAGAAGAGATTAAGGGGGGGAGATGGCAGTAGAGACGTAGAGGGGAGGCGTCGCCCAGCAGTAGGGGCGGACCCGGTGGTAGTGAAGAAGGAAGGGGAGGAAAAAGAGGGGAGTTCGGCCAGGGGGACGAACCGGAGAGAGAGAGAGAGAGAGAGAGAGAGGAACCGGCGTGGGAGGGAAGCCGTGGCGCGATGGAAACCAGCCCATCGTCAGGAGGAGGCGGCGTACTGGAGGAGAAACCGAAGGGAGGCTGGGGCGGCTTCGTCCAGAAGGGAACGGGAGAGCAGAGGAGGCGATGAGACCGAGCGGAGTGGTAGAGGAGGCGAGAGACAGAAGCGAGGAGGCTTCGGCCAAAAACAGAGAAGAAAAAGAGAAGGAAAGAAGAGAAAAGGAAAGAAAGAGAGAAGAAAAAGAAAAGGAAAGAAGAGAAAAGAAAAGAAGAGAAGAAAAATGGAAAAAATAAGAAATCTGGTTAATTCATACATTCGCGTAGGTTAATTTGATCGTATTTGAATCGTGAGGAAAAGATGTATTTAAATTTCTAAGCTGCGAGTTGTTAATTAAAACTCGTATAAAAGTGATAAATCCGTGTTAAGTAAATTGTTGTATTACTTGCTGCTAGATGTTAATGCTAGGGGTAAGTTGGTGGGTTAGATTGAAAAGGGGTTGCTTTGGGCAAGTCGGTAGATTTAATACCTTGTCCTTGTCGTGTCCAGTAATGTAACCCGTCTGATCAACCGCTCAGATAATGAGCGAGGCGTACCTATCAAGATATTCCGTGCAAGCTTTCCTTGATCAAATTCCATTAAAGTGCCTTTAAAAGTGATTTCAAGATAAGTATCTATATCACTCATGCATCAAAAAGCTCTTTATATATATATATTGCAAAAACTTAAATCGAGATCAGTTGGATTCAAAGCAAAGTATCTAAGTTGGAAAGTGAAAGTGGTATAAGATGAGGAAGTGATCAGTTCTATTTTCGACTTGTGAAAGCCGGTGTTGTTGGTAACAAAAGCTTAATATTGTTTTCATTATGGCGTAAAGTTATATTCTATTGTGGTGGGTAGAGGACGCCGATGAGAAGGTGAAAAGGCCGGGGTCCTCTACATAAGTTATTATATAAGGATAAACGGCTAATACTCGTGCAATGAGCCGTAAATCCAAAGATCAACCATAGTGTGAGTAATCGTATTTAAAAGGTTGTCCTATGAACGTATTGTGATCTTGCATGGTGGTTAATTAGTAAATAGGCACCTAACTGCAGGGTGCCTAATCCCCAGAGAGATGGTGGCGTATGGAAACCCAACATGTGTTTGAGGTTCTCCATATGGCGCTATATTTGAAGCCGTGAAAGTACTTGCCACATTAGGGTGGAGTACAATCATAGCTGCGAGTGTAGTGGGATGGCCTTGAGAGGATCCCCCACTCGAGTAACAGGGTAAAGATCACAATTACCGGATTAGTGATAAACATTCTGGAGCCTCACTCGTGGAGGTCACTATGGGTAAAGTGGTACAAACTCGCAGGTCTAAATCATGAATTCATGCCTGTCTCCTGGATTGGAGGCTACGGAAGCTAAGTCTGCCTCATATTTGGGTGTTAGTAGCTCTTTTAATTAAAATTGGCAACTCTTAAAGAAAATCAAAACCTATTTCCAATAAAAAGCAGATTTGAAGGAGGTGGTAAGTTGGATTTGGAAAAAGAAGGAAAAACTCATGTATTGCATTCTCTACTATTACTTGCTGAGTACTCTGTACTCACTCTTGCTTAAATCCCCCCTTGCTTAGAAGGCGAGCTTGATGGATCCACCGTTGAGGCGTGGACCGAAGGTGACGTGCAGGACTCAGAACTTCAGGAGGATGCTTACTACGCTTACTACAATCAGGAGTAATAGATGATCGGGTAGAAAGGATTACTTTTGGACGGTCGTCATGGGATGAGACCGTTGTAATATAGATTTTGTTGTAATTTGGAACCAATGTTTAGTTAAGTTGGACCATGTAAGCCATGCGTGGCTGGAATGTAATATATTTCAGTTCAGTCTCTAATTATTGTTCTGCTGCAATATTCTGAACACGGTATGGTACCTGACAAAGTACTGGACTACCCGGTACTTTGCTAGCTACTATATCGAGATTCGAGTGATTAATATAGGGTAATGCCCATGTGGAGGTTAATTACTCTAGGTTAATTACCCGGGTCGCCACAGTTAATATATTCTTTTATTATCTAAAAAAATTATAGCACATCTCTTGGACATTCGTTCCGCTTCATGCAAAAATGTTTACTTGGAAGTGCTATGATTACAGCCAATATGCATTTTATGCTAGTATATATAACTCAACGTAAATCGGCAAGGTGGCTATGAGGGCTGAGGTGTTACATTTCTCATGTCCCAACCAATATAATAGGAGCTGTTACCTCAAGGGCGAAAAATTTGCACTATCATATTCACTCTAATAAATAATTAAAAGGACTAGTTTCTACCAAATTTAATTTCCAAGTACTGAATAGCTTAAATTATACCAATTTCAGGTATTTATAAAGGAGACTGTTGATTTGGATGAGCAATATCCTGAGTTGGCTGAAGAAGCTAAACCGATTCTAAACAAGTGTAGTGGACTTCCCCTTGCAATAGTCACCATAGGTGGCTACTTGGCAAAGCAACCAAAAACCGTTGTGGAGTGGAGAGAATTGAATGAACATATTAGTGCCGAGTTGGAAATGAATCCAGATCTTGGGCCCATAAGAACAGTCCTCGAGAAAAGCTACAATGGTTTGCCTTATCACCTCAAGTCTTGCTTCTTATATCTGTCCATCTTTCCTGAAGATAGAGAGGTTAGCCGGAAACGCTTGGTACGTCGGTGGACTGCAGAAGGTTATTCAAGGGAGGTCCATGACAAGTCTGCAGAGGAAGTAGCGGACAGCTACTTCTTGGAACTCATGGACAGGAGCATGATCCTACCAGCTCAGAAATTAGTTCACAGTAGAAAAGGAATCGACTCCTGCCAAGTTCACGATCTCATGCGTGATATAGGCATCTCGAAGTCGAAGGAGGAAAATCTTGTTTTTAGACTAGAGGAAGGTTGCAACCTAAACACCCAGGGCATGATACGTCACCTTGCTATTACAAGCAGCAGCAGCTGGAAGGTAGACAAAAGTGAGTTCGAGAGCATGGTGGACATGTCCCGAATACGATCCCTAACCGTGTTTGGGCAGTGGAAGCCATTTTTCATTTCTAATAAGATAAGGTTGCTGCGAGTGCTCGACTTGGAAAACGTAAAAGATATATTTGATCGTCACCTTGAAAACATCGGGAAACTTCTTCACCTAAAGTATCTTTCACTAAGAGGATGCGATGAAATTTTTCACCTGCCAGATTCTCTTGGTAACCTGAGGCAACTGGAGACACTAGATATCAGAGGCACAGGCATAATTAAGCTGCCGAAGAGCATCATCAAGCTTCGGAAGCTAAACTATCTGCGTGCAAGCGACATACCGGCAGATGAGGGCGACTCGTATGAAGAACTTGTAGAGGATGCACCAAAGCTAATGAGGAACAGGCTATGCCTTTTGACTATCGGGTCTGTGCTCCTTTGCGTAGCCTGTTCCGCACCTTCGGTTTTGGATATGGACGGCATGAGCAGCCGTGACGTATGCACTATGTGTTGCTGCGCGCTACTCCCTTTTGTTGCGATGCGCCTGGATCCGCATGGTGTCGCAGTGCCAAGAGGGATGAGGAAACTGAAAGCCTTGCACACGTTGGGTGTCGTGAACATCGCACGGGGGAAGGCTGTCCTACAGGAAATACAAAGTCTCACCCGATTGCGCAAGTTGGGAGTGACCGGCGTCAACAAGAAAAACGGTGGAGAATTTTGTGCAGCCCTCGCCACCCTCAGCCACCTGGAATCATTGTCGGTGCGGTCAGAGGGGGAGCCAGGTTTGTCTGGCTGTTTGGATGGAGTGTCGTCGTCGCCTCCGAAGAAACTGCAGAGCCTCAAGCTGTACGGCAACCTCGTCAAATTGCCGGAATGGATCCAGTGCCTCACGAATCTCGGGAAGCTGAAGCTACGGAGCACCAGGATATCGGAGCACGATGTCGCCATGCAAGTCCTTGGGAATTTACCTAGCCTGGCCCATCTGGGTATGTGGAGTAGGTCGTTCCAGGGTGAGGTCCTCCGTTTCCCCAACGAGGGTTTCAGAAGCCTTGTGTTGCTCGATCTTGAATTGCAGGGCATCAAATCGGTGAAATTCGACCAAGGAGCAATGCCCAAACTTGACCTGCTGCACTTCTGGGGTTACGTTAACGAAATCAACTTTTCTGGGCTGGAATTTCTCCCAAGCATCAAGGAAGTCCGGCTTAATGTTCGGTTTGCATTGAATTTCGACAGTGGAGAAGCTCTTGGTTCCAAGACTTGGGAAGAAAGATTCGAGGAAGCCAGAAAGGAAGCAGATCTCAAGCGAGACAAATTCAACGACTACGTGCGGGGCTTGCTTGCTCAGAATCCAAGGCAACCCATTATAAAGGGAAATAAATTCTGTGGAGGAGGGGTGCAAACTTCTTCCCGTGCATACCCAACGTTGATTGATGCCACGTGGATAATCCTGCAATCCAACGCACGACATTAAGTGAGGACTTCGAATTCACATCTTGCTTATTTCGATGCAATTCTGGGCATTAAATGACAACTTAATGTCATGCGTTGGATTGCAAGATTATCCACGTGGCATCAATCAGCTTCGGGTATGCACGGGAAGCAGTTTGCACCCCTCCTCCACAGAATTTATTTCCATTATAAAGGTGGACTGAGCTCGGAAGTCGGGGGCTACCGTTTGACTGTTGTGAATCTCTCTTCCTATACTCCCTTTGCTTTCCCCATTGCATTTGTTGTCATGGCTTTACGGTGAAGAACTCCATTTCCTGGATGCCATGGCACCGTTTGGATGTCCTGCACGTTTCTTCCCCACCAAAAAGGGTTTGAAATATGGACTAAAATTAGTATTAATAGCTTTTGATATCTGCCATGAAATTTTTCTGAAAAACCAAATTTGTGAGATGTTTTTGAGCAAATCTGAATATAGAATTTTTGATATAGAGGACAAAAATCTGAACGTGCACAGCTACTTCGTGTGGTCGTTCCGGGACGTGTTCAGTACATCTTCGCCTATACGGGCGTCGACTTCCGAGCCAAACACCGGGCGAGGTAAGCCGGAGCTCATGTTGAGTAAACATGAGCACCTTCAAGTTAACATTTTTACATGAATCGAGAATAAAAATATAAGTGAGGTATATTATATACGTAGATCTGTCCCACAATAAGATAGTATATTAAGAAAAATTTAAACAAGTTTTTACAAGAACGTAAAAATCAGGTCTGCGACATGATGATCAATTCAGTTTTTTGTTCATTGCTTTATTTAGATGGTCCTGGTGTGTAATCATACAGACGAAAAAATTTATCGGTAAGTTTTTGGGCCGAAGCGTACATGAGTTCACCTCTAATTATGAATCTGGGCTCAGTTGTCGTGACCGCAGCAGGTGATTTCCACGTGGGCCACGTAAAATTAATTTCATGAGTCGGCCGCAAAATCTTTAGGCGCGGCGAGCACGTCCGACGACTCGAGGCCAAAACCGCCAGCAGCCTGCTGGGGGCCGGGGCGATGGACGGCCAGGAAGAGGAAGCTAGACCCGCACACAATGAATCTCGTGTTCGTCGCACGGGAAGGCCGTCTTGCGAGAGTTAGGAGCGGCTGGCATCAACAGGAAAAACTGTCAAGAATTGTGTTCAGCCCTTGCCGCTCTCAGCCGCCTGAAATCATTGCTGGTGCGGTCAGAGAGGGGAACTTGCTAGGTTTATCTGGCTGTCTGGTTCAAAAAAAAAAAAAAAACTGGTCAGATTGTCGGAATGGATCAAGGAACTCCATAGGAAATCATGTGAAGCTCTCGCTGAGGATCACAAGGATATCGAAGCACAGCCGCCAGACCTGACCATCCTGCGTCTGTGAGAGAAGTCGTCCCAGGCCGAAGAGCTCCGTTTCAATTTGTCTGCGGTGGACCAATCACGTCACCTCTTGGGCCCCCACGAACACGAGACGAGAGGAAGGTGCTCCTCCGTTCATGAAGCCAGCCGCCTTGCAGGGAGGGGGGCCAGGCCATTTTAGAGCATACCGACACACAGCAAGAAATCAGAGCGCGTGCATCAGCATCAGAGGAGTTGGCGGCACAGGAAAAGTACAGCGACGGCGCAGAAAAAGGAACTAAGGCCATCTCCAACAGGTTCCCTATCCCATTCCTCATCTCTCAAAATGAGTAATCCGTACATGCAAACGTTTCTCACCTTGCTCCAACAGATGATCTATCCGCTTCCCCATTTATGCAGAACGGAGAGAGCTTCTCGAAATATCGGGATTCCCCGTCCGTTCCCCATCGCATTCTCGATCTCTGGTCGGTGCTCTCCCGCGCCCGTGAGGAATCAGCGAGGAGGCCACCGCTCCGTCGTCGACCCAGTCTTCACCGCTTGGTGGTCGTCGCCGCTCCTTGTGAAACCCTCATTTTTATGTCAGTAAATAACATAAATATGAGGTTCTTTTAAGTGCATCCTGTGCCATTCCCATGATCAGTGGCTGGCACGCACAAACACAATTTGGAAATTACAGCCACACAGATACACATTTTTATTACATCATCAGTTTTATAGTGTTATTACAATACCAAAAGTAGCAGGAAATTTAAAACCATGTCTCATAGTATGCCAACTATTCCATAACTCCACAGGCAACTGCTGAGATGAACCTAGAAAGATCAGTCGTCGCTAAAATTCGCAGGTTCCTCATATTCATTCCCGTCGTTAACGAAATCTTGCTCATCACCTAAAAATATTGTTGAAGCAAGTTGAGTACATTGGTACTCGCAAGACTTTGTAGTGTATGCAATTCCTGGAATATATGCAGGCTGAAATAGAAAGTGGGTTTCTACGGTTGTTTTGCATAAAGCGAAAGTTTTGAATGAAGTAATACTGGATAGTAATGGAAAGCGTAAATAAAACATTAAAACAGTTTGATAAGTAATTGAGATAACAAATAATAAAAAGATAATAACATTTTACTCACGGCCCTTTTGTGAGTAAAATAACGGACAAGACCCTCCATGGTCTTAACAAGTCAAAATGACAGTAAATGACATTTATACAGATTTGAATCATTTCCAAAACATTTAAACAAGTTTTTGAAAATAGAAAACAATTAACTAGTGTCAGTTCGCCAAGTCGTCTATGACCGTGGACACGGCTATTCGAATAGTTTTAGACTCTGCAGAGTTTGTACTGCTTTACCCACAAGATATGTTCTCCTTTTTGCAAGCTATAAGACACACTTCCTTTGGTATGCCCGCGAGGAGTTCATAATCTAAACTGCTCGATTACTTGAACCTTAACTTTGCACTAGCCCGGTGACGCGTTACCCACGACTATGATGGAAGCAAACAAACGGTGAAACAATAGTATTCAGAGCCCGCGGCTCAAATGGTACAACAACAGCCCCAATTCATAGCCAGCGTACACCGCTACAACGGCAGATGCCAACACCTCGGTGATGACACCTCCTCGAGCAAACCAATACTCGGAATGCTCGTGCTACAACCGCCTACCAATGTGCAAAGCTAATTCCCAAATAATTTAATAAGTTAAGACTGTCCCACCAAGATTTGTGGATGTACGGTTTACTTGGATCATGCAACACTACGCTCGGTCCTTAGAGTGACATGGGCGATAACTCCACCTAGCTACGTGCACGTTAAAACATGTACAATCGGCTATTGCCAATAATCACCCACGCCAAAACAAGAGTTTTATTTTCATTTTTATTAAACTACCAAAGATCCTTTCTTCGCTTAAATAAACCATAAAAGATTTTATAAGGAATGATGTGTGGGTGTAAACATTTCCAACTTTGACCTAACGCAGTGCTAAGCATAATTGGGTTAATAAGCGATTATACCCAGTTCAAAGAACTTAACCAATCCTATGGTTTTCATGGATCGTATATCAATATGATTAAGGAAATCCATCATTTTGGGTTATAACTACCAAGTAACGCAAAATAAGGATTATCGAAATATAAGCATGCAGGAAGATTCTTAATCACATTTTAGTTGATTATGAAATCTGGGATCAAAATGATCAAAGGGGTGCTTGCCTTGCTCCTCGACGGTGTAAGCTGGATCTGTGTCGTCGATAGCGTAGTCGGTAGCCTCAGCGTCTATACGTCGATTAAGAACATGGTAAATAAGATACTTCAATATCGATAAAAGAAGCAAATACATGAATAACAAAAGATAGCAATTGAAAGATTCAAATGAAATCATTCCAAAACAATCAATGATGGTAATCACTTCATCATTTCATGCATTAACCAAGTTATAAGATTTTGGGCCTAGGGGTAAAAGCTTAATGACATACAACATGACTACCTTTCTTTATGTATTATTTCATTTTAATTTACGAATTCAGGAAGCTAAGATTGTAGAATTAGATTTAACAAAGTTCATTTTCAGGGTGTATGATTAATTGCACTAATATGAGTTAGTATGCAAAGCAATCCTAATCATATTTAATGAAAGAACATGGTGCCTCCTAACTTTTATCTTACTAACTGGTCCTAATTAATGTAATGAGCACAAAGAAACAAGTTTCATTCTATTTAAATGATTTTTGCTCAAGTTATAGTAATTATATTGAATTTATGCATTAAGTAAAGTCTTAATATGAAAATTTCACAAACTAACTCCAAATCCAAATCTAATTACATAGTTGAGTAGTATTTGACCTAAGGATTCCAACAAAGTTGGTTTCACTCAATTTGGACTAAATTTGCAAAATCTCTATATGGCCCATATTCAAATTCCTTTCTTTAAATTCAAATTCAGATTTAAATTATTAAACAAGTTCAAGATATTTTTGCAGATTATGAAACTACTTGATTTATTAAGAATTTAGGAAGTTGTTTCATTCTATTTGGAGCTATGGTTTAAAAGTTATAGCAATTTGAAACTGCTCGGTTTAATATAATTCAAGGAAATTGGAAAATACGTTTTCCTTAAGGGAAAGCGTATTCTCAGTGTTTGCGCGGCTGGCTTTTGAATCAGAGTCGCAGTCGCCGGGCGCTGAGCCCGCCCGCTGCTGGCTTGAGTGCGAGGGCGACTGACAGAGCTGGCCCACACGGCAGTGAGCCAGCGCAGGGGAGCCATGGCCGGAGCTCACCGGCGGCTAACCGGCGACGTCGATCGACTTTGGTCGATGGCTACGGCTTCACTGGATCATGACGAATCCAGGGAACTGCTCGGACATGGGTGGTCTTCGGAGAGTTTGGGTGTGCGGCAATGGATGGCGGTGGTTCACGGTGGCGCAAGGTGTGACGGCGCTAAGGTTCGCCCCGGGCCAAATGACCATCCAAATGAGCATTAGGTGGTCCTAGGGACTCTACTAGTGCACTTAATCGAAGAAACAAGTGACCGGGTGAAGCTCTCACCGAGCGGCGGTAACGGCGGAGAGTGTCGCACGGTGCGGGGGCTCCTCGGGTCGTTTTGGGCTGAAAGAAGATGCGCAATAGCTTTGTGAATATCTGTGGATGCTTAAAGGTCCATCAATTTGGACGTTTTCTTACCGAGTCGCGCGAATTTGGGATTTCCCCCAATTCGGGTTCCACCGGAGGCGGAGAAGAAGGACTCGGCTCGGCCGAGTTTGGGCGAGAGAGGGGAAATGGCTAGGTGCTCCGGGTTCTACTGAGTTTGGACGTTCTACTTGTCCGGTTAAATAGATAGAAGAGGCGGTTTGGGTTCGGGTTGATCTAAGGGGAGAAAGGCGGCGGCCTCTGGAGAGCTCCCTTTTCGTCTCGGCCAGAACATGGGCAAGTGGAGGTGGCCGTTCGGGTTGGCAGTGGGGTGTCGAGGTGGTCTCGAAGCGCGGGATTGCGGCAGGGTCGCGACAAGGAATGAGGCGGTGCTTGCTTTGCCGACAATGCAGAGAGAGAGCAAGAGAGACAGAGAAACGAGAGAAGAGGAGGAAGAAGGATCTGGCCAAAGGGGTCCACATGGCAGAGAGCTGGAAGAGATAGGGAGGTAAGAATGAGAAGTTGACGCGTGGGCACAGAGGGTTCTGGGTCCCGTCGGCAGTGGAGGATGTCGCCTGGGCTGGCTGAAGAGCCACCGGCTACGTGGCCCCACACGTAAGAAAGAGGGAGAGAGAGAGGAGATTTCTAGGGTTTTCCTCTAGACAGCGCATCCAACCAATTAATACCGAGGTCATTTCATGCCCAGATTTTTCGAAACTTTTTGTCCAAGTTGATGGTTAAGTTATCTACTTCCAGTAAAAATTTGAGGTTAAAATGTACTATAGTTATTTAATTAAAAATCTGACATTAACTGCTGCACAAGAATATCCAATTCAGTGTTTGAATTGATTAAGGGACTAAATCAACTTATTTATTTTTGAAATTTTTACTGAAGGTGTGATTCTATACAATAGACCTATCATAAAAATTTCAACATTAAATTCTCATTATTTAATTCTCCATAAATCTTTTATTGATTTCTGCAGAATTCCAAATCTGCCTAAATTAAATGCTAAAACATAGCAAAAATGCTTATTAATTTTTGAAACTTTTTGAGGGTGAAGGTGATATGACTGAGGTCCTATGGTAAAAATTCCAAAGCCTAGATTGCTCCACAACTCTCTCTAAAAAAATCTGACATGGTTCAGGACAGAAATAAAATTTACCATTTTAATTGTTTTCTTTACTTCTAAATGCATTCACATGGTCTTTTGACCAGCTAGAAATATCTTCTAGGGTTTGGCCAGGTTATACAAGATTTTTACCATGGTAATTTCATTCCTTACCATTTTAGTGTTTTCTCTTTTCTTTTCTTTTCTTTCTTAAATTCCATTATTCATTTCAACAATTAATTCAACCATCACATAAGTAATTGCACAGGAAATCATAAAATGCAACACAAAGATGATTTCACATACTTAATATTTGATTTTAAACTTTTATAAATTTGAGGATGTTACACTCCTGCGTCGACCCGGTCGCCGCCGCCGCTCCTGCGTCGACCCGGTCGCCGCCGCCGCTCCATCCTCGACCCGGTCGCCGCCGCCGCTCCATCCTCGGCGCCGTTCCATCCTGAAGTTGCAAGAGCCGGTAAATCCCCTGTTGTTGCTCCTCCATTCCATCAGCTTAGATTGAGATAGGTTAGGGTTAATTAGTTTGCATGACATCTGAACCTAGAATGGTATAACATCTTGCCACAAACGTGCTTACAAAGTTTCTTGCGACTGATTGGGTCTGGGAAGTAGATGATTCGTGCTGCAGCTTATCATATACTTCATGCCCACAACACTCGTGAAAAAAAATTTAGGGAAAAAGGGCTTAGCTGTGCTCGATTCTCTGCTAAAGGCACAGTTAATTTGTATAGCTTGCATCAATGAGTTCAGATTTGCAGCATACATTGCTTTGTATGCATCATAATGGAGGTTTTCTATTGAGCATCTGGAAAAAAATTAGTGTGTTGTATTGTGGTGGTCTAAGGGTGTGTAGGAAGTAGTACTTAACATGGCAGATCAGGGAAGACTGAGCCAGGCGCATGACAGATGATGGGCACCTGTTATTTACACATGATAAAATGGCTCGTGGAAAAAAAACTAAAAAGAGCAGAGAGTTCAGAGAAGTATACATGAAGATTGACACCGGGTTATGATCTGCAGAATGGTAGTGGTGCCCATTTTTCTCGTCTTTTAAGCTGTTTTTTTTTTGTTGGTTTGCAAATGATGTCTTATGTGCAACATCTCCAGCTGCTCAATTGGGAATTTAGTAGTCTATATAGAAATGGTAAGACAAGCAACCTCCAGCGATTGGTTGCTTATGTTGCACTTGCTGCTGTTTTTAGAAACTTTCATGGCTTAAGCATAGAAGCAAAGGAGACAAATAGAAGCAATTCTGAATGTATGCCACATCAAGTAGGCCTTAAGTTATCAAGAACAAATATATATAAAAAATTAAACCTCAAACACATATCCTCAGATCGATGGAATGGGACAGATCACCATTCAGCAAAGAAGTAGGTCAGATGTGTGCTTTGCAAGAAAAGATGACACTTCATACCTGAAGGTCCGATATGTCCTTCCAAAAAAAAACCGATATGTTCATCTTGTTTTTTCTTAACACTGTTTGTGATGCTTGATCTCTAAACACTAAGCTCTGTGCACATCTGGTTCAACAAGAAAAGAATGAGCAAGTACATAACTAAAATTCCATTTGGAGTGAAGGTTTTAGTTGGCATTTCAACTGGACCTTAGTGTTTTTTTAGCGTAACATGAGTTACACATGCACTCTGCCTTATACTAACACCTAGAGATGTTTGCAATACAATACGTCATGAAACATTTCTTAAAACCATGTTGACAGATGGTGAAATGCCATATTATTTGAACTACCCACATGTTGGTTGGAGGAGGGAGACATTTGTGACAAGGTTTTAATATTTGTTCTTTTGCAAGGAGGCTTAATTAATTGTTCTCTTGTCATTCTCAGCTAGTATTCTACACATTTTACTTTCTCTAGCTTGTGTAGATGGACAAGGATCCAGAGAAGCTCGGTAAAGGCTTGGCATGGACAGTAAAACAAATAGAGAGCATCGCATTGGACCTAAACAAAATTGTACAAGACAATTTTGAAATCGGGCACATGTCATTGTGCTAGTGAACTCAATAGCCTTTTGATGGACATCGAAACTATAACTCGAAGCTTAGAGCAAGTTGCCATACAATCACATGAACTGATGCAAAGAGATGAAGTAGATCTTGCAGAGGATGTAGACCCAGAGTTGTGCCTTCCCTATGACTACCAGAGTGATGACGAGTATAAACGTGATGACAAAGCATTGTGAAGAAGAGGGTATCGAAATTGATAGTGATGATTCGGGAAGGTTTTAGTCTTGTATTAATGTTAAGACTTGTTATGTATGTTGTAATGATGCTAAGACTGGTTTAGACTTGTTATTTATGATGTAACGATGCTAAGACTGGTTAAGACTTGTTAAGATATTATAACGATGTTTGTTAACTTGTTAAGATATTGTTATGATGTTTGTTATCTTGTTAAGATATTGTAATGTTGTTTGTTAACTTGAGAATTTTTGATGTTGTCAGAATAGAAATTATGGATGGCTTCTATATAAATCTGTTGAGTGAGGGAGGGGATGCACTCCGTGATTGGGATGGTTCTGAACCTTCGCCACAGAAAGTCCAATTGGTTCACAACCGTCACCGATTAACTACGGATGGTCCCCAAATAAAAGCAAACAATAGAAGATCAAAAAATTTCTGTGAGGAAGAAGACAATTTGTTGGTCTCCGCATGGCTTAATGTTAGTATTGATGCAATACAAGGGAACCAACAATCCCGTGCCACTTATTGGAGAAGAATTCATGACTACTTCCACGAGTACAAGACTTTCACCTCGGATCGCTCACAGGCTTCACTTACACATCGATGGTCTGTTATTCAAGAAGCAGTGAACAAGTTTTGCGGGTGTCATGATCGGATTGAGCGTCGAAATCAAAGCGGGTTAAGCGAAGCAGACAAGGTTAGTCCATAATCTATGTACCTTTCCTATTTGTAGATGGTGTGCTCATAGATATTGTTTGTGTGGTTCTACAGATTATGCAAGCTAAAACTTTGTATCATGAGGAAGAAAGGCGATCGTTCACATTCTTACATTGCTGGAATACTTTGCAATACCATCCTAAGTGGTGTGCTCGGTTATCTCAGAAGAAACAAAAGACATCGAGTAGCGGAAGTCCGGGATCTTCCAGTCCTGTTAGCACAAATGCAATTCATCTTGATGAGGACCATCCTAATGCAGAAAATGATCACTTAAGCAGACCAATTGGACATAAGGCGGCGAAAGAACGATTACGTCGAGGTAAAGAAGTTGCTCCAACAAATAATCTTTACATGGAAGCATTAGAAAATTTGAGAAAGGAAAAGAGGGAACTTGAGATTATAAAAGAGAGGAAGAAAGATGAGCGATATGAGCGACTGTATGCACAAGAACAAGCGAAGATTGAGCAAGAAAAAGTCAAAATTGAGCAAGAAAAAGAGAAGATTGAGCAAGAAAAAGAGAGGCTTGAATTCAAGAAAAATGAACTTGAATTCAAGAAAATGGTCGAGGAGGAGAGAATTATGGGCATTGATCTAAGTCACGACTGAGGCACAAAAACAATATTACACGAGCTTGCAGAACGACATAATAGCTAGAAGATGTAATAGGTCAGGTTGAACCAAGGTTGTTTGTTTTGCTTAAGAACGATTCAGTTTGTCCCTCATTCCTTAGGTTATGGACTTACATATTGCAATGCAATCTTGGTTGATGGTTGATTTCGAAATGACAGCATTCTTGTTTTGCAATAGATGAATGACTGAATACATAGATGAATGACTGAATACATAGATGAATGACTGAATACATTACAACAAATAGAATTACACCCCTCCATAACGTTGCCGTAAGTGCTCCACTAGATCGTTTTGTAGCTGGTGGTGAGTTTCCCTATTCCGAATGGAATGATGAGTTTGAATAAACTCAAAGAGTTCAGCGTATGCTCGTGTGACATCAAATCAAGCTTCTCCCATTCCTTCGTAATTATAGTCAAGTGGTCCTCCGTCTCGCTCATCTTCAACTATCATGTTATGCATGATGACACAAGCTGTCATGATATCTCTGAGTGTTTGTTGATCCCAGAAACGTGCTGGACCTCGAACAATTGCAAACCGAGATTGCAGAACTCCAAAGGCTCGTTCCACGTCCTTCCTGGCTACCTCTTGAGCTTGGGAGAAATATTTCTTCTTATTCCCGTGAGGAGCTGGTATTGTCTTCACAAATGTTGCCCATTCGTGATATATCCCATCAAAGAAGATAGTACCCCATTGTGTAATTGTGGATCATTGATAGTGTAATTCACTTCCTACGCTTGTCCTTCAAATTTAGCTTTAAGTAACAGAGGGAACGTGAAGAACATTAATATCATTGTGAGATCCTGGTAAACCAAAAAAGGCATGCCAAATCCATAGATCTTGTGAAGCAACGGCTTCTAGAATTATTGTTGGCTTGTGTACATGCCCGAGATACAAGCCTTGCCATGTCAGAGGACAATTTTTCCACCTCCAATGCATGCAATCTATGCTTCCTAGCATTCCAGAAAACCTCTTTCCTCACCGATTGCAAGTAATCTAGCAAGATCATTCTCATTTGGAGATCTCAAATACTCATCTCCAAAGAGGACAATAATAGCTCGCACAAACCTTTTAAGACTCTCTATGGCGTACTTTCGCAATCCGTAGACAATCATCAATAGCATCCGCCTACTCCATAAGCTATCATCCGACGTCGCAGCTTACCTTCAGAAGAAGATAACCCGATAGTTCCAAAGACAATTCCTTTCTCAAGAAAATAATCATCATGGGTTTCTACAAAGATGCAATATGCGAAGAAATAGGTAACGACTCATTCTAAACTGCTACTAAAAGAAGAATGAGCTATAGAAAAGATGATCAATGAAAAATACAAACAATTGAAATATTTCTCATCATAAACCTCCGCCGAAGAAAGTTGGGTCAGAGACCTGAGGATCAAGAAAATAGTCTCAGATAGCCTGGCATGCCCTTCCTCTCTATTGCGATGTATGTATTGATGGCCAACAATAGAACCCCATGGCGTCGAGCACTCACACACTTATCTTGTCTTTGTGCTAGATATGCTACTGTAAGAAGAGTTTCATCGTCGTCATCCGACAATAAGTCTTCGGAGAGGAAATGATGAACTAAGTTCTGACGACTCATTGAGATATACTAGATAATGAACATTCAGATATGGGCAAGGCTTGGAAGTGTAAATGGCTATGTATATATAGCCTAAAAAAGTAGCCGTTGCAATATAGCCGTTACAATATAGCCGTTAAAATATAGCCGTTACAATATAGCCGTTAAAATATAGCCGTTACAATATAGCCGTTACAATATAACCGTTACGTTGACCGTTTGAATAAATTTATTAAATTCCTGCAATTAAAAATAGCCGGTCAAATTTTTTCCGCTAAAAAATATACGTGGCACATACGGCGGTTATGAAATATCATTATAATATAGGAGTGACAAAATAGGGAATGAAATTTGGGGAATGCTGTTGAAGAGGAAAGAGATATAGGGAAAGAATCTTTTTAGGGAATTCTGTATATGAGGATATAGGGAATGAAATTTGAGGAATGCTGTTGGAGATGGCCTAAGGCAAGCTTGCCAAGGACTTCTATGGACAATAATGCAGCTGCCGCTGGTCTCCACCACAGTAATGGTGTTTCCATCACAGGGCCATACGCCCATACAAGTCCTTGGCAAGCTGCCAAACCTGTTTCCATTTCCGTCTGTGGTGGATGATCCCGTCACCTCTTGGGCCCACGACCACGAGACGACAGGAACGTCCTACTCCGTTCACCCTCCCGACAGCGGAGTGTGCCTAACAATCAATGTATCGCTGTGATCTAGCGCATACCGACACACACTACACGTAGATGCTCACGCGAGCACGCCCTATGCACATGTCTTGAATGACCAGAGGCTGGAGAAAAATTTCACGACCTCATAAGATTCTCGTTGAAGCGTATTAGTGTGTACGGCAGCGGTGAATCCAGAATGAAAATAGAGGGGGTTCATATGTCAAAATTCTAACTTAAAGAATTTGAATCATTACTCAATTTGATGTACCTAATGATGCTAATTGCTTGATAAGTGTTCTAAAGCATTGTGTTGGAGTGTTAGCTTTGTTCTAAATTTAATATCTTGAAACCAGGATGCTGTGCTGAATAACGAGAAGGCTCTTAAAACTGCTGATGCTATAATAACTTCAAATTTTGCATCATCTTCACTCCCATGGTAATTATTTGACTAGAGGACTTTTGGTGCATGTTGTTTCGTATCATGTTTGAGTTCTTATGTGGATTGTCTTGTCACAGTGTACGTAAAGATGAGAATCAGAATTAAATCTTGGAGGGTGGAGTAGTATGCTCACAAGGCCACAGCTTCACCGCTTTATCAACAGATGGTTCTCTTTTATCTTGGGAGCCAATAATATTGCTTTATCCAACGAATGATACATGTTCACGATTTGTACCCCTAATGCATCTTCGATATTCACGTAAACTAAATTCTATTTTACATTGCCAATACAACGCGCAGGCCCAACCCTAGTACTCTCCCTCTCCTCACAAAGGAAGTCGTTTTGAACATGACGTTGTCCCCAAAATAAAATTTTAGCCGCTCATTTTTATTTAATATATCAATACAATCTAATAGAATTATAATGTTATAAAAGCGTTTTTAAACAAATCTATGCGTATCATTTTCATGTGTCCAAACTAAACACCCAAAAAATATTAATAGTCAAAGATTAGAATATTAATTTGATTGCTTGTATTTCAAAATGGATTTTCTTCTGCAACCGGAGTAATAATTGAAAAAAATAATTATACAAAGTGTGCATCAAAGACATCGGACAATTAACAATGTTTGAAACGAGAAGTGAAAAAAATATAATGTTTTAATTTTTTCGGCACCCACCAAAAACTGAAATTCTCTTATTTCGGAAAATTTCTATGTAATTTTGAGATGAAACGGTTCAACAAAAAAATGATTTTTTGACAAATTTTGACTAAATTTTGAATTTTTGGACAAATTTCAAATGAACGCACCAAACACTAGGACAACTGTATTTGGGACACATCGAATTTCAGCAAAATTCAAAACCTTGGGCATGAGAGCAAGAACAGCGGTATATAGTAGCAAGACAAATGTTGCCCATGCAGACAACTAGTCAGTTTCGTGTTAGCGGCTTTTGGGATCTGCATCACAGAGAGCCATTTTCATCATTAACTAATGCATTACGAAATTTAAGCCTAGAGTAGGTCTGATGCCTCTCCTTATGAGCAGTGGCCCTTGGAATATGATCAAAGTCTATGAGATACCCTTGGAATATGATCAAAGTCTATAAGCGTACAGCGTACTAGCTCGAACTCACGCCAACAGCGAGGCAGCGAACGGCGTTACCGCTGGGCCAAGCGGCCCGCTCGGGCGAGCAAAGAGCGCGCGAGTCCGTTTTATGCTATGGTTTGGCGCGGGGCGACGTGGAGCTATCTCGTCTGCTCGCGCGCGCGATCGGACAGCCGGAAAATTGGGGCGACGTGGCCTCGCTGCGCTTTGAGGAATCCTTTGGGAAGTGTTTTATGGAGTATTAAAAATAAAGTAGTTGAATCTCATATAGAGAACTAAAATAAAGGCAATGAAATAATCATGATGAGAGAGAAAGATTTTGAAATATCTCAAAATTTTAAAAGAATTTAAGTTTGGAGTTTATTCGAATTTCGGTTTGAATTTGTATTTGAATTTGTTTTTTGGGCTTAATTCCGTTTTGAGCCTCCGGACTACCCTTCCCTTTCTGGCCCAACTGGTCTTCGGCCTAGCCCACCTGGCCGACCGGACCCTCCTTCCCCGCCTCTGGCACCACCGCCGCCCGCTGCTGCCGCGCGCCCGACCGCACGCTCACCCTGCACCGCCCGACCGTGCGCTCACCACGCCGTCTACGCCACCCAGCTCTGCCTCCGCTGTCGCCTTCGCGAGCTCGCCGATCTCCTCTCTCGCCGTTTCTTTTTTTTTTTCCTTATTTTCTTTTTTGGATTTATTTTAAATCCAAAAATTCCGTTTAATTCCAGAAAAATCCCAAAAAGTCCAGAAAATTCTGGAAACTCCAAATTTTCCCAAAAAAAAAATATAATGTTTTAATTTTTTCGGCACCCACCAAAAAACTAAAATTCTCTTATTTCAGAAAATTTCTATGTAATTTTGGGATGAAACGATTAAACAAAAAATTGATTTTTTTTGACAAGTTTTGATCAAAATTTGAATTTTTGGACAAATTTCAAATGAACACACCAAATGTAACTGGGACAACTGTATTTCGGGACCCATCAAATTTCAGCGAAATTCAAAACCTTGGGCACGAGAGCAAGAAAACAGTATATAGTAGCAAGACAATTGTTGCCCATGCAGCTTTGTGTTAGCGCCATTTGTTAAGTATCACAACTAGCAGATAGACATTTTCACCTTAATGTAATGCATTTTCACATGTAAGCCGTGAGGTGGGTTTCTTGAGCAACGAAGTTGCGGACGAGGTCACTTTGTAGCTCGGCGTCTAGCGTGACCAGGCTTTCATCAGGGACCTTTAAAGACAAGAGTGATCGCAGTGTGGGGAACAGCAATGAAAGCTTGTTGAAAACTTAATTGCTGAAGTCGACAAAGTTGTCTTTGATGTACAACTCCTTTTCATAACTGAAATCTAACTTCATTTGTTATATAATTCTAATATTTATACACGATTAACCTGCAACGTTATAATCCGGTCCCACAAAAATAAGTGGTAGAGATCTTTCCCTTTTTCTTTCGCAAGAGTATCTACGATTTTTTTTTTCTTTTTTAGATTATTGTGGAGTTGGAGGTACTTATATGCATTTATATTTAAAAGTTACACAAATATTAAAACATAAATAAAAGGTAGACGATGATTACTTACCTATTCATTTACTTTAAGATTTGAGCAACTTATATTAAGAGGATGTAAGCACTACTCAGAGTGGGAGGTTTGTGGATATTTTGGCCCTCAAAACGAAGAAGATGACTTAAATATCACCGATTGTTTTATTTATATAGATTTGTTAATTAGGACTTGAGCACATATTATCCCTAGCAAGTCTTCGTAAAAAAATGACAACTTGCTCGGTTCTGAACCTGAGCTACTCTTTTTGAGCTCTTTTACAATGGATTAAAATCAATATGAGCCGTTCATTCCTTTAAATCTAATGGTTAAAATTAGGTTCTGTTTGGTACGGTTCCAGATTCGAGTAGAAACGGAAACGGTTCCAGATTCTTGGTAGAAACGTTTCAGGTAGAATCAGAATCACTATCTGGAAACCGTTTGGCTAGCTGTCTGGATTCTGTGAATCGGCGTGGAACGGGGTTGAGGGTGATTCGGCCCCGGCGTGGAAAAAGAAGAAATGTTTCGAGGAGAATCGTTCCGAGTTTTAGCCCGTTTGGTTGGTTTCTTTCAGATTCTAGTAGAAACGGCCTGGTTCCAAGTTGCCAAACGGGGCCTTAATTTAGATCTAGTTATACTACCACCTATATTATTGATAGTAAAATTCAGAAAGCGGTAAAAGGGTAAAAAATTCTATCATATCATTTGTCCTCTAGGTAAAACACATCCTTTGATCCTGATGAATAGCGGATGAATGGATAAGAAGCCTCTGAAGATCATCAGATATTCAGTGAATCCAAAACTGTGAACGAATTAGGAAAAGTCTAAAATACCTCTAACGAATAGATAGAAAAAGCCTAAAATACCCTTGCGAATGAATGGTCAGATTTAATTTCTACTACCACTATTTACTACCTATGTAATCCACCGTAAAAATTATCTCTTTTTAATCCATCATCATTGGCTTCTCGATTAGCACCCAGCATTGTCAGTCACATCCGTCCGCAATCCCACACAAACTGACAGGAGAGAAGAGTGATGGAATCGACGGTATTGAGCGTTGGCAAGTCCGTGCTGAATGGAGCGCTTGGCTACGCTCAATCCGCCGTTGCGGAGGAGGTCGCCTTGCAGCTCGGCATCCAGCGTGATCATGCGTTCATCAGGGACGAGCTCGAGATGATGCAGTCTTTCCTGATGGCCGCGCACGAGGAGCGAGACGACACCAACGTGGTCAAGACCTGGGTGAAGCAAGTCCGGGACGTCGGCTATGATGTCGAGGATTGCCTCCTGGATTTCGCCGTTCGTCTGGAGAAACCGTCTTGCTGGGGCAACCCTCGCACGCTGCTTGAGCGGCGCCGTGTGGCCAAGCAGATGAAGGATCTCAGAGCCAAGGTGGAAGATGTCAGCCAGAGGAACATGCGCTATCGCCTCATCAAGGATTCTGGCACCAAGCCTACCACCGCCGCTGGGCAGCCCAGCGTAGCCGGTGCAACAAGGTTTGGCATCGAGGAAGCCAGTCGGCAGCAGGACAAACCAAAAGTGGATCTTGTCGAGCTGGTCAACAAGGAGGACGAGGACCTTAGAGTGGTTGCAGTGTGGGGAAAAGATGGTGATGCTGTGCAGATGTCCGTCATCAAGAGTGCCTATGAGAATCCAGAGATAAAAGGGAAGTTTCAATGCCATGCCTGGGTTAGGGTGATGCATCCTCTCAATCGAACAGACTTCATCCAGAGCTTAGTGAGGCAGTTTTCCGCAACCGAAGGGGTTGATCTCCTGTTCAAGATGGAGAAGACGGGGAAAAATTTGGCGCAAGAGTTCAGTGGATATGTGAGTGAGAAGAGTTACCTGGTTGTGATAAATGACCTGTCCACCATTGAAGAGTGGGATTGGATCAAAACATGCTTCCCAAACAACAGGAAGGGGAGCCGAATCATAGTGTCCACAGCGCAAGCTGAAGTTGCAAGCTTATGCGCAGGCCAAGAGGCACAAGTATCAGAGCTCAATCAATTGTCTACTCATCAGAGACTCTATGCATTCTACGAGAAGGTAATATTCTTCATGTTCCATTTACCAATAACTAGATGAATGGTACTCCTATTTTTTTCCACGCTTGTTATGTGCTGTGAATTTCATCTTGTAGATTCTCCCTCCTTGATCCTACAAGGAAAAAAAGTTAGAGATTATCGCATTAGTCAAAATGAAAAATTATATAGATATTTTCACATTCATAGAAATAAAACAGTTAACCTCACATTAGTGATTAATAAGAGAGAGCAAAGACGTAGTAAAAGTCGACCCAATAAATGACATACTACTACTAATTAATCTCTTTTAATGTACTTAAATAGGGGTAGTGGATGGATATATCGCAAAAATCACACACTCAAATATCTCAATGGACAGTGACATGGAGAAACATTACGAAATGGAGGGAGTAGAATATACTAGAGTCTATATGTCATGTTTGAAATGAAGTGCTCCATACAAGTGAGAATTAAAGATAAATAGGTAAGTTCTTTTAAAAAAAATCTAAAAAAATGTTGTTTACATTGTATGCCGACCTGTTCCATGGGTCCGATAGTGTGGCGGTTCCAAACAAACCGCCACTGATAGGGCGTCTGTGCAGTTTTGTAGTAGTGCAAGAATCCTATTAGCATAGTTTAATCCCATATTACTTATTCCATTGACAAGATGCCCTACCTCCCACTATATAAGGAGGGGCAGGGAACCTATGGTCAAAGGATTAATAAAGTTGTGAGAAAACTTACGATAACATGATGTGTCTCATGTTCAACTTTTATATTCTTGTGAGTTAAGTGCTTGATCATCCGCAATGCGACCTGAATATACACCACATTATTAGCAAAATAATGCTTTCGCTAAGGCTTCCTAATTCATTGCTTCAATCTAGCTTGTCAATTATTTGCGGTGATTTTTATTACATTGATTTTTATTATATTGGTTTATTATAATTATAATTATGTTAATTCCTAGCTAATTGATTGAGATTTTTTTAAATTTAACTATATATTATGGTTATCCGCTGCAAATTATATGAGGACTGCACAATTTTTCGGAGATTCTCGTATAGCTAAAGAGTGAAAATAATATCAAACCATTTACTCACTTTATTCATAAATATATGATGTTTTAGAAAGCATGCAGTCAAACTTATTTAACTTAATTTGACTATGAATATATAAAAAACCTATTTAGATTAGTCATGTGAAAATAGCTAGTATCATTAGATTGGTCATGAAATAATTATAATATAATAGTTCTAAATTATTTTAGGATCATATTAACAAATATAATAGTTCTATAGTTTTGTGAGAGATCCTCATATCATTGAAGAATGAAATTATTTGTTAAAACAATTTCAATATTTAAACACGGCTACACAATTTCCATGGAATCTTTCTTCTTCTTCTTTTCTTTTCTTCTCTTTTAGTTTCTTTTATTTAAAAAAAAAGGAAACTGAAGGCAGGAACCTTATCAGGATCTATCTAGGAGTGCGGATGGAAAGAAGGTGCTCGGAAAGACTCACATCAGGCCGATGGCGGCTGCTTTGGAGGAATCTCGGCTTATTGGGCGAGAGAGAGAAAAACATGACATTATGGAGCTAATTTCAAATCAAGCTAGCCAACAATTTCAGGTCATCTCGGTATGGGGAATGGGGGGTCTAGGGAAAACCACTCTAGTCAAAGATATCTACCAAAGCCAAGACCTCAGCTGCAAGTTTGAGAAGCGTGCTTGTGTCACAGCCATGCGCCCTTTCAACAGAGAACAGATCCTTAGGAGCTTGGTTCAGCAACTAGAAGCAGAACCTTCTGAAAAGAAAGGCATGGTGGGTTTGCTGGGCAGCACAAAGAAAAAATTAGCATTGATGAGACTTGAAGAGTTGAAAGTGGAGTTGGCCAAGTTTTTAGATGGACATAGCTGCTTAATTGTTCTTGATGACGTATCATCTACTGCAGAATGGGACCTGATAAGTCCAAGTTTCCATGCAATGAAAAATACAAGCCGGATCATAGTCACCACAAGGGAAGAGAATATTGCTAAGCATTGTTCAGAGAAACAAGAAAATATATACAACCTTCAAGTTCTAGAGTACAAGGACGCGCAGGACCTCTTCACGAAAAAGGTACGGATAGAGTATTATCATGCTCCATTTGTTTCATTTGAAATTACATTGTAAGCACAATTTTACTTACCCTATCTTTGATAGAGATAATTTGGAGTTGATCCTGACAACATATGATTGGGCAACAAGGCATGTACCGGGCCACATAGGAAATACTTTAGTTTTTTTCCATGGTATTTGCAATTGAACCAAGAAGGTCAATTTTATTTTCCATACCTTGCTCTACATCATGTTCATCCAAATCTGGTGCTCTTCCACCCACAGCGGGCCCTCCCTTGCGAACTTGCAGTACTCCACCGCCCCCACAGGCCCACACCTACCGCTTGCATGTGGGACTTCTTGGCAGATTAGCATGATTTTGATCCGCTTTGGCAAAAGTACCCCTCCGTCGACCCTCCTTTTTGGTTGGGAAGAAGCCACGTGCATACAGTGCTGGTCATATAATAAGTGATTAGTACTTACATTCACAATATTAAAATCATATACATACACAGTATATTATATATAATTACGGAAGCATTTATACAATATAGCCTGCAAGGCCTAACATAGTGCAATGGAAAAGGCAAAAGTCTTGTAATTTACCACATTACCCTCAAGCAACTGGTAAGGTATAAACCCTAGAAAAGCTCGTCATAATATTCCCCATAACCTACGGCATATAATGTTTCGTCGAGGTTTTCTTATTCTTTACCTGATAAACAACAACAATGTTAAGTACGTACGTACTCAGCAAGACTTGTACACACACACACACACACACACACACACACACACATATATATATATATACTAGTTATATGCCCGTGCGTTGCTACGAAAAACAAAATTGATAACGAAAAATAAAGATTAAAAAAAAAAAAATACTATTTCATAAGATCAAACATCTATCTTTAACGCTTCGTTTCTTGCAAAAGCTGGCTAATTAAAGATCAAACATATATCTTTAACGCTTCGTTTCTTGCAAAAGCTGGCTAATTAAAGATCAAACATCTATCTTTAACGCTTCGTTCTTGCAAAAGCTGGCTAATTAAAGCAACGCTTCGTTTCTTACGTAGGGTAATTAAGTAGGGCAATTAAGCAGGGCAATTAATGTGACGTGGGAAGAAACTCTCACTTTATATAGTAGAGATATATATATAGGAAAATGGATCCATACCCCTGGGAGTACGTACTCCCACTCTCAGTATACCGCTTAAATGATGTTGCTATACCTCTTTATTCTTTTAAGTATACTCTAATACTGATTATAAGATACTTCAAAGTGAATTCTACGAAAAATTTCATTAAAGTCCACCCTTTATAGCATAATTTGTTTATATACTCTTTTTACATATGAAAAAGAGTATATAGCTAAAAAATAAAGGGCTCTGATCAATTTTTTTCAACAATATCGCATTGTAGTATCTTAGAATTATTATTAGAGTATACTGAAAGTGATAAAGGAGTATAACGTATTCGTTTAAGTGGTATACTGGAGGTGGGAGTACGTACTCCCAAGAGTACGGAAAAGGCTGCCTATATATATATATATATATATATATATATATATATATATATATATATATATATATATATATATATATATTAGATGCAGACTTATGTCAAAGGAAAGGCTTCTACGGTTATTTTGCATAAAGTGAATTTGAATTATAAATGTTGGATAATAAATTACAAATGGAATTTTGTAAAAGGAACTTGACATGTATATAAAAATACCAGGTATAAACAATATAATCATAACAAATCACAGTTCCTCCATGAATATGAGCAACGATTCGTCCATTTACCTGCCAACTCGTGGCATAATATTTTGAAACAAACTTTTCAACAGTGTTTCCAATATCCATTTTCAATTCCAACTCATTTTATGAAAATATCAAAACATCTAACTATGTGATGACTTTAATAAGTGCCCTTGATCGCGAGCGTGGTTTTTTAAAAAGTTTTAATTCTGCAGAGTTGTACAATTTTAACCACAAGATATGATCAACTCTTTTTGCCATGCATTTTTAAAAAACTTCTTTTGGTGTGTTACAGAGAATTCATAACATAACCGTTATATTACCTAGCTAGCTCTAGGTTTTGATTTTAAAGATTAAATTATCTGAGCTTGTCTTCTGATTAACGGTGTTATTCACTTTAGAGATGCTAATTAATGCCGAAGAAGTTCATGGAATTTATAAACTCAACCCCTTCCTGATTTTGGGCTTTGGACAAACCAACTAGACTCAAATTGAATCGGCCCCACTAGTCATGCATGTCTTTTAAAATGCAAAATCCATGTGGGGGTCTTTATAAGACATATTTGTATATGTATGTATGTATGTATGTATGTATGTATGTATGTATGTATATTTTGAGCTTAATCAAACACTCATTAGGTTTTGACATTTGATTTCAAGGGGGTATTTAAACTGAGTCTGCTAAGTTAGTTTTCTGATTATAGTTGTGTAGAGCCCCCATTTTTGGTACAGAATACCAACAGTGGGCTCCATGTGCATATGGTACTAGTCCCATGATCAGTGGTTAGTACGCACAATGTATTACATATAATAGCAAAAAAATTTATACAATTTGACCTGTGAGGTCATTTAGAGTACAGTGGATAAATCGGAAGTCCTGTAGTTTGCCACATAACCCTCAGTCAACTGACAAGGAAAGGACCCTAGAAAGATTCAACGTGATATTTCTCATAGTCCTGCGATATAGAAAATGTCGTTAGGGTTTTCTGTACCTTCACCTAAAAACAACAACAATAGCAAGGTTGAGTACATTGCGTACTCAGCGAGACTTGAAGTGTTTGCAAACCTAGAATAAATGCAGACTGTACAATGGAAAGGCTTTCATGGTTATTTTGTATAAAGCCAATTTGAATTATAAATACTAAATAATAGATTAAAAACAAAATTTAATAAAAACAATTTGACAGGTGTATAAAATAACAAGTATAAAAGCATAAATAGAGCAACTTACAATCTTTCGTGAGCCACAACATCCAATGCTGACACCTGGCAGAATATCTAAAAATAATCTTTGCCAACACATGGCACAACAGCTGAATTCAATCTTGCCAACACATGGCCAAGCATCGAAACATCTATGGGGTAAACTTTCCAATACCATTTTTCAAGTTCCAATTCATTTTATGCAAATATCAAAACATCTGACCACGCGCATCTAGGGGAGTTCTAACCACAGTTAGCCGTAACTGCAATTGGGTTTACGATGATGGTCGGCGGCGAGCTTCAGTCTTGTTCATCGCGGCAACAAACTAGGCTACCTCAGTATCAATTAACGGTCATTCAAGCATCTATGAAGCTTATAGAACATCAAGGGATGTCTCACTGGGAGAGTGAAGCTTCGGTGCGAGCTATCGACGGAACACCGAACTTGGAGAAGGTGATCATCGTGGAGGTGGAGCTACGGTGATCCACGGGCCAAATTAACTGAGGGGTTCAGTTTGAAACCTGTTGGAGTTGCTTTGTGTGCAGTTAATTGGAAAATGGTACAGTAGAGTGAAATAGGCGGCGATTTGGTCACGGTGGCGATTTGGTCGAAGTTGAAGAAGAATGGGGGAATTCGGGCTCAGTTCAAGGTATGATAGTAGTGAAGTTTCACCAAAGGTGGCTTTGTGTTTTAATATAGCATTGAGGTGGTTCCTAAAGGGTTTAAACCCGAGATTAGCTCTTGTGGCTGAGAAAGCTCAAGGCGGTAGGGATGCAAATGGGCCGACCCTAGGGTCTTCTTTGGCCCACCTTAGTTCATTTGTTTGCACTAAAAACTTAATTTTTACTCCACCTTTTAAGTTTTAGTGCAAACAAATGAACTAGAGTGGGTCAAAGATGACCCTAGGGCCGGCCCATTTGCATCCCTACAAGGCGGCACTAAAAGTTGCCTGGGAGAGGAAAATTTTCGGTCTTTACAGGCATAGGGTATGGGCGAAGTCGGGTCAGCTTGATGTGGCCTCGAATGGCATGAATTTGTGGTGAGAAATGACAAGAACAAAGGCGGTGGAGATGAGATTTTCTCCGGTCATCTCGCTAGAGAAAGAGAAGAGTAAAGAGGGAAGGAACGAGACGATACTGACATGTGGGGTCAGGACCACATGTCAGCGATTAACGAGAAAGGAGAGAGATTGAGCGGCTGATGTGTGGGACTGAGTAAGTAGAGGGCCCACCTGGCAGTGATATGAAGAGAAGGGGTCAGCTGAGTGTAATTAATGAGGGGGGTTCACATGTCAGGATAGGGTCAAAATTCCAGTTCTTTATTCAGAAAACCGAGTTGGAGCATTTAATTAGGGTGTCAAACCTAATGATGAATTTCTAAAACTCTTTTAAAATAAACGTGGGTAACTTTTATAACTCCTGTAAAAAAAATTCAAATGGAACTTCTTTGTAGATGTTTTTATAAAATTCTAACATTCTTTTCTCCTTCTATTTTTCATTTAATTAAGGGTCCAAATGTGATAAAAAAAATTTAGAACTTTTTTTGAATATTTTAAATGGTCTTCGTAACCTTCAATAAAAATT
The DNA here is from genome assembly GCA_036346355.1 of Rhipidocladum racemiflorum. Classification (NCBI taxonomy): domain Eukaryota; kingdom Viridiplantae; phylum Streptophyta; class Magnoliopsida; order Poales; family Poaceae; genus Rhipidocladum; species Rhipidocladum racemiflorum. Next base: position 80,338,264 of record CM070583.1, on the reverse strand, counting down.
TCAACTTCATATATGACATAACTATTTTATATTAATTATGACATTATGATTCTCACAATTTCAAACTTTCTATTTTTAAATCCTAAGGGGTACTAAAATTGAGTTTTAATTTTTGATATTTTTGTTAGAGGTAGGTATTACCATGCTCGAAGTCCAGTAAAAATTCTTGGTCAAGATAAGGTTTACAAAAAAATAAAGAAATTCTAAGATGACCAGGTTTTTAGTTAAAATACATAAATGTTCACTTCTTTTCATTAATAAATGGATTCGCACTCATTTTTGACTGACCAAAAGTGTTTCTAGATATTTCTAATAGTTTAATATAAATTTTCCAGATTTTTGCTTCATTTTACCTTTTACCATTTACTTTATACCTCTTTACCATTTACCCTTTTCTTTGATTTTTGGTTTTCTTTTAGGGCAACACATGGAAAATCAATTAAAACTAAATAAAATCATAGATTAAATACATTCAAATTTGAATCCCCCCTTTTCATACTATTGTATTTTTTCCACATAAGCCTCCATGTATTTCATGGAGCAATGCTATCCCTTGTTCTAAGGATATACATTTCATCAAAAATCCATGTGTTCCTTTTTATATAGAGTATTATCGAGTCTTTTGATTAATCTATCTTTTTCATGTATATCCTCAAGCAGTGTCCCATATTCTAGATAGGTTTTAAATGATTTAGCCCAATCCGCATCCTACTCAAGGACTTCGACCTCATTTCTGGTCGGGGACTCTTCTATAGAAGTATCTATAGAAGGTTTAGACAAATATTCAAGAAATACACCTATTGGAACAGGCGATCGTGAGGAGCCAAGTTTGGTTAATTGGTCAGGTAAGAGATTATCTTTAAGCAAAATGTATTGGACTTCAAAATCAATGAAGTATTTTTCTAATTTCCTCACTTCATTCAGGTAGTGAGACATTACCTCATCGGACATCCTTTATTCCTTGCTAACCTGATTTATGACTAATTATGAATCACCTTTCGCTAAAAGCCGATGGACTCCAAGGGATTTTGCTGCTTGGAGCACGATTAGAAAACTTTCATACTCTGCTATATTATTGGTAGTTGAGAATTGTATCTAGATTACGTATTGTAAATGGTCACCTTGAGGCATAACCAGTACTATACTAGCCCTTGAACCTCTTATTTCTCTTTGAACCAGCAAAGTATAGAGTCCAGTGGTTGGTATCAGTGAAATTCTGTTCTATAGAAAGCTTACTGTTAGTCCACTCGGCAATGAAATCTGCCAAGATTTTTGACTTGATTGCTGATTGAGCGATGAAATGGATACCAAAAGATCCAAGTTCAACTACCCATTTAGCAATCCGACCAGTTGCTTCCTGGTTATGGAGAATGCTACCTAAAGTGAAATATGAGGGTACTGTAATCCGATGTGATTGAAAATAATATCATAATTTTCTTGAAGACATTAATAGGCCATAGATGTGGGGGCTCCAGTCCTTGAACAATGATTCGAGTCATTACTATTGCGTCGGACTGGGAATTAGCGCAATCCGTAAGATTCCTAATAACTTTTCTAAAACCGTACCTGGATTGAGGCCAATCAATCAGCCTTTTGCACGCAACACACGCTCATGGGCCAACTAGTTGATACCAATCCGAGCTTCCCGCAAATATGTGATCATGTGCTAGTTCCCTAGATCAGTAGCCTAGCACCACATATTCTTTTTTTTGTAATGCATTAGTTCACATATACAATTGCAAAGGACAATTATATTAAAGGAATATAATTATTACATATGGTTCGAGTTTTATAGTTTAGGTCGACCGGCCAGATACAGCACAAAAGAAAAACCAAAATAGCAATTATAGCGGCGGCCGCGGTGTGCCATCCAACCCAGAGGCAACCGACTGGTGTAAGACCTAGCTAGCCGTCAAACGCATCGTCTGGACCCGATTCGTGCAACTCACCATCTGGGTCGCCTTCATCTTCACCTGCTGTCGGGACCCGAATCTGCAAATACGGACCCTCTGTGTATTCTGTACTAGTCCAGGATCACGCTAGTACACACAGTTAAACAGGGATGAAGTACCACAATCATACACAGTGGAATTAATAATAAAGTACTTCAAACATTAAATAAACTGGTTACAAGACCTTAAGGTCAACATACAAATAGTCTGCCACGCAGGGCTTACAATAACAAAAGTAAATAATCAGCAGCGGAACAAAGAACGTCGGTGACACCCATCAGTATGCCACAGGCAACTGACAAGGTTCAACTCCTAGATAATCGCCTCCTCGAGGAACTTCGCCTTCCCCGAAGTTGTAGTCTTCTCCTCAACTGATGATGGTGTTGAAAGCAAGGGTGAGTATACAACATACTCAACAAGTCATGCACAGAAGTGCATGTCTAATAACTATATGCAGGTTTATTCCAAAGGATAGGCTCATTTGGTTCTTTTGCATAAAACAGCATTTTACTTTCAAATACTCATACTAGATTCAAATTGATAAAACCATACTATAATATGAATTTCAAAGTCTTTCATCAGTGGTTTGGCACAAAGCCCTAGTCAAATTCTTCATCGGCACGAAGCCACCCAATTCCACATTTTATTTTCAGAAGATCTAACCCTTGACGTAATCCCCGAGCTTTGTCCAGTACCGTGGACTCGGCTATTCGAATAGATTGATACACTCTGCAGAGGTTGTACACTTTTCCCACATGATACAGTCTCACACCACAAAGGCGATCAACCGTAACGAAGCTTTTCGGAAACTTCCATCTACACCGATGACCCTCGCCGGTTTTGCCTTCACTACTACTTTCCCCACGAAGGACAAAGTGTAGGACCGACAAACACCGTTGTACAGGGTACCGGCACAGCCCCAAAGACACTCCCCATACAGCTACTCCCGACGTAATCGCCACCCCGAGGTATCAAAGGTAAGACTTCGAAACTTACTAGACTAAGACTGTCCCACCTCACCCATGTGGTTGTAATGGAATACTCGGTTCAAAGGCTTGCAAGGTTAAGTCCTTAATCGCCCAGGGCAAGACATTCATCACTCATCCTCGACTCCAAACAACTCACAACACTCATCCCACTGACACGAAGGCCGTTTATTAATTATCGCCACGAAGGCCCACCTCGGCATAAAGCCTCTTACCACTTGCCCGGCTAAATCAATCCCACCCATGTTCATCTATCAGGCAACGATGCCAACAAAGATTTTCGCCACCGTGTAGAACCATGAAGGTACCTACACTTCACGTCAATCCGTGACAAGATCACACTTAACATTCCAAAATCAGTTCATTTGTCATTAGTCAAGATTATTTTGCTGTTTTGGAAATATCATCAGCGCAAGCATTTCTAAGCAACTAGTCACGGTCTAGCCTCCCGTGTTGGCACATACATAGCATCCAACATATTAAATTTCCCAAACTTAGGGTGACAAAGGTGATACATGGCATACAATTCATAATACAAGGTTGGAATTAACAGTTAGGGCATTTAACTAGTTTTCCCAAAATTAAATTAATTCATTTTAACAAGATAGCATGCATACTTTGAATCAAAATACTATTTAAAATGCTAGGGGCAGAATGGTCAAAGCATGACTTGCCTTCGAAAAGCTGATGATCCTGATCTAAGAGTTGATCTTGAGCTTGGTCTTCAACTTCCGCACAGTTCAACGTCTACGCGTAACAGATATACAAATAAACACACAAAAACAACGAATAAACACACATGCAGAAAAATACTACAAATCAAACTAGCGCGTACTTTCTTGAAAATTTTCAGATAATTAGTTTAGCATTTTCTAAGATTTATAAAATTTATTCTGGAATTTTTGAACGTATAGTTTAAGAGATACAAAATTCGTAACTTTGGACTTTCCGCAAATAATTTAACAGTAAATATCTAATCATAAAATTTCATAAAAATTACTGTAGAAAGGTATTAATTTCTAATAATTAACAAAATTTGTTGCAAGCGATTCAGACTTAAAACGAATTTGTAGCGAAAAAGACAAATTTCACAAATACCGAAAATTAACACATGTAATTCACTTTTCCTAGTTTGCATGGCACTGTTCGGCTTGACTTGGAAATTCATGCACGCACTGGTTCGGTGAATACACCCTACTAAAAATGAATATATATATATGCTTACATACGTATATATACACGTATACAAATATATGGAAAGTTATACTAGCGATTCGGTCGAACATATCTGCGTGCAGATCAACCAAAAATAACCGCAGGTACACACATATACATATATATACACGGGTATACTAACCGAATATAACTGCAGGTACACATATATATGTACAACACAGTGTGTATATATATATGTATACATGCTACGACTAATATAGAAATATGCATGCGCCAAATTTTACCTAGCGAGTATTTTATATACAAGTATATATGTGTCTGTTCAACTATACCTATGTATATATATACCTACGCGAATATATAAACGAGATAAAAATAGGAACAGAGCGCGCGCAAGAGAGATGAGGGACTACCTGGTGGCGGCAAAGAGTGCACTGGCCGACGCAAGAGAAGGCGTCCAAGAAAGTGCACCGGCGACGGCGACGTCAACGGCGGTAGCGACGGCGACAACGACGTAGACAGCAACAGCGACGACGACGAGACAGCGGCGACAACGAGGGAAGCACGGGGTCAGCCGATCGAGCAGCGGCGACTAGATGATAGTCGGTCGCCTGAGTCGGCAACGGCAGCGGCGACGCGACGGTGGCGGCTCCAACGACGTGGCGACGGTGACGGCGTACACGGCGTCGACCACAGCGGCGAAGGCGGCGATGATGACGACGACAGCGACGTAACCGGCGGCGGCGACGACGGCGGCGTAAGAGACGGCAACGCAAGAGGCGTCGACGGCGACGGTGGCGACGCAGGGGAAGGTGACGGCAATGACAGCGGCAGTGGCGACGGCGGTGACGGCAGTAGCACGGATTGTCGGCGCGAAAGGAGGCGAGGCCGGAGAGTGCGCCGGCGGCGACGGCAATGCGACGGCGACGTCAACGGCGACGGCGACGATGGCGGCGGCAATGCGGCGATGGCGGCATCAAGTTCGGAAATGACAGGAAGTTTACTCGTTGCAAGAGATGGAAGGGCTACTAGTTCATGTGTTGCCTGGAAATTGAAAGATGTATGTGTGTTGCTAGTAGTGCAGACACCTACATGCGTTGCTTTAATGGAGGAAATGGCTGGAGTACAAGACAGAGAAAAAGGAAACGCCAAGAAACTAGCAACGTACAGGAACTAATGGAGAAGCGGCTGGAAACGAAAAAACTTCATGCGTGCATATAGGGAAAATGGCTGGAAAGCTAATTGTCCAGGAGAATGTAACTTCATGGCTTCGTGCATGCAGGTATGGTACACATATACGTGACTACATGAGGTACATATACATATGTACGCCTACATGATCTCGGAACGGTTTAGAATAAAATAGCAAAAAGGTTCTAGAGATCCTGAAAAATTCCTCCAAAATACTAGAAACTATTTGGAACTTAACAAAGTTGGTTTCGTGATTTTTCGACGCGTGGATTTTTCGTAAAAATTCTTCTAGCGAATCAGACACCTGTACAGATTTTTGTAAAATCAACGACTTAAGTTATATAGCATGTTTTTCGAAAATATTTGAAGCGAACACTCTCGTCTACCAATTATCTTAATTATCAACAAAATTTTAGATTTTATGCTTATGCGAAAATGCGTGACATTTATTTAATGTGATTAGTTCAATAGACTTCCATCCGAATTAACAGCGAGGACTTTAAATAATTCTGAAAAATTCAAATAAACCCAGAAACACACTAATTAAATTAAAAGCAAATTTTGGGATGTTACACCTGCGCCTTTTGCTTCTCACGTTTTCAATTAGAGCAAACGGTGACTACACGTATATACTTGCAAGACTTTAGTGTTTGTAAGTATAATAAAATGCAGGCTATGTCAATGAAACAGGTTTCTACACTAGTTTCGATTTGCATGAGGTAGAATTTATTTGCAATAGAATAATAATTTCAAACCATTCGGCAATTGACAAGAGCAATTTGTAAAGAAAGTAATTTGCAACAAGTATTTCGTAAAATCCATGATTCACATTCCATCCAACCGATTACCATATCCATCCACCAACCGATTTATCAAATCATCACACGGATGATTAGGTTCACCATTTCCTTTTCCATACCATCGATCTAATCGTTATACATATCCAATTCATCCATACCAAATCTGATCCACCAAACCAATTCCCAGATAGCCCAAACCATTTTTCCAAAACTATTTTCAAAAAACCAAACCAAAAGTCTATACTTGATAGTATTTTCCAAGCTACTCTTGACCGTGAGCGCGACTAATCGATTAGATTTATTCTTTGCAGAGATTATACACTATCACCCACATGACACATTCTAGTAATCATATCAACCATGCCACACGATACTCATCGTACCCATTTTGCTAGACTGTGATGAAACCGTTCTATTTACTAGGGTCTAGCCTTTCACCAGCTTCATTGATGTGCGCCCCTTGCTATGGGTGGGAGCTCAGCTGAATACCCAGTACTCTCCCAGACCGAGTGGAAGTACAGCTTGTACACATAGTACTGGTACTTTTTCTCCAACCCGCTTCACATATAGTTCCAACGATGGCTTGCGCTCCATCGTGCCTTTTACCCAAGGCAAGGCATACACCATTGTATTGGAATACGCCAACCCCGGTGCTTCGGCGAGGGAGTACCTAGAACAACATCAGTACCTTCGGTTTCTGTCCAACTGCTTCGGCCTACCATAATGCAAGGCTAAACACCAGCTCCTGTACTGAGTTAAGGCTATCCCATACTAGCACATGTGATTGCACTTTATGACTCAGTAAATAACATCAAGTTTAGTCCTTAGGGTGACACAGGCGAGTCCTTCACTCGACCGCCCGGCCTAAATCAATCTTTTCCCTTTTTGCTTTCCATTTTTACCAAAATAACCATTTTAACCAAAACCACCGCTCCAAAACCCGGTTTGTATCCAAAGAGATTTTGATTGATTCGCACCACCGATATGACAACATCATATCTACTGTGTGTCTAAGCTTATGCAGGTACTATTCATATATCCCTTTAGACATTTATTGCAGTGTCTAACCCTAACTTAGAGTTCAATAAGGTTCTCATGTCCAAAACGATTAAGGAGATCCATCAATTGGGTTATAACTACCAAATCCCACAATGTAGCAAATTTACTGAAATTACACGCATGCATAATAATTTGACAATTCAAAATAGATTTTGCAAGTATGGGTTCAATATAATCAAAGGGGGTGCTTACCTGTTTGCTCTTCGTCGAACATGCTCTCGGGGACGTAGTCAGGATCCTCGTCGGCAACCTCAGACACGTCAACGTCTACACGATCGCATGACAAAAGAAACAGCAAAAAGAACGAATAAGAATAAATCAAACGAGGCAATTAAGAAGCAATTACAAAAGCAAAGCTAAGCTAGCAAGCGAGGGAAAAATTAGACAAAAAGAAATCTAAATTAACCCTGAGCCCGGCAGTACCGGCATGGGATGGTCGGTAGTACCGCGCTACCCGGCAGTACCGGCCCTCAGGCCCGGTAGTGTTGGAGGAAAAAGGGGAGCTCTCTGGAAAATAGCTACCGGCGTTCCAGCAAATTTAGGGTTTGGAAAATTTGGATTTTGCGCAAATGAACTCGGAACTTCGATACGATCACACAGTTAGGTTCCTAGCAACGCTAGGGACCCATTCATATGGGTCTCACCAAGTTTCAACTTCGTTTCCCGATTTCCCGCTTTACGAACACGAAAATCCTAATTATCACCAAATCTCGATTTCAACCCAAATCGAGTTCAAACTCAATTATTTTTGTGAGAATCAAACTTAAACAGCATCGGATATACTCAACAGTCGTTTTCTTGACTTTTGGATCTAGGGTTTTCAAGGGAAACTCCAAAATCACAAAAATGACTTTTAAGCAAATAAATATGATTTAAGTGGTAATTAGGGTTTTTGAATTGGTTCTTTCACGCTAACTAATTCTTTAGGGCCTAATCTAGCTCTAGGAACTTAGCCAACCAAAGATTAGCCTCACTAACTAGGTTTTCTAGGGTCAAATTAAAATGAATAAAAGGGAGGGGAATAGAAAAGTTAGGGTTTTGAGCTCAAATCTCAACAAATCGATCTAGGGTTTGATTATACCCACCTTGGGCCTGCTTGGGGCCTAGAGAAGATGCTCCACACCTAGGGCTTGCTTCCGCTAGAGCTCATATCACCGGAGAGAGGAGAGGAGAGGAGAGGAGAGGAGAGCTCGAGTGGGGAGATGGAGGGAACGAGAGAGAGAGAACTAGAGAGTGGATGGGGGAGAGTGAGAGAGAGTGAGGGGCTTAATGGGGAGGGGAAAACCCTTCGGAACCGGCTGAGGTGGCGGCGACGGGCAACCGAATAGCTACATGGCGCCATTGCCCCTACCCCGTCGGCTCGGCCAGCACTATCGCTCCTTAGGGGTGGTCATGCCGCATGACCGGTAGTATCGGCCCTAAGCTGGCGGTACTGCCACTCTTGTAGCAGAAACTCCGATTTCTTCGCAGAATTGCTTCGAAGATCGAGATTTCTCTCGGGGAGCTCTTGGGAAGGGTTTAGGGAATCCATAGGAAGGCTTTAGGATTTAGATTGCTAATAATTTCTAGTAAACTCGCGGGTTAGGGCTTCGGTCAATAACCGTCCGAAATAGTTCGAACGATTAAACCCTGACGCGACCAACTCCAAATTAAGAACCAATTAAGTGGCAAAACAAGATTAGGCACTTAATTAACTAATTACAGAAATAGGACATTAGAATAGAGTTGTTTTTGAACTTGAGTGTATCTCTCCTTTGGTCCGTGTAAAACTTCACTTATAGTATACACAGGTTTTTGAACCTTGTCTCGTTCGACGATCAAGATAGCACTAACCACATTATTTGTAGCGGCTAGATAAAGCAATAGAGGCTCACCTAAACTGGGTGAAACCAATGTAGGCGGGCTTTGCAAATAATTTTTAATGTTTCAAAAGGCCTTTTCTGTTCATTCGACTAGTGAAATTTATCATGTTTTCTTATTACCTTGAAGAAACGTAACTCACATTCTCCCGATCTAGATATAAAGCGACTGAGAGCAGCCAACTCATGTTCTCCTGATCTACATATAAAGCGACTGAGAGTAGCCATCTGACCAGTTAATCCTTACACTTTTTCACTAAAGAAGGACATTTTAAGGATTCAATGGCTTGAATCTTCTCGGAATTAGTTTCAGTTCTACGTGAACAAACAAGGAATCCTAGCAATTTACCAGAAGAAACCCCAAAAGTACATTCTTTAGGATTTAATTTTATTCCAAGCTTTTTCAAGTTATAGAATGTTTTGGCCAAATCCAACAATTTGTTAGAACTGATCTTGCTCTTTACAACGAGATCATCAACATAAGCTTCAAGATTTCTTCCTGTTTGGCTCATGAAAGTTTTCTGCATGAGTCGCTGGTACATGGCTCCAGTATTTTTTAGCCCGAATGGCATTTTATAATAGCAGTAGATCCCAAACGAGGTTATGAAGAAAGTTTTCTCTTCATCTTCTCTTTCCATGCTTATTTGTTGATAACTTGCATATGCATCCAGGAAACTCATCAATTCGCAACTTGTTGTTGAGTTGACCAACTGGTCTATTCGAGGCAAAGAAAAATAATCTTTTGGACAGGCGGTATTTAGGCTAGTAAAATCGATGTACATTCGCTACTTACCATTTGTCTTCTTGATCATAGCCGGGTTCGCAAGCCAATCAAGATGATTAACTTCACGAATGAAACCAGCCTCTAAGAGTTTATTCAATTCTTGTCGGATATCTTCTTACCGATCAGGAGGGAATCACCGTAGTTTCTACTTCACTAGTCGTATGTCAGGTTGAATAGCTAATATGTGCTCTATTACCTCTCTTGGGACCCAGGTGTTTCCACGCAAACACATTTGCGTTAGCCCGGAGGATGGCAACGAGCGCGTATTCCTATTTAGCATCTATTCATGATCCTATCTGAACAATTTTTGACTGGTCAGCAGGATCAATCGGAACGAGCTTTATTTGCTCATTCGGCTGAGGATTACCTTTTAGCCTCTCTAACTTGCCAAATTTGTTAATCCGCATCACTAGAATTCTTTAATGGCAGTTATCGACAATCTCATGTAATTTTTTATCACAATTTAGTTTAGTAGTTAGATATTCTTGCACATTAATCACGCCTTTAGGATCAGGTATCTTGATGCTCTGGTAGGCATAATGAGTAACTGCCATGAATTTATTGAGTGAAGGTCTACCCAAAATGGCATTATATGCAAACTCAAAGTCAACAATTTCAAATAATATAAACTTCGTTCGAAAATTGCGGGTATCTCCAAAAGTGACAGGTAACATAATCTGTCCAATTGGAGTTACCGGGGACAATCCAAAGAAAGTATTTGTCACTGGTCGGATCTTAGAACGAGGAGTTTGTATTTCGTCAAGAGTATGGATAGAAAGTAAGTCTAATGAACTTCCTCTATCAATTAAAATTCTTCCTACATTGCAGTTACTAATTGTAGGAGATACTACCAAAGGAAGCTTATGAGAAGTAGGCATACCTTTTGGACAATCGTCCATGTTGTAGGTGATCGCAAAAGCCGATCACTTTAGAAAGTCTGGTCTTCCTAGTCTGGTGTCGATGTTATTGACTTCCCCCCAAGAAGATTTAAATTGTTGCTTAGAAGAATATGCAGGTGATCCACCGAAGATCATGTTGACATGATTGTCTGGTTTTTGATAATTCATGTCTTTGTCACCATCCGCATTTTATTATTTTGTCCTTCTGGTAAGGTCGACATAGGACCCTTACCCGAGTATAATTCATCCATGTGCCTTTGCCATGTGTGGCAATTGCGCAGATCGTATCCTAGTGCAAACTGGTCATCTTTCCGACCAGATTTTTTTTTCCAAGGACTTTTATCCTTGGAGAATGCAAGTCATTCAGAAATACCTACAATCTCTCTTTGAGAGGTCTTGTTACCCTTTTTCTTATTTTTTACTCTTGTGATCTTCAGGCATGAAGGATTTTTTAGGTTTGTGATTTTCAAAAATCTTTAAACCTGGTTGGGGTGGTGTATAGCCTTTGTCGACTATATGGTTCCATTCAATTGCCTCGTGCGCATTTGAGTACCGATCTGCCATATCGAAAAGTTCTGATATGGTGGATGGTGGTGAATGTTAAGGTCCTTCGTAAAATGCTTGTAGCGCATAGCCTACTTAAATGCACAAATTACGAAATCATCAAATATATTTGGAATTGTATTATAAACCTCCATAAACCTTTTAATAGACAGGCGTAAATTTTCATCAGCTGCTTGGCAAAGACGATGCAGGTTGTATTCTTTACCCGGCTTTGCATAACAACTCTTAAAATTATTTAAGATAGCATGGCATAAATTTGCCCAACTGAAAATGGATCCTTTCGGTTGATTAAATAACCAAGTTCTTGCAGATCCTTTAAGGACAGTAGGAAGATAATTCGCCATTACCTTCTCATCACCTCTAGCAACTTGGATGGCGGTGGTATATATTTAGAGAAATTCTGATAGATTTTGAGTTCCATCATAACTTTTCAAAGGACCCAGCTTGAATTTCTCAGGCCAAGTGACATTCCTGAGCCCTGGAGAAAGGTTTTACATCATGTATACAATCTCAAACATGTTCGTACGTTAGGCATTTGTTCTGTATAATTAGGAGAACTAGGTTATTGCCAACCACGATTAATGTTTTCACCTAGGCCAAACCTGTCGAAAGCGCTTCTCTTTCGTGACTCACTCCTCTGTTGGTGGTCAAAGCTCTGTTGACGCCGACCAAATGAGGAATGATCCACATGGGAATCAGCCAGAGACCCCATGGAAGGGGATATGCTTTGTGCTTCTACATCAGTTTCTTACAGATTAGCAGCCAAAGATCTTATGAATGGTACATTATCCCCATCCGTAGGTTGATTTAAAATGGCACTAGTTAATATGCGGATTTTTTTCCCACAAGAGTTTCCTCTTCTGAATTACTTGGAACCAAGTTTAGGTCCTTTACCGCCAACCTTAGAATCTGTGGTGTGGTCGGAAGGGCCTGTTGAGGGATCCGGCCTTCGCAAGGTCTCGAGTTGGCTGTTGTGGCATAAGCATCTTACCTCTTCCATAGCCTTTTATTTTGCAATTGCGAGGCCCTCGCATTACTCCTAAGCGGCTTTCTCTATCTTTTCCTGAGCTTCGCATTGTTCGCGCTCCACTCGTTGTGCATCTATCTCTTCCGTGATCGCAAAAATACAGAATCTGGAGCTGACAGATGGGGTGAGTACTCCCTCATCAGGTGATGATGATGGGGCATAATCGAGTTTAAGACCTCAGAGAAAATCTTCTGAAGATAAACTCTTATAGAAGTTATTGTCATTCCGGTAAACACAAACATTATTGACTTCTATAGGGCATGCACCCTGGTTCTCTGCCTCTGAGACAGGGGTAGGTATGGGATCATTCTCACTCCCTGATTTTGCCTCAAGAAGTGGTGCTCCCGATGTAGCCTCCTACGGTTTGGATGAAGTTGACAATTTCTCCTTGGTAACAGATTCAGAGTAGAAGTCGCATTTACCTTCTTCCTTGATGAAGTCATGGACGGTGAAGTGAGCGCAGTCAGCGAGATCAACTGAATTTTGTTCATTCATGGCTTATAGCGACTATACATTATCTTTTTAATCTTGATTTATGATGGAGGCCCTCCTTCTAGCGCCAACTGTCAATATCCAAAGACCCGATGGGTCCTAGATCGAGCTTACGAATGTAATTTGGGTTGCTTTTATCTAACAAATCAAAGATTGAAAAAAGTAGGAAATGGGATTGCTCTTTTATTAGTCACGTGTATTTGACAGAGTATACGCTTTTGAATGAAGAAATAAAATCACTACTACTAATCTTGCTACTGTCTTGTCTTGTCTAGTCGTGTGTGATCTTCTTCGCTCTCGTCTCTCTTTCTGCTTGCGTAGGTCTCCTATTTATTCCGGATGAAGGGATGATAGTTATCATCTTCTAAGAGGTACTTTCTCACCAAAAGATATCCTCCCACCAAGAGGTGTTTCTTTGTGAAGAGGCGTCTTCTCTAAAGGAGCAACTTCCAATCAGTTATCTATTAGAGAGACAGTTTTCCGCACGTTATTCCTATGCGGAGGTAACTTCCCTTCCAACCTCGTTCAGGTTAGGACACGTTAGACTCGTGTGAGGGTAACTGCCTCTCTGACTAGTCACAGGTCGAGGCGAAGACTTTTCAACACCCGACCAAATTGCTAGTCAGAGCAATTGAATAGGTTTACCCCAACCTGCGTATACTTAGCTAGTTGGGGTAACAAAGGTATATCTTATTCTTCACTAGTGTCTTGTACACTGGTCGAAAATATTTCCACATGACTAATTTTAACTCTAGTAGAAATTCGTAACCAGGTAATGGGCCTTGGGTTTTATCCTTTACTCATGGGCTTCTTTTCCTTTCATAAGAGTACAGGCCTAAAAAATAGGATAGGAGATATTAATCGCCGTCACTTCTCTAGATGCAACACATGCAACTAGAGACCTTCTCTCTTTGCTCACAAGGTGCAACACATGCACAATTGAGAGGAAGGTTCATGTTGAGGAGATCATGAATCGTTACCCTTGACGCACAGAAGCAACGGAAGACGAGTTGGAGAAGCTGGTTCTCACGTCGCACGCGTCGAGGTACAGGAAGTAGATGTTCACATCGTGTCGAATGTCTCCTCCTCACCGATCACCGTCATAGCACGTCGTCGTACGTACTCCTCCTTGACGATCAGCGCCGCAGCAACCACAACAGCGCCTCTACGGTATCCACACATCCGGGGATGGAACACCATGCGTCGGTGTGCAAGCACCGTGTCGCTCGGCAGGGGCAACGAAAGGTGGAGGCTAGGGTTCTGGACGAAAAGTATGTGTCCATGCCCACCCTTCTCCTCTCTTTATATAGCCACGCGATGAAACCCTAATCCAGGGCCCATCAGCGCGCTAAACCCACAAGGTCCATTAATTACGGATCCAATCTGAATTAATGCGTCCCAACCCATTAAGTGTGTGACCATATAGGTTCATGTACATTTGGACATAGATTCGGAAAACTCTTTTCCAATCCAATAGTCGGTAGCGGCTCCTTGCAGGGCATGCCAACTCCCAAACGCATATGATCAAATCGGATAGAACCTTTCAAAAGTACTCATGTAATAATCCCTTTGCCAGACTATATGAAGATTGAATTCAAGGCAAGAAGTATGTCATCCTTTGTCAATTCAATCCATCTCTCGTATCCGTGATATGTTAATAAGTTGTGATTGACTCCTCAATCACGGCATGGCCATGCACTTCCTTAATCATATCACACGAGTAGCCTAGACATATATCTCCGTTACACTGGAGTGGCAAATTCCATCTTGACTACTCACTTCCCTCTGCATGTTTCATAGTAAACATGAAAGCAACCTTTATAACTATCCGATTAGAAAATAGTGTTTGGTAACCCCAAGGTAAACTATTACACATGTAGGGAATGTGACAATATCAGGTCTAAGGATCATACATCTACTATGTATGAGATACACCGATGACACATACGAATGTAACATTCTCGCATTGTCTCATTGCGGGTCTACTAACCCATGTTCTTCAACATGCGTTCACAATGTATTGATGATATCTCCATATCCCACGATCTATAAAACATGATCATCGATCAGTACATGTGTTGATCTACTCATCGTTGTACTATACGATGATATCCGATCAGAGGCATTTATAGAATTATATCAATAAGTAAAGAGTTTTATAAACAAGTCACATACTTGCTGATCAAAATAATGATATACATTCATTGGACCAATAATCATATTATTATTCATAAACATAATCATGCTACAATCATCTATATGATTGCCTCAAGGGCATAACACTAACAGTTCACACTAGCTCAAGAGAATGCAAATAAAAACCAAGAGATTCTACACAAGAAACTCTATCTTATTTGCATCTCAGATCATTCAAGTATGGTTCTATAAGCTCTTGAGCTTTAGGCTCACACAAGAATAGCTCAAGGAGGTGCAGGAGCAGTAGCCAAGACCTCCCAAGTCGACCACTTTTAAAGTCCTTCGAAGAAAACTAGCCATTAGAACAAAATCATTGAAAAATCAAATTCAGACATTCTAATTTTCAAATTCAAACATTCTGTTTTACCCAATTCAGACATTATCAACGGTCACATGCAAACTAGTCGTTATAAGCAAAAATTTGGACATTCTAAATTGCCCAATTCAGACATTCTGAATTTTAGCTCCAAAACACAAATTCTGCCAAAATGTCCTAAAATCGAATTCGGACATTCCGAATATATCAATTTGGATATTCTCACAACACGATCTAAAAAAAGATCATAACTTTTTTCTCTGAAGTCTGATTTAGATGATCTTGGACTCTATAGAAAGCTTATCAAAAGGACTACAAATTTCACCCACTTTAAAGATTTAAGAAACTATAGATATTTTCATAGAACACAAAAACTCCAACAAATACACTCTCTGGAGTAAAGCTACCGGCCCAAAAGGATGGTACTACCGACCGGCGGTAGTACCGATCCCTACATGGCGGTAGTACAAGATTTCAAATCTTTGGGAGAATCTAAGAAACTTATTCTCTAGAAAATAACTATCGCACTATGAATTATGGTACTATCGACTTGTGGTAGTACCAGCCTCTACATGGCGGTAGCGCCGATCCTAGAGAAAATCACAAAAATGCACGCTCTGGAACATAACAACCAGCCCAAGGAGAGGTACTATCGAACCAATGGTAGTACCGACCGATAACAGCGATAGTGCTAATTCTAGAGAAAAGAATATGTTTCTTTCACAAAAAAAACTTCAATGCAACTAAAAACCAACATGAACAAACCTTGAGCCATGTGATGATCAACTCATGATAAAAAAAAATTGCAAAACATATTTACACATTCTAATCACATGCTCTATGAGAAATGCATGATCTTCAACTTATTTGCAAAAAACATTTGCAAATAACAATTCCATACAAAGAAACGCAATTAAGAAATGCAAACACGTGAGCTACGACTATTTACAAAATACATTCGAAAATATGAGTTCCATTCAAAGAAGAGTGAGCTAGAGCAAACGGATTGAGCCGTCAACATATGATGAGATTCAAGCTATAAGACTCGACCCCTCTTAATAGTACGACAAACCTAACTAGCAATTCGGTTTCTCATCCAAACACCAAGATCGGTAAAAGACTAGGAATACATTCTTAGCCCTACGATAATTTTACCTTAGACTTGAGCATCCACTTGGAGCTTTAGCTTGATGACTATCATCATCTCTCCAAGTTCGGGTCTTCGTCTTATTCATCAATGCATGATGAACTCCATTCACTTTGGAATCTTTTCTTGATGCTCGTCGACACATGATGACATCCTTCATCCTGAATCTTGACTTGATGACAATCAACGCGTGATTTCATCCAAAGTCTTCATCAATGGATTTAACCTATTTTTACAACTTTAAGGAAAATATTAGTCCAACAAATATGGTTGTCCCAATCATCAAAATAATCTATTAACACATAATAGAAGCCATATATTCTTTGATCTACTCCTTTGATGATTGACGACAACCCAAATACAATTGATTGAAATTAAAATTGTTCTTAAGTATATTAGTGCTACTAAAGCTTCATATACTTAAGCACTTCCGGTTGTCGTTAATCAACAAAGCACACCATCAACACATGATGGAGAGCCTATATCCATTGATCTATTTTCTCTGATGATTGAACGACAATCTAAAAACCAATTTAAATTGATATGGTGTATTTCAGCTACGCAAGTTTCATATACTCATGAGATAGGTTTCAAGGTAATGATCCTCAATATATGGAATGATGAAAAGTGATCAATATTATTGAGACCATCAAACATAGATTAAAATCTATTTAAATGTTTGCATACATACATACATATATATATACATATATATATATATATATATACATATATATATATATATATATATATATATAAAAGAACTTGAACCAATATGCACATATTTACATATTTAAAGGGATCAACTTGAACTTGAACCAAGGCGCAGGGTATTGCCGTATTGGGGCACGATGACGGCCTTGATGGCATGCTTGCTAGCATGGGTGGCGAGTAGGGCGGCACAAGTCCTGCGGCTTGGCACGTTGCCATTGGCGCGAGGAGGCATGGTTAGCCTGATGGCGTGACGGCAGGGCGCGACGGCGATGTGGCACCGAGAACTAGTGCATGAGCTTGAGTTACAGCGGTTGTGAGTGTGCACAGTGTGGCGTGGGTGTTCTCTGGCTGCACGGGGCCACACAAGCTAAGCCACTGCCATGCAGGCCCGGCCTGACGAGCGAGCTCGGGTTGTCAGCACGAGGGAAAAGAGGGAGGGAGGGAGGGAGAGAGAGCTAAGCATTTTGGGAAAGGCATAATTCCATGCTTTATATATTCCTACAGCAAACATGGTTTTTTATTAAGTGTGCTTTCCTTTTTTGGAATTTTTCGATTTCAATTAGAATTTAAATTTATAACTCAGAAAATATAGAATTTTCTAGATTTAGCAAACTAACTCCAAATTTTGTGAAAATTTTTGTGTGTGATCCTGAGCTTGTGCTAATGCTTTTGTAAAACTTTTAAATCATAAGTATGCTATCTGATTTTTAAAAAATTATTTTAGTGCTTCTGTTTTAATATAAAATCTAGTATTTGAATTTTTAGATGCATCAACTAAATTTAAAAATTCATTAAACTTTTTGGATAGACTCTTTGGATTATTTAGATCTTAAATAAAATATTTCTAGGCTTTTTTATGTTTAAATCCAAAATTTGAAATTCAAAAACCATAACTAGGTTATTTGAAAAGCA
Organism: Rhipidocladum racemiflorum; assembly: GCA_036346355.1. Taxonomy (NCBI): domain Eukaryota; kingdom Viridiplantae; phylum Streptophyta; class Magnoliopsida; order Poales; family Poaceae; genus Rhipidocladum; species Rhipidocladum racemiflorum. Next base: position 80,320,190 of record CM070583.1, on the reverse strand, counting down.
TTTTCTTTAAGTACAAACATTTCAAAAAACCAGGAAAAAAATCTGAAAATTCACAATAATCCCAAAAGAACAACTTGATGAGTTTTTATTTCATTTTGGTGAATCTTGGGATGCTATATAAAAGGTGGTAGTAAATTGTATTCAAGATAAACAATCGTACCACATTCACTTTAATTATTACTTTATTAGAGTACTAAATAAACTTAAATTGTACCAATTTCAGGTATTTAAGGAGACTGTAGATTTGGAAGGGCAATATCCTGAGCTGACAGAAGAAGCGAAATTGATTTTAAAGCAATAGTAACCATAGGTGGCTTCTTGGCAAACCAACCAAAAACCACCATGGAGTGGAGGAAGTTCAATGAGCGTATTAGTGCTGAGTTGGAGACGAATCCAAAACTTGAGACCATAAGAACCGTCCTCAATACAAGCTACGATGGTTTACCCTATCATCTCAAGTCTTGTTTTTTGTATCTGTCCATCTTTCCTGAAGACCACAAGGTTAGCCGGGGACGCTTGGTGCATCGGTGGACTGCAGAGGGTTACTCAAGGGAGATACGTCAGCAATCCGCGGAGGAAATAGCGGACAGCTACTTCATGGAACTCATTCACAGGAGCATGATCCTACCATCTCAACAATCAGGTTGGAGTAGAAAAGGAATTGACTCCTGCCAAGTCCACGATCTCATCCGTGAAATCGGCATCTCAAAGTCACTGGAAGAAAATCTTGCTTTTAGACTGGAGGAAGGTTGCGGCTTCAACAGCCAGGGCACAATTCGTCATCTTGCTATAAGCAGCAATTGGGAGGGTGATCAGAGTATGTTCGAGAGCATAGTGGATGTGGCCCGAATACGATCATTAACGGTGTTTGGGAAGTGGAGGCCATTTTTCATTTCTGACAAGATAAGGATGCTGCGGGTGCTGGACTTGGAAGACACGTCAGGTCTAGTTGATCATCACCTTGAGCACATCGGGAAGCTTCTTCACCTAATGTATCTTTCTCTTAGAGGATGTGATGGTATTTTTCACCTGCCAAATTCTCTGGGTAACCTGAGGCAACTGCAGACCCTAGATATTACAGGTACACGTATAATCAATCTGCCAAAGACGATCATCAAGCTTAGGATGCTACGGTATATTCGTGCTGGGAGCGTACGAGGTGATGAAAACGTTGAACCGCCGAACCCATGCCATTTGACTTTACTTTCGTTGGGATTATGTTTGTCATGTTGCGCACCTCAGCTTCTGAAATCGAAGTTGGATATTGATGGCGACGCGAACAGGCGTGATGTATGCACTGCGTGCCGCTGCTTCATTTTACCTTCAATTGTGGCGGACGTAAGTACTGGTGGTGTTCTATTTCCAAGAGGGGTCTGGAAGCTGCAAGCCCTGCACACAGTGGGTATCGTGAACGTCGGACGGGGGAAGGCCGTTCTACGGGACATCAAGATGCTCAACCGGTTGCGCAAGTTAGGAGTGAATGGCATCAACAAGAACAACTGTCAAGAGTTTTGTTCAGCCCTTGCCGCTCTCAGCCGCCTGGAATCGTTGCTGGTGCAGTCCCTGGGGGAGCCAGGTTTATCTGGCTGTTTGGATGGAGTGCCCTCGCCTCCAAAAAACCTGCAAAGCCTCAAGCTGTACGGCAACCTGGTCAAATTGCCGGAATGGATCAAGGAGCTTCAGAATCTTGTGAAGCTGTCGCTGAGGAGCACAATGATATCGGAGCTCAGTACGACCATAGAAGTCTTTGGCAACCTGGCAAACCTAACCATCCTGCGTCTGTGGGAGAAGTCGTTCCACGCTGAAGAGCTCCGTTTCAATTTCCGTCAGGAGGCGTTCCCGAGCCTGGTGGTGCTGGAGCTGTCTCGCCTAGATGACCTCGAATCGGTGGCGTTTGAAGAAGGAGCAACACCTAAGCTGGAGCTGATGCATTTTCATGCTCCCAAGTAGGGGTGAAAATGGGTCGGGTAATACCCGACCCGTATCCGTACCCGGCAAAATTCTACCCGAAAATTCGGATACGGATACGGGTATTTTTTTGTCGGGTCGGATACGGGTAATTACCCGGATAATTTTCTTTCGGATACGGGTCGGATACGGGACAGCCGATACCCGGTAAATACCCGGATTTTCGGGTCGGATACGGGTACCCGGATAATTTTTAAAATCGGGTACCCGGATACAGGACAGCAGTAATTCACATTTTTGGAGGTCTTCCCATGCTCGAAAAATTTTGTGGTCTACATGAAAGTTGTAGAGAATTTTGAGGAGCATCTTTTTCATATTGATAAGTTTTTCATTTGAGCAACAAAAAAAATCATATAAAATCGGGAAGGGTAACAGAGAAATTCATGTTTAAGACGGACCAACTTTTACAGCATGCAGTAATTCGTGTTTTTGGAGGTCTTCCCATGCTCGAAAAATTATATGGTCTACATGAAAGTTGTAGAGAATTTTGAGACACATCTTTTTCATGTTGACAAGTTTTTCATTTGAGCAACAGAAAAAATCATATATATGGTGCTATATATATGTATGGACTGCTATATATATGAAGATGTCCTGTGTTGTATACTTGTCAATTTTCATGTGCTAGTGCTATGTTATATGGTTTATGCCCTTTGACGCGTTAGTTCGACTGTATGTTTTGTATTATTTGTGTCGGTATAAGCTTTGGTTGGATTATTTTTATCATAAATTTTAATGCTACACAATTCACATACTATCCGACTAATTACCCGATATCCGTATTTTGCCCGTCCGTATATTATCCGGTACCCGTTTTCTACCCTTTTATAGATACCCGTTACCCGTGATCCAGATCCGCATTCGATTTTAACTATCCGTATCCGATCCGTATTCGAGTAAAAATAATTAGGGTAGGATACGGGATCACCTATTATCCGACCGTATCCGACTCGTTTTCATCCCTACTCCCAAGCCTTCCGAAACCAACAGTGGGTTGTTTTCTGGGCTGCAATTGCTCCCAAGCCTCAAGGAATTTATGCTGGACAACGACGACTACAACGACGACTTCGTGGATGGCTTGAGGACCCAGCTTGCCCGGAATCCAAAACGACCCGTTTTGAAGAGGTTCAACTTGTAGGAGTTTCCGTGCATATTAATTGTGCTTGTGTACTCCTGTATTAATTTCCATTCGTAGTATCGTACTAGCTAGCCTTGTTCGTTTTGTATTCGCATAATTAAGATGGCGTCGGCAACTCTGCGTGGGTGCGTTCTTCGTACTGCATCGTCCAATTGGAAGTAAAATATACTAGTGTGAATAGCGCGCTACGTCGCGCCGTGTAAATTGATATTGAGTGTGTACAATCATTGTGAGCAGATGGAGAAGGTGATAATGGGGTTGTTTTATTTGTGCAAGCTGTGTTTTAGGAGTATTTGTGAGTTGTGTGGTGTGATTGCGTGGCCTGGCGATTTGGCTGGATGTGTATGTGGTTGATCGGGTAGATAGGAACTGAATTGTGAGGCTGGATGTGTATGCAGCCAATAGCCAGTAAATTGGCTTTCGATGTGATAAGCTGGTAATCATAGAGATTAAGAGGTTAGCAAGGTATGGTGCAGAAAAATATGTTGTCTATATCATACATGTGGACATATATTATATATCGGTAATTAGCATTGGTTAAATATGGACGGAGCGGTCCAGTATCGTACATGGGCCCATGCTTCTTTTCTTGTGCTGCAGGTGTGGATCATGGTATTGGTCAATGCATACCTAGTATTCTAAAAGCGCTTGCATAACTTGTATCGCTATCATTGTCTAGCATATCTATACACATAATTAATAAGTATGGTGAGCACCGAACAATAAAAAAAAATTGATAATGAGAGCCGAACATCAATGTAAATATAAAAAATACAGCTCAAACTGTCGGGTAAAAACTGAAATTGATGGTCATGATAGCATTTTAGCTTATTGTTTTAGCTATCCAGTTTTCTAAAGCTTCATTGGAGACTCCAATTGGAAGATGAAAGCTCCGCTGTCCGCTAGGAGAACGTTGTTGCCCTGTCAAGCACTTTTTATCAAACAAACATTAGCTTCATCAAATCAATGCACAAAGTACATATTGAGCAAAAATGTTTGAGCCAGCAGGAAAGTACTCACCAACAAGCTTTCCATTCACAAAATCATAGAGCTCATGGCAGGTTGTGTTCACATACAGTGTGTATCTTGCGCCTCCCTTCTGCTCAAAGCTGTTATGAGAGATGTTTCAGATTTAGATCAGGCAATGTATATTCAGTAAACATTTGAGCTGGGTTTAATCTAGGGCAATTGTTTTTATTGATTACCTTGTCATGTATCACAAGTAGTCGCTTTGATTAGTAGACGTGGTGATCTGCTCCAAGAGCTCGTTCTTTCTGAAGCTGCTCTTCTCATCAATCATGAAGAGCCTCAGGTTCTCAGGCGTCCATGACCATTTCAGGCTATCTGGCAACTGCTTCACCATGCTGGGCTTCTTCACCATGACGGACATCACATCTGCGTCTTGACCTAATGACACCATCATTAAGGAAATTTCAATTAGTAAAATATGAACTATTTTTCATATGTAGTTACTTCACACAGTCTGCAATGATCACATATCATCAAACCTTAGCACTGTTGAACGCAACAGTATCACAGCCAGGCAAGATGTTGATTGACCAAGCAAGTATGAGGTGAGTTGCTCCATCAAGGGTCATGTGAACGTCCCTATCGTAAAATTGGTTGTTGATGAAGCAAGCAGAGGAATCATCCAAGGTGTAGTTGATGTCCTGCATTGATCAATAGATTGTGCCATATAAAAGCCATGTTATAAAAAGCATATGCGTGCAATCTATCATCTGCTATTTATTGGACAGTGAAAAAAAGATCAGAGGCATGATTTTTTAATCATACCATGATGCTCTTGCTGTAGCTGACGTTGTTGTCATCTATTCTTTGTTTCTCATTGTAGGCCCCCGGATCGGCTATTCGGAGTCCTTCAGGTATTTCTCAGATTTAGTCCTGTGATCAAGAAATTAGTACACACAGTCAAAAGTGATGAATCAACAACCATATCACGAATACATATAACTAAATCAGAATAATACCAAATAAAAGCAAAGACCTTATGGTCAAGATTTACCATTATGGCCTGGACAGGCTGAACAACTTGAACAACTGCAGCAGAAGACGAAAACGCCAATGCGACCCATCCAAATGCCCACAGGCAATCGAGTGGAGAACGCACCCTAGTCGTTGGAAATCTTGAACAGCTTCTTTCACTTCTGAGAGAGGATTAGAATGTAGCACGTGAGTACATAAAGTACTCAGCAAGTCTGGGAAATTAGGCACCATGTAGGCTATTCAAAGATGGCTTAATATGGTTCTTTTGCATAAAGCCAAGTTTCAACAAAACATACTTGTTAATAATTTTCACAAAGCATAATTGAGCAATTCTTTTTAATAATTGAATTATGTAATATTGTAGTGAAGGTTCTAACCACCACTCACTAATATACAGGCTCTATCCGCCACATCCCAACAAAATCAAGGTTCAATCCAATCACATGGCTCTGTCCGCCATGGTTCACAAAATCAGGTTCCTTCCACCTACCTGGCTTTAGCCGCCAGAAGCACACCCGAGAGTCCTAACCGCTCCCGGATCCCAAAACGAAACATTGTTTAGTTTGAAACCAAAAACCAAAGTCTACAAGTATGAAAGCATTCTTCGCTTTGCCTTTGACCGTAGGCACGGCTATTCGAATAGTTTTAACTCTGCAGAGGTGTACAACTTTACCCACAAGACATGATATTCCCTTGATGCCAAGCTATTAGCACACTTCCTTAGGTGTGCCGGCAGGGATATCATGACAAGGCCTTTACAATGTATACGCCTAACTCGACCCACCTCACGAGAGGTTTCACCGCCGTTAGGTTCCGTCCGCCCAAGATCATGTAAGCCCCTCTTGCGCCGTGTGAGAAAAACAACAACAACAACAACAACAACAATGCCTCCTTCCGGCTCTCACACAACCACCGAGTGGTGAGTCTAAGTTAGGTTTCTACAAATTATTCAGCCAGGTCGTGCCCACTTTGACATGTGGTTGTACGGTAATGCTTAGAATGGAGACACCATAAGCGCTTGGTCCTTAATTGACTTGGGGCGGTACTTGCACAAAAGAACCAAGGCTTGGTCCGCTTCCACCCGACATTCCATGCCGCCCAAGTCGAAATCATTTTTCATTTTATTTTTATTTTGTAAACCATTGGCAATACTCCTTGCCTATAACTTCCAATACAAGTTTTCAAGAGATAATTGAAGTCCCACCCATAGGTGAATATTGACCGATAGCGAGGCTAAGCATTTCTACCGTACTATCTATTCCACCAATAGTTTATTTTATAAAATACAAAACTCGGTGTTTGATAAAAAATTATGATAATCAGTTCTATCATCTCCAAAATTCATGAGACCACCAAGATTCCCCCATTATTATCATGGCACTATATAATCCAATCCAATTTAGTACTCCAACAAGTAAAATCTATACCATGTGCCATCATAACTCCAAAATCATGCTAAGCTACTGACGTCATTGTATATGAAACAATCTCCTCAAAATATAAGTCTTCTTTATTGATCACCCATCATCCACACATCGATTAATCTTTTAATCTACTTGATCCACCGAGAATAATTCATAATCTCATCCCCGAGCATATTTTATGAAAGATTCTACAAATCCAAGATTTCATTGATTCATTGCCTATAGCCGTTTCCCTAAACAATGACACCAAGTTGACTAAACAAATCACACATAATCCACATTATTCATAAATCCACATAAATGGGTATCGCAAGACCATATTTCACAAAATCATTCACTAAACCACCGAGAATACTTCACAACATTATCTTTAATCATCTAGAATATAATCCACCGATAATACTTCATAATAGCATATATTTAACCCTTCACATCATCACCTCTAAATCATCTACTTTAATCCACCAAGAATACAACGATCAATCTTATCATCCACTAAGAATATTTCACAAGGTCATCTACTTCTTAATCAATCAGTTAGTAATAATTCCCCAACAAGCACTAATAATCCAACTAACTCTGATTCTCATTTGATACTATTTTATCAACCCAAGAAATCAAATTCAACATAGTATTTACTGACCTATTTAATCCAACAAGAATACTTCACAATACCATACCTCTTCCAAAATTTCCCCCAATCCATTATAATGTGAACAACTATAACAATCCAACTTCACAATATTTCGATCATCAAAGTTCATAAATCAATTTCATAATTAACAATCCCCATCAACACTAATATTCATGTAATCTCCAATCAAATTGGGTTCTAGCTTCAATCTACATTCTATACTACTATGTTCAATCCACACTATCTTCAATCTACATTCTATACTACTATGTTCAATCCACACTATCTTCCCAATAGTTATTTCCCTAACCAAGATATTTTTCCAAAAACATTTATATTGGTGGATTGCTATACTAGGGCGATAAAGGGTCATGGATAACGAGGTCAAGGAGGTATGAACAATAGGTATTAACGAATGGCCTAACATCAACATCATTCTTTTATATAAATAGCAATGCAGTTTGTAAAACAGTGTAAAACATTTATAAATTATAGGATCAACATGCGTCAAGGAGACTTGCCTCATTACGAGGGACGTTGAACTCTTGAAGTCCGGACGAAGTCGTGATCATGGTCATGCATGGATCGTCGACTACACGCAAATCGAGGCAATAAATAAATAAAAGAAAATAAATAAAATTCAAAAATTACAAAAGTAGTACTGGCAGGTAGATCTTGATTTTAGATGAATTTAGAAATTTGAATGGAGTCAAACGGAGTTCGAATGAGAAAGTTATGAGCTTCCGAAGTTTGAATTTCGAATAAATGGAAAACCGAGAATATTCTCGGAATATTCCTTCGTTGACCGGTCAAATGTTTGACTTGGCTTTGACTGGCTTGTGTGCATGGCAATTGGGACCCATGTGTCATAGAGGGAAAGGTTGTCTTCAACCTTGGATTCATGGCCATAGCCATGGATGGGAGAGGGAGAGCTTGGAGGCTAGAGAGGGGGCTCGGCCGGCGGAATGAGGGGCGGCGGCAGCGGGGAAGGTCGCCACGGCGGATCTGTGGCCGGCAGTGGGGCCGAACGGCGGCGACAAGGCCGTGGCGAAGGCGGGCGCGCGGCCACGGCTGGAAGCGGCGACGCGGCGACGGACGGGCATGGCGGGCAAGGCGGGGCCGATCGTCAAGACGGCTATGGGGGCCCCCCCATGCCCAAGCATGAGCACCATGCTCCACAAGAACAGAGAGCAACAAAAAGAAAACAAGGACTCCACTTCATCCAAAAACTTGATTTTTCAACCAATTTTGCATGGAATTGATCCAAACAAAAGCCTAGAATCTCTAGAGGACATCCTTAGCAACATCTAGGAGGAAGGAATTGAGCCAAACCTCGTCAGATTTGGAGAAATCGACGACGAACGGCGTTTCGGCCGGAAGCACCAAAACTCGAAATTCGTCGCCCACGGTTGATGGAACCTAAAATCGATGGATGAGTTAGAAGCTAGACTCATCCACGGTCACGAGGAAACAAGTGGCACGAAGAATGGCTCACCGGAGAAGGATCTACAAGCATGAACTTGAAGAACACCAAAAAAAGTGTGACACACCGTCGGTTTTCTCGATCTCACGGGCAAATGGATGGAGTAGAGGGAAAGGGGAGCATACTCCCGGAACCGGGACACTTATACGAAGAGGATGGAGGTGGTGGTGCGGCGTATGGACAAGAAACGGCAAAGTTATGAGCAATCAAAGCCATTAATGGTGATTTCGGTTTTTGGCGAACTGCGCACATTCCGGCGAGAGTTAGGGTGGGAGACCACTGGGAATGGAAAGGTATCGTCGCTACGGACTCAACGGATCCGGCCGTTCGCAATTTGGGTGATTAATGAGGAAGTTATGGAGGTTTGAATCCAAGGAAGCAAGAATGGAGGTGTTCTGTTCTTTCCCTGGGAAAAAGATCGATCGGGAAGATGAACAGTAATACGTGCTACAGTAGCACGACGCTACAGTACCCCCATGCTACAGTACCCGCCACGTGGCAAGCTCCGGTTGGTTCTCTTTTACGCGTATGATCCGCCCTAGAGAAAAATAAGGAAAAATGGTCTAAAAATTCCGGAAAAATTCCTAGAGCCATTTTAGAATATTTGGGACCCAATAAAATTGGTTCCGCTGAATTTGGATGATTTTTGTGGAATTGAATATTCGGGCGCGGATCGCAGGCATTAAACAAAAGCCGCGCGAGATAAAATAGGAACGGAGGTCCAAAAATCCGGGGAATGATTCCTAAAATCATTTAGGAATATTTGGAACATTTTAGAAGTGGTTTAGAGATTTTTGGAGCATTTTTGGACTCGGGTGAAATTTTGGGTACCGGCAGGAACCGAAAATCGATTTTTTCGACAGGAGGGGAATTAAATCCCGATTTTGGAGGGGAATGGATGCCAGGTTAATATAAACACCAAACAAACTCCAACTTTTGAATTTACTTTATTTAAATTAGGTTTTTCTCCAGAAAGCGAAAACTAGGGCGTTACACTCATCGTCAACTCTTTTTTCATAGTACATCTCCAAAGCAATCTTGGGCTTCTAAAGAAGTAGCCACTTGCTGTCTAAGGTATAAACAGCCCAAAGTAGCTAAAATGAACACAATAATTGTTTCAGTAACTGCGAAATGTTAATAAATTCAGGGAGAGGAACAAAAGTCTAGTAATGAAAAGTTAGTTACCTTATGCCACCTCATTTTTGGTGTGTCTGCTCCATTCTCCTGTTCAGTGGCATCAACATCCTTTAACAGACTTGGGATACTCTCCTTCCTATACATTGCAATGAATGGAATTTGATAGGTAAAAAAACTAAGTCAGCACAGAGCAAGCATAAGGAATTGTGCAGAGTACTTGTACAATTTTCCATACTTCAAATTTGTTGACATGAAGCTTGGTCAAGACATTCGCAATGTCACATGTAGCATGGTCAAGACATTCGCAATGTCCTTCTGATCAATCTCCTTGTTCACCTGCTCATTGACAAAAAAAAAGGACGGAAAGCCATCACCAGTCAGTTGTTGTGTATCCATGCACTTTCTTCCTCTATTATTGTGTTGTTTGTTTGGGGATAACCAGCCAATTATTCAAACAACTACTAAATGAGCAATAAATTAGACATACACTATCTATAAAATCAAAACTGTCTCTGAAATAGTGTCAACTGGTACTAACCTGCATCCTCTCAGGTACATCATTTGCTCTTATTTTCTCATCCTTTGGTGTCATGTACTTCTCTGCAAGAATAAATGGTTCAAATTTATCTTCAAGTCTCTTTCCTCTCAACTCATCAGAATTAGCAGCATCCCTCTCAAGCTCTTGCTTTCTTAGAGCTAACAGCTCATCAATATCACCAAATATATCATAGGCCTCTTGCAAGGCAGATGATGATACACCTGCTGTAACATCCCTGGATTTACTGGACAGATAAAATAAAATATTAAAATGTGAATTTGAATTATTATTATCTTTCTGCAAATTTAAAAGCTTTTGTTAAAAGACAATTGAATTCCTGAAATTAGAAAAAAAGAAAAGTTACAGAAGAAAATGGTAAGAAGATAAAATAAACCAATTACTATTTGCTAATCAGAAGCAATCATTGCAAAGGATTGAATCAAAGAATTGAACTGTAACACAAATTTTTATTGATACATCGTAATTCACATTTACAATACATAGGAAATACAAAGATCTTTACATACAACAGTTATATGGAATATAACTCTTACAATCATTCGATTACATATGCAATTACAATTACAACTCACATAACTATCTAATTACATATCTGGTTACAAAACTACATCTCAAAAAGTAAAATACAAAACTATAATCTATAGCTCCTATGCTGGCTTGATCTGCATCTTGTGAATCTGCGTATTCAGTTGCACATGTATAAGAATAAGAATAAAGTAAATGCGTTAAATTAAATACAATAAATAAGATGAGAAAGAATTGCCGTCAGCTAATTAATTGATTGATCGCTCAATGAGGTACCCTAGATTGTCCGGCCAATCGGCTCCTCTCGCGATTAAGATTTGCATCACTCGGCAATTTACAAACTGTTAAGCCGTAGACGCGAATATTCGTAAAATACCGCGAGGTAAAATATTTTACCATAGTAAAAGCAGTAGAACCTCGGTGAGTAGAGATAAAGCTACGTCCTTTGTGCCCATAAGACAGCTCACACTGTTCGCACCCAACCGGGAGTTGCTAGAGCAAACACACCTCAAGTCGATGACCATAAGGGTATTATTTAGGCCACAAGATTTAAAGTATTTTATATGATTAAGATAAGGCAATCTCACCAAACCTCTAGGACAATACCCGGCCGACTAAATACGTTGGTCAAGGCAAAGACCAAGGCACATGAGCAAAGTTACCAAGCCATTTCATCTACCCAACCGAGATCTCCGAACATTGCATCAAAGCAAGAAACAACAGGAACCAGGATAAAGCGATCAAACCAAGAACCCAGGCCAAATAGCCAACCTACCGCTTAGATCACAAGACTCGTATCAATGCAATCGACAAAATGAATAAATGAGCAATTAAACCACCGTAAGGACCCACCACTAGGCTCCATTTTCACACCCTATTACAACATCCCCTACCGAGGACTATATAAGTCACCCAAGCCCTCATATCACTATCAACATCCATACAACTCAAAGAAAGTCTCAGGAAAGCCATCCAAGTAAACCCAGAGAAGGGAACATTCAGAAAGACTAACACCGAACCATCAAGGGGGAGGAAGCAAGGAGAACCGAACCCCAGAAACAAGAAGGGAGGAGATCCAGACGAGCCACAAGATAAGATCACCCCCCTTCATCAGATCAATTCCTGGCGTGATTACCCCTCATTACAGGTTCATCAGAGGTAATAATCCAATTCATGAAACCATTTATATCAAAACATGGTTATAGCAATAGCAATTAAAAGTTTGGTCTCAGCTTTAGTTTTATGTTATGGGGGTTGCATCGTGCGTTCCCTAAAGCCTACTCGTGCTCCCCCGGCGCACGGCAAGGATTAGGGCATCGTCGCGAGCCATCCAACCCATGGATCATTCGTTTTAATCAACGTCATTGTTTGCATCATCGACCGTAGGTATCGCCATGACGATCAAGTTATTTGCCGTCCAACTAAATTAACCATCACATACCAAAAAGGGGAAAACAATCCTATAGCACGGCCTAGTATCAAACCAATTTATCATCTACCATGTAATCTATTCGAAGCCATTGTCAATATGCCCTGAACCCATATTCGAGAATCATCTCGGGTCCTGACAAGTAACCAAATTATATAAGCAGCCTGTGCTTATAACCGATTTATGATATATATCAGAGCATGGCACAAATAGTACTCATGATATCAGAATACACACATACCAACAAATTAATAGAATCCAATACATATTGACATCTGTAGCTCAAAGGAATCCAACACAGTTGAGTGCTAGTCACTTATTAAACCAAAGTATATGTCGGGTGTTTCATAACTAGAGCATCTAAAATGGGTAAGAACCCCATTAGGCAATTACACTAAGGTTTAATATAGGCATACAAACACTACTCTGAACTTTTAACACATGTAAATCATCAGTATACTACCTTGAGTATTCAAGTTCATGCTCCACATCAATTCCACTTACACAGTAGGCAGTTTAGATTGACCAAGCATAAGAATGGATATTTCAATAAACAAAGGCTATTATTAACCTATATAAGCCATTAGAGCATTCAGAATCGAGCAACACTTTATTCTATGCATAACCTATTAGGGATTGAAGTCACATGCATCTTATCAATTCTATTTCATAATAGACAGACTAGTATCAGTTCAGTATGTGCCAAACTCATCCATCATAAGTTTAGCATGAATATTACTCATTAATCTGTTTAGCATCATAGACCAAGAAATATGATCCCAGAGCAAATTTATCTAGTATGATTTCAGACCACAATGTCATGTCACCACCCTTTAATCATAGGTTTAGAGGAGTTAGCATCCAGAGGATGGGAAAGGAAAGAATAAACCAAGGAATTATCAAACTCTAACCAAGATTTAGTACAAACCGAATCGACATCAGTTGGGGGCAAAGTAGAGAGATGCCGGTGGAACAAAGAAGTAGTAGGATTAGGGATTTCTAAAACCCTAGCATCAAGCGTCATAGAATCGTCCCAATCACAGTGAAGGATTCGACATTTAGAGAAAAAGGGGCAACTAATTTAGGAACCACCAAATCCTAAATCAAAACCGAGACAACATCATTCGGTGCAAGCGACAACAAGGAGAGGAGGATTAAGTTAGAAAAAATACTGAAACCTCACTCAAAACCCTAGCCAATATCATCAAGCACAAGAAACAGAGAAGGGGGAGAATCGGCATCCTCAGAGAAAGAGAGTGGAAGGAGAGGATTAGGGTTACCAACCCAAATTAAGAAAATGGAGAGGTGGAGAATTAAACCGTAGGGGAGAGAAGAATAGCCAGTAGAGTCGGTGTAGCGTCGATGGAGGCGGCGCGGTGGCGCGGGTCGCCGCGGACCAGCACGAGGAAGACCCGAGCGAGGCGACGGAACCAAAATCCCAGGCGTCGGCCCAAGGACGCGAGGGCAAACCACTGGAGGAGCCATGCGCTCATAAGCGACAAGAACGCAGGGGTCGATTTAGGTCGGCCAGAGGCGCCAAGTGAGCCGGAGCTCGGCGACGAGGTGGCGAATGGCGGAGGCGTCGAATTTGGGGAAAGGTTGAGGAAGGCGCTAGATGGAGAAGAGTCCAGTCGGCCAAATAGAGGAGGCAGAGAAAAGAGGTAGGGAAAAAGAAAAGAAAGGGAGAAATAAGGAAAAAGGAAAAAAAATATAATAATAATAAAATAATAAAGGAAATATTCTGGTTGAGTTTGAATGGTTCTTTTAAATAATTCAAATCAAAACCTAGTCAATCAATAAACTCTAATCCATTAATTTATTCAATTAAAGTCTGACAGAGAAACAATAGATTGAAATTTCCTTCATTAGACCCATTCTTCGAAAACCCTTTTTGAAGATAGGTTGCCAACTTCCACATTATTTGATCTTAAATGTATATGTTTATACAATATTTAATTTAATTTAATCCAAACCATTTCATTTACTATTAATCAAACACAATTAGACAAATCCTAGGGCATTTCTTAATGTAAGACTCACCTAATCCGTAGGAACCTTTTCATTATAATATGCTTTGCATCTGAATCCTATTAAAACATGACCCTACGAGAAGTGAATCCTGAGATTTGTAATATCGATGCATATGCATAAGTTGAATCATGTAAATTGTAGTTACTCTCACACTTGTTGTTTTATAAACTAATTAATATTAGTACAAGCAGCTCCACACCCCAAAACTGAATTTTAGTATATTTAATCTTACAATCTTAGCTTCCTGAATTAGTAAAATAAAATAGAAACGAATCATAAGGAATAAATGTTGTGTGCGATGCGACCTTCAAACCATTAATCGGTAATAGGACTACAACGTAAAAGAAATGCGTTAGCACATACAATCTTAAAACCCTAAACCACGACCCATGCCTGTTTTATGTAATGATTGCTTATTTGAATTTCCATCTGATTTCCTTTTGCCCTTATTGAAAGTGTTATTTGCTATTGTATCTTTTCCATTGTACGACGTGTAGAATCCGACGTCTCGGACTTCATCGTCGACGACTTCAAGATCACGTCTTCGACTCCGTCACTGAAAACAACGGATAGCAAGGCAAGCACTCATGTAGATCCTATTTTTCCTTTAACAAGAAGAATCAAAATAAAATTTGCATGCATATGCTATATTTTGTATACACTGCTATATTATGGGAAAAATGGTAGATATAACCTTCATTGATGGTTTTCCTTAATCAGTAATGATAGATGAAACCCTAGATGGTTAATGGATACACAAAATGGGTATATTCGATTATTACATGCATATGCTTAGCCCTGCTTTAGACTGGGAACACGAACGGATGGTTATACTGTTCGTGATGAACTAAAATTGTTGGACATGATGAACATTAATTATTGGAACCTGTTGGAATAATGTGGTTATTGACACTTTCTTTTTCTAAAAATAAAACTATGATTTCGACGTGGGTGATTATTGGCAATAGCCGGATGTACATGTTTTAATGTGTACGTAGATAGGGGGAGTATCGCCCATGTCACTTTAAGGACCGAACGTAGTGTTGCATGATCCAAGTAAACCGTACATCCACAAGTACTGGACTGGGACAGTCTTAACTTATTAAATTATTTGGGAATTAGCTTTGCACATTGGTAGGCAGTTGTAGCACGGGCATTCCGAATATTGGTTTGCTCGAGGAGGTGTCATCACCGAGGTGTTAGCATCTGCCCGTTGTAACGGTGTACGCCTGGCTATGAATTTGGGGCTGTTGTTGTACCATTTGAGCCGCGGGCTCCTGGATACTATTACTTCTCTGTTTGTTTGCTTCCATCATAGTCAGGGGTAACGTCATTGGTCTAGTGCAAATTTAAGGTCAAAGTATCGCTCAGTTTCGTTATGAACTACTAGCGGGCACAGCAAACGATGTGTTTCTTATAACGATTGCACAAGGGGAGGACATATCTTGTGGGTAAAGCAGTACAAACTCTGCAGAGTCTAAAACTATTCGAATAGCCGTGTCCACGGTCATGGACGACTTGGCGAATTGACACTAGTTAGC
The DNA here is from genome assembly GCA_036346355.1 of Rhipidocladum racemiflorum. Taxonomy (NCBI): domain Eukaryota; kingdom Viridiplantae; phylum Streptophyta; class Magnoliopsida; order Poales; family Poaceae; genus Rhipidocladum; species Rhipidocladum racemiflorum. Next base: position 80,304,317 of record CM070583.1, on the reverse strand, counting down.
TGTTTATATAAAATGTTTTGGTGAGCTTACCCTTACAGATGATTCAATACTTGACATTACGTTGGCAAGGTTGAATTCAGCTGTTGTGCCCTGTGTGGACAAAACTTTAATCTTCAGATAATATTTCATATGATGGGACTGGACGTTTTATCACTCACAAAGGGTTGTGGGTATTTTGTTACATTTTATTCGCGAAGGGTTGTGAGTTATCTATCTCTTCGCATTACTTTTAAGTACATACTTGTTACTCTACTTATTTATGTACTTTTACAATTTTCGCTTTCACTCTACTATTCAGTATCTATATTTCAATTTGGCTCCAAGCAAAAGTTAACCGTAGAAGCTTTATTCTAGGATCAGCCTGCATTCCAAACACACAACTCAAGTCTTGCTGAGTACGAAATGTACTCACCCTTGCTATCATTGTTGATTTTAGGTGAAGATGCAGGTATCTCGATGAATTTTACTTTGACGCAGGATTGCGGGATTATTAACGACATTTCTTTCTAAGGCTTTACCTTGTCAGTTGCCTGTGGATTATGTGGCAAACTACAAGTCATCTGATTCTTTTGCTATGTTTAGTCGACCTTCTCGGTCGTATTGTATCATTACTTCCGCTGTAATAAAATATGAAACTTTTGTATGGTTGTGATTCCAAATTGTGTTTTGTGCGTGCCAGCCACTGATCATGGGAATGGTACAGTATGCACATTAGAACCTTGCTTTTATGTTTGCACCGTAGCATAAAAGTGAGGGTCTTACACCTGCTGCTCGTCGTATTTGCTTCCTTTTAACCTTATGCTTTCTGCAACAGAGGGTAGTACATGTATATAACTTGCAGCATACATGGTCTGACATAGTTGCACAGAGATACAAAATAGTTGGCACAAAATACAAAAAAGAAGCACTGTACCTTATAATTTGGTCGTTCGCATCAATTTCTTCTTCGCCCACAATGAAATCTGCCATTTCATCATCATCTTCACCAACCTCATCTTCCTCTGCCTGCTAATCCTGCTCAACAACTCTATATTCTATTGCTGAAATATTAACTATCTTATAATAGGTCATGGATCAACAACCGAAACTAAGAGCACAAGCTGATAATAGGCTACTGAAAAGATCATCCAATCAGGGAAATTCATAGGGAAATCGATAGAAATCACCCAAAAAATCCACACTCAAAGAACCCCCATCGCAACCAAATCTTTGGCACAAGACCATGAACTAGCGAGCTAGGGTTCGGGTTTTGCCAAGCTAAAAGAGGGTTCTTGTCAGATCCCGGAATAACACATCCGAAATCCTCTGTCATAGGCGGAGGCGTCGGTGGGGCTGAAGCCCACCCAGCCCCCCAGCGCAAAGACCCCCGCAAGGTTGTCTATTTGTAATCCAATTATCTCAATCAGTCTTGGTGATTCATTAGAGCACAAAAGACCAAGTTTAAGAAGCTTCGCAATGCAACTTTGCACCCGTTCAGCTGCACACTGTTCTTGTCCTTCGAAGCATGGCTGTGTTGTTCAGCTCTGATATGTGTAGCAAGCTCAGGGTCCAAAACTTCATTATAATGTAGATATATGACGCCGCTACGTATTTGTAATCCAGTTATCTCGCTATAAAGATGGTTCAAGCAAAGAAGCACCTGGTTTATCCATTGGTCTATAGACTGGTTGAATTGGCAGTAATTTTACCTGTGGGGACAGCTACAGTTGAAAGAGCTTTCTTAGCAATGAAGATTATTAAGATAGATTTGCGTAATAAGATAAGTGATGACTGATTGAATGATCTTATGGTATGCTACATTGAGCAAGACATGTTTGCAAAGATAGAAATAGAAGATATCTTACAACGTTTTTAGAACATGAAAACTCGTAAATATCAACTGTCAACTCTTTTGAAGCAATGAATGGTACGTTTTTCTCCTTTCATAATTACATACTTAATTGCATACAATTTAAATTTCAATTATTTTAAAATATATCGATAGTCATAGTAGTTGATTTTGGGTGTCTCTTGTTTAAGCCCCCCTCTTTGAAACTTTCTAGCTCCGCCACTGTCCTCTGTGTATTATGTACTAGTCTAGAAAAAGCTAGTACACACAGTAGAAATGAAACCATAGCATATCCATCCTGCTTTATTAACAATAAATATTCAGAATTACAATTTAAATGGCACGCAGGCGAAGCAACAAACCAGATGAATGGAAGAAAGGGCCCAATTAATTTGCCACAGGCAATCGACTGGGGACACGGCCTAGTCCAACTGGTCCTCACCATCGTGGTACTCCTCCTCTGAAGTGGTAAATTAAGCAAGGGTGAGTACAAACGTACTCAACAAATCACACCGAAAAATGCAACATAATGCATAGGCAACAAAGGAAGGTCATATGGCTCATTTTAGCATAAAGCAATACTTTTCTAAAATTTCTAAGTAATTTCAAATGGCATGATTTTAAAAATATTTAAACTTTAATAATTTCAACACAAGAATCACTCCTGGACTTAATCAAATATTCTCCAAAAAAGACTTACTCTATTCCCAACATGATTGTAAACCAAAAATTAGAAAATACCAAAGTCTAATCTGAGGATGGCTTGCTCAGCATGCCTATAACCACGGGTGTGGCTAATCGATTAGTTTTACACTCTGCAGAGGTTGTACAACTTTACTAACAAGACATGATATTCCCCATTGTCTGCACACTTCCTTTGGTGAACGACTGAGAAAATCATGACAAAGCCCCTATAGAAACTCTTCCATGTAGTCATGCCCGCTAAGGTTTCACCGCTGAAAGAATCCCTCTATTCAGAAGCCCCCTCTTGCGCTAGAGTGACAGCCTCATGCTTTCACCACACCACTATCTCCAAATGGCATGACAGTCCATGGTAAGATTTAATACGGCTAGCCATGTCTGTCACATTCCAGACTTGTGATAGTACGATTAAGCTTTAAAGTCAGCGAAACTCAGACCGGTCCTTAATTGACTAGGCGAGACTTTACACTAACCCAGTTCCACACCACTATGCAACCATTTCTCGTCCGGTCTAAATCACATTTCATTTTTAACCATAGCATCAACATCATAGATCTCATTTTCAATGAAACATTATTTTGGCATAATTTTCCTCAAATTTTCCTAAGTTAGGTTCTATGCATGACTAAGCATTTTCTAAGTACCATCATACCATAATTAATATTTTACTTAGGGTTACAATGGAATAATAATTCAATTATCAAAGGTGGCATAACAAGTCGGGGCATATCTAGGAATTTAAAGTTTGAACAGAAATTACATTTATCATACATATGCATGCAATAATTTAAAATCCAACATACAAGTTCACAACTGGGAGCAACATGTTCAAGGTGGTGTGACTTGCCTGGATCGGCGAATTGCTGCTCGAAATCGTCGCTTGGGTACTCCTCGGACTCTGTAATCTACGCACGAAAAGCAACCAAATTCAAATTAAATTTCAAACTAACACTAAACTAAAATTTAAGATTTTAGATGAATTTAATATGGAAAACGGAGCCAAACGGAGTTCAAACGGGCTCCCAGAAGTTTGAAAACAAATAAAAAGGATTTTCTGGATTTTAGAATTATTTTTATAAAGAAAATCCTGAATTATTGCGCATCGCTGACATCATCGGCCGATTTTCGATTTTTTGGATTTATTTTAAAAAGAAAACTCGGTTTATTGCGTCATGCTGACGTCAGCCATCGGGTTTTTTTATTTTTGATTTATTTTAAAACCAAAAACATCGACAGTGGGCCTCGATCGTGGATCGGTCCACGCACTGCACCAGTGCACGCTGCGCTGCGGACTCGCTGTGGATCAGTGAGCTGGCCGACGGCGGCACGGCCGGAAGCGAACACGAAGGCGGCAGGCCACGGCGTGGGAGGAGGCAGGGAGGGCGGCCGGAGGTTGAAGACGACGCCCCTTTTTTTCTTTTTTCTTTTTGGTAAAACACGGGCGTGACAGTTCTCGAGGGAAATCACTCCAAGATTGGGTAGAAACCACGAAGAATCAAGATATTGCTCTAGGAGCAGCACAAGCGAGGTGCAAGAATTGAAACATTCCGCCGGATCCAGGCAAAAAAACCAACGAAAATAAAAACGAAAACAAGAAACTGATCGAACCACCAGGGAATCGAAGAAGCTGTGGCCGGCGTGTAACGGGAGGGTCGACGGATTTAGGGCCGTGACTACGGCAGGCCGGTACTCTGAAACAATCCAAAAATTCAAAACGAATTTAAATTTGAGTTTTTCGGTTTTTGGATTTGAGTTTGATTTGGTTTTCGTTTTTCGGTTTTGGGCCGAATCCTTGTGGGCCTTTTGGCCCATTCCCTTTCTCTCCTCGGCGAAGCCGGCCAGCTCCTCTGACCGGACCGCCGTCCCGGCTCGGCGCCTCGCCGCCAGCGCTGCCGTACCAGGCGCCCGCCGCTTGCTCGGTCTCCCGACCAGCCCGCACGCTTATTCCTTGTGCCAAACCGGCCGCCATTGTAGTGCCTTGCCGCCTCGCCGTGCCCTCGCCAGCGCTTATAAAGGGGCCTCGCCCCTCCACTCCATCCTCGCCCCGCTCCCTTCCGCCTCCGCTCGGGTGAGCTCCCCTCCCCGCCTCCGTCTCTGCTCCAACTGGCCATCGCCAGCCGTCGCGCCACTTCGCGCCGCCCCACCAAACCCTAGCCCCTCCCTCGCTTTCTCTCGCGTGGGCCGCTTGGGCCGATTTGGCCTAGCACAGTGCAGCCCACCCCTGTTCAGCCTTTTCCCGATTTTTGGATTTTTCTTCATTTATAAATTCCGAAAATCCGTTTTAATTCCAGAAATGCCAGAAAAATCCCCAGAAAATCCCGAAAAATTCCAGAGACCCCAGAAACTTTCCAAAGATACTATCCGAACCGTTTCGACCCACTGATTCCAAAAATGCCCTCCGTTCCTCAATCCGGAGTCTCCAAAATTCCAAATTGCCCAATTCGCCCTTCGTTCTCTCTCTCGGCCCGGTTCCGGTTTTCGGTTTCGTTTCGTTCCTGTTTTCTTTTCGTTTTTTTTTGGTTTATTTGTCGTTCGTTCTTGTCGCGCTAGATCCGGACGTTGGACAGTTCCAGGAGCAGACGCAGATCCCGGAGCAGACGTTGGACCCGATAGGAGCCCCGAACGACTACTTCCTCTACGGTTCAGCCGATCCGATCGCCGAGCAAGGCAAGCCGTACACCCTTGATCATGTTGATCCGAATCATGCCATGCTATAGTATTAATTACTTTGTATCGCATTATTTTACTGTATGTTGGAATTATTGAAAACAGTATTTTAGAATGACATGATACCTAGATAATGCCGAATTGCTCGTGGAACCTCCTTGAAATTATTTGAACCTTATTAATCCTTTGTAACCCTAGATGATTACTATTTACCCTGTTAAGTTAGTTATTATTAATCCTGTAGTTAGCTCAAATGCTTTTAAAAATGGAAACAAAGTGCTGCCGAATCTCGGATTCGGATGTTTGTGAAAGTGCTACAGTTTGGGGGACAGAATCGGATAAATCCCGGAGTGGATGTAACTCCGATCCCCGGCTGATGATTAATGCCTTGGTTTGACTGATGACCGGTAGTATGGGATGCCGGAATAAGTGGTGAATGAAGGCTTGATCTTTGGCAGTGTAAGGTTAATGAACCCCCTTGAGCAAAGTAAATAACTTAGTTCCCGTTCAACCACAGGTCGGACTGGTCGGTGGACCCGTATCCGACATAGCTCAGTAGGTTAATCATTCCTGAGATAATAATTGGACTTCTGGTAGTAACTATTCTCGTGGGAGAATAGGGACCGGCCTTCCTGGCAGGGAAGTATACCGGGGGAGAGGTGGAACAAAAATGGCCGGTGGTGTCATTCTTGGTTCTCACAACGGTAGGTGCTAATGGGGACTGTGAGTCCAAGGTAGCTTTATACCTATCGGTTAACAACTAAAAAACAGGAATGATTAAACGAAATGATGTGATCATCTCGGCACGGCCGCATGCATTTAAGTTGCATGTTTGTTAGCGCTTGGCATTAACGGTCGCTGATATCTTGTGGGTAAAGTTGAGCACCTCTGCAGAGTTAACCTTGATGGTATTCGAATACGCCGTACTTCCGGTTAATGAAGTTAAGTTTGAAATTGGGGTGATACCCGTAACCAAGCTCAAGTTATGTTTTGGAATTTGAAGAAAGATGGATAAGTGCTGTGTGAACTTGTGAACCCCCCCCCCCTAGCTATTATTTGTGGTTTGTGCTTCAAATGTAAAATGAGTTGAAAATAAAACTGCATCCAGATACTTAACCCTACTGCCATCCTTTGGATACCCCTACATATAGTATTCAGTGGTTCCGTACGACTTGTTGAGTACTCCCGTACTCACCCTTGCAACCCCGCCCCTTTCAGAGTTTGAAGAAGCTGGAGCGTTTCAGGAATGCGTAGATGGCGATCTCGTTTGGTTTTGAGGTCTTAGTCTTTTGCTCAGGCCTGCCTGTGCGGTGTTTTGGTAATGTACTTCGGGCCCTACTGTGCCCTCTTTTGTAAAAACCCTGGCCGTTAGGCCCTATATTGAATAAAAAGAGTTGGATTCGCTTTTGTCTGGCAAATATACTCTTGGTTTCCGGCAGCTAGTCATCCTGGGTAGCTGTCGAGGCGTACGGTTCTGCCCCTAAAAAGGCGATCCGTCACATACTCCGGCTAGAGCGCAGTCGCTACCGCCGGGGATGGCTGATTGGCTGGATCTGGCTAGGCGACGGTGGTTCCCCAAAACACACGTAGTCACTAAAAGGCGACAGGGCGGCACAGTGCAGGAGGAGGAGAGGGCGATGACGATGGGAGGTGGAGGGGAGGAAGGAGGAGAAAGGGGCGAGAGCGAGTGCAAGGTCACGTGGTAAGGCAAGGCGGCGAGACAGGGGGTTCTGCGAGGTAGACGGGAGGGGCTAGGGCACCGGGCGTGGAGCGCGTGCTCGGACGGCTAGATCATGACGCCTCCGCGATCAGACGAGACGAACCGAAGCCTGCAGGACACAAAACCAAATTCACGAAACTCCGATGGGTTTTATGAAAAATTTCTGGATGTACGGGCCATCGTTGGCTCACGTGCGGGCTATCTCGTGGGGTCATGGCGCTATTTCTGAAAGCACGGGGGTTACTCGCAAAACAATGGACGTGGAGGCTTGGGAAGCCGGTATTCTCTTCCGCTATAAGGATATCTATCTATTCTCTTCCACTAATTTCTATCATAATATATTTATAAAATCCTATAATATTATGAAAGTATTTTTGAGATAAATCTAAAAATATGATTTTTATATATCCAATCTAAATATTTAAAAATATATTGACAGTCAAAGTTTCGAAAGTTTGAGTACATCTACGTTCACAACGTGTGATCAGATAGAGTAACTAGCTAGGTAAGATTCAATTATAAATGTAACTGTAATACAATACAAAGACTCGTGGTGTATTACGAATTGTGTAAGTGCAGTCAATTGGGAGGCACCCACTGTATAGAGTACATTCAATTGCACGCATTGATGTGTTATTACATTTCCTTTGTAAGCATAACGATGATATCCGATGTTTCTTTTAACCTTTGTTTTTCATAAACAATATTTGTTCCTTCTTTTTTTCACCCCTTTCTGAGGTAGCAGCCGCGTTGATGACTTCATAAACATGTACTCCCTCCGGTTTGTTAATATCTGTCGTTTTAGACATTGATACGGTCTTCAAAACACAACTTTGATCGCTAATTTCTTTTATAATATATCCATAAAACCCAATAAAATTATAATATTATGAAAGTACTTCTCGAGATAAGTCTACACATATAATTTTCATGTATCCAATTTAAATAGTTAAAAATATATCGATAGTCAAAGTTTTGAAAATTTGACCATCACTATGTTCAAAACGACAGATATTACTAAACTGGAGGGAGTATAAGTTTACTTCTGATTAGGTTGCGCAAAGTATCGTTCGGACAAGAAAATTGCTAACAAACCGACACGACCTATGGCTCCGGGGGATCGGGGGATGGCTCAACAGCTTATACATACAGTCTCAACACAGGGAGAAAACTCAGTCTAGCCAGTCAAGTAAGTTTTGTCTATGTTGCTCCCTACTTGATGCGCATGCAGAATGAGCTCATTCATAAATAATCTCTTTCAGTTTGATATATTCGAAGCAACTCCGTTAAATATCTAACCATTTCTTTGTTTTCAGGTTCTCCGCAACACGTTGCGATAATAATAATTTCCTTATAGAAGACAGCCAAAGTTGAAACCATTGCTTATCTAGCCCCGCACGTTTTTTGTTGTAAATCTAGCTCTCTGCGCATGTATTTGTAAATTTGTCCCTTTCCTCCACCGTAGAAGGCGCAGTAGGTGACACATATCCCTTGCCGAGCTTCAGAGCACACAAGGTGAACAGCGTATGGAGAGCTCAACCGACCACAGGAACAACGTGGCCAACCACGCTAGGATAACTTCCGCTACCCGAGCGCGGCAGTGAGCTCCTGTCTCACTCGCCTGCGCTGCAGCAGAGCCGACCATCCTCCACGCTCTTTGGGTGCATGCATGAGAAGCCAGAGTGGCAAAAAAAAACGAGGTACATGTGGCTAGATAAGCGATGATTTATCAAAGTTAGCCTTGGAACCTCTCCCTTTAAAAAAATATCTTGTGCGTTATACCAAAGCAGGCCAATAAATATTACAGCATATGATACTGAAGGAGTAATAAAAAATGATGATTTACTCTCTACCTGGTGATCTTGATGTAGAACACAATAGTGATCATCCTCTATATGAAAATGTCTTCTATATAACATACCTTCAGTGTTTAATCTAGAGAAAATTTATGTTGGATAATATAGGTAGTAAATAGTGGTAGCAAAATTAGATCTAACCGTACGTTTGATCAGGATTATTTTAGACTTTTTGTCCATTGTTTTCCACCGCTGATGGGCTTTCACGTTCTTTCGTTTTCGTCCTTCCGTTTTACGCATGTGCTGACGGACGGAGGAGCTCCATTCCCCTGTTTGACCGTTCAAATCAACCATGCCTTTCGTCGTTGGTTCACGCGGTCACGCCGCCTATTGGCTATTGCTCTCTGCTTATCCTACCTTAGTGACCCGTAGCCATCGCTCATTGCCATTAGCTATTCACAGTGGGGGTTTCATTCCCATTAAATAATGTGACACATCAGCAATTTAGATGACATGGCATGATAATTATGAAGAGAGAGAGGAAATGAGTTTCATCGGGATGAAATTAGGCGCGCACTATTTCCAAGACCATGAAACCAGTTGAAATTAACACTGTGGGCTATAGAGTTTCATTTCATCCAACTTCGCCCAATCTTGTGCTTTGCAATTAAATGCGATGGTTAGCATATGAAACTGTGAAATGAAACTGTGCATTGTGACTCTTGTTTCATTCATCTACACAAATCTCTTTAGATGATATGGTAATCTTGGAAACCGTGAAATGAAACCCTCCACTGGAAATAGGTGATGCTTTAGATCAGCCAAGTGCCCGGCGCCGGCGTGGCGCGTGTACTCCATCTCTCGCCGAGACCGATCTGCAGATCTCCTCGTCTGGACTGCAGAGCTACGAAATCACCAGAAAACAAAAGGCTGTACCATACCGCCCCCATTTCCGCTTTCCGCTCGATTGGGCTGGCTGTTCTAGTGGCTGCGGCGGCATTGAAATGATGCGCCTCTAGTAAGGCAGTAATGGGTGGGCCGATGCCGACTCAACATAAAAAAGAAGAAAAAATTACACTACTACCCTTTATACGAGCTCTACTACCACTACTACCATAAGTAGTATAACTAAATCCTAACTAATCTGACCCGTCAGATCAAATAGAATGAATGGCTATTATTTAAAATTATCTACCGTAAAAGTGCTCTTAATCTATCCCTAAGTAGTAACCATACGAACATTTTGAGCTTCGTCACACTAAATTTTGCACCAGACTGCTCCCTAGGATCCTACCATAATCATTTAACAACATCGCTAAATCGTTATAAAATCACAGATGTGGATGTATCATGTATCGTCTGCGTACCGTTATAAATCACATAGATGGAGAAAATAATGTGCAGAGGAAACGAAGGCACAGAGGCATCAGATGACAAATCAAAGCAGCATCAGTACTTTCTGCAGAAGATCATCGAACTGCTGCATTGATGCAACATTCAGAAACACACGATTTGAGATAAACAACTGCAGTCACGATATCACAATCATGTTCAATGGTGTTTGCACCAAAATTCGGCATGTATTAAAATCGGTCTGAAACGAAAACGGAAAAGGTATTCATATGGAAAGAAATCGGTAAACGAATCGGAAAAGGAATCCGTTTCTAAAAAGGAAAGGAAATCAGATTAGAGGCCGATACGGACTGTGTCCATGTACAACTCGGATCGGCCAGGTGTGTTATAAAAGGGGGGAGACGTCAAGCGAAAATCAATCAATCCAACAACACACATCTACTTTTTACAAGCTTTTCTTTTACATAGTTTTAGCTTCATAGATCTCTCTGCAAGTCGACGGAATCAACATAGTTGCGCATCGCCGATTGTTGATTTTTGCCGATTTCACCCAGGTTTGGTCTCGCTTCATGAGTTATGCGCATCGCCTTCTCGAAGCCGATTTTACCTTGTATCCGGATCAATTGTAACCGGTTGATCTAGTTATCCCCTACTCGGTTCTTGCCGACTAGCGAAAAGCCGATAGATCCTCGTTTATCGGCTTTGATCAAATTACAAACTCTATCTTGTCAATTTCAGGTCAAATTGACTGGCACGCTCTGCAAACCCGGCGTTTGTCTTGTGTGTTCGAAGCCGAAAACCCTCCTTCACGTTTTTTGCGCGAACATATTTTGGCACGCCCGGTGGGACGAACAAAAGAATGTCGTTAACCGACAAACCTGCGGTCACCGCCGGTATCAACACTGATGCTATAATCGCGCCTCAAATGGCCGATTTAACCCCTGAGCAGCGAAAGGAAATCGAAGACCGAAAAGCAGCTCTGGAGGAAATGATGCTACGGTGCTTCCAGAAAACACGCCGTGGCGTTACTCAAAAAACTGCACTCCCAAGCATCAATCCTATCGGAGATTCGTCATCTGAATCGGTAAGCCGATACGCACCCGCTCAAGCCGATTTATCAAGTATGATCGAGCAATCTGTTCATCACGCATTAATTAACCAGTCATCGGCTCTAGTATCCACATTAAAGCCGATGATAGAAAATAGTGTGAAAACAATTGCTCAGGAATTAGCTGCGTCTGGAAGCCTGCTAGATCCACCGCAAACCATCCCTACATACCCAGTATATTCCATAACACCTAACACCAATACAGTAAACGTGTCGGCTCAAACACCTATTATGATGCCAACTCAACCTACTGTTTTGAAGCCAAGCGTACAGAGAGATGGGTTCACACACTATCATGGGCACACGGATGGGGCCAAGATAAGCGCATCAAATCAGTCAAATGGGCCCTCCAATAGCATCGGGTTATCGGCTTATCAGCCGATTGAAACAGGTCAGGTTCCGCAGTCACGGGGAGCCACAACCATGAAACAAGCGCCATATAGGGTGGTGCCGTACGTCGAACCTTTCGCACCCATACCCGATGCATTGGGTTTTAATCATGATTATGACACAGTGCCAAGACCTCCTGAGGTGCGATTTGGACAAAGACCCGAGTTTGCACTCGGGGGGCAGGGCACGAACAATGAGAATTGGCAATGTCCGGCTGCACCACAAGCCGACAATGTTAATTGGGCAGAACAAATCACCAATGTTTTGAGAGAACAGTTCGGCTTACAGCCCAGAGGAAGAGTGATCGGCTACAGGAAGCCGTATCCCGATTACATAGACCGAATGCCATACCCCCACAACTTTAGGATACCAGACTTTGCTAAATTCTCAGGTGATGATTCTGTCACCACAATTGAGCATATCGGACGGTTTATGGCTCAATGTGGGGAGGCTGCACAGTCCGATGGATTAAAAATTAGATTGTTCCCTTTATCATTGTCTGGAACTGCATTCACTTGGTTCACGAATCTACCCCCAAATTTAGTTCATATGTGGAACGATTTAGAAAGCCGATTCCATGAATACTTCTTTTCGGGGACGATGGAGCTTAGGATTTCTGATCTTAGTTCAGTCCGACAGAAGTACGGCGAATCGGTCTCTGATTATATCAAGAGATTTCGGGGCGTACGAAATAGATGCTTCAGTGTAACATTACCCGATGATCAATTGGCCGATCTAGCGTTCCAAGGGTTAATCCCTCCATTAAAAGAAAAATTAGCGGGCCAGGAGTTCCCCGACTTAGGCCACCTACTCCATCGCGTATCGGCACATGAAAGCCGATATGCAGAGATCAAAGGGTTTAAAGATAGATTTAAACCAAACAGCAATGAAAAGGCCAAAATAAACATAATAGAGTGCAATTCAAGCGATACCTCTGAGGACGAAGCAGAGGTGAACATAGCCGAGTGGACCAAGGGTTCTAAAAAGCCGCTCGTATGCTCTCTGCTCAAGCCGACGAAAAATAGGGCAGAAGTCAAGTATTCATATGATGTTTCAAAATGTGACAAAATATTTGATTTATTGTTACAAGAAAAACTCATAAGGTTACCAGAAGGGCACGTCATCCCATCAGCCGAAGAAATTAAAAAGCGAAGGTACTGCAAATGGCACCATTCATTTTCACATAACACTAACGATTGCAATATTTTTCGACAACAGATTCAGTCGGCCATCGCCGATGGCAGGTTAAAGTTTGCGGAAGAATCGGCTATGCAAATAGATATGAATCCCTTCCAGGTCAACATGGTGCAGTGCTCACAGAAAGGGAAGGGGCCTATGAAAGATGTTAAGCCGATTAAAAGATTTGAAGCACGATCAAAAGATGAAACGGTACAGATTACTATCGGCTCCATACAAATAGAAGCCGATAAAAATGGACAGAACTCAAGGACGGTAAAACCAAGGGGAGACCTGGAAATCGGAAAATGGTATCGGGCTGAGAGGGCTCCAAGAAAAGTCGATTTCAAACCAAAGCCGACTTTTTCACAACTCCTGGGGAAGTATGAAAGGATAAGTCGAAGGTTTAACACTCGACAACACCCGAGTTTTCAATCAGGCCAGAAGACAGACGACTATTATTGGCGACCAAATATGCCACATCGACCAACTACTGAAGAAGAGAAACATCGGCAATGTCCCTTTTGGCAGTTTTGCTGGGAAAGGGGGATGACCTTGCCAACAGTTGTATCTTGTCCTATGCAACACTCGCCTACATATCGGCCAAACCGATCTGTAAAAGACAGGTTGTCTAGACCGATACACGATCGACTAGAAGTGGGAAGCAGGAGGCCGATCCATGAAAGGTTGTCAACATCAGAACAAGGCGAGTCCGCCCGAAATCAGGAACTATCGGCTAACACAAGTAGAGTGGAATCTGACAGCGAGATGAGCAGTTTAGCTGGAAAAATAAGAGAGCCGATAGAACCTAAGCCTAGGTGGTGCCCCTCGGGTCTCAGCAAGTCACAACGCAGGAGGCTTCAGCGATTGAAGACACAAGAAGAAAGGGAAGCTGAAAAGGAGAGCGAGAGGGATCGGATGTTTAATAAGTTAAGACCAGTACCGGTTTTGAAAAAGGAGTGGAGAAAGAAGGAACAGATCGATAGTGATTCAGATCAATCGATCGAGTCCGGTTCTCCGATGATCCGGGATGATACGCCACCAATGGATATAAACATGGTATTCACTCTACCTGCCGAGTTCAAAACCGAAGAATCGGCTGAAGAGGTGTTCGCCCAATTGTGCCTCGGAGCACCAGACGCTGTGTTCGAAAAGCCACAAGACATGCATCGGCATCTAAAACCATTATATCTAAAAGGGTATATTAATGGCCGACCGATATCTCGTATGTTGGTCGATGGCGGGCGACGCTAATCTGATGCCGTTAAGTACTTTCAGAAAATTGGGTAAAACCGATGAAGACTTGATCAAGACCAATATGGTGCTAAATGACTTCACGGGAGACCCAACTGAGGCTAAAGGAGTAATGGTGTCAGAACTGACAGTCGGTAATAAAACCTTGCCGACTGCATTTTTTGTGATTGAAGCCAAAGGCAATTACAGCGTGCTCCTTGGGCGGGACTGGATCCATGCCAATTGCTGTATACCATCAACTATGCACCAAAAATTGGTGCAGTGGAACGATGACACAGTAGAAGTCGTACCGGCCGACACATCGGCTCATATCGCCATGGCTAGCCCGGACACCAATTGGCCACACGAAGAAGCCGAATGTATATCAGGAAAAGCCTTGGACAATTGCGATTTTATCTGCGTTGAGAAATCAGGATTCAAGCCGATCAGCGTTAAACCCAACACGTTTGATCGGACAGACGAAGTGGTAAGAAGATGGAGCACAAGACATTAGCAAAGCTGCAGGAAAAGGCAAGGAGCTATCGGCAAGAAGAATACGAAGAAGCTGTTGAGGATTTTGAAGAAGAAAGAAAAGGGTTAGGATTTACTTCTGCCGATTTACTCGAAGAAATCAATATTGGGGAAGGTGATAGCAAAAGACCAACGTTTGTAAGTGCTAAATTAGAACCCAGTTATAAAGCAAAGTTGGTCGAAATACTCAAAAAATATAGAGATTGCTTCGCGTGGGAGTATTACGAGATGCCAGGCTTAAGCCGACAGCTAGTTGAGCATCGGCTACCAATAAAACCTGGGTATCGGCCATTCAAACAGTACCCTAGGCGATTTAATCCTACATTATATGACGCTATAAAGGAAGAAGTAGGACGATTGCTAGAGGCAAAGTTTATCCGCCCCCGCCGATACGAATGGGTCTCAAACATCGCCCCTGTAAAAAGAAAAATGGCAAACTTAGGGTATGTGTCAATTTTAGAGATTTAAACAAAGCTACACCAAAAGACGAGTACCCGATGCCTATAGCCGATATGCTTATCGATGCTGCATCCGGGAATAAAATCATAAGTTTTTTGGACGGAAACACCGGATACAATCAGATATTCATGGTCGGCCGATATACCCAAAACAGCTTTCGGATGTCCGGGCTTTAGGGCTGTATGAGTGGAAAGTTATGACCTTCGGTTTAAAAATGCCGGTGCTACTTATCGCGTGCTATGAACCATATTTTCCATGATTTGATCGGCAATACCGTGGAAATATACATTGACGACGAGTGGTAAAATCCAAAGAAGATCGGCAACATTTAGCCGATCTGGAAAAGATGTTCGAAAGCACAAGGTTACATGGGTTAAAAATGAACCCTCTCAAATGTGCTTTCGAGTATCTACCGGACAATTTCTTGGGTTTACGGTGCATGAAGGAGGAATTGAAGTAAACCAAGCCAAAGTAAAAGCCATAGCCGATACTAAACCGCCGACAAGCAAAAAGGAGTTGCAGGTATTGATTGGGAAAATCAACTACTTGCGACGTTTCATCTCAAACTTGTCAGGGCGTATTCGGGCCTTCACACCGCTACTGAAAATTAAAGACAACCAAGAGTTCAAATGGGAGACCGATCAACAAAAAGCCTTCGACGACATAAAGGGTTATCTGATGAGTCCACCAGTATTAACCGCACCAAAACATGGTATACCTTTTAGACTATATATATCGGCCGAAGGTGATTCGATTGGGGCAGTTTTAACACAAGAAGCCGATAGGAAGGAACGAGCAATATTTTACTTAAGCCGACGTCTTTTAGATGCAGAAACCAGGTATCCCCTAGTAGAAAAATTATGCTTATCATTATATTTTGCTTGCACCAAATTAAGACATTATATGCTGGCTTCCAAATGCATCATAATATGCAAAACCGATGTAGTCAAATACATATTATCGGCGCCGATTCTGCGGGGTCGGCTTGGTAAATGGGCATACGCCTTAACAGAATTCGAGTTAACCTATGAGTCGGCTAAATCTATGAAAGGACAAGCTTTGGCCGATTTTATCACAGGAAGTGAAACATTAACAGGAACAGCTGATGTAACTCCTTGGCAGCTGTATTTTGATGGATCCGTTTGCCAGGAAGGCGAAGGCATCGGCGTGATATTGATTTCACCTAGAAAACAGGAGTATGACTTCATGTATCGGCTAAATAGCCGATGTTCAAATAACCAAGCAGAATACGAAGCATTACTAAGGGGTCTACAATTGTTAGATAGCATCGGGGTGAGAGACGTCGAAGCTTTTGGAGACTCGATGTTAATTGTACAGCAAGTCAAAGGAGAATACCGATGCAACGACGGTGCGCTGACTCAGTACTTACATCAATGCCTCCAGATCATCGAGATGTTCACTACATTTTCTATAAAACATATCCCCAGAGAAGCTAATGATAAAGCAAACCGATTGGCACAATGTGCATCAGGATACAAGATTGAAAGCCGACAAGAACCAATCGGGCTAAACGATTGGCCGATTTTATGCGTTCACCCTGTCGACTGGAGAACAGAGATAAGGGATTATTTGTCAGATCCATCCAAGCCGACCGAACAAAAGGTCAGGCGCAAGGCACTCAAATATGTTCTACTAGAAGATGTATTATACTTTCGGACTATGGAAGGTTTGTTGTTAAGATGCTTGGGAACCGAGGAAGCAAAAGTAGCGATGGGTGAAGTCCATGAAGGCATCTGTGGATCGCATCAATCGGCCCATAAGATGAAGTGGATACTGAGACGAACAGGGTATTTTTGGCCGACGATGTTAGAAGATTGCTTCAAATATTATAAAGGATGCCAAACGTGCCAAAAGTTTGGTAACATACAGTCAGCACCAGCATCGGCTTTACATCCGATCATCAAGCCATGGCCATTTAGAGGATGGGGTATAGACATAATCGGCCAAATATTTCCGCTATCCAAAGAAAGGACATAAATTCATCCTTGCAGCCACAGATTATTTCTCAAAATGGGTTGAGGTTGTACCACTCAAGAAGGTTACTAGCAAAGAGCTGATCGATTTTGTAAATGAACACATCATCCATCGGTTTGGAATTCCACAGACGATTACTACTGATCAAGGGACTGTGTTCATGTCCAACGAGTTCAAAGGTTTTGCGAAAAGTCTTGGGATAAAATTACTCAACTCTTCCCTTACTACGCCAGGCCAATGGACAGCCGAGTCGTCAAACAAGACATTGATAAAGCTGATAAAAAGAAAAATTGAGGAAGAGCCGAGGAAATGGCATTCAACGCTATCGGAGGCTTTATGGGCTTATCGGCTATCTCATCACGGATCAACTAAATTGTCACCTTTTCAGTTGGTATACGGACAAGAAGCCGTCTTGCCCGTGGAAATCAACATCGGCTCGAAGAAGGCTATGTGAGCAAGATAAGGTATCACCGATGAATACAAACAAAGCGATGCTCGACAATCTGGATGATTTGGCTGAATTAAGGCTGATCACGCTAGATCGGCTTAAAAGGAATAAAGAGAGGGTTGCCAGGTCGTATAATAAAAAGGTGGTTTTAAAATCATTCAATCGAGCCGATTTACCGTGTTACCGATCGGGTCTAAGGATAATCGATTTGGCAAATGGTCTCCAACATGGGAAGGGCCTTATAAGATCAATCGACCGATTGACGGGAATTCGTATATACTGGAGTCCTTAGACGGATTCATACTACCTAAAGCAATCAACGGAAAATATTTAAAGGCGATACCTCAAAGCATATGGGTTGGGTCTTAACCACAAAGAGAGCATCAAGAATCAATACCAAAGCACGTGCATATAAAATCGGTGACACGACCGATCGAAACAGATTCAGACCATCACGAATTAAAACATTGTTCACAAAAATCGGCCACATAGGCCGACATGATTAGCGCCCAAAGATGCAAGTTAAAAACATTACAGCCCGATCCGGCAAATGGGCTCCTAGACCCGACAAAGCCGCCGCCTTTCCCAATGGTAGTCTCGATATCGCCAACAAGCTTGTCATCACCTTCGCCACCGGAATCGGGACCACTTTGGCCGATTGAGTCTTCAACTGAGCAAAGACTTCGCCAATCTGTTTTTTCTTGGCTACCAAAGAAGAAGCCGATTCAGTATTCTTGGATTGGCAATCGGCTAGATCCTTGGTCACTAGGGCTAGTTGCTCCTCCAACTTGGCCTTGGCCGTCTCCAACTCTTGAGCTCTGCCTTTGCCCAGCTTTAAGACGGCGGTACTTTGGTCATAGTCCCTTTTCAGAAGCTTCGCGTTAACCACCAGATCATCCAAGACCTTCTGATCGGCCTTTTGTGCTTCCCTCCGGGCAATTCTGGATCTGGCCGCTTCCACCGCCTCCCTTCTACTATCCAGGTGACAGACGTCCAGGAGAGCATTCATTGCTTCTTGAGGGAGATCGGCTTGGACGGTTGCCATTGCATTCCTGAGCGATTGGGTGTTTTCCAAAAGTCTCGCCTCGGGTTGCATAACCTCATGAAGAAGACGGTTAAGTCTTTCCTGCATGCCTGGCTCGGAAGTAACAGCAGCCGACGCAGTAATGGAAGCATCAAGGATTCGCCTAACGTCGGCCGGGTAATCGTCTGTAGCTATCACCTCAGGGTCGCTCAGGTCATCCAAAGTAAACCCGAGAAGGTTAGCAGGATCGGTAGAGTCAGGAGATCGGCACAACAATCGCAGGTGATGGCACAAAGAGAAGCACCGGGACAGGCAGAAGGAAGGGCGAAGATGTGCCTTGAAGATCGGCTATGACCCCTGCTACTTGCACCGAAGGCGATTGCTGAAAAAATAAAATGAAATGTTTAGAGTACTCGTCATAAGAACACTTTAAAAAAGGAAGGGATCAAGATTACATCAGTAGCCGATTGCTCGAGAGTGATCGGCCGAAGGCCTCGCGGATCTAGGAGATGGCCTATTAGACCCCTCCTCCTCTCTAAAAATACCAAGAGTTAGCGCTGCGCCAAGAAGAAAAAAGGAAACGGGAGCCGATATGGAGAAACAAATTACTCGGCGACGCCTGGCCTGCTAAGTCCGACAAGGGCTGACCACGGATGCCCAAGTTACCTGGTATATCCGGTGGTACCCACCGATCGCCCGATCGCCTCATCGACTACTTCCAGCCAGTGCGATCGGATCGACTCATGTACCAACATCCGTAATAACTGCTCCTGCAAAAGAACGAGATTAGTAGAAGCCAATCGAAAACGAACTAAAAAGGATAAAACTCCTGCATTTCGCCACCGATGAATTGGTATAACCCGAACTTTCACTTGAGCTGCCGTGGATGCTACCGCCGGTCTATGAAAATTAGGTAAAAATTGGGAAAGGATTGCCGATGGTGTCCTATCCATCAAAAGGTCATCGATATCGAAGACCACCGCTAGAAAATGCGCTTGACCGACGGTTATTTAGGATGAAATGGGGCATATGGACAATTTGGAATTCATCGGCAAGTTCAAGAACAATCTCGCCGCTACCAGATTGGTCACTCGTGCGAGGTTCGATACGCCAAGGAGAGAGAAGCCGGGTATAGCTTGACCAAAGCCCAATCAAGAGCATAAATAGAAGGATGGTAGAACTCATATGATGGTTGGAAAGTTCGATTCCTGGAGTTCAAACCAACGTGGAAGATACAAGGGGAAAGAAAGATTTTGTATAAATCCAGGGTCGACTGGGGCATCTGGCTACTATCAGCGGCCAAATGAAGAAAAGAAGGCCAAGGATAATCGCACAAGGCCAAGATAACTAAAGAAGTCATGTTGGCCAAAAGACGACCGATCTAAGGTCAGGAAGAAGGAGAGGTATTTATGCATGGCTGCAGGAGTAATTTTTTGATCGTCAGCAGAACACATAATGAAGTTCTCTCCGTAGGATCGGCTAGCTGTATAAGTGGGGATTGTATCCTCCTGTAATCTTCACGAGGAAAAGCCGATTGATCCATAGGTTGAGAAAGAAAGGATCGCCGAACATACAAGACAACCAAGTTTGGATGAACCACAAGGGGCCCCTATGTTGCCAACAACAAAATCGGCAAAACCGTAAAACAATCGGCTTCGATAAAATGCATCATTTGGAATACGGCACCCGTAAATAGCTTTCCTAATGCAAGGTGGCGACCCTCTACCGCTTGTTCTCGCCACTAGCCGATAAGTCCTGGTCGGGCCAAGAGAAGCGCCACAAAAAGAACCGATCCAACCAGAGGTTGAGGAAGGCTACGTGTTCTTCATCCGATACAGCCCATTAACTTTGTTGTTATTTTGAATATATCTACGCCAAATTTCTCCCTTTCTTATGGGTTAGCTTATAGTGGAGCTTGCCACTAAAAGCCGACAACCGAGTCTGCCTGGTCTAAGGCAAGATAGCCGGGCGACGCCAAGGAGGGTTGGGCCGATTGGACCGGTCCTAAAAGAAAAGCGTTGAAAGAATCGGACCAGAAATAAGAAGCCGATGCTACCAAGGGCTCATTAGCTTCAGGTTGGCCAAACTCAGTGAAGACACTTGGCTATACCCAACCTCTCCCACTCCGCTGCTTTTGGGCCGAGACTGATATACCATGACCGCCATCCCTTGAGAGCCGTGGGCCAAGCGCGAAGCTTTTGTCCCATTCTTTTATGTTATAGCCAGCCGGCTAAGGGAAGCCTAGGGATTTCTTCGTTGATCACAGAATCGGACGTTACGGTTCCTATCGGTCCTAAGAAGAACTGATCTAACTCGAGGGATTGGTATAAATACCTGAGTTGGGTCCATAATAGCCGATCGGAGATGAAAGGGACTTGATGAGAAAAGGGGGAAAGGCCGATCGCTTGCGATACGAGAGCCCGAAGACGTGAAAATGACCATGGGGGGACCCCCTATTTATACGACAGTAAAAAGGAGGCTTAACAAAGGGAACAATTGTGCATTTAAAACGCACCGAGATTTTCACTAAGACGCTTAATGGGGTAGTTCCCGAAAAAAGATTATTCTGTAAAGCCGATACAAATGAAAAAGCCGATATATTCTTTTTGAAAGATAACAAATTATCTTCCAAAAACAAGGGGACATATGTTTGCACCAAAATTCGGCATGTATTAAAATCGGTCTGAAACGAAAACGGAAAAGGTATTCATATGGAAAGAAATCGGTAAACGAATCGGAAAAGGAATCCGTTTCTAAAAAGGAAAGGAAATCAGATTAGAGGCCGATACGGACTGTGTCCATGTACAACTCGGATCGGCCAGGTGTGTTATAAAAGGGGGGAGACGTCAAGCGAAAATCAATCAATCCAACAACACACATCTACTTTTTACAATCTTTTCTTTTACATAGTTTTAGCTTCATAGATCTCTCTGCAAGTCGACGGAATCAACATAGTTGCGCATCGCCGATTGTTGATTTTTGCCGATTTCACCCAGGTTTGGTCTCGCTTCATGAAAGGCGCATCGCCTTCTCGAAGCCGATTTTACCTTGTATCCAGATCAATTGTAACCGGTTGATCTAGTTATCCCCTACTCGGTTCTTGCCGACTAGCGAAAAGCCGATAGATCCTCGTTTATCGGCTTTGATCAAATTACAAACTCTATCTTGTCAATTTCAGGTCAAATTGACTGGCACGCTCTGCAAACCCGGCGTTTGTCTTGTGTGTTCGAAGCCGAAAACCCTCCTTCACGTTTTTTGCGCGAACAAATGGCTACAATGGCAGCACCCTGCGGCTTAAGCTCATGTTTCCAAATAGTTGTGCTTCTGCCCACTGAAACATACGAGGTAGAATAAGCAAAGCCCTCAATGATACCTAGGGCTGCTGGCTGGAAAACCCTAAAATACCAACCACATAAGTAGCATCATTCGGGTTCCTTCAACAACTTTTAACTTGGAAGCTGCAGCATCTGATTCCTCGTTTTCTCTTGAAACAAATAATTTCAATTGTCTAATTTAGAGATATACACAACGATAGGGGAAACATCCTTCACAAGAACGGTGGCATCCTCTGGGGAGGTACAGGCTGATAACCATTCTCTGGGACTGGGTGGCTCTGCGAGTAAAACTTCCATTTGTATGGTTCACAACGATAGGATTGAAGGCGCCCCACCAGTGAGATTTGCCGTCAGCAGGAATCCAGGGAAATGGGGCAAAGCCATCCCGGCCCCACCCATATTGTCGGTCAACGGGTCTAGATACACCATCTCCTGTTCACAGCAGCAGGGGGAGCAAATCCATGGGGCCCTCCAATCTCAGCTGAGGACGACGCTGCAATGAAAGACGTAATTGTGAAAGCCCTGGGCGGCTGGGCCTGACCCTTCCAAAGCTCAAAAAGAACCTTTTGAGTTTTGCATGAGACTGCAATTCTGGGATCTTACCATAATCATTTCACAACATCATTAAATCCTTCCAAAGCCACATAGCGGTGGATGCACCTTCGTGGGTACCACAACAACTATACGCACATAAACAAATGAACAGGTGTCAGCTGACAAATTTTTAAGCAACATTTGTAACTTCAGCTTTTGTAATTTATGCAAAAGATCGTCAAACTACTGCGTTAATGCAATATTCAGAAATGTTGGAACATGATACAAGAAACACAGGATTTTAAGAGAGACAACTGCAGTCATGATATCACCGTCATGTTCAATGGCAGCACCTTGCGGTTTAAGCTCATGTTTTCAAGAAGTTTCTGCTTCTGCCCACTGAAAGATACGAGGCAGGATAAGCGAAGCCCCTGCTGGGCATTGTGGAGTGCATCATCTCCAAAGCTAAAATTCCCTGAAGACTCGTGACATTAGGCCTCCTAATACGTTATGGTGGCCGATTCAAAGTCTCGTGTTTAACTTTGCTTTATTTCTTTAACTTTGGCGAAATACAAGAAAGCAGCGTGGCCTGCAATATATTCTCTCTGGCTGTCTGGCATGTAAAAGCTGAAAGAAACATAGCATGATTCAAAATAATGTACTTTGTTTGTCCTCTAATCGGAGCACCTTTGCTTTAGTTAGTTAAATTTGGCGAAAGACAAGGGAGCAGCTTGGCCTGTAATTCTGCCTGTCGTACAGGAACTGAAAGAAACACAGCAAGATTCATGATAATGTACAGAGAAGGGTGTTCTGAACATAACAAAATGCAGGGCACGTTGCCCGCAAATAGGAAAAACAAATGCAGGACACGTATAACGCACGCCTACTATTTTGTAGAACTCAATTTGTTCTGGGGTTCATATCCCAACAACGTGCTGTCAGGACCCAGGGTATTAACACGAAACTTATAGGTTAGTGTTCTAAGAAATTAAGAAAGCCATGGACATGTTTGGCTGGCTCTGTTGCTGGTAAACCCCCAGTATTGAAAAGGATCTCATCAAGCGTGCATTGAATGCCGAATAATATTTATGTTGCGTGGGCTATAACTGACATGCCAGCTCAAAGAAATGCATGCCTTCAGCATCCATCCGGTTGAGTGTGCTAGCAAGCTAATACACAGGACGATGCATCTTTGTTCTTCTCGTCACCTCTAAGCAGCAGATAAGAATAGATTCAGCACTCACCTGCAAGCAAAGTGTCATATTTTGCTTGCCTTGTTATACAACAAAACAGCACGTTAGGTATCTTTTGATTTATACAGATGATCGATATGTTCAATTCGTTGCACATTGCGCTGCCACAACTTCCTCAACCACTTGATCCACATATACTGTTCGCAAATCACAAACCACAGTGTGTGTGGAGAGGGTGGTGATGGAATCGACGGTACTGAGCGTTGGCAAGTCCGTGCTGAATGGGGCGCTTGGCTACGCTCAATCCGCCGTTGCAGAGGAGGTGGCCTTGCAGCTCGGCATCCTGCGTGATCATGCGTTCGTCAGGGATGAGCTAGAGATGATGCAGTCTTTCCTTATGGTCGCGCACGACAAGCGAGACGACAACAAGGTGATCAAGACCTGGGTGAAGCAAGTCCGCGACGTCGCCTATGACGTCGAGGATTGCCTTCAGGATTTCGCCGTCCGGCTGGAGAAACCATCTTGCTGGGGCAACCCTCGCACGCTGCTTGAGCGGCGCCGTGTGGCCAAGCAGATGAAGGATCTCAGGGCCAAGGTGGAAGATGTGAGCCAGAGGAACATGCGCTACCGCCTCTTCAAGGCTTCTGGCTCCAAGCCTGCCGCCGGCGCTGACCAGCCCAGCGTAGCCGGTGCAACAATGTTTGGCATCGAGGAAGCCGGACAGCAGCAGGAGAAAGCCAAAGTGGATCTTGTCCAACTGATCAACGGGGAGGACAAGGACCTTAGAGTGATCGCAGTGTGGGGAACAGGTGGTGATGTTGGGCATACGTCTATAATCAGGGAGGCGTACGAGAATCCAAATATAAAAGGGAAATTTCCATGCCGAGCATGGGTCAGGGTGATGCATCCTTTCAATCCGAAAGCCTTTGTCCGAAGTTTAGTGAAGCAGTTTAACGCACCCGTTGGGGTTCACGTTATGTTGGAGATGGAGAAGGCAGAACGAGATTTGGCTCAGGAGTTCAACAGATATGTCAATGGGGAGAGTTTCCTGATTGTGCTTAATGATCTGTCCACCATTGAAGAATGGGACGAGATTAAAACATGCTTCCCAAACAACAGGAAAGGGAGCCGAATCATAGTGTCCACACCGCAAGCTGAAACTGCAAGCTTATGCGCAGGCCAAGAGGCACAAGTATCAGAGCTCAAGCAATTGTCTACTCATCACACTCTTTATGCATTCTACGAGAAGGTAATGTTCATTGTTCAGAAGTCATCTAATTCATGTTACCTCTTGTTATTCATCTAGGTCAACACTCGGTTTTTAAAATGCGGATTAGTGTAGTCCCATTTACCAATAATCAGATGAATGGTGCACTATTTTCCGACGCTTGTTATGTGCTGTGAATTTCGTCTCATTTATGTCGTTTATTCTCCCTCCTTGATCCTACAAGGGGAAAAAGTTAGAGAATTACTACACAACGGTATAGCGTTACTTACAAACTCGACGGTATAGCATCTAACTGTCAGTACGAACAATCTTGTAGCACTCGGACGCAATTTTCTCACTACCTCTATCCCCACCCCCCCATTCTGACCCCCCCCCCCTCCCCCCCCCCCTCTCTCTCTCTCTCTCTCTCTCTCTCTCTCTCTCTCTCTCTCTCTCTCTCTCTCTCCGAGCAATCAGCGTGCATGCTTGCTTGGAATTCATGTGTTAGCTTTACCAATCATAAAACTCAGTAGATTACCAGATTTGATTCTTTCATGAAAAAAACTCAGTAGATTACAAGATTTGATTCTTTCATGAAACTTATCCGTAAGATAAGTTTCATGAATTTTTCTAGTGTTTCATGAACTTATCCGTAAGATAAGTTTCATGAATTTTCCTAGTGTTTCATGAAACTTAACACCGAAACTCATGAAACTTATCACCGAAACTCATGAAACTTATCACTGAAACTGATGAAACTTATCACCGAAACTACTACTGAACTCATGAAACTAAACACTGAAACTCATGAAACTTATCCGTAAGATAAGTTTCATGAATTTTCCTAGTGTTTCATGAAACTTAACACCGAAACTCATGAAACTTAATACCGAAACTCATGAAACTTATCACTGAAAATTATGAAACTTATCACCGAAACTACACTGAAACTCATGAAACTAAACGCTGGAACTCATGAAACTAAACACTGGAACTCATAAAACTAAACACTGAAACTCATGAAACTTATCATTGGAACTCATGAAACTAAATACTAAAACTGTGTATCTAAACTCCGTTGGTTGTGGAGCTCTCTAGTTTTCCACGTATGATGAAAAGCATCTCGTTCACAGGATCGCCTTCGCGGGTAGAAAGACTGGCGTGTACTCATGCAAGGGAGGCGATGGGTTTGGGGATGACAGCGATTTGATGATTAAATTCGAGTTCAGTGGTCATCACGACCCACATCGAACGGTGGAAACGTATCCCGCCGGGATGGGATCCGACGGGATACTGTTCGCTAGTCTTTCTCAAAAGTTAAGAGATTCTCGCAGTAATTTAAGTGAAAAATTATATAGATATTTCCACATTAATAAAAAGAAAACAGCTAACAATTCTCACATTACTGATCAGTACTAGAAGGAAAAGACGTAATGAATGTCGACCCAATTGCCCTAGAGTTTAATGATGGCATTAATTATATCTAACCTAAGAACTGGATACAACTGCTCCTTCTGTTTCACAATACTTGTAGGCCCTGTTTGGAAGCAAAGTTTTTCAATACCATGGTATTACAAAACTATAGCATGGAAATTATTTTGGTATAAATACCATGGTATTACAAAACCATGGCATGGAAACTGTTTGGAAGCAAAGTCTTTTGCATGATGAAATGATGCCAATAGCTCAAAACTCCACTATGAGTGGAGTTTTCAATACTCTAAAAATATCATGGTATTGGCAATACCATGGTTTTCAAAACAGAATTTTTTTGGTTGCTTACAAACATCTTATGGCCAAAAATACCATGGTATTCTTCGAAACCATGGTTTTGCCTAGAAACTATGAAAATACTTTATTGCCAAATAGGCCCATATATTGTAAAGCCTCAATTTTTGTTACAGTATATCAACAATGGGTTCCATGAGCATACTGTGTCAGTCCCATGATCAGTAGCTAGTACGCATATTTACAAAGTTGAAATCACATCCATACACAATATTTTACATATAATGGTGGAAGCATTTATACAATAAGACCGGTATGGTCGATTAGAATACAGTGGAACAATTAAATGTCTTATAGTGTGCAATATAACCCTTAGGCAACTGACAAGGTATAAATCATAGAAAGCTCGTCAATAGATTCCCCGTATCCTGCGGTAAAGAAAGTATCATCGAGGATTTCTGTACCTTCACAAGAAAAATAACAATGATAGCAAGATTGAGTACATTGTGTGCTCAACAAGACTTAAAATGTTTGCAAACCTATAATACATGTAGGCTGTATCAAGAGAAAAGCTACTACAGTTATTTTGTCTGGAGCCAAATTGAATTGTAAATAATAAATAATAGATTGAAAGCGAAATTTGTAAAAGCAAGTTGACAGATATATATAAAATAACAAGTATATAAACATAAAGGTAACAAGTAAAATAACATAAATGTAATGACTCATAGTCCTTTGTGAGAATCGAATCGTCCAACACCAACACATGGTATAATATCTGAAAACAAATCTTTGGCAACACATGGCACAACAGCTGAATTCAATCTTGCTAACATATGTCAAGCATCAAACTATTTACTCACTTTGTTCATAAATATATGATGTTTTAGAAAGCATACAGTCAAATTTACTTAACTTTGACAAGTAATATAAAGAAAAACTATTTAGATTGGTTAGGTGAAAATAGTATCATTAGATTGATCATAAAAATAGTTTTTTTAATAATATAATTGTTCTATATTATTTTATGAACATATTCATAAATATAGTAGTTCTATAGTTTGTGACTGATCCTCGTATCGTTGAAGAATGAAAATATTTGTTAAAACAATTTCAATATTTAAACACGGCTAAACAATGTCCAAGGAATTTTTATTTTTATTTTTATTTTTTCTTTTAGTTTCTTTTTATTAGTAAGGAAACCGAAGGTAGGCCCCTTATCTTTGCTTGCTTATGTTTAGGGTTCTCATGATGGAGCGGATTCAGCGAAGCCAGGGTCTGGCTCAAATGCAGACATTACCATTATTAAGATATCTAAAATGCCCATTGGTGAGATACTTGACGATCTATCTAAGCGTGCGGATGGACAGAGTCTTACTCGCATCAGGACGATGGCGGCTGCTTTGGAGGAGTCTCAGCTTATTGGGCGAGAGAAAGAAAAACATGACATTATGGAGCTAATTTCAAATCAAGCTAGCCAACAATTTCAGGTGATATCTGTGTGGGGAATGGGTGGTCTTGGGAAGACCACTCTGGTAAAAGATATCTATCAAAGACAAGACCTCAGCTGCAAGTTTGAGAAACGTGCTTGTGTCACAGTCATGCGCCCTTTCAACAGAGTGGAGCTCCTTAGGAGCTTGGTTCAGCAACTGGATACAGAACCTTCTGAAAAGAAAGGCATGGTGGGTTTGTTTGGCAGCACAAAGAAAAAATCAGCATCGATGGGGCTTGAAGAGTTGAAAGTGGAGTTGGCCAAGTTTTTAGAAGGACATAGCTGCTTGGTTGTTCTTGATGACGTATCATCTAATGCAGAATGGGATCTGATAAGTCCAAGTTTCCATAAAATGAAAAATACAAGCCGGACCATAGTCACCACAAGGGAAGAGAATATTGCTAAGCATTGTTCAGATAAACAAGAAAATATATACAAGCTTAAAGTTCTAGAGTACAAGGACGCGCAGGACCTCTTCGCGAAAAAGGTACGCATAGAGTATTATCATGCTCCACTTGTTTCGTTTGAAATTACATTAATTGTAAGCACAATTTTACTTGCCCTATCTTTGGAAAGAGATAATTTGGAGTTAGTCCTGACAACATATGATTGGGCTACAACGCATGTAGCAGGGCCACATAGGAAATACTTTAGTTTTTTTCCATCGTATTTGCAATTAGGGGTGGGCATTTTTAAACCGAAACCGAAAAACCGAACCGAACCGAACCGAATTAACCGAAAAATTCGGTTTTTTCGGTTTTCGGTTCGGTTTTTATTTTGCATCTATTCGGTTTTCGGTATTCGGTTCGGTTTCGAAATATGTAAACCCGAATAAACCGAGCCCCGAATAAACTAGCAAACGATCGACGATTCAACGGACCGAGAGTGGAGTGCGACTGTGTGTGTGCGAGCCCAAATGCCCAATCCCGAGCCCAATGCCCCCAAATCCCCAATCCCCCTTGCCTTGGCCCCTTCCAACCGTAGGCTCCCAGCTTCCCTAATCCCTAATCCTTGGCTCCTGCCTCCTCGCTGACGCCCGGCCCGCCGCCACCTCCCTCATTGAGCCGCCTCCTCACCGGCGCCCGATGCCTCCTCCATCGACGCCTCTGGCCCTCCTCAACCCTCGCCTTTGCCTCCTTCGTGGCTCGTCGGGTCTTCTCCCCTCGAAGCGACGCGTGGCGCCTCCTTCCTAGACTCATCTGGCCATCGCCCTCGGTGTCACGTGGCGGCGGCGCCTCCTCGACTCATCACTGCGGACGGTGGGCCGGCGGCACCTTCTCCTGGCTCCCGCGTTGCTCCTGGTGAGCCGCCTCCTCCCAGATCTGCGTTGGGCCGCTGGCGGCTACACTTCCTCTGTTCGTCGTGACCTCGTCCAATCCTCTGGGCTCCAGCTGCAGACCAATGACCACCTCCTCTAGTCCTCTTGCTCACATCCTCGTAAAATTCTTATCACTAGATATTAGCAATTCTTATTGTCTTATATGTGTGAACTGTGAAGTGCTCCACTGCTCCTCATAAAGCGTGTCTTATTGTCTTAAAGTTAAATGTGTGAACTACTGAAAACATTTGACTTCTGTTATGCAATTGCTAGTTATTGTTATATCCAATTTCTTAGACGTGCGAATTCTGAATGTTGTGTGAATTCTGAATGAACAATATTCTGTTGTCTGAATTTTGTCAGTCAATTATGGATGAACAATATTCTGAACGCTTGGACAAATGAACAATATTCGCTTTACAATTCAATGCTGTGTGTTGTAGCTATTTCGTTAATCGAATAACCGAACCGAATTAGTTCGGTTAATTCGTTCGGTTTTCGATATTCGGTTCGGTTTCGGTTTCTACTTCCTGAAAACCGAAATTTTTTTATACCGAAAAAACCGAACCGAAAAAACCGTATAAACCGAATGCCCACCCCTATTTGCAATTGAACCCAAAAGGTCAATTCTATTTTCCATACCTTGTTATACATCATGTTCTTCCACCCACCGTGGGCCCTCCCTTTGGACTTGCAGTAGTCCGCCGCCCCCACAACTCCCTCTTGCTTGTGGGACTTCTTGGTAGATTAGCATGATGTTGATTCGTTTTTGGCAAAAGTTTTTGGCAAAAGTCTCCCTCGAGGCCTCGATATAGTGGCAGACTAGACAGTTGACTGGTGGCACCTATAGCTTTAAAAGACCGCGGCAAAATAGTTGCAGCAAGGCAAGTTCAATCATATAAAAAATATTAACACATGTATCCCTATATTAACACATAAAAAATATTAACACATATATAAAAAATATTAATCACCTATAGGATGGGCGACAACAGGGTTCAACTTTTCAAACAAAATTCGCGAAATTTCACGAATTTCGTTCGTACCGCTCGCATGCGAAAAGGAAAATCGTTTCGAATTTCTCTTAAATTCAAATCTAAATTCAAAAAAATTTAAAAAAAAATAAAAAATTTATCCATAATTAGTATTAATAGCCTTATGACCTCTGATGTGAATATTATTTTAAACTACACATCCGCAACACACTGCATGTTTTAATATTTATTCAATTATATTTAGTAGCAATATTTGTTGAAGTAATTCTTCAAATATTATTTTTGGCCTTTAATGGCCTTTTTCAAATTTTATGTTTGGAACACAGTAATTTACCTCGATCCTATGCGTAGAAAAAAAAGAGGTTTTGGTGGATGTTATTTTTCTTGTGGTTCTCCTTTGGAAATATAGGGATAAGAAATTTTCATGTGTTTTTCCTTTTCTTCATTCCTATTAATCAAATGGATGATAGATGATATTCCTATGGAATTCCTATTCCTCTATTTTTCTTCTATTTTTCATATGAATCAAAGAGGCTGTCAAAAGATATCTTGTCACATCCGGTGAAATGTGCAGTAACATTGGATCGATCGCTACACGATTTTTTTAAATAATAGTTTTTTTAAAATGAATTGCGGTATTAATACGGATTTTTTTTTTGCAAAATTAACACACAATCGCCAAATAGTATGGCGAATTAGCTGTAGTCGCCAAATGGTATGGCGAATTAGCTGTAGTCGCCGTACCATTAGTCGTCGTACCATTTGGTGACTACTGCCTAATTACGCAATTATCCGGTGGCCAGTTGCTTTCATGGGAAATAAGGCAGTCTTCGCCAAACGGTGTGGTGAAAATATAGTAGTCGCCGAGCCGTTTGGCAAAAATAGCGCGGTTAAAATCCCCCCAAAACAGATCGATCTATTTGTTCATTACGGCAGAGAGGGAGAGAGGGAGACCAAGGCGATCAACGCCGGCCGAGAGGAAGAGAGGGGAGCAACCCTTACCGTGGTGCTACTACCGCCCAGAAAAGCCAGCCCCTTAGTACACCTACGGTATTATTCAACGACCACAGCGGGCATACTGCATTGACTGCAGGGCACACTTCCGGTTGTACAACGACAAGCCCAACACACACCTCCTGCACCATATAGTGGAGTGCGAGCCGAAACAGAGCAGTCATCTTGGCAAGTCTCAAGAAGTGCAAGAGGGTTCTTCCTCTCGAAGAGAAAGGGATAAGGGGAAGCAGCCAGCCGAGGTCCGCATTACGCAACAAATCCTTGACGGATTACAAAGACCATTCAGGAACCCGGGTGGTATTAACATAGGGGGCGCGGGGAATCGAGAGGGAAGAGATCCACTTAAAAAATACAAAAAAATTATGTTTTATAACCCTGAGATGTTCGGCATAGACTACCCATTCGGCAACAGCTAGGAGCACTGCGCACCCCCATGGAGTTCTTTCATAAGAGAGATTGAGCGGTGTCCGATAATAAATCTCGAAAGATTCACGGGTGATGTAATATGTATAAAATGTGACGCATCATTCCCACTCTACGAACATAGACGGAATAATCACTTGTTCCACCATCACAATCAGTGTTATCGTTAGTTCTTCTAGCATTGTCGTCACTATTGTAATGCCCTTGTAATATAATCTGTTGCTTATTTCATCACCTGAACTTTCGTTATATCTGCCCTACTAAGGTTGAGTTTGTTTACTAAGGTTACTGGCTGCATCTACATGCTTTTCACAATGATTGTAATGACTTAAACACTTTAGCTAAAGTTTTCCTGAGCTAAACTATTCATATCATGAGTTGTTGTCGACCAGGGTAATTGCACTAGTAGAATTTAGATGCACAGAAAGGTGTAAATAATTTTTTTTTGCAGAATATGGTAGTCCATATATTAAAGAGCAAATCTGCTTTGTTATTGCAAAAAATTACATTTAAACATGATATTTTACGGTTTGCCGAAAAGGCTTAAGCGTTATCATTTGTTGTCGACAATAATACTTAGGGTTATTGCACTAGTAGAATTTAGATGCAAAGAAAGGTGTAAATAAAATATTTTTACTGAATATGGTAGTCCATATATCAAAGAGCAAATCTGCTCTATTATTGCAAAAAAATTACATTTAAACATGATATTTTACGGCCTGTCGAAAAGGCTTAAGCGTTATCGTTTGTTGTTAACAATAATACTTATGGTTATTGCACTAGTAGAATTTAGATGCAAAAAAATGTGTAAATAAAATATTTTTGCAGAATATGGTAGTCCATATATCAAAGAGCAAATCTGCACTGTTATTGCAAAAAATTATATTTAAACGTGATATTTTATGGGCTGCCGAAAAGGCTTAAGCGTTATCGTTTGTTGTCAATAATAATATTTAGGGTTATTGCGATGGTAGAATTTGTATGCAAAGTAAGGTGTAAATAAAATATTTTTGCAGAATATAGTAGTCCATATATCAAAGAGCAAATGCTTCATTATTCCAAAACATTACATTCAAACGTGATATTATACGGGCTGCCGAAAAGGCTTAAACGTTTCATGCAACAGAGGCTTCTTATAGTTATTTGGTTTATTCAACTCAGTTCATTCCTACACATTTTTGCAAAAATGGGACATCTAATACCCTAGGAATAAGTGATATTTATTTCATTATTTTTGGAGCCATGGTTTGTATAGTTTCTTTATAATATAGGAATTTCAGTATTGTCGCCGTACGGCTCGGCGAAAATAAGCTATCGCCGTACGGCTCAGCGACAACCATATTTTCGCCATACGGTATGGCGACAAACATATTTTCGTCATACGGTACGGTGGTAATAGCTAAACTCTGACGGTAGACTGTTAACTGCGTAATTAAGCATTTGTCGTCACACTGTTTGTCCAAAATAGGGTGGTCGTCGAGCCGTTTGGCTAATAGGTGTTAATTTTACGATTTTTGCTTTCCGCATATTAATATCGCAATTCATTTTAAAAAAGTATTATTTAAAAAATTCATCGCTACACCTTTGAAAACCACAATAATAGCTTCAGTAGCATCAGACTCTGCATCTACTACGGTGTATTACTGCATAATATTTATGTGTCTACTGCACTACTATAAGAGATTTACTAGATATTATCTTGAGGGTTATAAAATAGTCCTGCCTTCTTAAGTAAAATGCGTAACAAAGTCAAAGTTGTACATTTCCCTAAAAAAGAGTTGTACATTTAAGATTAGGAATATCAACAAGGCTATTACCCGCGAGGACGCCTTCTCATCCCAATTTCCCCACTGCTTATTAGCTGTCGAGGCAACCAGAGATTCAACGGGGAACCGGCCCAACAAGAAACTAATTCGAATGAAATTGAGGTAATTTTATAAATCTATCATATAATTAATTAGGTATGTAGAAATACGTAATTTATTTATTTATGGCATAGTAAAATAATACTAATTGAGTTATATAATATAGATTACAAAAATATAATAGGTTAGAGACAGAGCATCAATAATTTATACATGTAGATGTATCAATCTATGTGCATATAATAAATGAATATCGGGGTATAGCAGAGAGCAGGTATGCCGTATGCGGAAGCATTCCCGTCTCCATTCTTAAATCTCTCCATACCCATTGCCACCCCTATTTAAGACTGCACACTTAACAAAAGATCAACTCATTTTCTAGCAGGAGTCTATCATCACTAGTTCTTTTCATTGGGAGACGAGGATTTCATGTATGTTGCTATTTGTAAACCTTAGAACTCATACATATTGGAACCTATAGTTCGTATAGGTCTAACAGTTAAGAAATTTTAATTTCGGATATTGAGGATTCAAAAAAAGTAATTGTGGCATCCAAAAATTGTCTAAATTTACAATTTAACATTGCAAATATAAATTGTGTCATCGGTTTGTAGTATACAATAATACAATATAATAAATAAAGATGATGGGTGTGTTGGAAATACTTACCCGGTGGAGTAAAAATAAAAAATCTTCCACTTCTAATTCCCATCTGTTCAACAACAGAACAAAGAAAATGTGGTAGTAAACTGTACCCAAGATAAACAATCGTACCACAGTGACTTTAATTATTACTTTATTGGAGTACTAAAGAAACTTAAATTGTACCAATGTCAGGTATTTAAGGAGATTGTAGATTTTGAAGAGCGATATCCTGAGCTGGCAGAAGAAGAGAAACTGATTTTAAAGAAGTGCAATGGACTTCCCCTTGCAATAGTAACCATAGGTGGCTTCTTGGCAAACCAACCAAAAACCGCCATGGAGTGGAGGAAGTTCAATGAGCATATTAGTGCTGAGTTGGAGATGAATCCAGAGCTTGGGACCATAAGAACCGTCCTTGATAAAAGCTACGATGGTTTACCCTATCATCTCAAGTCTTGTTTCTTGTATCTGTCCATCTTTCCTGAAGATCACAAGGTCAGCCGAGGACGCTTGGTGCGGCGGTGGACTGCAGAGGGTTACTCAAGGGAGATCCGTCACAAGTCCGCGGAGGAAATAGCGGACGGTTACTTCATGGAACTCATTCACAGGAGCATGATCCTACGATCTCAACAATCACTTCAGAGTAGGAAAGGAATTGACTGCTGCCAAGTCCACGATCTCATCCGTGAAATCGGCATATCAAAGTCAACGGAAGAAAATCTTGTTTTTAGACTGGAGGAAGGTTGCGGCTTAAACAGCCAGGGCACAATTCGTCATCTTGCTGTAAGCAGCAGTTGGGAGGGTGATCAAAGTGAGTTCAAGAGCATAGTGGACGTGGCCCGAGTACGATCGTTAACGGTGTTTGGGAAGTGGAGGCCATTCTTCATTTTTGACAAGATGAGGTTGCTGCGGGTGCTGGACTTAGAAGGCACATCGGGTCTAGTGGATCATCACCTTGAGCACATTGGAAAGCTTCTTCACCTAAGATACCTTTCTCTTAGAGGATGTGATGGTATTTTTCACCTGCCAGATTCTCTGGGTAACCTGAGGCAACTGCAGACACTAGATATTACATCTACATACATAATCAATCTGCCAAAGACCATCATCAAGCTTAGGAAGCTACAGTATGTTCGTGCTGGGAGCGTACGAGGTGATGATGCTGGCTTTTATGAAGATTTAGAAGTTGAACTGCCGAAGCTATTGAGGAACAGGCCATGCTTTCTGCTTTCACTTTCGTTGGGATTTTGTGTGGCATGTTGCGCACGCGCACAGCTTCTGGATTTGGAAGGCGACGTGAGCAGGCGTGACGTATGCACTGCGTATTGCTGCACCATTATTCCTTTACTTGTGACTCACATGAGCCCACGTGGTGTTCTATTTCCACGAGGGGTCCGGAAGCTGCAAGCCCTGCACACAATGGGTCTCGTGGACGTCGCACAGAAAAAGGCTGTCCTACAGGACATCAAGATGCTCACCCGGCTGCGCAAATTAGGAGTGACTGGCGTCAACAAGAAAAACTCTCAAGAGTTTTGTTCAGCCCTTGCTGCCCTCAGCCTCCTGGAATCGTTGTTAGTGCGATCAGAAGGGGAGCCAGGTTTATCTGGCTGTTTGGATGGAGTGTCCTCGCCTCCCAAAAACCTGCAGAGTCTTAAGCTATACGGCAACCTAGTAAAATTGCCGGAATGGATCAAGGAGCTCCAGAATCTTGTGAAGCTGAAGCTGAGGAGCACAAGGATATCGGAGCTCAGTGCCACCGTAGAAGTCTTTGGCAAGCTACCAAACCTGACCATCCTGCGTCTGTGGAAGAAATCGTTCCAGGGTGAAGCGCTCCGTTTCATTTTCCATCGGGAAGCGTTCCCGAGCCTGGTGGTGCTGGAGCTGGGTCCCCTAGATAACCTCCAATCGGTGGCGTTTGAAGGAGCGACGCCTAAGCTTGAGCTGGTGCAGTTTTGTGGTTGGGCTTCCGAAACCAACAGTGGGTTGTTTTCTGGGCTGCAATTGCTCCCAAGCCTCAAGGAGTTTATGCTGGACAACGACGACTACAAGGGCGACTTCGTGGAGGACTTGAGGGCCCAGCTTACCAAGAACCCAAACCGACCCGTTTTGAAGAGGTTCAACTGATGGTAGGAGCTGGCCGGGTTGATGCCGTCTCCCTTTTCAGCCTCCGTGCATATTAATTGTGCTTGTGTACTCCTGTATTAATTTCCACTTGCAACGGTATCTACATTTTAAACGGCTGTCCTGCTATTACGATAACATGAAACAAGAAAATATGTTGTGCAAATAATACCTTATACAGTAGGACACTATTGAAGCAGTATTTCTATATTTCTATGTAAATGAAGCGTTCTGACGCTTCGTTTCTTGCGCCTGGAGTGGTTAATTAATTAAAGAGGTGGGTAATTAAAGAATGGTCTTGTGTGATGTCTTCCATCCACACCTGGTGTGGTTAATTAAAGAGGTGGGTAATTAAAGAATAGCAGAGCTGGTAATTTTGATGAAATGACGTGGGAAGAAACTCTCACTTTATATAGTAGAGATTCGTAGTATCGTACTCGCATAATTAAGAAGGCGTCAGCGACTCTGGGTGGGTGCGTTCTTCGTACTGCATTGCCCAATTGGAAGTAACTAGTTACATGCCCGTGCGTTGCTACAAAAAACAAAATTGATAATGAAAAATAAAGATTAAAAAATAAAAACGTCTTCCCGCTTTCTATCATTTTGATTGCCCTGCTTAATTGCCCTACGCAAGAAACGAAGCGTTGCTTTAATTAAACTCTCACACGTCTTCCCGCTTCCTGTCATTTTGATTGCCCTGCTTAATTGCCCTACGCAAGAAACGAAGCGTTGCTTTAATTAAACTCTCACTTTAACTGCTAACTCTCACTCTAACTGCTACCATCCGTAGAACGGACCACTGCCACCAAGTGCTGCTTTAGAATAGTAGAGAAATATATTTCCACCTGTCACAAATATTTATTGTTTTGAACATCAAAATATCTCCAAAACATAGCTTGAGCCACTAATTTCTATCATAATATATTTATAAAATCCTATAAAATTATAATACTCCCTCCGTTTCAAAATATAAGGCCTATACTTTTTGCTATCTTCTTTCAAAATATAAGGCATGCATGCGATTTTAATGTTCTTTTCTCTTTTTTGCCCTCATTAATCTTCCCTTTCTTCAACATTTATGAATGGACACTCACACAACTATCCTCTCTCTTAGAGCAACTCCAAAAGACTCTGTATCCAGCTCCCTATCTCCATTTTTAACCAAGTCACGAGTAAAACTTGTCTCCAACAGAGTTGCTATCGTGATCCCAAAAATTAGAGAGCGAAGAGAGACTCGCTATATTTGGTGATTCTCTCTCCGCTCGCTATTTGGCTCCGCAGAACTGCCTCTTCCTTCGCGCGAGCGAAGCGACCGTCGTCCTCCTCGTCGTCTCCCACACGAACACCGGTCGCTGCGGCAGTGCAGCTTCCACCACCTTCTCCAGTCGCTCTCCCCTCCCCCGATCCCATCCCAAGGTGGAGCTCGAAGTCACCATATCTCCCCTCCCCCAAGAAGGTACCGGCGGATCCCCAACACCACAGGAGCCATAGTCCTCTCTTCGCCTGGCTCCTCGTCCTCTCCGTCTCCGGCTGCTCCCCCGGCGCCGCCTGGACCGCCGTCAACCTCACCCACTTCGTTGTATGTGCTTCTATCTGCTTCTTGGTCCGGCTCCCGTCTTCCTCAGATTGGCTTGCTTGCATCCCCCGAATCATGTGCCTGCGGATTTGGTTGGGTTGGTTCTTCATTCTTGAATCCATTAATTACCGTGTATTGATATGCTCAATTTGGGAGTTCTTTTTTGCTCAACTGTTTTGCCCGTTCTGCTCGATTTGGGAGTTCGTTCTGCTCAAGGACCGCTTGATTCATTCCAGTATTGCTGTCCTGCGCACACGTGCTTGGCAAAAGCAGTTTTGTGGATGTCCTGTTGTTGGAATGAATGATGATATATAAATTATGATGGTGGAACTGTAGAATATATGTGGGGGGTTTGAGTGATGCGGCAGATAAATTTTGTCGAGTATTATGTCCATGGATTCTATGCATAGCTGAACTTGCAGAGATGTTTTTATAGGTTTCACATGCCGAACAGCGAAAGGTTAATATTATAGACAGTCTCTGACGTTGAGTTGATCTGTTGGTTTATCTCGAGTATATCTTTGCTTAATGTTTGTGAAATGCCTTTGCAAAGTCAAAGCAGTATATGCCTTCATGGCCAAAGACCATTTCTTTGTTGATGCAGAATATGTCCCATTAGACTTTTTAGAGGTCCACATATGTGTAGCGTAAAGAACAACTAGTTGGACTTTGGTTAGATTTCTAGAAAGAATGTGCTAAAATCATTACTCTGAGAAAAAGGTTCACATCATGTTAAGTCAATGGTTAAGTAAAATGAACTGTAATTTATGTGTGGACTTGCGCATTTATTGATGGCCTGAACCATGCCCTCTGTAAGATGGGTTGTGACTATTGTCATGCAGGGATGATGAAGCAAATGCCTTGCTGGGTTGGAGTGGAGATGTGTTTGAACAAATTTGTCTGTTTCACAGGGCGGAGTAATTTTAGGCCATTGGTAATTTGATAGGACACATTTCATGTTTATGATGCTACTCATGATATTTTCTTTCATCCCTTGCTAGCATACACGTGATGATTGCATCTGTACACATCTGTTTTCTAATTTGGCATTCCATTATAGCAATTTGGAACTTCAGCATTGACAATGACACAGTGGTTGAATTGCAAATATGTTGACTACCTGTTTCTTGAATTGGATATGCTAACATATTTGGATTTGGCAGTTCTAATGTTAAAAACCATCTCATAATAATCTCTCCTTTGCAAATATGATGCAGGTGACAGAGGGGCCCTACAAAAAATGTAATTCCTGTCTTGTGTTTTGCAGGCGACTAGCTGTTTTTCAATTAAGTAATTGCTTTCTTGTGTTTTGCAGGCGACCATCTCATAATAATCTCTCCTTTGCAAATAAATTTTGAATTCGAAATTCCTCCACTGAAATATAGCCGTTTGAATTTAACCGATAAAAAAAACCATTACTGTTATGGCGGTTATGAAATATGATTAAAATATAGGGGAGAGAAAATAGAGAGTGTGATATAGAGAGTTCTGTTGGAGAGAAAGGAGATATAGAGAGTCAAATTTTTGGAGAGCTCTCCAAATATGACTTTTGGAGAGTGATTTTTGGAGAGCCTTGTTGGAGATGCTCTTACTCCCAAGACATTAACATCATGGACAATATAATCATTTCACTCCTATCATTCATTGGTTTCATGCGCTCCTTAATTCCTGTGCCCAAGCAAAATAGGCCTTATATTTTGAAATGGATGGAGTATTATGAAAGTATTTAATTTTTTTGAGATAAATCTACAAATATGATTTTTATATATTTAATCTAAATCCAATCTAAATATTTAAAAATATATTCACAGTCAAAGTTTCAAAAATTTGAAACAATCCGATCAATTAAATATCTTAAGTAGTGCAATTTAGTAAGAACTTGATTCTTGAGCAAGAGATTAGGAGCTAATTGAAACTGAACTGTCAATTGATTCATTATCTCAAGTACAGAAGAATTGCTTTACAACTCACTTTTACAACAAGGCTGAAATCAATCCCAATATCACTAGGACTAAGAAATAAAAGCCTGTGATCTTGATCTTTTCGTCCAACCTGCATTGCAAAGCAATTGATGCATGCATTAGAATTGTACATTAGCATTGCAATAGATTAAAGTAAATTAAATAAGGTTAGGATTGCCGTCAGCTTATCAGTTTATTTGTCGCTCAATGAGGTACCCTAAATGGTCCGAGGGCCCATTTGGCTCCTCTAGCAACTAAAGTTTGCATCCGACAATATACAAACCTGTCGAAACCGTAGATGAGTTTATTAAGGAAAATAGTGCACAGTAGAAATCTCTCAACCTCAGTAGAATGGCAGCAAGCAACCAGTGGATAAGCTCAAGCACAGTGCAGAGGACAGCTCGTCCCAACCCAGGGACTGATATTTACGGCCAGAGTCAAAGAACCAATTCCCCTTTCCTCCCCACAATAGCACCCCACATTCCCCCACAGCCAAGAACAGAATAGAGCCAAACCAGCGCAAGAGGCCCCAGGGGAGGGTCGATCTCCAGAAGAGGGGGGACCGGAGGTGACCATCCAGAAGCTTAAAGGAGAAAGGTGACCACAAGCTAGGAGCAAGCAGCAGGGAGGTCCCCAAGGAGCCGAACCAACAGCCACTGGAGGCAAGAAGGGCTGCCAGATCTACTCCTTCTTCCACAGCAACCACATCAACCAAGTGACTTCCCAGAAGCCAGGTACACATCACAAATCACCCAGTAGAGCCAACATAGCAGCAGTAAAATAGAAAGAAATAAGGTGGAACTAGAGATTAGATAGTAGAAATGGTAAATGAGATAGCTTAGCAGCTGTGGTCTCAGTTTGGAACCACCAGGGTTGCGCTACAGGTTGTCGTAACTAGCGAATGCTCCCCCGGCGCATTGCCAACTAAGAACAACACCGCAGTGCCGTCCAACCGGTGGAAGCTACTAAGATAGCATTCATCACAGACCGAAGAAACCAGATAACCCACAAGCGTAGCATCATCTCATCATTTGCCATGCAATAAATCAGTAAAAGCATTATCATCATGCTATTACTTAATTTTGAGATGTCATCAGTAAGACTTAGTATCAAATAATTCAACATCATACACTAAGCAAACCTAAAATACCCCAGATGTAGTTCAGTCAATACATCATAAAGCATCTCAAGCACATCACAGATCAGAAAAAGGGGAAAGGGAGATCTCAGTACAATGCATCTAATCCAAACATCATAAATCTCTAATCCCCATCCTCACAGAGCAATCACCAGGCTAGATGGAGTCAGCATCCAGAGCAGAATAGGGGGGAGGAAGAAGCAGAAGGAAGAATAGGTCAGAGGTACCAAACCCTAGCCGATTGTAGCCCAAACCGAACCGGCACAGAAGAGCAAGCCGGAGGTGAGGAGGAGGAGTCGGCGTCGGCGTCAGATCAAGAGACCGAGGCCGGGCGACGCCAGAGTCGGCGTAGAACCGGATCGGGGGCGGTGAAGGGAACCGCCAGGGAGGAGCCGGCGTGAGGCGGCTGGCGACCCCAACCGAGCGGTCCGAGCGAGGCGAAGGACCATTGGCGGCGGAGGAATCGGAGGAGCCAGGGGAATGGAGAAAAGAGGAACCGAAGGAGCCAGGGGAGGAGGAGTACCTCCCAGGGAGAGGATAAGTCAAGTAAGAGAAGAGAGTAAAAGCAATAAAGAAAATGAAGTAATGAAATCAAAATAAATAGATTAAATAAGAAAATGGAAATGGCAAGAAGAGAAAAGAAAAGAGAAAAACAAGAAATATATTTAATCTATCAAATCATCCCAAATCTATCGGTCCTAAGTCTGCAAAACTCCCAAAATCAGCTTGGATAGTTAATTAAAATGGAAAAAGTGAAGTTTGACCGGTTAATCAATTTAATCGATCGCAACCGTATAGAATCGAAGAAACTTCAAAAAGAGTAAAATAACATCTTTAAATCCTAAAACAATATGTTAAGCTTTGGGCACCTTAAAACAGATAAAAATTTATTGCCACTAAATATGGCATCTTTGTAATTTCAGGAAATACCATAAACTGGACTCTAACTCTGCAAACGGGTGAAGACGGTATTTCAGAACAAAATCTAGGCAAGTTTCCCTTGCTCATTTTTTGAAATGGATTTATAAAGGATTTGTGAAAATTCACTGATGCATGGTAAAATCTATTTATTTAAAACTGAAATCGACCGTGGATAACTGCGAGTGCAGATTGGATTGGTAAATTAATGGATTGTGCTTTGGGCTCAACCGACAGGAAGTTAGGGTGAGCTATTATATGGTGGGTAGAGGGTGCCAAGGAATGAGGTTGTCGGTGGGGCCCTCTACATAAGATATGATATAAGGCTGTATCAACTTCACTCGATCTTTGAACCGTAATAATTCGTGTCAACCGTAGTGTGTGGAAACAACCAGAATAGGTTGTCCTATGCTGGTAATAAATATCCACAATGGCTAAGTTTATTGTGTTAATCTGGGATTGCCGGATTCCCGGAGAAGGACATGGGATAGCTGGGGACGGTATCCATTGGCCGGAACTCAATGTTGAAATGAGTAAACGGAGTGCTATATTTAAAGCTTGGTGGAGTATCTCAGCTTGTCGAAGCAGAGATCAACTGGCTACCCCAATGTCTATAGTACCACTGATTCGCGTTGTAGCACAACGGGTTGTGGTCAGGGAAAACGAGTACTTCTGATTTTGTGACGAAGTACAACTGGCTAACCCCGGTCATAGTGCCGTCGAATCAGTATAGCGTACAACTGGAAGGGGCTAGGGTTGGAGATTTATACCAAAGTAGTGATAAACGTTCTGGGTTCTCGACTTCGGTCGAGTTCACTATGGGGAAAGTGATACAAAACCTGCGCAGGGTATAAACCATGAATTCATGCCTTTCTCCAGGACTGGAGGCTATGGAATCTTGGACACGAGTGCTAGTAGGGATTTCACAAGTAACAAGGGCCAAGATTTACCTAAATAAAACACATTTTGGATAGTTGAGGGTGGTGATGTGATTGGAGGATGGAACTGGCTAGTTCCGGTTAATAAAACGGGTTTTTGATAAAACCATTTTGGAACTGTTCCATTGTATAAAGATGGTTCAGAAGGGAACTAGTGAGGGTTCCGCTGGATAAAACTTTATTAAAATATGTTGTTACTAATACTTGCTGAGTATATTATGTACTCACTCTTCTATAAATCTCTCTTTGTTTAGATTCTGACTGCTATGGATATTCCGATGAGGACGGGGGAGAGGACTACTCTCAATACCAGGACAATGAGGAGGCAGAGGATGCCAGCGAGGACGGAGTGGAGTAGATGCCCATATAAGGGGTGTTTGGCAGAGCTCCTGCTCCATCAAATTCTTGGAGTTGGTGGAGCTGGGTATTCCTAGCTTCACTAAATTCATGGAGCTGGAGCTGTGGGTATATTAAGTGTGTTTAGGTGGATCATCTTGTTTACATGTTAGAATAAAATTATAAACTTAAGTCACTTTATTTCAGTCTACAAGTTTCAGCTCTGAGGTGGAGCTGGGATCTAGAGCTCTGCCAAACAGAGCCATACTAGAGTCCCTCGCTCCCTAGAGTAATAAATGGGATAAATGTAATGTTGGACTTTTGCTGTAAATTCTTATGTTAAGATAGGTGAAGACTGTAAGCAAGCACTGGGTGTATGATGTAATAAAGGCATCTTTTAAGTCTCTAATTAATGTTCTGCTGCAACACCCTGAAACGGTGTATAAATTAATAAACACTTCGGGCTTACTCGATGGTTATTAATTTAATATGCCTAGATCAGTGTAATTAACTCAAGATAAATAACAACACTCTGTCATTATCGGGGGTTAATTAAGCGGGTCGCCACAAAATTTAACTACATCTGTGTTCACAACGTGTGATCAGACGGAGTAACTAGCTAGGAAAGATTCAATTAACTACATCTATGTTCACAAACACTCGGGTGTATTACGAATTGTGTAAATGCAGTCAATTGGGAGGCACCCACTTTACAGAGTACATTCAATTGCACGCATTGATGTGGTTACTATATTTCCTTTGTAAGCATCACGATGACATCAGATGTTTTATTTTACCTTTGTTTTCATAAAAAATACTTTTTTTCAGCCCTTTCTGAGGTAACAGCCCCGTTGATGACTTCCTAAACATGTACTCTAAGTTTGCTTCTGCTAAAGGTTGCGCACAGACGCACAGTATCATTCGGCCAAGGAAATTGCTAACAAACTGACACGACCTCCGGGCTCCGGGAGATCGGGTGATGGCTGTCTGAATTTTTTTCGAACGTTAATAGTAAGACCCCTACAGCTTATACAGTCTCAACACAGGTAGAAAGCTCAATCTAGCCAGTCAAATAAGTTTTATCTATGTTGCTCCCT
The DNA here is from genome assembly GCA_036346355.1 of Rhipidocladum racemiflorum. Taxonomy (NCBI): domain Eukaryota; kingdom Viridiplantae; phylum Streptophyta; class Magnoliopsida; order Poales; family Poaceae; genus Rhipidocladum; species Rhipidocladum racemiflorum. The sequence goes on along the minus strand of CM070583.1, from coordinate 80,260,056 downwards.
ACACGATGCGCATGAGGAATGAGCTCCTTCATAAATAATCTCTTTCAGTTCGAGTTCAACATATTCGGAGCAACTCTATTAAATATCCAATCATTTCTTTTGTTTTCAGATGCTCCACGTTGCAATAATAATAATTTCCTTGTAGAAGACAGTCAAAGTTGAAACCATCGCTTATCTAGCCCCCACTTTTTTTTTTGTTGTAAATCTAACCCCTGCGCATGTATTTGCAAATTTCTCATTCTCCCTCACAGTAGAAGGTGCATCAGGTGATACATGTCCCTTGCCGAGCCTCAGATGCGAGGAAGGTGGCCAGCGCATCGAGAGCTCAGCCGACTGCGGGGGCGACTTGGCCAAACACAATAGGATAGCTTCCGCTGCCTGAGCGCGGCAGCGAGCTTCTGCCGCACTCGCCTGCCCTGCAGCAGAGCTGACCAACCTTCGCACCCTCTGGGCACGTTAAGGGATAGGTGTCGCTTGTCGCATCTTCTACGGTGGGGGGGCTAAACTTGCAAATGCATGCGCGAGAAACTAGATTTGCAAAAGGCGAAGTACATGTGGCTAAATACGCGATGATTTGTCAAAGTTAGCCTTGGAACCTCTACCTTTAAAAGAATATCTTTTGCATTATCCCAAAGCAGGCCAATAATATTCCAGAATATGATATTGAAGGAGCAATAAAAAAAAGATGATTTACTGACTCCACCTGGTGATCTTGACGTAGAACACAGTTGTGATCATCCTCTATATGAAAATGTCTTCTATATAACATATCTTCAGTGTTTAACCTACCCCTAAGTAATAACCATATGAACACTTTGAGCTTCATCACACTGAATTTTGCACCAGGCTGCGTCTCTGGGACCCTACCATAATCATTTAACAACATTGCTAAATCGTTATAAAATCACACATGTGGATGTATCGTCTGGGTATCGTTATAAATCACAGATGTGGATGTATCGTCTGGTATCGTTATAAATCACAGATATGGAGGAAAAAAATGATGTGCAGAGGAAACGAAGGAACAGAGGCATCAGATGACAAATCAAAGCAGCATCAGTAATTTCTGCAGAAGATCATCAAACTGCTGCATTGATGCAACACTCAGAAACACACGATTTGAGAGAAACAACTACAGTCACGATATCACAATCATGTTCAATGGCTACAATGGCAGCACCCTGCGGCTTAAGCTCATGTTTCCAAATAGTTGTGCTTCTGCCCACTGAAACATACGAGGTAGGATAAGCAAAGCCCTCAATGATGCCTAGGGCTGCTGGCTAGAAAACCCTAAAATACTGACCACATAAGTAGCATCATTCGGGTTCCTTCAACAACTTTTAACTTGGAAGCTGCAGCGTCTGATTCCTCCTTTTCTCTCTCGAAACAAATAATTTCAATTTTGTCTAATTTAGAGATATACACAACGATAGGGGAAATGAACGGCAATTTGACCACCAGTGAGATTCGCCGTCAGCAGGAATCCAGGGAAATGGGGCAAAGCCCTCCCGGCCCCACCCATATTGTCGGTCAACGGGTCTATCTAGATACACCTTCACCATGGGTGGTAAGGCTCCTGTTCACAGCACCATACATGGGGGAGCAAATCCAATCTCAGCTGAGGATGACGTACGCAGCAATGAAAGACGTAATTGTCAAAGCCCTGGGCCTGACCCTCGTAATTGTCAAAGCCTGACCCTCGGCCTGACTCTAGTCTCGGCGATAACAGCTGGCACTGACCCTAACGGTGCCACCAAATTGCTTCCATTGCGAGGTGCAGGCCTGTATTATTTGAACATCATGAGAACTAAGCAAGGAGGTTTAACGTAGAAAAAAGGGCAAAGCAAAAAATAGGCATGACTTGCAGAAAATAGCTATATTTACTTAGCTTTCCAGATAGCCTATGGAGGAAACCATCAAGCATACCAGAATTCAGGTTTTCGGGGTTTGTAAATGAACACTTTCACACATATTTAGGTTATCGCAGGCTATTAGACACTACCTATGTGGTGATGAAGCATCTGTACTTTTGAGTATATAAGGGGGTCTATCCAGAAAGTAGATTCATGAATAAGCCCTGAATTTAAACCTGCTCAGAGCTAGATTCATGAATTGGGCATACCTGTGGACTAGGGGATGGTGATGTACATATGGTCTGGATCTCTGTTGGCTGCTGCTGTCATATCTTGCTAGTCCGATACCAAATGGAGCTACAGAGTGGTCATGAATGCCTGATACAGGAAGATTTCTCAAATATCGGTGCTCACTGTTATGATTTCTTGACTCAGTATGGAAACTTGAGCATTGCTCAAATCGGGAGTTGCATGGCCTTCCAAGCCAGTTGGATGCCGATGAAATGAAGCGCTTTCAGCACCTGAATTAGAACTAGAAGGCACATGCACGGGGTGGAGAAAACCACGCAGTGCAAGATAAGGGCAAACAAATGAACTGCTTGCAGCACTTGAATGATCTCCATGTTATGAACGGAGTTGATATAGACGGGTGCCAGGACGAAGTCCCGGACATGAGTTAGTGGCGCTGGGAATAGGGTGTCAAGGCGGATGTGGAGATGACCCGCGTGGTCGCCTGGACGGCGCCATCGCGAAGGCCGGCTGATACGGCGAACGGAGCGGCCGGCTTGTTCTTCGGCAAGCTCCGCCTAGGCTGGTTGTGACACAAAGCAAGCATGCCTTTTCTATTGATGTTCTCACATTTTAAATAGGGTGAATTGCACAGGCCACAATCCCCAAATAAGGAATAAAAACTGCTAAGGAAGGAAATCTCTCTAATTATAGCAGGAAACAATTACTAGCAAATTAAGGAACAAAAATCTCACTAATTGCATCAAATAGAATCTAGCTTCAACCTCCTAATATACCCCTTCCTAATTGGAAGGGATTTTATTTGCTGCCTTAGATTCAGTCGATTCTTGTGCACCTGAGTCGGGAGGTGATTGCTTGCATTTTAGGTAATAGACTCCAACTGTATGATCTTCATAAAAGGAAAAGAAGATAACAATAAACAAGGCTGGCATTTAAAAAGTTAAAAGTTTTCTTACAAGAAGTTGGCTCAGCTTCACCCTCCCTGCAAAAAGGTGCCAACTAAATTCGGAGCTTGAAGAATTAAAAGAACCTGAGGGTTTGTGTACAGTATCACCAATTCACCATGGAGTAAACAAGAGAGGTTTTGTAACATAGAAACTCCAGTATTAACAATTGTCACCCAGAAACCAAGGAAATGGCAATACACAGCGCATACAACACAAAATAACCTGATATTATGTCATCAGTCTCAACTGGCACTTCATTGAAGATCAATAACAGGAATCTATAGTAGTCATGTAAAACGATAGTGATGTACCATTCTGTAGTAGTGGCCAGTGCTAAAGAATATCCTAGCCTCTAATCGTCTCATGTGCCTTTTGCTTTGATAGAGTTCCTCTTGCTTGGCTTGTGACTTGCTTATGCTTAGGTTCTCTATGGCCACTGTGAAATCATGTGATGAAAAATTGGCTGAGTGATGAATTTAGTATTGCAAAGTGGTTGTGCTCATGGCATGTGTGGTGCATGTGCATGTGATGTTTTAGATGATTAATTAATATGCTTGTGATAGCATGGTAGTTGTTCTGCTTGATGCAATGCGCTCGTGTGAGTGGTTGTATGGACTGATCTTGAGTTAGGTCGTGGACTTGTGCTCATACACGGTTTCGTGTTGTTCATGTGCAGGTGTTGCTTGAGGTCGAACGTGGTCGGTGACGGGACCGGAACTAGGTTCATAGAGGAACTGAGATTCGGGACTAGGTTCAGGAAGGAACCGATGTCTTAGTGGTCGAGGATGTCGTGTGGGACGTTTAGACTAGAGAACGGTGCACGTGAAGGCTAGTGAGTCACGTGAGTGCGGCAGGTGGGCCGTACGCGTGCAGTTGTAATCGTTTTGAGGTAGTTTGCATGTATTGGATCATGTTGGGCCAAGTGGATATGCATGCGAACTCTTCTAGGGTTTTCTTATAAATAGCTAGGGGAGGTGTCCCCTGTTTATTGTGTGCTAGGGATTTAGGATTTGTACTCTTTTGCAGCATGGGTCTTTGACTTGTGTGTATTGCTACGTGAGGCAACAAGAGCGAAAGGAAGCAGGTCAGCTCTATATCATTCAATCAACAGGTTGCTATATTTCGCAAATTTACTGTAGCAACAGGAAAGGTCAATCAATTCGCGTCACTACTGATACAGACAACTCGCGAAGCTTATAACTTTTGATCCATAGATCCGATTGAGCTGATTCTTATTGGGTTAGTTTCTAAATTGAATCTAGTTTCTACAGTAAAAATTTCACATTATTCCGACCGTTGGATCGCCGGGAATTCACGTTTTAGTGAACGTCTGTCAATCCTGTTTTTGCGTGAAACCGAAGCAATTATTTGATTCCGAATTAGGGTGAATTTTTAGTATATCAAAATTTTGATTTTAGTTTCTGCGCAATCATTCACCCCCCTCTGATTGCTATACTAGTATATATCGATCCTACAGCCACACATTGTAGCTTTATACAGTCCCCTTTATTCTCTTTCAAAATAAAGTAAGAATCTTAATCTTATTAGCATTCATACGCATAAACCTTATAGCACATATCTCGAAGTCCTAAAGAATTATGATACGAGTTTCCTGACCCAACATGATTTTTATTCATACATTGTAGTAGTCTGGTAAAATATTTAGGTCTTCCCGGCTTTATTGTGGCATGGCTGTACTCACTATAATGACAGCCTGATGAAAACTTAAAGGTCATTATCTGCATGTACTTTTCTAGTGCAGTTTTAAATGTCTTTTCTGTATACAATTTTATCCCCCGGATTGATTGGGTGTCTGGGCCGTCTGGCCGGCTTGATGCCAATACAATTTTCCGAAAGAAAACGAAACATGATCGATCAGCTTTTGTTATCGCCATTTGTTTAGTATCACAACTGGCAGATAGAGTACATTTTCACACGTAAGCCGTGAGGGGGGTTTCTTAAGCAACGAAGTCGCATGTTTGGCCCAATAATTAAACACCCTCGGTGTGAGCACATGTAATTCTTCTATAGCAGTCAAGTAAAATATTTAGGTCTTTCAGCTTTGTTGAGGTGTCGCTGTTCTAACTATAATGAAAGCTTGTTGAAAACTGAATGGCTGAACTCTATATGGTTATCTTTGATGTACAACTCTACTTTCTATAATTGAAATAAAATTTTATTTGTTATATAACTCTAATATCTATATATGATTAATTTGCACCGTTATAATCTGGCCCACCAAAATAAGCGACGGAGATTCTCCTCATTTCCTTTCGATTAATGTGAGAATTAATTTATATGATTTTTTATTTTTAATATTATTATGGGATTTTCTAGCTCTTAAAACGAAGGAGGCGCTTCGAATGTAACAGTGACAAGTGTATTTCGGAACACACCGAAAAAACCAAATTTCACCGAATTGAGGTGAAATTTTGGCGAAATTTGAAACCCTAGGCAGAGCAAGAAAAATAGTATACAGTAGCAAGACCAATGCTGCCGATGTGGATGATTAGCCAGTTTTGTCTTTTGTGATCAGCATCATAGAGAGCCATTTTCATCATAAACTAATGCATTACAAAATTTAAGCCCGGAGAGGGTTGTTCGAGCATGGAAGTCACATGGCTGCTGACCCAACAACCCGAGAATGCGATTATTATACTCTACCGCCTCTTCCTATGAGCAGTAGCCCTTAGATCCGATATAAATTTGTGAAATACGGCATGAGCGTACACAATATTAAGAACGAAGTAGTTGAATCTCATATAAGAACTAAAATAAAGGTGATGAAGTAACAACGATAAGAGAGAAAGATTTGACAAAACCGATCATAAATTCCTTAACCAAAACCTCAAAAGAATACAAATGTTTGTCACTCTCTTGTAACTCTCTCGAATCTTTAGGACACTCGGATCATTTGCCTTATATAAGAAGCTAGTGCTAAAAAATATTCTAGCCTCTAAGGGGCTTGCCTTGCTATTTTGTCGTTTACAACGAAGTCGAAGTTGCAGCTCAGAGTTGTAACTTGTGTTGTCGATGAGATCGGAGTTGTCGTCGAGTACTCGTTCGGACTCGTTTAATGGTAGCGTCGGTTACGTCAGGTGCTACCTGTCATAACGCGAGAACATAGCAAATAACAATAAACTCCAATAAGGTACATTCCAACGAGACAAAAAGAATACAGATAGAAAAACCAGATAGAAATCCAAATAATAAATCATCACACATAACAAACATGATTTATGAGTTTAGGTTATATGATTTCAAGTATACGTGTTTTATAATGTCTTTCCACTCATTTCCCTTACCAACGGTTTAAACTATATACCGCAACACGATTACTTATTTTCTATGAATCGTTTATCCTTATTTTACGAATTCAAGAGCTAAGATTGTTTAAATTAATAAAATTAAGATATTAGCTAACGCACCTATTGTTTTCCGGTAGTACCGACTCTCGGATCGCGGTATTACAACTTTCTGTAGTACCGTTCTCGAGTTCCGGTAGTACCGACATTTAATATTAAGAAGGCATTTACTGGATTATAGTTATCGGATGAACCTAAATGGTTTTCGGATGTTCACTAAGACATAAGTACTTTAACTAAGGCTTTCTTCTGCTCAACTATTCACGACAAGCACTAATGACTATCATAACACACTTAGGGTCTTTGCTCTAATAGGATTCAGATGCAAAGCATGTTATAAACTAAATATTTTTCCAGATTGTAGTAGTCCATATACGAGGGAGTGATTCTAGGCCATTCTTCTTAATGTTCACATTTAGACGAGATGTTCTACGGGCTGCAGAAAAAGCTTAAATGTTATTAAAATCTACGCGATAACTATTCAATTTTCGTTTTACATTTGAGGCTACACTTTAAAGAGTTCCTTAACCATTTTTCACGGACTAGCTGGGGGTATCACTAAGAGTGTTTTAAAGTGGGTTCCGCTACTTTTCACTTTTATCAGAGACGCTTCTCAACTAAAGGAACATTACGGTTTACGCAAATTTAATCCTACATTGCATGCATGTGAATTATTTTTGCAAGATTAAGTATTACTGAACTAGAGGTATTTTAGATACAGATTTTACATGATCCAGCATTTATCTATGTCATCTTATTCATATTCATTTGCTTTTATGTATTAATCCCTTAAACATATTTATTATACAAATGTATATTCTGATTAAGAGATCAAGTGCAAAATATGAGTTATCATAATAATTTCTATTGTGCTAGATAGTCTGGTCCTATAAAGCCTTTATGAATTAGCTTCCCATGCATTAACATTTATTTGTAGATATCCTTACGTTTTATATTTACACATGGAGAGCAATGTTATTAACTACTAGAAACGTGCAAGCGGCGGCACGCCGCGTAAGTTAGTGTTTGCGAATAATATAGAAACACGGAGCAAGGATGAATGAAAAATGAATCTTCGTTTTTCCCAAACAAAAACGGAGAAACAACGGACGAAAAACGACTCTCTATTTTTTTTTAAGAAAAAAGGCAAACGAAAACATATTTTCCATGCTCCGGAGAAAAAACGGACCACACAAAAAAAATTTCTGGGTAAAACGGAGAAAGGACCTAAACGTAAAATGCAGGGACCTATTTGTTATGATTTTGGACCTGTTTGCTATTTTGAAAAAGTACTAAAGGACTCGTTCACGATTCGTATTTAACGGGAGGCTCTTTCTGTAAAACGGCGAACGAGGGACCTAAACGCGAACTGTGGAAATTTTTTTGCTCTCACAGGAAATCGTAAAGGACCTCAGCGTAAATTAAAAGGACTTATACGTAATTTAAAGAACTAGAAGATTTTTTTCGCAAAAAGAGGAGAGAGCATGGGAGGCGACGTGGCATGCCTCTCCTTGCGTGCTTTCTTCCGCTAATATTTGATTGAGTATTAGATGGAGCAACATGTAAAACAATCTTATTACCCTAGGTATTTTCATTCTAACAGATTACTTACTGTTTTTATACTATTTACAAAGTGGTTGAATCAATTTTTAAAGATTAAATATCTATTTTAAGCATGCATGGTCATTAACACCTAAAAACAAGCTTTAATTTATAAAAAGGTCTTAAAGCAAGTGGAAACCTAAATATTTTCACATACTTGGGTTATTTACAGTACATGGAATCTATCAAAATTGGTTTCGGTAGGACTCGAACCGGGGACCAATTGAATCAGCCGTGGTGCAGTTGACACCAGACTACATTGTTTCACATGTATTAAAAGGCTAGCAGCCATATTTGAGGTAACATGCAAGGCCTAAAGGAAAAGAGGAAAAAGATTTGCAACAGTCTCGGCTAGAAGAGGGGTCGAACACAGGATGCGAGGATTACAGCAGAGAGCACTCACCACTAGACTAGGTTGTTTCTTGTGTAAAAGAATCTAAATATTCCACTTGAGGTAAGCATGCGGGAGGCAACTAGAAAATGGAGAAAAAGATCAACCGTATGGCTGACAGAGATTCGAATGCAAGACGTCAAGCTCGAAGCGCTAGTTCGGCTGAACTTTTGTCGTAGCAGCTACAGTGCTCCCGATCGGTGGCAGCTGCAGGCGATGGAAACAAAATGAATAGTAGCTTAGATTACTGAGAGAAACTAGGGATAAGGCCAACTTGATCATGAGCTCACCCAGGTAGAAAGAAAACGGTAGCAATGTATGCTTGCCGACAATGGAGAGGACGAGCCGGCTGCTTGCACTTGGTTTTTCTCCGGTGCTGATCAGCGAGCTAGGCTCAGCTGATTGAAGTAAGAGAAAGCAGCAGCTAAATGAGCGGAGGATAGACATATGACTTTAAATACTTGAGCTCAGGCGATTTGGCTGAGGGAACGAAGTTTAAGCGGTGGCTCGGGCGTTGGTGACCGGGCGAAACGACAACGGCATGGCACCTGTCACTTGCGGCAGTGAAGTTGTGCTGTGAACGCGTCAAGGAGACGCTGCGACCATCGGGTAAAAGGAAGCGGCGAGGAGTGGTTCAGTTTGCTTCGCGCGGGGGGAGAAAGAAAAACAGCAGAGGGAAGAAGAGGAGAGGGGAGAGGCTACCAGTGGGGCCAGTCCCACGGGCAGTGAAAGAGGGGGGGGGGGGGGGGGGGGAAGAGCCCACGGCGCGCTGGGATAACATGTGAGGTGGCTGGGCCCACCTGGCAGTGAGAAAATAGAGAGAACAGATTTTCCAAAAAGGACTCCTTCAGACAGCAGCACAGTAGGAATTAAATGGTGGGTCAAATTGATTTGAGACATTTTCAAACTTTTAATTTAGGGTCCCGGTAAGATTTCCAAACCGCTATAAAATTTTCATGTAAAAACTTCAAGAAATTTATTTTAAATACAAGTGACAATATTGAAATGACAATAAAATTTTATTGCTTTTAAATTCTTTCTTTTAATTAATGCATTCACTTTTGCTTTAGTAAAAAGTTTTGTTACCCTTTTACTTTTACTCTTTTACTTTTACCTTCTCACCATTTTACCAAATTCAATCATTACTTTTCTTTTCGAAACTAAATCCAAATTAAAGAGCTAAATTTATAGATTTAAGTTTTTGGCTCAAACAAAATTTTGAAATGCACATTTTCTACTAGGACAAATTTTGGGATGTTACAAAAAGCGCGGAAGGTGGCCAACGCATTGAGAGCTCGACCGACTGCGGGAGTAGCTTGGCCAACTATGGTAGGATAGCTTCCGCTACCCGAACGCTGCAACGAGCTCCTGCCGCACTCGCCTGCCTTACAGCAGAGCCAACCAACATCGATCCATGCTCTCTGGGCGCGCCTTCTGCGGTGGGGAGCAAACTTGCAAATGCATATGCGAGAAGCTAGATTTGCAAAAAACGAGGTACATGTCGCTAGATAAGCAATGATTTGTCAAAGTTAGCTTTGGAACCTCTACCTTTAAAAGAATATCTTGTGCATTATCCCAAAGCAGGTCAATAATATTCCAACATATGATACTGAAGGATCAATAAAAAAAAATGATTTACTGTCTCCACCTGGTGATCTTGACGTCGAACACAGTAGTGATCATCTTTTATACGAAAACGTCTTCTATATAACATATCTTCAGTGTTTAACCTATCCCTAAGTAATAACCATATGAACACTTTGAGCTTCATCACACTGAATTTTGCACCAGGCTGCGTCTCTGGGACCCTACCATAATCATTTAACAACATTGCCAAATCGTTATAAAATCACAGATGTGGATGTATCATCTGGGTATCGTTATAAATCACAGATATGGAAAAAAAATAATGTGCAGAGGAAACGAAGGAACAGACGCATCAGATTACAAATCAAAGCAGCATCACTAATTTCTGCAGAAGATCATCAAACTGCTGCATTGATGCAACATTGAGAAACACACGATTTGAGAGAAACAACTGCAGTCACGATATCACAATCATGTTCAATGGCTACAATGGCAGCACCCTGCGGCTTAAGCTCATGTTTCCAAATAGTTGTGCTTCTGCCCACTGAAACATACGAGGTAGGATAAGCAAAGCCCTCAATGATACCTAGGGCTGCTGGCTAGAAAACCCTAAAATACCGACTACATAAGTAGCATCATTCGGGTTCCTTCAACAACCTTTAACTTGGAAGCTGCAGCGTCTGATTCCTCGTTTTCTCTTGAAACGAATAATTTCAATCTTGTCTAATTCAGAGATATACACAACTATAGGGGAAATAAATAGCCTTCACAAGAACGGTGGCATCCTCTGGGGAGGTACAGGCTGATAACCGTTCTCTGAGAACGGTCGCCAGCAGGTCTTGGAGTAAAACTTCCATTTGTATGGTTCTGGGTAGGATTGAAGGCGCCTCACCAGTCAGATTCGCTGTCACCAGGGACCCAGGGAAACGGGGCAAAGCCCTCCCGGCCCCACCTATATTTTCGGTCAACGGGTCTAGGTACACCTTCACCATCGATGATAAGGCTCCTCTTCACAGCACCATACATGGGGGAGCAAATCCATGGAGACCTCCAATCTCAGCTGAGGATGACGCTGCGATGGAAGACGTAATCGTCAAAGCCCTGGGCCTGACCCTTCGAGTTGTAGGAGGGAATGGGCTGCTCTAGTGCTCTGCATTGCGGAGTGCATGGACTGTTGATACGTATGTCCCCTTGCACCATGGCCATGGCCTCTAGTCTCGGTGCTAACAAATTGCTTCCATTGAGAGGTGTGAGCCTGTATTATTTAAACATCATAAGAGCTAAGCAAGGAGGTTTAGCATAGAAAACTTGGGCATTGCTCAAATCGGGTGTTGCATGGCCTTCCAAGCCTGTTGGATGCCGATGAAATGAAGCACTTTCAGCACCTGAATTAGAACTAGAAGGCACATGCACGGGGTGGAGAAAACTACGCAGTGCAAGATAAGGGCAAACAAATGAACTGCTTGCAGCACTTGAATGATCTCCATGTTATGAACGGAGTTGTATAGACGGGTCTTCGTCCTGGACGTAAGGTAGTGGCGTCGTCTGGATGGCGCCGTGAAACACCCCAAAATTTTGCTTTTATTGAATTCATGTGTGATTTGGCACTTTGGTGAATTTTTGGAATTTTCTGGAATTTATTTGGATTTATTTGGAATTTATTTGAATTTATTCCATTTTGAAATAATTAAAGAATTTAATATTGCAAATAAAATTTTGTTGGAAATATTTTATTTGAGTCCCAAATACCCTAAAATATTTTCGAATTTTTCTCGAATTTTTCGAGTATTTTGCTATTTTTAATGAATTAATTGAATTTCGGGAATTATTTTAAATATTAAATCGCTGGAAAATCAAACCGAGTCGGTTACTGTTCATCCGACCGAGCCCGAGTCAGACTCGAGTTCGAGTCCGACCCGAACCCGACCCGAGCCAGTTGACTCGACCAAACCAACTCCAAAACCTAATCGATCCCAACCGTTGGATCAAGATCCAACGGTCAGGATCATCCCGTACCGCTTCGGTCGAATCCGGCCCGGATCCGATCGCGTCCACGCGATCGTGGCCGTTGATCGTGCCACGTGGGCGGGTGGCGTCATCGTCCCGCCGAGTCCGAAGCCGGACTCCTCCGCCGCTTGTCAGCCGCGTGTAGGATTAGGGTTCCGCCCCTGCACGCATGCCGAGGGTATTTGGCACGGAGGTACCCGAGGACCGCCGTGATTCCGCGCCTCTCTGCTCTACTTCACCGAGCCTTAGTCGCCAGATTCGCCGGAATCGCTCATTGAGCTCTGACGCCTCTCATTGCGGTTCTGCTTGATTCCGCCGCCGTCCGCCGTCCCCTGCCGCCATTGACCCCAGATCCGGAACCCCCGAAGCCAGGCGCACCCGAAGAGACCTTTCACCTCGCCGGAGCACGCCCCAAACGCCGTTCGTGTGGTCGCCGCCCTCGTGGCCACGGCAGCCACAACCTCGCCGTGAAGCCATCGCCGACCGAAGCTCCACTCAACCGTCCGATCAGATCCAAGGGCTCAGATCGCGCCACGTCACCCTCGGTGAGTTCTCCGTTGAAAATCCTAGATCTAATCTCAACCGCTGGATCTAGATCCAACGGCTTAGGTCGTGCACGTGGCGGGAATCGCACCAGGCTGGGTGGATCCGGGCCGTTAGATCAAGATCCAACGGCCAGATCAACCCGCGTCGCCCAAGCACTTGAGGCCCAAATCAATCCTAGCCGTCGATTTTCAAACCAACGGCTACGATCGTACACGCGTGTCCAGGAGTGAACCGCCGCGCCACGCGAGCGTGCGCGTGGGTCACTGACACGCCGGGCCCGCGTGTCAGCGACCGCACCGTGACGTCACCCATGACGTCATCAGAGGGACCCACTGTCGGCCGTGGTCGAGCCCCGCGACGCCGCAATGACGTCGCCCGAGTGGTCCCACATGTCAGTCTCACATGGAGCCGTGGACCGGGTCCACGGTAGACCCGAGCCGAGCGTGGACTACGTCCATGGACCGGTGGCGCCACCGCCAATCGAGAGGTCGCCACGTGTCTAGGCTGACGCAATAATTAATTTCCGAAAAAGAAAATGATTTATTAATTCAAATAATGATTTCAGATTTTGTTCCAAATTTCAAACGCTTATAACTTTTGCGTTTCAACTCCGATTTGAGTGGTTCAAATTTCTAAATTTGTATAAAATTCGGATCTACTCAAATATGAATTTTATTTAATTTTTGGACTAAAGTTTTTCTCTGTAATATTATTTAATTGATTATTTAAACTTTAATAAATCGTAACTTTTGCATTTTAACTCCGATTTGAACGATTCCAGTTCCTAAAAATCCAGAAAATTATGTTCTCTCTGTTTATGGATTTTATTTGGAGTTTTGGGATGTTTTTGCCTATTGTTTATTTGTGTATTGCTATTTGCACGCTTTTACGAGTAGACGTTGAAGTCTGGAAGGATTCGAAGGAGAAGTGTTGACTCAGATCCAACTCAAGACCAAGAGCAAGTACTTTTTGAAGGCAAGTTGTGCTTTGACCATGTTGATCCTATTTCAAATCTATTTTGATTTAAACTATTGCATGCTAGTTCAATTAGAAAGATACTTTGTTTAAACATGGGGTTAGATAAATACCAATTTCTTTGTATGACACCTTGATTATTTAAGTATGTGCCATGACCCTTGTCACCCTAGTTGTGGATTACTAGTTGGACATTATTAAATTGCCAACATGGGTTTAGAACGTTGTAGTGTATTGCTTAGACACGCTACGTGCTCATGACATGAATTTGGACAATCAAATGTTAATATTGACTTAATGATATATTGAACCTGTTTTGGAAAGGTATCATGTGATGTTGATGGCACGTGGTGCATGGTAATCAAGCGGGGTTTGATAAACGATTTCGGCCAGGGCATGTGGCAAAGAGTAATCAGTGGGCCGGTTGTGGCATTGGGAGTGTTGTTTTGGTTCTTGGGTAGTCTTGCCCTGGTCACTCTAAGGACTTAACCTTGCAAGCCTTTGAACTGGGTCATACTTGCAACCACATGGTCGGAATGGGACGGCCCTAGTTGACTAAGTCGCTAAGGACTCACTTGTGGAGCCTCGGGGTGTCAATTACACCGTTTGTGTGATTGTGCGGGGAGCGTATCGTGGTCGTGGCCGATACCCATCTAACGGTGTGTTGGTCCCATACTTCGCCTTGGCTAAGGGAAGGGATGGTGTAGAGCACGAACCGAGAGGACCACTGTGTTGTTTGAGGCTTCCAGAAGGCTTTATTACTGAACTCGCCTTTGTGGTGTTTATTTGTATCTTGTGGGTAAAGTGCATAACCTCTGCAGAGTGTAGAATCTATTTAAATAGCCGAGTCCACTGCAGTCTTTGGACAATGCTCGGGACTTACAGTCAAGGGTTAGATTTTCTCAAAAATAACTTTGGTTTGAAAGGTGGGTTGGTTTAGTAATGAAGATGATGGAAATGTGGTTTAGGATGGGAAAATGTTTATTAAACTTCTTGAAAAGTTATTTATGCTTTACTTGTTTCTCTTGCTTCCGAATCTATTTATGATACTTGTCAAATGTTGTTTATGCAAATATACCTTAAACTATTCCTTTGTACCAAGCCATGCATATAGTATATTAGCTTGCATTCTGTGCATGACTTCTTGAGTACCAAGTACTCACCCTTGCCTCAACACAACACCGAGTTGAAGAGGAGACTACGCCCGGCAGAGGAGGAACTCCAAGAGGATCCGTCTACTTAGGGATGCGAGCCCACCACTGTGGTATACTTGGATGGCGCCACGAGATTATCTTATTTTCCGCTATTCTTTCTCTTTTAATAAGTTTCGCCTTGCGAGGCATACATTTGTAACTTGACCATAAGGTCGAGTAACTTGATTTAGTTATTTAAATAAAGTACTTTATTAGCATCGAGTGGTATGATTGTGATATTTACCAACGTTAAGACTGTGTGCACTAGCGCGTTCCTGGACTAGTGCTGAACACACAGAGGGTCCGGATTTGCAAATTCGGGGTCCCGACACGCCGTCGCGAAGACCGGCTAATACGGCGAATGGAGCGACCGGCTTGTTCTTCGGCAAGCTCCGCCTAGGCTGGTTGTGAGTTGTGACACAAAGCAAGCATGCCTTTTCTATTGATGCTCACGTTTAAATAGGGTGAATTGCACATGCTGCAATCCCCAAATAAGGAATAAAAACTTCTAAGGAAGGAAATCTCTCTAATTAACAAAAATCTCACTAATTGCAGCAATTAGAATCTGGCTGCAACCTCATAATATACTCCTTCCTAATTGGAAGGGATTTTATTTGCTGCATGTGATTCACCTTCCTAATTGGAAGGGATTTTATTTGCTGCCTAATTAGATTCAGCCGATTCTTGCGCGCCTGAGTCGGAAGGTGATTGCTTGCGTTTTCGGTAACAGACTCCAACTGTATGATCTTTTTTTTTTGAAAGGAAGGCAGGAGCTCTGCCAAATCAATTAAGAAGAGGAAATTACGCTAGTACAGAAAGATAGTACTAAGGTGGCAAAAAAACCACCCGAACAGCAAAATACAAAGCGATCACACAGCGACGCGAACATGACACACTACTTCACGGCTACTCCGCATGAGCACTTTGCGTAGCGAGGTTAAAACAGGAGATGTCCTGGAGGATTTGGTGAACCACTGACGACACCGAAGAGTACCGGTTGTTAAAAATACGCACGTTTCACTCCTTCCAAATGTTCCAGAAAGCAAAGATGAGCGTTCCATCCAAAAACTTGCATTGTCCCTTAGGAGTAGCTTTATGGATGTCTTGCCACCAAAAAGACAAAGTCCATGTCTTGCCACCAAGAAGACAAACTGTATGATCTTCATAAAAGGAAAAGAAGATAACAATAAACAAGGCTGGAATTTAAAAAGTTAAAAGTTTAGGTTGGCATGCTTACAAGAAGTTGGCTCAGCTTCACCCTCCCTGCAAAAGGTGCCAACTAAATTCGGAGCTTGAAGAATTAATATATATATTAATATATATATATATATATATATATATATATATATATATATATATATATATATATATATATATATATATATATATATATAGAAAGAAAGAACCCGAGGGTTTGTGTACAGTATCACCAATTCACCATGGAGTAAACAAGAGAGGTTTTGTAACATAGAAACTCCAATATTAACAATTGTCACCCAGAAACCAAGGAAATGGCAATATACAGCGCATACAACACAAAATATCCTGATATTATGTCGTCAGTTTCAACTGGCACTTCATTGAAGATCAATAACAAGAATCTATAGTAGTCATGTAAAACGATAGTGATGTATCATTCTATAGTAGTGGCTAGTGCTAAAGAATATCCTAGCCTCTAATCGTCTCATGTGCCCTTTGCTTTGATAGAGTTCCTCTTGCTTGGCTTGTGACTTGCTTCTGCTTAGGTTCTCTATGGCCACACATCCTAGCTTTATATAGTCCCCTTTATTCTCTTTCAAAATAAAGTAGGAATCTTAATCTAATTAGCATTCATACGCATAAACCTTATAGCACATATCTCAAAGTCCTAAAGGATTATGATACGAGTTTCCTTACCCAACATGATTTTTATTCATACATTCTAGTAGTCTGGTAAAATATTTAGGTCTTCCCGGCTTTATTGTGGCATGGATGTACTCACTATAATGACAGCCTGATGAAAACTTAAAAGGTCATTATCTGCATGTACTTTTCTAGTGCAGTTTTAAATGTCTTTTCTGTATATATACAATGTTATCCCCCAGATTGATTGGGTGTCAGGCCGGCTTGATGCCAATACAATTTTCCGAAAGAAAACGAAACATGATCAATCAGCCTTTTGTTATCGCCATTTGTTTAGTATCACAACTGGCAGATAGAATACATTTTCACATGTAAGCCGTGAGGTGGGTTTCTTGAGCAACGAAGTCGCATGTTTGGCCCAATAAAAACCCTCGGTGTGAGCACATGTAATTCTTCTATAGCAGTCAAGTAAAATATTTAGGTCTTTCAGCTTTGTTGAGGTGTCGCTGTTCTAACTATAATGAAAGCTTGTTGAAAACTGAATGGCTGAACTCGATATGGTTATCTTTGATGTACAACTCTACTTTCTATAATTGAAATACAATTTTATTTGTTATATAACTCTAATATCTATATATGATTAATCTGCACCGTTATAATCTGGCTCACCAAAATAAGTGACGGAGATTCTTCTCTTTTCCTTTCGATTAATGTGAGAATTAATTTATAGGATTTTTTTCTTTTTAAGATTATTATGAGATTTTCTGGCTCTTAAAACGAAGGAGGTGCCTCGAATGTAACAGTGACAAGTGTATTTCGGAACACACCAAAAAAACCAAATTTTACCAAATTGTGGTGAAATTTTGGTGAAATTTGAAACACTGGGCATGAGAGCAAGAACAATAGTATACAGTGGCATGACTAATGCTGCCGATGTGGATAATTAGCCAGTTTTGTCTTTTGTGATCAGCGTCATAGACAGCCATTTTCATCGTAATTAAACTAATGCATTACAAAATTTAAGCCCGGAGAGGGTTGTTCGAGCAAGCAAGTCACATGGCTGCTGACCCAATTACCCGGGAATGCGATTTGTTACACTCTAACGCCTCTTCCTATGAGCAGTAGCCTTAGATCTGATCAAAATTTGTGACATACGGTACGAGCGTACACGGTATTAAAAACGAAGTAGTTGAATCTTATATGGAGAACCGAAATAAAGGCAACGAAGTAACCACGATAAAAAAAAGAAAGATTTTTGACGAAACCATCATAAATTCCTCAACCAAAACCTCAAAAGAATACAAGTGTTTGTCACTCTCTTGTAAGTCTCTCGAACCTTTAGGACACTCGGATCATTGCCTTATATAAAAAGCTAGTGCTAAAAAATATTCTAGCCTCTAATCGTCTGGTGTGCCCTTTGCTTTGACAGAGTTTCTCTTGCTTGGCTTGTGGCTTGCTTCTTCTTAGGTTCTCTTTGGCCATCCCTCATAGCTTTATATATTCTCCCTTGTAAGCAGGAATCCTAATTCTATTAGGATTTATACATATATCCTTATAGCATCTCTCTCCAAATCCTAAACCATTATGATACGAGTTTGCTTACCCAACATGATTTGTTTCTACTTTCTAGTAGTCTAGTAAAATATTTAGGTCTTCCCAGCTTTATTGTGGCATGGCTGTACTCTGTACAATGAAAGCTTGATGAAAACTTAAATGCAGTGGCGAAGCCAAGACTAAATTAGAGGGGGGCTAAGCTTAATATTTCAACTACTAGTAAAAGCCAAATTCATACATAAATAACCATTTAACAAGTGAAACAAAGTAGAAGTTTATAAGATACTTACATAAATAAAGTTGCTAGGCACACTAGCTACGAGTTGGATTTGGAGGCAACAGGCAAGCACATTCTACGGGTTTTCATCCTTTGAAAGCAGTCCATGATTGCTTCATCATCAATAGATTTGAATATTGTTTTCTCGGTGTAGCACACCATTAAGTCATTGAGCTAATCATCGGAGACTTTGTTGCGCAAATCAGTCTTGATAACCTTCTGTTTGCACCGAAAATCAACACGTATGGAAAATATCAGCCCAAATATGAAAAAGGGTAACGGTTGGGATCCGGGGACTAGATCGTGATCGGATTCAGTTACCGTGACGGATTTGGAAACTAAAGATCGAATCGTGGCCGATATGGACTCACCGGCCGTGTTGGCGACGGACTCGGAATCGGCCAGAGGTTATAAAAGGAGCAGGCTGCGAGGAGCAGAAGACATCTCTCAACACAATCACACATTTACCTTTATAGTTCTTTTTGTTATTCTCTAGTTTTGTAAGCATTCCTCACGTTTTTAGTGCGAACACTTTCATTGCCGAAAAAATCCTTTCAACAGAAGCAGTTGACACAGGAAGTATCAGTGTTAGTTCAATAAGACGATAGACCAATGGAAATGTTTTATGCTTTCCAAGTTGAACCATCTTTTCTACTAGCATGGCAACATCATTGCATTCATGAAATTCCACACTTCTCCTAACATTGAGGATATAGATTTGCAATTCGGTTCTCAATAATATGCGATCACCAAAAGAGAAATCATCAGCATAAATCTCTGCAAGTCGCATTAGCTTGTTCACATCGAACTTGGAGAATGAGTTTGTTGGATCAAGGGAACACATGCATAGCAATAGCTCAGTAGAAATTTCATTAAAGCGATGATTAAGTTCTAACTTAATGGCATCTATGGCCGCATAAAAGATTAGGGTTGGAGACCGACCGAGACTCGCACCGAGTTGTTTGACGCAGGCTGCAGGGGGGTACGTAATGAGCTTCGGGCCGCGTTGGAGCAGGGGCGCACGCCCCAGTGCGCCCCACTGCTGGCTTCGCCTCTGCTTAAATGTCATTAATTATGTGCATTTACCTTTCTAGTGCAATTTTAAAGGTCTTTTCTGTTTACAATGTTATCCCCCAGATTGATTGGGTGTCTGGCCGGCTCGATGCCAATACAATTTTCCGAAAGAAAACGAAACATGATCAATCAGCTTTGTGTTAGCGCCATTTGTTAAGTATCACAACTAGCAGATAGACATTTTCATCTTAATGTAATATGCATTTCCACTTGTAAGCCGTGAGGTGGGTTTCTTGAGGAACGAAATCACATACTTGGCCCAATAAACACCATCGGTGTGAGCACATGTCATTCGTCTATAGCAGTCAAGTAAAATATTTAGGTCTTTCCAGCTTTGCTGAGGTATCGTTGTTCTAACTATAATGAAAGCTTGGTGAAAACTGAATTGCTGAAGTCGATACAGTAGTCTTTGATGTGTACAACTCAACTTTCTATAATTGAAGCACCTCTTTTTATATATATATATATATATATATATATATATATATATATATATATATATATATATATATATATATATATATATAACTCTAATATCTATATATGATTAATCTGCATCATTATATCTGCCATCACGAAAATAAGTGGTGGAGATTTTTTCCTTAAATTAATGTGAGAATTTCTACTGTTGATGTGTGTGTTTGTGGTGGGGGGATCACTTCCATGCATTTATATTTGAAAGTTATACAAATATTAAAGTAGATGATGATTACTTACTCCTTCGTTTTAAGATTTATGAAACTTGTACTAAGAGGTGATGCATAGAAACACTACTTAGATTAGGAGGTTTGTGGATTTTTTTTTAATTTTTGCCCTCAAAATGAAGGAGATGTCTTAAATATCACCGGTTATTATTTATATAGATTTGTTAGGACTTGAGCACATATTATCCCTGGCAAGTCTTCGTAAAAAATGACAACTTGCTCGGTCTTGAACATGAGCTACTCTTTTTAATCCGTCATCATTGGCTTCTGGATTAACACACCCAGCATTGGCAGTATCACTTCCGTCCACAATCCCACACAAACTGACTGGAGAGGAGGGTGATGGAGGCGACGGTGCTGAGTGTTGGCAAGTCCGTCGTGAATGGGGCGCTTAGCTACGCCAAATCCACCCTCGCGGAGGAGGTGGCCCTGCAGCTCGGCGTCCAACGTGATCAGGCCTTCATCAGGGACGAGCTCGAGATGATGCAGTCGTTCCTGATGGCAGCCCACGAGGAGCGAGACGACAACATGGTGGTGAAGACCTGGGTGAAGCAAGTCCGCGACGTGGCCTACGACGTCGAGGACTGCCTCCAGGATTTCGCCGTCCGTCTGGGGAAGCCGTCTTGGTGGCGCATCCCTCTCACGGTGCAGGACCGGCGCCGGGTGGCCAAGCAGATGAAGGAGCTTAGAGCCAAGGTGGAGGATGTCAGCCAGAGGAACGTGCGCTACCGCCTCCTCCAGGGCTCTGGCTCCAAGGCTACCGCCGCCGCTGGGCAGTCCAGCACTGCCGGTGCAACAATGTCCGGTATCGATGAAGTAAGGCAGCAGGAGGACAAAGCAAAAGCTGATCTCATTCGACTGATCAACAATAAGGACGAAGATCTTAGGGTGATCGCGGTGTGGGGAACAAGTGTTGATCTCGGGGAGAGGTCCGTCATCAGAAGGGCCTACGATGATACCAAGATCCGTAGGAAGTTCGAATGCCGCGCCTGGGTCGGGTTGATGCACCCTTTCAATCCAACAGAGTTTCTGCGAAGCATTGTCAGGCAACTCTATGTAAACTCTCTTCAAAAGGCCATCGAAGCAACTCCGGGGGCCCAAGATCCGTGGAGGAAGGGGACGATGAAGGAAGTTGATTTGGCCGATGCGTTCAAGAAGTATGTGGATGGCAAGAGTTACCTGATTGTGCTTAATCATCTATCATCCATTGAAGAGTGGAAACGGATAAAAAAATTCTTCCCAACCAACAAGAAAGGGAGCCGAATCATAGTATCCACACAGCATGTTGAAGTTGCAAGCTTGTGAGTACGGGTGGGGACTGTAGCACCAGAGCACAAGCAATTGTCTGCTGATCATATTTTTTATGCTTTCAACGATAAGGTAAAATCAAAGTCCTGAAATCAGCCTTGAAAATACAAGTATATCCTGAAATCAACAAGTGAATTCTGCCTTTTGTTGTTCTTCTGGTTCAACTTCTCGGCTAATTAAAATGCTGTTTGAGTTATGTCATTATGTACATAGGAACTAATGTACAACAACAACAGCCACAGGAGCAACGCAATTAGTTAGTATCCTTTCTTTCTAGAATTCGTAGTCAGTCATGTTTTACCCACGAAAGTTTTTACTATCTTTAGGAGCGACGCAGGGGAGGTCCAACTGGCGTTGGACCAAGTCCCGTCCAATGGGCGTTGCTGGCCGTCGGATGAGGATCTGACAGCCAGGAACATCTAGTTTGAAATTTTGTTATTTTTGTATACCTGCGTATAAATTCGAAAAAAATTTCATAAAAGTATGACTATTATCTAATATACACCAGATTGAACATATATTATTTTCAACATTTTTAGCTAAATATTTTTTATTTAAAAAGTGTTCTAAAGTATAAACCGAACCAAATTTGAAAATAATATATGTTCAATCTGGTGTATATTAGATAATAGTCATATTTTTGTACAAAATTTCAAACTAGATCTGTTCCTAGCCATCGGAACCTCATCCGACGACCAGCAACGCCCATTAGACGGGACTTGGTCCAACGCCCGATGGACCTCTCCTGTGTCGCTTTAGGAGATACCAATACATCAAATTACTCTTAAATTATTAGTAGTTATAACTTCATACATTAAACTCTGGGTACATCTTGGTACCTCTTGAAGCTAGCTCAATTGATGGTTTGGTACTTCCAAGATGGTAGAAAAATTCCCCAAAATTCATGAATGTAGAATATGTACACTTGCAACATTTGTTAGAAATATGATCTTCTGTACATTGTAGAAAGACAAGGAGAACCAACTTCTATGTGCACAAATTTGCTTGTGTTTTGTACAATGCCATATGATAATATTTTTTTAGCTAATGTTTGCATACTCTAACCTACATCCATCGATTTTTGGAGGATTTTTTGAAATGTGCAAGTGTGTAAATAAGTGCATATGCACCTATCTAATATTTCCCCATATACTTATATTCTATTTATTATAATTTCGTCCCTACCAAATTAACTTATTTAAATCTTCTAATTGATTGACCAATATGGTGTTCTGAATCATAACTCTTATGGGCCGCAAATCATATAAAGATTAATGAGATAGTTTGCCAGAGATTCTCATTTCTTTAGAATGAAAACTATAATTTAAAATTTTACAAGATTCTCGTCCTAGGAGAGAAGACATCACCTAATTAATCATTATTTTCTTGTGCCTAGGGTTATGAAGATGGAACTGATTCAACGGAGCCCGGGTCTAGCTTAAACACAACCACCGTCTCCAGCAATAGCTCCGCAGAAGGAAAGAGCCTCACTCGCATAGAGACGATGGTGGCTGCTTTCAAGGAATCTGAGCTCATCGGGCGAGTGAATGAAAAAACTGAAATTGCCAAACTAATTTCAAAAGATAGCCAACAACTTGAGGTGATTTCCGTGTGGGGAATGGGTGGTCTCGGGAAAACCACTCTAGTCATAGATGTATATCACAGCCAAGAGCTTGGAAGCAATTTCGAGAAGCGTGCTTGTGTCACAGTCATGCGTCCTTTCAATCTTGAGGAGCTGTGTACGAGCTTAGTTATGCAACTAGGTTCAAAAACTTCTGAAAACAAGGAACCCATGGGTTTGATGGTCAGCAAAACAAAACAAGAAGATCAACAGTCGTTGGCTGACCTTTTAGAAGGAAAGAAGTATTTGATTGTCCTCGATGATGTATTATCCAAGCAAGAATGGGACAAAATAGTATCACATTTCCCAAGAACGGAAGCAGCAAGCCGGATCATAGTCACCACAAGGCTAGAGAGTATTGCTAAACATTGTTCAGGGAAACAAGAAAACGTATACAAACTCAATCATCTAGGAGACAAGGACGCAAAGGACCTCTTCACCAAAAAGGTAATATAGCATATCATACTCCATTTGTTTGATTTGAAATTACACTATATGCACGGTACTACTACTTAATTAGCCAAGCTTTGCAAAGAGACACTGTTATTTTGTAGGTTTTGATAACGTACGGTTTGGCTGAACCATGTGGCAGGTCACAACGGGGAAAAAGTTTAATTTTAAAATTTTAATTATCAACCATATGTTTGTTTCCAAACAAATAGGCCAAATATCCTAGCCTCTCTACACCGGTGACGGTTAGGATTCGAGGTGTTCGCAGCGGCCTCATCGGCCATGGGCTTAGAGGAGGGCAGTGGACGACAGAGGTTAGCAATAGCAGGTAGCAAGAATAGAATAGTTGAGTAAGGTGTGTGTGGTTAGGAAGGTGATCAATGGTGATGGCACCAGCAAAGGCTATGATGGAGTTATTGTATTAGGAAGGGGAACACCAGTGGCGATGCCCTGACAAGGCTATGATGGAGTTATTGCCCAGGCACGGCCCATTTGCACTTCGTGCCGTGCTAGCCTAAGCCCGACCTATTTACACTATTGTGGTGAGACGAAAAGGATCCGGATACGCACGATACTCCTTAGTAGTTAGTACAATGACTTGTAATGATGTACATTGCAAGAAGTCGCTCTCTCTCACCCATTACTCTCAATTTCTCTCGGCTCTTTCCTCTCTCTCGCATGTCTTTCTCATTCTCTCTCACTCTCTCAACTCTTCTCTCTCTCTCTCTCGTCTGTTGCTCTCTCTCTCTCTCTCTCTGCTCCCTCACCCGTCTCTCTTAGTTCTCTCTCTCTCCCTCTCTCTCATTCGTTGCTCTCTCTCTCTCTCATCTCTCTCACCCGTCTCTCTTAGCTCTCTTTCTCGCCCGTTGCTCCCCCCTCTCTCCCATCTCTCTTATCCGTTGCTCCATCTCTCTCTCGCCCATATCTCCACCTCTTTCTCTCTCGCCCGTTGCTCTCTCTCTCTCTCTCTCTCTCTCTCTCTCTCTCTCTCTCGCCTGTGCTAAAGACTGATCGTGGGACTAGCACTGTAAACACAGAAGGTTTGAAAATATAGTTTCTGGGTCCGACAAACAGTAACTTTAAGTTTGAATTTTCAAAGAATGCATAATTATGAGGGACAGTGGCGGCGGGCCACATGCCACCAGCGTGCTAACGTGCCGCCCGTCGTGCCCGGTTCCCGGGCCCGGCACGGCCCGAGCTATAGTGTCAGGCCGACACGGCACGGTCCTCTTACGTGCCGGGGTGGGCTTGGACCGTGCCGTGCCCGCCCAAAGAAGCCCGACCCAAATGCCCACCTCTAGTTATAACCCATGCGATCCAACCAGGCAACCACACACGTGGGCCCCACTTTTGTCGGTCGTGTTGATCTCATCGCTTCATCCGTCATTCGCATTTCACTTTCTTCTCCATCAAAGCCGAGGGGAAGGGAGTGTGCGCACATCCCACCAACGCCGTTGCTGGCCAAGCTGAGATCCTAGGCACCAACAATTTTGGGATCACGTCGTGGTCATGCGTGTGCTACCATCAGGAGCAATCCCCAAACCTAGGAAGCCACCGATGCATGCGCCGCTGTCCCCGTGTTCCGCCATCTTGTGCGCCGCTATCAGGAGTGCCGGCTCCCCCCATATATTTCCAAAAAAATCATAGGTAAAAGGCCCAAATTTCCACGTTGAAAGTTTTGATCTTACCCATTTTTAAAGTCAAATCTTCCGGTTGAAAGCTAAAATTCAAGTTGAAAGTTTCGATTTCCACTAATTTGAAAGCTAATTTTTTAGTTGAAACATGGAAATCCTTGTTGAAAGGCCATGTTTTAGCTTCACAAGACTACAAGTTTTTTATACAAACTATGTAGATGCCCTCCTAAAGGAAACTAATTCACAAAATCGTACCAGGAAGCTACAGGGTTTTTTTACAAACAGGTTTCAGAATTGCTAAAACCACGAAACTACATATTTCTATTATGGATTGGTTTGTATCTTTTATTTTCTTGCAAGAGTCCAAGTTAATTGGGAACAATACCGTTGATTGTGTTGTTAGAACATATACAATAGTAGAGATGACTGCTACGTATATACGTACTCCTCCATATCATCTAAAGACAAAACTAAAGATAACTTCTACAGTAGATAGTATCTTAAAGTTGTCTCTATAAGATTCTATAATCTTTCAATTATGACATGAAAAAAATATTTATTATATATAATAACTCATACAATAGTGATTTATATTGTTTACATGGTCGTTTCTTCGTGAAGAGTCAGCTATATTCTCTCTTCTCCTTCTCTCTCCCCCATGTCAACAAAAATCTTACCTGGTAAAGAATATAGACGACTCACATCACACCATTGTACATGTCTTTAGGAGTAGCGCTTGGTGTTCTGGCCGAGCCAAATTAGTGTCGTTCTTAGGCCTATAGAAAAGGGTGTACACAAGCATGTAAAGGTAGATAAGTTTTGTTAGGGGAGTGACTAGCGCCATACATATATGTTTCCCTTACCGTCAAGCGTGGGATCTCACTTAGAGCCTATCTCCTCAACCATTGGATCTCATTCCTCTAACCTCTCGTTGGATGAGGGCGGCAGTCGCGGCACCACAAGGAGGAGGATATGGAGAGCCGCCTCACTCCCCTTTGGCCACCAGCCACCACGCCGCTCTTTGCTTGTGATCTAGAGAGATAGAAGAGAAGAAGTGAGGAGAAGGAGAAGCATGCTGGTTGGCTATAGTTGCTGGAGATTTGTATACAAACTTGATTGCTTGACCTTGCATACAAACTTGGAGCTGATGTATTACATTTCTTATGTCCCAACCAATATAACAGGAGCCGTAGTTACCCCTAAGAGCGGAAAAATCGCATTCTATCATAGTCACTCTAATAAATAATTAGAGGACTAGTGTCTACCAAATTTGATTTTTGAGTACTGAATAATTTAAAGTGTACCTATTTCTTTACGTATTAACTAACTTGGGATTGTATCAATTTCAGGTTTTTAAGGGGACTGTAGATTTGGATGAGCAATATCCTGAGCTGGCTGAAGAAGCGAAACCGATTCTGAACAAATGTGGGGGACTTCCCCTTGCAATAGTCACCATAGGTGGCTTCTTGGCAAACCAACTAAAAACCGTTGTCGAGTGGAGAAAATTGAATGAACACATTAGTGCTGAGTTGGAGATGAATCCAGAGCTTGGGACCATAAAAACCGTCCTTGAGAAAAGCTACAATGGTTTACCTTACCACCTCAAGTCTTGCTTCCTATATATGTCCATCTTTCCTGAAGATCAAAAGGTTAGCCGGAGACGTTTGGTACGGCGGTGGACTGCAGAGGGTTACTCAAGGGAGGTCCACAACAAGTCTGCGGAGGAAATAGCGGACAGCTACTTAATGGAACTCATGGACAGAAGCATGATCCTACCAGCTCAGAAATCAATTCATAGTAGAAAAGGAATGGACTCTTGCCAAGTTCACGATCTGATGCGTGATATAGGCATCTCGAAGTCAAAGGAGGAGAATCTTGTTTTTAGACTGGAGGAAGGTTGCAACCTAAACACCCAGGGCACGATACGTCACCTTGCTATTACAAGCAGCGGCTGGGAGGGAGACAAGAGTGAGTTCGAGAGCATTGTGGACATGTCCCGAATACGATCGCTATCGGTGTTTGGGAAGTGGAGGCCATTTTTCATTTCTGACAAGATGACGTTGCTGCGGGTGCTGGACTTAGAAGACGCAGAAGATCTACGTGATCATCACCTTAAGCACATCGGGAATCTTCTTCACCTAAGATACCTTTCTCTTAGAGGATGTGGTGGTATTTTTCACCTGCCAGATTCTCTTGGTAACCTAAGGCAGCTGGAGACACTAGATATCAGAGGCACACCCATAATTAAGCTGCCGACGGCGACGAGCATCATCAAGCTTCGGAAGCTAAACTATCTGCGTTCGGGCGACATACCGGCACATGAGGACGCCGTCTGGTATGAAAAAATTGCAGGGGCAGCACCAAAGCTAATGAGGAACAGGTTATGCTTTTTGACTCTCGGGTCGGTGCTGCTTTGCGGCATGTGTTCCGCGGCTCTAGTTTTGGATCTTAATGGCATGAGCAGCCGTGACGTATGCACTATGGGTTGTTGCTTTGCACTCCCTGCCGTTGCGATGCGCCTGGACATTAGTGGTGTCCTAGTGCCAAGAGGGATGAGGAAACTGAAAGCCCTGCACACGCTGGGTGTCGTCAACGTCGCACGAGGGAAGGCCGTCCTGCAGGACATAAAGAGGCTCACCCGACTGCGCAAGTTGGGAGTGACCGGCGTCAACAAGAACAACGGTGGAGAGTTTTGTGCAGCCCTTGCCGCTCTCGGCCGCCTGGAATCATTGTCAGTGCGGTCGAAGGGGGAGCCAGGTTTATATGAATGTTTGGATGGAGTGTCCTCGCCTCCCAAACACCTGCAGAGCCTCAAGCTGTACGGCAACCTGGTCAAATTGCCGGAATGGATCAAGGAGCTTCAGAATCTAGTGAAGCTGTCGCTGAGGAGCACAAGGGTATCGGAGATTGGTGCCACTTTAGAGGTCCTTGGCGAGCTGCCAAACCTGACCATCCTGCGTCTGTGGAAGGAGTCGTTCCAGGGTGGAGAGCTCCGTTTCAATTTCCGTCGGGAGGCGTTCCCGAGTCTGGTGGTGCTGGAGATGGGTCCCCTAGATAACCTCAGATCGGTGGGGTTTGAAGGAGGAGCAACGCCTAAGCTTGAGCTGCTGCGGTTTTGTCTTAAAGTCTCATTGTTTTCTCGGCTGCAATTGATCCCAGAAGGGCTGAAGAAATTTTGGCAGCACAACAAAGAGTCATTGTTTTCTGGGCTGCAATTGCTCCCAAGCCTTAAGGAATTTTCCCTGGACGACCAAGACTACAAGGACGACTTCGTGGAAGCCTTGAGGGCCCAGCTTGCCGACAATCCAAACCGACCCGTTTTGAAGAGGTTCAACCGGTAGGAGCTGGCCGGGTCGAGGCCGTCGCCCTTTTCAGCTTCCGTGCATATTCATTGTGCTTGTGTAATTAGGCCATGTTTGTTTCGGTTTTTTCATCGGCTTAGCAAAAAGCTGCCAAAACAAACGACTAATTTGTTCTAGCTTTAAAAAAGCCAAAAGCCCATGTATAACTATAAGCCAAAAGCCAGACAAGAGGAACTTTTTTGGGCTTTTTCGAATGAAATCACCCTTTGCCACTAAAACTTTCCAAAATTACCCACCAAATACCATCATATATAAATTGAGAATTCATCCACCATCTCATTTAGGGTATTTTAGATTTTTCATCTATAAGATGTACCATCTAACTCATTAATAAGCCAGGATACCAAACAACATGTCTTGGCTTAAAAGCAGACAGCTTAAAAGCTCATTAAGCCAAAAAAGCTAGCTTTAAACCAAAAGCCAAAAAGCCTAAGCCGAAACAAACAGGGCCTTACTCCTGTAATAATTTCCATTCATAGTGTATCGTACTAGCCATGCTCGTTTTGTATTCGTATAGTAATTAAGATGGCGTCGGCGACTCTGGATACGTTCTTGCGTACTGCATTGCCCAATTGGAAGTAAAATATACTGGTTATAAATAGCTGTCGTTTTGGATATTAATATCCTCAAAACGTAAGTTTAGCCACTAATTTTTATCATAATATATTTATAAAATTCTATAATATTATAAAAGTATTTTTTGAGATAAGTCTACAAATATGATTTTGATAAATTTACAAATATGATTTTTATATATCTAATCTAAATATTTAAAAATATATTGACAATAAAATTTTCGAAAGTTTGATTACAATGTTCACAACGTGTCATCAGATGGAGTAACTAGCTAGGTAAGATTCAATTGTAAATGTAACTGTAATACAAAGACTCGTGGTGTATTATGAATTGTGCAAGTGCAGCCAATTGGGAGGCACCCATGTACAGAGTACATTCAATTGCACGCATTGATGTGTTACTACATTTCCTTTGTAAGAGCAAGTACAATAGTAAAATCTATTGCAGACTAATAGTAAACTAAAAGCCAGCTTATACAATAACTGTCTCTAAAAGTTGTCTTTAGATGTTGTGTAATAACTATCTCTTCTCTCTTGTACATAAATGATTTACCTATGCATCCGTGCAAAGCTGGCTACTAAATAAGAGCCAGCTATCTTCTCTCTCATCGTTTCTCACTCATCCATATAGACTAATGCTGACATGTACAGGCTAAGAGCCAGCTGACGTGGTCTTATTGTACTTGCTCTAAGCATCAAGATGACATCAGATTTTTTTTTTTACCTTTGATTTTCATAAACAATATTTGTTCTTTATTTTTCACCCCTTTCTGAGGTAACAGCCGCGTTGATGACTTCCTAAACGTGTAAGTTTACTTCCGATAAAGGTTACGCAAAGTATCATTCGGACAAGGAAATTGCTAACAAACTGACACGACCTCCGGGCTCTGAGGGATCGGGGGATGGCTGTCCGATTTTTTTTCAATGTTAACAGTACGAAGACCCCTACAGCTTAATACATAGTCTCAACACATGGAGAAAGCTCAATCTAGCCAGTCAAATAAGTTTTGCCTACGTTACTCCCTACTCGATGCACATGCAGAATGAGCTCATTCATAAATAATCTCTCTCAGCTTGATATATTCAGACAACTCTATTAAATATCCAACTATTTCTTTGTTTTTAGATTCTTCACGTCGCGATAATAATAATTTCCTTGTAGAAGACAGCCAAAGTTGAAACCATCGCTTATCTAGCCCCCGCACGTTTTTTGTTGTAAATCTAGCTCCTTGCGCATGTATTTGCAAATTTATCCCTTTCCTCCACCGTGGAAGACGCAGCAGGTGACATATGTCTCTTGCCAAGCCTCAAAAGCGCGGAAGGTGGCCAGCGCATCGAGAGCTCGACCGACCACAGGAGCAACGTGGCCAACCACGGTAGGATAGCTTCCGCTACCCGGCGTGGCAGCGAGCTCCTGCCGCACTCGCCTACCCTGCAGTAGAGCCGACCAACATCCGCACTCTTTGGGTGCAACAGGGAACAGGTGTCGCCTGTCGCACCTTCTACGATGTTTGGGGGTCAGGCAAACTTGCAAATGCATACAAGAAGCTAGATATAAAAAAAAATAAAAAAATAAAAAAAAAAAGAGGTACACGTGGCTAGATAAGCTATGATTTGTCAAAGTTAGCCTTGGAACCTCTACCTTTAAAAGAATATCTTGTGCGTTTACCAAAGCAGGCCAATAATATTCCAGCATATGATGCTAAAGGAGCAATAAAAAAGATGATTTACTGTCTCCACCTGGTGATCTTGACGTAGAGCACAGTAGTGATCATCCTCTATATCAAAATGTCTTCTATATAACATACCTTCAGTGTTTAATCTATCCCTCGGTAATAACCATATATGAACACTTTGAGCATCATCACACTGAATTTTGCACCAGGCTGCGTCCTGGGAGGCTGGGACCCTACCATAATCATTTAACAACATCGCTAAATCGTTATAAAATCACAGATGTGGATGTATCGTCTGGGTATCGTTATAAATCAGAGAGATGGAAAAAATAATGTGTAGAGGAAACGAAGGAACAGAAGCATCAGATGACAGATCAAAGCAGCATCAGTAATTTCTGCAGAAGATCATCAAACTGCTGCATCGATGCAACATTCAGAAACACACGATTTGAGAGAAACAACTGCAGTCACGATATCACAATCATATTCAATGGCTACAATGGCAGCACCCTGCGGCTTAAGCTCATGTTTCCAAATAGTTGTGCTTCTGCCCGCTGAAACATACGAGGTAGGATAAGCAAAGCCCTCAATGATACCTAGGGCTGCTGGCGAGAAAACCCTAAAATACCGACCACATAAGTAGCATCATTCGGGTTCCTTCAACAACTTTTAACTTGGAAGCTGCACTGTCTGATTCCTCGTTTTCTCTTGAAACAAATAATTTCAATTTTGTCTAATTTAGAGATATACACAACGATAGGGGAAACAGCCTTCACAAGAACGGTGGCATCCTCTGGGGAGGTACAGGCTGATAACCATTCTCTGGGACTGGGTGGCTCTGCGGTATCCGCTCGCCAGCATGTCTTCGAGTAAAACTTCCATTTGTATGGTTCTGGATAGGATTGAAGGTGCCCCACCAGTGAGATTCACTGTCAGTAGGAATCCAGGGAAATGGAGCAAAGCCCTCCTGGCCCCACCCGTATTGTCGGTCAACGGGTCTAGATACACCTTCACCATCGGTGGTAAGGCTCCTGTTCACAGCACCAGGGGGAGCAAATCCATGGGGCCCTCCAATCTCAGCTGAGGATGACGCTGCAATGAAAGACGTAATTGTCAAAGCCCTGGGCCTGACCCTTCGAGTTGTAGGAGGGAATGGGCTGCTCTGCATTGCGGAGTGCATGGACTGTTGATACATATGTCCCCTTGCACCATGGCCATGGCCTCTAGTCTCGGCGATAACAGCTGGCACTGACCCTAACGGTGCCACCAAATTGCTTCCATTGCGAGGTGTGGGCCTGTATTATTTGAACATCATAAGAGCTAAGCAAGGAGGTTTAGCATAGAAAAAAGAACAAAGCAAAAAATAGGCATGACTTGCAGAAAATAGCTATATTTACTTAGCTTTCCAGATAGCCTATGGAAACCATCAAATACCAGAAATCAGGTTTTCAGGGTTTGTAAATGAACACTTTCACAAATATTTAGGTTATTGCAGGCTATTAGACACTGCCTATGTGGTGAAGCATCTGTACTTTTGAGCATATAAGGGGGTCTATCCAGAAAGTAGATTCATGAATAAGCCCTGAATTTAAACCTGCAGAGCTAGATTCATGAATTGGGCATACCTGTGGACTAGGGGGTGGTGATGTACATATGGTCTGGATCTCTGTTGGTTGTTGCTGTCATATCTTGGTAGTCCGATACCAAATGGAGCTACAGTGTGGTCAGGAATGCCTGATACAAGAAGATTACTCAAATATCGGTGCTCACTGTTATGATTTCTTGACTCAGCATGGAAAACTTGGGCATTGCTCAAATCGGGTGTTGCATGGCCTTCCAAGCCAGTTGGATGCCGATGAAATGAAGCGCTTTCAGCACCTGAATTAGAACTAGAGGGCACATGCACAGGATGGAGAAAACCACGCAGTGCAAGATAGGGGCAAACAAGTGAACTGCTTGCAGCAATTGAATGATCTCCAACTGTATGATCTTCATAAAAGGAAAAGAAGATAACAATAAACAAGATTAGAATTTAAAAAGTTAAAAGTTTATGTTGACATGCTTACAAGAAGTTTGCTCAGCTTCACCCTCCCTGCAAAAAGGTGCCAACTAAATTCAGAGCTTGAAGAATTAATTTTTTTTTAAAAAAATAAGAACCTGAGGGTATGTGTACAGTATCACGAATTCACCATGGAGTAAACAAGAGACGTTTTGTAACATAGCAACTCCAGTATTAACAATTGTCACCCAGAAACCAAGGAAAGGGCAATACACAGCGCATACAAGACAAACTATTCTGATATTATGTCATCAGTCTCGACTGGCACTTCATTGAAGATTAATACCAAGAATCTACTGATTCGGAATAAAAAAAACTAAACATTCATTAAAAAGTTGTGCTTGGTGGAGACTGCAAATCCACTAAAGGGAATGTAATTATGGCATTGATGCATTAAACTGTCAGATAGTATCGTAGTTGTCCTATATAGAGATTGCTAGCCTTGTATAGATATTGCATTATATAGGCTTTCCTTTTGTACTCTCATGTACATGTATATATACTGGCTCATTGGCGTTATGTTCAATATAAGTGCTATTCATAACATGGTATCAGAGCAAGGTTATGATTTTACCGGCTTTGCACTTGTGCCATCCTAGCTCCACCTGCGTACTTCCACTGCCGCTGCCCCCAGGAGGAGCCATCTCCACTCCCGAGGGCGGCCACATCCGCGATGAGGCCGGCCGCTTGTCGCCATCGACCTCGAGCACCGCCCGCGATGTGACTGCTCCTGGTCGACCGTCGCCCGCGACTCCCAATATCCTCCCGATCAGCGGCCGCACAAGATGCACGAGATGATGGCCTTTCTCCGCCGCTCGTTCTCGTCAGCCTACCATGTTGGGCCTTGCCAGTCACGAGCCTCCACCTCCGAGGCGCCACCGCCCATATACCGACGTCGCCTCCTCCCAGCGACGCCTCGCTCCGGCCCGCCTCGACGCCACACTCCAACTCTTTACAGCTCCAGGCATACTCTGATGTTACCTGGGCTAGTGATCATTTTGATCATCGGTCTCTTTTTCTTGATGGTTCTATCATTACTTGGAAGACTAAGAAGCAGACAGCGATTTCTCATTCGAGTGCTGAGGCTGAGTTGCGGGCTATGACTCTTTTAATAGCAGAGGTTACTTGGCTACAGTGGTTACTTGAGGATTTTAGTGTTTCTGCTTCTACATCAACTCCTCTTTTATCTAACAGTATGTGTGCCATTAGCATTGCTCGAGATCCAGTGAAGCATGAGCTCACTAAACATATCGGTGTTGATGCTTGCTACATGCGGTCACAGGTACGAGATCAGGTTATGGCTCTTCAGTATGTGCCTTCAGAGCTTAAGTTGGTAGATTTCTTCACAAAGACACAGATTAGAGCTCATCATAGCTTTTATCTCTCCAAACTCAGTGTTGTTGATCCACCATGAGTTTGAGGGGTGTTAGACAATATCCTTGTTGCCTTATATAGAGATTGCTAGTTGCCTTGTATAGAGATTGCTAGCCTTGTATAGATATTGCTTTATATAGGTTTTCTTTTTGTACCCTCATATATATATGTATATATATTGGCCCATTGGCTTAATATTCAATACAAGTGATATTCATAACATAAACATCACCTCATATCATGCATGACAGAAGTGGGTGTCATCTTTTAGAATCGAATGGATGGCTGTCCCTTTGGGTAGTAGGTTTTGGGAAGCTTTGTTAAATTCGTCCTGTGATTTTGGCCTTTACATTAATGTTTTCTGACTGTTAAGAGGGACAATCAGGAAGGCAGTACCACAATCAATTTAAAAAACCAACAGCAACATATCTATCGACATGATTTAAGACAACAAAGCATATTCTCTTATGAAAATCAGTAAGTGCATATATCCAATTTTGCTTGTAAAACGTTAACCGCATGTTCCCAAAAAAACATACATATTGAGATAAGAGGAGACATGCTTACTCAAATACAGATGCTAGCTGGGTGAATCCACTAAAGGGGCACCATTGAAATCCAAATGGCTGTGAATCCATCCAACAGAAAAAATAATTAGAAATAGGGTACATGTGAAATGATGTCAGATAATGATGACATGCCAAAACTGAAACCTGCCTTTTTCTAATGGCGTATTGAGTGCAAGTAACTCACTAAAACATAAGACAGAATGCTCATATGACATCCATTCCAATGCATATACTATACAAACTAATAAAATATCACTACTTACGAAGGAACTTGAACATGAAAACATGTTAATATTTTTATGCCCTATATGCATATCGCCATATTTACTCTCCGATGAGCACTTACAAGATCAGATGTGATGTCATAGGTTTCACCAGTCACCCAGCCACCTACATCAATATCAGGAGATGGACGATGTTCATTTGCATAAAGCCAGCGACCTATATCAATATCAGGAGATGGACGATGTCCACTTGCATAAAGCCAGCGACCTTTCTCAATCTTCCGACAATTAGGGCATTGCATTGCCCCTTTCGCATTAAATGCCGATCCAATGCAGTCTAGCAAGAAAAAGTAGTTTAGATCAATAATATGTGTTTTCATGCATGTATGGACATGCACACAGGGAGGAAGGGATATCGACACATACTTGGCACTACATGGCCCAAAAGGTCATAAGGAAAAACAAGGAACAAGTACATAACGGCAATGCAAAGCTAAACTAAGTTGTACGTGGTCTTTCACAAAATTAAATTATAACGTTCATGAAGGAATGTAAAACTAAATATGTGCATGAATGTATAACTCAAGCTAGTTTTTCAAATTGTTGTTTGAATATAATCAAGATCATTACAGAACAATTCATCCCTATATCTTGCATGCATGCTTTACCTGGGCAAAATATGGAATTAGTCGCAGAACTTGAAAAACATGTCTAAGTGGTGCCTAAAGTCCAAGTGTACATCATTATTTTGGTCCCTCAGCTCACTATATTATTTCACTATTCACCAGTCTTTGCAATGAAATCACTAGTCAACTACGTATGATACGTCATATTATACATTCTAAAATCACACGACCACCATAGGGCATGCACCTACCATCTGTTGAGGTTAACACATCACACCGCAACAGTTCAGTTTTCGAAACAGACAAATGGTCCATTTGAAATACATATAAAACTAACAAAAAAGTGGCCAAATAACGGTTCAGACAAAGGTACTCACGGACCAATCGTGATTCAAGCTACCACTATAGCAGTTATCACTTCACAGGGAACAAGGTGTAACGCCCTAATGATAACCAAAGCACCACATCCAGCCCACCAAAAGCGATCGGCGAATATAGAGGCCCTTGTTTTCTCAACATACACTCCATACATTGAAGGCAAAGATCAAATTGGAATTACAGGAACCAAAAGCTCAACATCTTTACAGCTAAAGCAATTTCACACATCTGGCGTTACCGCTACAAATCAATTTTGTTGGAACGAAATGCGGCTATAGACCCAACTAAGCCAAATTGCATCGATCTTCGAGGCAAAAGCAAGTAAAACAAACCAAATTACCATTAAATCCATGCTTAAAATTATCGATCAGTCATGCAAACCTCATGGCTCCAATTGGGGCACACAGGCGCATCACGGTTACTTCCACATGCAGTTCCATTCCATCATCATCCAGACATCCACATCTGCAACACTCCATAATTCAAGTTCAACCGCACCGATCACCCACGCCTATCATAACCTCAACATCCACATCTGCAACACTCCGTAATTCAAGTTCAACCGCACCGATCACCCACGCCTACCATAACCTCAAATCCACCCACCTAAATTCCTCCTCTACATCAAAATACAGCCATAGACTATAGCTCGCGAGCCAACGCGCCCATCTCCCACAGATCCGGTTCAAAAAAAGTACAACCTACCAGAGACGCTCGGGAGAGGGAATCTGACCTAGGTGGAACTCGTGGCCGCATTGCAACTTGGCGACGGACCTGCCCCCACCGCGGCCGACCACCGGATCCAGGCAGATGGAGCACGCCGCCATCCCGGCCGCCTCCACCGGAGACACCGCCTCGGGCGGCGGCGACCTCTCCAGATCCATCGCCTCCCCCCAGCGCCCGAGCTCCCCCGCTCCGCCTGCCGCCCTCGCGTCGCGCTCGTGGGGGCCTGGAGCTCGCACGGAAGGGAGAGGAGAGGGAGGAAGAGAGAGAGAGAGGGGAGGTGTAGTAGGTTCGTGGGGAAGAGAGAGAGAGAGAGAGAGAGAGGGAGAGAGATGAGGAGGGCGTGTCCGAACGTAGTCCCGGGGAGAAGGTTGGAGTGGAGGAGAGAGAAATGATAATAAAAAAAGTGGATAATAATGAATCTACTTTTATACTAGTTGAATTTGTAAATTGTATTTTGGCATGCGTTTATTGCCTCTGTGATGCTAATAGTGCGGCTGTATTTGACGTGTGGTTCAGTGGTTGTTTGTGTTTAGGTAAAGTGGTTAATTTTAGGTTTGTTACTAATGTAAATATTTGGTGTCAGGATGATTAATTAAAGTATGTACGGAGTATATTCTTTCGCTGAATGGATTGGTGAAAGGTTTTCTTATATTGCTTATGTGGTTTTATTCTTAAAAGATATAGTTGTATGGTTGTATTATAGATAATATCTATTATATCTTAAATGATAGATATAACAATCATGAATGATGTCTCGTGTGATGGGTAATAAGACATGAATTGTGCACATCAAGAATATACACCAACCGTACATGCCGCTAACCATGAACTCATGCACAATAACTGAAAGTGCTTTCATCACAAAATTATCTTTGGTTCATAAAAAAACAAATTTTAGTAAAACCCCTATATCAACAATTAAGATTAATTCCGTAAGAAAACAAGTAAGATAAATGCATTATTTATAACGCATACCTCTCATTATTTATAAGATATACCTTTTATTATTTATAACACATACGCCTCATTACTTGTAACACATGTCTCATTATTTATTTATAGTACATGCATATCATTATTTATTTATAGTACATACATCTTATTATTTATTTATAGTACATACATCTCATTATTTAATTATTTATAACACATACATCGTATTATTTATAACGCATACCTCTCATTATTTATAACAGATACGTCTCATTATTTATAAGGCATATCTCTTATTATTTATAACACATGCGTCTCATTGTTTATTTATAATACATACATATCATTATTTATAATTCATACGTCTCATTATTTATAACATATACATCTCATTATTTATTTATAATACATACATCTCATTATTTATAACACATACATCATCACTCATCAATGACGATTTTTTTTGTTAGAATGGTCAGTGATGAGGGTTCACAGCACTGACGGTGGTTATCATATACGGTTTTTGTGTATAAGGGTTAGTGATAGGGTTCACATCACCGATCCTTCTACCTAAAAACCATATGTAATAACTATGGTCACATCACTGATTTTTCTAATCATAAACCGTTGATGAGTGGTTATCACATACGGTTTTTCAAAACCATCAGTAATAAGAGGTTTAATAGTAGTGAGTATCCGCCACAGCATTCGCCGTCGTCGTCGACTCCTTGGAACAAGCTGGCCAGCTCGGAGAGAGCGACGATGTCGTGCAGCCCGACAGGCTCCAGCTGCTCGTCCATGTCCTCCACCGACGCCATTGGTCTTGCCTCAGTCGCCCGTCGCCGATGCGAATGATAAAAAAGCTTAACACCTCTTACTAGACTTTTTCACTATTTTGAAACAAGAAAAAGATCCAAATCCCCTTCTCCTGGCCCGACATGAGCGCGCGGATGTGGTGCGATATCGCGCCGACCATCGCCGTCCTGCGGCGGAGCGAGGCAAGGAAGAGAAGCCTCGCCTTGAGCACGCTGGCCTTGCCCCTGAGCGCCCTCACCGCCTTCTTCAAGAACTCGGCGGCCTTTCTGATATTCTTCATGGCTGGACAGCAGCTGGCTGATGTGAAATGCAACGAAGAAGAGAGAGAGAGAGAGAGAGAGAGAGAGAGAGAGATCAGATGAAAGAAATCGCTAATGAATTGCGGTGTTTTTGCATGAGATGTACTGCTGATACTTGCATAGTTGTATGCATGAGAGGAAGAGTTGCAGAGACATGGGCCTTGTCCGAAGGACATAGGAGTTTATTTATAGACGAGACTACGAGAGAAAAGGAGAGGTAGATAAGTGTACATGCATCTAGATAATTCAAAGTACCAGAGATTAAAAGAAAGAAAAAGCGTTTGGATTAAGTACTAAGGAACTAACTTGGGGGAGATAGATGAAGGAAAAGGCTCCCAGAGCAAGAGGTGGAAGCACTCCACTGAACTTAGATACAAAAGCTAGCTATCTAGGACACTTGTCTTGAAGGCCTCCCAACATCTCAACTGTTTTTGCATTGATACTTGACTATGGCAACTCAGTTGCTACTGTTGATTTACTTAGAGCCAAAGGAGACAGATTAGGCAGCCCACTTAGTGGCGTGTTTCCTTGTGGTTCATGCCAAAACAAGCACCTGAGACACCATCACGTATATCATGTGCTCAGTCTGCAAAGTTATCTAGCACTAGCTTTTCCTTCGCTTTAATTTGTCTTGTATAGGTAATTGCTTATCTTGAGGAAAAGCTTATCCAACATTATTTGATATGGTTTGAACATCTTCGGCGGAGGCCTCTTGAGATACTGGTGCGTGGTAAAAGTTTAAGTCGTCTCAAAAACGTAAGAAGAGACAAAGGTCGACCGAGATTGACGTGAGAAAAAACAATTAAAAGATACTAGATATAGTAATGTATCAAAAGAATTGGTGTTGCATAGGAGTGTATGGAAGTTAGCGAATCATGTATTACAAACATAACATAATACGCCCACTTCTATTCCACGTCTTAGGTCGAGCCTACATGTAGGAGGGGGTGTTGAAGTATAAATGAATTGCCCGTCTGTTCTCATCAGCTTAAGCTTTTAAGTGAATTGGCTGGTGAATGTAACTCAATAGTTGTTGTTGTTCTGCACGTTTCAAGTTGCACCTATTGCATGCTCACAGCATCTGATGTACGTTTCGAGCAGTCGCATGTACCTAACTGTTTTACTCAGCTTATTCGTGTCATGCTTTCTGAATCATCACGTATGCTTTTGGTTCGGTTTTTCGGTTTAAAAAATCGGTCTTTAGAAACTAAAAACCAAACCGAACTGAATAAATTTGGAAACTGAACTGAATTAACCGAAAAAAATTTGATCCGATTCTTCGGTGAATTGAAATACCATAACCGTGTCTCTCCATGCTGCCTTGTGCCGGCATCACCCATGTCGCCATGCAGACCCTGCCTCGGCCAAGGCCTCCCGCCCGCAAGCCACTCCTGCCGTCTCCACGCTCGCCGTTGCCGCTCACGCCGTTGCCAACTTGCCACGCAAGCTTCGACACCCGCGCCGGAAGGGGAGGCAGGGGCACCCACCGATGCCGTCGCCCCACCCGTACCCACCGTCGCCATGCACGCCGACGCCAGCTCGCCATGCACTCTTCGACGCCCGCGCCTAAGGTTGGAAGGGGAGGCGGGGGATCGCGAAGGGTGGGCTGGTGGCGGAGGGAGGCGAAGGAGCGGCGGGGCGAGGGAAGTGGAGGGGGCGGGAGGGATCCGCACGCAGGGAGAGGGAGGAAGGCGAGGGGGGCGGGAGGGGAGGGGGCAGGACTGCGAGACAGCGAGAGGGAGCCGTGCGTGAGGAAGAGGGAGGGAGGCGGTGGCGGCCAGGGAGGGGTGAGAAGGGGCGTAGGGACACCGAGGAGAGGGAGGGAGGCGAGGCCGCGAGGGGGCGGTGCGACGAAGCAGGGAATGGCCGAACGGAGCACGGGACGAGAGGTCGGGGCTCGGGAGCAGGGTGAAGTACTGATTCGATCGAGGTCAGTTCGATTATTCCAGTTAGTTCGGTTTTTGAAATGGTAAAATCGAACCGAAAACCAAAAACCGAACAGTGTCAAAATAAAAACCGAATCATAAACAAAAAAACCAATTTTTTCGGTTAATTCTATTCGGTTCGGTTTTTCAATTTCGGTTAAAAATTGCCACCCCTAGTGTAGCTAACAAGATATGGATCGTACACACCAAGAATATACACCAACCAAACATGCTGCATAACCATCAACTCATGCATAGTGTTTGAAAAGTGCTTACATCACAAAATTATCTTTGGTCATAAAAAAACAAATTTTAGTAAAACCCCTATATCAAAAATTAAGATAAATCCCATGAGAAAACAATTAAGATGAACTCTTTTATGAACTGCATTAGAGGTAGAGGTGGGCATTTGGGCCGAGCTCTTTTGGGCCGGCCCGAAGCACGATGGGATGGCACGGTGCAAAGCACGGCACGGCACGGTTCCGGGCTAGGCCGCCGGCACATGTACCAGGCGTCTGCCCGAAACCAGGCACGATGGGCGTACGGCAGCTTTGGGGCTTTGTCTTGCGCACGAACAGGCACGAAATCACGGATTAAGGCCTAAAAGTTGGCAGATATTGTTGATTCAGGGCATCTTCAAGCATTGCATTTATGTTTGACATTTTGTTGATGTGATTAGTCTCTTATGTAATTAAAATAGGTAGTTTAGTAGTAGTGATTTGTTTTATTTCTTTGTTCGTCACAATAGTAAAAATGGGTCGAGCTTGGGCCGGCACGGCACGAAGCAGGCACGAAGCGCAAATGGGTCGGGCTTGGGCTCGCCAAAAGTGAGTCGGGCCGGCACGGCCCGGCACGGTGGGCACGATGGGCCGTCGTGGCACGGCACGGTTTCGGTCCGAAGCATGATGGGCCCGGGCCGGGCCGGCATGGCACGGCACGACGCCCACTATTTAGAGGTAGTGCCAATGGCAGAGTGTTACAAGCAAAGCTGCATGCATAACACATCTACATGAGTACTGTTTATAAATTCGACAAATTTTTTACTACTAAGTACTGATTAATCTGCGTCAACCAAATAAGTTAAATTTGTCATAAATATGAGCTAAAAGAAATCGAGGATCTAATTAAAAACCACACTAGTATTTCACACATGAAGCGAAACTTATCAAAACCCAACAAACTAATCATATCGAAGGGCACTAATTAAAAGCTCCGGTTGTTCATCCGGCTGCGGACTCTCCTGATGAACATGTCTGCGGCGTTGTCAATCTCCTCCTCGATGTTGAACTCCACCCCATCGCCCTCCCGGCGGCTCCTGATGACGTCGATCACCGACGGCTCGTCCTCCAGCTCCTCGACGACCTCACCGACACGGTGCTCCTCGTCATCGCCGTCATTATCACCGTCGTC
Source organism: Rhipidocladum racemiflorum (assembly GCA_036346355.1). Taxonomy (NCBI): domain Eukaryota; kingdom Viridiplantae; phylum Streptophyta; class Magnoliopsida; order Poales; family Poaceae; genus Rhipidocladum; species Rhipidocladum racemiflorum. The sequence continues at coordinate 80,217,925 of CM070583.1, read as the reverse complement.
GTCGAAGAGCGAGTGTGTCCAGTCGGGGTATCCGCCACCGCAGCCGCCATCGTCGTCGACTTCTTGGAACAAGCTGGCCAGCTCGGAGAGAGCAACGACGTCGTGCAGCCCGGCAGGCGCCAGCTGCTCGTCCACGTCCTCCGCCGGCGCCGGCGCCATGGCCTCGCCGCGGTCGCCCACCGCCGCCTTCTCCTGGCCCGACATGAGCGCGCGGATGTGGTGCGATATCGAGCCGACCATCGCCGTCCTGCGGCGGAGCGAGGCAAGGAAGAGAAGCCTCGCCTTGAGCACGCTGGCCTTGCCCCTGAGCGCCCCCACCGCCTTCTTCAAGAACTCGGCGGCCTTTCCGATATTCTTCATGGCTGGACAGCAGCTGGTTGATGTGAAATGCAGCGAAGAGGAGATAAGAAACAAATGTTCTCGAAGAGAGGGAGAGAGATCAGATGAAAGAAATCGCTAAAGAATTGCGGCGTTTGTGCATGAGAATATGAGATGTACTGCTGAAAGTGTACAGTTGCATGCATGAGACAGCAAGAGTTGCAGAGACATGGGCCTTGTCCGAAGGACATAGGAGTTTATTTTATAGACGACAGAAAAAGAGAGGTACGTAGATAAGTGTACATGCATCTAGCTAATTCGAAGTAACATTCATAAAAAAGAAAGAAAAAGCATTTGGATTAGGTACTGATCGAGAAATTAACTTGGGAGAGATGGATGAAGGAAAAGGCTCCCAGAGAAAGAGATGGAAGCACTCCACTGAACTTAGATACAAAAGCTAACTAGGTAAGTAGGACACTTGTCTTCAAGGCCTCGCAACAACTCAGTTGTTTTTTGCATTGATAGTTGACTATGGCAACTCAATTGCTACTGTTGATTTACTTAAAGCCAAAGGAGACAGATTAAGTGCCGTGTTTCCTTGTGATTCATGCCAAAACAAGCACCTGAAACACCATCATATATATCATGTGCTCAGTCTGCAAAGTTGTCTAGCATTAGCTTTTCCTTCGCTTTAATTTGTCTTGTATAGGTAATTGCTTATCCTGAGGAAAAACTTACCCAACATTGTTTGAATTGTTTGGACATCTTCTATATAGGCCTTCTGAGTCACCGGTACGTGCTAAAATTTTAAATCACCTCGAAAATATAAGAAGAAAGAGAGGTTCACCTAGACTGACATAAAAAAAACAGTTAAAAGATACTCGAGGGATTGTAATGTATTTAAAAAGTTGGTGTTGGATAGGAGCGTATGGAAGTTAGCGATTCATGTACCATAACCATAACATAAGATCGAACGTTTAGGGGTTTTATTGACTTTGAGGCTTCATTTATAGTCTACCCTAATTTATCAAGACAAAAGACTTGGCTGTTATTGTTGTTGTTCTGCACGTTTCAAGTTGCACCTATTGCATTCTCATAGCATCTGCTGTACGTTTCGATCAGTACTCACATGTACCTAACTGCTTTACTCAGCTGATTCGTGTCATACTTCCTGAAGCACCATGTATGCAAAACACAATAATTTGCTCTGCATTCCATTATCACAAAGAATTAAGCCAAGAAGACGGCGCTGGAGATTGCTCTGTAAACCAATAATAAAGATGGACAAAGAAGCATATATGCAAGAGTTGTGTGCGCTCTAAAAGCGAGTTCCCTTTCGATTCTATCTATCTTCGCAGTGTGGTCTGGGGGTGACAAGTAATTACATGATGTGGTTTACATTTTGCCTAATGTTTTATAGTTTTGGATTAAGTTGGTGATATATCTCCCACTTTTGCTCCGTTGTCAATGGAGGATGGAAAGAGAAGAGCTGTCTATGCTTGCACGACAAAGATTCTAGTGTGTGTCGCTTGAGATAGAGGGAACGCTTTCTTTGCAAAGAAAAAGGAGGTGAAAGGTGAAGTGGTTACAATAATTTAGTAGCTACTTCCTTACTAAGTATGCACTTCTTTTCTCGATTATGTATTGCACTTGTCACTCTGATAGTAAAGTACAGTTATATATACTGACCAATATTCAATTTGGTCATTCGAAACTTTGTTTGATCAATGTTCAATAAGTAGCAAGTATGTGATATGGTCCTTAGTTTTGATATGTGTAGTTTTTGGACGGCTGAGATTAGTAGTCATATTTGTGCACTTCAAAAAGAACAAGTTTTTGTTTTTTTTTTTTGAAATAGCGGCAGGAGCTCTGCCAATGCATTAAGAGGAAAAGAGCTTAAACAACAGTTATTGGGGAATCCGGACAGACCCGGCTACCCCAAAGGCAAACTCAAAACAGAACACAACCACCCTAGCAAGAACAGACAACTATACGGGAAAAGACAGTCGACGCGCTACGGAGGCAAGATTCCTTGCATCTATTGTCTTCTGGACAACACAAGCCACCGAGGAATGAGTCCCAGTGAAGATCCGCGCGTTACGCTCCTTCCACAAATTCCAGAACCCATACAACAACGCGACATCAATGATATTGGAGAAGGATCCGTTCTGCGAGGACCGCAGACGCAGCCACCAATCCGAGATCGAGGGGGAGGTTAATCCAGTATAGGTGATCGAAGTCGGAATTGGGAGTTTGGAGAAGAACAAGATCCAAAACGATCTAGCAAACGGACAGGACACCAAGAGGTGCATCGAGGTCTCCGGGTCGACATTGCAGAGGCAGCAAGCCTCAGGCCTAGGCCAGCCCCTGGTGGCCAGAAGGTCGGCTGTAAGGATCCTGGCCTGAAGAAGCTGCCAGGCAAAGAATTTGCACTTGCTTTCCGATTTTGCCTTCCAGATAAGGCCGTAGCATGGATTTGAGACAGAAGTGATGAACTGCACATTGTAAGCAGACTTTGCGGAATACCTCCCATCCGCAGTCCAGTGCCAGAGGATGGTATCCTGGGAGTCTTGGAGCAGCTCGATCTCCTGGATTAAGGTCTTTAATTCTACTTGCTTTACGTACAAACTCAAAAGTAGCGCTAACTTGGCAATCTTCCTCTACATATTGATGCTTGAACCCCTGACTTCTACACTTTCAGTTGTATGAACTTGTCCACTCGGTAGTAAGACCCTGTTCTTTGCCTCTTTGGTTGCAATTTTTGAAAGTGCTTTTTAGAATTTGTGCAAGATACTCTAAGATTTTAATTTATCATCCCCACTCTCCCCAAAAAAAAACATAGGCACTAGGGAGATGTCATCTGAATTTCGCTTAAAGAATAGCTAGTTGCACTTGCACCAGCTTAGTCCACGCCAGAAAACAAGCTGCAACATCTGAACTTTCAGGTTCATTTCGATCAGTAAATCCGTCTGTAGTTGTAGGGAAAAGGGCGAGCACTAGCTTCTGCTTAATTTCATACGAGCAATGCATCATAGAAGGGAAAAATATGTCTCTGCAGAAGACTACTCTTGCCTTTGTCCTTTTCATTCGAGCATTACACAACACAAACCCACTAGCCGGTAACCACGGCGCTTGTTGCAAGAAAGTGCTAGCACTTGGACTGATGATGCTTTTGACTTTGCTTCTCTCTTTCCTTCTTTCTTTCCATTTTTCTTGAAGAAGTTTGAATTAAAGTGCCAAAGGTGGAAGGCCTAATGGAAAACAAACTCGAGTGCAACCAGAAAGTTCAGTGATATTGTTCTAGGGCGGAGTATGATTCACAGGCAATTTCAGTGATCTAGCAAATTGAACTGGATGATGGTGTGAAATGTTTGGGCTTTACCTGCACCAGTACCAAAGCTTCTTCCCTCTGCCTTTTTTCCTTTCACTCTGAGCTTATTGTCTTCGGGCAGGCCAGCAAGTTTGCAGCCTTTAAAGCTTGTCTTCTGTGCTTTTCCAACCCAGGCTTCTTTCGTCTTTTGTTGCACGCTTGCAACCACTCAAGAATCTTGACGCAGACATAAGTGACATGAAGCAAAGTATAGTTGTCCAGTCTCCTTTCCCAAGATACAGTGTGTTGGAATAGTCTCATATTGGTTATGGTGAGAGCTTGAGCATGGTATATAAGGGTGATAGAGCACTCTCTCATTGAGCTAGCTTTTGGGGGGAAATGGCCTAAGAGACATTGGCTCGCTGCTCGGGTTGGGCCTGACCTGGGGTCCGAACGTGCTAAGTGTGACGGTCCGGCTAACAAGTGGTATCAGAGCCTAGGGGTGGCCCAGGGGGAGCCCAGGTGTGGCCCAGGGGGAGCCCCAGGTAGCCCAGGTGAGGGCTTGAGCATGGTTTATAAGGGTGAGGGAGCATCCTTTCATTGAGCTAGCTTTTTGGAGGGAGATGACCCAGGAGACCTTGGCCCGCTGCTCGGGTTGAGCCTGACCTGGGATTCGGACGCGCTAGGTATGGCGGTCCGGCTAACACAGTGATGAAATGTTTGGAGTAGGAAATTTTCATTCAAGGTTCAGAAAATTATACGAAGGCCATGTCTGTTTGGAACTCAGAAATTTCATGGCCGAATTTTGCAGGTAGAAATTTTTTTGCTCCTCACAGTCACAGGGTGCAAGTACGGAGCTCTATGTTGGATATGTACAGATGTAAGGGGCCCATATGCGAAAGGGACACCACTTCAGTCTCCACGACTAAAAATTATTCCACTCTTCTTCTCACTGAGCAAGTGCTCGCCTCCTTGGGATCCCAAGGTGACATCACCACGAGCCCCGATCCTCCCACTATCTCATTCGGTTTCCGACGAGCTCTCCCCGCCGCAAATCCTACTCCCCAGGTACGGGCTCGCAGACTCCCGCTGGCTCATTTGATCCAGCTCTCTTCTCTTCTCGTGCTGGGATCCGCGAGAACGGCCTGCTGCTTGTTCTTGCAGGTGGTGGAGTGCCCGTTTCGTTCGATTTCGCGATCTCTGAAGCCTCGGTGATCTGCGGTTGGTTTCTGATGCTAAAGATTGGGGCGCTGGTGAGTGCAACGCGGGTGCTTGGGTGAACAGGAGCTTCTGGGGAGGTTGTGTGGGCGGATGGAAGGGAGGATGCAGGGGAAGGCGGCGCTGTCCGATTCGAACCGTCGCATCATGGAGGCCGATGCGCCGCCACGCCGTGTGTACCAGGCCTGGAAAGGGAGCAATGTAAGGGCTACTTGCTCGGTTGCTCTTTGCTTGGTTTGTTGTTCTGCTATGCTAGTAAGGTCAGGAAAATCAATTCATGGTTTCTGTTGACTAGTTTTAAAAGATGGGGGTCAGGAGTTGTTGGAGTCTTAATGCTGTCTGAGCATTTGCTGTAATTGCAGTACTAGTACTATTGTGGATTTTAGGTACCCTAAAGCACTAGGCTACACAAGACATGGTGGTGTAGAAGTGTTTGAGTTGCTGCATAATCTGTAATTCAGAATAGTGGCCGTCTGTAACTTAGTCGCACATTCCATACTTGTCCATGTATCGACAAGTTGTTTCCTTCCAGAAAGAGATTATAGAGTTCAACAGCATGGACGTAGTTTATTTTGTAGGCTGTTATGTACACCATGATTAGAAATGCACTGCCTACTCACTTAATAGTGGAAAAGGGAGCTTATGTAATAATCTCAGCGTCTTATATTCTTTAATCCTTAAATTCGACAACATTTATGGTATTATCTTCTTATTTAGGTGTCTATATGGAAAGAACTCATGTGTTCATATGAACTTGCAGATATTTTTCCTTGGAGGGAGACTTATTTTTGGGCCTGATGTGAGGTCACTCGTAATCACAGTATGTTTAATTGTAATCCCAGTGATCGTATTTGCTGCCGTTGTTTCTCAACAGCTTGCCCACGAGTACCACAACCAAATTGGAGGTTGGGTTGCATCTGTAGCTATCATCTTTACAGCATATGTAAGTTTATGAGACATGTACATGCAGTTAGCTGCACAACCATTTATATTTTTTGCATTCTGTTTGGAATTTTCTATCCATCTCCCTTGGGCCTACCACAGTCATGCCAATTCATCATATGGATTATCACACCCTTGTCATATGTTACGAATCTGTTTTAGGAATAGCAACCCTCTGCATTTGGCTCCTCCCATGTTAGGTTATACCGTAGTTGTGTAGGGGAGAAATGGTCACATCCATTGTGTTTTTATGTATTGAAGCAGAACAGCTGTCGTGTCTGCAATTTGGTAACTGCAGCATGGCAAGATGACTAATCTACAGTTGTTCTTGTTCTGCAGATTCTTGTTCTTCTACTTCTCACATCCGGTCGGGATCCTGGAATTGTTCTTCGAAATGCTCATCCCCCAGAACCTGAAGACATTGGTGAATCCTCTAACTTATCAGATTGGCCAGGTGGTCAACTTGGTTCAGCAGGTTTACCACTCAGCAAGGATGTTCTTGTTAATGGTGTTTTAGTCAAGGTCAAATATTGCCATACATGTATGCTTTATCGTCCACCAAGGTGCTCCCATTGCTCAATCTGCAACAACTGCGTTGAACGTTTTGATCATCACTGTCCTTGGGTAGGCCAGTGCATTGGAAAGGTATGTATTGCTTTGTGTTAACAAGATCATTGATCAGGTAAAGCTCTCCATTATGAAAGAAACATAAGTAATCATGCACATGTTCATTTATTGGAATTTTTTCTTGAATAAGATTTATGTGCCATTCATGCGAAAATCTGAATTTTATTCATGCTATGCAAGGGGACAGAGAAGAATAATTGGGTTATATGCAGTTGATATACATGTTTTCTCCTAGTGTTCAGGGGGATATATATCTGTTAATGCATAACAACTATGGATCTTACTCATTATGCCTTTGAATTTTCTTTTCTTGCAGAGAAACTATCGATTCTTCTTTTTGTTTGTGTCTTCAACTACTGTGCTATGCATATACGTGTTTGCATTCTGCTGGCTCAACCTCAGGAAAATAATGGGCACACATGAGTGCAAATTGGGGAGAGCTATTCTGAAGTCTCCTGTCTCGGGCATTCTCATTCTATACACATTTATTGCTGTGTGGTTTGTTGGAGGGTTGACATCATTCCACCTCTACTTGATTTGCACCAATCAGGTCAGGCTGTTTCCCAATAGCTGCTGTACTAACAGCCAGTTTTTCTCTGCAATTCTTTGTGCAAGCGAGTATACGCAATGCTCATCTAAAACCATAATTGCAGACTACTTACGAGAACTTCCGGTACCGCTACGACAGGAAAACCAATCCCTACAACCGTGGATTGTGCCAGAATTTCGTCGAGATCTTATTTTCAAGAACCCCCAGCTCCAAACATAACTTCAGAGCTAAAGTTAAGGAGGATTCTGCAGCCTTCACCTCATCGCTCGGCATGGGACGGGTTCTAAGCTCGCCGAAGATGAGCGTGGACCTTGAGATGGGCATGAAGAGGCAGGCCGTGGCTGCGGAGGAATTGGAAGACTTGCACAGCCAGATCGGCAGTGCTATGGGGCTGGAGCGATGTGGCACGGAACCCCCGCATTTTGTCGGTCGAAAGGGCTGCTCTGAAATCGCATCTGACATTGAGGCATTTGCAGAAGAGTTTGGCATGGAACACGGGTTCACTGAGAGGAAGAAGATCGAGCAGCATACAAATGATAATCCATAGGCACTTCCCTCACAAGCCTCCTGCTAACCCTCGGTCGATGCTCAGCTCAAAGGGGGTAAAAGCTCGGAAAGAAGAATGAAAAATTAGGACAAAATGGTAGGTCACATATTGGCTGTTTTGGCTGAAATTTTCAGCCGGTTTTTCAGCAACACGCAATAGATGTTGTTTGTAGATTACGTGATTGACAATATAGTACGTGATGAACCCGCACGGTTTCGCTGCCGCCACTTTGATTTGGTTGTGCTGCTGGTTCTACGTGCTGTTAGTCCATCTGTTGTATTGTATGTGTGGCGGTGTTGTTACCGATTTTGTTGAAGCTGTAAGTTGTAACATTAACCTGGCAGGTGTATTTTATTGATCAAATTCCCTAAAAGAAGTGCTTTCATAATGTTTCGATTGTTGAAGATAATGCGATATTAAGAGCAAGCATATAACACTAATCCCAAATAACAATACAATGATAATTACATAATTCAAAGATAGCAGTATTGACATAATTAACATGTAAAATTTATGTCAACCACGCAATGAATCATGTCTACTAAAGCAAATTAAAGTATAATTGATTGATTATGCTCTCAGGTGTCAGGCTGCTTAAAGATTATTCTTTAGCCTTCACGCTACTCAGTGTAGGGCTGCTAAAGACTAGCTCCTACCTCTTCTACACAAAGGTCGAATTATCACAATTGAACTAAACAATTATTCAAGTACATGTGGCATTGAACTCTTACCTTCCTATTTATGCTCCAGAAAGTATTTACAATTAATTTTACTGTTCAATGGATCAAATTTCAGATAATACATAGTTCGACCACAAGGTAATAGATGACAGAACTCAAGAACAGTAATCAGATCAGTACGAACAGCATATATAGCATTAAGGATGAAAATGGTCGGTGAATGGTTGTTCCGTTTTCGTTTCTATATTTTTTATCGGTAACGGAAATGAAATCGGAAACCCTGAAAATGGATACAGAAACGGATAGTGATGGAAATGAATGTAGAATGGAAAGGAGCGGATACGAAAACGAAAGCAAAAAAATCCACAAAAACATAGTACAGAATCACAATATATATAACCACAAGAACAATACAACACATTCCACCTTCAAGGAGGACACAAGAATAGTGTTATATTCACTGGTATCACTAGAAAGTTTTTCTCAAGTTTGTCAGCTGAAGGCTCGTTATTTATCCCCCATATCAGACTATCTTGTCCTCCTCCATATCATTATCATTGACATCCTCTTGCTTCACCAACCACAAAGCTGTAACGCCCTAAAATTTGTATATTATTATTCGATGTTTATTTATAATTTTCTAATATTTATCCTGGATTTTTTGAAGTTTATAAATACTATTTTACTATTTTTAGATTTATAAAATTAATTAATTCATGAAAAATAAAATTATGCTAAAAGTAATTTTCCTAGGTTCAAAATGGTCCAAAATATTTTTGAGAATTTTTTTCAAACTTTTTAAACTCTATTTGGTACTTTATATAAAGCCATTTGTATTTATAAAATTATTTTAATTCAAAAATAAATATAAACTCTCCCTTCTCCTTTTTGGACCAAACCTATTTCCTTTTATGGCATGTTTCCATTTTTAATTTCTAGTTTCACTTATACATAATTTTCGTTTCCGTTTTCGTTAGAATTGTGTCGACGATTGGAGAACGGGCTCCCGTCGAGCTTACTTGTTGAATGGGGGATCAACAGAGCCCCGTCGTACGGATCGAAGAGGGCGTTCGAGCGATGCGAGGTCGGGAGAAGAAGAAAAGGGGGACACGGTGTTTTATCCTGGTTCGGGCCTCTCACCGTCGAGATAATAGCCCTACTCCAGTGTATTGTGTTCTATCTTGGTGTCCCTCCCCGATTCTGAGATCTTGAGGCGTTTAAATACTACGACTAGAGATACGAAGAAGGTAACTACCTCCTGGGATCACGCTATGTATCCATATCCGTGACCGTGTCCTTGATTCCCGCGTTATTTGAATTTGGGTATGATCTCCCTTGATCTCTGGTGATTGGTTGGCTCCTTCCTTCCTTGTAGCGTTATTTGGGCCCTCCGACCAAACACCCGAGTAGGTCGTGGCCTCTACGAGCATGCTTGCTCGTGGGGGGGGGCGTGTTTGGTGCTTCTGCGAACAAAGGCGCAGACGCGTATGCTCGGAGGAGAAGGAGGGATGCTCGTTTCGTTCTCCCGAGCATCTTCTTTTAGTACCACAAGGTCGGCAGGTTTAGCTTTTTACGGGGGTACCGTGGTCTTTTGCCAGATAGCCAATCCCCGACAGCTAGCCCCCGAGGTTCAAGTGGGGAACCCTCGGGCTTCCCCTTGAGCCTAAGAAGACTTGAGGGGATTGAACTTCTTTTGATCGTGGTGCCACGACCATTTTAGGCCACACGAGCTTCTTTACCGCCAGGCGCTGCTCACTTGCAGGCGCGTCGTTTGGTTGTTCTACGGTTCCTTCTCGGAGAAGCCTCCTCTGTAGAATGCAGCGGTTTCTGAAGCGGCGCTTTTTAGGCCAGTGTTGCTACGCGATAGGCGGCGATTTTTATCCCGCCCCTTCACCTCTTTTAACCCTTTCTACCGGGAGAGGTCGGAGTTACACCGTGTCTCTTTGCTCGTCTTCGGCCAAAAAAACCTTCCAAGAGCCCTAGCGCCCAAGAACCATTTTCGCTCCTCTTCCTTCTTTGGCCATGGCGCGCTTCAAGGTCAGCCAGATGACCCGAAGGAGGCTCCAGGTGCTCACGGATGAGGGGTACGTCGACCCAAGCTCGGGTCGAGTGCCCGGGGGCGACGCGGTGCCGGCACCGCGGGAGACGGAGATCGTCTCCTGTGAGTTGTATGCCATCAACGGGCTTCGTCTGCCCGAGAGCGACTTCCTCGCCTCCGTGCTTGCCTTCTGTGGGTGCGAGATCTCTCATCTCCACCCCAACTCTATCCTTTCTCTCGCAATCTTCTCCCATCTTTGCGAGGCGTACGTGGGCGTAGTGCCCACGGCTAGCCTTTTCTTTCACTTCTCCCCTTTCGCACTTGCCGTGGACGGCTCCGCCGGTTGCGTTTATCTCCGCCTCCAGACCAACCGACCAGACGAGTATCCTCTTGTCGCTTTGAAGGACTCGGTGTCGGGTTGGGCCGACCTCTGGTTCTACCAGAAGAAGGCGGAGGGTCCCGATTGGTCTACATCGGGGACGCTCCGCCCTCGAGGCAGCGCGCCGCGTGCAACCTGAGGAAGAGCGGGTGCTCGGGGCGATCGATGAGCTCGCCAGATGGGGCTCACTGGTCGAGATATCTCCGGGATTTCACCTTCAACCGGTGTCCCCCCTCGAGGCGCCGCGAGCACCCTTCTTCGAGGTGACCAGTGGCATGACCTCACCCGTGAGGACAACGCAGTATGTTCTGGACTCCTTTCCGAGCATCGCTGCTTTCTGATGATCGGTGCTATATACATACATATATCTTTTGTCTTAGTCTTCGGTTGTGACGCAGCTCAGAGGACGGACTGGGTTGACGAGAGGGTCGCCGAGATGTTCGGTGACCCGAAGGAGAAGGAGCTGACGCCAATCGTCAGTCCCCAAGAACATCTTTGACCGCGCGACGCGCAGTAAGTACATCTTCTCGCTTCCGCCGGGGCATGTTTTCCGAGCTTATTCCTCCCGATTTACGTTTGCGGGAGAAGGTCGCCCTTGAGCTTGCGGTGTCGAGCGCCGCAAAGATCGCCGCAAGCCAAAGACCGGCCAGGGGCTCCGCAAGAGGACGGGCGAGTCGAGCTCGCCAGGCATCCGCCTCGCCTCCCGCACTGCGGTCGAGGCGCCGAGCCGACCAGACCCCACGCCGCACCTTGAGTACGCCGACCGCCCAGAGGTGCGAACTCCGAATCTGGTTTGATGACTTCAAACGGAGGAGGCCGGAGCCGATGAGCCGATCGAACAGCTCGCCGAGCAAAGTGCGAGGAAGGCCGAGGAGGAGGCCAGGTCCCTCCCGACCAAGGAGCGGTGGAGAGGCGGATCAAAGCCCTCCAGACCAGCTTACTCGGGTGGTCGATGACCCGAGGAGGAAGAAGAAGAGGAGGCCACCTATGCTGCAGTCGGAAGGAGCAGGAGGTCGACCTCTCAAACAAACCTCGGCTGGAAGAGGTCGACATGGACGACGTCGACCGGCGATGGCACGTGCGATGACGCCGCGGAGGAGCGCTGTCGTGGTCGTGGCCGAGGCCTACGAGGCCGCCGCGGCGTGTCGCCCGTGGCCCGGCGAGGAGGCCGAGGAGGATGGCGCTCGCCGGCGTAAGGTAGGTTCCTACTTCATTCTCTTATTCTCGTTCTTGTCTTGCGATTTTCTTCGCTAACCCCACCCTGTTTGGCGTGGGCGTGATAGCTCGGATGTCGTTTTTGGACTTCCGCCAGATGGCTGAGGAGATTATCGACTCTGCAGTTGACGCCGAGCTCGACCGCGTTATCGACCAAGTGATGGCCGAGATGTGGGAGGAGCCGGCGCCGACACGGACCCAGTGGAGCGAGCTTCCCCGTGGGCCGAGCTTATTCCACCGGAGGAGCAGGAGCCGCAGGGGTGAGGACCAAGAAGCCTTGGCCTTGGTCCCTGCGAAGGGTAAGCGCAAGCGAGCCCAAGCGTCGGGCTCCGACGGTCAAGGGTGGTGGCTTTCGCCCCGCCCTCGGCCGTGAGCCAAGAGGAGGAGCTGGTCACGCCGGCCACCACCTCCAATCATGGACCAAGGGGGAGATGCGGTCGTGATCGACCGTCCACTCCTGGCCGCGGAAATGATCGCCGAGCCCGACCAGCTGCCTCCGTCCGCGGGCCATGAAGAGGAGGTGGTCGCTGACGACCAGCTGCCTCCGGCCGCGGGCCACGAAGAGGAGGTGGTCGTTGATGACCAGCTGCCTCCGTCCGCGGGCCACGAAGGGGAGGTGGTCGTTGATGACCAGCTGCCCCCGGCCGTGGATCATGAGCCGGAGGTGGTCGTCCTCGACCAATCGCCTCCGGGCGTGGAGCTTCCATTGCTTCCGGCGGCGGAAGTGCAAGGGGCGGAAGCGGCCGGCGCCCACTTCCCGGCACAAATGGCCGGGCAGGAGGAAGGCGGCCACGAGCCGCCTGTTGACGCAGAAGACCAACCTCAGGGCGTCCTGGGGTTGGTCGAAGGCGGAAACGCCGTTGCCCTCCTGGGAGCACCAGGTGCCCAGGAGGGGCAAGATCCTGACGTGCCGGCTCGGGATCAGGATGGCCCTGCGTGGGTTAATCCCTTTTTCCGAGCTGGTGCTACCGACCGCCAGCGGCTTCAGGACAAGCTGGTCAGCCGGGCTCTTCTGGTAAGCGCTTTGCCTCTAACTTTTTTCACGAGGTGAGCAATCTTCAAGGGGTTCTTCTTGACCTTCCTTCCCTTTCCTTCTTTTTTGCTCCAAGTTTGCGGCGAAGGCTATGGAGGACATCGATGCCTCCGCAGTTCCAGCAGAAGGAGTTCGGGCGTACCATCGCGAGCAAGACGCCAAGATCGCCGATCTCGGCGTCGGGTCTCCGAGGTGCGCGAGGCCGACTGAAGGAGCCGGAGTCGGCGAAGAGCCTCGTCGTCGGACTTCGGACCAGCTCTTTGAGAGCGAGAGGCCGAAGAACACTTCGTAACGTATGTGCCGACCTCGAAGAGGAGCTGGAAGTTATACCGGAGGTCCCCGACCTGCGCGCCGAACTCCAACGAGCTCGGGAGCGCGAAGAGGCCCAGCTCAAGGAGGTGCAGCGCCTTCGGGACAGCGCGGCTGAGGGTCGCGCCGCTCGTCGGAAAGTTTTGGACCTGGAGGCGGAGGTCGACTCCCTTAAGGAGGAACTTGCTGCCCTTCAGGTCGAGCGTAGGTCTTAGCTCTTCTTTTATTTTTAGCTCGTGTAAACCCTGTAAAAAAACAACATTTCGGGTTAAATGAGCAAACTCGTAGGATCCTTGCCTGTTTTTCTCGAGTTTGCCTTCAACATATGCCTATATGATCCCGGTTCTGCAGAAAAAGAAAATAAGTTCCTGCATAAGAGCATATAGCATAGATACGAGCAAAGGTTCCTTGGAAGAAGGGACGGAACGTTCCTATCATACGGAGCCCCTGCCATGGACAAAGGTCGTGCCCTTACTGTTGCGAGCACGAGTTTGTTCATGGGAAAATTTAAGGGTCGCTTTGGTCGTGACGATTTTTTGAATGATATAAGTAGGTCGGTTGCGTCGAGAACAAATGTGAGCACAGAGTAGACGAACTTTAAACCAACATCACGTAGAGCCACCATACCCGAATGGTCACTGAACCGGGCTTAGAGTGGATGCTCGCGCTCACCACGCATACAAAGGAAAAGCTACCGTGGAAAGTGAACGATTGGGCGAGCATCCGGGGGCCAAGGGAAATGGTGCGCACATACTTGTCGGATAAGTTAAATGCGCAATGTTGCTTAGACGACGATGCTCGTTCGACAAAGCGAGGACGAAACACGAGAAAGAGGGAAACGCTTTATTGGAAAGAACGCAAGGGGCGCGAGATAGGAGTACTCGTCTAAACGTAGAATTTACGCAGCTGATCGATGTTCCAGTCTTTGGTGAGCTCCCGACCATCCGGGCATCGCGAGGCGAACAGCCCCGGGCGTCTTGTAGACACGACCGTGTAGGGTCCTTCCCACCTTGGGGTTAGCTTGTTGGCCTTCGACAGGTCTTGAACTCTTCGTAAGACCATGTCGCCGACTTGCAGGACCCTAGGTCGGACTGTCTTGGCCGCATGCCTACGAAGAGCCTGTAGGTATACTGCAGACCGGAGCAACGCCTGTTCGCGTGTCGCTTCGACGAGGTCCAGGTCGACAAGGCGCTCAACCTTTTGATCGACGGAATCGATCAGTTGCACCCTTGGGGAACCCAGCACGATTTCGGCAGGCAGAATGGCCTCCGCACCGTAGACGAGTCGGAAAGGCGTTTACTTTGTGGCTCGACCGGTCGTGGTGCGATGCACCATAGAACGGGCGGAAGCTCATCCACTCACCGCCGCTTGTCTTTGGTTGAGGGTCTTAAAGACCCTCTTTTATGCCCTGGACTAGCTGCCCATTTGCTCGCTTCATTTGCTCCGTTACTCGTGGATGTGCCACTAAGCGAAAGCAGACCTTGGTCCCGACCTCCTCGCAATAACTTTGGAACAGTTCATTTGGTGAATCGGGTCCCGTTATCAGTGATAAGACGGTTGGGTATCCCGAACCGAGTTACCACATTATCATGGAGGAATCTCTTGGCCGCTGAGCCGAGATGGTCGAGACGGGCTCGGCCTCTATCCACTTAGTGAAAGTGTCGATGGCCACGAGCAAATACTTGCGACCTTTCGACCTCGGGGAAGGGTCCAAGGACATCGAGCCCCAGGTTGAGAACGGCCACGAGAGTGGTATGGTTTGTAGGGCATATGCCTGGTTGACGGACTTTTCGAGCATGAAATCGGCATGCCCGGCAGTCGTTACGATTGACCGCCAGCGTCTGGCCAAGGCCGTGGCCAAGAGTATCCTAGTCGGAAGGCCTTGCTCACAAGCGTCTGAAGAGACGAGTGAGCTCCGCACATTCCTTCATGGATATCACGAAGAAGGTACGGCCTTCCTCCTAAGAGACGATCTGGAAAGGATCCCTAATGCGCCTTTCCAGATAGGTCGCCTTCGATCGATCTGACTTGAGAAGATCGCCTTATTAGCCGGAACGCTCGGCTTCTTCCTCGGGCAATGTCCCATGCGCAAGATATTGGATGAATGGCGCCATCCAATTTGCACTTTGCTCGAGGAAGGAGACCCTACCGCCGGTCTCTGGTGCCTCCTCTTCAGAGGGAATGGAGGGCTTATGTAGGTGCTCGACAAGCATCCCCACCGGAGCGGTGGTTTGAGAGGAACCGACCTTAGACATTGGGTCAGCCAGGGAATTATCCTTCCTGGGGATGTAGATTACTTCGAAATTCTTGAAGTATTTCTCCATCTTCCTTACTTCAGCCAGTGCATGGCGCCATTGAGGTATCGAACACCGATACTCCTTGTTGACCTGGTTTACGACCAACCGTGAATCGCCCTTCACAATGAGCCGTTGGACTCCTAGCGATTTACATGCTCAAGTCCGGCCAAAAGGCCTTCAGATTCGCCGCGTTGTTAGTCGCAATAAATGTAGTTGGATGGCGATCGAAGTTGCTCCCCATCCGGAGACCAAGACGACGCCAAATTTCCGAAAGTGCTCGTGATGCTCGATCCATCAAAATACAAGGTCCAGGAGTTTTCCTCGAATCATCTGGCCCCGCTGGCCGGTGGTGCCGAGCCGACCATTCGCCACGAAATCAGCCAAGACTTGTGATTTTATCGCCGTGGTCGAGAACACCGGCTCGAACTCGGCGAGCTCCATTGCCCACTTGGCTATGCGACAACCGGCGCCCCGATTTTTCAGATTTCCCGAGTGGGAAGCCGGTCGGCACCACGATCTTGTGTGCTTGAAAGTAGTGACGCAACTTCCTCGAGGCCATCAAAGAATGAGTACAGAGTTTCGGACCTCGGGTAACGCTCCTTTGGTCCATGAAGTACTTTCGCCGACGTAATAGATAGGTCGCCGGGTACCATTTCTCTCTCGCTAACACCGAAGCTTACCGCTTGGGTTGCCGCCAGGTATAATAGCAATTCTTCCCCTGGCGTGGGTGTGACGAGGATGGGCGGTTGGGAGAGGTACTGTTTTAGCTCTTTGAACGCAGCGATCGCCTTCCTCCGTCCACGTGAAGCCATCATGCTTGCGGAGGGCTTTAAAGAAAGGTAGTCCTCGCTCCCCCAGCCGGGAGACGAACCGGCTTAAGGCGGCCATTCTTCCGGTCAGAGCATGTACTTCCTTTACGCATGTGGGCGACCTCATGTTCTCAATGGCTTCGATCTTCTCCGGGTTAGCCCCAACGCCATTTGGCCCGACCATGTAGCCGAGCACCTTGCCAGCCTTTACGCCGAATACGCATTTCTCTGGATTTAGCTTTATTCGATGCTTGTTGAGGTTACAGAAAGTTTCTTCCAGGTCAGCAACGTGACCCGAAGTACTCTTGCTTTTGACAACTATGTCGTCGACATAGACCTCCAAATTTCGACCTATTTGGTCTGTGAAAGTCTTCTGCATGAGGCGTTGAAAGGTTGCTCCCGCATTTCTCGAGCACCGAAAGACATGGTCGTATAGCGTAAGGTACCGAACGGGTGATGAAGGAAGTCTTTTCCTCGTCTTCGCGACAGTCGATTCGATGATAGCCTGAATAGGCGTCTAGGAAGCTCATGGTTCAGGACCACTGCCGTCGCGTCCACCACTTGGTCTATGCGAGGCAACGGGTAGTTGTCTTTTGGGCATGCCGCGCTCAAACCGTGTGGTCGACGCACATGCGCCACTTGCCTCCTTTCTTCCCGACTAATCGATTGGCTAGCCACTCGGAGTGCTCGATCTCTCGATGAAGCCAGCTTTTAGGAGTTTATCAAGTTCCTCCTGATGATTGCCTGCTTTTCCGGGAAAAGCGTCTAAGTTTCGTCTCACCGGTTTTTGTCAGTGAATCGCTAGCCTTTGTGCTCGACCACCTCCTTGGGACCGGGCATGTCGGATGGTTCCCGTGCGAACACATCCGACCTTGCCCTGAGGAAGGTGACGAAGCTCGAGTTCCTATTTGGGATCTAAGGAAGATCCCAAATGAATGACCTTGGCCGGTTCCGACTGCTGAGCGGAATGACCTTGGTCTCTCCTCCAGCCGAGGGCAAGTTTAGGCCAGAATGCTTCGGCTCTTGGTCAGACCGCGAGTGGGTAATCGACCGACCATATCTAAGGCTCTTTTTCGCCGCAATTGAGTGCGGACTTGTGGTTCCCTTTGATGGTTATAACTCCGCTCGGCCCGGAATCTTCGTGCACCGATACGCGTGGTGAGGCGGCCATGAACTTGGCCAAGGCGGCTGCCGAGGATGGCGTTGTAGACCGACTCAAAGTCTACCACCTCGAAGGTGATTAGCTCCGCTCAAGTTACTTGGGCCGCCAAAACTTACGGGCGGGACGACCTGCCCTGCAGGTTTGATCGAGGTGCCCGGACTATCCCGAAGAAGGGCACGGCCACACTCTTGATTTTGGAACGAGGAATCAGATCTCGCCCAAAACCTTGGTGAAATAAGGTCCAAAGAGCTCCCGGAGTCTATGAGGACCCGACCGACGACGGTATTGCTGATGGTGGGGTTCACGACCATCGGAAGCCTCTGGGGTTTGGTCATCCCAAGGGGACAATCGTCCTTGGAGAAGGTGAGGGATACCTCAGACCATTTCAGCTGCTGCACCGGAGGCTTACCCTGGGTAACCTGGTGCACTTCTCTTGTGGCGTCCTTTAAGTCCCGGCGGGACTTGTAGGCGGAGGAGCCCCCGAAGATGACCGCTATGTGATTCCTTGGTTCTTGGTATTCCATGTCATCCTCACTTTCCTCGGCGGGCTGTTTTCCTTTGTCATTTTCACCCTGCTCTGGAAGCGTCGGCATGGGACCCCGCCAGAAAATCGCTTCCAGCGGTAGGTCCACGCTCGGCAATTCCGTAGGTCGTGCCGTCGCTGGTGAAGCGGACAAGAGAGGTCGCCCCGTCGGTCCGCTTGGTCGCCTCGCCTCGAGGCCTGTGTGGTTGTCCTCTCCCGAAGCGTTAAGCCCCGTGGCCGCTACTGGCCGCCGGGGTTGTTGTTGTTCCACCGCGGCTACCATGGTCAAGCGAGGGTTGCTTTTTCTTCTTTTTCTTGATCTTCTTGTCTCGCTGCACTCGAGCCCTTTTGCTAGCCGAGGTCTCTAGGCCAGGTTGAGGCGGCGGCTTTCCTTCGGCCCAAAGATTTTTTCCATTGGACGGCTTCATCTGCGTTAGCGTATCGATCGGCCATTCGGAAGAGCTCGTTCGCCGTTAGATCCGGTGGATCTCCAGGTCCTGCGTGAAGCGCACGCCTCGCACTCGAACTTGAAAGCTCTGACGACCGCCTCGTCCGATATGTTCGATCGAGTTCGGACTGGATAAATCTCTGATCGAATTGTCGCAGGTTTCCTCGTCTGTCAGACAAGCGCTTCCAGTGTCGCGCTCCTTTCCCGGCGGATGTAACACCGAAATTTGTTTCGAGCGCGCGCCGAGCCGCCTCAGGACCGTATGGAGCCTTCCTTCGATTAAAAAGCCACGTCTGCGGCTCGTCGTAACTGGCTTGGCAGTAATTTGCCATCACCTCACGCCTCCGTGGCGAGGATGGCGGTGGTATATATTGAGAGAAATTCGTCAGGGTTACGGGTCCCGTTGAACCTTTCGATATGGCCGGGCTTGAATTGCTCGGCCATGCGACGCGTTCCGGAGGGAGCTCGTGAAGGCCTGGCAACCGAAGCTCGGGATTTCGCGGTGAAATCCTCGGTCATAGCGGCCTCCACGCGGGTCTTCCACCCAACGCCCCGTGCGCGGGCCGAGTCGGGAGAAAACCTCATGCGACGGTCGTGCCGACGACCGCTTGGTCGTGGAGCGTTCAGAGTGCTCGTAATCTGGGCGATTATACAGATATCGCTCTGAGGTTGCTCTGTGACTGTTCCGGGGCCTTTCCCGGATCAGGTTAGCGATCTGGGGCGATCTCCGAGCATGGCTCCGAGATTCACCTCTGTGCGAGCGCACGGGGGAGCGTTTGTGATGGTCCCGGGAAACACTCCGGGCATCCCGATCACGGGGAGGATCCGAGACTTTTAGCTCGGCGGCAAGCCTTTCCAAATCTTCGGCTACGACCCTGCCCACGGCCTCTAAGTCTACTTGCTCGGGAAATCAAGCGAGTCACGCACGATCGCCGCCAAGGCTCAGAATCGCTTCGCTTTCCGGTGAATCAAGCGGCGGTGAGCTTTGGCGACGCTCCGGGGCGCGATCGGGAGTTCGGTACCCACGAGAGTTCCTTTCCGTCGAGGCGCGCCCCTTTGCCTGGCGGCGAATGCTCGCGAGGGTCTTTCCCAAGGACGCCTCCAGTGGAGTCCGCCGCCTCGTAGTGGTCGTGGCTTGGCAGCGCCCGAGGATCCTTCTCCGGGCTCGCGACGGCTCCGCCACGCGTTGACTCGACGAGAGCGGGATGAAAGTGATGGGGACATCATTGTATCCCCTTGAGACGCAGCTCTCTGGCCGAGCTCTAGGTAAATCGCCCTGGGTATGTCCAGGCCATCGTAGAGCCTGTCGCAGCCATCCTCGGGGTCCCCGAGGGCAATGTCCGGAATGGAGGCCCCGCCGCATTCCCGTGTCCGGAAGGGCTCCCAGACTCGGTGTGACCGATAGGATCGGTCACCCCGCCACGTTGTCGGCGGCGTAGTACACGCCGTCATCTTCAACGTGGTCAAAAACACAAAGGTCCCGAGTGTCTCCGAGTTCGGCATCCTCGAGGATCTTGATCTCAGACGGAATCAAGCCGCCGGTCCCCACGGACGGCGCGGTATCGACGATTGGAGAACGGGCTCCGCCGAGCTTACTTGTTGAATGGGGATCAACAGAGCCCCGTCGTATGGATCGAAGAGGGCGCTCGAGCGATGCGAGGCTCGGGAGAAGAAGAAAAGGGGACACGGT
Organism: Rhipidocladum racemiflorum; assembly: GCA_036346355.1. Classification (NCBI taxonomy): domain Eukaryota; kingdom Viridiplantae; phylum Streptophyta; class Magnoliopsida; order Poales; family Poaceae; genus Rhipidocladum; species Rhipidocladum racemiflorum. The sequence continues at coordinate 80,197,830 of CM070583.1, read as the reverse complement.
GTTTTATCCTGGTTCGGGCCTCTCACCGTCGAGATAATAGCCCTACTCCAAAGTGTATTGTGTTCTATCTTGGTGTCCCTCCCCGTTCTGCATCTTCGTGGGGGTTTAAATACTACGACTAGAGATACGAAGAAGGTAACTACCTCCTCGGGATCACGCTATGTCTCCATATCCGTGACCCATTGTCCTTGATTCCGCGTTATTTGAATTTCTGCATGATCTCCCTTGATCTCTGGCTGATTGGTTGGCTCCTTCCTTCCTTGTAGCGTTCGCTGGGCCCTCCGACCAAACACCCGAGTAGGTCGTGGCCTCTACGAGCATGCTTGCTCGTGGGGGGGCGTGTTTGGTGCTTATGCGAACAAAGGCGCAGACGCGTATGCTCGGAGGAGAAGGAGGGATGCTCGTTTCGTTCTCCCGAGCATCTTCTTTTAGTACCACAAGGTCGGCGGGTTTAGCTTTTTACGGGGGTACCGTGGTCTTTTGCCAGATAGCCAATCCCCGACAAATTGGCTCTCTCGTTTCCGTTTCCAACAAAAAATTTATGTTTCTGTTTTCGTACCGGCATTTTTCATTTTCGTTTCCGAAAAGGGGTTTCCGTTTTCATTTTTCTCCGTAACGGTCGGAAACTTTCCGTTCCGTTTTCAACCCTAGCATGTATATCAATGTTCAAAAGAAGGTAAATAACATACTGACAGCAATAAATTTGCTAAATAACAGTAAACAATACTCTCTAGCAATGGTAGGAAGTATAGCTATAGATTCAAGGCCAAATTTACTCCTACAGTTATTTAGTTTATCAATAGACCAATTTGCATCATCAAGCACATATATAAAGGGAGCAAAAAATTGAGAGCAATTTGGAGATAAATTCACAAAGGAACAAGTACTCGAAACGTGTTCGAAAGACAGGGCAAGGCACGACACAATGTCGTTGTCTCAGAAATTCAATTGCTGCTGCTTGTGATGCGGTGTGGTTGGCCTGGATGACATAGATACAAACCTATTCCGCAAATGTGACACACTGAGTGCGGAGTCAAGCCTCAAAATTAGTCGCACAAAATCAATCCTCCAAGTCAGTTACTGCCAGAAGCTTATTGCCCAGGGCCAAGATCTCAATGCGTCCAAGCACAGAAAAGACCGCACGACGGAGAGCAGCATTGAACTAACACACAAAAACCAAGTCACTCGCCCAAGCACCAGACTAGAAGTCTAAACGCTTAAGGCAGCCAAGCACCAGGTCAAGAGCACAAAACACAAAACACACTGGAAGTTCTTGCCAATCAAGCAGAGCTCACAAGCCCGCCGCACAACCAGAACAATAGGAGTAAACCAAATATGAGGGTTAAAGTGAAATCTAGGAGCCTCAAGATTGAAAATTCCTACCTATATATTAGAGAGGAGCCAGAGGAGACTTGAAAAGGGGAAGAGGAGGAGCTCTCGGTTGGTAGGCTCGCGCCCATGCCACAACAGCCGTCGGCTTCGGCGCGATGAGCGAGGCTCGCGGCTCAGCCCCCCTAACAAACGGGATGAGGGGAGGACTGAGTCATCTCCTCAGCTCCCTGCCCCTTTTCATTTATGCCCTAATGAGCCGATTGCACAGCTCATTTGCCCAACGAACTTGCCCAAAATCCTATCTCTAAATTTTAAGTTGTCCACCAATTTTCACAACAATTCTATGAAATATTGGTAGGATGGAAGCGGATTTTATGCTCCTAGGATCATACAAACCCATTTTGGTCCGTGTACTTGTGTAGTTCAAAAAAATTATAAAGAGAACTTAGATTTATAACATATTATAACATGTGTACTTGGAAAAATTTATGCAAAAATATGATAAAAAGGGAAAAAAAAGAAACACACTTTTAAATTAGACTATAAGATTCAAAATTGAAAAGTTAAACAAAATTTAACTAAAGGCATCTATAAAGGCACCACAAGGTGATGGTTTGAGGAGAAACCATGCCTCCACATTATCTCAACATATTACACCAAAATTTTCTTTTCCACAATGTATGGTGACTCATATGTGTGGCTTTGATTTTTTTATATGTGAGCCCCTAAATTTTTGTCAATTATACTTAAGACTAAAAGTTTACACATAGGACCCTTACTAAAGAAAACAAATTACAAATTAGTTATTGGCCCACACGTCATTAGTACCACCAGCCGAAACTCTTCCATCGCCGCTGCAACAAACTCCTCGCCCGGATCCAGCCGTCGGTGACCTCACCTCCGCGGCTCCTGTGCCATCTTCATCTCCTACTGGTGGAGAGCACCCAATATGGACCTGCAGGGACATTGGAGCACTGTGGATGCCCTGAGGTGCTAATATTGAGTTTGCAACCATGGTCATAGTCACGCTATTATATCCAAGGATCTAAATATTGGCAAGATTTTCGGACCCCCTCCGAGATCCTAAATCTCAGTCGAGTAAAATTTTTAATTTTTTTTTAAAAATGCTATGGTACCCATCTAAATCTCAGCGAGATCTCGGTGATTTCGAGCGAAATCTCGATGATTTTAACCGGATTTTCATTTTTCGGGGGACGGGTTTGATTGGATTGAAGGTCAAGACCATTCATAGAAAATTTTAAAAAAAATTTATGTGTTTTTAACCATTTTTTGGTCGGTTCAAGTGGACCAAAATCTTGGTGATTTCGGCTAGATTCTCGGATTTTTCGGTTCAAAAAAATGGATTTTTTGAATTTTTTCAGATTTTATTTAAAACTATGAGATGTCGCTGAGATTTCAAATCTCGCCCACCTCTAGAATGTATACCAAAACAAAATTTGAAACGTGGTTATATCGGCATCATTGCACACCACGTGCTCGATGCAATTCCAGCGAGGCGCCAATGTCGCCGCCCCGGTCGAGCGCCCTTGCCGAGGAGGAGAACCGCCTCGTGCGCCTCGCCACGCGGTGCGCGTCCGCGCGCCAGCTCGACCAGCTCCATGCCCGTGCCGTCCTCCTCGGCCATGCCCGCAACAGCTTCGTCGCCGCCAAGCTCGTCCGCGCCTTCGCGGACCTCGGCGGCCTCCGCCGCGCGCGCGCCATAGCCGCGGCCCTAGGCGCCGCCGCCAATGCCTTCGTCTGGACCGCGCTGCTGCGCGCGCACTCCCAGTCGGACGCCGCCGCACGCGACGCCGTGGCGCTCTACGCCCAGATGCACCACGGCTGCCCGGGGATCAAGCCGCTCACCTTCACCGTTTCCGCGGTGCTGAAGGCGGTGGCTCGCCGCAAGATGCTGCAAGAAGGCACACAGGTGCACGTGCATGTGTTCAAGAATGGTTTCCAAACTGATGGGCGCGTCGCGACGACATTGGTGGATTTCTACGCGAAGTGCGGCAGGCTGGAGGATGCCCGCAGAGTGTTTGACAGAATGGTCATTAGGGATGCTCAGTTGTGGAACACTATGATCGCTGCGTATATGGAGGTAGGTGAGTTGGAGGGTGCAGAGGAGCTGTTTGAGACAATGCCGGAGAGGAATACGTACACGTTCGTGGAGATGGTTGGAGGGTATGCTGCACGCGGCGATATGGACTCTGCGAAGCGTGTCTTCGAAACAGCAGTGGCGAATGGAGCAGCAGGCACGGTTGTGTGCACTGCCATGATCTCTGGATATGCGAAAACCGGCAATGCTGATGATGCTAGGGCTATCTTTGATGGAATGAGAGAGCGGGATGTGGCTACTTGGAATGTGATGATTGGCGTGTATTCAGGCTCTGGTCTGGCTGCAGAGGCAGTGGATCTCTTCAAGGTTATGCTAGAGAGCAGAACAAGATCGAAGGTGGAGCCAAACCATACTACAATCTCTACTGTGGCGGCAGCATGTGCGCAATGTGGGTTACCAACTCAAGCTAGCTGGATGCAGGATTATGTGGATCATCATCGCACGATGTTTTTAAACAACCACACAGTGGCGGCCCTCGTTGATATGCATTCAAAGTGTGGCAATATAGAAAGGTCACATGACTTGTTCTGTAGGTGGACACAACGAGATCTGATCTGTTACAGTTCTATGATCTCTGCATTGGGCATGCACGGCCGGGGAAAGGATGCAATTTCAGTTTTTAATGAGTTGCGTGACAACGGCTTTGACCCTGATGAAATCTGTTTTGTGTCAGTCCTCAATGCTTGCAGTCATACAGGTCTGTTGGATGAGGGGCGCCGATACTTTAAGACGATGAAGGATGAGTATCACATTATTCCCACTGTAGAACACTACTTGTGCATAGTGGACTTGCTTGGTCGTGCCGGATGCATTGATGAGGCTTACCAAATGATCACACATGAGATGCCAGCGGACATCCAACCACATGCTGGCATTTGGGGTGCTCTGTTAAGTGCTTGTAGGACTTATTCAAATGTAGAGATTGGGGAGGTGGCAGCAAGTCACCTATTCAAGTTGGAACCAAATAACATGGGAAATTATGTCCTGCTTTCAAATATATATGCAAAGGCACAGAGATGGGATGGAGTCCAAAAGGTTCGAGCCCTCATGAGGAGGCAAGGGATGAGGAAGCCGCCTGGGTGGAGCCAAATTGATGCTGAAGGCAGTCTTAGAGAGTTTATCACCGGTGAGCTTCATGACACTGTGTTAGAGGCGGTCTTGGAGCTACTGAACTGGGAGCTCAAGGATCATGGTTACACCCCAATGATAGAGATTGAATGAAGAATTGAAGATACCCATTTTTCAAGAGTGTGTTGTTCTTAAGTTAGATAATCTGTGCCATCAGAATCAGTCATTTGTGCATATGAAAAAACAAATTGATTGAAGAGTGGAATTGTGGAAACACCACACATCATAATGGAGGCATCTCCATGTTGGCGCCCTAGCACCTGCTGCATAAATAAAGAACTAATATTCTGTCCAAATCCCAGTTTTAAGGATACGATGATGAATGGATGTAAATTTAAATTTTACGACATTTCTGAGCTTATGGGATCATAGCTAGCCTACAAGACTTGTCTTCAGTCTTGCAAGTCACCAGGAATCTTGCGGGTTTGTTTGCTGTCTTCATTGGCTCAGAACATTTGATAGTCCAACCAGTAACTGTGCAGAGAAGTGCCACACCGCAAGGTTGAGCTTTCAAATTTAAAAGCAGAACCACAAGACCTTACAAGCACATATTCTTATGTAATCATATCATATATTCTTAGAAGCCATGTGGTGGTCATTGTTGGACACGTGAAGTATGCAAGTGCACAGAAGAATGTCCAATTAGACTTGGTTCATGACCTTTTCTGTGTGGTATGAGGCTTTCCTTCTCTCTTGTACGCTCTTGACTCTTGCTTATAGCCAGGGTCAACTGTGTGGCAGCAACCAGCCTTAAACTTTGGCAGAATCTCCAAAAGCAATAACAGATTTGGAACTTTCTTGGATGCCTCGTGCAGCGGTTATTCAAAAGCTATCTTATCCAAAGCTTCTGTAGTTACTTTTAGAGATACTAGCTAACGGATTTTTAGCTAACTATGGAGACATATTAGTGTGTTTTTCTATCACCACATAAAGTAATTCTTGACTTAGTTGTTTGTGGATGCACATTTTTTTTGTTATGCAAAGACATTATATACAAATCATCAACTTGCACCCTCCATATTATTTGGTGTAAATTAACAATAGACCCTTCATGTTTTACAGGGTGCTGTAAAGAAACGGTGAAGCATTCAGCATCACATTTTAGATCACCGGCATCATATATCCACTAATAACGCTCTACAAGATAAGGTAGTGTCCCTTGGTGTTGCCCAAAGTCCAAGCTCCAAAAGTAAAAGTTTCCAGTTGGTGCAACTGGGAAAGGATGTGGAAGAATATGAACACCTCTGTGATTTGAAGAGATGACTCACCTGATTTGGGGAACCTATTAGCATTCTTTGTGGCTATATAAACCCAGTCATTTGCATGTTCTCCTCTCAACATAAGCAGCATGTTGTGTAGAGTAAGAAAACGAGTTCTTCAAGTAGGGAGGTTTCTCTTCTTCTCCCTCAAAGGCCTCCAAGAGGAGGACTTTGAGAGAGAGGAAGAGGATGCTCCTTCGCATCAGAATTCACGCAGTTTTTTACTCCATAGGATTAAAACAATTTGCAATGCGGTTTGAGGTTTGTTGAGTAAATTCCTAATGCTATTGTCTCATCAGCAGGCCCTACTTTGTTGTTTGGCCGATCGACTACTGCCTGGCTCTACTGCAATTGCAGCTCTTCTACCGGCCAACCCTGCTGTAGATATCGTGAAAATGGTGAATTTGCTCTCTGAAATTCGCTCTTGAAAATTTCTAGTACAGTTTGACAAATTTTGATGAATATTATAACAAATAAGAGGGGATCGGTTCTGGAACACTTAGAACATCGATGATATTGATAGCGCACAGCAAATCAGGCAACACAACTAAAGTATGACATATATGGACGTCAGTAACAGTTGAAGAGCTCCTGATTTTGGATTAGATTTGCGGTACTTCCATATTGAAGTTTGGATATGTTTGTGTTTGTGCGTCATTTTTTTTGGGTGAACCGTCATGTACAGTCAAAATGTTGAAAAGTTGGTAAAATCTTGCTATACAGTTGAGGCTTTATTATATGGCGTGTTAATTTTTTTTTTTTAAAAAAAAATAGGTGAGTAAGAAAAGTAATTGCTAACTAGGTTAACAACTTGCCCGTTGGGGGCGCATGAATTTCACATAATTCATCCATCACTTAGCGTAGGAATCATGCATAGCTATAGCTAAAAAATTAAACCTGGTAGGATCTCTGTAGGATGTCTTGGTACAGCTTCAAAAAAAGTTACTTGCTTATTAAGTAGGTGAGTAAAAACTAAGCTTATGTCACCGATGTACTGATCTGTTTTACTCTAACGCCGACTGGGCCTTTTCTACAGACTTACAGTAGGCCCGTCTTAGAAGAGTGGCCCATAATTCACTTAAAGAAAAAGCAGGCTTCTCGAAACTCCTCTCCTCTTGCTCTTTTCAGGCAAGGTGGAGGAATAGCAAAGGCGGAGATTCCTCCTAGAAAAGAAGCCGCTCCAAACTCATCTCCTCTTTCTCCATTCTGACAAGCGATTAAATGCTTCTATGTATCTCTTTTAAAAATTGTATAAATATTTAAATATGAATGAATGGTATATAGTAATTATTTATCTATTTATTTATTTTAAGATTTGTATAACTTATATTGACAACTGATTCCTTAATTAACTATAGTTCAAACAGTCATCAGTCAGCCAACCGTCGCCTCGTACGCGCTCATGCCTCATGTCTCATGCCCTTGCCAACTTTTCGTCGTCGTCGAGCCCACCGGCGAGGGGAGAGGTACGGTCACGTTTACTTCCCAACTGCCCGTTCCAATTGCTCATCCGTTGTCTCTCTGGACGTGTTTGCTCTCGTCTCCGCTTTCGCTTCAGGGGTATTTGTAGCTTCCTTCCACGCGGCAGATTTAGGATGTCGTGTTACACGTATGAATATAGAATTATAATATTCTACCACCCTACTTTTTAAAAAATATTTATCATAAAATTGTTATTTTGATTATAGTAATACAGAATTGTAATATCTTACTACTCTAGTGTCATTTAAAATAGAACTTAGATGGAGTAACCCTCTAATTATTTAGACAACTCAACTAAGATACATACTGTTAAAACACAGTACACTTTATTTTAGCACAATTCTATTATAACTCACTCTTATAAAATATATATCTAGCCCTCACACTTTTCGCTTTCTTACACTCTTCTTAACATATCCATATACGAGAAGTAGGATATTTTACTTTTATATATTTATATATATATATATATATATATATATATATATATATATATATATATATATATATATGAAAATGGTTCCATACTTTTGGAGTATGTACTCCCACTTTCAATATACTGCATAAATGATATTTTTATACTTCTTTATATGTTTAAGTATACTCTAATACTAATTATAAGATACTCCAAAGTGAATTCCATGAAAAATTTCATCAAAATCCACTATTTATAACATAATTTGTTTATATACTCTTTTTACATATGGAAAAGGGTATATAACAAAAAATAAATGGCCCCCGTGATTTTTTTTTATTCATGCCGTATTGAAGTATCTTAGAATTATTATTGGAGTATACTGAAAGTAATAAAAGAGTATAACACGTTCGTTTAAGTGGTATACTGAAGGTGGGAGTACGAAAAAAGCTTCCTATACACACACACACTAATTATTATATTTATGGCAATAAACATAAACTAATTTATTCATAAAAAAATCTAAAGCACCTATGTATTTCTAAAAAACCCGTATGATTATAGATAGATTTATGAATTCTTAAATTAGATTATCCGGATCCTTGTCTGAAAATCATCTCTCTTTCAATCTTCGATAAACTATTAGGGGAGTACATATGCAAATATTATTAACGCATTGTGATACACAAGGTTTAAAATCTCGTTTTGAGTCAAATCCCGGAGGTTCCCGAAATCCGAAATTTCGGCGAGATTCGGAAATTTCGGACAAAATCCGGACGAATTGCAAAAACCAAATTTCAAATCCGGTTTTTTTTCAACCGAAATCGAGATCTCGGCCGAAATCACCGAGATCTCGCCAAATTGAACCCAATAAAAATGGTCCAAAATACGTCAAAAAATTTTGAAAATTTTTTTGGTTGGTCTTGACACATTACTAATGTTTCCATAACAATTTGAGATGATGATCAATCATGAGGAATTTTTTAAAAATGTAACAGTGGTAAAGTCATCGTAAAAACCATATGTAAAATCAGTTTTTGATTTTTCAAATGTAACAAATGAACTTCAAGTCATTTAAAAAGTTTTATATATGTTGTTGCTTCAAGCCAAATACTTGTGAGGTAATTGCTTATTTGCATGAGGTGTCCAAATTCCAAAACAAATCACATACAATGTTCAAATCACATCTTACCTAGCTATATTCTATATTCAGCATGCTAGTTACAATGAATCATATCTAATTTGGTAATAGAATCAAATCAATTCAGCCTGATATTATAAGAATCATTCGGACCAAAAAAATTTGCTTGCGACGAAATCTCGCTTAATCTACCCGAGATCTCACTTAATCTGGTCGAGATCTCGCTCTCCACGGCCGAGATGCGCCGCTGCACCACCGTCGGTGGCCGGAGATGGCCGGAGATTGTGTCTAGGCGACTCAGCTCTACTCGGTGAGTGAGAACAAAGTGATGGTTTGCTGTATGAGCCCGTGAGCCGTTGCCAATTATTGCTTTTGTGAATAACATAAGACCCAATCTATAAATACATGCCTTCATTACTTCAAAACAGGAAACAAGGCTTGGTGCAGCTGGTTAGTGGCGTTGGATAAGACTTAATTTTATGTGTGTTTAACCTTTTCTTTGGAAATGAAAAATAGTTCAAACTACTTTAGAAAATTTTAAAATTTTTTGTGAATAGTCCTAACACATCCATAATATTCCCATAAAATTTTCAGATGATGATCAATCTTGAAATTTTTTAAAAAATTCGGACAGTGCAAACCGACAAATTGAACCGACCAAAAAATGGTCAAAAACACATCAAAAATTTTAGAAATTTTTTGTGGATGATCTTTACCCTAAATACAATCAAATACAGTGCACAAAAATCAAAATCCAGTAAAAAAAACCCGAGATACCCGAGATCTCGCCGAGAAATTCGAAATCCGAATTTTTTTTGAATTTTTTGAATTTTCGGAATTTTGAATCTCGGAGGGGTCCGAAATCCGAAATCTCGTCCGAGATTTCGGATTTCAGTCCGAAATTTCAATCCTAGGTGATACATACTGCTATTTTCCATAACAAAACAAATGATAAAAAATAAAAAATAGAGCAGTTTGGCTGCCACTTAGAATTGGAGTTAAATTTCGAGAATAGAGCATTTTGGCTGCCATTTAGAATTTTAGGCTCAGTTCGTTTTAGCTTCTGGATTATGGGAGAAGCTGCTTCTGATTATCTCTACTATTCTAACGCAGCAATTGGTGGCAGTGATCCGTTCTTCCTACGTCATTAATTGCTGTTTAATTGCCCTGCTTAATTGCCCTACGCAAGAAACGAAGCGTTGCTTTAATTAGCCAGCTTTTGCAAGAAACGAAGCGTTAAAGATAGATGTTTAATCTTGTGAAATAATTTTTTTTATTTTTTAATCTTTATTTTTCGTTATCAATTTTGTTTTTCGTAGCAACGCACGGGCATGTAACTAGTAGGAGAATAAGACCGAGTTAACTATGACTTTTAGGGGTCGGACCGAACTGGTAAGAATCAGCAAGAATATGTGGGAATCAGGTTTCAGCCAGATTCTGATTCTATTTAGAAGACAGCTTCTGATTCTCAGAGAAGCTTTCCAGAACCTCTCGTTCGATAAATAATTCATATTTTTTTTAACAGAAGTTGTTCAAAAACTGAAACGAACGGGCCTTAGGGGGTGTTTGGCAGAGCTCCAGCTCCACCAAATTCTTGGAGTTGGTGGAGCTAGGTATTCCTAGCTCCACCAAATTCATGGAGCTGGAGCTGTGGGTATATTAAGAATGTTTAGGTAAGTCATCTTGTTTATATTTTAGAATAAAATTATAAACTTAAGTCACTTTATTTCGCCTGAGTTTTAATTTCTGAGGTGGAGGTGGGATCTGATTTCTAAACAGGGCTTTAATAGGTGATTCCATAAGCAATTCTAAGAGGTAAAATACAACTCCAGCCAATTCTTCCAACTCCCATCAATCAATCGTCTGAAATCTCGTCGACTACTCTCTGATGCGGGCGCCCCGCCTCCTCACGCCCTCAACGGTGACCTACATCTCCACGCCGACTCCCCTCCTCCGCTGCACGCCGGCCTCCGCTCGATTCCGGCGTCCTCCGAGTGCCCCTTCCCTCCCCCCTCCCCTCTCGTGCTCAACTCCGGCATCTGCACACGCACGAGATACACGGCACGAAGAACCGAACGAGACCAGCGACCGAGAGCCGACACGTTCTCCGCCTCCTCTCTTCGTTTCCACCGTTCGCCAGATCCGGTCCCCCTTCTCCGGCGGCCGCCGCGGTGAGCTCTTCTCCTCCGCTCCCATCCGTTCCCACCGAGCGTTCGCCAGGTCTGCCGCCCTCTCTGCGGCGGCCGGAGATCCCCCGTTCATATCCTCGTGGGTTGGATGACAATTTCCTGTATCCTCCGATTGCCTCCCCTCGGTGACTCCATTACCCCCTCCTCGTCGACTCTAGTGAGGATATAGATGTTCTTGTCTCCGCGGATGCTTAATGGGAAATCGCGATCCTTCTCCACTGCCAGAAACTCTTACCCTGAACAAAAATGTGTCCTTTCCGTCCCAATCTCCCGCCTCTCCCACCGTCATCTCCCCCTCCTCCTCTCCCGTGCAGCCGTCGCAGGTCTTCTCCTCAAGCTACCGCTGGTCCACGCTGCCCTCCGTTCCCTCTCCTCAGGGCCTGTCCCGTCTCTCTCCCTGTCCTTCCTCTCCCTGCTACGTCGCTTCGGCTACATGGCACTTGATAGCTACTCCCTCAACATTGCTCTCTCGGCCGCCGCTCGCATTCCCTCTGTCGCTGTTGGTTCCCAGCTTCATGCCCTTTCTGTGAAACTCGGCTTAGCTTCTGATACCTTTGTCCTTAATTCCCTTATCAACATGTACTCATCTTGTAGCTATCCAGCTACCGCAAGGCTGGTTCTTGATTCTGCTCCCCAAGGAGCTTGTGATGCAGTGTCGTGGAACACAATCATTGCTGGATACCTACGAGGTGGGATGCCTAATAAGGCGTTGCTGGCTTTTTGCCAAATGGCCAAGGAACAGGTTAGGCTAGATGAGGTCACATTGCTGAATGCAATGGTTGCTTGTGCCAGGACGGGCACAACGAAGGTTGGGAGGCTGTGTCATGCTTTAGTTGTGGTGAATGGTTTTGAGATTAATTGTTATATGGGTTCCTCTTTGGTTAGTATGTATGCAAAGTGTGGGCTGGATGAAGATGCTCGCAAGGTGTTTGATGGAATGCATGAGAGGAATGTGGTTTGCTGGACCTCAATGATTTCCGGGTATACACAGTTGGGTAAGTTTAAGGAGGCTGTTGAGCTATTTAGGGGCATGCAAATTGCTGGAGTGAAGGCTGATGATGCGACAATTGCTACAGTTGTATCTTCATGTGCACAGATGGGATCACCTGACTTGGGACAGTATGTTCATGCTTACTGTGATGTTCATGGTTTAGGAAAAGACCTTGCTGTGAAAAATTCGTTGATTGATATGTACTCAAAGTGTGGGGATATCAAAAAAGCCTACAAGATATTTTGTGGACTGGTCGAGCGGGATGTGTTTTCTTGGACTGCAATGATAATGGGCTTCGCTGTGAATGGCCTCTGTGGTGAAGCACTAGATTTGTTTGCACAGATGGAAAGAGAGGGTGAGGTCATGCCGAGTGAGGTGACTTTCTTGGGTGTCCTGATTTCTTGCAGCCATGGAGGGTTAGTGGAACAAGGGTACCATCACTTTCATCGCATGTCCACTGTCTACAATCTTGCACCGACGATTGAACATTATGGGTGCATGGTCGATCTCTTGGGGCGTGCAAAGTTATTGGCAGAGGCAGAACAATTCATCAAAGATATGCCTATCACTCCTGATGTCGTAGTATGGCGGTCGCTGTTGTTTGCCTGCAGAGCTTGTGGAGAGGTGGGACTTGCAGAGTATGTAGCAGAAAGAATCCAGGAGTTAGAGCCAAAAAAGAGTGGTGGGGATGTTTTACTTTCTAATGTCTATGCTACCACATCAAGGTGGGTCGATGTGGATAAGGTGCGGACAGGTATGGACAACAGTAGGATGAGTAAGAAACCCGGTTGCTCTTTCATTGAAGTGGATGGATGTGTGCATGAGTTCTTCGCAGGAGATGAGTCACACTTTGAGACAGAAGCTATATACAGCATTCTTTTGGGGATCAATGAGCTGTTAGTGGCAGAGTCCTTCCTAATGTGAAAGCTAAGATATTTTCGTGGCAACCAAATATACAGATTTCAAATGTACCATGCTGTGATTTTACGGTTTTCAATTTATGGAATGATGGAATCAAAAGTATGTCTTCAGTTTTGCATTTCCCTCCAAGATGGGAAGTTTCTTTTTCCAGATTGTTACAGCGTCAGCAAATAGCATGCAAATGAATGTATTCTAGTACCCTGATTCTATTGGTCCCAATATCTGAAATTGTTTCCTCTTTTATGTTGAAGCAGCACAAATACTGCATTCACAGTTCACACCCTTTTTATTGTGTAAAGTTTACTGCTACCAACTTAAATTGCCTTAGGTGTTTCAGTGAGGACTGAGGAGTGAGACTAGTTGTCATACTCCTCAGGAGACATAACAATTATTGATAGTAGGCTCTTCTCTGTAGTTGTTCCCCACTCTTGTCGTCGTATGTTAGGTTTCTGAATCCTTGCAACTTGGTATTCATCACCTAACTTCGACGGTGTCATGCCTGAAGGAAACTAAGATAAGAATTTGCAAGCTTATCCAAACTTGAGTTAAAAGTGTTGACAATGCCTTGGTGTTCTAATAAAGTAGCTCCCTAAAATATTTTGGTCTTTTCTTTACAGCTAGTAAGTAACCATAATTTCCTTACCATCCAGGGATTTGATTGAGAGGGCTGTAATTATCTTCTATGACAAAGAGCATGTACCAACCAAGAAGTTTGTGTTCAAGCTTGCAATTAACCAATCTTCCGGTTCAAAGTTAGAGGAGGCCAACCTGGAATTTGCTGCTCTGCGAGCTTTCTTGATCAAACCGGCTGTTGCTGAACCCCTTACTGCATCTCTTCCACCAGTTACTCGGTATCACCCTTCTAAATATCTCAAGATTTGCTATAAATGCCAACCATATTATCAAAAGAGAAACTGAGCAACATGCTTGCCTTCTGATAGATAGCAGCTGGGAGACCACCGCCTACTTTGGATCCCTCCCTGCAGATGTTGACAAAGGCGCCCAGTTGTGGATTCCTGCAGACACCAAGCTGTGCATGCAGCCTCCGCAGATAACCCCCATTTGAAGATGCAGCTTTACTTGGAGCAACCTAGCCCCACAGAACGGAAGGACCCAACGGCGTAACATCAAATCTGTGTCTGTGCTGTATGTATACTCGTAAGGTGAACATGACATCGACAAATGAAGAAACTTTCTGGCAGTCTGATGCAGTTATGAGATGAGATGCTTGATTTTAGGTAACAAGGTTTCTGTTCTTCGGAGATCATCTGATCGAGTGTAAAGAACGACTGAGAATCTTGTTCCACATTGCAGACTCGCCTTTTGCATCGTCTCGCGTCCTCCTGATGAGATCTTGAAGCTTGCTATTCTCTTATATGTATCGTTATGTCATCGGTGCAGCAGTAAGCGGTAATCTTCTGAACTCGGTGCCAAGTTTCTTCCTCAGTTAAGAACTCTTCTGAGCATCGGAATTCCATCTCTGAAATGATCCATAGCACAAACAAGAAGCCTCGGTTTGACAAGACCAAATAGACTCAGTCCTGAGAGAGATGATACTGAAGTACTGACATGTGAGAATCGATTGCTCACTGGCTTTACCCGGTAAATTCAGGTAAGAGTAACATCATAGGACGCTGTCGTACCTCCTGTGCAGTGGTACGTTCTCCTCCTACAAAGCAAGACAGGGCGATCAGACAGACAAGAAGCAAAGCAAAAGGACTGAGCTTGTTTTTCATCCACCAGAAGGCGGGAATCCGAGGATCTGGTCCGTTGATCGAATCAATCTGTTAGTCCTTGGGCAAAAATGAGAGAGAATCCAAGAAGCAGTTAGCATAGCATGCGAGGCAGGCCGGTCGTGACAGGACGACACTGCTGCACTTCTCTGGTACTGGTGCTGTGGTGCAGACATTGTCCTGCTAGCTAGGCGTCTCGTTGTACGTACCTAGATGAAGAGAGATTCGTCGGCCAAGTTCTCCTTCATGTCACGCATCGTGTCGTCAGTTTCTACATGCTCCGGCGAAACTGTGAAGCAGGAAGAACCGGTGCGTACTAGCATTCCTTGTCCTGCCAGTAGAGCACAGGGTACTGGCTGACCTATGCACCGAGCCGGACACTCCGTTCCCCCAAGACATTCACCGGTGCGGTGCTGGGGCTGTGATCCCAACCGTTCGCCCGTCCATGCATGACTGCCGGCCTCGGCAGTCGTGCGTCTCGTATTCCTTCCTTCCTCGGCTGACCGCTGCCCAGTAATATCGTGCGATGTTGCCGATTGCTACTCGCGCCTCGCAAGCTCTCAAACAAAAGGGAAGCCTGGGCCAAACCGGCTCCTTTGCAATTCTTTTCCGAGGAGTGCTTCTGCACTCTTCTTCAGTGGCGGATCTAGGATTTTAAGTTAGGGTATGCCAACCTAATACTGTAATATACAATTCGGTAAAATCCAATGAACAATTCGGTAAACAACTACAAATATTATCGAGAAATTCAGTATACAATTATAAAATAAAATAATTAGAAACATGATAATATAAGTATAAATTACAATATAAATAGTTCGAACATTCTAAATATGAAATATGCATAAAAGAAGTTTACACACCTACAATAGTTCAAAGAATACAATACTACTTCTTGTCCTTCTTGTCTTGCTTCTGCCTTCTAATAGCCATCAAACTTATATCATTTTCATCAACATAGAAGAAAATATCTTGCTCAATAAACGTGACTAGACAATCATCAAAAAAACTACCACCCATCTTATTTCTCTACTTATTTTTGACTAAACTCATTGCAGAAAATACCCTCTCAACACCCCTAAACAAATTATAAAAAATTGCTTCGGTTTCAGCAAAAACAGATTGACACATGTTAACTAAAATAGTAATTCCTGAAGATCCAACCGTTGGATTGATGTGAAATTTTAACTATAGAAACTAGATTCAACTGTGAAACTAACACAATAAGAATCAACTCAATCGGATATACGGATATAAAGTTATGACCTTCACAAATTGAATGAATAAGATAATAACGGAAATTGATTGTATGGACTATATTGGACCGAATCTACAGGGTATGCCGTGGCCCACCCGGCATACCCTGTAGATACGCCCCTGCTCTTCTTAATATAAATTGTATAAATATTAAAGCAAACGAAGAGGTAAGTAATCACTATCTATATTTTATTGACACTTAATATTTGTACATTTTTTTTAAAAAAAGCACAGACACCTATTTTATTTTTCACATGTAGTCACTATCCAAACAAAAAGTTAAGTCTAGTCTCACTCCCAACTATAGGAAGAACGTATGAGACAGTAGCAGGCCAACTATCGACCTGTCAACCATCGCAAATGCATTTACTACTATTTCTTCCGCGGTCAGAAACGACCAAATATGCTATTTAGTTTGAACTGAGACCAAATTAAAAATAAAATTTGGACACAGGGAAAAGGCCAGTAGTACGCAATACTTTTATTTTACTAGCAACTTTTTTTTTAATTATCTCGGACCGCGCGGCGCACGTGGCTGCGAATCCCGACGACGACAAACCCACCGACCCTCCTGCCAGGTGGGGCTCACTCTCTGACCACCCGCTGAACCCGGTCCCATTCCACCCAAAGCTCCCGCCATCTCCACGCCTCTCCCGCCAAAACCAAACCGAGCCCCACCCTCCGCTCTCCGCCACGTGTCACCACCATTGAGCCATACCCCACCGCGCAGTGACACAGAAAATCTTATTTCACAGCGCAAGCCTCCCGCGAATATAAATTCACTGTGAGCGCCGCCCAGAAATAAAATTTTTTTTGGCGCGCATTCCGACGACCCCACCGCCGCTTCCCCTCCGCTCCCCTCCCCCACCGCGCAAGAGCAACCCTAGTGGTGGTCTCATCGCCTCCCGCCGAAGCCGCGCCGCTCGCCGGAGAGTTTTGAGTCAGTCGGGTTTGGGTGTTCCAATTCTGTCGCTGGTTTTTGGAGGTATGGGGGGAGCCGCGCCGCCCACGAGCACGGTGTCGGGAGTGACTGATGGGGGGTCCGGATCCACGGCCTCCGGAAAAACGGACGGCGGCGCCGCCGCCATGGAGGAACGATTCGCTGATCTGTGCAAGGTACGGGTCCTCATGTGCTGCTGCGTCTGTGCGCGGGGTTAGGGGTTTACTTTGGGCATTGGATTTTTCTCTGTGCAGTGCAGGTCCTGCTATTTTTTATTTCTGGCGATCTGTTTTAGCTTCTTCGTGTGGGTTCCTTCTGGATAAATCATGGGTGGCTTACATTTTTTGTGGTTTGGACTTGATTTTGTGGGATTTCTTCTCCTGTTTTGTGCTGGATTTGGTTCTCTTCTGAGGAGTTTGTCATATTTTATTTTGGGGGAAATTTGTGATCTTTTCTATCTTTATTCTCCGATCTTTTGGATTCTGTGCTTTCATGCCATGGGGTTGGGTTATCTTAACTAATTTTTTAGTCCCTTCCGATTATTCTTGGGGTTTTATGTGATGTTTGAAATTGTTCGTTTGCCTTTTCACAGACCTTTTTGTGCTTTCATTCCTTTGAAATCCTTGGGGGAGAAATGCTATGTTGTGATTATTTTTTTGAGATATTCTTTGGGTTTATGTTTGCGAATGCTCTTTTATTGGTAATTTTTTGTGATCCGTGGTCACCTTTTTGAAATCCTTGGACAAGTGCTCTTTGTTCTGTTTCTTTGTGATATTTAGAAATTATTATGCTGTGTTTGTCTTAACATGAGCGTTCTTTTTTTTTTACCTGTGTAATTTGTCTGTTCTGGTTGAGCGTTGTCATGATTTAGGAGAAACGACACGATTCCATCCGTGTGCATTTTTTGTGTCAAATGTATGTTTTATCATCTAATTTTTGAACTACTCTGTTTGCTGGCGAACAGAGCAAGCTAGTGCTCGACGAGAGCATGACAAGGCAGGCAATGCAGCTGTTCAAGGAGACCAAGAACACCCTCGTGTCCAGCATGTCGTCCTTGGGCAGTGGATCGGTAAATCACATTTTCTTCATCTTTCGTGTCTATTCCTCCATCCAATTTGGCGCCATGTCATATAGCTTAGATTTGTGCTTCGGGCACCTATTGTATGTGTGTCTATATAGCCCGAGGAGATCGAGAGGTTCTGGTCAGCATTTGTTCTCTACTGCGTGTCGAGACTCAGCAAAGCAGGGAAGGCGAAGGAAGATGGTGGGATCACACTGTGCCAGATCTTGAGGGCATTTAAGCTGAAGTAAGGAATGCGCGAATTGTGTTTTGTCGAGGAGCAATGGAGTTCTCAGTTGGGCTAATCTGTGTATTGATTCTGTCGATGCCCTGCAGCATCGTGGATTTTTTCAAGGAGATGCCGCAGTTCTGCATAAAGGTTGGATATATTCTGACTGGCCTCTATGGTTCAGACTGGGAGAAGAGGCTTGAGGTATTTATGCAAATTTTGTTGTGCTCTCCTCTGTTTCACAACTGATTTCAGAATTGAACACATTTTAGGTGTTTATCCTGTTACCGACTAATACTAATGCATTTCTTTGCTTCATGCTCAGTTGAAGGAAATGCAAGCGAATGTTGTCCATTTAAGCCTGCTAAGCAGGTGAAGTTATACTTTCTGTTGTGCCTTTTGTATGTCATTGTATCACCTGTGGCTACTCGTAACCTAAATTGTCCGCATAGCGATTATTTTTACTGCACCTTAGTTCTGTTGATGTTGTGCTTCTCCCTCTTTTCTATTTGCTTGACTTCTTTTCTGTTAGGAGCATTTATGAACTATTGTGTGAGATAAATGAGTGTGATGTTTGTTTGGTTCGTTCAGATATTACAAACGTGCATACCAGGAGCTATTCCTGTCGAATGAAGCCAAGTCTGCAGAAAATTCTTCAGAACCAAATGTGCAACAAGCCTCTGACTATTATCGCTTTGGATGGTTACTCTTCTTAGTTCTAAGAATCCAAACATTCAGCCGATTCAAGGATCTTGTGACATCCACAAATGGACTAGTTTCTGTGTTGGTAAGGACTTGAGCTATATGATCAATTTCACAAGTGTCTTCTTTTCTTACTCAGCAGGGTGGTTGATGTATGGTGTTAGTCAATTTGTAAGTAACGAATACTGAATATTTTACATGCCTTCAGGCCATACTTATTATTCACATTCCTGCGCGGCTAAGGAATTTCAATATCCAGGATTCATCATGCTTTGGTGATGACAATCAACTCATTATTTTTTACAGTTACTGTTTGATTTTCATGCTCTTCTAATTTCAGCAGTTATGGCCTGAAAACTGATCGATGCTGTTTGTGGATTTGAATCAGCTAAGAAATCAGATAAGGGAGTCAATCTTATTGCTTCTCTTTGTGAAAAATATCATACCTCAGAAGATGAGTTGAGCAAAGCAATGGAGAGGACAAACACTCTCATAATGGATGTTCTAAAAAAGAAACCATGCTCGGCTGCTTCAGAATATCAAAAGGGTAATTTATCTTTTATTGATCCAGGTATGAGTCTTGTATGCAAACAAAAGTTTAAAGTTTGGTAGACAATGTTTGTATTTCTGGAGCCTATTTTCTGCCATTCTCACAATTACTTTCTTCTTTGATGCAGAGGGCTTGACATTTTTCGAGAATCTGCTAGAGGGAGATTCGTTGAAATCAAGTTTGCTAATCCTGGAAAAGGAATACGAGAATGCCATTAACACAAAAGGAGAGTTAGATGAGCGCATGTTTGCTAATGATGAGGACAGTTTGCTTGGCAGTGGAAGTCTGTCAGGAGGTGCCATCAATTTACCTGGCACAAAGGTAATAATAACTTATAAGCCTATACCTGCCCATCCATTGCTTCAAACTCAAAGCATTGATTTGTAACATTATATGTGGTGTTGCAGAGAAAGTATGATGTTATGGCCTCACCTGCAAAATCAATAACAAGTCCAAGCCCAATGTCTCCTCCACGTTTTTGTGCATCACCTAATGGAAATAGCTTCTGCAACTCAAAGATGGCTCCTATCACCCCAGTGAGCACAGCCATGACAACTGCCAAGTGGCTTAAGAGCACAATATCACCCCTTCCTTCAAGACCATCTGCGGAGTTATTGCACTTCTTCTCAGCATGCGATAAGGATGTAACAGATGACATTATACGCAGAGCTGGCATTATACTTGGAGCCATATTCACCAGCAGTTCTTTTGGTGAACGTATATGTACCAGTGTGCAAAGCACAAATAGGATGGATGCTATCTGGACAGAGCAAAGGAAAATGGAAGCCATTAAGCTGTATTATAGAGTTCTGGAATCAATGTGCAGAGCAGAGTCACAAATCTTGAGTGGGAACAATCTTATGTCACTTCTGTCTAATGAACGATTTCATCGGTGTATGATTGCCTGTTCTGCTGAGTTAGTTCTGGCCACACACAAGACAGTCACAATGATGTTCCCGGCTGTGTTAGAGAAAACTGGCATAACAGCTTTTGACTTGAGTAAAGTCATAGAGAGTTTTGTTAGGCATGAAGATACACTTCCACGAGAGTTGAAGCGTCATCTGAATTCACTTGAGGAACGGCTACTCGAAAGCATGGCATGGGAGAAAGGCTCATCAATGTACAATTCCTTAATTGTTGCTAGGCCAGCACTGTCCGCAGAAATCAACCGGCTTGGTTTACTGGCTGAACCAATGCCATCACTTGATGCTATTACGGCGCATCATAATATTTCATTGGGGGGCCTTCCACCTCTTCCCTTCCAAAAGCAAGAATGCTCACCAGGTAGCATTTTACCAAGCCACTACTTATGTATGCCTATTACTTCCAAGTTTCTGAATTTTAGTGTTGCTAAATGAGCAGTATTTTGGTGGCTTTCCACTTTTCAATACACGATGAGTGATTGAACTTCCTATGTGTCAATGGTATTTCCTGTAGATAAAGATGAAGTTAGATCTCCCAAAAGAGCATGCACTGAAAGGAGAAATGTGCTAGTGGACAACAATTCATTTAGATCACCAGTCAAGGATGCCATCAAATCAAAGTTATTACCTCCTCTTCAATCAGCGTTTGCAAGGTTAATATTCCTTCTCTGATTCCTGTGTAAACTAATAAGGTCAGCTGGATACTTAATTGAAACTTTGCTCTTTCGTATTCTTGATTGCAGTCCAACAAGACCTAATCCTGCAGCAGGAGGAGAAACATGCGCAGAGACAGGAATAGGTGTATTCTTGAGCAAGGTGAGTGTTTGTTTTTGATGCAATCTAATTGGATGCACTAAAATGCTTGCCGATCACATATTAGACCCTTATGCCCCCTGCAGATTGCAAAACTTGCAGCTATTAGGATCAGAGGTCTTTGTGAAAGATTGCAACTTTCTCAGCAAGTTTTGGAGCGAGTATACTCCCTTGTCCAACAAATCATTAGCCAACAAACTGCTCTTTTTTTCAACCGGCACATTGACCAGATTATACTGTGCAGCATATATGGAGTTGCAAAGGTTTGTTTAGCAATTACTGCACTTCTCAGAATCCACTGACAAAACTGTTGCGCGTTATAATTATTGCATTGTTTTTTGATCATTGTTTGCAGATATCTCAACTGGCTCTTACATTCAAGGAGATTATTTTTGGCTACAGAAAACAGCCTCAATGCAAGCCGCAGGTTTTCCGTAGCGTTTATGTTCATTGGGCATCAAGAAGCCGCAATGGGGTAACACTCCACCTTGTCATTGTTTCAAGGATTATTTTTTGTTGTTCAAATGGCTGTCATTCCGAAGGAGTGTCTAACAAACTTTCACATCAGAAAACAGGAGAGGAACATGTTGATATTATCTCTTTCTATAATGAAGTATTTATTCCTGCTGTCAAGCCTTTGTTGGTGGAGCTAGGACATGGTGCTAGTCCAAACAAAAACAATGAGGAAAAAAGTGCTGCTGATGGTATGCAACGCTGTACTGAAAATAAGCAACATTGTTCCACTGCTGAATTTGTAAAAGTTTTTCTGAAGTGCTTTTTTGTCAAAGCAGCAGGTCCATTTCCAGAATCTCCTAGGCTAGCTCGGTTTCCAAACCTTCCTGACATGTCTCCAAAGAAAGTTTCTGCTGCTCATAATGTGTATGTCTCACCGCTACGATCATCAAAGGTATGTATCAAAAACAAGTTGTTCTACCTTGTAAAGTTTTGGTGCATGTCTATCTTTTTGACCGCCTGACTCTAAATCGTTATGGTCGTTCTTGATTAATGTTATGACAACGCTATGACTGAAACATTTCAGATGGATACTTTGCTTTCCCCGAGCTCCAAGAGCTATTATGCGTGCGTTGGGGAGAGTACCCACGCGTTTCAGAGCCCCTCTAAGGATCTGAAAGCTATCAACAACCGCCTAAACAGGTAAAAATTAGAAAAGGTTCTCATTCGAACACCAAGAAGAAAAATAAATACTCATCTTCAGACTGCTTGCAATCTGTGCAGCGGGAAGAAAGTTAGCGGACGACTGAACTTCGATGTTGTCAGCGATCTGGTTGTCGCCAGAAGCCTCAGCGACCAAAATGGCGGATCTGCAGCAATGGCAGTTGTTGGCATCAAGACGCCAGTGAAATGCGAACAGCCAGACTCTTAGCTGCTTCTGTGATACTACATTACTACATCACCAATCCAATACCACCTATCGATAAAAATGCTAGTCTACTAGGTGTCAGCTTGATCTAATGTTTGATGTTTAGAAGCCCTTTTTTTTTTATCTTTATGTTTCACCTGACATGGAGAATTCCTCTGTGAGCAGCTCTACCTTCTGTCACATATAAAAAAAAGGCTGCCCTGAGAGCTCCCCTAGCCTGTCTCACTTGACTTTTAAGCCTTTTTCTTTGGAAGAGCTGATACTACAGTAATGTGATGTAACAAGTAACGATTTTTGTAAATGAAAGCTTGTCTTTGTCATGCCGGTACTGCTGTGGATTGCCCTTTTCTGTTTTGGCTACGCCACCCTGATCTGGTACTTAATACTTAACTGTCAGCATCAACGTAAGCATCAATGTACTGCAATATATACAGACAAACTTTGACAAACTGGTACAAAAAAAGGGAATGCCAAACAATGCTAATAGGCTCCAATAACTGAAGAAAGGGCCGCAGAGTTGAGCTTGGGTAGACTGGGTGTTGCTTGTGCGTTGATGGTTAAAGAAACAGGTTTCTGGCAAGTTGCCCTTTTGATTTAGATTGTGCAGACATGTCTAAAAATTTATCACGAGTTCATAATATTTTTTAGGATTTTCTAATGCTTATTTTTGTCATGTTTTAACCTGATAGCTTGCCCTGCTGCCTGATATAAACGGGAAGAAACTTCTTGTCATAGCTTGCATAGTTGCATGGGCGGCTCCTGTGGTCTCCGTCACTTTTATTGCTTGCTTGTGATTTCCCAACTATTTTCTGTCATGATCTTGGTGGTAAATTGAAGGATCGAGGCATACCTGAATTGGTATAAACTAATATCTAAACTTAACTTTTTTTATTTTTATTAATTCTATAAATTAATAAAATAATAATCAACCGAAAGAAGCAATATAGCATAAAGGATTTAAGAGCATAGAAGAAAACTAGATTAAACAAGTAAACCGGAAAGCAATGGTATGAAAATTTGAAAAATAAGAACTAGTAGATCGGAATCCATACTCATCGATTTATTCTTTAAACTAGGAATACAAAACATGTAAAAAACATCATTTTAGCGCAACCTTGAATAATTGCTCACATTTTCTTCTAATTTTTCTTCCCTTCTCTCTTGCTTTCTTCTATCTTTTTCTTGCGTCGTACAGCCTGCAGGTGGGAGTCTGCGCTGTTGCTGCCAGGACACGCAGACTTTGCTGCCGCATGTCACCTCCTTGCGTAGCAGCTCCTCGTTTCTTTTTGGGAACATTTTGTTGGTGCCACTGAAAAAGTGTCTAATTTTGCTTCTGCCATTACTCTTCTCCTCGTTTCACATTTTTGTCACTGGTATTTGCTCTTCCGTAAATTCAAACTTCATTAGTTTTGGTGATTGATTTTAGATTAATGTTTAATCCTTATTTAATATAATATTTAATGAGACTAACATGTTTATTGAGCTTATTATTAGTAGTCTCATAATTTGGATGGAAAATGGAAAACCTAAGGTATACATTCGTATTCTCGCTTATTATCTTATTGCATACTTTGGATTCAAGTTAAAGTATGAATTCCTCCATTATATTAATATTAAAATGTGCATTATGTTTCCAATCCACATTTACATGGATGCTAGTGCATATGTTGCACTAGGTGAAGTTCAAACGAAAGGCTTAACTTATTACTCTTGGAGATTGTCGCCTCCTAGACGGCGTAGAAGCATCATGTGTGGAGTTTCTCAACGGAGGTTGTGAGAAGCTCGGCAAAGTTTGTGAAGGTCGGGGTTCGCCTACCCGGAGGGGTAAAGTAGCTACCGCTAATGGATTTGAGACGGGTACTCAAGTGTGGAGCCAGTTCATCATGTTTAGGCTTACCCCAACGTAGATTAGGGGAGAACGGCAAGTCTCCAAGACCACGGTAAAAAGTCTTATGCCTCCTTGTGCTTTGTATGCTTGCAATTCTCTATTTACCTTGTTTCAATTTACATTCGTAGAATTAAATTGCTTGCTTGAGTAGAATTGCTATTCTTTGTTAGAGACATAGTTTGTTGGTGCACTTAATGAGCCTAGAAGATTTAGACTTTAATTGTCAAAACCTTAGTTTATCGCTTTCGGAGTTATTTAGGTTTTGACATAGGTTGATTATAGCGTGTTGTATTAGTAGCGTAAGATTTTTTTAAAACCGCCTATTCACCCCCTTCTAGTCAGCATTCTCAACCTTACATCTTCTTTCTTATTTTGCCATTTCTGTCAGTTGACCGTTAGTTGAATTGTTTCCTCTATTTTTTATTCTTTAAAGACAACAAATGAAGTTCAATTCTTTTGAAAATTATTTGGTATGATCTTAGACTGATAAGGATGGTACCATAAAATTTTCAAAGCATGATTAAGCTTACACATTTTTTATGAAAATCTAGCAGTGTCTCCATTATTTTTAGTTTTTAAAAAAATTAGAAGCTTGATCATACTCTAAATAAAATTTATAGTACCATATTTAGTAGTTTAGGATTATACATACAAATTTTCAAAATAATTGAGGAAAAGAATAGTGGCAGAAGTGAAACCAGGCACTTTTTTATTGGCACAAACCAAATTTTCCCTTTCTTTTTTCTATCTTGTGCCGTACAGAGCTCCCAGCCTGGCATGTCGATGCTCCCTTCTTTCGTGTGCCACCGGGAGTAATGCCTCCTGTGATGTACCTATGGTTAAAAATCCCCGCGGAATTTCAAAAATCCCGGTCAAGGACGAGATCGTAAATCCTAGTTGCATAAAAAAAATTTAAAAATCAAATTGCTACAATAATTTTTAGAATTTCATCAAAATTTCATGTATTTTTTTTTACTATATTTTAAGTTTTTTGTGCCAGATTTGGGTCAATACCTCTTAAGAATGTCATTTTCTATGAAAATTTGTTGAAAAACCAAAAAAAAATTTAAAAAATATAAAAATAATAAAAACACTTTTTAGATTTTTATAAAAATGTACAAGCTTGATCATATTCTGAAAATTTTATGGTACTATCTTAATAAGTACAGGATCATACAAAAAAAATTTTCAAAAAAATTGAACTTTATTTGTTATCTTTGAAAAAGCAAAAACAGAAGGAACATAAATGAGACAATAACCTTGTCAGAATTTTAAAAATTCGCTTGAGCATGATCATGATCCAAAAATTTTATTAGAACTTAATAATTGCCTCAGCACCCTTCTCTAACCGTTTCAAAAAAATTAAATCTGCTTTGGTTGCTTAATCAAATCTATGAAAGCAATACATGTACTCAGCCTTTTACCAGGACAGTACTACTACCATAATTTTTGAAAATTCTTTAGACTTGATCATCATCTAAAAATTTTATAACTTAGTTTGAACTATTTTTCATTCGATTGAAATTTGCCCAGCATTCGATTGAAAATTAGTGATAGTGTTTTGATCTCAATTGATGGTGATCTCGAGTTTTCCATTGTGGAAGGTTTGCTCAGACAGTAGAGCTCCCTCTTAGCATGGGAGAGGTATGGGTTTTGAGTCATGGCAACGGCAGCACAATTTTTTTTTTTTTTTTTTTTTTTTGAAGAAGTAAGCACCACGCCAAAAAAGAATTTTAATGTTGAGGATGAGATACAAACCCAAGACGTTAGGGACCGCAATGGCGCCATAGACCACTAGGCCATCTCAACTTTTTAGTATGGTATCAACGTGACAACTTTTTAGTATGTAATCAATATATGTACTTAGCTTTTATTAGGACAACGACATTATCTGAATTTTTAAAAATTCCTCAAGCTTGCTCATTATATGAAAATTTTATAGGAATATTAGTGATGCGTCAGGACCATCCATATAATTTTTAAAAAATTTCTAATATGGTTTGAACCATTTTTTATTTAGTTGAAATTGGTGAAATTTTTGCCAATTTCAACCAAAATCTTGGAAATTCCGGTCCAAAAAAATCCGGATTTAAATTTTGCCTTTTATATTTTATCCAAAATTTCAAAATCTCATCAAAATTTTGAATTTCAGCTCTGTCCTAAATATGATCATCTGAAAATTTTATAGGAATATTAGTGATACGTCAGGACCATCCATATAATTTTTAAAATTTTTCTAACATGGTTTGAACCATTTTTTATTTGGTTGAAATTGGTGAAATTTTGCCAATTTCAACCAAAATCTTGGAAATTCCGGTCCAAAAAAATCCGGATTTAAATTTTGCCTTTTATATTTTATCCAAAATTTCATCAAAAATTTGAATTTCAGCTCTGTCCTATATATGATCCAAAACTAAAATTTGAAATCTTAGATGTACCTCTATGGCAGCCGCCTCGGGAGCGTCTTTTTTTTAAAAAAAAACAAAATTTGCAGATTCCTCTTGATCTGCAGCCGCACGGAACCTACCTAACGTGCGCATGTACAAACACTACACTCCTTGCCGCACGTCACGTCCTCTTTTAAACTCCAGGCTGAGCTGTGATCTATTGACCGTAATTACTTAGCTAGCCCAAGTATCAAAAGTCCATTCCAATACTACATCTGCCGACGTGGCCTACTCGTTGCTTTCGTACAGCTCATTCGTCTTTAAGGTCCACTGACCGCTATACTACATTATCTATCATATTGACCTGTTTGTTTCCAATCTCGTTGTACCTGCGTAACTCACATGCTACTCTCAGGCTACACGTCTCCTACGCGAATTTTCCCCAACCTATAGTTTACACGCATCGCACATGCCTTCGTTGTGTCTCCATATGTGCGCTATATATATCTCCTATTACAAGGAAAAACAACTCAACATATTACTTTGGTTTTACGCAAACGAAATAAATTATTCCATCGTAAATATTCTATTCTATCACAAATACGTCGTTAAATTAAAATCATCGTACGTATCTATCGCGAATAGAAATTAATGTAATTCTGGTCACTGTCTAGGAAGAACAACACAAAAAGGGTCACAACTCACAAGAAGCCCTGCTGCATGCGCATGCATGGGGTAAGCTTTGACGAATGGTTCTGATCATACGTGTGCACCTCTGTACAGTTCATGGTAACGCGGCAATTAGTTGAAAGCAACGCCAAAAGCACAGTAGAACACTTCGATTGGTGTCTTTTGCCTTGATGTGATTGTTCCTGCAGTCTCTCCTTCCTTACTTGGATTGGAAGGCTAAGCAGATGCAGGTCGAATGTATATTCTCAACATGGTCCTACGACAATATATAGAAAACTCAGAACTGCAGACTTTGCCTGTCGACTCATTGTCATGCAAGATGAGATTACCTGCGTAGGCGATGACGTTGTGCTTGCAGCCTCTGTCTATTGCTTGCTCGTTAAGGCTGTGTAGTTTTTGATGTTTGGATGCTTTGATTGGTCTATGGGTTTCTTTCTTGAGTTCTGACTAGCCGTCGCTTGTAACGGAGTGCCAGCACAAAGTCATGTGCACACAGTATCATTATAAATAGTTATCATTTCGACATAGATATAGTTAAATGTTTGAAATTTTGAGTGCCAATATCTTTTTAAATATTTAAATTGGATAAATGAAAATCATGTGGGTAGATTTGTCTAAAAAATGTACTTTCATATTATTATAATTTTATAAATATATTATAATAGAAATTACTGATCAAATCTATATTTTAAAGACTATTGTCTAAAACGATAACTATTTGTGACCAGAGAAAGTGTACGTACACCACTAGTTAAAACAGTGTGATATCTGTACAAGACTGTATCATCTGGTTCTCACTAGCTTCTGTGATGGACTATTATTTGGGGACTGATTTTTGCTGATGCACTTGTACAACCCAGATTCGTATACTAGTATTACAGGCCATCGGAATTCAGAAACTGTTGATTCATCAAAACGACGCAAACGGCAGATCAGCGACCTGCCAGATAGCTAGAAGGAAAACCCAGGTATCTTATAACTGTTAGATATATCTGTTTCCTATCTGTATAACAGCGCAACAACCGGATATCTATAGCCTAAGATAACTAACGATAGTTAGATTATATTAGGTTTGTTGTGTTTAGTTGCTAAGTTATCTCTGGCTGAGTATATCCGGTTGTTTCCGCATTGTAATCAGTTAGCGCGTTTTGTCGCTCCATATAAACATGCAAGCAGTGCACGGCCAAGGTGCAACTGTTTCCACCAAACACTTCCGCACCTCTGATATTTCACATGGTATCAGAGCTATCGAGAAGATCTCTAGCTATGTCCGGCGGCTCCTCCTCTTCAGGATCCACCATGAACTCCCTAATCACCTATCCAGTTTCAGAGAAGCTTGCCAAGCACAATCATGCAACATGGAAAGCACAGATTGTTGCCACAGTGCGTGGTGCTCGTCTTGAAGCTTATCTCACCGGCAAGACCAAAATGCCTGCTGCTGAGATTGATGGCAAGGACGGCGATACTATCATCAAGATTGTCAATCCGGCCTATGAAGATTGGCTGGCTTCAGATCAACAAGTCCTTAGCTTCCTTCTCTCCTCCGTGTCCAAGGAAGTCTTGTCCCAGATCGCAGCCAAGCAAACTGCAGCGGAGGCATGGCAAGCAATTGAGGCTATGTTTGCATCGCAAACAAGAGCCCGCGCGGTAAACACGCGCCTGGCTTTGTCCACTGCTCAGAAAGGGAACATGACAGTGGCTGAATATGTTGGGAAAATGCGATCTCTCGGCGATGAGATGGCCGCAGCAGGACGGCCCCTCGACGATGATGAACTGGTGGAGTATATTCTCACCGGGCTCGACTACGACTATGACTCACTGGTGTCTGCTGTTCTTGCCCGATCCGATCCGATCTCAGTAAGCGAGTTGTACTCTCAAATGCTTGCTTTTGAGACTCGGGTTGATCTGCGGAACAACAGCAACTCGTCTGGATTCTCGGCCAACATCGCAAATAGAAGGGGACGTGGTGACGCTGGGAGGTCTGGGCGTGGTGGCCGTGAAGGAAGGGGCGACAACGCCCCAACACAGCGTGGTGCTGGTCATAGCCCCAGCAACAACATGTTTCGCCAAAGAAGCAGTGGACCACGCGTCAACAACAATAGCAGTTCTTCAGAAAGACCGGTCTGTCAAGTCTGTTTCAAGACTGGGCATACTGCCAATCGCTGTTGGCATAGATATGATGAGAACTTTGTTCCTGATCAAAGACATGTTGCTACTGCTACCACAAGCTCATATACCGTGGACACAAATTGGTATACGGATACGGGAGCAACTGATCACATAACAGGAGAGCTAGAGAAGCTGTCCTTCAGAGACAAATACAATGGCGGTGACCAAATCCACACAGCAAATGGGGCAGGTATGGCCATTAGTCACATTGGTAAAACTACTATTCATACCCAGAATCGTAATCTTGATCTAAATCATGTCCTGCATGTTCCTCAAGCCACAAAGAATCTCGTGTCTGTTCATCGTCTTGCTACAGATAATAATGTGTTCCTTGAATTTCATCCTAATTTCTTCTTGATAAAGGATCGGGACACGAGGAGCATACTTCTTAAAGGGAGATGTCACAAAGGGCTATATCCTCTACCATCATTCACAAAGCAAGCCTTTAGAGTTAACAAACCATCCTTTGATAGGTGGCATAGCCGCCTTGGTCATCCTGCAGTTCCCATTGTTCAAAAAGTTATCACTAGTTTTAATCTTCCATGTCATGATAAGTCCAATAAAGAGTCTGTGTGTGATGCTTGTCAGCAAGCAAAGAGTCATCAGTTACCATATCCAAAGTCATCTAGTATTTCGAGTCATCCTTTAGAACTTGTTTGTTCAGATGTTTGGGGACCTGCACCCGAATCTGTTGGTAGATACAAGTACTATGTGAGTTTTATTGATGATTTCAGTAAATTTACTTGGATTTATCTTCTTAAATTCAAGTCTGAAGTTTTTCAGAAATTCCATGAGTTTCAGAACCTTGTTGAAAGACTTTTTGATCGGAAAATTATTACTATGCAAACTGATTGGGGCGGTGAATATGAGAAACTTCATTCCTTTTTCAACAAGATAGGCATATCCCATCATGTATCTTGTCCCCATACACATCAACAAAATGGTTCTGCTGAACGCAAACACAGGCACATTATAGAGGTTGGCCTGTCTCTCCTAGCTCAAGCTTCCATGCCTCTCAAGTTTTGGGATGAAGCTTTCCTCGCTGCCACCTTTCTCATCAATCGCACACCTAGCAAAATTATTTCCTATGCTACACCTCTAGACCACCTATTCAATGTCAAACCCGATTATTCCTCTCTACGCATTTTTGGCTGTGCCTGTTGGCCTAATTTAAGACCCTACAATCAGCATAAACTTCAGTTTCGTTCCAAAGAATGCGTTTTCCTTGGTTATAGCAACTTACATAAAGGGTTTAAATGTCTTGACGTTGCTACTGGCCGCATATACATCTCTCGTGATGTTGTTTTTGATGAAGGAATTTTTCCTTTTTCCAAACTTCATCCTAACGCTGGTGCAAGGCTGAAATCCGACATTCTCCACCTTTCTCCACCTTTACTGACTTCCAGATCGGTGTCACCTGGGGATGAATATGTAGTTGATCCATTGACTAATGCATCATCGGCTGCTAATGATTTTTATGCAGACACTAATACTTCACAGGGTACTTCTGGATCTATATCCGATCCTGACATCTCTGGACGGGATCCCGTGCTGCCCTTTGGTCCTCGGGTCATCGAGTCAGAACTCGGCACTCGGCACGTTGAGGCAAACCAGTCGACTCCTGTGCCCTCTTCTCACCAGCAGCACAGAAACACACCAGACATGTCCACGCCCGTCACAACCGGGGGAGGCAACCCTACTGCTGTGGCTGACGAAGTCGAATCCCCTGTGGTGCTGCCTGACGACATGACTGGAGTCCCTTCTGCGCAGGAATTGGGATCTCCAGTGTCCACAGATACGGCTGCTGCAACAGTGCCACAGCGACCACATACCAGGCTTCAGGCTGGCGTCAGAAAGCCCAAGGTATATAATGATGGTACTATTCGTTATGGCTGTTTTACTTCGTCTGGTGAACCACAGTGCTTAGAAGAAGCTCTAGGAGATGAAAATTGGAAAGTTGCAATGGATACTGAATATGATGCATTGATGAAAAATAAAACATGGCATTTAGTTCCATCCCAGAAAGGCAGAAACGTAATAGACTGCAAATGGGTTTATAAGATCAAACGCAAAGCTGATGGGAGTCTAGATAGATATAAAGCTAGACTAGTTGCAAAAGGATTTAAACAGAGATATGGCATAGATTATGAAGACACCTTTAGCCCTGTTGTCAAGTCAGTCACTATCAGAATAGTGCTCTCTATAGCTGTTTCTAGAGGATGGAGCCTTCGTCAACTAGATGTTCAAAATGCCTTTTTACATGGTTATCTAGAAGAAGAGGTTTACATGAAACAACCCCCAAGCTATGAGGATAAGACCAAATTTAATTATGTATGTAAGTTGGATAAGGCTCTATATGGCTTGAAACAAGCACCACGAGCATGGTACTCTCGACTGAGTATTAAATTGCAGAGTCTTGGGTTTAATCCCTCAAAGGCAGACACATCTTTGTTCTTTTTCGAAAAAGGGGGTGTTGTTATGTTTGTGTTGATATATGTAGATGATATAATAGTTGCAAGTTCAACACATGATGCTACTCAAGGTCTGTTGCATGAGCTCGGTCAAGAATTTGCTCTTAAAGATTTAGGCAAACTTAGCTACTTCTTGGGAATAGAAGTGAATCAAATACGAGATGGCATAGTATTGACTCAAGAAAAATATGCCTCTGACCTATTAAGGAAGGTGGGCATGACCGATTGTAAAGGAGTAACCACGCCTCTTGCAGTTAATGAGAAGCTTTCGGTGTCTGAAGGAACTCTTTTAGAATCAGATAATGCAACTCAGTATAGAAGCATAGTTGGTGCTCTTCAATACTTGACTCTCACAAGACCTGATCTTGCATTTCCTGTTAATAAAGTGTGTCAGTTTTTGCACAATCCTACGGTTGTTCATTGGGCAGCTGTAAAGAGAATTCTGAGATATTTAAAACAATCAATCAAGGTTGGGCTAAAGATTGGCAAATGCAACTCTCTTCTGGTCAGTGGTTTCTCTGATGCAGATTGGGCAGGGTGCCTTGATGATAGAAGATCTACAGGAGGTTTTGCTGTGTTCTTGGGTTCTAACCTGGTGTCATGGAGTGCACGCAAACAACCTACTGTGTCAAGGTCAAGTACAGAAGCTGAATACAAAGCTGTAGCCAATACAACAGCAGAGATTATGTGGATTCAAACACTTCTACAGGAACTTGGCATTGATTCTCCACGTGCTGCCAAATTGTGGTGCGATAATATTGGAGCTAAGTATCTATCTGCAAACCCTGTATTTCATGCACGAACTAAACATATTGAGGTTGACTATCATTTTGTACGAGAACGGGTCTCAAGAAAATTATTAGATATTGACTTTGTTCCTTCACAAGATCAAATTGCAGATGGCTTCACCAAGGCGCTCCCTACACGACAGTTGGAGAATTTCAAACACAATCTCAACCTAGTACGGTTGTGATTGAGGGGGGCTGTTAGATATATCTGTTTCCTATCTGTATAACAGCGCAACAACCGGATATCTATAGCCTAAGATAACTAACGATAGTTAGATTAGATTAGGTTTGTTGTGTTTAGTTGCTAAGTTATCTCTGGCTGAGTATATCTGGTTGTTTCCGCATTGTAATCAGTTAGCGCGTTTTGTCGCTCCATATAAACATGCAAGCAGTGCACGGCCAAGGTGCAACTGTTTCCACCAAACACTTCCGCACCTCTGATATTTCACAATAACTACGGATGATTAATTCAGCTTCTTCAGGCATCATATTGCATTGCACTCCGTTAAGGATAGGTAATACTGTACTCTTCACATGCTGCTCGACACGACAGCCATGCCGGTAAGCACCCTGCAAATGCAACAGGTTGAACAATAATGGGTTAAGATGCCATGCACATTTGCAGTTTTCAGACTGCAAGATGAGTATGTTCTGAAAAGGAAAAGAAAAAAAAGGACTGCAAGAGGAGTGAAAAGAAGGTGAAATTTTAAGACAACTCACATGGAACTGGGAAACTGAAGCACAGAGATGGCTTGGGAGCCGGCTACTTGTAACATCCTCAGTTTTGCTTTCTGAGAAAAACCTAATTTAAATAAATTAAATTCAAAACTTGGAGTTTCTTTGGTGTTTATATTAACCTGGCATCCATTCCTATCCAAAATCGAGATTCAATTCCCTCCCGGTCGAAAAATCGAATTTCCAGGTTCCCCCGGTACCCGAAATTTCATCCGAGTCCAAAAATGCTCCAAAAATCCCCAAACCACTTCAAATATGTTCCAAATATTTCAAAATGATTTTAGGAACCATTCCCCGGATTTTTGGACCTTCGCTTCTATTTTATCTCGCGCGGCTTTTGTTTAATGCCCGCAATCCGCGCCCGAATATTTAATCCACAAATTTCATCCAAATTCTGCGAAACCAATTTTATTAGGTCCCAAATATTCCAAAATGGTTCTAGGAATTTTTTCGAAATTTTTAGACCATTTTTCCTAATTTTTCTCTAGGGCGAATCGTTTACGTAATTCTCGACCAATCACAAGCCGCCACGTGTCTTGAACAGTGTCATCTCCTACCTTGGGTCATGAAGAACAGAGCAAAAGCTTCAAGCAAGCTCATGGCTAGGGTTTCAATTCAAACGTTCATATCTTCCTCCACGCAACTCCAAAACGCGAACGGCCGATTCCGTTGAATCCGTATCGACGCCCTCTTGCCATTCCCCGTCTTGATGAGCCGCCAGTGTCGCCGGAATTCGCACGAACGGCCAAAAACCGAAATGAACATAAATGCTCATAACTCGGCCGTTTCAACTCCATTCCAGCCGATTCCACTTCTATTCTCTCCGTATAAGAACCCCCGTCCCGGTGGTATGAGTCTCCTTTAGCCTCTTCCACTCTTGCGCCTGTGAGATCAAGAAAACCGACGCCGGGTTAGAGTTTTCGGTGTTCTTCACGTTCTTGGTCGTAGATCTCTCCATGGTGGGTTATTCTTCGTGCCACTTGGTTCCTTGTGACCGTAATTGAGTCTAGAGTCTAACCCAACAATCGATTTTAGGTCTCATCAAGTTTTGGAGGCGAATTTCGCGTTTTTGTCGGTTCGGCCGGAGCTCCGTTCGTCGCCAAATTCGTCGCCTCCGGTGAGATTCAATCCAATTCCTTCCTCCTATAGGTCCCTAAGGTTGTTATCTAGTGAATCCATGCTTTTATTTGGTACAAATCCATGCAAAAATAGGGTAAAAATCGAATTTTTGGAAAAAAAAAAAGTGGGCGCTGTTTTTTTTGGAACTCTCTGTGGTTGGGTGGGCTTGGCCCGTGCGTGCGTGCTCGCCGCCACCCCGCCCGCCCGTGCTGGCCGCCCACGCGCCTCCCCGCCGCCGGTCCCCTCCTCGCCACGGCCAGTAACCCCCCAAGCTCTTCCCCACCATGGCATGGCCATGGCTAAAGCTAGAAGACAACCCCCATGTGTATGACATGTGGGGCCCACCTTCCATAGAGACAAAAGAGACAAAATAAGTCCCAAAAATTAGAAAAATGAAAATGGAATATTCCAGAGAATATTCCTCGTTTTCCAATTTTTCGAAATTCAAACTTCGGACGCCCATATTTTCTCCGTCCGAACTCCGATTGACTCCATTCAAATTTCTAAATTCATCTAAAATCAAGATCTACCTGCCAGTACTAATTTTGTAATTTTTGATTTTATTTATTTTCTTGTATTTATTTATTGCCTCATTTTGCGCGTAGCCGAGGACCCCGACGCGACTGCCGACCCCGCCGCCGGGCTTTCCTCGTTCGACGATCTCATCGCGACTGAAGGCAAGTCTCCTTGATGCATATTGAACCTACGTTTATAAACATGTTTTAAATGTTTTATAACTTGCATGCTATGTTTTATCGTATGTCAAATATAAGGGTATAGATAATCCGAATTGTAATTTCCTCCTTTGTGATTGACATCCATGTTATTTGTAACCCTAGGACATTTGCTATACCATGCTTATGTTTATATGGTACCCTTTGGGACATAGTACGGTAAAATTGCTTAGGACCATTATCGATGAAAACAACCTATGGGTGGGATTACTAAAAAAGAATGATTTCAATTATGATTTGGAAATTAGTATTATGATTTCGGTACTGCTTTTCTAAAATAAAAAGAAAAGGAAAAATGGTTTGGACTTGGGCGGATTGGATTGTCGGGTGGGTGCGGATGGAGCACTAGTTGTCTTGTGCAAGTACCGCCCCAAGTCAATTAAGGACAGACGCTTGTGATTGCCCATTCTGAGCATGACCGTACTACCACATGTCTATAATGGTACGACCTGACCAACTAATTTGTAGAACCCTAACTTAGACTCACCACTCGGTGGAATGTGAGTGTCGGATAGAGGCAATGTCGTTTTTCTCACACGGCGCAAGAGGGGGCTTCTGTACTGGGCGGATGGAACCCTAACAGCGGTGAAACCTCAGCGGGTGGGTCGGGTTAGGTGGATACATTGTAACGGCTTTGTCATGATTTCTCTGCCGACACACCAAAGGAAGTGTGTTAATAGCTTGGCATTAAGAGAATATCATATCTTGTGGGTAAAGTTGTACACCTCTGCAGAGTTAAAACTATTCGAATAGCCGTGCCTACGGTCAAGGGCAAAACGAAGAATGCTTTCATATTGGTAGATTTTTGTTTTGGTTTCAAAACTAAAAAGTGTTTTGTTTTGGGATTCGGGAGTGGTTAGAACTCTCGGATGGTTGTTTCGCAGATGGAACCAACCAGGTGGAGAGAACCTGTTTTATACTTGACGGATGGAGTCAAATGATTAACCTTGATCTTTTAAAAGTTGGCGGATATAGCCTTTATATTAGTGATGGTGGATAGAACCTCACGGCAATATTAAATAATTCAATTGTTAAAAAGAATTGTTAAAAAGATGCTTCGTGAAACCTATTGATTAAGTATGGTTTAATAAAATTTGGTTTTATGCAAATGAACCCTGTTAAGCTTCCTTTGGAAAGCCCCACATAATCATACTTTCCCCGACTTGCTGAGTACTTTTGTACTCACGTGCTACATCAACTTGTCATCATCAGAAAATTATCAAGACGCCGCTGAAGATGGTGAGTTCTTCCCCGAGGAGTTCGAGGAGGATTGCCAGGATAACTAGCCGCGTTTCTGGTCGTCGCCTGTGGCGTTTTGGTGTCCGTTGTTTTTGCTTTCGTCTTCCGCTGTCGTGTCTCCGGTGTTTTGACCGAGTATTGTAATAAGCGGTCATGTGGCCCATATTTTATTATTTATGTTACAATTTTCGTTATGTTCGGCAATGAAGTATCACTGTGACTGTGTGTACTAGCTACTGATCTGGGACTAATACGGAAATACACAGGAGATTCCGGATAACCGATCCGGGGTCTCACACTACTCTTGCTCAGCCACAAGGATGTAGAACAGGCCCATGACGCCGGTGTGCTGGCGGTCGCTGCTGTAGTTGGAGACGACGGTCAGTACCTCGCCGTCGCTGACCTTGACGGACCCCGGCTTCGGGTAGCACGTCGACATGCCGACAATGTAGTTCGCCTCGTTCCCTGCCTCCTTCCCCGTGCCGTAAGTCGGAAGCGATGCGCATAGAAGCCGTCCGTCCTGTAGTAAGCCAGTGTGTTTCAGCAGTTAGGCTCCTTTAGCCAAGAACACGTTGTCAGGTTACCATTTACATAGGCTGTACAAAGCTCCGGATAGGCAATAATAAAGTGCTACGTAAGCAGATTAGGTAAGAAGTTGCTGCTAATCAATCACCTGCCCACGCAGAGAAGAACCAATTCCACCTGAATGCTGGTGCGCAACGCCGAACACGATATCGCCGCCACGCGGTATCACTTCTTTGATTGCCTTAACATCGACGCACTCATTCCTGGCCCGGTTTTCTGGCCTGCATTCCTCCACCTGATACTCAATCTGCACATCACACAGCCTACGTCATGAACATCTAACCTACTAAATCCTTCAGATATGGCAAGTCCTCCATGTCTGAATCTGCATACCTTGCAGGCAGGTTCGGATTTTCCTTCGAGCAGAGCTGTATCAGTAGCGTCGAATATGTAAATCTTGACGGGGAGAACCGCGTCGCTCCATTGGAGCCACCTCACTGTGTACCTCAAGAACAGCTTCCGCAGCTCGCCATTGAAGCCTTCCCTGACCTGACACCGAGTCTGATCGTAGCAGCAATACAACCCACCAGGGTAGTCCTTGGGGATCGCGCGCCGCGCGTCCTCGTCGATCGTCGCGTTGTAAAGATCGCACCTGCACTCGGTGCAGCCCGGCTTGTCGATCGCTCCCCTCGTGTCGATGGCGTGGACATTGATCAACCATTCCTCCTCGTAACCTTCAGGGGGGCTCTCCGGATTGCCGACCTCGATCCCGTAAGGATCAGGGACCCAAGTGGAGGTGTGGCGAGTCTCGGAACCGAGCCCGTAGTACTGGCCTAATGCGTCCTTGCACACCCCGGAGTTCCTCGCGGGGATCCTCCCTGGGAGCTTCTGCGCATCAGCTTTGCTGTCGTTTTTCTTCAGAGCAAAGTATGGTTCCACAACCCAGTGATGCAGGTAGGTCTCATGGAGAGGGACGGGGACGCCGTTCTCGTCGACGACCTCCGCGTCGAAGCTCTTGAGCGCAAGGTGGCCTCTGGGGAAGTCAACGCCATGGTAGTACTTGTTCGAGACCGATCCGGGTCGCAGGAAGAACGGCGGAGACAGGAACGTCTTGGATCTCAGCAGATCGCCTCTTACATTGAGTGCTTCGGAGGGGTGGGAGACGACAGCTGATAGGAGTGCAATGAGCAGCACGGGAAACACGGACGTTTTCATGTTGTCTCCAGCTGCAAAAGTTAACCATCAGTGGCAAACAAAAATTGGGACAAAATGGATGATAAATAACAAAACAGCCTGAAGAACTCTTTAATTTAGCTGCGATCATTTTGAAAGTATCTATTGTATACTTCTTCCGTTTCAAATACGTGCCATTCTTTTTTTTTGAAAACGAGGCAGGAGATCTGCCGAAGAAAGGTCTTACAACAAAACAAGGCCTAGGAAGGTCTAACCGAGAGCACAAAGCGACACAAAAAGAAAAGAACAACAAAAGATATTATTCTAATTTTCAAGTTTTGTTTCTAAATACATATTATTCTACAATTTCAAGATAAACATTAACTATTTTTCCCTTCTATACCCCTGCCCTTCAGCAAGCGAGCAGTGCTTATATGCATAATATAAGTTGCACAAATCTTAAAACAAACGAATGTGTAAGTAATTAGCACCTATCATTCATTCATGCTTTAATATTTACGTAACTTTCAAAAAATGATGCATAGAAACATCTCTCCTAGCTATTTTCATTGTCATTTACTACCACAGACTAGAGTAAAGCACACTATTTAGAAATATAATTAAGATAAGTAATACAGATGTTTTTGTGGTAGCGGTGTAAGAACTTATAATAACATCTGGAACATAATAACATCTAGAACGAAGAGAGTGTCAAGAAATTAAGGTGAGTGGGAACAATTCTACTCCTTAGATTGACTCGAGACAAGAATGATGCCAACCATACACACGTAAGCGTAGAAAACGCTTCCCTACGGTGAAAGTTGTTCTTATCTTAGAAGCAACGGAGAAATTGATTCATTCGTATACAACCAACAATTAGCAGCCACATCTCCTTCAAAATTGTTGAATCTTCTCTTGACCTGACTGTAAAA
Organism: Rhipidocladum racemiflorum; assembly: GCA_036346355.1. Lineage (NCBI taxonomy): Eukaryota > Viridiplantae > Streptophyta > Magnoliopsida > Poales > Poaceae > Rhipidocladum > Rhipidocladum racemiflorum. The sequence continues at coordinate 80,158,415 of CM070583.1, read as the reverse complement.
GCACTTAAACTAAATGTGTGTACTCTCTCAGTCCCAGAATATATGTCCTTATTTTTAGAAGCATTGTCCCAGAATATATGTCCAGTGTAAAGATCAATAGTGCAATTATTGTAAATTCCGCCATATATTCTTACTTTGATGCTAAAGAAGTGGATATGTAGTTGTAGTATGTTATTTAATAGAGGTATGCATAATCCAATACTATTAAAAAATAGATTTATACATCCTTTAGAGAGGTGCTTCTATGCTCTTCCTTTTAAAAGTTGCACAACTATTAAAGCATGAATGAAGGGTAGATAGTGATTACTTACCTCTTCGCTTGCTTTAAGATTTGTGCAACTTGTACTAAAAGGAAAAGCATAAAAGCACTGCTGTATCCTTTATCTATAGGGCAGTACTAGCAGCCGGACGTCTGATTTTTTTAAAAATTTCGGACGCCCGCGCAACATTTTTTTTACTGTTTGCAACATTTATTTTTAACGTTCGCAACATTTTTTTCACTTTTGAAACATTTACTGTTTGTCGAATGAAAATGTTGCATGCGTAGGAGAAAAATGTTGCATGTGTAGAAAAAAAATGTTGCATGCGTAGAAAAAAATGTTGCGGTAGAAATCAGACGTCCGAACTGTAGCATTACCGTTATCTATACTATTGTGTTTGGAACTATACTGCAGGACGGAGAGAATGTACTAATACAAATTAGGAAAGCGACCGGCTGAAACTTTTTCTACCAAACAACTTCAGTAAGTCCCACAGCTGCAGCAACTTGATAACACGAAATCCAAGTGGTTTCTCGTATGCCATTTCAATAAAAAAAAACAATGACCATGTACCGTTTACCTAGGAAAAATATATATTTATTGTTAGAACTCTTTTATGGTGCGTATCAATTAATACGGACCATCCATTTATACGAATTAGATTAGTTAAGATTTAAATATACTATACTCCAACTCCTAGTATAATATACTTAAAAAACTTAAACGTAATTAAGATTGTAACTACACGTTACTAAAAATATTACAAAAGGGAAAAACATCAGTACATATAGCCAGGGTTAACAAAACCGAAACCGAAAAAACCGATGGAAAACCGAAATTGGAAATTCGAAAATATCGAGCTAAAAATCGCTGGAAAATCGTTAGAAACCGAAGAGTTTCAAAACCGAGCATTTGAACAAAAAACATTCAAAACAAATTAAAAAAAAAGAAAACCATTCGATTTTCTCGAAAAACCGCTCGATTTTCTCGAAAAATTGTTCGGCAAATTGAACCTTTTGGACGATCGGTTTCTTGAGCGGTTTTCATCGGTTTTCTCAAAAAACCGCTCGGTTTACATAGCATAAATTTTTTAAATTTTTTTAAATTTTTTGATTTTTTTTAACTGAACCGGTTTACCGATCGGTTTTATATTTTGGTGGGGCTCGAAATCTCGAAAACCGAATAAAAATCGAGAATTTCGTTCGGTTTTATTAACCCTGCATATAGCTGAGGGTGCGGCCGCAACAATCGAGGCTCCGCTCAATGCCGAGGGCGGCGAGCTACTTCGGCACCGGTGTCGTCAATCAAGAGCGCATGTTGTTAAGAAATTTGCTGAGCGGCGGCCACGACGTCAAACATAAGCCTCATAACATACTAATCCATTCCCTAATCACGTCATGATCACCCTATTCCGGCCGCGATTCCGCTCGCCAAGCGACCGTCCGCTGCAATTGCTCCTAGTTACTTTCAGCAATTCACATCTTCGCTCCGAACATTTAAACACACGCTACCACATAAAGCGGCTTCATCACATACGGTTTTAAAAAACTATCTGTATTAAAGATAATCACATACGGTTTTCAAACGCGACCATCTAAGTTTTGGAAAAAGCCCTAAGGTCTTCGATCCTGTCTTTAACTATGAAATAATGTGATTTCTCAATGTACGCTTTTTGATATTTGTAGTATCATATTTTGTTAATGTATTGTCACCTGATATTATCCTTAGTATTTGCTCATCTTGTATTATGTACTCTCTCTCGATATAGTTCTTTGTACTCCTTCCCTCTAAGTACCTTCTCGCATCCGTGAGAACAAATTTTAATGAATTCTAAGGTAAAATTCAATTGCATCCACAATTCATCCTGAGAATTGTGAATGGGACTGGAATTTACCTTAGAATCCATGAACATTTGTTCTCGCAGATGCCTGAAGGTACATATAGCGATCACAGACAATTCTTTATAGAAATCATCTGTGGTATATTGTTATCACATACGGTTCGTTAAACAAACCGTCTGTGATAGATTTTTTATAGACGTTTGTAAAATCGTTTGTGATGTGTCATTATTATACTGATATATGCTTACAGACGGTTCAGAAAACCGTTTGTGATAATTTTTTTGAACCGTTTGTGATGATTATTTCTGTAGTAGTGACACAATTCCAAGTTAGATCGATGCATGATCTCCACTAGATAATCATGCAACGTCAGCGTGCTAGTGTTGATTAGGTTGATGATAATTTAGGGTTAAACAAATATCCGTGCTACTTTAAGTACATGGGCTTGAGAATTCGGTGTTGACCGTTGAGTTTAATTTAGGTTAAACCAAAAATGTATACAGGAATAAACCAAAAGGAAAAAAAGCAGTCTTTACTAGCCACGAGAAATCAATGATCAAAATTTGATTTATACCACCAGCCTAATATACGGTAAAAATTCTCTATTATTTTTAACGATTGCCCACACAGAAATCATCACTAGGAAATGAAAAAATAGATAGTCAAGCACTCTGAGCCTTTCCAACTATCTAGTAAGAAACTTGCAACCAAACTTTCTATTATGTAGGTGATGTTTTGGCTTATACCGTTTTGAGCATTTATTCAGAAGGTCAGTTGTATAGACTTAGGTTTTACTAGGGTTATGAATTAAAGACCCATATTGTTCATTTGCTTTGTTATAGATGTGTAGTTTGACTGTTCCAGTCGTTCTCACGACCTACTGGTGATTTACTCGATCTTGCTTCATAAGAAGCATTTGGAGAAGACTATTTTAGTCTTTCATATTCACACTGTCCTTTGAACTTTCAGTACTTATACCCTTTAAGGTTTTCCGGAGATAATTTTATTATGAATTTTGAGTTAAGAGGAGGTTTGTTGGAGATAACTCAATATCTTAACTTACCATATCTTTTGGTTATATCCAAATAGATTGTTAGTCCAAATTTTCTACAACTAGGACTCTTTAGCTATATAAGCCAATCCCCTGTACATGTAATCTTTGAACCGAAATAGTGAATTGTTTTCTGTGATTTTTTTCTCGCAAAGGTTTTTTCACGTTAAATTGTGACTCTAGTTTTCATGTGCCGTGCTAACCATAACATATTACCAAGGAGAAAAGGAAGGACTGAATACTAAAACTCTTAGGCATTTTCCTTCGGAACAAGGAAAGCTCTTAGGCCTTAGCCAACGATACATACCACAAGTGAGAGCAGAAGCATTTCCCCAAAATAAAAGATTGAATCTTTTAAATGCTGCACCACACCAGAACTAACTCATCTAGAGCGCAAGGGACATGAAAGGAATATCAAAAAGATGTAGAACTAAAACCAACGGAGAAAAACGGAAGAGAAGAAAATACAGAAGGACAGGAGAAGCAGGGCAAGAAGAGATGCGAAGGCTATAGAAGCGAATTAGCAATCCTTCTTCCACCAAGGGCGCGATTGCAAGAGGGCTCCGAACAATAAATCAATCAGAGAATACATCACAGAACACTTAATCATGGACTTAGAGATGGATTGCAATGTGCAAGAACCGAGTCATGGAAAGGGACGTAGAGGTAAAACCAAAGGAGGTAGCTAGGGAGGAAGAGGACGAACCGTACCAGGATGGAAAGGTCGAGGAGGCTAAGTTTCACAAGTAGGGTCGCGGTGACGCCGTGACGCCCACGGGCTCTGTTTTGCTAAGGGAGATAATCCACACGGGTTTTTATAAGAAGGGGATGTGGTTGCCGAGAGTTTGTAGCGTCTGTGTCAGATTTTTCCGGGAAATTTCACGGTTTTTCACATGGATTTTTATATAATAATTTGGAACAAAGTCCATACGCGCAAGCGGAAAAATAACATCCAATATATCTAAACAGACAAGGACACATTACAGAGTAAAGAGGAAAAATAAGACTAGCTATTCCGTTTCTTCCACTAACATTTAGGTGTCACAAACGCAAGATTGCACACGCTGTATTGGTCTGTCCTAGGCATGCAAATAACATACCTAAGCCCTCTTGAGGAGCCTTTCTAGCTCTAAGAGATTAAGAACGCCATCTTCTCCTTGCAACCCGACAAGGCCACAGTGTAATGTTGAGGATGCCGACTTAAGGAGGGTGAATAGGCGGTTTTAAAAATTCTCTACACTAATTAACAATCAACGCCTATGACAATACCTAAATAAGATGCGAAAGCGATAAACTAATACTTTGACAACTAAATAATAAATCAACTAGGCTCACTAAGTACACCAACAAACTAGTCTCTAAACAATTATTTGCAATTTTAGATACAAGCAATCAAGCAATCAATTCTATGAACATAAATTGTTTGAATGTAAATAAAGAATAGAATGCAAATCACAAGAGACACCGATATTTTGCCGTGGTGATCGGAGACTTGTCGGTCTCCCCTAGCTCACATTGAGATTAGCCCAAACACATTGGACCGACTTCACGAATTGAGCACCCACCTCGAATCCACTATTGGTGGCTCTTTCCCCCTCCACAACCCCTTGAGAAGGTCACCGAGCACGGCGCCTCCACACGTTGTCTAGGTGTCAGCAAACACCAGGAGTAACAAGTTAAGCCCTCTAGCTGGAACTCCGGCAAGTACAACAATTGTACAATGGTGATTACCAAATGCAACACATGCACAAGGCTCTTCTAAGTGCAATCTAAATGCAACACAAGCAATTTAGAAGCCCACTCTAGCTCAAGAACACAAAATGGAGATAGCAACACATATACACCTTCCACACACTTGGCAATAATCTTAGCAACCAGCAAATGTCCTCGAAGTAATCCTTTTATAGCCTCCCAAAAAAAACTAGCCATTTGAGGGCAATTCTGGAAAAATCAACAAAATCCTATATTACCGGCGGCAAAAGCTCGATAGTACCGACTTCAACCCCAACGATCGAAAATAGACGTGGCACTAGCTGTTGGCTACGGTGCTTGATACTACCGACAAACAAAGTGTGGTATTACCGCCCAATTCAACCCTCTGGTAGCACTGGCCTCAAGAAAACCGAGCAACACATACTATCTGTTAAATAACTATCGGCAACTAGCTTTCAGTACTACTGACCTCTGGTAGTACAGCTCAAACCTTCGGTAGCTCCAGCCTTAACAAACTCAGAGAAAAACATCGTTTTAGAAAGAAAAAAAAAACTACCGCACAAACAGACGGTACCACCGATGGTAATACCGACTTCCATACAGCGGTAGTGAAGAAGCTCGTTCAATACAGCGGTAGTGAAGAAGCTCAACGGCACCATATTTATTGAGAATTAACAGGTTCCACTAATTGGACGCTAAAACCACAATTGAGCTGGTTAGAATTGGGAGGATGTCAACCAAACCAAGAATAAATGAATAAATATTAACAGTAGTTTGGTTTTCCATAAACAAAACAGATTATAAATTCCATTACAAATATTATTATTAAATTAATCATCATACGCATATATCGCAGATAGAATTAGCGTAACTGTGGTCGCTGTCTAAGATGAACAATACAAAAAGGGACACAGTAAGCTTTGACGAATGGCCCCATCATACGTCTGCACCACTACAGATCATGACAACGCGGCAATACCGTTAAAGCACAGTAGAACACCGTTAAAGCACAGTAGAACACTATGCATTTCGATTGGTGTCTCTTGCCTTGATGAGATTGTTCCTGTAGTCTCTCCTTACTTGGATTGGAAGGTTAAGCAGATGCAGACCAAATATATATTCTCAACATGGTCCTACGACAGTATATAGAAAACTCAGAACTGCAGACTTTGCTTCTCGATCTCATTGTCATGAAAGATGAGATTGCCTGCATAAGGGATGACGTTGTGCTTGCAGCCTCTAAGACTGTCTATTGCTTGCACATTAAGGCTTTGTAGTTTCTGATGTTTGGATGCTATGATTGGTCTATGGGTTTCTTGAGTTCTGACTAGCCGTCCCTTGTAACTTAGTGCCAGTACAAAGTCATGTACACACAGTATATGCTTAGCATATACTCAGTTACTCACTCCAATAACAAATATCGAAATTTTTACGGTTCTGACCTCTTTCAAAAAAAAATTTTTACGGATCTAGCCGTTCATCGCATAAAATTTGAAAAATAGCCTCTAAACAGTAAAATGTCGCGGATCCCAGACGCGGAAATATTTTTTCATTTTTTTTTATTTGGAATTCCGCGATGCTAGGCCGTGAGATTTTTTAAAAAAAAAAATTTAAAAAAAGCCAGCTCTTGGGGAGCGCTGGATATTAAAATTTTTTTTTTTAAAAAAAAACGCCGCGGTTAGGGACCGCTGGTTTAAAAAAAAATTTGTTTTTTTTTAAAACGCCGCGGTCAGGGATCGCTAGTTTCAAAAAAGTTTTATTTAAAACGCCGCGGTCAGGGATCGCTAGTTTCAAAAAAGTTTTATTTAAAAAAAAACAACAGTCTGCTTTTCTATTTTGTTTTTTATCTGTTTAATTGATCAAAAATCTGAAAAACGGAAAAATACATTTTGTTGATCAATTGGCGAAATTTTCACCGTTATGGCCCCGTAAATTTTTTTTTTACGAGATTAGTCGACACAAAATTTTTTTTTGTAGAACTTTATGCAGCACCGCGACATTTTAATTTTATGATATAAGGTTGAAAACTGCGAACTGGTTCACATTACATAATATTAGCAACCAAACAATAAAGAAAGAGCGAAGATAGCGGTGGGCCGGGCAGCCTGCAGCACACCGCGGTGCTGCATAAAGTTCCGCAAAATAAATTTCGTATTTAATACAATACGAGTCAAATGTTGTATTAAATACGGAATTTTTCGGAAAAAAAAACAAACAATGCATGCACGTGCGAGCCAGGGGCAATTTCCGCAAAAAAAAAATTTTGTGCCGGCTAATCTCGTAAAAAATTTTTTATGGGGCCATAACAGTGAAAATTTCGCCAATTGATCAACAAAATGTATTTTTTTATTTTTCAGATTTTTTATCAATTAAACAGATAAAACAAAACAAATAGAAAAGCGTTGTTTTTAGTATACGGACCGCCGTTTTTTTTTAAAAAAAAAAACAACCAGCCGCTCTTTTTAAAAATGAAAAAAATGATTTTTTTTTTAACATCGCGCTCGGCGACCGCGGCTTTTTTTTAAAAAAAAAAATTTTCAAACAAGCGGTCCCTGACCGCGGCTTCTTTTAAAAAACAAATCTCGCGGTCTGGCATCACGGAATTCCAAATAAAAAAATGAAAAATATTTCTGCGTCCGGACTCCGCTGCATTTTACTGTTTACATGCCATTTTTAAAATTTCATGCGATGAACGGGTAGATCTGTAAAAAAAAAAAAATTGAAAGAGACCAGAACGGTAAAAAATCACAAATATCTATGTTTTGGACATTGGTGCAGTTAAATATTTGAAACTTTGATTGTCAATATTTTTTAAAATATTTAAATTACATAAATAAAAATCATTTATGCTGATTTGTCTCAAAAAAGTACTTTCATTATATTATAATTTTATAAATATATTATAATAGAAATTACCGGTCAAAATTATATTTTAGAGACTATTGTCCAAAACAACAACTATTTGGTCAACAACTATTTGTGATCAGAGAGAGTATACGTATATCACTAGTTAAAACAGTGCGATATCAGTACAAGATATTGTATTTTTGAAAGGGCAGGCTAGCTGCGAATATATTAGATCAGTACAAGGGATTGTAACATCTTGTTCTCACTAGCCTCTGTGATGGATTATTTGGGGACTGATTTTTGCTGATGCACTTATACAACCCCGCTTCGTATTCGTATATTACAGGCCATCAGAAACTGATGGTTCATCAAAACGACGAAAACTGCAGGTCAGTGACCTGCCATAGCTAGAAGAAAAACCCAGGCATCACATTGCGTTGCACTCCATTAAGGATAGGTAATGCTGTACTCTTCACATGTTGCTCGACAGCCATGCCGGCAAGCACCCTGCAAATGCAACATGTTGAACAATAATGGGTTAAGATGCCATGCACATTTGCAGTTTTCAGACTGCAAGATGAGTATGTTCTGAAAAGGAAAAGAAAAAAGGGTTTTGATAAGTTTTATTCGGATGTTTTCTTTAACAATCATCATCCAAATTATTGGCCGTTAGATTTGCTTTCTGATCGATGCACCCCCCCTTCCTGAATTCGAGGTGGGTTAATCCTACGGATGTGTGTTTTGATCGTACGGTCCAAAGTTTGGACATTTTTTAGGACAAAAACATCCGGATGCCTATACATTCCCAAGAAAAAAAAGGACTGCAGGAGGATTGAAAAGAAGGTGAAATTTTAGCACAACTCACATGGAATTGGGAAACTGAAGCACAGAGATGGCTTGGGAGCCGGCTGCTCATGCTCAGCCACAAGGATGTAGAACAGGCCCATGACGCCGGTGTGCTGGCGGTCGCTGCTGTAGTTGGAGACGACGGTCAGTACCTCGCCGTCGCTGACCTTGACGGACCCCGGCTTCGGGTAGCACGTCGACATGCCGACAATGTAGTTCGCCTCGTTCCCTGCCTCCTTCCCCGTGCCGTAAGTCGGAAGCGATGCGCATAGAAGCCGTCCGTCCTGTAGTAAGCCAGTGTCAGTGTACTTCAGCAGTTAGGCTCCTCCCTTAGCCAAGAACTCGTTGTCAGGTTACCATTTACATTAGATTGCTACGTAAGCAGTTTAGGTAAGAAGTTGCGGCTAATCAATCACCTGACCATGAAGAGAAGAACCAATTCCACCTGAATGCTGGTGCGCAACGCCGAACACGATATCGCCGCCACGCGGTATCACTTCTTTGATTGCCTTAACGTCAACGCACTCATTCCTGGCCCGGTTTTCTGGACTGCATTCCTCCACCTGATACTCAACCTGCACAGCACACAGCCTGTTGAGTTATGATCCAAATTCAAGAAAAGGGACTAACTTCTGTCGGAGCGGAGCGGAGACTGAAGTTAGCCTCATCAGTTCGGCCCGCCACTAGGGACGCCTTGCGGGGGGCGAAGCCCACCCGCGGTACGGATCGTTATTTTTTTTGGTAGACCTAGGTCACTGCCTTATATAAATTCATCTTGTAAGCCGCCGGAGATTGATCTGGCGTTTTTTGTAAACACTCTCCAAAATAGTGAAGTTTCGCCGTCGGCGCCCGTGGTTTTTTTCCCTTCCGCATTGGAGGGGTTTTTTCCACGTTAAATCTTGTGTCTCGATCTGTTTTGTTTTGATCTACTTCGTTCTTGTGTTCGTGTCGATTTACAACACAGCCTACATCATGAACATCTAACCTACTAATTAAATCCTTCAGACCGCGCATTAATCTGAAGCATGCATGCATGGAAGCCCTCCGTGTCTGAACTGAATCTGCATACCTTGCAGGCAGTTTCGGATTTTCCTTCAAGCAGAGCTGTGTCGGTGGCGTCGAATATGTAGATCCTGACGGGGAGAACCGCGTCGCTCCATTGGAGCCACGTCACTGTGTACCTCAAGAACAGCTTCCGCAGCTCGCCATTGAAGCCTTCCCTGACCTGACACCGAGTCTGATCGTAGCAGCAATACAACCCACCGGTGTAGTCCTTGGGGATCGCGCGCCCGTACTCGTCGACGGTCGCGTTGTAGAGATCGCACCTGCACTCGGTGCAGCCCGGCTTGTCGATCGCTCCCCTCGTGTCGATGGCGTGGACATTGATCAACCATTCCTCCTCGTAACCCTCAGGGGGGCTCTCCGGGTTGCCGACCTCGATCCCGTAAGGGTCAGGGACCCAAGTGGAGGTGTGGCGAGTCTCGGAACCGATCCCGTAGTACTGGCCTAGCGTGTCCTTGCACACCCCGGAGTTCCTCGCGGGGATCCGCTCCGGGAGCTTCTTGTGCGCATCAGCTTTGCCGTCGCTTCTCTTCAGAGCGTAGTATGGCTCCACGGCCCAGTGATGCAGGTAGGTCTCATGGAGCGGGACGGGGACGCCGTTCTCGTCGACGACCTCCGCGTCGAAGCTCTTGAGCGCAAGGTGGCCTCTGGGGAAGCCGACGCCGTGGTAGTACTTGTTTGAGACCGATCCGGGTCGCAGGAAGAACGGCGGAGACAGGAACGTCTTGGATTTCAGCAGATGGCCTCTTACATTGAGTGCTTCGGAGGGGAGGGGGACGACAGCTGATAGGAGTGCAATGAGCAGCACGGGAAACACGGACGCTTTCATATTGTCACCGGCTGCAAAAGTTGACCAGCTATCAGTGGCAAACAAAATTGGGCCAAGATGGATGATAAATAACAAGGGTTAGGTGGGTTGATCCTACGGATGTGTGTTTTGATCGTACGGTTCAAAGTTTGGATGTTTTTTGGGATAAAAACTTTCGGATGATACCTATACACTCCCAAATAACAAAACAGCCTGAAGAATTCCTTACTTAAGTTGCCAACTTGCGATCATTTTTAAAAGGACATGCTGTATACTTCCTTCGTTTTCGAATACATATCATTCTAACTTTCAAGTTTTATTTCTAAATACATGTTATTCTACAATTTCAAGATAAATATTAACTGTTTTTTCCTTCTATACCCCTGTCCTTCAGCTAGCGAGCAGTGCTTCTATACATTACCCTTTAATATAAGTTATATAAATCTTAAAACAAGTAAATATGTATGTAATTAGTATATACTATTCATTTATGCTTTAATATTTATGATTTTTAAAAAGTGATGCATAGGAACACCTCTCTTAGCTATTTCTAATGTCATTTAATACTATATACTAAAGTAAGATACACTATCTAGAAATATAATGAAGATGAGTAATACAGTTTTATATATATATATATATATATATATCTTTTGTATACCAACTGAGGAGTGGTTCTATATTTTTCCTTCTAGTACAAGTTGCACAAATCTTAAAGCAAGCGAAGGGGTAAGTAATCACCCTCTACCCTTCATTCATACTTTAATAGTTATGCAACTTTTATAAGAAAGAGCATAGAAGCACTTCTCCAACTTATAATAACATCAAGAACGAAGAGAGTCTCAAGGAAATTTGGATTCAAGACAACTCTGAGTTCACAGGAAACTTCTTGGGAAGTGGGAACTGGGAATAGTACTAAAGGTGAGTGGGCACAATTCTACTCCTTATTAGATTGACTCAAGACAAGAATGATGCCAACGGCCAATCATACACACGTAAGCGTAGAAAACGCTTCCCTTGGGTGATAGTTGATCTTATCTTAAAAGCAATGGAGAAATTGATTCATTGGTATACAACCAACAATTAGCAGCCACGGCCTCCTTCAAAATTGTTGAATCTTCTCTTGACCTGACTGTAAAAGCATTTAACCTAAGTATATACTCTCCTCGTCCAGATTTCAAATATCGGCGATTATCACAAGAAAATCGTGATTTTCGGACATATCGGTGGGATACGGTATCTAAAATCGATCATAAACTGATTAAATTAAAAAAATTATGCGGCGTAAATATTACGATAATAAATAAAAATCGAGCGAAAATCGCTCAAAAAATCTGCTATAAGAACCATTCAATTGGTTGGTCCAAATATCACGATAATTGATAAAAAAAATCGAGTGAAAATCAATGAAAATAGAGAGAAAATCGGTATATTTTTGAATTTTTTTTCTTCAAAAATTTAGATTTCAAAACCATGTAATTTTTGGTGATTTTCAGAGAAAATCGGTACCGGGCCCTACTCAATTTTTTTTCCTTTAAAACGGTAAGTTGAACTTCCCCATCCCGTAATATAACTCTTCATTTTTACGAAACATCGTCCTAAATATAAGTCCTGTGTGGAGATCAATGATGCAATTATTGTAATATTTCCATCAAATACCCTACTTTGATATTGAAGAAGTTGATGTGTAGTTACAGTATATTATTTAATACAGATATGCATGATCTAATGGCATTAATTTTTTCTTAAATTTAGTACATCCATAATCTATATACTATGGCGAGTTTGGAATTATATATATTTCAGAACGGAGGGAGTATTATATAGCAAAACTGGAAAGCAACCGGGCTGAAACTTTTCCTACCAAACAATTTCAGTAAGATCAGCAGCACCCGATAAAGGACTACTAGTCCACAGCTGCAGCAACTTGATAACACGAAATACAAGTCGTTACACGAGACAAACATAAACAATTACACCACTAATTCCGCGATGGTTTCTCCTACGCCATTTCAATCAAAAAAAAAAAGATGACTGCACCGTTCCCTAGAACCATATATATATTTATTTATGAGAATCTTATGGTACGCATTAATTAATATGGAGCATCCATTTATTGGATCCAACGAATTAGGTTAGTTAAAGTTTAGATATACTACACTTCCAAGTATAATATACTACTTAAAAAACTTAGATGTAAGGTTGTAACTACAGATTACTGAAGATATTACCAAAAGGGCAAAACATTGTGGAAGCTAGCTGGAAGCCCTAGCCACCAGCCATGGACTCTCTGTTCCAATCAGAGATCGAGGAACTTGTTCCAATTGTGAACGAACACAGAGATGTAGAGATGGGTCAAGTCAATCGTTCCTTCGTCATTTGATAAGCTGATCATCCATTATTTGTACATCCGTACGTAATAGTTGAGGAGCGGCAGCCATGAGACTCCGCTCAATAGGAGACATTCAAAAACTCATATTCTAACCAGCGCATCCCTAATTATTATCACTAGATATTATACTCAATATATGCACGTAAAAGATATAAAACAAAAACAAATATTTATTAGGGGTATAAAAGAAATATCACACATATTTTATATTAAAATATGTCTTATTTTTATGGACAAAAATATTAAAAAAATAAGCCTCGTAAACTTAGATATAGTTCTTCCAACTAGCTAGTAAGAAACTCGCAATCACTCTTTCTATTACCAAGGAAAAGGAAGGACTGAAAACTAAAACTCTTAGGCCTTTTTCTTCAGGACAAGGAAAGCTCTTAGGCCTTAGCCAACGATATACTACACCACAAGTGAGAGCAGGAGCGTTTCCCCAAGTGAAAGATCGAATCTTTCAAATGCTACACCACACCAGGACCGACTCATACTCAAATAGAGCAGGAGCGTTTCCCCAAGGAAGAAGAAAGGCATATCAAATAGATGCAGAGCGAAAACAAAAGGAGGACTGGAACGCGCAAGAACCGAGACATGGAAAGGGAGGCAGCAGAGGTAAAACCAAAGGAAAGGACGCAGGGAGGAAGAGGACGAGACCGACATACCAGGATGGACAGGACGAGGGCGATAAGCTGCAGAAGTGCACGCACTCCGTGTGGCCTCGTCGCTTTTATAGGGTCGTGGGGGTGACGCCCACGGGCGCTGTTTTTGCGGTGCTTACGGCAGCGCTTGCGTTTTGCTTCCACATCCACACGGCTTTCTAGAAGAAGGGGGTGTGCGACTGTGCGGTGGTGTGGTTGCCGAGAATTTGCAGCGTCCTGGGTCAGATTTTTTTTTTCCAGGGAATTTTCACGGTTTTTCGCATGGATTTTTGTATAATAATTTGGAACAAAATTAATTGTAATAAGGGACAAATTGGTCATGGACACTTTAGAAATGTGGCGAGTTGGATACGAGAGCATCGCTGGTTTGTGTAACACCCTAGTTTTCGTCTTCTGGAGAAAAACCTAATTTAAATAAATTAAATTCAAAAATTAGAGTTTCTTTGGTGTTTATTTTAACCTGGCATCCATTCCAATCCAAAATCGAGATTCAATTCCCTTCCGCTCGAAAAATCGAATTTTCAGATTCCCGCCGGTACCCGAAAATCCACCCGAGTCCAAAAATGCTCCAAAAATCCCAAAACCACCTCTAATATGTTCCAAATATTCCAAAATGATTTTAGGAATCATTCCCCGGATTTTTGGACCTCCGTTCCTATTTTATCTCGCGCGGCTTTTGTTTAATGCCTGCAATCCGCGCCCGAATATTCAATTCCACAAATTTCATCCAAATTCAACCAAACCAATTCCATTGAGTTCCAAATAATCTAAAATGGCTCTAGGAATTTTTCCGGAATTTTTAGACTATTTTTCCTAATTTTTCTCTAGGGTGGAACAATTGCATAAAAGAGAACCAACCGGAGGCTGACACGTGGCAGCACTATTCAGCCTCCTTCTACCTCACGATGGCAACTCTCCAGTGAAGCTCCAGAGAAGCTCCATTCTTGGCCTCAAGCATTTGATCCCCTCTAACTTTCCATTCATTGATCCAAATTCATTACGGCCGGGTCCGTTGGATTCGTATGACCGAGACCCTTCCATTCCGGGGGGTAATGAACCCTAATCCCTGCCGGAAACGGCGCTATTCATGGAAAACCGAAAATCACCATTATAGCAATAGATCGGCCGTTTCCAATTCAAACGGCGCAACACCACCTCCATTATCTTCGTGGGAGAGTTCTCTTTCCAGAGCATATACCCTCCCTTTGCCTCTTATTGTCATTCATCCGGAAAATCAAGAAAACCGACGAAATATCGTTGTTCTTTGCGTTCTTCATGTTCTTGGGAATATCTTCCTCCTCGGTTAGTTATTTGCTAATCCGCTTGAACCAGCGTGTTTGTATGGAAGCCACGGTCATAACCCCACACTTGATTTCAGGTTTCGCCAAGTTGTGATCTCAAATTTCGTGTTTGTTCATCGTCGGCCATCGCTTCGTTTAATTTTCATCGATTTCTTCCGTTTGGGTAAGAATCGATCTAATTCCTTGCAATCCTAAGTCCTCCTAGAGGTTGTTTAGGTATTCCATCTATAGATTTTACAAGGTCTTGTGCTAAAGTTTGAGAAATTCCGAATTCTGGGAATTTTTGCGTTTCCTTTGTTCTTCCCGTGTGCATGCGCGGCTCGCTGCCGGCCGCCGGCCGTCGCCGCCGTTCCGGGCTGCCGGCCACCTCCCGCCGCCCGCCCGGTCTCGCCCAACCTGCCGGCACCCGCGCCCGCCCGTCGCCTCGGCGTCCCCGTAGCGCCGAAGCCGCCGCTCCCCTCGCTGGCCGCGCCTCGATGCTCCTAGCCTCGGCCGAGGCCGCCATCGTCTTCCTCGCTGCTCGGACCCGCGCCACCCCTTGGCCCGAAAGCCGCCGCGCCCCGGCGACCGGCGCCGCTTGCCGGTTCGGGCGCCGTCTTGCCAGCCTCGCTCGCTCCATGGCCGTGGCTGCCGGCCGGCACTCCCACCGCCGTTGCTCTCTGGCCCCTCGCCCGACCCTCCGCCGCCGACCGCCCGGCCGCCTTGCGCCTCGCCGCCCGCGTTGCCGCCTCCGGCCGGATGCGCCGCTTCTGCCGACCTCGCCACTGCCGTCGCCTCCCCCTTTGTGCCGCCGCCGGACCTTCCCTCACCGGCGTGCCATGGAGGATTTACCTCCTCTGTTCCTTGCCTTGAAGCCATGGAGAAGAAGGCCTCTTCCAATGACATGGAGGGCCCATTGTCATAGTGAGGAGGGAAAATCAGGAAGTGGGAGAAAATAAAAGATTCCCTAGAATATTCCTCATTTTCTATTTTTCAGGATTTTCGATATTCGAACGCGTATATCTTTTCCGTCCGAACTCCGATTGACTCCGTTCAAATTCCTAAATTCATCTAAAATCAAGACCTTTCTGCCAGTATAACTTTTATAATTTTTGGATTTTATTTTATTTTATTGTATTTATTTCTTGCTCCGTTTTGCGTGTAGTCGACGATCCCGCCACGACCGCCGACCCCGTCGCCGGACTTCAAGACCTCGAGACCCTCGCTATGATCGAAGGCAAGTCTCCTTGACGCATGTTGATCCTACAATTTATAAATGTTTTACCTTGTTTTATAAATTGCATTGCTATTTACATAAAATGATGATGTTTAACGTTATACTGCTAGTTATACCTGTTGCCTATACCGCCTTGATGTTGTTGTCCATAATCCTTTGTCGCCCTAGGACAGTGATCCACCATAATAAATATATTTTGATAAACTCCTTTTTGATTAGGAAAATGACTATTTGGAGGATAGTTTGAATAGAACCCATAGCATGGAATGTAATTGGAGATGGGTGAATAGTAGTGATAATGTGAGGGTTGTTAATATGAAATTGATATATGAATGGTGATAGTTGAAATATTGAGGAGTTGGATTGTGATAGCAATTCGCAATATAACTTGTATGGATTGTAGCCTAAATGATTAGAGTCGATATCGTGAAGTATTCTCGATGATTCAGTCAATGATATTATCAAATATACTCGATGGATTCAGTGAATAATATTGAGAATCGTACTCGGTGGTTTAGTAGATGATTTTGTGAAGTATGGTGTTGCGATAACCATCTAGGTGAGATTATGAATAATGAGGATTATATGTGATTTGTTTAGTCAACTTGGTGTCATTGTTTAGGGAAACAACTATAGACAATGAATCAATGAAATCTTAGATTTGTAGAATCTTTCATGAAATATGCTCGGGGATGAGATTATGAATTATTCTCGGTGGATCAAGTAGATTACAAAATTAATCCATGTATAGATGATGGATAATCGATAAGAAGACTTATATTTTGAGGAGATTGTTTCATATACAATAATGTCAGTAGCTTAGCATGATTTTGGAGTTATGATGGCACATGATATAGGTTTTACTTGTTGGAGTACTAAATTGGATTGGATTATATAGTGCCATGATAATAATGGGGGAATCTTGGTGGTCTCATGAATTTTGGAGATGATAGAACTGATTATCATAATTTTTATCAAACACTGAGATTTGTATTTTATAAAATAAACTATTAGTGGAATAGAATAGTACGGTAGAAATGCTTAGACTCGCAAACGGTCAATATTCACCTATGGGTGGGACTTTCAATTATCTCTTGAAAATTTGTATTGGAAGTTATAGGCAAGGAGTATTGCCAATGGTTTACAAAATAAAAATAAAATGGAAAATGGTTTAGACTTGGGCGGAAATGGTTGTTTGGCGGGAGCGGATAGAGCAATGATCTGGGTTTGTGCAAGTACCGCCCCAAGTCAATTAAGGACCGACGCTTATGACTGTCTCCATTCTAAGCATAACCGTACAACCACATGTCAAAGTGGGCACGACCTGGCTAACTAATTTGTAGAAACCTGACTTCGACTCACCACTCGGTTGTTGTGTGAGAGCCGGAAAAAGGCATTGTTGTTGTTGTTGTTGTTTTTCTTACACGGCGCAAGAGGGGGCTTCTGTACTGGGCGGACAGAGCCCTAACAGCGGTGAAACCTCAGCGGGTGGGTCGGGTTAGGCGTATACATTGTAAAAGCCTTGTCATGATATCCCTGCCGGCACACCCAAGGAAGTGTGCTAATAGCTTGGCATCAAGGGAATATCATGTCTTGTGGGTAAAGTCGTACACCTCTGCAGAGTTAAAACTATTCAAATAGCCGTGCCTACGGTCAAAGGCAAAGCTTGCTGAATGCTTTCATACTGGTAGACTTTGGTTTTGGTTTCAAACTAAACAAGGTTTTGTTTTGGGATCCGGGAGCGGTTAGAACTCTCGGGTGTGCTTCTGACGGCTAAAGCCAGGTAGGTGGAAGGAACCTGATTTTGTGAACCATGGCGGACAGAGCCATGTGATTGGATTAAATCCTGATTTTGCTGAGATGTGGCGGATAGAGCCTATATATTAGTGAGTGGTGGTTAGAACCTTCACTACAATATTACATAATTCAATTATTAAAAAGAATTGCTCAACTATGCTTTGTGAAAATTATTAACAAGTATGATTTGATGAAACTTGGCTTTATGCAAAAGAACAATATTAAGCCATCTTTGGATAGCCTACCTTGTGCATAATTTCTCAGACTTGCTGAGTACTTTATGTACTCACGTGCTACATTCTAATCCTATCTCAGAAGTGAAAGAAACTGTCAAGGAATTCCATCGACTAGGGCGCGCTCCCCACTCGATTGCCTGTGGGCATTTGGATGGATCGTTTTGGTGTTTTCGTCTTCCGCTGCGGTTGTTCAAGTTGTTCAGCCTGTTCAGGCCGTAATGGTAAACCTTGACCATAAGGTGTTTGCTTTTATTCGGTATTATTCTTATTTAATTATATGTATTCGTGGTATGGTTGTTGATTCATCACTTTTGACTGTTTGTACTAGCTACTGATCTGGGACTAGTACAGAAATACACAGGGGATTCCGGATAGCCGATCCGGGAGCCTACAGTTTGTCTGTCTCCTATTGGAAATTATTTTCTAATCTGCAGTTTGTGATGTTACTCCTGTATATCTAAAACGGTCGGTGATATTGGAAGTACCTCATTTGCTTTAGTGGTATAGAACTAATCCTTAAATTAAGAAAACAAAATTCATATAAATTATCTTCTTAATCAGGAGAAGATTTACACCATTTGTTTCAGTAGCGTCAAATTATAACAGTATAGTGATATAGTCTAATCTCGTACGTATAACTATTACAATTATTACTGGCGTGTAATAAATACCACTATATTTTTCAAAGACATTAAAGTTACATAAGAAATACAATATGTTACAATATCTAGCCATATAATTACATAAAAAATTACGTTCGTTAACTAGCAGCAACTATTGCTACGTCATACTCAAAAACTATCAATTACTCTTAATCAATCAAGGGAACACCATCAAAATATAATGAAATATTCTTTGATGATTAAAAAATAATCGACCTTAATTTAAATTTTTATTTAAATTGATACGAGTATATATTGACTACACAAGTTTCATATACTCATGTTGATGGTAAGTAATGATCCATAATATGTGGAATATCTGGAAATGATCAATATTGTAAACCATCAGCGATAGAATAAACTCCACAAAGATATGTGCATATATATAATTGATTTTGAATCAATATGCACATATTCAATTTTGATTGTATTGAAGTTTATCCTAAGATACCATGTGTATTCTAGAACTAGATAATTAAAATATATACTCAAGGCTATGTCTCAAAGCCTTTATCTTTTATATGTGGCAATAAGACATGGATCAATATTATAAAACATCAGGTTAGAGTGTGAATTTCTCCTAGATATGTGCATCCATGTATATATAGAAGGAGAAACTGATGCGCATTTTGAGGTTAATACAATGGATGAATTCATACTTTAACTTGAATCCTAAGTATGCATTAAGATAATGAATATTAATACAAATGTATACCTTAGTTTTCTCCTTTTCATCCAAATATGAGACTATTAATATACGATAGGTTCGAAGTAATAAGGGACAAATTGGTCATGGACACTTTAGAAATGTGGCGAGTTGGATACGAGAGCATCGCTGGTTTGTCTGTCTCCTATTGGGAATTATTTTCTAATCTGTAGTTTGTGATGTTACTCCTGTATATCTAAAACGGTCGGTGATATTGGAAGTACCTAGAATAGAACCGATTCTGATGTGCCACAACCAGTTCTTAAGATAAAACCGATTGTGATGCACCATTGGGCACATCAGAATCGGTTCTATTCTAGGAACCGATTGTGATTATTTCCTCCTAATTATTTTTTTATTTTTCACCTCGCCGAATCTGATACCACAATCGGTTTTTTCATAAAAAGTTAAGAACCAATACAGATGAAACGATAGTGTTGTACCATTATGTAGTAGTGACAACACGGCACTGCTACTGTCTGTGTCCTTGTACGGTAATCAAGTTGTGGTGCAGATTGACTGGCACCACGCAAACGTAACGTGACGGCCGACGTGCGTGCAGCTAGCCATGGTGCGCGCGCGATCACAATTGATGCTACCAGGTCGTTCAGGCATGGCCGGTGTGCATGAGGGCGGCGCCACAGCCTAATCGTTCGAGCCGGCAACGAGAGGGCGGCCCGCGCGGTGGACGTGCGCGCGGCAGCCAGCTACGGCGGTGGACGACCACGGCGGACGCGCGCATGGCCAGCGTCTGCTGCGATGCATGGATCCGACTGACAAAAGCCATGTATCGCATCTAAGATTCAAGGTGGCATGATGAGGATTAAAATAAGAGTAATGCTTTTATGCTTTTCCTCTTAATACAAGTTGCATAAATCTTAAAACAAACGAATGGATAAGTAATCATTATCATTCATTCATTCATTCTTTAGTATTTGTATAACTTATAAAAAAAAGCATAGAAGAACCTCTCCCAAGATAATCCTTCCCACCACCCTGTAGTTCATTTGCTCTGTTTGAGAATGCCAAAAATATTGATCCACGCACATGGATGGGCCAAAATATTGAACTAAAATTGTAATCTATCCACGTAGCTGGATCGGAATTTGATTTTTTTAAATAAGTCCTTACCATTAATTTCACACCATACCGAGCATGTATCTATTAATATATTATTATTACTAATACATACTGAAAAAGGGCTTTATGTGAGAACCGAGCGATGGCTCGGTGGCCAGTGCTCTGCGGTGGCAGGCAGGCCACCCGGGTTCGAGCCTTGCTCACCCGGGTGCTCACGGTGATGGGCTATTTTCGCGTGGGGTGAGTGAGTGAGTGCGTGTGTGTGGGTGGGGGGTGCGTGTGTTCGCGTCTTTAGTCCTTCTTTTTAGAATTGCCTGAGCTCCCGGCCTAATTTAAAAAAAAAAAAAAAAAGCTATTTATGTTGCGTTGCGTCTCTACTCTCTAGTTTCATTGCCGGATGCGCTTCTGCTGTCATCTCATCTAGTACCGTACAACGCTATCAGTAGGACGCGCAGCGCTGTTTATACATGTGCACAGGCGTAGAGACTGCAGAGTTAAGACAAAATGCAAATGCAACGCACTCCCCCAATGTTAGCGCTTAACCGGAAAAGAAGAAGAAGAAATGTTCCACGGCACAATACTGCTACCTTTTCGCTCAGCTACCTTGCAGTCGAACTGAAAGTCTAAAACGCCACGCAATGAAGAAGCCGAAAGGCACCATCTTTATTCAGAATCAACAGGTTCCACTGATTGGACGCTAAAAGCACAATTGAGCGGATTAGAATTCGCAGGGTATCTAATATCTATCCCCGGTAGATACCAAGAATAAAAGAATTGAGTAGATACTGTTCCTAATATGCAACATAAGTCGAGGTTGATAAAACAGTGGAGGCTTCATACCAGGAGGCTGACGTGCAAGTAGCAACCAGTGCGGCGGCCAGGTCGAAGCACAAAAAGAAAAAAAGGAAAAAGAAGTTGTTGAGAGTGGGATTTGAACCCACGCCCTTTCGGACCAGAACCTTAATCTGGCGCCTTAGACCAACTCGGCCATCTCAACAACTCATGCTGTATTCGATGGTACAGTCCTATTTCATATGGCAGTGGTTACTAGTTAGATTCACCATCTTCCATCACGCGGGCTGATCTAAAACAGAAAAGTCTTCTACATGGTAGCCCAAACTCACTTTCTGCATCTGTCATATCAGCTCGATTCGCTTGGTGAGCGGAAGAGGTGTAATTAAGTCCACTACATCAGCGGGTACTATCCAGCTCTCAACTATCAAGCGGCCCATCGTTTGTAGCACATTGTTATACTGTCTGTCAGTACCTCGTCTAATTGTTGGTCAATGGAATTTGGCTTATTTGGAGCTGGATGCTCCGATGCTCGGCTCGGCTCTGTTCCTCTCTCAGTCTGCAGTTCTGAGTTCTGCGCTCTGATGGCCAGTTAGTTAATCATGGGCAATTAAGCATAAACAGATTGACTGAGGCACCATTGGCATTGAGAGCAAGCAGCAGTATCGTCACGCGGATCAAGAAGACGGGAGAAAGCTAGCTAGCTCAGCTAGGCGCAATAACGCGGCGGCGCCGGCGTGCAGGCCAGGTGCTGGAATCCAGGCCATGACCGCTCTACGGCGCGCAGCTGCCCGTCGGCCGGCAACGGCGGCGGCATGGAATCCAGGCCATGGCCTCCTTGTTCTTGTCCACCAGAGCCAAGAGGCCGGCCCATAGAAAAGCGCAACAGCTAGTACCCACGTTGCTAGGTAAAAATAACTCAGAAAGGTTCAATACAAATTGAATAAATTTTGAAGCAAACGAAACGACAAATAATCACTATATACTCTTTATTCATGTTTTTATATTTGTACAGCTTTTTTGAAAAGAGATTCATGGCGTATTTGAGCCCTTAGTTTCATTGCTATATAAATATAAAACTCTTACAAACAACTTAGACGCCTATGGCTGATGATACACAGTACTAGAGTCGATGAGACACGCACGAGAGGGGGAGAGATGCATAGAAGAAAAAAATGTAAGTTACATGTAGATAGCTAAAATAATGCTGTCATTGTCCGTCATTATAGACAGTGGTAATGAGGCCCAATGTACAATTTCAAGGGGCAGGTTGGTCATCTCCCGGACATGAGGTTGACCAAACCTTGGTTCTCCAAGAGGGAGTTCATGTCCCAGAATTCACTCGTGGATGAGAGCGTCATCAGCGCAACAACGACGGATCTCATTGTAGGCCTCATCTTGGGGTCTTCCCGCGTGCATACCTTTGCAAGGTGTGTCATCTGGTGCAAAGGCAGCAGATTTTTTAGCATGCAGTATTTTAAAAACCACGCAGAAAGCTCAATATGCAACGACAATGCTCTGCCTGAGCATGGTTCTGACCTTAAGGATAGAATCGATGGGATAATCCTCTCCTAGCCTTGGATCGATCAGCTTCCGAAGACCTTCCTTTGGATCCGGTGTGGTGAGAGCCTCCTCAAACTGCAGTTTTCGGTACGATAAGTCATCAAGCAGAAAATGACTGAACTACAGCAGGCATCCAAAGCCTGTACGCGGGCTTCGAAAGCATAGGTGCTACACATTTGTTTACAGTAACAAAATATGCTCGATTGCTATCATCTGAACAGTCGAAAACACATGCCGACAAGTAAGAATTGCAAGATACAAGTTCCGCCTCATTTATAAACAAGAAACCAAGGCGTGAGGGTAATAATAACAGATGATGAGATCAAGAAACTAGTTCATAACTTTTGACACTAATGAATGCAATAAGTAATGCGTGCATATTTGATACTGGGAGACACAAGTACCCTCAAGAGTTTTATAAAGCACAAGAGCAGAAAGTAACTAGTTGGTTTAGCAGGACAATTACCAGATAAACCAATCCCTTTGAATCACCAGCAGATTCAGTTGATCTGACAATAGCTTCTTTGGCTGAAATAAGTTCATAAAGGACAACGCCAAAAGCATAAACATCGACCTTAGGAGAAACATCACCATATCGAGCATACCTGCAAACGTCACATTCCATGTGTTAGCATTTATCAGTCATCGCAGGTGGATACTCTGCAGTTTGCACAAATATGCAATGACAAATAAATGTGCAGGACACATACTCTGGAGACATGTAACCGAATGTACCAACAACACGTGTGGGCTGTGATGTACCACCAACTTCTGTGAGCTTTGTTAAGCCAAAATCTGCAACCTGGAAGGTAGACATAATTATTAAATTAAGGATGGACAAAACACTAAAAAAAATCCACGAATTATTCCAACCTTTGCCCGGAAGTTCTTGTCTATCAAGATGTTTGCTGATTTAATGTCCCGATGTATGTATACTGGAACAGTATGCTCATGAATGTACTCAAGACCTCTTGCTGAATCCAATGCAATTTGAACCCTGGCAGCCCAAGGCAGAGGTTCATAACCTATAAAAATGTGTACGGAGATTAATTTGCAGGAAGCATCAGAAAAGGCATAACCAGCTAATGTAATGGGTAACACATTACCAGTTTTACGCAAATGCTGGCTTAAGTTGCCATTATCGATAAATTCATAGACAAGGAACAAAGAACTCTCAGTGCAATAACCGATCAAGTGCACCTGCGTGATATCAAAAATCAAACATTGAGAATGGGAAGAAAAAAAATTACAGGGAAATTACGAGATTAATCCAATAGAAAATATATATTATGTAGGGTAACACAGGGACAGGAAGGGGAGAAAAGGTCAATCCTATCTATTACATTAACCCTATACTCAGGCTTCCTGAGCCAAGAAATCAATCTGGCTGATGTGAAAAATATTTATGTACAGAATCTTCGTATATAAGAAAGATGCCATCATCAATAAGTGAGATAACTCATAAATCATAATCTCATGCAGAAATAATGTTGAGTAAATTGGGGCAATGCAATAGTTACAAAGAAGAAGAAGCAGTTCATTTAGGCATACAACCATCACAGAGCCACAGTTGTGCTCTTGAGAGTTCTGATGCAAACCTATAATTAGTGCTACCTGACATTCAGATGGAAACTAATGACTTTTTCTCATAGGATGTTGAAATTTCTAGTAGCTTACTTAAAACATACCTAAAGTTATTAATTCCATTGGAACATTTTTTCCAACTTTGGGACGAATGGAATTCAAAGGGAGAGTATGGCAATACAGGCAATAAAAAGATGTATGAGTATATTGTTGTGTAAGACATCAGAATAAACTGTAGTTGGCAGTTGACACCTCCTCTAAAAAGGTTCAGAAATAACAACTTACTTCTCTAAACATAAATAATGATTGATTGTTACATTGTGAGAAAGTAAAGAAAAAATTAAAGGAATTTGTGAGCAAAGATTAATCTAATATGCTTGCCCAGAAAAGAAACTAAACCAAAGAATCACTAACCAGATTCAGATGATGAACATGTGTCAAAACCTTTAACTCAGCAAGGAACTCTTGAGTAGCCTGCATATCCATTTTTTTTATGGCAGCTTTCTGGATACACAAGAGACAGGGCAAGTCATTTCAAATGATGAATAGATCATAATGTCGCATGATCACAAATCACAATGCATGACCATTACAGCTTCATCTTCTTTTACTATTTGTATGTGCAAGCACCTACAGTTAGGACTTAGGAAAATGGTGGTGGGTTTGTGAAATGCACTTTGCTCTGTTTGTTATCCATGCAACTGAGAAAAAGTTGAACTAACCTCGCCCTTGAGCTCCGCGTAATAGACAGAGCCAAAACCACCTTGCCCGATTTTATTACCTATGCTAAAGCCCTCTGTAGCAATAAAAAGTTCTTCATACGAGAACTCCACTGATTTGTCGACTGTAATGCCCGCAATTGGTGAAGCGCCATCAGCAGTTTCAGTGGTTGATGGTGTCACTTTATCCATTGTACTAGCTGGAACAAAAACAGTAGTACTTCAGAAATAGTAGAAGCTACACTGTTGTATTTGTCAAGAAGAAAGACTGCTTAGGGAAGAAGCAAAGAAGGGGAAATTGAAATCACTATTCAAGGTACTCTTAACTTTCCCTGTGCTCCAAAACTACACATATTAGTCCGTCAAACACAGCTATGGGATTTGACTTAAAGCCACTAAAACATACACATAGGTACTATAAACTATTTACTCAACAAGATTTTGAGGTTTCTGAACAAACAAATAATTGCTTCACAGGGTAGATACCTGAGCAAGAAGGCATCAGAACTTCAAACCACAAAAACCAACATCTATCCTTGTAGGAAAACATTATTGATATTAACAAAGGACACAAATCAACTGGCAACAGTGACATTAGGATTTATGAATGATTATGTACAAGACAAGTTAAAAGAGTAACTTTCTGTTGCAGATTCAGAGACATAGAAAGAGAAATCCATAAAAGCTTATCATTACTAAGTTGGGTAGAACCTTCAGATGATGGAAGCAGGGCGTCCTGCTTCGCGTTCCTTCGCCTATAAAACACGATATATAACAAGGCACCCAGGACTAGTGCAACAACACCAGCCACAACACCTCCTGCTATAGCCCTTACGGGAGCTCCATTTCCTGGTCCGAATAGTTGAAGATGAGGAAAACATCATAGTTCTCTCACAAGAATCAATGATATCCAGTTGTTCTTGCCAAAAAAAAGGCAAAAACCGTAATGCCGAAGATTAATTAACTCGCGAAAGGACAGAGGCTGCCTGTACTGCACAAGATGAGGATACTTATCAGCACGAATGCACGAGAATAAATATAACAGAAACAACAGTAATGCAATTCAAGTGGACAGGACCACAAGATAATATAGCAGCACTTACCCTGATGGTTTTAGAGGCCGGTAACTTCCACTGGGATCTGGAAAAGCAAACAACCCGAGTAAAGCAGTTTAGCAAAATGAAATCAATCCTACAGAATATATAATTGACGGTAACTGTTTTTGTTGAGAAAAAAAAAATAGATGCCATGAATTGAATTAAGCCCTGTAATCTCATATATCAGCACTTGAATTTGTTTCCTCCAAACTAACAATGATGCCAGGATAGTTTGAGCCCCGCAAACATTCGAGTTAGTTGTCGAGTAGTGCTTCTATGCTTTTTCCTTCCACAACAAGTTGCACATTCTTGAAGCAAGCGAAAGGGTAAGTAATCACTATCCACCCTTCATTCATGCTTTAATATTTATACAACTTTCAGAAAGAAATGCATAGAAGAACCTCAGTTGCCAAGTAGTGCTTCTATGCTTTTCCTCCCAACAAATGGAATCAGTAACATGCAGCAAATGTCAACAAAATTGTGCCGGTCAAATGGGGAAGATTTGTGTGTACATAGTGCCATAACCAGAGCAGTTAATTTGATTCAGTTTCAGGCACCCAATCTACAACACTATGCACAAAACACCTACAGCATTCTAAAATCGAGCACAAAACTGAAAACCCCACTTCTCTATAGTAATTAATCCCCAAATCTCCTCCATTTCTTACTAAATTCCTCACGATTCACATCAAACAGCAGCAGCAGCAATATGAAGAAGTTACAAAATCTCACCTTGGACGGGGATATAGACGATTCCTCTCCCTACGACGCCGTCCATGCTGGGGTTATACTTCCTGAGCAGGTCCATCTGCGACGACGACGAGAAACCAATACTCTTCGCGGCTGAGGTGAGCGTCTCCCCGTCCCTGAGCGGGTAGGTCAGGAACAGCCCATAGTCCGGCGAGACGTTCGCGTCCCCGCAGGAGCAGTTGACGGTGACGTTCACCGTGCCGGTGTCGGGGATGTTGTTGGCCGGGTAGGTATTGGTTTTCTGCAGCCAGTCGGTGGTAGTGAGGTTGTGGTAGTTGCTGGCGATCTTGTCGTAGGTCTCGCCGCTGGTGACTTTGTAAGGGATCGAGCCGGCGAGGAAGGTGGGGGCGGGCGCGGAGGGGAGCGAGAGGCAGCTGCAGCGGAAGGAGACGTTGACGCGCCCCCCGTTGGGGATGGAGTCCGGGTTGGGGTACTTGCGGTTGTACTGGACGAGCGTGCGGTAGTCGATGCCGAAAAGCTGGGCGATGTCGGTGAGGGTCTGGTTCGGCGCGATGTAGTAGGACCCCAGCGCGAGTTCGCAGCCCGCAGTGCAGCCGTCGCCCGCCGCCGCCGCCGCCGTGGCCGCGGAGGCGGCGAGGAGCAGGAGGGAGAGGAGCTGAGGCGGAGCTGCCATGGCGCGGAGGCGGCCTGGCGAGACGTGGAAGCGGGAAGCCGTTAGAGAGAGGGAGGAGGTGAGGGGTTGCAACTTGCGAGAAGAAGACGGCGACGCCGCGGTGGGAGTTTGACTCGCGGCACCGCGGGGCACTCGTCTGTGGGCCCTGGTAGTTACACTGACAGGTGGGGCAGGGACCAGCAGCCAGTAGGACACAGACAGGTGGCGCTGCAGGGAGTGGGGCCCACCTCTTGACGCGGTCGCACTGAGGAGGCGCCGTGCCAGGTAAGAGAACAGACGCGGCACCGGCGGCGCCTGCAGTCAAAGGAAGCGTATTGGTTTTGGATGGGTGCGTGGAAGTTGGGCACGGGAGCGTTTCATTTTGGAACGTTCCAAACTTCCAACGGATAATTGCGAGCTTAAGCACTAATCTGCAGTATCATATCGTGATTAGATGCCTGTACCTCGATTAGAATAATGCAAGCATCAGGTAGATGGGTAAGCATGTTAAGCTATTGCTGCCGCATTGCTGATGCAGCTGTTGTCCTGTTTCCGGGATTGTAAAATATGCATATGCCTGTCCGTATGTATGCTTGTTAGGGTGCGTTCGGTTAATTGGATGAGGTTGAATGGGATGGGATGGTCTTATACCATTTGATTTCATTATTTTAAGTGAATTGAATCATTCAGCATTTATAGAGAATATTCCTTAAATTTGTATCACTCGGTTTGGGATGAGATGGTTCTATTCAAGCAACTAAATATATGGATAACTTTTTTCTCAAACCATCTCATACATATACCATTTGGTACAAATAATTGCGAGCTTAAGCACTAATCTGCAGTATCATATCGTGATTAGATGCCTGTACCTGGATTAGAATAATGTAAGCATCAGGTAGATTTTTTTTAGATAATGTATGCATCAGGTAGATGGGTAAGCATGTTAGCTATTGCTACCGCATTGTTGATGCAGCTGTTGTCCTGTATTCGGACTGCAACATATGCATATGCCTGTCCCTATGTATGATTCTTAGTATGTGTTTGGTTCAATGGATGAAATTCAATGAGATGGGATGGTATTGTACCATTTGTTTCTATTATTTTGGGTGAATGGAATGGTTCATCATCTATAGAGAATATTTCTCAAATTTGTATCACTTGGTCTAGGATGAGATGATTCCATTCAAGCAACTAAACACATGAATAACTTTTTTTCTTAAATCATCTTATACAGATATTATTTGGTACACACAACCAAACACACCATTAGTATCTCTAACCTTCTTAGAGCTATACAGTTAAATAGAGATAGGTTATGTACTAGTACGATGGAAAATGCACCTGGCTGCACTCGTCATGGAAGATGCCCACGATGGCACTTATAGTTGTCTTGTGCCTCTATCTAGAAGCAAACTGAAAGGACCAACGATGTTGCCTAGAGGGGGGGTGAATAGGCGGATTAAAAAATCGCAGCGGAAATTGAACTGGCCGAACTGGTCAATCCGGAGTCTCCGGGTATTTGGTCCGGAGTCTCCGGCTTGTCCGGAGTGTCCAGTATTTTATCCGGATACTCCGGGTTGGCTGGCTCGGGAGCGCGACTAAGACTACTCTAGTAAGCACAAAAAATCACTAGAAATAGATAGCAATAGCAACCTAGAACAATTGCTAGTAAGGATTTTGAATTAAAGCTAAGCAAAGAGCTAGATCTAGCTTTACAAATACAAATCCAAACAAGCAAGACTAGGAAGCAAAAGTGAATGAGAGGGACACGAATTTTCACCGAAGTTCGGGTTCTTGAAGGGAACCCTACGTCTCCGTTGAGGTGGCTCGGTCGCACTTGAGCCGGGGTCTCTTCCAACCCGCTTTTCCTCCCGGTGTTGCACAAATGCACTCGCCGGTTTCACTTCTTGTCTCTTTCCTTTCGGAGGCGAGACTCGCCTTCTAAGCAGCCGGGCTCACCACACGCGTTGGTAGCTCCCGGTGACTTCTAGCCGTCTAGGAGACCTTCAACCTACAAGAGTAATAACACCACGAAGAATCGCTTGGAGGATGAACTAGTGCTCAACAACTAGAAATGAATGCACCTAGCACTTTGCTTCTTCCTCTCCTCACCAAAATGGATCAACAATCAAATCTAATGGTGGGAGGAAGTATGAGCTCTATTGAATGCTTGGAAGAGGTTAGGAGTGGCTTGAATGCTGCAATGAATGAGCTCAATCCAGTTCCTAGCCGTTGGGAGAGAGTGGGGGCTTTAAATAGTCAGTTCAAAAACTAGCCGTTACTCTCGTTTTTGTACAGGCCGGAGTGTCCGGACAAATAACCCGGAGACTCCGGGTTATCCGGAGACTCCGGACAAAATGTCCGGATACTCCGGACAATCTGGAATAAAAGTGGCCGAGGGGTCCAACCCGAAGACTCCGGACATATTGTCCGGATACTCCGGATTGAATCCGGACACTCCGGACAGAATGTCCGGACTCTCCGAGTTTAGGGGCTCGGTTTGAATTCCAGATTTTGGAAAATGCAAGTGTTTGTGTGCTAGTTTGAATGCAAGTTTTGATGTTGAGCACATGCACATTCTAAATCGATTTTTTGTCGCATCCTCTTAATAGTACGGCTATCCTTAAGACTCAAAACAATATAAAAATTACAAGTCTTCGTCTTGATGCCGTTTTCTCGAAATTTGACGCGCTTAGGACCGTCCAATCTTATTCCGAGCTTGATGTGATCTCGATAACTGCATTAATCTTAGTTGAAGCATTAGATCACATTAATTGTGTCATCATTAATCACCAAAACAAAATGAGGGGCCTAGATGCACTTTCACAAACAACAACCGTCAAAACAAAATGCATGCCAAACATCATAGTGTTGTCTAGGAATGGTAATTGTACCTGATTATTCGTGTACATGTGAGTGAATACTCTAATGGAGACATGTATGAGGGGATTCTTTACCAACGGGTATAGAAACAGGATTGATTCTTTGTCCATCGGGTAAACGGTCATTTATATGGATAAGCTCTACCTGTATCCATTATACCTATTTCCCCGTGAAATGGATTGACAAGTGGGACATACATATACAGTAAACCCTAGACCCCAATTCCCCAAAGCCCAAACCGCCCGAGCCCACACAACCACATTCTCCTGCCCATCCCCAAAACTCTTGTCACCCTCCTGCTCCCTGCCTCGAGCAGCCGAACCTCCGAGCCACCTCCAGGGTCCAGGCGCCTCCCTAGTCCCTACTCGAAGCCGCCTCCTACCCGCCGACGGCAGGCCGGTCGCCCTACCTCCTCCCTACACCGAGCCGCCTCCCGTCACCCTCCATACCCAAGGCCTGAGCTGCTCCCGTCCCCAGCCATCTAGCTTCCCCCCGCTCGAGCCGCTCCTACCGCGGGCCTCCCTAGCTCCCACAGCTAGCCATCCAGCCTCCTACCGGCCTAAGATCTGCTGCTCGATCTGCTCGCAAGTCGCCATCTACTACTTGATCTGCTCGCAAGTTGCAACCCCAAGGTGATGGTCTTCTTTCCTTTGAATTGAGAAATGAGTTTGTCCGGATTTTTGAAGCTATTGAGTTTGCCTTGAATCGTGTAGATTAGTAGGTATTGATGGTAGTTTGCACAATGTTGTCCAATGTATGTTGAATTGCACTTTGTGGGACTGAAAGAGGCGCGTGTTCTCTATTATAATGATTCCGTGTTGTTCAGTAGGTATTAATAAGTGATGGTAGTTTGCACTATGTTGTCCAATGTATGCTGAATTGCTGATGAATAGTGTGTACTATGCAGTGTAAAAGTTTGTGAAACAAACGTAATGGCCGAACTCACCGATCAACTTGGATCGCATTCATTATATATAGCCAAGAAGATTACACATGAGCCGATCCTGCGACCACACGTTCTATGGGCTGCGTGAGCTGAGGAACGCCCATGACGCGGTCTCTACCGAAACTAGCGCTAGGCCGTTTACAGCTGAATACACGCTACACCGTTACAACACTGAATTTTAACAGCCTCCCTCAATCACAACATCGGTTCACCAGGTTGAGATTGTCACAGATAGCGTTGAACGGTGCTCTTGACAGTGCCTTGGTGAAGACATCCGCGAGTTGATCTTTGGACGAAATGAAGCAAACCTTTAGAGCTTTCCTGGCAACCTGTTCTCGGACAAAATGGAAGTCCACTTCGATGTGTTTCGTCCGTGCATGAAACACTGGATTAGTAGTCAAATATGTGGCTCCCAAGTTGTCACACCAAAGAACCGGTGCACGATTCTGAAAAATGTCAAGTTCTCTTAGAAGTGTCTGAATCCAAATAACTTCAGCCGTGACATTTGCAATGGCTTTGTACTCCGATTCTGTACTCGATCTGGACACCGTGGACTGCTTTCTAGAACTCCAAGACACCAAGTTTGGTCCTAGTAAAACTGCAAATCCACTTGTTGACCGCCTGTCATCTGGACACCCAGCCCAATCTGCATCGGAGTAGGCATTCAAAGTATTGTCACCAGACTTAATGAATTTCAGACCTTGACTGCTTGTTCCTTTAACATACCGAAGGATCCTCTTGACTGCAGCCCAGTGCTTGTCTGTTGGAGACTGAATAAACTGACAAACACGGTTCACTACAAAGGAGAGATCAGGTCTTGTAATTGTCAAGTATTGCAGACCACCAACAATGCTTCTGTACTGAAATTGTGCTTCTCCAGTTAGTGGTGTTCCTGATTCTCTTGAGAGCCTTTCTGTAGCTGCCATGGGAGTAGAAATCGGTCGACATTTGTGCATGTTTGCTCTTTTAAGTAGATCATAAGCATACCTTCTCTGAGATAAGACCAACCCTTGTCTGTCTGTTTTCACTTCAATGCCCAGAAAATACTGCAGTTCACCCAAATCTTTAACTGCAAAGTCTTCTGTCAATTTCTTGATCAGTTTGTCTATTGCAACCGTTGAAGAGCTTACAATGATGATGTCATCTACATAGATGAGCACATACATAGTCAGCTGCTTTGCCTTCAATATAAAGAGAGATGTATCTGACTGTGAGGTGATGAAACCCAAAATCTGTAGCTTCTGCGTCAACCGAGAGTGCCAAGCCCTTGGGGCTTGTTTTAGGCCATACAATGCCTTCTTTAGTTTGCAAATATAACCTGATGGAACATCTGAACTTTCATAGCCAGGAGGTTGCCTCATATATACCTCTTCTTGAAGCAAGCCATGCAAGAATGCATTCTGTATATCAATTTGTCTGAGACTCCAACCCTTGGACACTGCAAGTGAAAGAATAATCCTAATGGTTGTAGGCTTGATCACTGGGCTATAGGTGTCAAAATAATCCACACCAAACCTTTGCTTGAACCCTTTGGCTACTAACCTAGCCTTGTACCTTTCAATGGAGCCATCAGCTCTCCTCTTGATTTTATAAACCCATCTGCTATCTATCAGATTGATACCTTTCCTGGGTGGAACAAGGGTCCAAGTTTCATTCTTGAGAAGAGCAGAATGCTCTGCGTCCATGGCTAGTCTCCATTCCTTGTACTTGAATGCTTCTGCAAAAGAGCTTGGTTCTGTGGTAGGTGCAGACTGAGAGTGAGTTGTAGCCCCTGCAGCATACCTGATTGTTCCATCGTTAAACTCTCTAGGTTTAACTATGTTATCCTTCAGCCTGGTGCGCATTGGGTGGCTGGGCTGCTGTACTGAAGCTTGTTCAGATTCTGGTTCTTCTTCAGAATGTTCAGACAGTACTTGATCTGCCTCATGTTGTGAACCTGCATTTTCAGGAGTGCCTGCACTTAAATCATCGTCAGCAGTGTTAGTTGGTCCATGACCAGTAGGAGACTCACTTATTGCTGTGCCAGATGGAGATGCATGAGGTGGAGAGGCAGTATCTGAAGAGTGAGGGTCCTGGGAGTCTATTGTCGGATTTTGGTTAGTTAAGAAGTGTTCAGAATAATATATGTTGAATGGGAGGACAGTTGGCCGATGTTGTGATGTTTGAGCTGAGGACCTTTCTTGATCAGACAAGGACTCAAAAGGAAACACATTTTCATCAAATACTACATCACGAGAAATGTATATTCTTCCTGTTTGCTGATCTAGGCACTTGTACCCCTTGTGGTCTGAACTGTAGCCTACAAAGACACATTGCTTTGACCTGAAGCTCAATTTTCTAGGATTGTAGGCTCTCAAATTCGGCCAACAAGCACAACCGAAAACTTTTAGGAACTTATAGTCTGGTTGTGCATCAAGGAGACGAGATACAGGTGTATCATTGTCTATGACCCGGCTGGGCTGCCTATTGATCAGAAAACAGGCTGCTGAAAAAGCTTCATCCCAAAAACGGATAGGCATATGAGATTGGGCAAGGAGAGTGATGCCTGTCTCAACGATATGCCTATGTTTTCTCTCGACGAGCCCATTTTGCTGATGAGTGTGAGGGCTAGAGATGTGATGCCTTATGCCTAACTTGTCAAAGAATTTGTGGAGCCGGTGATACTCACCACCCCAGTCTGACTGTACTGTCAGTATTTTCTTGCCTAAGAGTCTCTCCACATGGCACTGGAATTTCATGAAAATGGACTCTACATCAGACTTATGTTTGAGGAAATAGACCCAAGTGAACCTGCTGTATTCATCAACAAAACTAACATAATATTTGTGGCCATTTACAGAAGTGAGAGCCGGTCCCCAGACATCTGTATGGACAAGCTCAAGAGGACTGTTTATGGAGTGAACAGAAGAATAAAATGGCAATTGATGAGCCTTGCCTTGTTGACATGCATCACACACAGCAGGCTCTTTATTGGAAATTACAGGAATATTGTTTCTAGCTAAGGCTTGATGAATAACAGCAGAAGTGGGATGTCCTAGACGTCGGTGCCACAAATCTTCAGTGTTTTTGGCAGTGAAGAAGGCTTGTCTGGAGAGTTTATTTGGGAAATGATAGAGTCCATTTGTGCAGCTTCCTCTAAGAAGAGTAGTCCTCGTTGCTCGGTCCTTGACAAGAAAATAAGTAGGATAAAACTCAACAAAGGCGTTGTTATCTGTGACAAGTTTATGAATGGACAAAAGATGACGATTTATATGTGGAACGTGCAGAACATTTTTCAGAGTCAAAGGGCGTTGTGCGGCGGCAACAATTGAATCTCCAATATGGGCAATGGACAAACTGCACGTTGGCGACTGCGCTGATCATTGCCGATGTACTGGCTCGCTTCGTCGTAGGCGCTCGAGGTCGTGTGTCGGTGGTCGGTTGCCCGATATCCGTCGACATACCGATTTGGATCACCGCGCATAGTCATTTGGTGGAAGGTCTGCGGCCTACAACTTTTGCATCATTGGCGACGTAGTTCTGGTCGAAGCGGTGGTAGCACCGTGACGCGTCATGGTTGTCGCGGAAGCGACCGACTTGTACAGTCCACCTTGGTCAGCTTCCTTGTGCGGCGTTTCTCCCTGCGCCGCGTCCTCCTGGGTTGCGGCCACCGCTATTTGCCCCGCCCGCGCTACGGCCACTACTCAGGGTTGAGTCCTGCTCACCTGGTTTTGCTTGTGGAGTGGAGTTGTTGTGCTCGAGCCTCAACTCGTGGTGAGCATGTGTGCATAGGCGTCGTTGGCGGTGATCACATCGTCGCGTCGTCAAAGGCGGTGACGGAGAATCAAACTCGGACCCGGCCCTTGCGCATATGCGATGAGTTCGTCATCTTGAGCCTCTTGCGATGGCGACGGCGGCATGTCGGCGAAACCGCTTCACTTTGCGGAAGTAGTTCGCGACACTTTCGGATCCTTCTTTTGGATGAAGTGGCCGAGTTGCATCCGTATCTTGCATAATGCGTGCACCCGGGAGCTTGCGCGACGGCGTTCGATGGCACACCGGACCTCACGCCGATGTTGCGATAACAACTTGTGCAAGCACGCCATCCGTAGAGAGGAAAGGATCGCTCATTACGATTGGTCTTGTTGATACGGAAGATTGAACTACGGGTTGGCGGCAGTGCTTGGAGCCCCATCGGCGTCGATTGAGAGTGGGCGCGGTTGTACCATGATCTTGCCGTCGATGTAGCCCATTAGCCCACGGCTTGCAGATGCGGGAGCAATTGTATCGTCCATAGCGAGGAAGTTATCGCCCGATCGACTTCCACTAATCATGTGGTGAAGGTGGGAATGTGACGGCGGCCTTGATCTGTGCGATTGCGCCCGCGACGGAGTTCGAGAGGGCGCCGCTGGTGCCCGACATGGCGACTACGCAGTGGATTGGATCGTGGGCTCTGATACCATGTAAAAGTTTGTGAAACAAACGTAATGGCCGAACTCACCGATCAACTTGGATCGCATTCATTATATATAGCCAAGAAGATTACACATGAGCCGATCATAACGACCACGTTCTATGGACGCGCGTGAGCTGAGGAACGCCCATGACGCGGTCTCTACCGAAACTAGCGCTAGGCCGTTTACAGCTGAATACACGCTACACCGTTACAACACTGAATTTTAACATGCAGCACATGTTGCAGTATGGTAATTTGCACTATGTAGTTCTCCTTTCATACAATTCAATACTTTTTTTTGTCATACCTTCTTCGAGTGTTATGTACTGATGTATGTCTGCAACTCTGAATGCGTGATGTATGCTGCATTTGTCATTCCT
Organism: Rhipidocladum racemiflorum; assembly: GCA_036346355.1. Lineage (NCBI taxonomy): Eukaryota > Viridiplantae > Streptophyta > Magnoliopsida > Poales > Poaceae > Rhipidocladum > Rhipidocladum racemiflorum. The sequence continues at coordinate 80,122,170 of CM070583.1, read as the reverse complement.
ATATCATTTGTCATTTCTTACTTTAATTATTATTTTCATGTGCATTTAAAATTTTCAATCATAGCTCCTACTTACCTTTTGTTGGAACGATATCAGATCTTCCCTTTTTTTGTGAATTTTTTCCTTTCTGGATGTGCTGATTAATTGTGCAGAATTATGACATCAGAGATGTTCATTTTTATAGTTTCTGTTTCTGCTTGATATATTTTTCATGCATTTCATTTGAGGTGGATGTATTTCTAGAATAATAGGAACATAGGATATATGTATCCCACAATATATCTACAGAACTTTCCAATGTTGAATAGGGTTGCTTATCAGCCTATTTGAGTTGTTAGTGGGTAAACGGGTATGCTTGCGGGCGGCAAGTATGGACGATGTTCTTCTCCCGCTACCATTCGCGGGTGTCCACGGAGGAGATCTCGGTTTGTGGGCACGGGTATGGGCGAGATCTCGGGTCATCCATAATGTTGTCCAATAGTCTATGCAAGAAAAAAAAAAGATCTTTTTTACATACACTCAGTTAAATTACCGGATTTGATTTCTGCTACCCTCCTTAATTTACTAGTAGTACATACACTACCGTGAAATTTGTCAAAAAAGGAGGCATCAGAAATTCATAATCATGCAAAAGCAATTCGATTCGTAGAGGTATAATCACAAAGTATACTACTGCTCGATCGATCGTCGAGCTCGATACATGCATGCCTAACCCGAGTAGAGGTATAATCACAAAGTATAGTACGGTAGCACGGTGTACACCGTCTGCACGACGGTGAGGACGAGCAGGAGGACGGCGGCCGCGGCGGACATGCTGGTCCATGGGTTGCTGAAGTAGTCGTGCGCGAGCACGGCGCGGTGCCTGTTCCAGCTGCGGCCGCAGTACGCTCTGACGTCGCGGAACAGGTCGGCGTAGTAGTTGTTCACCACGTCCGGCATGGGGCACAGCTCGCCCAGGTGCGCGTAGAACTCGGCCGTCTCCTCGTCCCCCTTCACGAACACCCCCGCGCGCTGCAGGATCTCCACGTCGCGCCGCCCGTCCGCCACCGACGCCATCAGCACCACGTAACTCATCAGCCGCTGCAGCTCCCACCGCCCCCGGCTCTGCTCGTAGGCAAGAAGGTTGGCGAACATGGCGCGGTTCGTGTAGCTCTCTACGGCGGGGATCTCGAGCACGCCGTCGCGGGGACGGAACGTCACGTCGACCAGGCTCCGCGGCGACTTTTTGGTCCGGAACGTGACCCCGGAGTCCTTCAGCTCCGACGCCGACGGCAGCAGCCACGGCATCCGCTCGTCCACCGGCTTCGCTATCCACTCGTCGAACGCCTCGTCCTCGTCCTTGAGCCCGACGGAATGGTCGTCCGGTGGCAAGAACCAGTGATAGTATAGGTGCAGCAGGTGGTGGATCTCGCCGTCCGGCGGCCGCGCCGTGGCGGCGTCCTGCGGGGTGTCAATGGTGAGGCACTTTGCGAGGATTTTGGTGACGAGGTAGTCGCGGCCGAGGCCACCGGTGGCGATGTCGTAGAAACGTTCGACGACGAAGAAGGGGAGCTGGTTCTCTAGGAGGAAGAGGTCGCTGTAGACGTTATGCATGGCCCATGCGGCGTCGATGAGCGCGTCGGCGGCGCGGTCTTCGCCCTTGAGGAAGAACTCGACGATGAAGCAGCCGTCGAGGAGGAGCATCTCGACGAAGTCGCGCGTGGGGAGCGGCACGGGCTCGGCGTACCGGCGGCGCGCGCGGGGCTCGAGGGCCCGCGCGGCGCGGGCGTAGGACGCGAGCGGCGCGTCGCGGTTGCGCGCGAGGAGGTCGCGGAGGTAGCGCCACTTGTGCTCCTCCATGGCGCGGAGGCGGGCGGCGCCGCGGTGGAAGGGGCCGACGGAGACCATCTGCGGCTCGTAGAGGTGGCGGTTGCGGTCGCGCATGGGCCCCGCCACGCGGAAGATGGTGAACGGCTCGCTCTCGTGCGGCTTCCCGGGGAGCGAGTCCAGGCGCCGCTGCATGCGCGCCGCCATCTCGTCGGCTTCGGCGTCGGTGCAAGCCTCCTCTTCCTCGCCGGCCGAGGAGCTGCTGCTCTCGTCCAGCCGGCGCTGCATAGACGCGGACAGTTCATCGTCCGCTTGCTCGTCCTCGTCGGCGTCGGCGACGGTGGAGTTCTCCTCGGCGTGTTTGTTGGTCACGACGTTGCCGCCCTCGTCGGCGTTGGAGTCCTCCTCCTTGGCATGTGGGCTGCCCACAACGGTGCTGCTCTTGCCGGCGATGGCGTCGTCGTGCGCCGTGGCGGCCGGAGGATGGTGTGTGGGATCCATTTGGGGAGGACACAATCGACGAAGCAGTTGAGGCGGGAATTGCGGTGAGGTGCCGTGCAACACCGCGCCAGTGGGGTTAAAACAAGCAAGGCAGCTGAACAGAATGCGTGGGAAAACCGGAGCCTCGTTATTAGACTAAAGGCCCTATTTGACAAAACAGGGCTCAACTATGAGTATATTAAATTGTTTAGGTTGATATTTTATTTACATTTTAAAATAAAAATATAAACTCAATTCACTTTATTTTAGCTACTAGATCCGTAGAGCTAGAGCTATAGGTATATTAAAAGTGTTTAGATGATCATCTTATTTACATTTTAAAATAAAAATATAAACTTAATACAAATTTTGGTCTACAAGTTTAATATCTGGATCTCTGCACATGAGCTAAAATCAGAACATTCTCCGTCTCTGGCAGGCTTCGTGAATCGTGATGGAAAAGAAAACTTCGACCGTTGACTAGTGATTGCCATGCCCGAATTTGTTTCAACTTTCAACGGAGTAGTTGAACGCCGCATTTGACTAAGCTTGGAGATTGAAACATTCAATAAAGGCTTCAAAGCATCAACTTCACCTTACACCTTAAGGAAGCGAGAATGGTTTACGTCTGTTTACAGCTGATGGACGATCATAATGAGGTGGAACCAGACACACCGGCCTGACCACAGCAATCCTGCCATGGCAGTGAACAGCGCAGACAGGGCAGAGGCAGCTGAATGCAATCGAGACAAGTAACTGAAATTTCAATTCGCTTGTGGGTTTGGTAAGCGAACAATTCTCAGTATGACCTCACGATAGTAGTGCAGAAGTAACTCGAATGTTATGTTATGTATCGGTAAGATGTTGACAAGGTGACATTTGAAAGGGAAACGAAAACGGGGGGAAGCGTAAGGGCGTCCAAGTGCTGTAGCATGTGTGTGTGCAAAATATTGCCTTGCCAGATTGCATCAGTACCAAAATACCGGTAACTGCTATGTTTACCCAATTGAATCCAATGGGCCACTGGAGGATGAAAAGGAATCCCGGTGCCTTTCGATAGTACGGCCGGTGACATTGCTGGTAACCAGATCATTCACTCCTGATCACCTTGGGGACCAACATGGCTGGGATATTTGGATGAAACATCGGACCAGGTGCTTTGGCCTTCTGTAAGCTGCTTCACCACAGATGCCACCTCGTCGATGCCCACCCGGACCTGCTCTTTGCTGTCCCTCTCTCGGACGGTCACGCTTGTTGCAGAATCGACTGTTATCGCAAAAGGAACACCGATCTCGTCTGTCCTTGCGTACCTCCTCCCAATAGAAATACCTGCAGAAAGCGAAAACCCAAATGTGAGCTTGAGTTTGCAAAGCCTGTAGTATTATGTGGTGTGGATTTGTACATGTCCCAATATCTGGTATTCAGGCGTCATTTTCCATCATCAATTTGCACAATATACTTCCAACTATGGTAAATATTGCTTTAAATTCCTCTAAGATGCTGATGTCATCTAAAAGCAACGGTTGGAGAAACTATTCTTGAGATTATTTAACACGTACCAGCCGTGTCAATAATATGTGAGATGCCTGCAGCTGTTAATGCTTTAGCAATCACTTTGGCAGCATCATCAAACTCTTGATTCTTTACCAGGGGGAAAACAGTGCACTTGATAGGAGCCACAATAGGAGGGAACCGGAAAACATTCAGCTGTTCCTCTTCTGATTTGCTAGGTCTTGTGTAGAAGGAATGTTCAAACAGACAGTAGATTATCCTCCCTATGCCAAATGAAGGTTCAATGACTGATGGGGTGAAGACTCGCTGGTGTTCCATCTTCTTTTCCATGCTGATCGCTACCATTTTCTTTGTAATCACCACATCCTTTCCAAGTGTGCAGACTTGGAAGTTTATCTCCCCCTTAGATTCCAATGCAGCCTTCATGTCCATCGCTTCCTTCTCACTCATGGCCTGTCAGTCCAATAACAACGTAAACAAAACAAAGTTGCCACTTCAATAGACACTAGTTATATGCCCGTGCGTTGCTACGAAAAACAAAATTGATAACGAAAAATAAAGATTAAAAATAAAAAAATACTATTTCATAAGATCAAACAAACAAAATTGATAACGAAAAATAAAGATTAAAAATAAAAAAATACTATTTCATAAGATCAAACATCTATCTTTAACGCTTCATTTCTTGCAAAAGCTGGCTAATTAAAGCAACGCTTCGTTTCTTGCGTAGGGCAATTAAGTAGGGCAATTAAGCAGGGCAATTAATGTGACGTGGGAAGAAACTCTCACTTTATATAGTAGAGATAAGAGAAGTTACAAACAAATATAATAAAGACAAGGCACAAGATGTTTTACCTCTAATGCTTCAACCACCATCTTTTGATTGCCCTTAAAAGCAAGCCCCAGATCCTTCTTTGAGGGTACTATAACAAGTTTCTGCAATTAAACATATCGGAAAAAAGTAAGCATATAAGCACATGTAAAACAAACATATTACTGCCAGAACTAATTGACATTATCTTAAAAGTACAAAGACAATGTCTATCTAGTATGTCATAAAATGGTTCTTGATCAAAACTCATAATATACTTCAACGGCCAAAATAAAACATTACTACTACCACAAATTATTCAATACATTATTAATGACTCCTACAAAGAATAATGAAGAATCAGATATTTTTCAGATACAACAGATATCGCACCTCAACCTCTCTAGGCTTGGAGAATTTTTCATGGGCAACAAGTGGAACACCGCTTTTCTCCTGTGAAATAGAAATCAGGCAAGAATGATCAACATTAGTTGCACACTCAAACACAACACAGTGGTCACTAAATATAATACTCCCTCCAGTCACAAATAGATGTCGTTTTGCACATCGACACAGTCCCCAAAATGCAACTTTGAGCATTAATTTATATGTAATATTCATAAAACCCAATAAAATTATAATATCACTGAAGTACTTTTCGAGACAAATTTATACATATGATTTTCATATATCAAATCTAAATATTTAAAAAGATATCGATAGTTAAAGTTTCCAAAGTTTGACTACACGCATTCCAAAATGACATGTATTTGTGACAGGAGGGAGTATGCAGTTAGTAAGTCTGTATGTGTAATTCACACATGAAATGAGCAACTTGAATTCCAATTGCAACATATCTGAAAGGCTAAAATTAATATCTGCAAAATTATTCAAGAGATGCTGTAGGCTTACAGAATGAGCTCGTAAGTCATATGCAGATCTGTCTGCAATGCCCACACACTCTATCCATCCATAAGAGCACTCAATCTCTGCATCCCAACAGTCAGCTGCATAGTGGGCCATCTCATTGGGTAGATGCTGCCGGAAGCGCAATCGGTCTTTATCAATTCCCAAATGTGTCAGGAAAAGATAGACCCTCCCAATGAAGTAACCAAGTGTCTCATTGTTAACAGTTCCCTGTAAGAAACAAAAGATACAAGTTTTAAAATTGAGCTCGGATAAAAACCACCTCTAACCCAAAAGAAGTGCAAAAAGGAACAATTCAACAAGAGACAAAATTAGCCACTAAGTCCAAACCTTTGAAACTGCTTCCCCAAGCTTCATTAACTTGGCTGACTCCCCAGAGAGTTGAAGCTCTCTCGGAAACATTAAAAACTCCAAATCAGCAATATCAGCAAATTTTGGATGTGATTTATCCTCAGGATCTACAAAATGCTCAATCTCTGCCAATGTAAATTCACGCACTCGTAGAAGACCTTGGCGCGGAGAGATCTGATTGAGAAGATGTATCATGGTGAGCAGATTTTTTTAAAAGAAAAAGAAAAACAACGGAGCATCATTTAAGCAAACTGTTATATAGTCAACAACTGCTCTTGGAAAGCGTATTTAACTTTGTAGTAACTAGTAAGTGCTAAATGTACGGTTTATATGAGCCTGCCTGCTAGCAAGTCTAAATTTCTCAAGAATATATATCTTAATGCAATACAAGGCTTTATAGAGTGGATTAGCACCGCATTTTATTAAATCAAGTTATGTTATTGCTATCTCAGTTATTCAAATCGATCGCATGAAGTGCAAATAAAGTACAAAGCATTGCACTTCATTTTTGCAATACAAAGAGCATCCATAATTCATTCAAAACCATGCTGCATTATACATTTTTAACAAAAACAAAACTAATCTAGATATCATACATTTTTAATTAAAAAAACGAGATTCACCATTTGATTAAGCTCAAGAACCAAACATTATGCCTTGAAGCATCAAGCATGACTAACTGAGCCACACTACAGTTGCTAACATGTAAATTATGTAACGAGTGAAATAGCACATTGAGAAGGCACTACCAGCAAATGAATTTACAGACGAGAGGTGCTTCTGTGCTTTCCCTCCTAATACAAGTTGCACAAATCTTGAAGCAAACGAAGGGGTAAGTAATCCTCATCTACCCTTCATTCATGCTTTAATAGTTGTGCAACTTTTAAAAAGAAGAGCACAGAAGCACCTCTCCTTACAGAAAAATATGAAAACACAGACCTCATTCCTGAAGGCTTGCCCGATCTGGGCTGCTGCAAATGGAAGCTTTTGTCCATTGTAATAGTACAAGTCCTTGAAGTTGACAAAAATACCCTGTGCAGTCTCCGGTCTCATATACCTATTTTTTCACACAACATTTTATGATGATTTGCCAGTCAACACAAAACAGCATTATGATGCACTAAATGTTAATCTTCTTACCCCAGGCTAAGACCAGTAGGGCCAATAGATGTCTGGAACATGAGATTGAATGGATAGGGATCAGAGAGTGTGTTTTTGGTATCAGGGGCAACAATGCCATATTCCTTAAGCTTTGCGCCGAGTTCCTCCGCTGGGAGGTCATCCAATACAGCCAGAACATGCTTAAACTCTGCAGCCTTCTCCGGGGACAAGGTGAGGTCCTTCTCAAGCTTCTCCTTGCAGAAATCTTTTAATAAGTGGTCAGCACGGTAGCATGTGCCTGTCTTCTCATCCTTAACCATGAGATCAGTAAACTTCTCGACATGGCCTGATGCCTTCAAGACAATCTCAGGTGTCACACTGGGGCAGTCAACCTCCAACATGTTCTCCTCCAAAACAAAATGCTGCAAAGAGAGGAAGTATTACGGTAATTAAAATAATATCAAAACAAAAATGGAAGAAAAGATAAGAAAGATACCACACTAATATCAAACACACAAAAGAACTAAAAATGTAGTCGCCATTCCACTTTAGATTAGCAAAATCACATCCAGACCCCTAATCTAGAACACAATCTTCACGAATGAAGGTTAAAGAATTTTACTTTTCCATTCCACAATTCACCAATCAGTACTCGTTAACTGGCACAAGAAACTTTTTGTCACAAATAAATTGCCACTTCTCCAGTGTAGAGTGCTATGGAGGCAGCAAATGGCACCTACTCCCATCAGCTCTTAAAAATCACACATGCATAATTGAGAAAACAAATGCTTTGTTCTAACACACATACATAATTGAGAAAACAAATGCTTTGCTCTAACAGAAACCGTTGAACAGCATCCAGATGCAAGTGTCCGTCAAAACTAGTTGTTTCAATGCCACTGGGCATGTCCAATGGTAGAGCCAACTACTGGCTATAAGAAAGCTCCATGTCACTTATAGCTAGCTTAAAGACAAGCTCTCCAATGGGTTGGCTATAACATATTCTCCAACATTAAATGTGGGTCCACATGTAATTGTCTTTTATTTTTCTTGGAAAACACTATAGCCTGGCTCTTAGTTAAGAGCCAGCTCTTGTCTCTCTCCTCTACTTCTCTCCTCCACATAAGCAAAAAGATGAGATGGACTCCTTATAGCCTGCTGACATGTCTCTATTGGGGATGCTCTTAAAGAACCCGCTGCTGTGGCTCTTTAATGAAACAGGGGCCACTATGTCCATATCTCCATATCTAGATGCCAGATGCAAGTTACATATCAAATCACCGGCAACAGTGCAACGAACAGCTAAAAAAACAAATCCATTCATTAAACCATATGCAATTTCATACACATGAACAGATAAAAGGAGCCTTCTGTCCGCATGAGAAGGCCACAATAACCCCAATGCAAGAGCAGTAAATCAGCACTACGCTCCCGTCAATTCGCAGCGACTACACACATCAACTAAGATGCAAACACGACCACCTTTAACCACCTACGCATCAAACAACTATGGGAAAAAAATCAAAACTTTCTTAGATGGCTCGCGGCCTCACCTGACGCCAAAAGGCGAGGACGTTGGCCTTAACGGCGCAGCCGGGTGGCCCGTAGTCGTAGAGCCCCGCGACGCCGCGGTATATCTTGAACGATGGGATGTAGAAGAGCTTCCGCTCGAGGGTGTTGACAACCGCCTGCCGCATCTCCTCCCGCGCGGCGCCGCCGCCGGAGCCGACGGCCGCCTGCAGCCGGCGCGCGGCGGCCCCCGCCTCCACCTTGAGCGCCTTCAGCGCCTCGACCGCGGCGTCGACGTCGGCCTTGGACGCGCCGGCGCCGGAGGCCTTGAGCGCCCGAACAGCCTCGGCCTGAGCGTCCACGGCGGCCTGCCTCTCGGCGAGCGCCCGGCGGAGCACGTCCTCCGACGGTGCGGCGGCCATGGAGGGGACGGTGGCGGTGTGGTGGCGGCGCGCGGCGGCGAGGCGTGGTGGGGCTAGGGTTGCGAGTGGGGTTCTGGGTTTAGGGGACCGGAAGAGGGAGGAAGCGATAAGCTGGGGATAGAATCGCATAAAGACCATCGATCCGGCCGCCGCGAGGAAAGCGGGACGCGCAAAGATCGATGTGATTGTGCATTTCTACCCTATGTTATTATTATTATTATTATTATTATTATTATTATTATTATTATTATTATTATTATTATTATTATTATTATTATTATTATTATTATTATTATTATTGTAATTGTAATTGTAATTGTTTGAAGAGACGTAGGCCCTGTTTAGTATGGCGGTAGCTTTTTTGATAAGTAACTTTTAACTAGACTACATGACTGAAGGGCCACACAGCTGAGCTAAAGATGTTTGATATTCGGCATCATGGCTTTTAGGTGTGATGCATATCGAAAATAGGGTGAGAGGGGTGGGGTTTGGAATACTTTTAGCATTCAGCTTCTCGTAGTATAGATGAGTTGCTTGCTTTTTGGCTTCCGCTTGCGGAAAAGCCAGTCGAGTTTATGGATTGGTTTCTAAGTAAAAGTCCAAGCAATGTTCGCATGAACAGATCAAACATAGCGGTAATTGGAGATCAAAGTTTTTTAAGAAGCATTTGTTTTTCTAACCCTATAAAATTCGTTTTTGGTAAAATTAGTCTTCTTTCGTTCGAATTTATAAAACTAGCCCCTTTGGTGAGTTTGGACGGCATGACAAGCGACACGAGTCACCTGTTGTGACAGGGGAGCTCGACAAAAAGCTACTGAGCAAGAGGAGCTCAGTGGGAATATCTTCCACTCGGGAGCCATCTACTGGTTAATCAATAGATAAAATAATAATTTAATTAATTAGTGATTTTAATTAAATGATTAATTAAGTAATATGATTAAATTAGTGGTTAATTAGTAGATTTGATTCCTACCGAGGAAGGGTAGCTCGGCAGAAATCTTGGCACGACAATCAATTTGCCGAGCTCTCTGAGCGCGGGAGGTGACTCGTGGGGGCTAAATATACAGATGATTTCGGAGGGAGCTATATTTGAGAGAGAAAAACATCTTTGCAGCTAAAAAGGTAAAAAAAAAAAACAATTTTAAGGGGTTGATCAATTGATCAAGTAGGATCAACCCCGTAGGAAGTATTTTCCAGGGATTGGGGTGTATTATCTCTATTTCACTTTAAAACACTACCCAAATGTGATCGAGCCTCGGCTCGATTGGCTGGGTCGAGCAGCGCTCGTCCAACCCGCCTGCGTTCTAGCGCAGCTCGACACGGGCACGCGTGTGTGGAGGTGGGGGCGTGTGTGGGGTGCATGTGTGTTTGTAGCCCGCCTGTTGTTTCTCTCCTTTTTACAGGAATGCTAGAGCTCCTAGACAATTAAAAAAAAAACACTACCCAAATTTAAATTCGTCGTAAAAACAAGATGTATATGGTATGACGTGTTAGTTCTTTTCCTTGTTAATTTCATTCTCCTTCGTTAGCCTATTGCCGTCATAAAATCACTAGAATGACACCCTCTCAAGCTTAACTAGCCTCTCTCTTTTTTAATCTAAATGCCTGTGCCACGTGAAAATGCATCCCACAAAATGCGGTGGGTAGATTAGAATGCGTGCATATCAAAGGGAGTATGCTGGAAACGCCTGTACGCTAACGGAGTATTACCGAGAACCAGAGCACCGGAAACGACAGCGAAGACACGATCTAACAGCATCCCCTCGAAGGGATTTCCCTTCATTCCATTCCCTTCTTTATTCCTTTCCCCACTTTCATTCTCTTTATTTCCTATCATCTCCAACAGCATCCCCTCGAAGGGATTTCTCTCTGGGATTGGAGAGAGAATCCCTTTCTATAGAGATTCACTGTACAAATCCCTTCTGAAGGGAATCGTGAAAGGAATCCGTTGAAGCATTTAGGATCTGTTCGCGAAGGGATTTGAAGAGGAGGGGAAGCCAATGGAGATAGTCTAAGACCATCTCCAACCATATTCCCTTCATTTCATTCCCTTCCCTGTTCCCTTCCCCATTCCCATTCCTTTTATTTCCACTCATCTCCAACAGATTCCCTTTAAAGGGAATTGTATAGAAAGAGAGAGAATCCCTTCCCGAAGGGAATGGGAGAGAGAATCCTGCGAAGGGAATGAAGGGAATCTTGAAATAGGCTGAATTAATCCTTCGCGAATGAGGAAGGGGAGGGGAATGGGTTGGAGATGGTCTAACGCCGGCGTCAATCTTCGTCTCCTGGTACTCCTGGTAGGGCTTTGCAGGGGCATGATCCAACACGTAGCAATGTGGCCGGTGTCCCGAGGCTGTTTCCGGAAGAACGATGGCGTGCTGCGGGGGGTGCGATGTGACACAGGCAGCGACAGACAGTGGTCGCCGTCGCCGGGAATAAAACTCTGGACACGAGTGGACACGAGTGCTGCGCTAGTGGGATCTGATCTGATCCGATCCGGTCCGACTGGACGGCTTCCTCTTTCCCCTCTTTGGTGCCCTGCCGGGATGCGGGATGCACAGCGCAACGTCGATCCAAGGTTTTAAATTTAGTCCTCCGTGTATATCTCGGATATGGTCGAAATTCGAAATTTCGGTGAGATTTTAGAATTTTAAATAAAATCCGGACGAAATCTAAACATCGAATTTAAAAACCGGTCATTTTTCAACCGGGAAATCCGAGATTTCGACCGAAATTATCGAGATTCCGTTCAAATTAAAATGACTGAAAAATAATAAAAAAAACTTGTCAAAGTTTTTTGAAATTTGTTGTTATCGAGATTTCGTTCGAATTGAAATGACCAAAAAATAATTAAAAACTTGTCAAAAAAAATTGAATTTTTTCGTGGATGGTCTTGACCCAAATTCCAATCAAATCTGGTAAAAAAATCTGAAATTTCGGCAAAATTTTGAACCATGCGCCTATCTATCTCTAATACTAGCAGCAGAAGTAGATTTTTTTAGGGGTGTATATTTTACACATACAATTCTGTAGTCTCTTACATTTATTTCGTAACATCATAAATCTAACAAATATATTTGAAATTTGCTAAAATCACAATATATGTAATTCTAAGGTATTTGAATCCTAAACCACCAAAATTAGAACCAATTCAATAAATAAATTTGATATATCAAAAAGATAATCTTGTACCATTTTTCGAAATTTTGGAGATGCCAAATATGCCCCGACACCCTTGGTACCACCCCTGTGTGATACTACTAAGATCATCCATGTATGTATGATGTGATGTCCTAGGCTACGGACATTTGCAATGGCGTTTCTAAGGTTGTTTCTTAGTATGCCAATTCAGATAGAAAAGTGACGTGGAAGAAAACTAATACGGAGAGAGAAGAATATCGTTTCTTCATTATGAAAACGGTTTCTATGCTGCTCCCGGGCGCTAGAAACGCAAGAAAACTGCATTGTGATACCCTTATTGTTTCTAAACCTCTAAAGCAAATTAAACCAACCTGTAATGTTAATTAATGTTAGAAACATTACATATAAACCATGAATTGGGGTTATTGTTTCTAAACCTTCATTTAATACACACTCTCTCCTCTAAGAAACCATGTAAAGAAACTTTTGCATTGAAAATGCTAGCACCTCTTTGAAATAAATGGTAGATGCATGGGGATAAGTCGTGTAGGTCCAATGGGAATTGGACAGTAGTGAATAAATGGTTCAGATCTTTTAAATATGTATGCTATAGTACTATTATAATACAAAATTGCTACAGTACCTTGGTGCAATTTTCCGGATCGGTCTGGACTACCGCTTTTCGATCCAACAGCGCGTAGTCTCTCATTGGATCTGTTTCCGATGCATGGATGAGGTTACAAATTTCCTTCAAATTTAAACTAAATCTTAGGCAAATCGTGAGTTAGTAATAAAGATGATCCCGTGGTTTGTCAATGGGTAAATCACGACTGTACATGCAGGTACTCAGAAGTCGGAATACTCGTATTCTGATCTGATAGTTCGCTGTATTCAGTGGTCGACTGCAGCACATTGTAAATTCATTGTGTAGTACATACTTCGTAGTGAGAGAATCCATGGTCAGCATTGTACTGTGACTGGCTGACTGCACTAATTGCTAGCAAGCTCTTCAAGTCAAGGATGACAAAAAACCTTGTAATATCACCAGCTGCCGTACGTACGATACGAACTTGATGGTGCACGCCCTTAGGTCTTTTTTTTTTCAAAGCTATCATGTCACAAACCCACTTGATTATCGGGGCATTTGATCATTTGCCCTGAAGTTGATGGACGTTTGATCATTTACCCAAAGTTGATAGCCATTTGATTATTTGCCCTACGATGTTTCACTGACATGTGGCCCTAGGACCCGCATGTCAATGAGACATCGTAGGGCAAATGATCAAATACTCAACAACTTTGGGTAAATGATCAAACGTCCATGAACTTCAGGGCAAATCATCAAATTTTCCCTTGATTATCATAGATCGACACCAACACAAGAGGTCGATTGCAAACCAAACACAAGATACAAGGCACTTGAATATACAACTTGAGGGAATTGGAAGCAAGGACTAGGAAGAAGCAGAGGATGGGAAATCAGAGAAAGGGAATTTGGGGGAGAAATAGCCTGAGGCTAGCGCCGTTCCGTTCGTTCCCTTTTTCTGTCTGCTTCTCCTCCTTATCAATTGTCATACCCTGGATCAACATGGGTCACTACAAGCTAATGGGCCTATGTTGCTTGCCGAACCCAAACCCAATTTCACTTATGGGCAAGCACATGACATATCCTCGTCACGTTTAAATTTAGGTGTACTATATATTTTTAGATAGATGTTTGATTCGTTACTGCATTTTTTAGTTTCATATCTCATGCGCTATAGGCTCAGCCTTTTACTAAATTTTGACGTACTTGTAATGTTGAATTCTGTTATACCATAAAAAATATGACAAACCACACTTACCTAATTCTAGTCATGACAAAATTGATTTAAAACCAAACATAAGACGGACACAAATTAAAAGCTAAGAGGACAACTTCCCTCTCTCTCTTTTTTTTTTTTGAAGACTTGTCATAGCAGAGAGAGGCACTCGCGAGTAGACTGATAAAAGATATTCGACAGACTTGCAACACAGAAAATGTCACGTGAAACGGTTCAATTTGAATATGAATTTGAAAAAGAATTCTGGCGTAGCCATTTTGACTAGGGTCTTAAGGATTCGGATCCTTTGCCTCTGCTACTCAAAATGCACGCTGCATTTTGATCTGGTAGAATTAAAAAAAAATTGGAAAAAAATATCAAATTGCTACAGTATTTTCGAAAATACCTACAAGATATGAATTTCAATCAAAATATCCAAAATTTCTATGAAATTTACCAAAATCTTGAATACTGTAGCAACTAATTTTCCCTATAAATTTTTTTTTATTCCAACAGGTCAAAATGCACCGTGCATTTTGAGTAGCAAACGCTGAGGATCTGAATCCGGATCTCAATGGAGACAATCACAGGAAGGACAGAACCCTGGCAAAATAAAAAGAAAAATAAAAGTATGTACTCCTAACGTACAGCTTGTGTGCCCGGTGCAATAATCTCGCATGACGTCTGTGCTTACGCACGCGCCTTAATTCCCAACGGGATCGCTACTGTGGAAGTGGAGCTATATAGTCAGTGTACCCAGATAAACACTGTACGTACTAACCCTCTTGACCACGAAAACATATCTTTCGTTCGGTATTCGCATAATAAAAAATTCGAAACTTCAGTTACCAATACATTTAAAATATTTACATCAGACACATCAAACTTACACGTGCAGGTTTAAAATATTACAATTTTCACAGGTTTATGAACACACTACAGGAAAAATTAATAGTTAAGAGTTACTCCATCCAGTTTGATAATAGATGTCGTTTTGGACATAGCGATGGTCAAACTTCTAAAACTTTGACTATTGATATATTTTTAAATATTTAAATTAGATATATGAAAAATATATGTGTAGATTTGTCTCGAGAAGTACTTTCATAATATTATAATTTTATTGGGTTTTATAAATATATTATAATAAAAATTAGCGGTCAAAGTTGTGTTTTGAAAACTGTGTCGATGTCCAAAACGACATCTATTATCAAACTGGAGGGAGTACGTTTTAGACAGCGACCTTGCTGATATCCAAAACTAAAAGTAACAGTGACTGATGGGAGTAGCCAGCTACAGGGGCGTAGCCAAGGATTGGCACGGTTGGGCCATGGCCCAACCAATGCCGACCAGGCCCCCCCGAGTATTCTTCATATCCCCCTGTTTCTTGAGAGCTGTACAGCGCACAAAACAGAAGAAAAAAAAAGAAAGGACCGATATGTTCTCCAAAGTGGATGAAAATGATATAATCAAGACTTTCATAGCTATTAGAAGGCATAAGCCCGACAAGAAGAAGTAGCATGGTAATATTCAAAACCTTATTATTATCTTCGTATATATTTAGCTTTTGATACATTTTATGTTTATATATTGCCTTGTTACTTTTTTTTTTCAAATTGAACCAACCTTCTCTAAAATCTTAGCTACGCCACTAGCCAGCTAGCTAGCATGCCTTGCCTACAGTGGCGTCGTCAGCACATTTGCACGCCTTTTAATTTAGGTGTAGCGCGTGTACAGGCACAGACGATCGGCGACCGATACGCCGTGCGACGTGCGACAGGCACGCACAGACGAGGCGATGAGAATATGATCGGTCTTGGAGGATACGCACGTCGAGCTGGCCACGCAGCATGCAGGTACGCACAGATGGGGATGAGAATATGATCGGGTCCAGGATACGCACGTCAAACTGGCCAGGCAGGTAGCTTTTACTTTTACTATGTTTTAGGATTTTTTTTTTCTCCTTCAATCAATCAATCAATATATATAATAAATTATTCTTTATTAGGAGATCACTTGTTGCTTTTGGGTGTGTAGCATAAATGGTCTTAGGAATAACCAAAATATAGAGACATAGAAGAGAAAGATAGTAAAAAGATATTCCGAAATTATAAAATGATATGTATTTAAAAAAATTTAAAAGCCAAAATAATACTCCCTCTGTCTCACAAAGAATGTATTTCTAGTGTTCAAAATTTGTCCCACAAAGGGTGTATCTTTAGTCCGCAGGGCCCATCCAAAGTCCATTAATTCTCATAACTCCACTTCAAGATTTGAATTTTTTTTTTTTGCTCCTTTGCATGCTTAGTGACTTGGCATAGAGTAATATCCCACTAATTTTCTGCATGCAGGGCTGTAAATATATGCATGCACATTTAAGTGTCAGTGGAAACCAAAGCACCAGCAGGCTTATGCATGGAGTAATAAGGGTCACATTAATCATTTACTTTGCACACTAATCTGTCTTTAAAAAAAAATAGACTCTTTATGAGACGGAGGGAGTATGTATTTAAACAGAGTGAGTAGAGCTCAACAAGCTTAGCTATGACTTGCCACGCACGCACGCACGGCAATTCTCAAGTCTATATATCTTGGTGTGTGTATCCACAGATCGTACAGCACCTCAACTTGCATGGGTTGAAGACTTGAAGCTAGTGTGCGATCGGTACAGTCTTAGCTTTGACCAAACAATTAATCCACTTCAGCCGACTGCAACCGCACGCTGATCTGCGATGCCACCCTCCACCTCGAGGTTGTTAATTTACTAAAACTAGTTGATCTTGCTTGCAAATTAATATTGATTTGACGTCGTTTGGGTTTCCCCGTACAGAATTTTTTTTCCAAAAAAAAATAAAAAATGCTCATGCACTAACGCTACGTATATCGCAAGGCAGTGGTGTTACAAAGATGAATATTATATGTACAATCTACTTAGGAATTAATTAATGGAGAGAGCTACAAGTTCTATTGTTCTATATACATCATCTAGCGTGCTACTAACACATTTCCCTGCAGTTTTTTTTTCTCCCTTTTCTTTTTCTTCCATTTTTTTTAAATAAAATGCCTAGCTAGCTGCTAGTGGCTAGGGCCTGCACTTCTTCTCTCCTGATCACGGCGGTCCTCCGACGGCGGCGGCGGCCCCTCGTCGCGCTCGCGCACAGTCGACGTTGACGATTGCCCTGTCATCAATCTGCCAGCGACGGCATGCAGGTCCACGCCGCCGCTCTGCGGCATGTGCATTGACGATTGCCCTGTCATCAATCCGCCAGCGACGGCATGCAGGTCCGCGTCGCCGCTCTGCAGTATGTGCGCGTACCGGCGGAGGTCCGGGAACCCCTCCTGAGCGGCGGCCGCCGGCCTGGTGCTCTGCGGATGGGCGGCGGCGCGTGGCCAACGTGGCGGCGTGTACGACGTCGACGTCGCAGCTGGTTGGCGATGGAGCTGTTGTTGGATACTGCGGGCGTCCTCGGGGAAGTTGAGCTTGGCCTTGGAGCCCTTGAAGCGGACGGCGGCGGCGTCGTAGGCGCGGGCGGCGCCCACGGCCGTGTCGAAGGTGCCGAGCCACACGCGCCGCGCCATCACGGGGTCGCGGATCTCCGCAGCCCACTTGCCCCACGGCCGCTGCCGCACTCCGCGGTACCGCGGCCGCTCGGCGCCTTGCTGCTGCTGCTGCTGCTCCTCCTCCAACGCCGTCGCCGCCGCCGCCGTCGTCAGAGGAACGCTTTGTTGGTGCATCACTGAATGAATCCATTGTTCATGCATGCATGGTATTATACACGACGTCATGATATACAATGAGAAATACATATATATCGTTTATCTGCAGGTAATTAACATACGACGTGCTTCGTACGTTCGTTTACTTCAGCTAGCTAGCTTGTTACTTTTGAAACCAGCGCTTTTCTAACCACCGTGTGTGCCTACCACCAAAACACCGACAGATCGTATGATCTTCTACCCCACAGGTGTTGGCGTGTTGCCGAGTTAGGGCAGAGCGGCATGAACTCGCTGCCCTCGAGCACCGCAGCAGCGGGTCCTCCTGCCGCCATTGAGCGGCAGCGTCACGCTTCCACGGTAGGTAGGGAGAGAACTATTTTTACAATTAGTACAGGTGTATATTTAAGTATATTTAAGGGGAAAAAATGGTACAAGGGTCTGGAAAATCACAGGCTTCGTTTGTGTTTGATAGTTACCGAAGAGGGATGCAGTAATATCTTTGCAGGCTTATATTATTAGATGATCTATCTCGTTAAGACAGTGGAGCGATTGAATTGATCGTAAATGCCATTTTCTTTTCTTTTATCTTCATTTTTGTGCTGCCTTACCTGGACAGAGTCACGCAGAGAAGAGATGGCGAGAGAGGCAGCCAGGTCGAATTATCAAGACTACCAGAGAGCATAAAGATTTCAAGAAGGAAGAAAAGTGCACTAGCATGTAGTAGTACTACACAAGCCTTGCGTAGCAGTACACTAGTACGTACCCTGCTGGCCGAACATGGTTGCCCTTGCCACAGCCCCTGGCTGCGCCGCACCACCCACCACCGCCGGCGGCTGCGCTGCCGTCGAGCTGATGACGTGCGTGAGCGCCGCCACCATGATGGCGAGCTCGTCGTCCGGGTGCACCGCGGGGTTGAACACATCGCCGTCGCCGCCTCTACCTCCTTGCGCTTCAGCCGCGGCGCAGTCATGATCCTGATGGGGAGACGACGCCCTCCTGCGACGACGATGCCCTGGAGTATCTCCTAGACGATCCACCCTTGTTTGTCTTGTGCAGCACAAACTTCACCCCATACAAAGACAAATCCCATATGCTTATGTGTCGGTCTGATAGCCGTGTGCCTAAAGTTTAAGGTGAAGTGCAGGGGGCGAGAAGTGATAAGGATGGGACCGAAGTCACTGAACCAATCAACAAATAAGTGGGCTACTGGTTCCAGAAGCTACCCTTCATATATAACCAACCACCTCACGAGTCATGCCAATGGTACGAATTTGTATATTAATTTTTTTTTTAAAAAAATAATTATATAAAAAATATATCTATGTCATTATTCATTTTAATTGACAACGTCTGTCTACTTTATCACTTATTAAATCGATCGAAATATTATTTTATCGACAAGTCAAAAGTTACTGAATTTCATTCCGCGACAGGAATCATCACTTCTGTCGCCAAATGAATCAGCGATAAAGTTTCTATCGCCAATTGAAATGGCGACATAGATATATTTTAAAAAATTTCAGGGTATTATTTTGGTAAAATTATTTTAAAAAATGTATTATTTATTCCCAGTGGTACCGTGTTATTGTTACTAGAAAGCTAATTGTACCGTACGTACGACTGTCTTCATAGTGGAACTTTGACCCTTAATTCTTTTTATGATATATTGCTAATAACTGCAAAATCATAGTCATATAATAGTACTTTTTAACATAAATCTAATCGTAGCACTGTTTATCATGGGCTAATTGTTGATCAACCGTCACATAGTTAAATTAGACAGCTTCTAAAAATCGGAGGAGCAAAAGAATTATGCACTCCATTCATAAATATATAACGTTTTAGAAAGCATACAATCAAACCTTATCTTTCGGAACAAGAGATCAATTTCCATTACTCATCCGGTGTCTGGTTAATCTATGTACGCCATTGTCTACTCACCGAGCATGCAATCAAAGTAGTAATTTTTTTTCATAATATAATAATTTTACATTTTTAATGAACATATTCACATTAAAAAGTAGTGGTAGTAATATCCAAAACGTCCATCGTTCCTTGGTACTTTAACCAAAGAACGTTCCAAGTTCTTTGACAAAGGAGTCGTATCTCCGCTAATATATACTCCATCTAGTTTGATAATAGATGTCGTTTTGGACATAGTGATGGTCAAACTTCTAAAACTTTGACTATCGATATATTTTTAAATATTTAAATTGGATATATAAAAATTATATGTGTAGACTTGTCTCGAGAAGTACTTTCATAATATTATAATTTTATTGGGTTTTATAAATATATTATAATAAAAATTAGCGGTCAAAGTTGTGTTTTGAAGACCGTGTCGATGTCCAAAACGACATCTATTATCAAACTGGAGGGAGTATGGAGCAATTGTACTCGGGTCTATAAATATTCTTCTTATCTCCACTTGCTTAATTCCCTTTGTTTTTGCGTGTGTTCGAACTTTGTATATTGTACTGAAAAACAATGTACTCAGGAAAATAAAAAGAATGTGCCGTCTTAATTTCTTCTCCTTTTATCAGCGTGTTTGTATAACATATACATACATGTGTGTGTATACACACACACATACATACATACATACATACACACACCCCAAGCTATAGGCCCATAGCTAGCTAAGTTGGCCTAAGTTGGCCTCTTGATCTCCAAAAAAGATTCAGCAATTTGCCCTGCTTTACACTTAACGAATCACTTCAAATCTCATGTTTCCTTGTTAACGTTTTCTGATTGCAGGCAAGATAAGATTTCATACTACTAATTAGGCAGACCCAGCAAAGCTAGGATGAAGTTTCTGCACGTCTTCCTGGGTTGAAGTTATTGACTTTAAAGTACTCCGGGTTCACACTCCAGGTCAAAATATTTAACGGCTTGCTTTTCTCTAGAGCTGGAAGAGAGGTAATATGTCTCAAAACCGATTCAGGAAAGCTCCTCTCAAAGGAAAGAAAGAAAAGGATTCAGCACGGTACCTGTTTCATGAATAGCTTCACCGAATGAGAATGGTCATTGGCCATTTACCCTTCATTTCATTCGAGTGGCAGTCTACAGCCCACATATGCTCAGCTACGACCAATGAATCTTCCGATTAATCAAAGCCTAGTGGCCGTGATGGAAAACAGGAGGCAGCCACTAGCCCCATAGGTTAGTACTCCCTTCGTCCATGTTTACAGAGCATTGTTCTCTTAGGGTGTGTTTGGTTGCATGTACTAAGTGGTACATGTATGAGATGGTTCAAGAAAAAGCTCATCCATGCGTTTGATTGGTTGAATGAAACCATCCCATCCTGGACCAAGTGGTACAATTTTGAGGAATATTCCCTCTAGATGCTGAACCATCTCGTTCACCCAAAATAATGGAACCAAATGGTACAGGACCATCCCATCCCACGAACCAAACGCACCCTTAACACATAGACCAAGGGGAATATTGAAATCGACTAGACTATCCCTAATTATTATATCTAGACACTATATTCAATAGATGCATGTAGAGAATATCAAGTAAATATGAATATTTATTAGGGACACAAAGAAAACATTACAGTAGTTTGCATTGGAACATGAAATACACGTTATATTTATAGACAAGGCCATTGAAAAAATACGCTCTATGAACCTAGACGGAGGGGGTAGTATCTTACATAAACTTGGAGTAATGACCAGCGTTATGAAAAACGGTATGCGTTCGATGGACGGGTGTGGCACCGCTAAGCGATTAATCGCAATACGGCCGATTAATCAGAATTTAATGAACGATTATGAGTTTTGATTAATATATTTAGTTACATTTAGAATTAATTAGAAATATTTTAGTTACCCAAAGTTATTGTAAATTATTACTCTACAAAACATGTTTTAGATTTCATGGTTTATACTTCACCAAAAAGGTACATACTATGAGCACTACAACAGTGTTATAAACTAATTTATCGTACTTAATGCATAAAAACAAGCTATTTTCGTGATTAAACAAGAAAAGATGGATGATTAATTGGAAAACAAAAGAATTAATCGGATTATGCTGTTAATTAATCATTCGAATGTATTAATTGCACTCCAAGTAAACTATTCGTGGCGATTCAGTCACCATCATCGATTAATCAGCCGACTAATTGGTTGAGTCGGCCGTTTTTCACAATATTGGTAATGACGAATATGACCCATGTAACTGGAAGTCTTGCTTACTGTTTTCATATCCCGTGGATGATTGACATCACCGGCGTACACAAAGTTATTGTAAATTATTACTCTACAAAACACGTTTTATATTTCATTGTTTATACTTCATCCAAAAGGTACATACCATTAACACTATGACACAATATTATAAAGTAATTTATTGCACTTAGTAAATAAAAATAAGCTCTTTTCGTGATTAAACAGGAAAAATGGTTGATTAATCGGAAAACGGCTGATTACTCGGATTATGCGGCCAATAAAGCGTTCGAATGCGTTAATTACACTCTGATTAAACTATTCGTGGTGGTTTAGTCACTGTCGCCGACTAATCGGTAGAGTCGGCCGTTTTTCACAACAGTGGTAATGACGACTACGACCCATGCAATTGGAAGTCTTGTTTGCTGTTTTCATAGCCCGTGGATGATTGACGTACACAAAACTCATTGGTATGGCATGCATCATGCGTACCTTTGGGAGTGTCTTGTTAAACATAAATCTCATTGACTTGAATCGACAGTTGTTGGGATCTGATTCTCCTTTTAGAAACCAAAATGACTTGGTCATCAAGAACCAAACAACTCCCTAGTCAAGAAATAACGAACAAAAGAAAAGCTCCCATATCCAACAGACAACATTTGATAAATAAGCACATAGACATTGTAGTATGGAATAATTATCCAGCTTTCTGTCAGTTCCGGACAACAGTCCCTCAACCAAATCAGTTACTATAATGTAATGCCTAGTGACAGATGAGCTCAATCACGAGTCACTACTTCACCACTGGCACTCACCAGCAGCTACTTCCTGAAAACTACAGAATATTTCCAGCAAGTACATATACCCCCTGAATTTTTTTCTACCCTATTGTTGGCTGCCGAGGAATTATAAATTCAACCTATATATACCCCTGAGGCCTGAACTGTTAACATTCTAGGTATTTTCAATTGCAAAATGACATCAGAATGATTATCTAGGTCTCCAGGTCACTAATCTTAACATATAATCAAGATGAGGGTAAATTGAAAGTAAGTTTACATGTGCATCAGTACATGTCTGTGCTACTATTTGAACTCACCTGAAAACAGTATTCAGGAGAAGCAGAAGGCCAGGCCATGATGCATCTTTCCGAGTGCCAGCTGACCTCCTGTGAACTCAGCAGCTGTGCAGTTCGTGAAAGCCCATCTGATCAAAAGTTTCTTCTCAAGCCCAAGCATTACTCTCATTGCAGACACAACTCACCATATTTACACATTCTCGGTGACACATGCTACTGAGCAAAACATGGCAGTCTAGAGTAACGTTTGTGTCCCATGTGCTCATCTGTGCTACAATTTGAACTCACAGAAGCAGTGCTCAGGCAGAGCCGATCCTCTCCCCATGATATATTCCTCTCGATGTGCATCCCACATAGCCTTAGCCAGTTGGTCCCCTGCCAATCCAGCAGCAGTGTAGTTTGCAAAAGCCCTTCTACTCAAGACCAGTGTCTTCTGGAGCCCTTGCATTGTTCTCATCACAGTTACCATCTTATCCATATTTCCAAAGAATGTGGCAACATAAGCATCACTGTTGACTGAAACATAATAGTCAAGAGCAGCTTTTGTGTTTCCATGCATGCTCTCAAAATCTTCATGGGTCAGCAGAGACGACTTAGTGTATATATTTTTGTAAACGGAAGTGAAGCCCTCAAGTTCCATTAGCCCATCGCCAGCAGCTAAATAAATGTTTGTGTTTGTAGGAATGCCTAAT
The DNA here is from genome assembly GCA_036346355.1 of Rhipidocladum racemiflorum. Lineage (NCBI taxonomy): Eukaryota > Viridiplantae > Streptophyta > Magnoliopsida > Poales > Poaceae > Rhipidocladum > Rhipidocladum racemiflorum. The sequence goes on along the minus strand of CM070583.1, from coordinate 80,098,646 downwards.
GCTATGAGGATAAATGCTGTTTCACTTGGTGTAAGAGGGCACTTGCCACGGTTCCTCCACAGACGGGCAGCATCACCAGTCAATGCCTTCCTATCCTCCCCACGTGCAGCTTCAATTGCATCCAGTGATTTGGAAGAAAGGCCAGTGTATACACATCGACTGTAGGCAACCATATCTGGTTCAAATCTCAGGTGAAGAGATAGGAAAGGTTTTGGTATGGCTTGAAGAAGCTCAATAGCTTTGGCTTCCACCTTCTTATTCAACCGGAGTGCATTGTAGCAACCTTGGCAGTAAGCAGCTTTGGCATATGAAGGATTTCTGAGAAATGCAGGCAAATACATTAGTATGGTGCAGAGGTAGTACCAAAATCACCAATTCTTACTCCAAAGTTCCAGACATTTGTTAAAAGAGAGAGAGCCCCCCCAGGGTAATTACGATAACAAATAGATTGGAATCAATAACATATCTAATAGTCCGGAACAGGACCATTGGCACAATTATGAAAGAATAGAAGAGTTAACCATACAAGTTTTAGGTACATACATAAAGTGAGACTAACTATACAATCATTGCCACAGTCAGGAAGAGCTGACCATACAGTTTTAGGTACATGCATAAACTACACTAACTTAGATTATACTACCAGTTATGTTAATTAATGCCTTTGTCTCACTCAATCTGCTTCTTATGGATCATACTTGTGCCAAAAAAAGGGATAGATGACAATCGTTATGGGTGTAACTAAATGTAAATCTACCAGTATGCCACATATCACAAAGTAGACAAATGGAATATACGATTAGGTAAGTTGAAGTGGTTGCTGCTATGTAAAGAAGTCATGTAACCACCAAATCACAGGTACACAAATTCTTGCATTACATGGATAGGCACGTCAATTAAACAAAGTTATCTTGCCAGAATATAGTGTATTAGTGTCTGCAACCCAATTAATCGAGATCAGAATCATTGTAAAAAGATGGGGAAACTGCAAAGATACGGAGAGCACTACTTTGTTTGACACCATTTTGTGCAATTGGGGAAAAGCAAGCCAACATGCCAACTTCGAAGTTTGATAAATATGTTCACTACTAGTGTAGTACCAATGAAAGCAACAAAGAACCGCATCCATAAAAGGCGGTGATTTGCATGGTCAGATCGCATCAGACATCAACATCTAAACATATATAATAGGGCCAGTACATATGATTTTCAACACTGCTTGATGGTACTAAGCCTCATGTATGCCAACTTAAGAAAGCAGTCATTGACACCATGAATCTACTTAACACAATGGGCTCTTACTACTGCAATATTTACTTCTTATATATTATAATGCATGCCTTACAAGGATACTGGAATTTTAGTCCTAATCACCAGCCTTATCCTATCCATTCTTTATAATACACTGAAACGTCAAGAGCAAATATGATTCAAGGCATCTTGCATGAACATTGAACAACATAACTTGGGGAACAAACTACTTGGAAGCATGATCAAGAGAATTGGTATTATGGAAATGGACATCGCATTCCAGGGATATACTTGATGATTGAGCAATACCTATCTCTTCTTTGGCTCATAGCAGGTGTCAGTGAAACATAGTGATGCTCCAAGAGAGCCGGAAGCACTGTTTCCACATAATCAAAATGTCCTTTCCGTTTGCTGCAGTCAACCTTAAATGGATCTTTCGATGCTATCTCCTCAGGCATGTCCTTCACAATTTCCACATAACCTCTAGTCTGCTCAATGAAGTAATCAACATCAAAAACATCTGCAAAACCACTGACAGAGCATTCCAATAAGCACTGAAGTACTCTTTGAACACAAATGAAATACAAAACTACAATTAGCACAGGCCTTTGTTTCCTTGAGTGGTCCTCATACCTAGACTCGTTCCAATAGGCTGCAACCTCAAACTTGGGCAGAACCATTGTTGCATTCAGAAGACGTGCAACCCCAATTCCATCGCATAGCTGCAGAACCATCACACTGAAATCATTTGATGCACTCAGAAGCACATAACATAGCCAACTGAAACCACATTTGTTTTACACAACACAGTTCCAACTTCTGAAAATCAAGCAATGTCACCATACCATGCGATCCGTTTCCATATTACTGGCGCCTAAAGCATGTGGTGGCTAAATAATGCAATCCCTCTTGCTAACACTATTACTCTATTAGCCTGCTCCTTGTGCATGACCAAATGATCAACAATACAGGCCAGAAAGGGGATCTTATATCACTACAGGAAGGAGGAACCTCTAACCGAGATCGCTTAACGTACATCACGTCGCAGCTGGTTGAGCCCGCCGTAGCAATCTATCCGGATGTACCCACTCCTCCTCGCCGGAGCTGCAGAAGAAGATGGGATAAAAAAAATCATTAACAGTTCACCATATCTCAAGCAAAGGTCCACTATCCTAACCCTAAACCCAAACCTCGAAGCACGCGAGGGCTCACCGGGCATTGCAGTCCGCCACCACCCGCACGGCCGCCACTCCACCAGCCGCCGCTGAGCCCATATGACCCACAATCCTGACGGCGACTCCTCCCTGCAGAAAACCCAAGGCGGGGACCCGTAAGTTCTGGAACATTATAGAAGAATCTGGGATAGGAGGTGGGGCGGGGCGCGCACCTAGAGGCGGGGAGGGCGAAGAAGGGCGGGGAGGAGGGGGGAGAGAAGAGGAAGAAGAGGGCGGGGACGAGGAAGAGGACCGGGAGAAGGAGGCGGAGGCGGTGACGGTGTTGGGCCCACCACGCCGCCGCAGCCGACGACATGACCACCGCCGCGAGCCGGGAGAAGCACTGGATCCGATCGGCGGCGCCGTTAGGGAAAGTTGCCGCGAGTACACCGGAGCCGCTTTGCCAGCGCGAGTAGTTATGGAGTGGGTAGCACTGGTTTGCTCGGCAGAGTACGGGTTCCACCAGCCTGTGGCCCCACATGTCATCGATGCTTATCCGGATCGAGCGGTGGCGTGCAGAAATGGTAAGGGTTTGGAGTGGCCAATAGGGACAACGCCTAACTCGCTGTCGTTCACCTCTATACAATGACCGGTGGGTCCAAACCATGTCACCCCACATGTCAGGCTCACTTAAGGATGTCCATTCCGAGGAGTTAAGGAGACAAACAGATTACTGCAAGGGCTTATCTGCAAAAGGGCACACACTTCTTTGCATTCCACCTGCGCCGAGATCTAGGAAGAACGAACACACACGGCAGCAGCGAAGCGAAATCCACCCGAATCGAAGCCGCCGTCTCGAACCCCGGAGCCCACACCCACTCGCGAAGCTGGCGCGGGAGGCGGCCGACCCGAGCGCCCGCAAGCGCAAGGCGGCGGACGGCCGGGAGGCCGGCGCCGGCGCGGGCGCCGCGGCCCTGGTCCCCGAGGAGGCGATCATGGGCGACGCCCCCTCGGCCCCCGGGCCGCACGTTGGGGGAGGGGAGGAGGCGAACCCTGACCCTAAACCCAGCGCTGGCGGCTGCTCGGACTCTGTGTCGGTGGAGCTCTCGATGGGCGGCGACTACTACCACGCGTGCTGCGGCGACGCCGACCTCGACCTCCACAAGCCCGAGGGGCCCAAGGTTCCGTACGTCGGTTACAAGGTGAGGCGTCTCTCTCTCTCTCTCTCTCTCTCTGTGCAATCGCTGTAGATTTGTTCATGTTGTAGAATGGGTCTGAATCACACTTACTGTTGCAGCGGCCAGTGTTGCTAATTCGGTGTCCTGCTAGTTGTAGCCATCAACCTTTGGCTCTGGCAAGAGATCGAACCTGTTTGTCCAGTAGGATGTGATTTTTGGTAGTGGTAAACTGTTGTACTGAAGTTTAGTTAGCATAATTGCATAAGGGATTGGAATTTGGATAAACAGGGAGCAATTACTCCTTATCGTGTTCTATTCTAGGATAAAAGGGGTTATCAGGTGCTCCTTAGTCCTTACTTAAATCTTCTCGTCTAGAATGCTAGAGTAATTGGCCGAACAAGTTTGTTCCAGCTTGTGGATGTAGAATAGCCTACAAGAAGCTAGGGTCAACTCAGCACATAACTGGACCATTTTTGTTTGTTCTCAAGTGAGGTGAAATTTATCCCAAATGTTGGGTTAGTCTGCAACAATGTTTCTACTAAAATGTGCCATTCTGTTTGAACTTCGAAAATGACAAGATATAAATCCATCTGAGGAGTTGGAGAGCTACATCCTAACACCTTCGTATCTAATGGAAGAAGATGTTGGGATTGAGCTATGATTTAGGTCAATTAGTTGGATATCTCTAAGGTATTTGTTGGTACAAGTGAATTTTAAGCATATTTTTGCTGTGGAAAACAGTAATACACTGTTATGATTATCTGTATGTTTGTAGAGTCGTTTTAGATTAACCTGTAACTTTGTTGACCTGGTTTCATTTTGCCTTTCATATTAATAACTGTTGTGTCTATCAATTGGATTTACCTGACTGGTACCTTCGCAATCATGCAGGAACCTCTTTCCACTTTAGCAGCTGAGTTTCAATCTGGCAGCCCCATTTTACAGGAGAAAATAAAGGTCTTTATGGGTTTGACAATTCTAATATGTAATAACTGTATTTTATGTTGATCTAGTGTATCGATGTCTGGTGTTTCAGTTTGTTCTTATAGTTTCTTGCTTGACCTGCAGTTGCTTGGTGAACAATATGATGCTTTAAGACGGACACGAGGAGATGGAAACTGCTTTTATCGAAGCTTCATGTTTTCCTACCTGGTAGAATTTGTCGTATTTTTCAGACAAATTATAACTATTCATTATTTGATGCTCTTACGGTTTGCTGCTAGGAACATATCCTAGAGACACAAGACAAAGCTGAGGTTGAGCGCATTCTAAAGAAAATTGAGCAATGCAAGAAGACACTTCAAGCTCTTGGGTACATTGAGTTTACTTTTGAGGACTTCTTCTCTGTAAGTCCTATGCAATGGTTATTTTTGCATCTATCTTGGGTTACCCTGTTCCGCATCTCTGTTATTCCAATTTATCTGCTGGGTCTCCTCTGAGTAGCGTGTACTTTGTAGATTTGTCAGCTTCTATATGTGCATGCTGGTTTGCAATTTCTTTCTAGATCTTTCTGGGATGTTTGCTTAGATGGGTCAGTGATAACCAGGAGCTTGTGAATTTTCTTGTAATGAAATAAAGTAAATGCTGTGTATAACCCCGTCCATTGTTAATAACTGTGAAAATGGTTGATCTGGGTGATTGTATTGCGTGTTTCTTGTCAATTCTTTGATGAAATGCATGTTTTTTGCCCTTTATTACTTATGAAAGTAGTCGGCTCATATATAAAGAGTTGTTTTTAGACCAGCCCGTCTTTCTGATGGTCTTGTATTATCAGCTAGCAATCCAAAATGTGTCACACAAAATTTGCTACTGTGTTGGTGGTCCAGCTAGATGGTTGTCAGTCTATTTTCTGGTTGTGTTGGGAGTTTTGTGGCTGGTGTTGATGTGCACCGGTTGAAACATGGGTAGTTGAGATGCTTGTTTTCACAATAACTTGAACCTTGCTTACTGATCTATACCTAAAAATACAAGTTTTTTTTTTAAAAAATAAAACAAATTTACGCAGTCCCTTTGTAATACTCCTTGGGGCTGTCGTTACCTGGTCCTTGCTGATTTGTCCTCCCTGATTTTCCTCAGATATTCATCGAGCAGCTGGAAAGTGTTCTTCAGGGACAGGAAACTTCTATAGGGTAAGTATCCTAGAGTTGTATTTGTCTCCTTAATTCATATGAAGTTATGAACAAAAGAAAAGAAGCGTTGATGACAATGGAACTTTTTTTAGCGCTCTGCAAAGTATTGCATTACCCATGATCTATGTTTTGCTTTTGTAGTGAGTCTATCTTGTTTTCCTGTATATTTAGGCCTGAAGAACTTCTAGAAAGAACCCAGGATCAACTGGTTTCTGATTATGGTTTGTACAACTGCAACCAGATATTTGTACTATGTCTTTCTCGACTATGTTGTCGTTATTATCTGATTGTGTTGTCTTTAGTTGTAATGTTCTTTAGGTTTGTCACCTCCGGCGAAATTCAAAGGAGGACCGAGTTCTTTGAACCATTCATCTCTGGCTTGACAAATTCGACTGTGGCTCAGGTTAGCTTTCTAGTTTTATTTTTATATGTAACGTGGGAAGTATAGACATTATACCAGTAGTCATGTATTTACACCAAGTTGAGATGTTAATTGGTTATTTTATTTGTTTCTTCGTGGTCAATAATGCTTCGTTTTGTTTGCAATATAAGTCCAGTTTATTTGGAATCGTCGTTTCACAATGCAAGTCAGCTGAGGAAATCAATAATGTTCTTGCAATATTGTCAGCCTCTACCTCTACTTTAAATGCTGTAAAATAGGTTGAGTGATTATCGTATGCCTTTTAAAAGGGTTATTTAAATATTGTTTATATCTGGTGCCTCGTTGGTTTGTGGGCTTGGACATATATGGCAAAATGGATGGAATAATTATAGTGATTGATGTTTTTGGCACACATCGCTCTGGAGTGTGACATCCAGTATTCATACGGGGCCAATTTCCCTTGAGAAGGATCAGATAAAGCTAAGACTAGATATCATGGGAGTAGCAGACAGCCAGACAGCCAGACAGATCATCAGCTCTATAAGCAATGAAGTATTTTTCACCAGATAAGTTTGTGCCAAGTAACCATATCAGGACAAGAAATAACTTTTCACGTCTGTCGTTCGGAGAAAATAATGCATGCTTTAACTTCAAAACTTGTTCAAGTTGCCCTGCATTATTTCATATTTCCATACTTGGTTTTGTGCACCTTATTTCCATAAATATGTAGCCGAGGGACTGACCCTGGCACTTTGCAGTTCTGCAAGGCTTCCGTGGAGCCAATGGGTGAGGAAAGTGATCATGTGCACATTACTGCCCTATCAGATGCGTTAGGTGTGCCAATCCGTGTGATGTACCTAGACCGAAGCTCTTGTGATCCTGGCAATCTAAGTGTGAACCACCACGATTTCGTCCCTGCGGCCGATTCTTCTGGAGGTGATGCTGCAATGACATCAACTCCTGCTGATGAGAAACCTTACATTACTCTGCTATACCGGCCTGGTCACTACGATATTCTCTACCCAAAGTGAACAAGGTTGGTTCTTGTCATGGCTAGTTTCGTGAATTTGGGTTGAGAATGCACTGTCTAGAACTCTGTAGTTATGTTGCTCGTGCATGCTGCCAAAGTCAGCCTTACAAGAGGGACCTTGTGTTCTTGGGATGCAATCACACAAGCCTTACTTGCCACTGCCCTCCATCGCAAATTAGTAGTTTGCCCTTGCTGTGAGCACAATGATTTAACATTGTGTTGACTGATGAGAAGATTCTGTGGATATCGTTACTAGTTGTGTTCTCTTTCCTTCTTTCCTTAATTATTTACTTTTCTGCATCATAATGCTTCATCGTAGCAGCCAATCTCGTTTGTCTATAACTTGTTGAGCCATGCTTCTGGGTTGATGTGGTGTTATCGTGCTCCTTGACCCTGATGCCTGAATGGTTTGGCAGAGTCGTCAAAAAAAATTTCTACCATGTAGGTAGGGCATGTCTCATCCCCCTCTGGAAATTCCGCTAGATTCTGGCTTGGCTTTGTCAGTACCATCTGTCTACTCGAGGAATATTTGGGGATTTGCGAGATTTCCTGATGCAATGGATGATGTACGAATGGTGTGGAGCTTGGCAGTTTTACCGCATCCTTTGGTTTTCTTTTGAGAAGGTTGATGCGAGGCTTGGTTGCACACTGGTGCAGCTGTATGAAAGAATCGAGAGTAATCCTTCAGGGATCTTGAATCCTACACTGGTTACTTCTTGTCTATTTCATGATAACTTCTAGTGTGTGCATGTGGGAAGGCTGTGCCTTTACTCTGCTGCTGTTCCCCAAATATGAGTTCTGCATCGGTCGGAATTTTGCCCAAGTTCCACCCTTTTGGGCGTTGTTTGTTGCTAATTTCTGGAGCAATTGGGATATCACTATCAGCGTGTTGCTCTTGCTCTGACCTTTTGGTATATAACCCGGCTTCAGTCCCGGTTGTATCTTACTGGTGCAGCTGATCTGCTTGGCCAGTTTAATCAGCGAACAGTCATGGCCTCGATTTGAATTTGTGGTTAGCATTTTCATGCGTATGAATAAGCTAAGATGCATTTGGAAGTTGGAGGGGACAACGAGGCTATCCGTAGCAGTATCAGTATAGCACAATGAAATGTAGTGATAGCATGTACCTGAAGTGCCAACACATGTATAGCTTGGACATGAGGTGACAGCAAAGTTAATACAAGAGCTAGGTCAAAACCTTCTATGGTGAAGAAATGGAGCAAGTGGAGAGAGATTTGCACCTCACATAGTCACATAGCGACCTTCAAACCAATCGATGGAAGGCGTGCTGCGATTGGAGGAGAAGAAAAATGTTGACAAGCCGCGGGAGTTTACTCCCTAGGGCTATGGAAGTGTGATCATATGTAACGACCCGCCTTTTTAGGGGCAAGTCATTTCATCATAGGCGAAAAAAAGCTATCTTCCAACGCTCCATTGGTCACTGCTTTCTTGCTATATAATAGTTCCATCGTCCTTTGGTAAAGCTCCCATTTTTCCATCCCTATTAGCTATTGCTGCACGGGGATTGCATAACTCGTGGGATTATATCAAGTGAAGACCATGGCCTTTTTGAAAAAAAAAATGAGAACCATTTTGATTTGAGCCGGAAATCAACACGAAAATTTCGTGTTTAGGGGATTCGGAGTATCTACCTCCGCTGTAGGGCATGATTAGGGATAAAAACGGAGTGGATTCAGCCGGATAGTGATATTTTCATATCCACTCACATTTTTTTCACCTGGATACGGATACGAATACGGATAATTTAAAAATGGATCGAATATTGAATTAATATCGGATAATAATAAAACGGATAGTAATCGGAGTCGGATCGAAAACGGAAACGAAACCGAATATTTAGTCGGATAATATGTAAACACCAAAACACAAGTTTCAACACAGAATATTATGATTTAGAGTACATAATACACAAACATAATAAAACTTAGTGTTCAAAACAAACATAATGTAACGAAATCTTAACATAGGAGCACATTGTTCAGTGTTCATAGATAATTTGCATATAAAACATGGGATTTGGCTAGGGTCGGCGTGTGGGCTGCCGCTGCCCGTTGCTTGGAGACTTAAGAGTCTTCAGTCTTGGACGCTTGGGCCTTGGGGTGCCAGGGTGGGCCTGCAGTGCAGATATCACCTCCCCCCATATCCGCTTTGGTATCCGGCTGCCCGATCCGGATAATTATACGTATCCGTATCCGACAAATATTAGATTCTTTTGCTATTTCCTAAAAACGGATACCGGATACGTTCGGATATTATTCGCTCTGTTTTCATCCCTAGGCATGATCATTATGCCATGTTGTGAGGGTCATAATCCTTTGTCAAGTAGGAGAGCTTAAATAATGCAGCGATGCTGACACAAATGGGACATGTCTCAGGGAAAACAGCGGGGTTTGCGTTTCATTTTAAAGAGTGCTTTTCATTGCCTTCCAGAAACCCCCCGTGTCGACGCCGGTAAAACATAGCGAAAATGTTTAATGAGTGGAATACATTAGCCGTTTGTTGTCAGCCAACCCTTCTCTCAGTTCTTCCACACCTGAAAATAAATAAATAAATAAAAATCGTCTCTCCCCATTTGCTGGCTCCATCTTTTTTTGTTCCCGTGTAAGGGGTTGTTGCTGTCGTTTCTTTGCCCTGTCTAGTTGGCAGCTTCCTTCGCCATCTGATCGACTTACAAGAGGACAATCATCTGCAGTCTCATGATAAAAGGAGAGAGAGAGAGAGAGAGAGAGAGAGAGAGAGAGAGAGAGAGAGAGAGAGAGAGAGAGAGAGAGAGATGCATTAGTTTTTTTCGGACGAGACAAAATTCATGATGAGGAATCAATTAAACCCCCGGAAATTAAGAAGGCGTCTTGCTTGCAGATTCTCATTTTTTTGATATAAGACGTCGCAGGGCATGAGAAATAAATAATCGGCCAGTACCAAGTGTGCTTCATGGTTTCGTTGTGAACCAGTGGTAGTACTGTACCACCTGCTGGTACCAGCAACTGCAAGTAGCTGGTGGCATTTGACAAAACGCAGATGCATCCGTCCATCCGTCCGTCGTGCACACCGGCCCGTAGAATCTTTGAACGGGCCTGGTGGGGCCCACAGACCGGCACCCGATAAAGCAAAAACTAAGGGGGAGCACTCCTGGGCCCGGTCTCTCTCTCTCTCTCTCTCTCTCTCTCTCTCTCTTCCTGTCTCTCCCTCTCTCTAGAATGATTTTGTTTTTCATCTAGCTTCTTCGTCTCAATAACAAACAAATTTAAGTTGGATTAGATGGAGAAATCTCTGGCCTATCTGTCCGTGCATACCTTCTTCTTTTTCTATTTTGTCTTTTTATAATAAAATTATAAATATAGCCTCTTTTTAGACCGGGGAATGCACAGATAAAGATGGGGTACAGAGGTACCGTGGTACCTGAGCTCAGCGCGAGGGCATCGTGGTACTCGACCACCTAGTGTGGTAGATGACAAGTATCATCGACAATCAGTATTTCAATGGTTGGAAAGAGAACTAGATCTGTAATTTTATCAGAGAAGAAGGGGAAAAAAATATGGTATGCAAGGTACTACATACATAGAGGCTTCGATTGAGTGCTGGTGTCATAATTAGTGTCGCGTTAGTGGGCACGGCCACACTCTAGTGAGAGTACAGCGTGCAGCAGCTTTTGTCCTCACCTTGTGTTGCTGCTGCTGCTGCAATGCACGGTGGGAGTGCATCTGCCAGCATCTCACGGCCGACCGGCTTATAGCTAAGCTGGTGGTGCTTAAGATCACATCTGGTCTAATTAGCAGTGGATGTTCCTATCATTTGGAGATAATAGCACAACGCTTTTGCCTCGAACAAAATAAGATCCCATACCAGCTAATACAAAACACCTTATTCCAAAAACCGTATTAGGGAACATGGCAGATATCGGTTTTCCACACTAAAGGCTTGTTTCGAATACAGGAGTTTCACGTAAATTCAGTCGGAACGAATGCTCTGTAAACAATTCGGTCAAATCTCTACGTTCCGCTAGCCAATTGTCTGTGCGTTGCAGACGAAACATATTTTTAAACCAAATAATCAAGTTATAAAAACAAAATTATACTACTGAGTTACCACGGGGAGGAAGAAGTAGAGGATGGCCTACCCGAAGGATAGTCGGCGTGGGTGGAAAAAGATAAATATGATTGTTTATTTTTTTTATTCGTGAGAGATAATGGAGCATACCGCGATCCGCGATCTATGCTGTCCCTTACTTGTATTTATATATTAGAAAACAAATGGAAATTTTGTATTTGATATAATATATGGCTCGTATTTACGAAATGATACAATGCCTTTGCGTAGTTACAGAAAACACAGTCATATCCGGTTTTTGAATACCTGAAATTTCAAAATCCACTTTAGCCATACCCGAAATTTGAAAACTCTTTTTTTTTTTGCGTATTTGGATTTTGAAAATCCGGTATGCCATAATCGGAATTTCAAAATCCAGTTATGAGCGCATGTGATCGATGTACTAGTGGATCGATGTACTAGTGATGCCATAACCAGATTGATGTACTAGTTGATCGATGTACTAGTGATGGCATAAACATATCCGGTCATAACCGGGATTTGAAAATCTGGTTATGGCATAACCGGATTTTGAAATTCCGGTTATGGCATAGCCGGATTTTCAAAATCCGGTATACATAATTATCAAGATTTCAAATTTCGAGTATGGCTAAACCGAATTTTGAAATTCTGGGTATTAAAAAACGAGATCTAAAAAATTGGGTATGATTGTGTTTTCTATAAATACGCAAAAGTATTATATCGTTTCGTGAATACGAGTTATATATTATATCAAATATAAATTTTTTTTTTCCGAAAACAAACACAACAATCTCGACAGAAAGACGGGTGAGAGCTCGAGTGGCTGGGAGCAACGCAACCTGCGGTGCGCCATGCTTCTCTGCGCAACACGAGAAATCAGCTAGGAAGATCAGACACGTACAGTACAGCTATCTTTACTGCTAAAGTACAGAGTACTAACATCCGGCAGTTAACCGAGAGACGACAAAACGCTTCAATTCAGAACAGGGCTCATGTACTCCTGGATACAGTGACGAGTTGGATTACCAGCCGAGCTACATATCCATCCATATCCATACGCCACGCTTCCAAATACCTACCATTTGAGCTATAGCCTATACGGTACGCCCGGCTAACATTGACAGTGCGAACAATTGCATAAAATGAAAGAGCGACATCGATAACAAACTGAAAAAAAAGAGCAAAAAGAAAAACTGTAGTTTAAAGGCCAGTTTTGAATTCCTGTAAGTAATTAGTCGGTTCATTATGTAATTCTTTCGAAATTCATATGTTCCAGACCATACGACTCCAGGGCCCCGTCTCGGCCTCCTGCAGTTAACGTGCAACGTACCCCTCGTATTCCCTAGTGCTGAGCTTTTATTTAAGCCCAAAATTATACACTAATCGGAGATTTTTTTTAATTAAGCTCAAAGACAGCCAACTCGCCACACCTCTCTCTCGAGTTTTCTTTAAATCCTTTTTCAATCTACTTGTAGTAGTCTCCTCGCTCAACTTTACTGTTGTGTGTAGCCAAACAACATTACCACGCTGGTAATAAGGTGATAAAAAAAGCTTGTTAGGGTTCGAAACATAAAGTTTTTAATTACAATAGTTAACAGGTGTAAAATTGAAATGAATCATTTTCGAGTGAAAACGGTTTGATAGTGGCTCGTTAGCTCGAATTTGAAATAATCATTTAAATAATAAATAAAATAATTTTATTTTAAATTATATTAATTTCAAAAGAAGCTTGTTAAACTCAATAGCCAACCCTACCCGGTAAGATATTATTAATAAAAAATAATTTTTAAAAAAAGTTAAATTACAAAAAATGTTCCTAATCCTCTCTCTCCCTCTCCTGCCGAAAAAAAATAAAATAAAAAACAATTAAGAAAAAAAAAGCGCACCGTTATTTCCATTCCATCCCTCCCTCCACTCCCTCGCTATTCCCTCCCTTCTCGCCGAGCCAACCGACCAATTCCCTCCCCTTGCTCCTCCCCCATCCAGATCGCCGCCATTTCGCCAACTCCGGCGACTCTCGCGGCGCGGACACACCGCCCTTCCCTGCGCAACACGGCTCCCGGCGGTGGCGGCCGGAGGAGGCCAGGCGGACGGTTGCGGCGGCGAGGCGGTGGGCCGTGCGCGAGGCGGAGCTCAGGAGGCTAGGGTTTGGGGCAGCGGTATTAGCGGTGTGGATGAGGAGGTAGGAGGTGGCGGGAGTGCGGTGCCGTGGACCTGGTGGTGGCAGCGGCGGCGGTTGCAGGCTCGCGGCCATGTATTTCGCCATGCTCGATGATTCGCCCATGTTCCGGACGCAGGTGAGGCCGCTGGATTTCGTTTTCTAGGGTTTCGGGGTTGGGGGTGGTGGTGTAAGCTTCGTGGTTGGGTAGGATGGTGCGATGCGGGAGGTTCGCCTCTCTCTGTAACTTTCGGCTGCAAAACTTCCGGTGGCTTTTGGATTCGTTGACGGCGTGCTGGTTTGATCTGCGCGTGTTTCCGGGAGTTTCTGGGTCGCGTTGTTGCCAATTTTTGGCATTGTTGCGAATTGGCAGGGAAATGCTTGCTCAGTTGCTCCTATTTAGGTGTGGTGTTTGGGCTGCGTTGCTAAATTGGCGCAGGTTATCGTGTTCAGAGTTTTTTATTCCTGTTTTTCGAATGTGCGAGGAAAGGCTGCTTTTTCCTCTGTGATTTGGCTTGCGCTGGCGCATGTCTGTGTTGTCGCATGCCCACTGATTTTACTGTGTGTGTCTGTATTGCCGTATGCCACTGATTTTACTACGTGCGCATGAGTATAATTTCATGAGGACATGGTTCTAAAAATGCATCATTGTGATGGCGTGGACAAGAAAATTTGCTCCTGTAGATGAATTTTCGGGTTGAATTGTAAGGTTGGTGTGTTTCTGATTTCTTATATCCCTTTTTTGTGTTTTTTTTCATGGTCATCACTCATCAGACGATATTTTCTCTGTAATGAATGGTCTGGAATCACCTTGATTTTTCAGAGACACGATGCTTTTTTAATTGAGAGGCATCAAGAATAATGCTCCACTGCGCAGTTACTGTAGGTGCATCTGTGTTCGGTACAGATTTTTCTTTAGTATAGAACTATAGATGGCTCTATTTTGACGTGGAGTGTGAACTGCCGCAAATAGCATCAGCTCTAAGGCAGCTAATTTATTTTCTTAAGTTGGTTTGGGTCCAGTGCAATCTGAATTTACTGAAATTTAGACCAAACAAATATGTTTCTTGCAAGCAGCTATAGTGTACAAGAATGAATTTACTCGATGGAGTTGTTTCTTGGATCTAAATCACACTTTTAAGTTGTTGCATAAGTACTTAACTGGTTAAACTTTCTGTGGAACTAGACAAGGTGATTTTGTTGGTATCATCACTTAAGATCGACATGAATTGTAAAGGTTCTTCTTTTTCCCCCTGGTTTGCAGCCTATGTCAGCCTGAAAAGTTTGCACGTTACACAAATACCACTTCCTATAGCTGAATTGTTATCTGTTTTGAAGTCATTTGAAGAATTAACAGGCTTCCTATTTAACTAATGGATTAAGGAACATCCAAAACACTTCTGAATATATTGCTGAACATAAAAACAAAAGCTTGCTTCTTCAAAGAGACGTGATGGTTCGACTATCGTCCAATTCAGCAAACATTTGTAGCAGAAACTGTATCTTTTACATTCGAGTCCAAGTGAGTGATCAACATGGAAGATAGAATGCCTCAATGCCCTAATGTTTGTTTTACTAGTTGCATTCGTGAATGAAACCTTGTTTTCTTTTTGGCTTTGTGTGACTCATAACCAACTGTCTGCATTTTCTTAGCCTTTCGAAAAATATATACAATCACTTGAAGAAAGTGCTAAATTGCTGAGAGAGAGGTTTGAAATTGCATTCGTGAATGAAACCTTGTTTTCTTTGCTACTTTCTTTGATTCATGACCAACTGCTCGCATTTTATTGGCCTTTTGAAAACCAGATACAATCAGTTGAAGAAAGTGCTGAATTGCTGAGAGAGAGATGTTTGAGGTTCCATAAAGGTTGCCGCAAATATACGTGAGTGATCATTTGCATCTCATTTATTTATCTTTTGCTCACTCTACCTGACTCATAATATGGTTGAACTGTAATTTTACCATCTTACACACTGCTATTTAAACCCATTCCACCCCCCAGGATGTGCCTACTTGCTGCTATCTAGGATACAGTAATATATACATGTGTCTTTCGTTTCAGTGAAGGACTAGGGGAAGCATACGATGGAGATATTGCATTTGCAAGCTCACTTGAAACATTTGGAGGAGGGCACAATGACTCAATCGGTGTTGCTTTTGGTGGTTGGTCATGTTATTCTCTCGCATATTTTTTGCGATGGCATTTATTTGGTTTCAATTTATCATATGAGTATGCAAAGAGATCTTTTCATTTATCATCTTTGCTCACTTCTGGAAGATATGTTTGTGTGTGAAAAATAAATTGTTAGCATTATTCACTGATGCTTTTTTCCCTTTATTGCTTGAGTTCCTTTGTATGCTCAATTCTTTGTTCTTTATCACTCACTGACACACCATCTGTTGTGGGGATGGCCCCTGCCGTCAGCGAACTTTGGCCCCATAAGCACTGTGTAACGGGTACCCTTGGCCACAGCCGTTGGATCTTACTCTCTCAGTGCCACAGGCCACATCCGTCAGATCATGCTGGGTCCAGTGGACCACGCCCATCCCATTGACAGCAAAGCAAAGAGTCAGGGAGGGCGACATGTGGATAGGGGCAAGAAGTAAGAAGACTGGCATGCCTTCGACAGTGAAGTCCTTTTAAAGGGTTCTACTGTAATAAGCCAACCCTTCGGCTATAAATAGCCCTCTAACTCCATCATTAGAGGGGGAAAAGACAACACAAAACACCACATCTTTCACCCGCTCCCTCAATAGGCTTTGGTCAGGCCCCGCAGAAGGTCCTCTGAAGCCTCCTCTTTAAATTGTTGTTTGGGCTTGTAACCACAACACCATCCTTCGTGTTTTTATCTACATGTCATTACTCTTGATTCCAAGTTATGTTTTAAATGTTGGACATGTTTTGAACTTTACAAAGAAAGTGGGCATGATCTAACTATGCCATTTAAATTAAATCAAATGACAATTTTGTAAAGACGTCACTCAACTAGTTTATTTTGCTTATTTGTCATTCCTTAGTTACATTTTTCCTCACATAGGAATTGAGTGGAGCTGAGTTTGGTCACTTCCTTTACAAAGCATACTGAATTCATCTCTTTTTCAGGACCTGTCATGAACAAATTTACAATTGCCTTGAGAGAAATAGGAACATACAAGGAAGTTCTACGCTCCCAGGTAGTGCATTTTTTTATATTATATATGCATTTTTCAGGCTTTCAGAAAAATTACTATGTTCACTCTTAATGCAGTGCTTGTCAAATTGACTAGGATTTGCATTGATTGAAATTTGCTGCTTTGTTGTTGTTGGCATTCATTTTATGTGTGTTTTCATGTCCCAAATTCCCCGTAAATCGGTAAGAAAATGCCAAAATTATGGATTATCATCGCCAACCCTTACCCAGAATCGAAGAAAGTATTTTTGGAATATTCTTTACAAAAATAATGAAAAATGCCAAGAAAATACGCAAAAAATAATAAAAGGTCATACTGGGCCAAAACCCAAAGCAATTGGGCCGTGGGCCAGCTAAGAGCCGGCCAGCGCTCAATCCTCCTCTTGGCACCGACCTCCTCTGGAGGACTTTGTAGGAGCCTACATGTACGCATTCGGTCAGGAAATTGCTAACATGAGCGACAAGGCGAACCTATTTGAGTTTTGGAAACCTATTCGGCTCTTGTAGGACTCTACTCAAGTTTTGGAAACCTATTCGAACTTCGGACAAAAACTACCGAGATTCAGGCAGGGCCCACGTGGCATACACACATAGGAAGGTGAACCAACTTTGGACTCTAGAGTTAGAGTCCAGAGCCGGCCCACGCCAACCCGTGCAATCCTCTCCTGACACCCCCAACGCAATTTTGGTGGATTTCGACCCTTGAAATCTGTTCCTATAGTTGATAGGCTAGATTAGAGTAGTTTTCTTTAGCGGCGAAACCCTGTCGCGGGTTTTGGAGCTCTGCTTCAACTTCTGTAAGTAACGATGTAATCTCAAGTGGTTGTTATAATATATCAAGTTCTGGTTGTTTCAATCTATTTTAGTTGCTTTTATTTTACAAATGCATGTTTATGCAATATTTGTTTTCGATCTATTTTGATCTGTAGATCGTTTTTGCTGGTCGTTGTAATCATGGTGATTAGATCGATCTGGTGGATCCTTGCATATTGGTTTACGAGTGTGTTTGTAGTTAGCGTGTAAGTTAGAATCCGGGGCTTGGAACCGTGCGTAGTGGTGATAGCACTAGGGCATAGAGAGCGACGTACTGCTGGTATCTAGCTTATGTTTGGCGTCTCTCTCATTGCTTGCTTTTGTGGTAAGATAGGGAAGTTGGGTGCGATAATGTACCAATAGTTTGTTGTGGCCATTGATCGGGGTGCACATGGCTGGTGAAAGGCACTGCAGTCTCTGATAAGAGATCTATCACAACAACTAGAGAATATCGGTAAATAGATTAAAATAGCTTCTTTCTAGATGGTCAACTGTGATACAAACCTTAGAACGTTTATTGTCAACTTTATGCCAGTGAGAATCAGTAGGATCATTATTTTATGCTATGATTATCTTTTGGAGAATTAGATGTGTCATTAGAAACCATAATTTATTTCATACCCTAGAATGCTTGGGTGAAAAGTGCTACAACCAATCCATGCGATTGCGGTTATCATGTACGCGCATAGATTGTGTCAACAGTTGGTGTGCTGTTACATTGCTAGCGTTTTGTTTTTCTACAATACTTGAGACATTTTAATCATTGAACAGCATGAACTACATTTTTAGGACTTTTTAGCTGAGCATTATTTTGTGATCATGTACGCGCATAGATCGTGTCAACAGTTGGTCACCCAAGCATCATCCCAAGCGGCAACTATAAAGTCCTTTGTTTAGAAGGCCATATCATATTCAATGCTTCAAGCACTGAAAATCCAACTTATTTTATTTCATGGTAAAATGTATTTTATTACTTGAGGTGGTATAATTTCTGATTCGGTTTTCTGGCAGGTTGAGCATATGCTAAATGACAGATTGCTGAATTTTGTGGACATTGATTTGCATGATGTTAAGGTACCAGTATTATTTGCTATGAACATCGAATCTTGAAACTTCATACCAAGAATAATTATGTGAAATAGTTTCCTGCTTCATATATTTTACTCAGGATGCCCGAAAACGTTTTGACAAGGCTAGCCTATTGTATGACCAGGTAAGTTAATCCACATATTTATTGCCCAAAAATGTGAAAGAAAGGGGGGAAGGAAAAGTTTGTGTTTCTAAAGCAAATGTTGCGATCATCGTTTTTTTTAGTTACGGTGCCTCCATATTTGTAATGCAATTCTAAAAATTTTTGCACCTTGTGATCAAAATGATGAAGGATTTTCTTTTTGTTTCCTTGGGACTATTTTTCACCTGTAATTATTTCTGTTGGGATATGACAAGTTTCTAGAGCCAATACTATCTGCTTGTTTTTGTTAAGGATATATTATCTCTTATAGTTATAGATAAGTTCTTGTTATAGATAGAGTCCTATTCCTATTCCTTTCCCTCATGTTCTCTATATATTGTGGCCATTGGCCCTCATATTAAATACAAGTCATATTCATAACATGGTATCAGAGCTCTAAGTTTTTTTTTCCCCTAGCTTCTTCCGCTGTTTTAGATCTATTCCGCTGCCCCGGGAGGAGGAGACTCCCGGGGCGGCACCCGCACAGCACCGGCCTCTACCATCGCGGCGGGCATCCTACCCCCGATCCTGGACGCCCCAGGCCTCGTGCCGCTCCTCAACGTCGCCATCCCGACGCCCCGCCACGACGCCTTCCTCCCGCTCTGCGTGTTCATCGGCGCCGCGCTCTCGGTGACCGCGCTCGCCTGCATCCTCATGGAGCTCAGTCTCCTCGGCACACCCTTCGGCGAGACTGCCATAGCCGCGGCCGCCGTGAACGACGTCTTCGCGTGGGCCCTCCTTGCTCTCGCGCTCGCCCTCTCCCGTGAGCGGCGAGCCAAGGACCCACTTCGTGCCGATCTACATCCTCGCGTCGGGCCGTCTTCGTGGCGTTCATGCTTTATGCGCTCCGCCGCTCATGGCGCACTCGCGGCGACTGACTGCCCGGTGCCACGTCGTCGCCTCCATCCACCTCGCTTCTCTCGGCCGCTGACGCTGCTGAGCCCGGCCAGGTTTTCGCTTCCGGCCGATCGTTGCTCAGGCTAACTCCAGCCGGTCGCCGCCGGCCAAGCTTCGCTGGGTCGATGCCGCCGGCCAAGCTCATGGCCGTCTGGCCGCCGGCCGCTCGCTACGGTTCAAATGGGTCTGGGCTCCGTCTGTCGGCGGATCTCCACATCGCCTTGGTCGCTGGCCTTTACGCCTACCGCCGAGGTCTCAGCCGGCCGCCGAGGCTCGCCGCCCCGGCCGACGAAGCCCCTACGCTCGGCCGTTGAGGCCCGCCGCCGAAACTCCTACGCTCGGCCGAAATCTTCATCCTCGCACGTGAGGTGTGTTGGTTGTTCAGGACTTCAAGTTCGTGAGGTATATTGGTTGTTCAATTCCGGCTTCAAGTCCGCACGTGAACAAGCAGACCAACACTCCCACGTGAATTGAATTCACTTGAATTGACGTGAATTGAAGGAGTTCACGTCCATGGCATTTTGATCTTCAAGTCCAGAGATTCAAGTTAAGGTTGTCGTCTTCAACCGGATCTAATCCGCTTGGCTCCCGAATTGGCTTCCGGCTCTACATGGCTGGCTTGGCACCAGTTCGGTCGGCTCTGTTTCGATTCTTCTCTGGCTCGGCTCAGCTCGGTCATCTTGGTTTTCATTGGTTCGATGGCTTTCGGGCTACTACTTTTATTTTCTTTAGTCTTCCGTTGCGTCCATCCAAGTCTTTAGCATCTTGATTCTGTCGTCGCTTGGCTCTCTCATCGGCTCGGCTTATTCTGTCAACTCTTATTACCTCGGCTCGGCTTCGTTTTGTCGGCCTCGTCGGTTCTTCTTCGTCGACTCGGCCCTACCTTCGACTTCCGTTTGTCGTTTTGGCTTCATCGTCGACTTTTCTTCGTCGATTCGGGCCTACATTCGACTTCGGTTCGTCGATTTGGCTTCTTCGTCGACTTTTCATCATCGACTGGGTTCTTCGTTGGCTGTTCTTCGTCAGCTCGATGTTTCAAGAGTTACATACTACGACGGCTTCTTCAGGACTATGACTTTGGATTTGTCCTATTTTAGTTCATCCCTTCCAAATGCAATGCTATTGCATACGCCTTGCATTTGTGGGGGGGGAGGGGTGTTAAGGATATATTATCTCTTATAGTTATAGATAAGTTCCTGTTATAGATAGAGTCCTATTCCTATTCCTTTCCCTCATGCACTCTATATATTGTGGCCATTGGTCCTCATATTAAATACAAGTCATATTCATAACAGTTTTTTCTACTTTGTCTGTTTAGTGCATCACTATTTGAAAGTTGCACAAATATTAAAGCATGAATGAAAGATGGATAGTGATCATTTACCTCTTTTCGTTTGCTTCACGATTTGTGCAACTTGTATTGGAAAGGTGATGCATAGAAGCACTACTCTTGAAGTGATTGTTTCTAGTCAGTTAATTGAGGTTGGAACCATTCTATATGTGCTCCTCTTAGCTAATTTTACTGCCGATGTTTTCGTTTTTTCCTCTAATTTCTGCCATACCTGCACCTTTGCAGTAGTTTCCTACTTATTTAATATTTTGGAGAGAGCATTATATTGAAAACTGTTAGCTCCCTGGTTTGTTTATAGGTACGCGAGAAATACCTTTCATTGAAGAAAGGTACAAGAGCGAACATAACAACTGCCATCGAAGATGTAAAAATCTTTCTTCTTCTCTTGATTAACCTTCTACGAATAAAATGTAAGACAACTTCCCCTCAAACTGCTTACACTTGGCCCTAACAGGAGCTCTACAGTGCTAGATCTTCATTTGAGCAAGCTCGTTTCAACCTGGTATGTGAACTGTTGGGCCCTAACTTTGCTCACTGTGTTTATATACGTATCGTCGTATCATGCCAACATTTGCGATACATGTTAATTTTCAGGTCACTGCACTTTCCCATATTGAGGCAAAAAAGAGATTTGAATTTTTGGAGGCTGTTAGTGCGACGATGGATTCACATCTTCGATATTTCAAACAAGTAGAGCCTTGTTTATTTTGCCTCTTTGTGATGTTATATTATGCACAAAATGAGATTAAACTTATCTGTTGCTATTCATTCAGGGATATGAACTATTGCATCAGA
The DNA here is from genome assembly GCA_036346355.1 of Rhipidocladum racemiflorum. Classification (NCBI taxonomy): domain Eukaryota; kingdom Viridiplantae; phylum Streptophyta; class Magnoliopsida; order Poales; family Poaceae; genus Rhipidocladum; species Rhipidocladum racemiflorum. The sequence continues at coordinate 80,077,017 of CM070583.1, read as the reverse complement.
TGGAACCATATATCAATCAGGTAACTCTTAAACCACTGTCCATTAATATAATTTGCCTAGTTTTTGTTATATGATTAGCATGTGGACGTAGTTACATAATGTAGCGACCCGGGTAATTAACCTAGAGTAATTAGCCTCCACCTGGGCATTACCCTATGTTAATCACTCGAATCTCGATATAGTAGCTAGCAAAGTACCGTAGTCCAAAGATTCGGGTACCATACCGTGATCGAGAATATTGCAAGCAGAACAATAATTAGAGATCGAATCGAAATATATTACATTCCAGCCACGCATGGCTTACATGTCCATTACATAATTAGACATTGGTTCCAAGTACAACAAAATTTATATTACAACGGTCTCATCCCATGACGACCGTCCCAAAAGTAATCCTTTCTACCCGATCATCTAGTTCTCTTGATTGTAGTAGTAATAAGCATCTTCCTGAAGCTCCTGATCCTGCTCATCGCCTTCAGTCCACGCCTCAATCTGGTGGATCCATCAAGCTCGCCTTCTAAGCAAGGGGAGGATTATACAAGAGTGAGTACAACGTACTCAGCAAGCACTAATAGCAACATAATGACATGAATTTTCCTCTCTTTTTCCACAGATCTTTCCTTCCTTCAAACTTAGGTTTTTATTTAAATTAGATTTTCTTTAAAAGTTGGCCAATTTTATTTTAAACTTGACTACTAGCACTTGTATATGAGACAGATCGATCTTCCGTAGCCTCCAATCCAGAGACAGGCATGAATTCATGATTTTTATCCTGCGCAGTTTGTACCACTTTACCCATAGTGACCCTCCTCGAGAGGCCCTGCATGTTTATCACTAATCCAGAAATAGATCTCCAACCCTGTTACCCGAGTCGTGAACTCCTTCCCTAGGCAGTCTCAACAACTCGCGGCTAACAGTTGTACTCCGACAGTCAGTCGTCGGCAGTAACTCTACCCGTGGCTTCAAATATACCGCCATTTCCGTGGACCTGTACCCCCCGGGCCTCCCTAAGCATATCCTGTGGTACGCCATATAACACTTACCCAATGTGGAGATCTAAATCCTTCATAGGACAACCTTTCTCGACCGCTTCCACACACTATGGTTGATACTGCAATTACGGCTCAATGCCCAAGTGTAGTTTGTAATTCCTTATATTCTATCCTCTGTAGAGAGGGCCCCACCCAAGATGACAATCCTTCTCATCGGCGCCCTCTACCCACCATAATAATAATACGACCACGGATCATTCCGTGAACAGACCAAATCCATTTCTCTCCGTGTCACATGACACCAAACCAGTTTCATTTTCTCAAACACAGTTTCAACCGCATCCGATTTAAGGTTTTTAATTTGAATATAACGTTTTCCATGCAAGAGTGATACACATAGTATACAGAAATCAATTTAAAAGATTTTTAAACAAACATGAATCAAAGGGCTCTTGCCTGGAGTAGAACTGAAGTGTTCGACCTCGCTCGGACTGCTGGGGGGATGGTTTGACGGGTTCGACTCGAGACCTGACAATTATAAAGTATTACTACGGCATCAACCCAACACGCTACGGAAACCAATTCTTCTACTGACAGCGTCAAACTAACTAGAACCCACTAACTACCCACATTTCAATTTATTTACAGCAATCCAACTAGCAATTACAACAAGAACAATTATTACAGTTTAACCAATTTTCTATCTGATTAACCGCGGCTTTTAGAAATTAAAACAGAAGCTTTTTCCTACGATTCAAATTACCGTGATTTAATCTACGAGTAACGTACGGAAATAGCCAGATTCCTAAATTTCCCTTTTCTTCCCCCTTCTTTCTTTTTCTCTTTTCTCTTCTCTTCTTTTCTTTTTCTTCTCTTCTCTTCTCTTTTCTTTTCTCTTCTTTCTTTCTTCTCTCATTTTCTTTTTCCTCTCCCCCTTTTTCCTCCTCTGCCTGACGCCTTGCCCTCTCAGCCTTTTGGCCGAAGCCTCCCAAGCTCCCTCGGGCTCTCCTCTGGACGGCCGCCCACCTCCCTTCGGTTCCTCTTCCACGCCAGCTCCCTCCACTCTCTGCCTCCTGTCTGGTTGCCCTAGGCCGACTGCCTCTCTCCTTCCTCACTCATTTGACGCCGAGTCCTCTCGCTTCTCTCTACCGAATCCTCCTCTAATCTCTCTTCTACTCCCCTCTCTCCCTTACTTGCCCTAATGGCTAAAGATCAAGAACAGATGCTACCGATCTACTCTTTGATTTCGTTTTTGACTATTGATTTCGCATTTTGGGTGAATAATGAGAACAGATGCTACTCTCTTGATCCTTATTTGGTTCTTGCACATTTTACTTGTTGCTATATTTTTGGATTTGCAATTTGGTCAGTGATGCTTGCTCTAGAGGGACGGCTAGGCAAAGGTCTAAGTAACCCTAGAGTAAACTGAGACCGAAACCTACTCGATCTACCAAGGTTGCACGCAAAAGAGTAGTCCTGCAGTTGCTCCTTGGATGGTTAGGAAATGGTGGTGCACCTTGTGGTTCGGTTGGGTTTGGATCTGTGGAATGGAAGAGGATGCAATGCTTCGGTTCTTGGGGATCTCCTTGCTCCGTGTTCGGTTCACTTGATCTTGGGGATCCTCCGGTTCTGGGCTTGTGGTTCCTCCCCTTCGGCTTGTGGAGCTTCTCCTGGTTCCACCGGATCTTGGGGACCTTCGGCTCCTTGCTTCTTGCGTCTTCTTGCTCCTTGGTCTCTCGGGCTTTCTCACTCTGGGCTAAGTGTGGTTGTGTTTGTGCTCTTGGTTCGGCTGGAGACTGAAGGAAGAATGAAGGCTTGCTATAAAGGGAAAGGAAAGGGACGGGTGGCAGCCGTGCCCCCCTCCCTTCTTTGCCACGAGTCTTCTTTGGGTTCTTTGATTGGTTGAGAAGGGCGGTGCTGCTGCTGCTCGGTTGCTTTTGGGTTGGCTGTGAACTGGCAGTGACTGTTTGGCTTGGGTAAAAGTTACTATTCTACTGGTTCACTGGGTTGTCTACTGGTTAAAGAGCTGCAACGGATACCCGCAATCCGAACAGGTAAGTACGGATTGCCGAGTGATGAACCGGTCTAGCGAGAGGTGCCGACTCGGCCCCTACGGGTCTGGTATCTCGGTGATCAATACCTTGCCTGCGGGACTGACGGCAATCCCCTTCTATCTTTACTCATTCTACTCGCATTTTGAAATCTTTTCGCAAACAAATACGCTAACTACTGCTCTAATTACTCATTACTACTGTTGTTTGCTTAGTTAATTTTCTAGGTTATTACATCCTATCCCCCTTAAAAGGGATTTCGCCCCCGAAATCCGGCTTACCCAAAGAGGTACGGGTAGGACTCGCGAAGATCGTCTTCCTTCTCCCACGTCGCTTCTTTATCGGTGTGGTGCTTCCACTGGACTTTACAAAACCTAACGGTGGCTCTTCTGAACTGCCTTTCTTCTGTGGCTAAGATTTTTAGTGGACGCTCTTCATAGGTTAGGTCAGGTTGAAGAGGGACATCAAGGTTTTGCACTAGCTGCGAAGGTTCTCTAAGGCAGGCTCTAAGTTGAGATATGTGGAAGACATTATGGATTCGGGAAAGTTGAGTAGGCAATTCTAGTTGGTAGGCTGCAGCTCCTTTCTGAGATAAGATCTTGAATGGCCCCACATAGCGAGGGCTCAATTTTCCTTTGACTCCAAACCTGTGCACTCCTTTCATTGGTGACACTTTCAAATACACATAGTCCTCTGGCTGGAACCTCAATTCTCTCTTACGTTTATCAAAGATAACTCTTTGTCTACTCTGAGCGCTTTTCAACCTGTCTTGAATCAGCTTGATCTTCTCATCATTTTGGCGAATCAAGTCAGGACCTAACAGTGATTTTTCACCAACTTCATACCAACAAATCGGGGATCTACACCTTCTACCATATAAGGCTTCAAATGGTGCCATCTGTATGCTCGCCTGATAGCTATTATTGTAAGCAAACTCAGCGAGATGCAGATATTTGTCCCAACTTTCTTTAAAATTCAGCACGCATGCTCTCAACATATCTTCAAGAATTTGATTTGTTCTTTCGCTTGTCCATCCGCTTGAGGGTGGTATGCGATCTTGAAGTTTAGCTTGGTTCCCAACGCAAGCCTGTAAGCTTCCCGTAAATTAGATGTGAACACTGCGGCTCTATCGATGTAATTGTTTTGGGAACTCCGTGAAGTGTGACTATCTTCTCAATGTATATTTCGGCTAGTCTCGTGAGCAGAGTATTTACGATTGGTAGCAATGAAGTGGGTCGACTTAGTGAGTCTGGCCCACTATCACCCATATGGCATCCTTTTGGCCACAGTCTAGGCAAGCTGTTATGAAGTCCATACGCACATCCTCCCATTTCCACTCGAGGGATTTGGAGAGGTTGAAGCAAGCCTCGCAGGACGTTGGTGTTCTCGCTTAACTCTTTGACAGTGTCACACTTACTAATATATTCTGCTATCTCCTTTTTCATACCATTCCACCAAAATGTCTCTCTCAAGTCTCTATACATCTTAGTACAACCAGGATGGATGGTGTACAAAGTGTCATGGGCTTCTTTCAGGATTAGTGACTTGATAGCTGAGTCATTGGGTACACATATTCGTCATGAAGTCTCGAGGGTTCCTTCCTTATCCAACTTAAACTCTGAAGGTTGGCCTGACTTAATCCTGTTGCTCTCTTCTTGAATAAAGGGATCAATGACTTGTTTTTCCTTGATTTGTTCTAAGAGGTTGGATTGAACTGTCATGGTTGCTAGCGTGGTACTTGGATGAAGACAAGTGGAAGTTAATCCTCATCTTGGCTAACTCTTGAATCAATTCAGCTTGACATTCTCGAATAGCCATTTGGTTACATTGAGCTTTCTGCTCAATGCATCCGACCACATTGGCTTTCCGGATGGTAATTAATTGTGATATCATAATCTTTAATGAGCTCTAACCATCTCCTTTGTCTCATATTCATTCTTCTTTCGAGTGAAGATATACTTTAAACTCTTATGGTCACTATAGAGTGTACATTTTGCCCCATACAGTAATGTCTCCGGATCTTTAATGCAAACACTACAGCTCCCAACTCTAGGTCATGAGTGGGATAATTAACCTCATGCAGCGTAATTGCCTAGAAGCATAAGCAATTACTTTCTCATTTTGCATTAGCACACATCCTAAACTCCGATTTTGAGGCATCACAATATACCACATATTCAATGCCATCCTCGTAGGGTTAGTAATCTTGGAGCAGAGGTTAACAACCTGCTTGAGTTTTTGGAAACTCTCTTCACACTTCTCGGTCCAATTAAATCGGGTCATTCTTTCTTAAGAGCTTGGTAATGGGAGATGATATTTGAGAGAAGCCTTTGATGAATCTGCGGTAGTATCCACCTAATCCAAGGAAACTTCGACTTCTTTTGATTGGAGGGTCAGCTTCCAGACTTAATGGCTTCAATTTTATCCGGATCTACTTCTATTCCTTTTCCAGATATTATGTGTCCTAAAAAGGGCACTTGATCTAGCCAAAATTCACACTTGCTGAATTTGGCATACAACTGGTTCTCCCTAAGGGTTTGGAGAGCAGTTCTAAGGTGTTCTGCATGCTCTTCTTTATTTTTAGAGTATACAAGTATGTCATCTATGAATACCACAATGAATTTGTCCAAGCACTTCATGTATACCTTGTTCATCAGGTTCATGAATATGGCAGGTGCATTGGTTAATCCAAAGGGAACAACTGTGTATTCATAGTGTCCATATCTAGATACAAAAGCAGTTTTCTCCATATCTTCTGGCCTCACTTTTATTTGATGGTAACCAGACCTTAAGTCAATTTTGGAGAAAACACAAGCACCTCTTAGTTGGTCAAACAGATCATCTATTCTTGGGAGAGGGTACTTGTTCTTTATGGTGACTCAGTTAAGGTCCCTGTAATCAGTACATAACCTTAGTCCATCATCTTTCTTATTCACAAAGAGAATCGGGGCTCCCCAAGGTGATACACCTTCCCTAATGAACCCTTTGCTTTCCAATTCCTCCAATTGCTTCTTCAATTCTACTAGTTCTTGTGGGTTCATACGATAGGGTCTTTTACAGATAGGAGTGGTTCCCGGAACAAGATCTATGGAAAATTCCAATTCTCTGTCAGGCGGCATGCCTGCGCTTCTTCAGAAATACATCGTGAACTCTGAACTATAGGGATAAGGGACAACTCTTTTGAGGACAACAGAGTGAGCTTGGGGTCAATGCTTTTGGGGTTGTTTGGCCCTTTCTCCCTGATATATAATACGACTCCCATCAAAGGTTCTTATAGACGCAGTCTTAAGCTCGCAGTCTATGTTAACCCCATTGGTAGCTAGCCAATCCATTCCCAGGATTACATCTAGCGCCTCTAGACTGATAACATGCAGATTTGCAAGGAATGGGGTGTCTAGTATCCTGATCATCTGGTTTCTTCTAATTGAGGTTACTGTAATTAACCCTGCAGGTGTATTGACTCCCAACGGTGACATTAAGGGTACGCATTCTAACTTATTCCTATCCACAAATCCTTTAGAAATAAAAGAATGCGTTGCACCAGGGTCAAATAGAATAGTACCAACAGATGGGGGTATGGGTATCTTACCAAAGGACTACATCTGCGTGGCTCCCTCAGCTTGCTCTACTGAGATGTTGTTCAAACGGGCTGAACCCACACTGGATGCTCCACGAACAGATCCTTGCGATGCTGTAGCAGTGGCACTCCCTGGAACACGTCCTGCCATGGGTGGACGACTCTGAGGTCTCCCTGTGCTGCTCTGTCCTGCTTGGGTGGCTAGGTAGGGGCAGCTGGTTCTTTTGTGTCCTTCTCTTCCACAATTGAAACAATTGAGGGTGGTTGGGTGCAATTGGTGAGGTAGTGCGGTCCTCCACACCAAACACTTGAGAGGCGGTCTAGGTGGAGGGCACTGGGTGTGAAACCGTGGAGCTGTGACTTGATCTTGGAGTTATGTTTTTGTTTGGTGGAGGAGGCTGAATGATCTAGGTCGACTAGGAAAGCTTGACGGACATCAAACCTAGCCTTCTTCCTCCTCTCTTCACTCATCCGGGAATGCTCATCTTCTAGAATTATGGCACGGTTTGCTAGTTTTGGAACTCAAGAATCTCCTGGTGGACAACAACATTCCTGATATATGGATTCATTCCCTTCTTAAAACGGTATATCTTTTAGCATCTCAGATCCACTTCATCGAGGGGCATATCGTGATAATTCATTGAATTTCGCAAATATTCAGTGATCTTTTGTTCCCTCGAGTTAAATCCCAAAATTCTCTCCTCTTAACATCCAATGCTCCCGGGATGTGGGCACTACGAAAATCGAAATGTGAACTCGCCCCATGTAACCTGGTGGTTCTTCTACACGTGCCTCACAATAATTTTCCCACCAAACCGCAAAGAGTCCCACTAATCGATGTGCATAATCGCACTCTCTCCTCGATCGGTGCAATTTATTGTATTCAGCTTCTTCTGAATTTCTTGGAGCCAATCATTTGCTGCAAGTGGTTCGGTGGCTTGGGAGAAGGTAGGTGGGCGGGTTTGCAGGAATTCACCTAAGGTTACTCTACCTCTAGGGTGATGAGGATGACCTCCAGGGACTAGGTTGGTTAATAGAGTTTCCACCAGGTGGTTTTGGCTCTCTTGGAAGTGTCGGAGGATTCTTCCTAGTTGATCTGGGGGTTCGGGGGCCCTAGCTACATCAGCTAAGCCTCCTTGGGGTGTTGGCTGTCTAGATGGTGGCGGGAATGGCTGATTTAGGTCTTGGAATGGTGCTTGGGGTGGCTCTACTTCTTCTTCTGGTGGATCTTGGATGACTCCTAAACGAAGGATTAGGTTCTGCTCAAGCACCTCACGATCCGACATCCTGCAAAAGAGACCAACCCAACGCGCAACTTAATTAATCACTTATCTTCGACACAACAATTGGTCTTTAGAAGGTCATTCCTATATTTAACTAAGGATATAACTAAGGAAAGAAGGGATATCCTGAAGAACAGCAATTATTTTCAAAGGGAAGAAGTGTGCAAGGGTAACTTAACTTTTTACAAGCATTCAATTTTGTTGAGATCAGGAGTGTCATTGTAGTTAGTAGATATTAGGGTCAAGTTTTTAAGAAATGAGATAAGAAGTTGAGAAGCTCGCTCTCAATCGTCACTCCACTTCAGAATTACAACTACCATCTATCTACCCTCTCAGAATAAGAACCATAAATCGCAATTTAAGAAAACGACAAAACTTGGTGTCTGAGTACCAAGAACTCCTTGAGGACGCGCCTCAAGTCGCACCTATAGCTACTGAAGAACATAAACACCATCAAGATGCAAATAAGAAAACAATAAAAACCCTAGTGTCCGAGCACTAGGAACTCCTCAAGGTCTACGCGCCTTGAGTCGCACCTGTCTATTGAAGAAAAACGATAAACAACCCTCGGTGTCTGAGCGCCGAGAACTCCTCGAGGTCTACACGCCTCGAGTCGCGTTATGGACCCCGTGCCCAAAACCGCCACGGACTACGGGTCCGGGTCCGTTTCCTAGTCCTTAGCTCCTAATTCTATGCGCTGTATCCAGCTATTTAGATACTTAGGTAGATATAAGCACACCACAAATGCATATCTGGTTTTCTACGGTCGGCAATGCAAGACAGAAAGTTAACATGCTCATGCAGTGCCTCCTAAACATACTAGTAAGAATTAAATGCTTACACATGAGCTAATGCAATGAAAGTAACCTGTCCTACTAGTTATTCATGGAAGCAATAAGTTAACATGATATGCCATGCTGCAATGATATCAGACATGAGGATATGCAATGCTAAGATACAAATGCAGATGGCTGATTACACAAAAGAACTTCTACCACAACTACCACACAAGACCCCACTACCACAAGGATCTAACTTGCTTCCCTATCCCCCTTAAAAGAGGGTCTAGTTAATATTGATGGTCAATTTAAGAAGGTAGCTAAACCAAACTTAACACTTAGCAGTTGATAAAGGAAAGGTTACTATACTAGTGCCATATAGCTAGATCTCTTTTTATTTCAATTTCTTAACAGTCTCTATTATTTAATGCGTGGTTCTCGTAACCATTGCTCTGATACCACCTGTAGCGACCCGGGTAATTAACCTAGAGTAATTAGCCTCCACCTGGGCATTACCCTATGTTAATCACTCGAATCTCGATATAGTAGCTAGCAAAGTACCGGTAGTCCAAAGATGTCAGTACCATACCGTGATCGAATATTGCAAATGAGAACAATAATTAGAGATCGAATCGAATATATTACATTCCACCCACGCATGGCTTACATGTCCATTACATAATTAGACATTGGTTCCAAGTACAACAAAATTTATATTACAACGGTCTCATCCCATGACGACTGGCCCCAAAAGTAATCCTTTCTACCCGATCATCTAGTTCTCTTGATTGTAGTAGTAATAAGCATCTTCCTGAAGCTCTGATCCTCGCTCATCGCCTTCACCCACGCCTCAACGGTGGATCCATCAAGCTCGCCTTCTAAGCAAGGGGAGGATTATACAAGAGTGAGTACAACGACTCAAGAAGCACTAATAGCAACATAATGACATGAATTTTCCTCTCTTTTCCACAGATCTTTCCTTCCTTCAAACTTAGGTTTTTATTTAAATTAGATTTTCTTTAAAAGTTGGCCAATTTTATTTTAAACTTGACTACTAGCACTTGTATATGAGACAGATCGATCTTCCGTAGCCTCCAATCCAGAGACAGGCATGAATTCATGATTTTTATCCTCATGCAGTTTGTACCACTTTACCCATAGTGACCCTCCTCGTAGAGGCCCTGCACGTTTATCACTAATCCGTAAATAGATCTCCAACCTCGTTACCCGAGTCGTGAACTCCTTCCTAGGCGCCTCAACAACTCGCGGCTAACAGCTTGTATTCTCGATCGATCGTCGGCAAGAACTCTACCCGTGGCTTCAAATATACCGCCATTTCCGTGGACTGTACTTCACTGCCTCCCAAGATATCCTGTGGTACGCCATATAACACTTACCCAATGTGGAGATCTAAATCCTTCATAGGACAACCTTTTCTCGACCGCTTTCCACACACTATGGTTGATACTGCAATTACGGCTCAATGCCCAAGTGTAGTTTGTAATTCCTTATATTCTATCCTCTCAGTAGAGGGCCCCACCCCATGACAATCCTTCTCATCGGCGCCTCTACCCACCATAATAATAATACGACCACGGATCATTCCGTGAATGCACTAAATCCATTTCTCTCCGTGTCACATGACACCAAACCCGATTTCATTTTCTCAAACACGCTTCAACCGCATCCGATTTAAGGTTTTTAATTTGAATATAACGCTTTCCATGCAAGAGTGATACACATAGTATACGTAAATCAATTTAAAAGATTTTTAAACAAACATGAATCAAAGGGCTCTTGCCTCGAGTAGAATCAAGTGTTAGACCTCGCTCGATCTTTGGGGGAATGGTTTGACGGGTTCGACTCGAGACCTGACAATTATAAAGTATTACTACGGCATCAACCCAACACGCTACGGAAACCAATTCTTCTATCGACAAATACAAACTAACTAGAACCCACTAACTACCCACATTTCAATTTATTTACAAAGAATCCAACTAGCAATTACAACAAGAACAATTATTACGCTTTAACCAATTTTCTATCTCGATTAATCAGCGGCTTTTAGAAATTAAAATGTGTTTTTTCCTACGATTCAAATTACCGTGATTTAATCTACGAGTAACGTACGGAAATAGCCAGATTCCTAAATTTTCCCTTTTCTTCCCCCTTCTTTCTTTTTCTCTTTTCTCTTCTCTTCTTTTCTTTTTCTTCTCTTCTCTTCTCTTTTCTTTTCTCTTCTTTCTTTCTTCTCTCATTTTCTTTTTCCTCTCCCCCTTTTTCCTCCTCTGCCTGACGCCTTGCCCTCTCAGCCTTTTGGCCGAAGCCTCCCAAGCTCCCTCGGGCTCTCCTCTGGACGAAGCCGCCCCAGCCTCCCTTCGGTTCCTCTTCCACGCCAGCTCCCTCCACTCTCTGCCTCCTGTCTGGTTGCCCTAGGCCGACTGCCTCTCTCCTTCCTCACTCGGCTGGACGCCGAGTCCTCTGCCTTCTCTACTGCCGAATCCTCCCTCTAATCTCTCTTCTACTCCCCTCTCTCCCTTACTTGCCCTAATGGCTAAAGATCAAGAACAGATGCTACCGATCTACTCTTTGATTTCGTTTTTGACTATTGATTTCGCATTTTGGGTGAATAATGAGAACAGATGCTACTCTCTTGATCCTTATTTGGTTCTTGCACATTTTACTTGTTGCTATATTTTTGGATTTGCAATTTGGTCAGTGATGCTTGCTCTAGAGGGACGGCTAGGCAAAGGTCTAAGTAACCCTAGAGTAAACTGAGACCGAAACCTACTCGATCTACCAAGGTTGCACGCAAAAGAGTAGTACTGCAGTTGCTACTTGGATGGTTAGGAAATGGTGGTGCACCTTGTGGTTCGGTTGGGTTTGGATCTGTGGAATGGAAGAGGATGCAGCCGGTTCGGTTCTTGGGGATCTCCTTGCTCCGTGTTCGGTTCACTTGATCTTGGGGATCCTCCGGTTCTGGGCTTGTGGTTCCTCCCCTTCGGCTTGTGGAGCTTCTCCTGGTTCCACCGGATCTTGGGGACCTTCGGCTCCTTGCTTCTTGCGTCTTCTTGCTCCTTGGTCTCTCGGGCTTTCTCACTCTGGGCTAAGTGTGGTTGTGTTTGTGCTCTTGGTTCGGCTGGAGACTGAAGGAAGAATGAAGGCTTGCTATAAAGGGAAAGGAAAGGGACGGGTGGCAGCCGTGCCCCCCTCCCTTGCTGCCACGAGTCTTCTTTGGGTTCTTGATTGATTGAGAAGAGCGGTCTTTCTTTCTTTGCTCGGTTGCTTTTGGGTTGGCCGTGGAACCGGCAAAGGATCAAGCTTGGCTTGGGTAAAAGTTACTATTCTACCGTTTCTTGGGTTGTCTCATCGTTAAAGAGCTGCAACGGATACCCGCAATCCGAACAGGTAAGTACGGATTGCCGAGTGATGAACCGGTCTAGCGAGAGGTGCCGACTCGGCCCCTACGGGTCTGGTATCTCGGTGATCAATACCTTGCCTGCGGGACTGACGGCAATCCCCTTCTATCTTTACTCATTCTACTCGCATTTTGAAATCTTTTCGCAAACAAATACGCTAACTACTGCTCTAATTACTCATTACTACTGTTGTTTGCTTAGTTAATTTTCTAGGTTATTACACATAATCCTGACATGCAAGCAATACTGTCCCAAAATTCTGCTTTCAATTCACCTGATTGAGACTGGACCTATTTAGTCAATCAATATGCCAAGAAGATTTTGAGATCGATGCATCATTCACTACCCTTCTGCTCTATATGGAGCACAGGTGGCTGTCACATCCATCTTGGGGATGCAATATTGCAGTCCAGTTCTTTTGTGCTCTGTGCATTACTGCATCTTTTTAGTAGCTTGTCTAGACTCTGGACTGATATCGCCCTTGGTTATGAGAGAACACATTCAGATGATCAAATTATTGAATCCAAATCAGTTCTGTCCTGAGTAAAGTATTACCATTCTTTCTTAAGGAAAATTTTGCTTGGAAGACTAGAAGCGATTCTTCTTTTATTTGGATCAATTTTATAACAAAAGCTCTGTAGAGGTTGTCTTATGCTTGTGCTATGTTGGAGGCTTATTAACTGGCAACACTTCTTTTATTTAGCTTTTCCCCGACATATTTACTGTTGTATTACCAGCATTGTTGTGATTCTTGATAGGTGAGCCTGTGCCAATTTTTGGTCAACTTTTTGTTATATTAATCAGCCATGCTGACTAGTAAAGTTGGAATTTTTTCATTCTATCATAGATTTGTTTATATCTGATTTGATTCGTTATGATGCGTCACAGTTTGTTTACTTGATTCTTCAATGCTGCTGTTACAAACTGCTTATACTATGAAGTTGACAAAGAATTTTATCTTTTTCTTGCTGTTGGATTGTCCTGCAGGTTCTTGCCTATGCACAGCAATCAAGAGAAAGGACAAACAAAGAGCAAGCTTCTCTTGTAGAGAGGATGCATGAGTACAAAAAGCAGGTAGACCGGGAAAGTCGGTCTTCTGCAAATGGTTTGAATGATTCCCATAATGGTGACGGAATACAAACGATCGGTAGAAGTTCACATAAAATGATTGAGGCAGCGATGCAGTCAGCCTCAAAAGGCAAGGTAGCACATTCTGATTGACTGGAAATTGAAGCTTTATGCATGCATGCAGGTCCTATAATTCCAAGAAGAAAGTTTATACTATGATGTACTACTTTCAGGTTCAGACCATTCGTCAAGGTTACCTCTCAAAGAGATCTTCAAACTTGAGAGGTGACTGGAAAAGAAGGTTCTTTGTCCTTGATAGTCGAGGAATGTTGTACTATTATCGCAAGCAAATTAATAGGCCACCTGTAGGTCTCCCTTACAATATTTTCCATTGAAATACTCATGCAGCTGACATGATCTTGTTTGTACATGTATCTTGTACGATATACTTCAGTTCATATCCTTTCCTAAATCTTTCACTTTTTATCTTCCAGGGTGGTTGTTCCAACCAAAGAACCAACACCCCCCCTGAACATGGTTCTGGGTTGCTGAGCAGATTGTTCTCTTCTCATTACCATGGTGTCGTAAATGATGAGAAATCTGTTGCACGGCATACCGTAAATTTGCTGACATCAACCATTAAAGTTGACGCAGAACAATCAGATCTGAGATTCTGCTTCAGAATTATTTCACCCATAAAAATCTACACATTGCAGGTAGAAGAACAAGATTGCAGGCAGTATTGTCTTCATGTTGAATTATAATTAAAAGTTTCCTGCTTTAGTGACATCATCTGGTCTTTATACAGGCAGAGAGTGCTATAGATCAGATGGACTGGATTGAAAAGATTACTGGTGTCATTGCCTCTTTGCTGAGCTCACAATCCCCAGAACAGGTTAGTAATGGTCTAGTGGATAACTCCGATTGGATTATTTATGTATTTGAATTTGATTTTTTAGACCACATATTTGAATTTGATTTACTAAAATGGTGATGTTCTGTTTCAGTGTCTTCTGTTAAGTCCTAAAAGCAGTGGCCATGATCGGAGTGCCAGTGAGAATAGCTCCTTTACTAGTTCGGTGGAACTTGAACCTTGTATAAATGAAGATTTAACAGTGGAAAAGAACACTGGAAATGGGGAACGTGATGTCAGAGGTACACAGCATCACAGGACCAGCATCAAACCTGAAAAACCAATTGACTTGCTTAGGAGAGTTGATGGTAATAGTATTTGTGTTGATTGTGGTGCTTTAGAACCTGATTGGGCATCGCTGAACCTCGGTGCTCTTCTGTGCATAGAGTGTTCTGGGGTACACAGAAATCTTGGAGTGCATATATCAAAGGTAATTAAGAAAATTTATCTGTAATTCATGCTTAAAGAAGGCTCCTGTCTCTTGGTGGGGCATTGCACATAGATTTATTGCTTCATCTGCATTTATAACTTTTTAGTCTAGAACAGCATTCCTGCCTGTGCATGATTTCACTGCTTGGGGTTCGGGCATATGTTCTTACAGCTACAACTGTTACCTTTTTGCTATTTGGTGATGGGCGAGGATTGTGCTTTTGGCCCAATAATGTGGTTAAAACAATAAAGGACTCTAAAATGTAAACCCAAAGTACAAAGCAATTAACTTCAAACACTTGGAATCTATAAAGCCTTTAGTTATGTTGTTTTTCCCTAAGCTATTTCAAAAATATATGGATTAGCTGTGATGCTCAATAATTCCTATCCAATTTTGATTTAGTAAATATTGCAGCATACCATTCTGGTTTGGAATCTTGGATGTAGTTTGCAGTCTTTATTACTCTCTCTAGTCACAAATAGTTATCGTTTTGGACATCGACACGATCTCCAAAACATAGATATTATATCTCTAAAACCCAATAAAATTATAATATTACGAAAGTACTTTTTGAGATAAATCTATACATATAATTTTCATGTATCCAATTTAAATATGTAAAAAGATATTGACAGTCAAAGTTTCGAAAATTTGACTACACCTCTGTCTAAAATGACAACTATTTGTGACCAGAGGGAATATGATAGTAAATGTAATAGAATCTTTTTTTAAAAGAAAAAAAATCAAAAAATAGAACCGTGTCATAAGATAGCATTCATTTCCTTGCAGATGATAAAACTATTTTTTTCTAATAGCCATCCATTTATATGCCTACATTGCCGCCTAGATTTCTACAAGCGTCTGCAGTCTGCCTATTGCAATGGATATATTGCAGTTAAGTTTGGTTGCTTCTTTAGCATTTTGCTGTTGAAGCTATCAGTAGCATCACTAATGACTAAAGAACCGAACATAACTTAAATACATACATCATATTGGCAGGTAAGATCTTTGACACTCGATGTCAGAGTCTGGGAGCCATCTGTAATCAATCTCTTTCAATCATTAGGCAATATGTTTGTCAACAATATTTGGGAAGAAATGTTAACTTCATCAAGCAATGGTGATCCTGGTGATAATATAAGGTCATATACCACTGTTTCGAATTTCTTTATAAAATCTGTACTGTCTTTTTTGTTACTTTTCTGTAAATTAACTTGTAACTTCATTGTTTTGCAGTGGTGATGGACTAGATAAAGCACAATACCTCACTTTCAGCAAGCCTAAACACTCAGATCCTTTCTCTGTCAAAGAGAAGTTTATTCATGCCAAGGTGCTTGCTATTTAACCTTTTGCAATTGCTTTTCTGTAATTTTCCCATTAGCAAATAAATGTTGAGAACCAAGTGGTCGCCATGGTTATTAAGGTGTCGATTAGGCGTTGAGGCAGTCCGGTGAGGTTGCCATGGCTGGTCGCCTTGCCTTAAGAGGTAGATCGATGGTGACAGAGACTGATCGAGAGGGATAGAGCTTGCTGATGCTGCCGGCTTTGTTGCTTGTCATCTCCGTCGCTGCTAATGTTGCTTCTTATCATCACCCTCGCTGCTTGCCACCACCTCCGCTGCTCGCTGGTGTTGTCGCTAGCTCCGCCTAACAGGGAAGAGGGAGGTAGAGTAGGGGAACACGTGCGAGGGAGGGAGGGAGGGATGGGGACTGGTTTGAGGAGGCGGCTAAGGTTAGTTGAGAGAGGACTGACGAAGAGGGAGGGTGTTGGGCAGATGGCGCAAGATGAGCTTGGCCAGGCCACTTTCTGTTTTCCCTTTATTTTCCTCCTTTCTTTTCCTCTGCCTGTAATGTTTTTATCTTTCTTCATGTTGCTGTGGCACTGCAGCAGCACCTCAGACGCCCAAGGCGTCGCCTAGGCGTCCAAGCAGTGCCTTGGCTCCTCGCCTCGCCTTAGCGCCTTAAGAACCATGGTGGTCGCCAAGGATCTCCATGGTTGAATAAACATGATTCATGCTAGTTTACTGCTCAGGGCACTCCTTAGTCTAAATACAATCATCGTCCATCAGGATTTACTGCCAGCTAGAACTTCGTGGATCTCTGATCTGCAATCCTCTGTTGATTCAAGCCCTTGGCATATATTTAGAAGATTTTAGTTGTTTTGTACAATTGCATCCTTTGAAAAACTGTGATTCGTCCAGAATCTCAGAAGTGGCTTCCATTGCATGAAGATTAACAAGCAAGGAAACCTTCTGTTGACAGCACCTTTGCATGTATCGTGAGAATACCTCACCACACGGACTACTACCTGGTCTTTGTGTGTGCATGTGCGCGCGAGAGAGAACCTACTCCATGATTTTTTTAAAGTGAATTCCAAAACTCACCAATAGAAATTATGAATGTTAAGGTTGAGGCTAACTTAGGCTAATGTAGAGATAACATACCCCTATAGCTTTAGTTCTTAAAATTACCTATCGGTTGGAACCATATAGAAAGTTGCTTTACGTGGTTTTATTTAGTTTCCATGGCATATACACTGCATCTCTTTTTCCTAGTTATGTAAACTCACTTCATGCAATTTTTCTATATTACATGTGATATATGCGAACTACCTAAGTTGTTTTCCGTGATGCTATCCTAGTGGAATAGTATATAATGATAATGTATAAGGGGAAAAAAATCATCCTGCAAGGTTCTGGCATTTGCTCATCAGTATTTTTCTGGGTATGTTGATTCATATATGCTTGGGCAGTAAGCTTTTAGTTTCATAAACTGCAAATCCGCCAATAAGTTTCTTTTGGCACTATCAGTTTATTATCATTGATCTTAGGTTCGAGATGTCCATGAAACTGACTGAAAATTATAATGCATGAAGCAGAATCTATATAGCTTATCAGGTGGTTTATAATGTATTTTGTAACCCTATTTGAAGCCAATTGCTTAGAGAAATCTTTCTCAATTTCATATCCTGACGTGGTATATTGATTTTTTTATGGTGTAAATGTTCCAGTATGCTGACAAAGATTTTATACGAAAGCATATCATCGATGATATTCAGCTAGCTCAGCAGATGTGGGATAGTGTAACTGCAAATGACAAGAAAGTTGCATACAGTCTCATCGTGGGATCACATGCCAATGTAAATATTATTTATGGAGAGATGCCTTCTAGCTCATGTTCAACTCTTGGAAAAGCACTTCTGAAAGAGCAACCAGCCTCACCATCTGATAGAAGCCCTAGATTTTTCAATTGCAGTTCAAATGACAAGGTTTCTCCTAGAGAGTCCCTTTCTCCTGCAAGCACAAGTTCACGCGGAGATGACTCGGAGGATAGATACGAAGGTTTCTCCTTGCTTCATCTTGCATGCTGTGTTGCAGATGTTGGAATGGTTGAATTACTTTTGCAGTATGGTGCTAATGTAAATGTGACTGATTCAAGAGGTCGGACACCCCTTCATCACTGTACTTTGAAAGGAAGACATCTGCATGCTAAGCTTCTGCTCTCCAGGTATGGAAGTGCCTATAACATAAGCATTTCATCTTGCTCCCTATGTTTGTTTTGTCAACATGGGTGGGAAGACCACCTGGTTTCTCAGTGAGGCCAAGATGTATGCACTGATTTGCTCCAAGGTTGTTTAGTGGAGAAATAGATGGAGAGCTGCTAATTGCATTTCATAGACATAGAATAGAGCTGCTAATTGCATTTCATAGACATAGAATAGAGAAAAACTACATAACCCTACACCGTTCTTCCAACGGTATAGGATGAAGCCGTTGGATCGAATCCAACGCATTAGAACCCAACCCATTCGGATAAGCCTCTCCCCCCCACCACACATCCACTCTTCTCCCACCTTCTCCTCCACCACCTCTCACCTGCCCATCGAAGGCGTCTTCTTCCACGCCAACGTCTCCGACTCCATCGCTGTTTAGATGAAGAACTCAAAGGCGCTGGTCAAGGTACAATGGGTAGGTGCGGATGGAAGCAAAGTAGTCCCCATCGTGGAAGTCCCAGATGTTATGAATAGCACTTGTATTCATCATGAGGCCAATGGGCCAGTATATATACATGTACATGAGAAAAGGAATAGGACTCTATCTCTATCCAAATATGTATATAAGGAAAATGTATACAAGGAATAGGACTCTATCTCTAACACCCCCCTCAAACTCATGGTGGATCAACAACACTGAGTTTGGAGAGGAAAAAATTATGATAAGCCCTAGTCTGTGTCTTCGTGAAGAAATCTGCTAACTGGAGCTCTGAAGGCACATACTGAAGAGCCACGACCTTGTCCTGTACCTGTGACCTCATATAAGAAGCATCAACTCCAATATGCTTGGTGAGTTCATGCTTCACTGGATCTCGAGCAATGCTGATAGCCCCTGTACTGTCAGATAAAAGAGGAGTTGGTGTAGAAACAGAAACACCAAGATCCTCAAGCAACCACCGTAGCCACGTAACCTCTGCTGTCAAAAGAGCCATAGCCCGCAACTCACCTCGGCCTTTCGAGCGAAAGCTGCCTGCTTCTTAGTCTTCCAAGCAATGAGAGAACCACCAAGAAAAACACAAGAAGCGTAAAGGGACCGACGATCGAGTGATCACTAGCCCATGTAGCATCAGTATGCCTCGAGTCAGTAAAGAGCCGGAGCGTGGAAAGAAAAAGACGGCGAGAGATGGTTCCACGAAGATATCGTAGAACACGAAGAAGATGACTATAGTGAGCCGAGTGGGAGCAGAAACGAATCGACTCGAGGATATGAATCGATGAGAAATGTCGGGACGAGTGGCACCAAGGTAAACAAGACTCCCAACAAGATGGCGATAGCGAGTAGGATCCTCAAGAGGTTCACCATCAAGAGGTCGAAGGTGAACATTGAGCTCCATAGGAGTCTCTACCAGACGCTCATCGATGAGAGAGGCACGATCAAGAAGATCCTGGATATACTTTTCTTGGGAGAGAAAGAAACCTCAAAGGTGGAAGAAACCTCTATCCCAAGAAAGTATCGGAGAGGACCAAGATCGGACATGAGAAATCACATCGAGACGGGCCTTTACAAAGGCAATATCGAGAATCATCACCAAGAATGATCATGTCATCAACATACGTAAGAAGAAGAGTCCGACCACGAGAAGAGGTGTGAACAAAGAGCGCAGGATCATGAGCACTAGCAGAAAAACCAGCGGCAGTGATCACAGAAGAAAAACGCTCAAACCAAGCACGAGGGGCTTGCTTGAGCCCATAAAGAGAGCGACGAAGCCGACAAACCATGCCCTCAGGAACAGAATACCCCGGTGGTGGCTGCATATAGACCTCCTCATGCAGCTCACCATTAAGAAAGGCATTCTTGACATCAAGCTGAGAGATGGATCACTCTCGAACAGAAGCAACAGCAAGAAGAGTGCGAACAGTGGTCATGTGAGCCACAGGGGCAAATGTCTCATCATAATCACGACCATGCTCCTGCTGAAAACCACGCGCCACAAGACGAGCCTTGTAGCGCTCAAGAGAACCATCAGAGCGAGTCTTAATCTTATAGACCCACTTGCAAGTAATGGGACGAACACGTTCAGGAAGTGGAACAAGATCCCATGTGCCAGTGCGCTCAAGGGCAGCAATCTCCTCCGCCATCGCATGCTGCCATTCCTGATGAATAACAGCATCACGGTAAGAAGTCGGCTCGGCCAGAGCTGCACCAACAAAAGCAAAACGCTCAGGAGGCCGAATAGACTGTCGATCGCGAAGAGCATAACGAGGAGACACTGAAGAAGATGGCTCATCAGAAGAAGAAGATGGCACATCAGAAGAGTCCTCAGCTGGCGGACGACGAGTGTAGTGGAGAGGATATGGAGAAACAACTTCTGAAGAGAGCTGTGTAGGAGAGGACGGTGGTGAAGAAGCCGGCGATAAAGGAGACACCGATCGTGAAGGGAAAGTGGCAACTGGAGTGTCAGGAAAAGTCAGAAAAGACAGTGGCTCAACAAGGGAAGTAGGAGAGGAAGAAGGACGAGGATAGAAGGGACGAGACTCATCAAAAGTGACATCTCGTGATATCCGTATCCGTCGGCCAACAAGATCCCAACAACGATATCCCTTATGCTCAAGACTATATCCCGTAAAAACACACTCAATAGATCGAGCAAATACTTGGTGCGTTCACGAGGTGCAAGAAGAACATAGCACACACATCCAAAAAGACGAAGTCCAGAATAATCAGGGGGCATGCCACAAAGACGCTCAACTGGAATCCCACCCTTCAGAGCAGAAGAGGGTTGGATATTAGTCAAGTAGGTAGCAGTGGAAACGGCCTCAGCCCAGAAGTGAGGTGGAACAATGAAGCGAGCATAAGAGCGCGAGCTGTCTCAAGGAGATGACGATGCTTGCGCTCAGCCACACCATTTTGAGCATGAGCACCAGGACAAGAAAACTGAGAAAGAGTGCCCTGTGTGGCAAGAAAAGCTCGAAGAGCGCCGGACAGATATTCCCCTGCCGAGTCAGCACGAAGAACACGAATGGGAGAATCAAATTGAGTGCGAATCATGGTGGCAAAAGTCTTATAGATGGATAAAACCTCACTACGAGAGGACATAAAATATATCCAAGTGTGGCGAGAAAAATCATCTATAAAAAGAATATAGTATCGATGACCCCCTTTTGAAACAAAAGGAGCCGGACCCCACACATCAGAATGAATAAGATCAAAAGGACGCTGTGATATAGACTCACTAGAATGGTAGGGGAGTTGTAGCTGTTTGCCAAGCTTACAACCCGTACAGTATAAAGAAGCATCACGCATTACGAGCCTAAAAGACCTCGACGAACTAAAGAAGACAAATGTGAGCCACAAAGGTGACCCAAACGGTGATGCCACCGAGCAAAAGTCCGGTAGAAGAAGCAACGGATCTTTGAAGCGATCGTGGAAACAGAGAGAGAGGCCGAGGCGGAAGGTAGATGAAGCGGTCGAGCTCCCAAAGACGCTGAGTGTCATGGCGCCGAGGCCGCCCCAACTAGAACCCTCAGGCGGCGATCCTGAACACAACAAGAGTCGTAATCAAGAATAACGCGACAACCATGATCGATGGCGCCGGCGGATATGAGCCGCATGGTCGGGCTTGGGAACATAAGAAACAGCAGGAACATGAAAAGAGGATGACAAAAGATTCCTCGCCCCGCAATGTAAAGAGAGGTACCATCTGCGGTCCGCATGCTGATAGGAGCAGCAAGAGGACTAATGGAATGAAGACTCGAAGGATTAGATGTCATATGAAAAGAAGCACCAGAGTCAAGGATCCATGGTGTGATACCTGATGAGGATGGTGGTTTCTCATTTGAAGACCGAGTAGTAGCGTAATCCAGCAGAACTCGCTTGTAGTGGCAAACCATGCGACGTAGTAGCATAAGAATCTCTGAGTAGAGTCGAACTAAGTCTCACGAGGAGAGGTACCCAAGAGTCTGTGTCCTTTAGAAGGACGCCCACCTTGACGAGCAAGATCCTTCTTCTTCCTCAGAGCGTAACTGCTCCACATGTTCATTCTTATTGCGATAGGTGCAAGTGAAGGCCTCCCTTAGTGGTGGCCGAAGTAGACGACACTGTCGGAGGAATAGAGCGAGGTGCCGCCAAATCGAGGAAGTCACCAACGCCCTGCGCCACGAAGACGAAGTCTCCTCGATTTAATAGCCGCAAGGGCCTCCAACAGAGTCACACGAGGATGACGAGCAAGCGGTGAGCACGACCGCTCGAACTCACCAAGACGTGTCGTGAAGTCGTAGATGCGCGAAGCTCAAATGAGAGTGCCGGGCGCCGACAAAGATCGGGCAGTCCGGCAAACCTCCGGCCCGAGTGAATCAAGCCGACGCCACACCGAAGACAATCAAGCGCATAGAACTCATCCATCAGAGAATTGCCTTGCTGGCGATCGCCTCTGTCGAACAACAGCAAGGTACAAGGAGTCTCCAGCTGGCTCATAACGATCACGGAGGTGCGCCCACATCAACTGTGCTGAAGACAAGGCAACAATATCACCAGTAAGATGCATCGCTATGCTAGCAACTGAATAGCAGAGGTACGAGCATCTTCGCCAACCCATGTCTTGTGGGCGACAATCGAGTCCGAAAGGACTCCACAAAGATCGATATAATCATCGGTGATCTTCTGGCGAGCAGCATCATCGGCCTCCTTTGGAATAACAGGCATGGCAAGGGGAGCAGGACGAGGCGGACAGGATAGCTCGCCGGTAAGAAACTCCCATAGGCGCTGACCACGCATATGAAGGCGCATATGAAGAACCCAGTCTCGATAATTGAGACCATCAAAAATGACTGGGCAGCGAGGAACAGAAACAGTCCCCGAAGAGAAGCCTGAAGACGATGACATTTTTTTTTTTTTTTTTTTTGCCGGATCTGAAACTTTATGCGCAAGAACACTAGCACTGCAGTTTCAGATCCAATCAAGCAGACTCAAAAGTGAAGCGACGAAAACAGAGACGCAATATCCACACGCGGTAGCTGGTCTGCTGAACACGGCGGCAGGAGTACGGCAGCGGCGCGGCTCACAACTCGCCGCAAAGCCGGCCGCCCGGCAATGAGGCGACGAACGAGAAGCGTCTGGCGGCGTGGCAGCCGGAGACGCAACGAGGGGCGTGGCAGCCGGAGACGCAACGAGCGGCGCGGAAGAATCAGCAGGACGTGAACTATGAGTCTTCAATTTTATAGATCAAGACATCACGTGAAGCCCTTCCAGTCGTCGTGAATCAAGACGTCACGTGAGTCTTCAATCCTATAGATCAAGGCTTCACCGACAACGGAGAGGACGCGGCAGGCGACCCCAGCGGCGAGCGCGCTTGCGTCGTGGCAGAGCCAGGCGGCGAGCGTATTGCAGCAACAGAAAAACCCGGCAGAAGACCGTCCGCGGCAGTCACAAAATCCGGCAGGAGCCGAACACCACCTGACGCTGGAGAAACGGCCAGATCGTGACGCAGATGGCGGCGTCGTGGCAGCAGGGAAACAGACGCAAGTGCAACGTCTAAAAGGAAAACCCTAACCCTAGAATATTGGCTCTGATACCATGTTATGAATAGCACTTGTATTCATCATGAGGCCAATGGGCCAGTATATATACATGTACATGAGAAAAGGAATAGGACTCTATCTCTATCCAAATATGTATATAAGGAAAATGTATACAAGGAATAGGACTCTATCTCTAACACCAGAGGTTGAGGTGGGTGCCACGGTGAGTAGCGTGGAGGAGCTCGTGGTGGAAGGAAGGGCCGCCATCGGCCAGGAGGCCACAAGCATGAGCGACTTGAGCGCGACGACGTAGTCATGGGTGTAGGAGAGCATATGGGAGCACCCCGCCAGGCTGACGATGTCATGGGTGCTGGATTCTAAGGTGAGGTAGAGGATCTCTTGGATGTTGCGCCCCTCGACCAACTCGTTGTCTTTGGTTGGTGACCTTGACATTGAGCACGTCGAGCTCCAGCGCGATGTTGCTGGTGACCTTGGCAAGGCCGATGCTGGTCTGGTCCTTCACCTAGAAATTCCTTGGGGTTGATGATTTGCCCCTGAAATTTATGTGATTTTGGATGAAACTTGCAAGAAACTTATCTGAAACTCGTCCAAATCTTTGGAAATTGTGTTGAATCTGTTGAAACTTGAAGTTTTGGGTTGAAATTTGCTGAAACTTTTTGAAAATTTTGGGTGAAACTTGCTGAAACTTACTCAAATTCTTTGGATGAAACTTGAATTCCTAAAATCTGAAACTTGGTCTTAAGCTTTGTTGGGATCTTCTAGGAAATTCTAGAAATGCGCGAAACTTACTGAAACCTGAATACTTTTCAAATGTTTTCGTGGAACTTTCTAAAACTGGAGGAAACCTATTGCTATCCCATTGCAACGGTATACCGCTCTCTAGTCGCTTCCAATAGAATAAGGGTATTTGCAACTAGGACTGAGTTATGGATGAGTTATTGTTGAAGTATAAGTGAATTGATCATCTTTCTTCATCAGCTGAGGTTTTTGGGTGAACTGCTTGGTGCATGCAACTCAATATGGTATTAGACCCAAAATGCCCTAAGATACCCAGCCAATGCAATTAAAATAAAATAATTGTAGCCCATTTCTTTTCCACGTCTCAGGTCTGATGGAGTCTGCACGTGAGGGGGGGTGTTGAGTGTTGAAGTATAAGTGAATTGTTTAGGCTTTTGGGTGAAATGGTTGGTTCATGCAACTCAATAGTTATGACCAATTCTTAATGAAGGGTATTTTACTATTTTCTATCTTCTACCAAGATGCGTCCGGTTTGCTGGTTTTATTTTTGTATTTAATACTGACCTGTATCTTGGTTCAGAACGTTGTTGTTGGATTATAATTTGGGCACGATCAGGGTTTTAAAAACCTCTACCAGACTAAATACAGACCGATTCCTCTGTTTTGCTGGAAGGTAGTTTTCTGGTAGCAAGTATCTGTTTCCTAAGCCTCTATGCAATCTCTAATCTTCAATATGCCCATTCTGGAGGGAATACCCTGATAGAGAAAAATTAATCTTTGCAAAATTCAAATACCAGTATGCAAACCACTTTTTGGATCATCATTTGTAACACGAGAACTTTAGTTCAGAAAAATCTGTAATATGCGAACTCTGCCACTGGTATGCTCTATCTCATGTACGTGTAGGTCATTGGGAATGAATGATCTAATGAAGCTGCAAAAGCGCAAATATATACATGTCTTACTTTTTTCTTTTCACTCCGTTTCTATGCAGGGGGGCGGACTTACAAGCCACCGACCGAGATGGTAGAACAGCATTACAGTATGCAATCGACGGTGGAACAAGCGACCAAGAGATTCTTGTTTTATTACAGGACCATATAAGTAGATAATTCCACAGGAACGCCTTTTACTTCAAGAGTACACACACACACACATGTGGCCTAGCAGAACACAGATCACGTTGTGGTGCAACCGATCAGACTAACACGGCTCCAGGCTCTCATAGCCCAGCTTGTCATGCTGATAGTCCAAGTTTGTGGCATGGATGCAAACTACATGTTCTTCTGGAGTTTCTGCAACATGATGTGCCTGCATGTTTTTTCCCCTTTTCTTCTTCTGTTGTTTTAGCGTAAGTCTCGCAAACGGTTTGGTTTTGCAGATGGTGCATAGTAAGTTTGTATATCTGAGGTTCTTCTCTTTATTCTGATCATCCTCCCGAGGGAGCTGCCCTCAATTGTGATGAAAGATGATTGTACATGTGGAGATATGCCGTTGTGATTTATGAAATATTAGCTTGTTGAAAACGCAGGGGCGGACCCACCAGTGGAGCAGCTTGGGCTGCTGCCCCACCTACAAGTTACAAGCCCATGTATGTTGTATATACTGCATATGTATAGGCCTAAGAAATTTGAAAACTAAAACGTTGCACCAGCCACCAAGCAAGAAACAATCGACACCAAGCAAGAAACGATCGGCGACCCAGGTATATTGTATATCAAGACTGAACTACGCAATAAGATTGCCAACTATTGGATGAATGACTTAATGGTTTGCTACACGGAGAGAGATCTTCAAATCACTTAATGATGAAGCCATCATCCGACGATTTCAGCGCCTCAAAACTAGGAGAATACAATTGCTTTGTCCCTCACCAATTGTTAACTGAGTGGTATGTTGCCTATTTGCTAATTCTTCTTTGACCGTATTAGTTGAACGTTATATTTATGCTTCTTTAATAGTACTATTGTTGTTACGGTACATTGCATTCTTTTTAGCGTTTTAATACTACTTCAAGTCTGCCCCACCTATAATTTCTTCCTGGGTCCGCCACTGTTGAAAAGCATGTATAAAAGGCAACCACCTCTTGATGGAGTTATATGTGTAGTGCTCCACCTACCAGGGTTTAAATCCTGATGGAGTTATTTACGTGTGTGGTGGTGCGCGCGCGTCTTCTTTGTATATACTTAGATATCTGGATTACATTATTCCAAATAGATTATATAGCTGTTTTTATTTGTAAGCATCTTATTCCATTTCTTTGTTTTTCATTTGGCTTATATCACAGTGCATAACTTTTAATAGCGAGACAAAGCATATTAGTTTAAGACGCTCATTTTATTTTCACATTTTTATTTTTTTAAACTTGCCTTGCCATGTCAAGATTAACATATATACACTTTGGGTTTTGATAACTTTCACCCGGATGTTTTCTTTAGCAACTATCATTTAAATTCCTGGTCATTGGATTTGCTTTGAGATCGATGCACATCCTCTTGAATTCGAGGTGGACTGCTATGTTTTGATCGGACGGATGTGTGTTTTGATCGTACGGTTTAAAATTTGGATGTTTTTTGGGATAAAAACATCCGGATGATGCCTATACACTCCCGCTTTGCTTTTCCTATCTGTAAACATGCCTCAAACTAAGGACCATGGGGCTGTTTGGTTTGAGGCCAAATTTGCCAAGCCATACCATGCCAAAATTTGGCTAGCCAAATTTTGGTGCCCAAATTGGTGGCCAAAGTTTGGCCAACTATTGGCTAGAAAATGAACTAGGAAAATTTGGCTAGCCAATGGAGAAAAGAATCTAGCCAAAATTTGGTTGCAAACCAAATGCTTGCCAAATTTGGTCAACACTACCAAAATTTGGCATGGCAAGCATTGGCAACAAATGGATACAAACCAAACAGCCCCCATATGTTTTGTCTGCCCAAAGGAGGGACCAAGATAGAGCAGATAAGTTTAGGCTCGCTTGCATGAGTCAGTCAGTCTCGAAATCACGTGCATGGTTCGTCCCCAGCAACGAATTTTGGACAGGTTGGTTTGCAGCTATTTCTTCCTTGTGTGTGTGAGATCGAAGTAGAACCACTTTCCACTTAGGCATCGGTTAGATCGTTAGAGGCGGCTTCCTTACTCTCGCATTGTTATGTGAAATAAATTTGATTAGTGTTAGTTTATGATGAACTGCAATGGTGCATTCTTTATGGTGTTTTTTTCAACCTCTCATGCTATCTCATTCAACCTCATCCTATCAGCTAAATATGTTCTTACAAAACAGAAACAATAATGGATATGGACCGACTTTTCAATTACCCTTATTTTTTACTACGTATCTCCTTTTTCGGTGTCTGCTCCTAAACAATGTCGAGATGGATTTTTCTGAAGGTAAAACTTTGGTGACTTCTGTTCTCAACTCATGCATCCCTTTTTCAAAGATAGAACCTATAGAGGTTTTTGATTCACGCAAATACTTTTACTTTTTTTTAATAAAAAAACCCATATAGCGTCAGTCATTTGTTTTCAACTTTTCTGTTACAAGTTGTTGTAACTCTCTGGGTTGGAAACGAAAGGAAGTCCTTTGCATAACGGTACACAAATTGTTTCCTTGAAAAAGAAGATATTTTGTTGGTTTTTAGTTTCTCATTCATACATACATCAGTTGTTTCCCTACTTATGCGTAAGATTTGCGTAATGCATGCTGGCACTACCATGAAACTGCTTCAAATCAGAATGAGCTAGATGTGCCAATTTATGGAAACAACGTGTTATCAGTGACTCATTTTGTGTGTGAGATCGAAGTAGAACCACTTTCCACTTAGGCATCGGTTGGACCGTTAGAGGCAGCTTAATTCCTTACTCTCGCATTGTTTTTTAGATAATGGGAGAATATATTAATCTTTCAGTCTCTGCATCTAGAAATGCACATAGCCAAACGTTTATTACAAAGTTTCAACCAAAATTTTGTCAACAAGAAATTCAGAAAAAAGAAGTCTTAACATTCGACAATCATAAAAAGGCAACATTGAAAAGGCTAAAAACTCATCCAAAGTTCTCAAACTGTACACAGTCTTGTGCTAAACCTCCATCCATGGCTTAAGAAAATTTCCTAAACCACGATATGTAAAGAGATGCGTGCCAACAGCATGATCTTTCGAGCCTCCTGACGTTGCAACACCGATCAAGAGCGCAACCAATTGATACACAATAAGATTACCCGCAATGGATTAGATATATGTTTCTTATCAAAGACAACATCATTTCGACATAGCCAAATGGTCCAACATAAAGCGGCAACCCCAACTAAGCATTGAGCTTTTATTTCATTTCCCAACCCCAAAAACCAAGATCCAAACATATGGGTTATACTATGAGTAGTTGGTAAATTTAAAACCACTTGTATAACATACCACGCGAGACGAGCAAAATGATAGTCAAAAAATAAATGTTATATAGTTTCTTCATTGTTACCAAAACAACATTGTTTGCTGCCCATCCAATTTCTTTTAATAAGATTATCCTTTGTCAAAATCACCCCACAACGTAAGTACCAAAGAAAGATTTTGATTTTTAAAGGTACATTAAGCTGCCAATTTTTTCTATTTATAAAAGGGATATTTTTATGCATTAAAGCTGCATACATCGATTGAACCGAAAACTGATCATTTTGATGAAGACTCCATTGGAACTTATCCTGAATTGAAGACAAATTTCTGACAGCAATCCTTGTAATAAGTTTTTGCAAAGTGCTTAAATTAGGCCCCATAATGGTCCTACGAAAAGACATATTTAAAGGTTCATAACTCACTACTTTAGCCACCGTGGCATGTTTTTTCCGAACAATATTATACAATATGAGATATTGAGTACTACGGGGTTGTTCCCAAGCCAGTCATCTTACCAAAAACATATTTAAGATCCATTCTCCAGATTGAAAGATCCAAATATGAAGAAATGATGTTTGATCTTCGTTAGGCTTACCCAAAAATATGAATCTCCTGACCTCCCTTCCACTTGAGAAAGGGTTTTACTTTCCAAATACTTCCTAATAAGTATTTGTTGCCAAACACCATCCTCATTTAAAAGTTTGAAAAACCATTTGCAAAGCAAATAAATGTTTTTTACATTAAGATCTTGAATACCCAGCCCACCTTGATCCTTAGGTTAATATAAAATATTCTACTTAGCAAGTCTATATTTTTTCTTATGATTATCATTCTGCCAGAAAAATTTAGATCCGAAATAATCCAATCTTTTTAGAGTCCCATGTGGTTCAAAAAAACGGACAAAAATTAGAAAATGCATTTTCATACTTTGAAAACGTATTCCTGAATTTTTTTTGCACGGGCTGTTTTGAATTTGGCCTTAGCCACTGCCATCCGGGGCCACCAGTCAGTGACTGTGTGTTGGGGTGTGTGTGTTTCTTAGTGACCGACTTGTGGGACCGTGTGACAGTGAGGGCAGGCTCGGCTGACACAGGGGACCCGAGTGGCAGTGTGTGCATGAGAGGCTGACAACGAGGCCCTACGGTTAGTGTCCGTGCGTGAGTATGTGACTGACTATAGGGTCCCTTGCGTTAGCGACAATAGACAGAGGAACTAGCTACGGGATCGCCGACGATGAAGGGAGAGCCGGAGTCCAGCGGCCCAACTTCGTTTCTGCATGAGGGAGGCTTTGCTCACACAGGGGTCCAGTTGGTTGGACTTGGGGCTCACCGGAGATGGCTGCCACCGTGCCCTAGTGGTGGCAGCGACGGTGATCTGTCTCAGAGGGAAATGAGGATGGCTCGAATTCAGTAGATAGGTGGATGAGCATCCAGGGGTGCAAGGATCTTATTTCGTTACCTTAATGCGACAGGGAGTGAACGAGTTGACTCGACATCTGCTCGCCGGAGCTGGAGAAGGAGATGTAGCTATGGCGATACTGCAGCCGGTCTATGCTCAATTAAGGTCCAGGGAAGCGGTGGTGTGCTAAGTGAGGCTTTGCCGTGTTTAGATAGATGCTCAAGGCGACGACGCCAATGTTTGAGCGCGACGGGAGAAAGGCGGCTGGTCAAAATGGGGCGCGAGCGGACGAGCGCTGGCTCGTTTGTGCTCACCCCAGTCCACCCGCGTTCGAGCGCTGGGCGCGGGTGTGCGCGGAAGTGTGTGCGTGTGTGAGGGGTGCGGATGTGTGTACGTTTGTAGCTCGTCTGTAGTTCGTCTGTTGTTCTTTCTTCTTAAATGAATTGCAGACCTCTAGGCCAAAATTTCGAGAAAAAAAAATGGGGCGCCAGTTCTTCAGGTGCCACAGTTCACAGTTGTGCGGTATAGCAAGGCTCTAACATGGCAGCATGATTTACGAGATGTGTGTCTGTCAGGTCGTGGCAGCGACGATGATTGGTGGCGTTCAACCGGAGAAAAGACAAGAGTGGAGGCGGTGGAGCTCTGGCCGTGAGAGGAGGAAGAGTTGAGGATGGAGGAGGAAATGACAAGTGGGGTCAGGGCCCAATTGTCGGTGACTGACGAGAGAGGAGGGAGAATTCCAGAGCAAATTCTGACGTGGGGGGTCCTCTTTAATATTTTAATATTATTTGTATAGATTTTTTTTTTCTGAAATCTTACTTTTACCTTTTTATTAATTCCAAAAAAATGATTTTTCTTTTGGGGCAAAAATCCAAAAAGGAAAAGAAAAGTTTGAAAATTTAGAATTTGAACAAATTCACAGTTTGAAATTTTGTTCTTACTTTATTTTAATTTTGGGACGTTACAATCACGAATATGTTTTATAACCGTTGTGCCCTAAAAACAGCACAACACTGCACTGTAATCCGGAAATCATCACTTTTCTAATCCCGTGTGTAACTCTTTTTTTTCTTTTCAAATTCAGCCCTTTTTCAAACGCAATTAAAAAAATAGCCCTATCCTTAACAGTGAAAGCGCTGGAAGATGACAAGTGTCACCTTCTGTGCTCCCACATGCACCGTGGAAGCTGTCATTGCTCTCCCCTACCATGGCAAGTCACCGAATTTACCGCGGTAGGGCCGAGAGCGGTAGCGACATCCACGTTGTTCTATAGTCACGGATAAAACTATTGTTGTTATTGTGTTCGAAAGATGATCAAATTTGAAAGAACAAAATTGTGAGACGCTAGAAAAGCGATGATTTCCAATCCCGCACGGTACCTGATCGACAACCGAACGATCATGAACCATACACATACAGCCGGACCCTACCTAAGAACTGCGGCTAATCGAGCTACATATGCAGCTTTCATTTGGCCCAAACCCTAGCTGGACGAAACAAAATAGTGATCCAACCTTTCACTCCATCCGTCCATGCATCCATCGGCCGGCGACCACATGCTTGGCTGCCTGCCTCCGATCGATCGATCGAGCGGCCATTTCGATGCAATTATACATGCTACGCGATGCTACAAGCTGCAACCTGCAACCACCAAAGCCAAAGCCAAAGCCGAAGAGTGCTTGCTTGCTGACCGACCCGGGCCTCATGCATGTACGCGCGTACAGCTGCATCTCTACTCTGGCTTGGACATGACTAGCTAGCTAGCTAGCTAGCTAGATTAGCTTGGCCGGAAGCTGCAGCTAGCAACAGGAAAAAAGCCATGCAACGATCAGAATTCAGACACTGAGGATGGATCGTCCATGGGGGGAGAGAGAGATGAGCCGGAGATTTTGGTCGTCGTTGTCGTGCAAATTTTAACTGAGCTATTTAGTTGCCATAGTTTTTACCATAGTTTTAAAAGTCGGACCCGATGCTGAACCGGAGAGGCCACCGGTTTAACCGGCGGTTACCCGTGAACCGACGATTAATAAACTTCTCCGGCTCCGGTTTTCTTTCTGTTCAACCATCGTCCGGTCCGGCTTTTAAAACCTCGGTTTTTACTACCCACGTACATATCAACATATGTATCGACTGGAGAGTTATAAGGCCATGTTTGGATCCCTGGACTAATTGTTAGCTGGCTAAAAATTAGTCCTAATCTATCCAAACAGGAGGACTAATAGGTGGGCTAATTTTTAGCCAATCCCTCAGCTAACAATTAGTCCATTAGTTGGTGGGAGGGAGCTAATTTGGGCTAATAGCAGGTAACATGCTGGAAAAAGTCTGAAATACCCTCGCGTTGTTCTTATCCTCACTTCCTCACCCGTGCATCCGCTCCCCAGTCCGTTATGAGAGGCAAACATGACTTTTCTAAGAAATTAGCCCAACCATTAGCCATGTATCCAAACAGCCCTGGGCTAATTTTAGATGGACTAATTATTAGCTGCTAACAATTAGCTCTAGCTATTAGCCAACTAATAATTAGTTTTAGCCCATCCAAACATGCCCTAAATCTGACCATAACGGTTTCAGGAAATCTCGGTGGGTTTCCAGGACTCAAAATATCAATCAGTTTTGGTGATTATGTGTAACACCCCACCTTTAGTGCCACATTGCTAATTTATCTTGAGATACACTAACATATAATACCTGCTAGCTTAAAACATAGCATTTTCGAGTTAACCTTTTTAGATGAAGACAAAAGCCTACGTGATACTACTCATCTACACGCAGAGGCGTAGCCACCACTGGGGCGCACTGGGGCGTGCGCCCCTGCTCTAATGCGGTGACAGGAAGGATGACATATCATGCTCACAAGAAATTCGAGGATATAACGCTCATCCTTCCTGTCAGGCTGAAACAAGGCACGATCAGATTAGCCCAAAAAAGATAGATCATCACTAATGCAATGTCAAATGAATTTTAAAGAAAGGATCTAGATATTGTTCATCTTGCATTTGATGTTAGATTTGTTGGGCATCACCAATGCAATGTCAAATGAATTTTAAAGAGAGGATTTAGATATTATTCATGCCATGGGCCTAATTATGAATGTGAAAGAGAACTTGCAAAGTTGAATTTTTTCGGCAATGAAGATTATCAAGACTGATTTGCGCAACAAAGTCTCCGATAATTGGCTCAATGACTTAATGGTGTGCTACATCGAGAAAACAATATTTAAATCTATTGATGATGAAGCAATTATAGACTTCTTTCAAAGGATGAAAACCCGTAGAATGTGCTTGCCTGTTGCCTCCAAATCCAACTCGTAGCTAGTGTGCCTAGCAACTTCATTTATGTGAGTATCTTATAAACTTCTACTTTGTTTCACTTGTTAAATGGTTATTTATGTATGAATTTAGCTTTTACTAGTAGTTGAAATGTTTAGCTTAGCCCCTCCTCTAATTTAATCCTGGCTTCGCCACTGTCTACACGTATATGTGTCTACCCCTGGGTAGGCTCGGCTTTTAGCGAATTTTGAGCGGCAGGTATGGGTGCTAGCTGTTTCAAAGGATTTCAAGTGCTAATACATGCACCTAAGCTTTTCCATAGATAGAGCAGATTTTCCGTCCATCAGATCAACATAAACAACTGCATGCAGAACACAAATCTCCAAGCACGTCAAACGGCCATACCATTTGACTAATGTGTAAGAGAATGTCAGGTGGCTGCAGAAAATTGGGGGAAAGATGCACGTACCGTACGTACTGGAATTTATCAGGAAATTAAGCGGAGCTAGCCGGGCTGAGGCTTGAATCAAGGGCGGATCCAATATAGAAGTGTATATGCATGTCGGGGTACGTCTCGACGCTAGATTGCCCAAGCAAAGAAGAAGCCAATGTCAATGGCGAAATCCACCGGTTGTCGTTGCTAGTCTAAGCTCATGGAGTGCATATGCATGCACGGTGACCCCAATGGCTTTTTCCTCCGGATCCGCCATGAATCCGGGAAAATGCATGGAAACTCTGAATAATTTCCAGACATGATCACACATATATAGCATGAGATGCATTGTGCATGCATGTACCACTACGAACATGCATATACACTGGTCGCGGAGATCAAAGGATGCGGCGCCTTTTTTCTCTCTCGCGGCAGCCTTGAATTCGCGACTTTTGAGACCTTTCGGTGAAAGCTGGACGACAGACGTAGCAGATTCTACTCCTCATAGATTGGTACTGCATATATAGTGTGTAGTGTACTACGGCGTTGTAGGATGCATATACAGTTCGCGATCGAACAGTAGCATCTTGACTTAATTTTATATGCGACATTACATTATACCTTGCCTTGCTCTGACAGTACTATCTAGAAACTAGTAGTACAAATTAAGCTAGCTATTTGCAGTCGCCTTCCTTCGATCGAGTCCTATATATGTATGTACTGCCAAAGGCTAATGTATAGTGTATACTCTGTATATGTCATAATGTCATATGGGTGCTGTACTGCTATATATTTATATCTGCTCGATCTCTTGATTTATGGTGATTGACAATATGTGTTATATGGAGTCTGATCCTGCATACACAGATGGAGTGGATCGATACTGCTACTCTTTTTTTTTAGATAATGGCGATACTGCTACTTAGATAGAGATAGATATATACTGCCATTTTTTTAAAACACGTAAAAGTTTACGTGCCTTTGCATAAAGGTTAGAGCTAGCTTCATCCATCACTGAGAGCAATTTTACGGTGGATTATACTTGTAGTATAAAATGTGTAGTATAAATCACATCTGACCGTTTATTTTGTTAAGGGTGCTTCTACTACTCTACTACCAGGTGTAGTATAAGTAAACTCTAGTTAATGTGATCCATTGGATCAAAAAGAATGAACGGTTCATATTCAATTTAGTGTACCATAAAAGAGCTCATCACTGAAGCTTCGAAGCGCTGAAGGTCCACAGACTTTGCTTCAAACACACTGCCATGCATTTCTTTCTTTCGATGCATGGTTGGATCGTGGGGTGTTCGAGGCACATTTACCAGAATCGCAGTTAGTCTAAGTCGCGTCACGGGATTCAAGTTCACCGTTCATCACTTTTTCTTCTAATTTTTACTACAGACACAAACCCCGTATTACAAATTGATTCGGAATTGACAAATTAGTTCGCGATTCGCATGATTTACAATGAATCCGGTAACTATGGTCGAAGGTATTATTGATTCACTTGTGTTAGATATGTTGCAGCTGGTGATCGAGTGATGGTGTCTAGCCTATGAGAGCTGGCTTCATCAATACTCCGAAAGGGAATCTAAACTCGTTAATTAGGAATAACAATTCTGGCTAGTTGTGGATTGATGATTTGATGGCACTAAGTGATAACTAACTGTGGCTGCTTGGCCCACAGACCTGCATTTGCTTTTAGAATTTGTGTGATTAATTCTCTTTCTTGGTGGAGCATTGCAAGCATCAATGATGGGCTATGGTAAGGGATTTAGCTATTCTATTTTCCCCACCTTGAGGATATATAGTCAAATTCAGTTTAGCACACCTTAGTTCATTCAGTTTTTCTTTTCTTTTCTGAAATCACCTTAATTAGTTCATTCAACTTAGCAGAGTAAATAAGGCCATAACGAGTGCTGGGTAAATTATACTATATGAACAAGCACTAATTGAGCGGTGTTGGAGCTTGGAATTCAACTTCAAAAATATATTTGTAGGCTAGCCTTGTAGAAACCATAAATGTGCCTTTATATGGCCAATTCAATTAGTACAGTTAGAAATTCCATATATGGTTTTCTTTTTTGAGGAATTGATGGACCATGACCTGAATGATGTATTGGATCAAGTTTAACATCTCACCTTTTTTCAGATAATTAACTGGCATATCATATTAGACTTTTCTCCCCTTTTTTTTTAGAAAATACAATATTGTTACTTGATCCTATCTAGCTAGCCTTAACCTCCATGCATGGTTTGTTGGTGGCTTGGTGGTGGGGAAGTTATTGATTAGGTGAGCACACCGGCTCCCAGCCTACCACATTGGTGGTACACATGTACAGTGCTAATGTCTCAAAGTCTTGTGTCCAGTGTGTTCCAGCCTTTTCAGTTAAAGAGAATACCTTAAATTTAATCCATATACCATGCATGTTGAATTGATTCTTGCGTACACACTGTTGTACAGTGTACTAGAAAAGTGTGATTTAGACCAGTCTCAAAGCCTTCCTAACACACACACACACACACGCATGGTTCAGACTTCAGAGTTAAAATTAGATGGCCAGCTCTTGGATCTTGGCGTCTGTTCGGTTCTAGCTCTCAGCTGCCTCTCACACGACTAATCATTAGTGATCGCATTCAGTCGGGATCTACCCACTTGTTCTTCAGAAGAAGCGATGCTTCAATTATAGTTACCTAATGATATCATGCCATGATTTTCCCTAGCCCTACCATTGGACGGCCTGATCATTCACTGGAACAGAAACCGTCCCACAGGCTGACATGTCTGGCCTGCAATCACAGGAGGTCCCTTCTCCCTGCCTGCTGTTGAGACCACTGACATGAAATTTGTTAGGCCTTAATTTGCAGTTAATGACTCAGAAGCTTTACGGTAAAATGCCTCAGGACATGTCTGTGCCTGACCCCAAAACATGAGGCCGTCCTTTTACCCTTGGTCGTGTTTTCTCTTCTTTCTTCTACTGTTGTTGCCTAGCTTGCCGTGCTCTGCATACCCAAACCTTCTGTTAGACAACCTCGCTATCGAATAGTCCGGGATTGCCTAATAGATCTAAACTGGAGAACAGAGAGAGAGAGACACAATATGAGGAGGAACTGCTCTGCTATTCTTTATTGCTTATTTCTATGTACAATGGGGTGACCCCCTGCCTCCTATATATAGCGGTTCTGCTTAGAGATAAGGAAGAGTCCATAAGGCCTACGAGGCAGGTTTCCTAACACTCCCCCTTGGACTCTTCATCGCGAGATGCATATGCCTCATTAAAACTCCATAAAAACCCAGTGGGAAAAATAATTGGAGAAAGAGTACATAGCACACGCTTGCTGTGTTGCACGGATTGCCTCATCAAAAACCTTATGTAAGAAAACTTCGATGAAAAACTTACTTAAGGAAAAGAGTACAATCCACCAAAACTTCAATGTTAATCTTCAAGATTCACGTTGGGTACTCAAACTTCATGTTCGAGATTTGTGTAGGAGTATGTGAAAATTCTCCCCCTGAAATCTGCACTTCTCTAAGCTTCATCATCCCAATTCCTTTAACACATCTTTCAAAGGAAGATGCTGGGAGTGACTTAGTGAATAAATCTGCGAGATTTTCACACGACTTAGTATGCAGTATCTTTATCTCGTTCATCTTATGCATTTCATGTGCATAAAAGAACTTGGGGTTGATATGCTTTGTGAGGTTACTCTTCACATATCCCATTTTGCATTTGAGCAACACAAGCTGCATTATCTTCATAGATAATAGTGGGGTTTTGTTCCATGTTCAAACCACATGACTTCTGGATGTGATGAACCATTCTTCGAAGCCATGCACATTCTCGAGATGCTTCATACAAGGCAATTATTTCTGAGTGGTTTGTCGACGTCGAGACAAGAGTCTGCTTAGATGACTTCCACGAAATTGCTGTTCCATCGCAAAGGAAAACATACCCGGTTTGTGACTTGCCAGTATGCGGGTCCGATAGGTATCCAGCATCGGCATAGCCAACCAAATTCAATTCATTGTTTCTTCTATAGAACAAGCCGAGATATTTGCTTCCTTGGAGGTAACGGAAGATGTCCTTCACCCCTTTCCAATGCCTTTTGGTGGGTTTTGCACTGTACCGTGCTAGCAAATTCACGGCGAACGCAATGTCCGGCCTAGTGCTATTCGCAAGGTACATGAGTGCTCCAATTGCACTCAAGTATGGGAATTCCGCTCCCAGGACTTCCTCCCCCTCTTCTCTAGGCCTGTATGGGTCTAGGTCTGCTTGGAGTGACCTTCCGACCATTGGGTTTTTTGCGGGGTATGCCTTCTCAAAACCAAATCTCTCCAACACTTTCTGCGTGTAGGAAGATTGGTGTACCAAGATTCCGCCTTGGACATGTTCAAGCTGCAAGCCTAAACAGAACTTGGTTTTACCCAAGTCTTTCATTTCAAATTCAGACTTCAAGTATATGCATGCTTCTTCAATTTCTTCATCCGTCCCAATGATGTTCAATTCATCTACATAGACGGAGATTATACAAAATCCATTCATGGATCGTTGTATAAATACACATGGACAATCTTCGCTGTTCGTGTAGCCTTTCTTGCATAGAAAGTCACTCAAGCGATTGTACCACATTCTTCCCCGATCGCTTCAAATTTACATACAGTGATTTCTCCAATTTCACACTGGATAGGTTTCTGTTTGCTCTGTCTTGGTTCGGGATGGTGATACCTTCCGGTACTTTCATGTATATCTCCGAATCCAAGTTTCCATACAAATATGCTGTGACAACATCCATTAGCTTCATTCTCAACTTCAAGTTGACTGCCATTGAGATCAAGTATCTAAAGGTAATTCCACCCATGACCGGAGAATAGGTTTCTTCATAATCAACCCCAGGACGTTGAGTGAAACCTTGAACAACAAGCCTTGCAATGGTTGTTGCTCTATTCATAGATTCTCCTTTTATTACAAAATTTATGGCCATTTCGTCATGGTGTGCTTCATGCACTTCTACTTGCTCTTCATTGCTATTTCTCATTCCAGGAGCAAGTTCCTTTAATTTTTCTCCGCCAATGTGTGCGCACACATTATTTCCGGCGGCTTCTTCCAATGGAAGATTCAAATATGGAATTGCCTTTTCCACAGGCTTCTTTCCAAAGGCTGTGTCTCAACTGGCTCCCCTTCTTGCTTTGGGGCACTTTTGTGATTGGCTGTGGTAAGTCCTCTTGCCCATTTTTCCCCAGACGTCTCCGGGTACTTTGGGTTTGAGAAGCCAGATTTCCTGTTCTTTTTCTTTGAGGCCTCTGAACAGGATGAGGGATACCTTCTGCTTTCTTTGGTATTTCCACCATCTCTGGTGCATTTCTTGCTGGTATATGCGACTTAACCACGCTCTTCAGATCACAAAAATGATCAGGCAGTTCATTTGCTAAATTCTGCAAATCGCTTGTCTTCTTGACTTCATGATTTGCTTCATTAGTGCAAGGGTCATGCACGGGGATCCCAATGGAATGCCATATGATTTCCCGGCATTTTCATCCAATGGTTCATTTCCTCCCCCTAATGACGGGAAAAGGATCCTCGTCAAAAAAAAATGCAATCAGCGAATCGGGCTGTATGCAATTCTCCAGTCGTGGGTTCTAAATACCTGATTATGGATGCATTCTCATAACCAACGTATATCCCAAACTTGCGGAGAGGGCCCATTGCAGTTCGCTGTGGGGTTGGTAT
Source organism: Rhipidocladum racemiflorum (assembly GCA_036346355.1). NCBI lineage: Eukaryota > Viridiplantae > Streptophyta > Magnoliopsida > Poales > Poaceae > Rhipidocladum > Rhipidocladum racemiflorum. The sequence goes on along the minus strand of CM070583.1, from coordinate 80,037,518 downwards.
AGGTACATATACCATTCATTCAAATCTTCAGGATGACCCATTGCACTAGTTGCATAGTTGAATGGATGTTGTAGGCCGATGGTCTATAATTGATGAGTGCTGCTGCATGCAGGACTGCGTGTCCCCAACAAGTGTTGGGCAAGTTACAACTCTGCAAAGAGCGGTCGGGCTATGAACTTAATCCTCCTTAATAGTGCTTCAGCTCGTCCATTTTACGTATGGACATGCGGTACAGAGTGCTCAATAGTTATTCCAGTTGCTGTGCAAAAATCATCAAATGCCTTGGAAGTAAATTCGCTGGCATTGTCCATTCGAATGGACTTCACACGATGATCAGGAAAAGCATTCTTAATTCTGATGATCTGCGAGATCAGCTTTGCGAATGTATGATTCCTTGTAGACAGCAAACATACGTGCGACCATTCCGAGGAAGCATCAATGAGCACCATGAAGTACCGAAACGGCCTCGACAAGGGCTGAATCGGGCTACAAATATCCCCCTGAATGCGTTCCAGGAATGCAGGGATTTCATGTTGCACTTTCATAACAGAGGGTCTTGTTATTAATTTCCCGGTGGCACATGCATGGCACACAAAATCTTCATGATTCGAAAATTTTTTAACATTAATACCATGACCTTGTAAGTTGTTAACTATATTTCTCATCAATCTAAGACCAGGGTGGCCTAAATATACAATGCTATAAAGAAAATAATTCAGAGTTTCTAAAGAAAGTATACACTGCGTGTGCATTGATTCTCGTGTAGTACAACCCAGATTCATATGAGGGACATTTTTCTAGTACCATTTTTCCATATTCCGCGTGCTTCACAATGCACAAGTGTTCTTTGCCATTTTCTTCATTGGTTTCTACGTGAAACCCATTGGCGCGGATATCTTTGAAACTTAAGAGAATGCGTGCTGATTCAGGGTACAAAAAGGGCTTCTTTAATTACCAAAGTTGTATCCATTGGCAATATAATTGTGGCTCTTCCTGAGCCTATTATATGCGAATCGCTTCCTGCAATTCTCATAATCCTTCCAACGTTCTTCGTGATCGTCTGGAAGTATTTCGACTCTCTTAAGATGGTATTTGTTGTGCCACTATCAACAATGCATATTTCCTCTATTTGGGCGCTACACAATTTCATAATGAAAAGAAATATAATTCTAATCATACAGTGGCAAAGTAATTCAAACATTGCTTGCAAATATAGAATACTGGAATAAAGAATGAATTGCAATTCTATTCATGAGAAAAGAAAATGTATGCTCTTCGAGAGCTTACAATTCATTATTCAAAATTCATTAACAACCACTGTTTTGTAGTTTGCAAACTTCAAGCGAATTCAATCTTGCTGTGCTTGGAGCAAGATGGTGAACTTGAGTTTCTCGAACCGCTTCTGAAGTGCAGTCCATAACTCAAGCGCACTCACCTCAACCATGTATTCATTCTTCAGAGTGGCTGAAAGGTGATGCCTGAGAAAGGGCAAAATTTGATCGTTTTGCTCGGCAATAGGTTGCGTGTCCTTCGAGGACCCTAAGCCGGTGGTAACTTAGAGCTTCTTGCTCGCAAGTATGATCTTCAAACCTGATGCCCATGTGAGATAGTTCTGACCATTCGGTGTTAGTTTCTTCAAACTCATATTTGATAACGCCAGGTATTTGCATATTCAAAAGATTCCTTCATTAGATTCCTTCGTGTAATCTAATAGAGAGTGGTTGCAAGATTCATAATTGCATAATTAAATTCTCATGAATTTCCAGTAAACTAAAAGAAAGCAATGGCTGTAAGATTCATAAATACAAGATTCATAAGTACGGAATTCATAAATACAAGGTAAATGCAAAATTCATAAATACATGATTCATAACTGCAAGATTCATATATACACAGATTCATAAATATTCAGAAATACAACTACGTGCATGTAGGTGATCGCCTTCGTGCAAACGATCAGATTCATATGCACGATCGGCTTCGTGCGATCGGTTTTAACGCAGCTTCATACGCGCGGCGTATTCAGTTCCATGCACGTCGGCCTTCTTGGCGCGACGGTGGCCGCTTCGTGCGGCGTGCTTGAATTTCCAATGGAATATATTAAAGCAATAAATACAATGCATGGAACAGGGCAATAATTGCACAATTTGTAAATTCAGAATAAACAATAATTGCACAATTCATAAATTTAGAAATACGGAAAATAAATTCATGAATTTCTGGTATTCTAAACAGGGCAATTATTGCGAGAATTCATGCAAATATTCATAAATACAGAAAATAACAGAACCACAAAATTTTCTGCAATTTTCTAGATATTTTTCATATTTTTCTGGTATTTTTCAGAATTTTTTTGTAATTTCTAATTGATTTTCTGATTTTCTAATCATTTTCGGAAAAGAAAAACATAAAATAGAGTAAAAAGGATAAAAACCTGGGGGCAATGGCGTCTTTTCCCCTCCCCGTGCGCAATCCACCGATCCAATTCGGTTTTGTATTTGCCTCGGGCCCGCCTGGACATCACGTTGGCTTCCAAAGCTCCATGACCGATTGGACTTTTGTCCTTTATGCGTTGGAACTTATGTCCGTATGGAGCTGGCAGGACTTCATGTCCTCAACGAGTTGGACTCCATGTCCAAAGCGCAGGCGGTTGAAGCTTCGGTCGTGTGTGCGTGCTTGGCGGTCAAGCGGCGGCGCCGGCCGGGTGGCGGCAAGCGGCGACGAGGTCTTGCCGAGCAACGCTAGAGGCCGAGCGGCGTCTTGCAGCGCGCCGACGAGCGGCGGATCTGGCGGCGGCCGATACCGACTTCATGCACCGGCGAGGCGACGGCCGGATCGGCACGGCCAGCGGCCGAGATCGGACGGCGGTGCCGGCCAGCTAAGCGAGGGCGCTGGCGTCTTGTGGCGCCGGAGCGGTTGGTGGCTTCATGCCGTAGGGTCGCTTTCGGCGCGCGACGGGCCGGGCTTGGTGCATGGGGTTCACGGCTTCGTGCCGTAGGGCCGAGGAGCGGCGGCGCGTGGCTCCCTGCCGGTCCAACCACGGCTTGCGGATCTGGAGAAGATCTTGTCTCTGTGCTTCACGCGCCAACCTCGGAAGCCGTCATCGAGAGCCGCAGCGGTGATCGGCCACGGCTGCAAGGAGGCGGCGACTACGGCCGGTAGAGGCGTCGCCGACTTCGAGTCCAGGCGCAGGTTCACCGGCGGCTACAGACCACATAGAGATACTGAAGAGCCGAGTAACCGAGGCGTCCGGATGCATCGGCGCTGCACCAGCGGGACCGACGGGCTTCGGCGCGGTGAGGAGGCCAGCGGCCGGTTGTGCTTTTAGCCACGGGAACGGCTGCGTGCCGATCTTGCTTCGTTGTACCAATCTGTAATGGTTTTGTGTTCTGTAGTTCATCGTGTAGCTTCGTGCTACAAATTTCGAGTACGCCGAGTCCGAGTGGCTCGCAGCGGGCCGGCCGATTCGTGCATGGCGAGGAGCTCGACGCGGTGGATGTCAGGCGGCCTGGCAGTGGCCTTGCCAGGCTTCGAGCCTGGCGGCGGGCTGGCGCGTATCGGCGGCTTCGTGCCGGGCCGCTTCATGGCCAGCGTGCGAAGGCTCCGATGGAGGCAGCTTCGATCGGCCGCATGGTCCGCCGGCGATCTACATGCCGCTACTGATGGCTTCGTGCCAAGCGGGCGCGGGTGGGGGCCGTCCCAGTGCCGGCAATGAAGAGGCCGGTCGTGGCCACCGGCGACTGCGTGTCGCGGACATTGGGTACGGAAGTAGGTGACTTCGTGTCACGTTCTGTTGGTGGCTTCGTGCCGGGTCTGTTTTTCTTTACTGTAGCTTCATGCCACGTCTGTGAAATCACGGCATACTGTGACTTCGTGTCACGAACCGAAAGTTTGCACAAATTGCAGCTTCGTGCTACATAGATTAGATGTATGCATAGATTCAACGAGCGATTAGATTCAATCCTCGTAATCTCACCTTTCTCACCTTTCAATCCGTTCGCCGGTAGAGCTTCGTGCTGATAACGTGTTAGACAACCTCGCTATCGAATAGTCCGGGATTGCCTAATAGATCTAAACTGGAGAACAGAGAGAGAGAGACACAATATGAGGAGGAACTGCTCTGCTATTCTTTATTGCTTATTTCTATGTACAATGGGGTGACCCCCTGCCTCCTATATATAGCGGTTCTGCTTAGAGATAAGGAAGAGTCCATAAGGCCTACGAGGCCGGTTTCCTAACACCTTCTTGCAAAATAGTCGCTGACAGTTCGTAACGATCTCGGAAAACAAATTGCTCGTACTTGTACTGGTGCTGTCAGCCTGTCCTGTCTACCTGGTGATCTGGTCTCACCACGACCTTCTCGTGTAACTTCTTTTCACTCGGAGCCAGTAACTATGCTGCCATTGTTTCAAACCTTTGGAAATGGAATTTGCATTAATGCATGCAGTCAACCTTGAGAAAATTCCAAATTATACTGTGCAGTGATTCGGTGGGAGTAGTGTAACTGCGCCACATGGTATACTTGCTGTGAAATAAACGGTGCTGGTGCTCCCCTCAAATAAATTTTTTATCCCTGGTCTTCAAGGTTCAGCTAATGCATGCCCGAGCTGGAGATTTCCTACTGTTACATTGCAGTGTTGTAAGGGTAAATATTTACTGATCCAATTAAGTTGTACGCATCAGAAGTTACACCTTGCAGTATGCATTGACTTGGCAAAGACTTTGCTGCTTTCTGTGTTTATATGCTGTCGATCTCTTACCATGATCCATACACAGAGATGGTGCTAGAAACTTTTCAGGCATAATACCTTTGTAGTTTTCAGTATGTTGAGGAGTGTTTCTTAATTATGACGATGCATGGACGCCAATATTGTTTATGTGCATGGTTACTAACTAATTCTAGTGAAAACTTCCAAATCGAAAATTATGACGCGACATCCACCACCCCCCCCCCCTCCTGTCCTCCTCGGCTTTTATAAAAGCCAGCACGAGCATCACCAAGGAGACAACGTTCTCTACTCCCCTCTCTGCCAAGAAGCAATCCTCTCCTCTAAAGAAACCAAACATTCAATCAAACACAACAAAAAGTTTCAGCTTTTCAGGCACAGAACTCAACAATGGCAGACTTTTCATCCCACCACTCTCTCCTCCTCAAGATGCCTGCAACCTTCACCAATGACCTCTCCCCTAACATCTCAAGCTTATTTCTCTACAACCAAATCCATGCCCAAGCAGCGCCTGCACCTGCAACTGGAAATGCCAATGCATCAGCAGGAGCAGCCATGGTCGAAGATGCCTCATTGGAGAGCTCCTCAGCGGTTCTTGACACCTCTCCACAGGGCAGTGCATCTGTAGACCGGAAGAGGAAGGGCGCCACAGAAGACAGTGCTACGCTTAGCTCTGCTCACTCCAAGGTAGCAACTAGTAACTAACACAACGTTACCAACATTGCCATTATGTTTGCAACTTTGTAAGAACTTTGTCTCATGTTGTATGCATTTCATTAATTTCCCTTCTGGCAACTAGGACTGCAAGGATGGCAAGAACAGGAGAGGGAAAAGGCCCAGCAAGGAGGCGGAGGAGAAGGGCACCACCGAGGAGGAGGCTCCCAAGGGGTACATCCATGTGAGGGCAAGGAGAGGGCAAGCAACAGATAGCCACAGCCTTTCAGAGAGGGTACACACCACTTTTATCCTTGTAGCCTTTGTCTTCACTCATGCATGTGTAGTTTCGCTTTGAGTTTGTGCCTCTTTCTCCTGACCTCTTCCTGGTGGCATTTTTCCCTAGGTGAGGAGGGAAAGGATCAGTGAGAGGATGAGGATGCTGCAAGCACTGGTCCCTAGCTGTGACAAGGTCAGATTAGTTGGTCACTGCTTGAGTTATTTGTGACATCTTGCTTAATGCATGGTTCTAACTTTGAGAAGAAACAAATGTGCTTTTGCGCAGGTTTCTGGAAAGGCCCTCGTTTTGGATGAGATCATCAACTATGTGCAGTCCCTGCAGAATCAAGTTGAGGTAAATCAAAAGGAAACAAAAGCAAATGAAGAAGTAGTGATGCTTAATTTTCACACTTCTGAGAGTTTTCTAGTATATGTAATGACAAGTTCTTTGTTCTACACTTCTACCTGTGGTGCAGTTCCTTTCCATGAGGATTGCTTCCATGAGCCCAGTGTTGTATGGCTTTGGACCGGATAGTGATAGCCTCCATGACCAGACGCAAGTATGGGACAAGTAAAATAAGATCATTTAAATTAACTATATATATTTCTACCTTGATCTTAAGATGTTTAAAATTCTCTTGTGCAAAATATTGCTTCCTCAGAAGATTGGAGGCATGTTCCAAGAAGCCATTGCAATTCCTGCTCCGGTGCTGAACCAAGCTAGCCCAGCTCCATCTCAAGCCATCATGGACACCACCCCTACCACATCCTTCTCACTGCAAGGCCAGGGGGGCAACTCTTTCTCCCAGGTTGCCATGTTCTTCCTTTCTTTGGTTAAATCATGCATGCAAAGCCCTAAATTAGTATGGCTTCAAGTAGTCCAACACTTTTACCCACCTGATTGTGTGCATCTTTTACAGGACAATGGCAGTTACCTGATGCAAACAGTGGGGGAGCCAAGGCAGGAGCTGCTCGATCAATTGGTGTTCAACAACATGTGCTACTTCCAGTAGGGGAAGAGAGAGAGGAGAGGAGAAAACAAGGACCCCACATTGACAATAGGTACTGCAACCAAAGTTCATTAATTGGGAGGCTTATTAAAGTTGCCTCTGCCTTGTCTAATCTCATATCTGAAAATCACACTGTACCTATTTGAATTTAACTGCAATTATTTATTCTAATATTTTATTTACTTTATGTTCCTGAACAGGAGGAAATAATGCTGCAAGATTGGTAGGAGCACCAGATGAGTTTTGAGATGTTGGATCTATAGTCCATCCCCTTGTCTGGAGGCAGCCTACAGTGTAGGAGGATTTTGGAGGGACGAGCAGCAAGTAAAGTTTGCTACACATTTTCAGAGACCTGTAATATTTGTAGCTCCTTATTTAGACATTGTCCATGATTATTTCCTCAATGGCGCCACCGCCATCACTGTTGTAGTCAAATTCGAGAGATCAGTTGTTAATATAAAAGAGAGCTATGTCTACTGCTCCTAACAGTGATTGTTTCAGTATCAAGATTTGCGTATCTTTGCACTGTGAAAGTGCGGATTCTTCTAGTGTTGCAGTTCAATAATTTCAAAAGCGAAGAGTAATGGAAGTTTAAATGGATGCTTAGTTTGTTCTCTTGCTCTCCTGCATTAGTTATGGGCAGAGCACCGAGAGCAGGCCATGAAGAACAACCATGTGGATTGACTTGACTATATGCCCCTTCAGCTCTCTTTTGACTAGTTCCTTAGTTGGATATGACATTTACTATTTCCACGGACACGCAAAAAACTTGCGTGCTATTCCATTAAGAAAGAAAGAAATAAAGGGTGAGATACAACCACCGAAAATCTAGGCAAGGCCTTTAGAGTCTTTGCAATTGCAAAGGCTCCTAGTATGAATGCTAAACTGTAGTATAAGTGTATAACTTCTTGATACAAATTTTTTCGTATGTCATGTATCATAAAATTCATAATTACGCAGATCGCTCGATCATCGACACATGTAGAAATTGTTGTGGGGACAATTCCGTGTCTCTCTCCGAGCCCGGATAAAAATATGTGCAAGAGATGTGACAGCCTTAGAAGAATTGACGCTTCCGGAGACAGGAGGAGAAAAAATCTATCATCGTCAGAACCTACGCCATCAGATGAGCAAGTTTTACCAGAAGTAGTAGAGGAACCAAGCAATCAGGGGGAGAAATAGCAACTGTCGTCAGCATTTGAGCAAGTTTTATCAGAAGAACCACAACCTAAACAACTAGCTAGTCCAATTGATTGCCTCCCCTTAGGGCAAGTGGTAATTTTCTTTCTAATTCCTCTCATTTTAGGATACCTCTTGCACAACGTAGGGCAATTAGAGCTAATATTAGAAAGCCTCCTCTACGGTATGGCATTGAGCATGAAATTGCAAATTTCATCTTATATTCCCATATCTCTCCTGCATGCAAAGCATTCAGTGCATCTCTCCGGGTAGTTCTTATTTCAAAGGATTAGCGGGTTGCTAAACAAGATCCTAAATAAAAGGATGTCGTGAAAGAGGAGCTTGGTGCACTCAGAAGAACAAGATGTGAGATCTAGTTCCACTTCTAGTACGAAAGAAAGCAGTGGGATGCAGATGGGTCTTCACAGTGAAACAAAGTCTTGAAGGCAATGTGGATAGATACAAGGCGATGTTGGTTGCAAAAGGTTATAGTTAGACGTATGGGATATACTATGATGAGATTTTTGAATCAGTAGTGATAATGGGCACAGGAAGGATGTTGATTTTTTTGCCTTGTTATTTTGGGTGCCCTCTTCATCAGTTGGATGTGACGAATGCATTTAGTCATGAAAATTTACAAGATGACGTATATATGGAGGTACTTGCTGGTTTTAAGAACAAGCAGACCATCAGAAAGGTGTGTAAGCTTTAAAATTCTCTATATGGCCTGAAGTAGTCTCTACTGTTTTGACATATTCAGACATGCAATTTGTGGCATGGGTTATTTCCAGGGCAATAGGGATCATACGGTGTTTTATAAGCATAGAGGGTCACAAATCGCCATATCAGCAGCCTATGTTGGTGATATTGTGATAACCAGAGGTGACAATGAAGAAATCAAGTGCCTGAAAAAGAGACTAGAGAAGCATTTGAGGTGAAGGGTCTTTGACCTCTTCAATACTTTCTTGGAATTGAGATCGTTGGGTCTCCAAAAGGGATCGATAGTTCTCTCTCAAATGAAGTATGTCCTTGATCTATTAGCATGGACAGGTATGCTTGTGTATCGCCCTATTGCTTCATCTATTGATAGGAATCACAAACTTTGTGCCAAGTCTGTTAATCTAGTTGACAAGGAGGCTTATCGAAGACTGGTCGGACGTCTCATCTATTTGTGCCATACAAGACCTAATATATTTCATATGCAGTGAGTGTGGTAAGTCAATATATATACAATCCTAGAATGGGACACATGGAGGCTGTTTTTTGGATTTTACAATATTTGAATTGTAGCCTGGGAAAGGGCTTTGGTTCAGGAAGAATCAACACTTGAATTTGGAACGATATTGTGACGCTAATTGGATGAGCAATATAGATGATAGGAGATATACATCTAGATAGTGTGTCTTTGTGGGTAGTAACCTTGTGTCATGGAGGAATAAGAAGCAGGAAGTTGTGGCTTGGTCTACCATAGAGGCAGAATGTAAAGCAATGACGTTAAGCTTGAGTGAGATGATCTGGATGAAAGGTCTATTGTCTAAAATTCGGGTGTTGAGGAGTGGTCCCTTGGTATCGCATTGTGACAATAAATTTGCGATGAACGTTGCTAACAATCTGGTACATCATGATCGTACCAAGCATGTTAAAATCGATAGTTTATTTATCAAGGAGAAGCTGAATGGCGGAATACTGAAGTTAGAATATGTCAAGTCTAGTGAACAGTTTGCTGATGGTTTCACTAGAGGGTTAGGTCCTAACGAGGGTACTACAATATGGAATAAGATGAGCATAATTGATATTTTTGCCCATCTTGAGGGGGAGTGTTGGGATAGAACCCGAATTGAGTCCGGCTAAAATAGAGATAGGGGGTGTTTGGCAGAGCTCCAGCTACTAAATCTGTGGAGTTGGTGGAGCTAAGTATTCCTAGCTTCACCAGATTCGTGGAGCTGGAGTTGTGGGTATATTAAGAGAGTTTAGGTGGGTCATCTTGTTTACATTTTAGAATAAAATCATAAACTTAAGTCACTTTATTTTAGTCTACAAGTTTCAGTTCTGAGGTGAAGCTGGGATCTGGAGCTCTGCCAAACGGGGCCAAATTCGAAATTTTGAGATAGAGTTTGATTGTATTATGATTGTAATTCTCGCTATAAATGAAGAGTGTGTGTCTAATATGATACACACGATTCTCTCCAAAGCTAGAGTTTTTAGATATTTTTAGCAACAAGGCTATTCCAGATATTTTCTACTTCTAGATATTTTTAGCAACAAGGCTATTCCAGATATTTTCTACTTCTCACTCAGAATACAGTGGAACAAGAAAATCGGGATAAAATAATGTCATAGGTAAGCTAATTCTCACGAGCAAACGATTGTGAATTTTTTTTTTATGGTAAAGTATCAACACTCTCCATGCTACTAGTCAGTACACCCTGCACGTTAAGTCGGCCATGATTCCTCTTCAGATTTGTTTTGTACCGTGGGAACAGCTCGTTTCTTCCTAAATGCCCAGACACAGGCACCTCTCATTCTGATCTACCAATCGGGTGGTTCTTGGCGCCATTGAATGAGCTTGTCCGAAAAAGCGAACGCACCAACCATCACGCTGGTTACACCTACCAATCGGCAAGCTGTACTTCAGGAACATCCATATGCAAAGATGTCTACCGTCCAAGGTCTGAATCTTAAGTAACGAGAGATACAATCTTACACTGCATATTCCAATTAACCTTTCAAACAAACAAACCCAAAAAAAAAAAAAACTGTGAAAGATCGACGATGAACAGGACATGCATGAATTGAAGCAGTGGGGACGAACAGAGGGCCTAGGCTACAACTGTTTTTTTCCCTTCCTACATACATATATCTGTGGTCCTTGGCGATGATAAGATTACGCATGTTAGGTTTCCTCTAGATCCAAGTTACATGCTAACCACCATGTGCCTTGCTGAGCATCGCTGCGCCTTCCCTGGGAAACAATGTTACTTCTGAAACCTTATCATTGTGTACCTCGCTACGAGCCAGGGGCGAAACTAGAGGAAAAATGATCAGGGTTCACTACTTCACTATGTAACCTGTTATTTGCCTCCCGGGGTCACAAGAACTAAATTAAGGGGGTTCATGCATACCAGTGGCGGACCCAGCAAAAAAAATTAGGTGGGGCGAACTTGAGTGACAAACTCGACCAAAAATAGACATATACTACATAGACACCACATTTGTATTCCAATCACACACATTAGAGTGTAAACGGTAAATGAATGACATAGAAGAAGATTTAAGATGATACCTCTCACATGAAGAGTAAACACCAATTTTTTAACCATATAATTCAAAATTCATCAAATGATAAAAAGATAATAGAGCATCTTATCAATTTAACAATAGATAAATGAGGACGAGTGAGATACAATGAATGGATCATATACAAAAAAGTGATTAATATTATGGAAAGACATACCACTACTTAAGCACTAAGCACGTCTTGGTTATCTAAGTTTTGTTGGCAAGTCCATTCTCCGGTTTTTGATGGTTTAAAACCTATTCTTAATGTTATCACAATCAAGTCCTTTAAAAATGCCATTCTCAATGTAGCACAACATCAATTCATTGAGCCAATCACCAGACATCTTATTGTGCAAATTAGCCTTGATTAAATGCATAACTAGTAGCTGGGGCGGCCGCCCCACCATGCCTAAAGGGAGGGTCCGCCCCTGATGCATACTATATATGAACTAATATATACTAAATTTTTTTTTGACCCGGTGTCCTGTGACACCGGGTAGCATACTCTGGTTCCGCCCCTGCTACGAGCTAGCACCAGTACCACGGATAGGACCCATCCTATTTTGTCCAAGCTCCGAAGGATTCTACCTTCGTATCTAGGATCAAAGATACACATTGGTAGCTCACAGTACTGCGATCTAGCACTGTATCTGCAATGCAAGGTGTAGCTAGCTCGTCAGAAAAAGACCACTCCTTGTATAAGCATGCATGGCTCAGACAGCTTCCACGTTTTATATATCGCCTTCGTTTCACGACAGCGACGGATCGATCAACCGCGATGACTAATTAACTGGATACATGCATCGATCATACGTGCGGATCTGTGATGCCATGTAGCTTTCAGAGGTTTGCTCTGTCCCATTAATTCAGATGGCAAGTGGAACATGCATGAACTGAACTCCAAAGGGGCAAGGGGCACTGGTCAGAGACCAAGAGGAGTCTAGTGTATACAGTGGTAGAAAGGCTGGTGAGCGGTGGCGCTGCTGCTGCTGCTGCTGCTGCTGCTAGTGTTAGAGATGAATTGTGATCGTTTGCTATAGAAATAGGAGACAAAAAAGGCTCCTGAAAGAACAAGTAATGCACCGAAAAAATGATCTTGGTGTAGTGGCAAGATATGAAATCACTGTAATCCACACGACCTGCGGTTTTGTCATGTGTACTTTTGCGCATGCATATCTAGGATGACAGCAAGCAAATTAATGTCAATTCTGTATCGTTTTTCACATGCAGGGATATGTAATTAACAAACTAAAAATCTAACAAACTACACATCCGATGACCATGTGATGTGTAGCTTCGCGGTTAAGGCAACCTGTTATTATTGGGTGAGAGGTGATGAGTTCAAGCCCTGCCAGATCAAAGCTCTCTAGCTCAAATATTCTGAAAGAGAGAGCCTACTCGCTTTTTTTGACGTAAGAACAAAGAACGTGTCGTCAGTACAACACATTATTAAGAATGAGAAATTTTACATGCATGCATTATACTGGTAGTATATAATACGCAGTAAAATTCAAATTTAGTCATTAATTTATTAAATGTATTTCTACTACTATACTACCAGATGAAGTATAAATTAGTTTTAACTAATATGATCCATTGAATATAAAAAAATGTACGACTCATGTTGAATTTAGCGTACGTAAAATATCTCTTTAAGAAAACCGTGTAAGCCCCTCAGGCATTGCAATGAATCGGGCCGATCGATCGATCCATCAATGATTGAACGAATCATGGCTTGGAAATGGACCGGATCAATAAGAGGCGCGCGTCCGCAGCTAGCCAACCATCACCGAAAGGTATTATTAAGTTGTATACATCAATTAATTTATCAAAAATTTATACTAACAAGGTTGGCGGATAATTTACTTATATTTTAATAGCCATCAAGACATACACAAAGAGGCGATATATATCAAGCGATCGAGCCAGCTCCCAACCGCCGGATACATGAGCTCTGCCAAATGCATTAATGGTGGAAAGCCCAAAGTTATGGTTTAGATTTTATAGATACAACCGCTGGAAAAAGGGAAAATTTGATCATTTGCCCTGAAGTTGATGGGCATTTGATCATTTGCGGGTGCTAAAACACCGGGATAGCACATAGGCAAGAAGTTAGACTCAAAGCTTAACCACATGGCCAGAGCCAGACTCTAAGGCCCCATTTGATACGGTTCCAGATTTTAGTAGAAACAGAAACGATTATAGATTCTTGGTAACGTTTTAGGTAGAATCAGAATCATTGTCTGTAAACCGTTTGGTACGGTTCTAAATTCTAGTAGAAACTAGTAGAAACGGGGTTGAGAGTGGTTCAGCCACGGTGTGGAAAAAAAAGAAACATTTCTAGGAGAATCGTTCCGAGTTTTAGCCCGTTTGGCTGGGTTTCTCCTAGATTCTATTCTAGTAGAAACAGCTCGGTTCCAAGTTGCCAAACGGAGCCTAACCCTCAAATTCAAGCCCCCTTATGTAGTTGTGAAAGCATATTTTCGGTTCTCCACATCTTGTGTAATGCCATCAGTCACCAAATGCACCACACGATAAAAGTCTATGAAAATCCTGTTATTTCTTTCTTTCCAGAGATTCGACGTGGCGTACATAACGATGCCGTCCACTTCCTTCCGACGTTCCTTTGAGATAGAGGAGCGGACCTTCCTCCATCAATCAGTGATGCCTGGCTGTACGGAGGTAGAGTTCGGAACCGTGTGGATTATCTGCATAGAATATAAGACCTTCCTCCACACCTGCTTCGCGAAGGGTTATAGAAACAGCAAGTGTCCGATCCGTACAGTACGCATACCGCAGTGCAAGGCTATTTCCTAGCTGCAAGCCTGTCAAGTACTGTCAGCCGTAAGATCCTTTCCTGGGTAAAACAGGCCCTACGTACTGACCTGACACCATTGGTTGGGCCTGTTCGTGGCTATTTTCTGGAAGATAGATTGTACGCGGAGCACTTGAAGAGGCATGTAGCTAGCATGCTGTTGGATGAGGAGGAGGAGGGGCCGATACATGGCTGCCCGTGACATGCCGTGGTGCAATGGAATAATGGATGGCGGCGTTCGGGTGGTGGTGTAGGGCCGGCCGACAGTGCGCCGGAGCCGGGCCGGGCACGGGCCCGGTGGTGGAGGGGCAGGGTTGCATGCGGCATGGTGCGCCCATGCCTAGAATGTGTTGGTTAATCAGGGCCTTAACAGCAGTGGGGCTGCAGCCTCACCGATCGAGTGAGCGATGATTTTCGTATGTAATGTCAATGCTTTTGGTTAAGTGCATGCAGTGTCTTCAATGGCTGATCATATGGATGCGCGACCTTTGATCTCTCTCTCTCTCTGATTGATATCTCTCTTTCTCCCAATCTCCGAGCCTGGTCATTGCAATGCCTGCTCACATGTTGGTGGCAGAGACATGTCTTGCCTTCTTGCATTAGAAATCATCGCTTATCTAGTTCAATGAATATTTTTTTTTTACAAATCTAACTCCCTCGCATATACATTTACAAAAATAGCCTCCTCATGTGTCCCTGTTGTGCCTAGAGAGCACAAAAATTGGCCGGTGTCGCGGCAGCGTGTGGGAGCACAAGAGGACGCGCTTCCGCGCCCAGGGGTATCGCGCTCAGCTGCCCACGCTCGCCACCGGCCCACGTAGCCTGCCGTCCGTTCTGGCCTGCCCGCGTTGCTCGCCCAACCGTGCGCTGCCCATGCTGCTACGGAGACTGTTAGTTTCAGCGTTCCCTAGGCACGGCAGGGTACACATATCATCTGCCGCGCCTTCTACGGTGAGGAAGGGTGGTATTTTTGCAAATGCATATGTGAAAAACTAGATTTGCAAAAAGAATATACATGGAGCTAGATAAGAGATGACTCTTTGTAGCATGGCCTTTCTTTCTCACTAGTCATCATTGAATGAGTGAATGGCTGACTGAGCAAATGGATGGAGGGGATTAAAATAAGATTTAGCTGGCGGCCTGACGCAAGTTTATTTCACAATAAAAGAGACTGGAACGATGATGATTAATTAATCACCTTGGACCCCTCTAGCTCCCTCGTGAATGAATTGTCTGAATTCTATATCAAGATGGCAATGATGCTCAGTTAGTGCTTCTGTTGTGCACTTCTTAAGACTCCGAGCAGAGAGTAACTAAGTTTCAGAGCATCTATGATCATGTATATGAGGATATTTCCAGTACATAGTTTTCATAAATTGTATCTAAATATATCACATCATATAAAAACAACTCTAGATACATTTTTTTAATGCTAGTATCTAATAAATACTCCACTCAATTAATTTATTCACTCCTATCTCATATATATCCTCTCCTCACTTTCTACCAATCCTCGTTCTCTAACTTTTTTGTTGTCAGTTAGGTTGTATCTTGCATTAGAAATAACTCTATTCTCTCTTTCTTCTTTAACTTACCTTGCGCATCAGATTTTATATTACTTAGTAGCATATAGAAACTGCTTACATCATTCCATTGGGAGTGTCCTGAGGGGTTGGAATCTGTACATGGTTTTCTCTCTTAATGAAATCATAGTTTTTTATAGACCTATGACTTGGCCCGAGCTTTTTCTGGGCTAGCCCATGGCAGGCAAGGCACAATCCAAAGAACGACATAGAATGGATAGGACAGGTCGGACTAGCACGACACGAACGATAAAACTGGGCTGGGTCTACCAATCAGGCACGATAGACAGCATGGTACGACACATATGCTTAGGTTAGTACAGCACAAAATAGGTCTAACAGACATTTCCCTCTTCTTTTTACTCTTTTATCCTTCCGTGTCATCTAACCACCTCCTGTCTTCCTCACTCGACCAAGAGGGGAACCATGGATGCCTCCTTGACTCATCTTTCATGCCTGCCACCCCTTGCCACTGGCAATACAGTGCTTCACATCTCCCTTCATCTACAATAGTTTAAATAAGCTAGCCTTGAACTAGCACCACAGGACACAGTGTGCCAAAGGGCCGTACTTAGACTCGCTAAAGGTGATATGTGACGACATGGCATGGCACGACGGGCTAGGCCATCACAATATTGTCCTAGTCCATGGCCCACCAAGCCTGTGACATGCCGGCATGGCTCAATTCCGGGTTCTAGATTAACATCAGTCATGTTCCCCTTGTATTGCATTGAACAGAAGTTATAGCAACTTTTCAACTAATCTTCCTGTGAAGGTCTATACTCTGTAGAAAGATACTACGGCTAGCAGAGTAGCAGGTCATGTCTGAAACTTGACTTCATCTTTGTCCATGAATTGATCCCTCTGTGTATATCTCTTTAAATAAGACCAAGTTTCATCTTTCTGTCAAGTGCATGCCCTCTCCATCAATCATTTTCATACAGATAAGACCAGCTATTAATTGTTTTTCCTGGAAAGCTCCGTTCATTACCATTGGCCACCGGCATTTAGTCATGTAAACGAGGAGTTAAGTTTGAACGAGTTTAAGTCGGTGTTCGAGTTTAGATCTAAATTTGAGCTAGACTCGATCTAAACTCGAGTAAGCTCGTTAACAATATATAATTCAATATGCACTATTTTTCAATAATAAAAAATGCTCAAGCTCGCATCGAGTAAGCTCGGTGAGAATTAACATTTAGTAATATTTAACAAGTGATTTATAAATTTACCAAGCTCGCGAGCTATTCGAGCTCGGCTCGGTGAAACTCACGAGCTTGAGATCAAGCTCGATTTCAGCTTGTTTGAAGCTCGAATCGAACCTAAAGAAAATCGAGCTCGAGTAGCTCATGAGCCTTAAGTTTTTTTACAGCCCTGCCTACATTCCCAAAGTCCCACTCACTAACAAAGATGGAGTATTTGGCTTTATTGGCACTGATGCACGCCCCTTTTTTCATATTTAGTCCTAATGAAATTATAAATTTAGATCTCTTCCTCGACGCAGAAGCAATAACAAGATGACACCATGCTCTCGTAGCATAGCACCTCACCGCCGTCCGGCAACATAGTCCATCACGGCATATAGGGCGGACCTATCATGACAGAAGAGCTACCGCATATCCCAAGCTCGACAACAGATGGTATGAACCAATAGCTCGACAGACTCACGTTCCTCGGTGGGAATGTCACCGCATTAACCGAAGACCTTGCCGATCATGTCCATCAATTAATCAATCAATTCCTTGCCGATTAGTACTTTAGTCACTTAATTAAGTACTGCTCTTAATTAGCCACTGAATTAATCAATTAATTAAGTAATGAGCAGTGCTTCTATGATTTCCCTCTCAATACAAGCTGTACAAATATTAAAGCAAACGAAAAGTTAATTAATCATCTACCTTTTTATTTATGCTTTAATATTTGTGCAACTTTAAAAAAGAAAAGCATAGACGCACATCTCGTAAGTACTGCCATGGTTGACCTACTGATCTACAGCATCTGCTGCCGAGTTGGGCGTACGCGACAGCTCTTCTGCCGCAGTGTGCCCGTCCTAGTTGCCGTGATGAGCCGTGATGCCGTGGCGCCGGCAAGGTGATGCGCTACTAGAGCATAGTAGGCAACATGTGTTGTCTATCATTGCTCTGTAGTGAGAAGAAGGCTAGATTTACAATTTTGCAGAACAAAAATATAAATAAATAAATATATATATACACACACACACACATACATACATACATACATACATACATACATACATACATACATACATACATACTCAATAGGGTCAATCAAACCAAAACTTCATAAAGATGCTACTCAACTAAATGAAATCCACCATGCTATTATATACAGACACATCTGCTTTGTCAAGCATCCATCAGCTTTGTTAAAGATCTTATATTATTAATTAGTACCATGCATGAAACATTAGACACCCTGCAATAAGGACTTTGTGATTGTGTTAGTGCCTCACATCATTCAGACACATCTGCGTCCTACTAATCCAATCCATGGGGCATCGCATTCGCATCAGCTTAAACCAGATCAAGAGCCTAGCATAGTATTAGCTCCTAGTGTTTCTTCTCTTCCTTCAATTCTTTCTTTATATCTTTTACAGATGAAGTCATCATCTTTTCACTCATGCGAACCCTCCTCCGCTTGACATTTCTGAAGATTTCTAGGTAAACCATGGAGCTTTTTTTCTAATTTATGCAACAATTGCCCAACTCACATAGCTACATGCTTTCATGTACCAAAGATCCAATTCTAATGTGGTATTTTTATGTTTACTGTCAGAATTGAAATGCCTACTACTTTAAAGTGCATGGAATATGAACAAACATAAGTTCCATCGGTATCCTTTCCTAAGATTGGTACACAATTTCTGTCAATTCATTTATGGTCCACCAGGAGATCTGTTTTGTAGTTTCGTTCTCTTCCTATAATCAAGTTTGTAAATGTGCTTATCAATTAATATGCTATTATTTATACTAATGATCATTCAGAACTGTGCATATAGTACATAATATATGAAGTTAGCATCTTGCTCGAGAATTCTTTAATAATATACTAATTCACAATATGTTATATTTCTATGTATTAGCAAATGGGCGCTAGAAAAGAGCTCATTAGGAAATTTATGCTTGAGGAAGAACAGGAGGACGATGAGTTATTTCTTGTGTTGGTTCCTACATTACTTTCATGCCTTTATGATGAGAAAAGAACAGTTCACACATCATCACTTACCGGTGCTAAAAAAAGTTAAGGAAATCTTAGAAGGCCATGAGAGTTGGTGTAGGGTTGAGTTCTGGATGGAGCCGAAGATATTCAGGACTACATAAGATTTTCTTAGAAAGGAGGGTTTGTTACATGACACAAGTGGAGTTACTATCTAGGAGCAGCTAGGCACGTTTATGTGCATGATCTCTCATAATGTTAGTAACCAAAAGCTTCAAAAAGCATTCCAACATAGCGCTCAAATAGTTCATAGGAAAATAAAGAAATCTTTGAGATAATTCCTACTCTAACTCATAGATTTGTCAAGCTCCCAAGTTCGAATCAAGCTCATGTGAAGATTATATCGGATCCACGGTTTTTGCCTTATTTTCAGATAAACTCATACACAGTAGACACCTAACTTTTCCCAATGTTTGCCTAGATTAATTTTCTACATTTATGTGCAGAACTGCATTAGTGTTATTGAATGTTGGCACATATATACCCATCACTATTGCTGAAGAGAAAGCAACTCCTTATAGGAATAGGAAAGGAACATTGTCACAAAATGTGATGCTAGCTTGTGACTTTGACCTAAACTTCATGTTTATTTTATGTGGATGGGAATGGCCAGCATCAGATGCAAGAGTCCTTCGATATGCTCTTAGTAAGGGGTTTTGTGTTCTGGAGGGTAAATTCTAGCTTGTGGATGGTGGATACGCAAACATGCCTTCTTTTCTTGCCCCATATTGAGGAGTCAGATACCATATTATTGAATTTAGGAGGCGGCACTCATCTTGAAGATATGATTATGCAGACTACAAAGAATTGTTCAACCATCGCCACGCTCTCCTTTGCAACCATATTGAAAGGGATATTGGTGTTTTGAAGAAGCGATTCCCAATCCTGAAAGTTGGCACATTTCATCCCATTGAAACTCAAATTAAGATCCAAGCTATAGCTGTTGCATTTCACAATATTATTAGAGGCCAGAATGGTCAAGAGGGGTGGTTAGATCACCAACCTGCCTATATTCAATCAGATGATTTTATTGATGTACCCGAGGGTGACAGTAATTACCAAAATGATATTGAGTCAAACGATGGAGGTACTCTTAGAGATCAAATTGCAATGGAAATGTGGGATGACTACAATCGTTAATCAAACATGACTTGTCATAAGTAGTATAGTGTAGCCATGTCTTGTTTTTCTCTTAAATGTAATTTATTTCCAGATTTATGACTTGTTTTCACATTGAGTCATTTTTTATGTGAGTTATTTACTTTATTATATGGTTTCTTTTGCATTCTTATAACATTTCAATATGCCATAGTTAGTGTAGCTATATCGAAAGAAGGATCAAGGGCCTGTTGGAACTTCTCATATGAAAAAGCTCTTGCCGATATACTACATGACCATAATAACCCAAAGTTCAGAGGTTAAAATGGGTGGGTATCTGAAGGCTAGAGAAGCATAGTCAGTAAGTTAAATGAAAAGTTTCCAACTGTCCACTTCAGAAAGCAACAGATCCAAGAGAAGGAGAAAGAACCGAAAGGGAATTACAAGGCAATATGAGATGCACGGAAACAAAGTGGCGCGGGTTGGAATGATTCTTTATGCATGATTGTTGCTGAACCAAGTATTTGGGATAAAATTATTCATGTAAGACCATTTTCTCCCTTTAACTACTAGTATATTGTGTGCTGTGTTTTGCTACTAACTATATTCTCTTCTTGCATCAATAGGATCATCCAAAGGTGAAAAAGTTCCGTAATAAACCATTCATTCTCTTCAACCACCTGGCAACATTGTATGAAGGTGATTCCGCAATTGATTCTTTAATTGTTTCTATTCCGTTATTCTTCTTTATTGTGTTCTATATTAATGCTGTTATTTCTAGCTAGTTGCCTTATTATCATGTGGCCATTTCTAGCTATTGATGCAAGAAAAGAATATAGTTAGTAGTAATATTTTGCATGTGGCCATTTCTAGTTAGTTGGAGAAACACTATTATTATGGGATTGTAGTAACATTTTGCAGTGAGAGTTACTTGGAGAAACAATATTTCTAGCTAGTTGGAGAAACATTACTATCATGTTCCTTGACATTTGCAGTGAGAGCTGAAGTGATAAACAAGACTTAATATGACTTAATATGCAATAACGTTTACTTTCAAACATGACTAAACTGAATATACCTTTTAACAATATGAAGTATAGCCACAGGAGATTTTAATTTTGTGTCAATTGAGCAAATGGGGTCTCCACTTGGTGAAGTTATCCCCGATGACAATTATGCCAATGATGTTGGATTAAATACTTTTGCTGCAAATATTGCGAGGTAAGAGACATCTAGTGCTCACCTAGAAGCCGATGAAATGGAGCGTGCTGCTTCTGCTTCGTTTACACCAAAAGGAAATGGTAATGGCAAAAAGCGGAAGCAAAATCAGATTGTTGGGGTTCTTGAGAGCTACCTAGAATTCAAGAAGCAGCAAACCAATAAATTTTCTGAAGAACTAAATGAAACAAGACATAGTTAAAGTGATGAGTTCTCTATTGGAAAGTGTGTAGCTGCTTTAGAATCAATTGAAGAACTAACGGATATGGAGACGGCAAAGACACTATGACTCTTCAAATGTGAGTTGAATAGAGAAATTTTTATCAACATTAAAAATCCAAGTGTTCGATTGCTTTGGATTAAGAGCGAAATCTCTCCATAAATAAGTCATGGATTTAATTCTTGAACTTTCTTCTTCCAACTATATTCAATTCAAATGATGTTAATTGCCTAATTCCCTTCAGTCATTCACTTATTTGATTGTTTCCCTTACAGATTGGGTTGAGAGAAATCCAAGTGTTCGATTGCTAAGGTGATGTCTTCTTATAAGTATCACTTATTTGCTAGCTCTATTTTGAATCTAGACTAGTGTAATTCTCTTTGTCACCAGCTATTGAGGTTGTCCTTGAACACAAATAGCACATCTAGTATGTTGCTTGGTTCAGATTAAAATGGTGATAGCATTTTTTGGAACCTTTTCAACTTAAACCCGCTGCAGGATCAACATATTTTAATGAGGCCTTGGGAATATTTTTTTCTTACTTGATGCGGCGAAGACTTTTTGGTCATATGTAGATGTTTCCTCAGTACTAATTCACCACTGACTGTGGTTTAGTCAAGATTAAAATGAGCATGGAATATTTTGCTAAAGATATGGTAACAGTGAACTAGTTTAGGTGAATTAAGATTGTTTCTATTTGAGCACATGATATTGTAATCTAATATAGTTAATAAGGTAGACTAAGTAAAAAAAGAATTGGGCAGCAGTAACAGGAAAACGGATGTCTCACAAACTAATCTCTGGTGGTTTCAGATTCATTAACTCCAGATCATATGTTGATTGTTTATTCTTTTGAATAAGGTCAATGAAGTCATATTTCCTCGGGAGTTAGTCACTGGGACTGGTAAGAAATTATTAATGTAAAATTGTAAATACAGTGCTTCAAATTTTCAGCCAGATTGCCCGGAAATTTCTTTCAACAAGCATACTCGATTTTGCCAATGTTTGATCACATATTATTACGAATCAGAAACAACTAATGGTTTATAGTGCATAAACTTTATTTTGTTCATTTGTTTTGATGCTCTGCAACTTGACATCTCTGTTACATAGCATGAGGTCATTGAGAAGCTAGTGGCACTGCAGGAAGGCATTCCATGAAAGGAAGCTAAGCAGAAGAGAGAAGGAGGTGATGGTGTATGCTTGAATGGTCAGATTGTTGGACTTGATGTATATCTACGATGGTTATATTTGAGTCATATGTGATGTCTAGATGTATATTTGAGTCATATGTGATAGTTAGCTCACTGGTTATATTTGAGTCATACATGATGGTTAACTCAGTGGTTATATTTGAGTCATATGTGATGTCTAGATGTATATCTGCGATGGGTGGATGTATGGATGCTATAGATGATTAACTTTGTTGGGAAGTGTTATAGATTGATGCTATAAATGAGAGTAATAGTAGCTAAACTTTTTTGATTTTAACCATGTATGAATGCTTGCATGACTGTTATCTGCATGTGTGGATTTTAGCAACTTTTTCTTCACATTTTCATTATTCTTAAATGAATTTTTATTCTTATTTGTATCTATGAGTTTTATTATTTCTCTCTCTCTCTCTCTCTCTCTCTCTTGAAGTTTCTTATTTTCCCTAATTTTTTTTATTTCTCAGATTTTTCCATTTTTTTAATATTAGAGATTTTTTATCCCTATTACTTCCAAATGGTGGCATAGAATATTTCCCTTCAGGGAAAATTATCTCTATGGGTTGGTGAAAGGACCAACGATGTCGCCTAGAGGGGGGTGAATAGGCAGATTAAAATTTCGCAGCGGAATTAAAACAGGCCGAGCTGGTCAACCCGGAGTCTCCGGGTTTTGGTCCGGATACTCCGGTATTGGATACCGGAGTCTCCGGGTTTGGGAGCTCGGGAGCGCAACACAAGTTGCTCAAATTTGCACGAAATGCTACTAAAAATAAATAGCAATAGCAACCTAGAGCAAGTGCTAGTATGGATTTGAATTAAAGCTAGACAAAGAGCTAGATCTAGGCTTTACGGAGACAAATCCACACAAGCAACACAAGTAAGTAAAGAGAGAGCGAGAGAAGCGATTTTTCACCGAAGTTCGGATTCTTGAAGGGAATCCTACGTCTCCGTTGAGGTGGCTCGGTCACACTTGAGCCGGGGTCTCTTTCAACCCGCTTTCCTCCCGGTGTTGCACAAATGCACTCGCCGGCTTCACTTCTTGTCTCTTTCCTTTCGGAGGCGAGACTCGCCTTCACAAACGACCGGGGCTCACCACACGCGTTGGTGGCTCCCGATGACTCCTAGCCGTCTAGGAGACCTTCAACCTCCAAGAGTAATAACACCACGAAGAATCGCTTGGAGGATGAACTAGTGCTCAACAACTAGAAATGAATGCACCTAGCACTTTACTTCTTCCTCTCCTCACCAAAATGGATCAACAACCAAATCTAATGGTGGGAGGAAGTATGAGCTCTATTGAATGCTTGGAAGAGGTTAGGAGTGGCTTGAATGCTGCAATGAATGAGCTCAATCCAGTTCCTAGCCGTTGGGAGAGAGTGGGGGCTTTAAATAGTCAGTTCAAAAACTAGCCGTTACTCTCGTTTTTGTACAGACCGGAGTGTCCGGACTTATAACCCGGAGACTCCGGGTTATCCGGATACTCCGGACACAATGTCCGGATACTCCGGACAATCTGGAATAAAAATGGCCGAGGGGTCCAACCCGGAGACTCCGGACATATTGTCCGGATACTCCGGATTGAATCCGGATACTCCGGACAGAATGTCCGGACTCTCCGAGTTTAAGGGCTCGGTTTGAATTCCAGATTTTGGAAAATGCAATTGTTTGTGTGCTAGATTGAATGCAAGTTTTGATGTTGAGCACATGCACATCCTAAAATCGATTTTCCGTCGCATCCTCTTAATAGTACGGCTATCCTTAAGACTCAAAACAATATAAAAATTACAAGTCTTCGTCTTGATGCCGTTCTTCTCGAAATTTGACGCGATTAGGAGTGTTCAATCTTGTTCCAAGCTTGAAGTGATCTCGATAACTGCATTATTCTTAGTTGAAGCATTAGATCACTTTAATTGTGTCATCATTAATCACCAAAATAAAATGAGGGGCCTAGATGCACTTTCAGTTGGAGAGGATTTCGTGTGGCTTTAAAACCCCCCCTAGAAGGTAATATTTCTTGGGGGGTTTTTCCCCTAACATCCAAACAAACCCTAAGAGGTATTTTGATTTTCAGTTCCCCATGTGCATGAATGTCGTCGACGTAGCCTTGAACAGTCCATGTTCCGATTGAATTATACAAAATCCCTACTCTAACCACATGCCTAATGATCCCCTCAGACCCCTCCTTTTGGTCTTGCCTGCCATTGCCATGTCACTTTAGTCAGGTCCCACAACCTTTCCATTGCACAGGGTCAACACACCGTTGGGAGGAAGCAAACCCAGCTGCCGCTGTAGGCTAGCTTTTAATCCAGAACAGCTCTTGCAATGTGCAAGCAAAGCAGGGGCGGAACTAGAGAGAAAATAATCAGGATTCACTACTTCACCATGTAACCTGTTATTTGCCTTCTGATATCACAAAAACTGAATTAAGGGATTCATGTATACTATATGTAAACTAATATGTACTATTTTTTTTTGACTCGGTACCCTGTGACACTGGGTAGTACACTTTGCTTCAGCCCCTTAAGCAAAGTTTGGCATCCTCACATCACTGCATGCCCCCCTCTCTCTCGCACACGCACGTACCAAACCAGGTTGAGCTGTATGCTTGTCTCTCATGGATACGAACGTACGCTACATTTGGCACAATGGAGGGTTTGCAAGGAGACATGCCGGGCGAGCCCCATCTGCAGCGGCCGTTTGTGTGCCGGGCGGAGGGCAAGTGCTTCTGTGCTGGCCCATCTCGGCAGAAAAAGAAAACGTGGGGGGCTGAGGTCCAATCTGGCACTGCCACGTTGGTGTCAAGATTCATGCCGACTTTCAGGGCAGTGTTGACAAGAGAGTCGCTATGTTAACCAGTACTATCTCCGGTCATTAAAAAATATAGTTTAGAGTACGAGTGGTCGAGTCTGATAAACTTTAACCTCCTTTTTAATATGTAGATCCAAACATTTGGAAGTGATAGGTATAAATTTGTCTCCGAAAGAACTTTCATTATAATATAATTTTACTGGATTTTATAAATATATTACAACAGATATTAGTGATTAAGAACCGTATTAGTGTTTTTTAACCAAAGAGAGTTCTATCATTAGTCACTGACATTCACGCAGCTAATGACATCTATAAGCCCAGCTTAACACTAAGCCAACTTGCTAGGCCCTGTTTGTTTTGGCTTTTTCATCGGCTTAAAAGCCAAAAAGCCTAAGCTGAAACAAACGTCTGGCTTTTAAGCCGGGCTTTAAAAAAGCCAAAAACCCATATATAACTATAAGCCAAAAGCCAGACAAGAGGAGTTTTTTTGGGCTTTTTTGAATGAAATAACCCTTTGCCACTAAAAATCTCCAAAATTACCCACCAAATGCCATCATATATAAATTGAGAATTCATCCAACATCTCATTTAGGGTATTTTAGACTTTTTATCTATAAATTGTACTATCTAACCCATTAATAAACTAGGATACCAAACAACATGTCTTGTCTTAAAAACAGATGGCTGAAAAGCTTATTAAGCCAAAAAGCTAGCTTTAAGCCAAAAGCCAAAAAGCCTAAGCCGAAACAAACAGAGCCTTAGGGGTTTCATGCACCGGCTAAGGGTGCGTTTGATTAGGTGAACAAGGATGAATATGATGGAATAGTACATGATGGATACGATGATCCTGAATGAGATGGTACATAGAGGGTATGTGGTTGGTTGTCTAAATATAATTAATTACATGATTTTGTTTGGTTGTTTGGATAGAATGGTGTGGTTGGTACGAGATGATGTTTGGTTAGAATGATGACGTTGGTATGGTAACCTTTGTCACTATTGGTACGGGATGGTACATGATGGTTCGCCCAATTTGGAGGTACGGGATGGTACAACATATTTAAAGAATATTTCTGAAATCTATAACACATCGTTCCGTACGAGGTGGTTCCATACACTCAATAAAATGCATGTATCAAAATCTATCCTAAACCATCACATACAGATTCCTCCTTGTTCACCGAACCAAACGCACCCTAAGACGCAAGGAGTGCGTCTGGCCGATCTGCCTTCGAGCTTAGGCACTCGCGAGCTGTGTATAAGTGCGTGTGTGGGTGTGTGAAGGTGTGTGGTGTGGGTATTTGTAGCCCAGCTGTTATTGCTTTCTTTTTTAACAAATGCTAGTGCTCTTGTCTTTTTTTAAAAAAAAAAAATTATTGACCGTCTTTCTTTAACACAAAGTGCATCTTGTTAAAGAAAGACGGTCAATAATTTTTTTTTTAAAAAAAACTATTCGTACTTTAACACATCTAATGTCCAAGAGGACCAAGACGGACGGTGCGTGAGCCGTCAACGTTTTGACGGACTCTACACAATGTGTTAAAGTACCCCGCGATAGGCGCAACGGTCGGTCGGTCCCGGCCGTCAACGTTTTGACCGGAGCCAAGGCGGATAGCGGAGGACGGAGGTGGCAAGGCGCATTCACGCCTCTGGCCACGGCTCCACCGGAACAAACAAGAGAGAGAGAGAGAAGAGAGAGAGAAGAGAGAGAGAGAGAGAGAGAGGGACACAAACACGGACGCACGGTCACAGTCAGTCAGTGAGGCACAGCCATGAGGAGTAGTTGGCCATGGCCCATGCATACGGACTCTACACAATGAGAAAATTGTCATTCTGCCATTCTCAAGATGCGGTATCACCCAAATGCCATCCTCTACTTTGCAATCGCCAAAATGACACTCCCTTCGATTTCACTTCATTTCCATGCCATTTTGGTTGATTTCGGTGGATTTTCCGGATTATGGCATTGTGAAATGACACTTCGCCACGATCGCTCTTCCATCCATTTGCAACAAAAGAAGGATGCATTAACACGAGCAATCAATTTCAACTACAACTCCACGGCAGAGTTGATTATACTAATCGATAATATGACGCATCTCATCTCTGCTCTGCTTCTTTGCGCTAGTCTTCTTTGCTTGTGCTGCGTGACGCAATGGCCAGGCGGGGACAAGAACCGTCGAGCAGCTTGCAAGTCGCGGAAAACGGCAAACGAGAAGATGAAACTGCGAACCACGGAACGAACCCAACAAAAAAAATCAGCCAAGAGCAACGAAACAAAGGGCAAAACGGTCACTTGAACACAAAAATGGGCTGGAAACTCTAAAATGGCATGCCAGCGAGTTGACAACTCTTGAGAATGGCATTTTATAGTGTGCAATATTCAGAGTGGCATTTGGGCGAAACCAACTCTCGAAAGTGGCAGAATGACAATTTTCTCCTACACAATGCATGTACACGCGCAGCTAGCGGCAGAGGCGTACGTACGGGCGCGCGGCGAGTGGTCCTGCCGGCCGGTGGGGCATCCATGAGCGGGTTGAGAGGCATACAATGAGAGCAATTTGAACTCACCTCTTGGTTGTTTCGATACAAATTTAGTTGTTTAATTCAGATTTAATATCGTGGCATTGGGTTGCAGGATTGTCCACGTAACATCAATTAGCGTCAGGTATGCATGAAAAAAAATTGCATACCAACTCCACCAAATTTATTTTCCGATGGTCGAACCAGCCGGCTGCGCGCACAGCCCACCGCGCCCGCATACATGTGCCACGGCGGCCGTATGCATGGTAGATCACTCCCCTCCCTCTCCCTTCCTACTAGCTATCTAAGAAGGCATTAGTTTTTTTTTAGTTCATTTGCATATTTTTTTTAAAAAAAAATCTTATCCTCGTGCTAATAAAATTACAACAATAGCCATTTTTTATCCATGTACAACGGTAGGTAACCAGTTCCGTGACAGACAAGACATCGTACTCACCCAGCTCGAGAACAATCTGTCGCCCCTAGGTCGCTATCTAGCTAGGGGAGTGTGGCGCATTGCTCGTCACGGTAGACCCAACAACGGTAGGCTGGCCACCTGCCGCCGTACATGAATGCAGCATGTGATCCATATTACCGTCATTGTTTCTGTGGTTGGAAGATGATGCTATTTTTTACAATTTTATTCAACGAGAGCTAGATTTGAAAAAAAAAAATGTGTGAAAGGGTGATTAAGCAAGGCTTCCTACCTAAAGAGCTCAATGATTCAGTACCAAAATGCATGGCAGATTAAGCCTTCTCGTGGACACATTCAGCAAACAGCATGCAACCGACCCGATCCTTGCTTGTTCATGAACCTGCCTGCAACTGCAATCCACTCTCATCTGCTGTGTGGTGCGGCTGGTGCCAGCCAACCTCTCATGCCAAGTTGATAGTATCTGGGCAGCCATAGACATGAATGGATGTGCATGCCCAGTGGATCTCTGAACTTCTGACGCACGAAAGGGACTTGATTGGCCTACCCGAAACGTCGATCGATGCAACTGGAGCCTGATCCCTGATGACGAAGCCTGACGCCGAGGTGTTTGCAATGCAGAGTTGATTGGTGCTGGAAAAATCTGGCCAGCATCTGTTCGGTTGACATCGACGTTTATCCTCCGATGGAACCATCCAACCCATACCATCATCACTCGAACAGGTTAGATGATAAGGTTACTGCATGATCTGGGCTCTGCTCAATGTTAGATCAGCACAGCACGGCCAGATGACGAGGGTTTCGGTAACAATCGGTAGAGCGATGCGTACAGCGAAGGTCGGCACTTGATCAGGCTGTGTTGGATTGGAGCCATTACTACAACGCATGGGCCACTGTCAAATCCTGTCCTCCCAGCTGACGCCGAATCTTAGCAGCAGGTCAACAACCTATAGTTTCCCCCATGCGTGCATCCCACTATGTTCCTGTTCACGCAGCAGTGCCCCCTGTCTTGAACAGCACCCCGCTTCCGCCGTTGCTGCAAAAAAGACAGTAACAATGCGTCTCAGATCGTGAAATGTGAATTCACTGACGACAGTAACATGATCTGTTCCAGTGAAATTTCGTTCGTTCTGAAGACTGTCGTCACTCGTCAGTGAATTCACATTAGCAGCACTCTGAGAAAATTACTATTAGCCTTCTGATGAAGTGTCATGGCACATCATTGTTTTCTTGTCACATATAAGCAAATGTGCATAGTACTATGCCGATTTGTTTCTGGCAACCTTTCATCAAACATGACAAGCCTAGGCTGAGCTCTGGCAATCTGGCTCCGGCCCCCGGGGCCCTCGTTATTGCTGTGTTAAGCTAGACTCTGCTAGCTAGACTGGTCCTTAAAACAGCTATGAGGACAGCTAAACTAACAATGCTTCGACTGAATCAGATGGACTGACGAGCACTTTCCTCTTGGATGTTCTCCACATGATGGCAACCTTTGATATTATAACAAGACAAGTTTCTACTGCCGTCTGGCAAGAATGGAATCAAATGCACAGTTCACACCTAGCAAAAGTAAAACTCGTTGCATATTGCAGTTCTGTAAGCCAACCCAATATAATTCATAATCTGATAGCAATGTTGAAGAACACAGTGTGCATTGCTGACCTTCCGAGGAAGAGTATATTGACACAGCAAGAATCAGCATTGCTAATTAAGGGGAGAGGCAGATGCTTTTATTGCTAAGGCACTCCAGCCCTGCAATCGAACCTGACATATCCATCTAAAGAGTCCAGTGGTCGTATAAGAAGCAAATTAGATCACCTAGGCTGTATAGGCAGCAGCAGGCGATTGTAACAAGCATTGCATTGGGGCTACTAACTTCTGCCCAACAAGTTGTTCAACTTCAAACAGCTATTATCAGATACTGAAACATATTAGAGAATTAAGGATTCCCGGCAAAGCTTGTGCATTGCCATTTGCCAACCAGTGCACCAGCATCGCAGTGATACCAGCAGCATCTCTTCCTGGCGACAAGAGTTTCACAGCTTGATAATTTACTATTGTAACAGCATAGCAGGTAGAACTAACTAGAGACAAAATTATAGGGATTCACCACTTTATCATATAAGTGATAACAACTTATTATTCTTACTATTTGCTTGTTATTTGTCTCCCGGTGTCACAAGATTTAGATCAAGGGGGTTCACATATACTATATATAGACTAACATGCACTGAAATTTTTTTTAACCCAGTGTAATTTTTTTTTTGACCCGGTGTCCTGTGACACCGGGTATCCTTCTTTACTTCTGCCCCTGGGTAGAAGAGTTTCACAGCTCAATCTTCAAATTATTATCTTGCTGCAAGCCTTCAACAAAGATACAGCACTGCAAAGAAGCACCTTATGAGGCTGGAACGACAGACATGTCACAGAAGGCAAGCTAGACCTTAGCATAAAGAGCAACAAAAAAATATGCAACTTTGTCAGAGTACTCATGGACAGATAAAAGTTGCCAATGGAGCCCTGCAAAAGAAGTCATGTCTGACTTTTCTAGGTAAATGATGTTCTTCTGCATAGGCCTGAAAGTGTATTCAGAAAAACAGATGAAGACATTCTGGTTGCAAATTCTGAACGCATACTATTACAGTTTGGAAGTATAAAACACATCTTCCAACTTAAGTGTTCAAAGGCACTAATTTCGTGCTTCTATGCTTTTTTTAAAAAAACCTGTATAAATATTAAAACATAAATAAAGAGTAGATGATGTGAAAGGATCGAGGATGGACGCCTAGAGGGGGGGGGGTGAATAGGCGATTTACAATTTTCTAAAACAACGCAGCGGAAAAGAGATCGGAACTTCCGATATGGAGTCGGAGGTTCCAGTGTCTAATCGGAATGTCCGATACGAGGTCGAAATATCCGATTAGAACAGAGTCTAGAGAATTGCAAAACTAATTACGCCTATACACAAAATGATTTGTACTCGAAGCTAGCACAAGTAAATATCAACCATTTGAAGTAAAGCTAGCTAGCGAAGTAATCAACCCTAGATAGATCAATTCAATACAAGATAGCAAAGTAAATCAATAAGCACATGTAAAGAATTGACACGATGATTTGTTTACCGAAGTTCGGACTTCCTCCAAGGAGGTTTCTACGTCTTCGTTGAGGAGGCTCGGTCACACTTGAGCCGGGTCTTTTCCAACCCTATTCCTCGCCAATCTCGGTCGCACTTGAGATGCGGCTTCACTTCTTGATTTCTTCCCTTTCGGAGGTGAAATCGAACCTTCAACAAACTTCTCACGGCACACCACACACTTTGGTTGCTCGTGAGCGACGCCTAGCCGTCTAGGAGTCTTCAAACTCCAAGAGTAACAAAGCCAACTAATGGATGATCTTGGAAATAAACTCTAGTGCTCAAGATGTATCTCAATCTAACACTCTTAGCACTAACTCTCACTTCCCACACCTCTCTCAAGAAAGGGATCACAAAGATCAAAAGGGAAGGTAACAAGGAGGACACTCAATCAACTCCTAATCACAACACATGTTTTAGAGCTCTCTCTAGCTCATGAGATGACCAAGGAGCAACAAATGCATCACAAGGTAATCTCTCTATTTCACTAGCTCAACCTCTTGTTTAGCCCTTCAACAATATCCTCAACTCTCTCTCCCAACCGGCCAAGGGGGGTATTTATACCCCACACCCAAACACTAGCCGTTGGAGCAAGAAAACTAGCCGTTTTACACACATCGGAACTTCCGATCCCAACATCGGAACTTCCGACCAGGCAAAAACTCCAGAACAAACTCAATCCAATAAACACATCGGAACTAACATTGGAACTTCCGATACATCGGAACTTGCATCGGAACTTCCGATCTGGGCAGAGAGGCACCTTACAGAAACCTTTCAAAAAGTTTCTAAGTCTACATCGGAACTTACATCGGAACTTGCATCGGAACTTGCATCGGAACTTCCGATCAGGCAAAAAAATCAGCACACTTGCAAACTAAAAACACTGATCGGAACTTCCGATTTCCACGATCGGAACATCCGATTTGACCAGAGAGCACCCTTTTTGAGTTTAACACTTATCGGAACATCCGATCCAAAGACCGGAACATCCGATCCTCACAGAGAGGTTTTAGACTCTCACCAACACACCACCGGATTTACCGATGGATCGGAACATCCGATCCCCAATCGGAACATCCGATCCGCATAAAAGACAAACAACCCGGTACGTGATGTGTATTGTGTCTCTCATCTATTTAAGGATAGATAACACTTGAGCACAGAGACACTTCTAAATCATCCACGTTGCATCCCTCTTAATAGTACGGCACGCCTATAACAAGACACTCTATCTAGTTACCTTTGATGCCGCACGTGATCAATCCCCTTTGGGGCCTTTATGATCTTCAATCATACCTTATTTCCCCGGGATTGTCACATCGCTCTCTCTTGAAGTCCTCATGATTTACGATCATCTTCTCTTCAAGATCGTCACACAGCTCTACTTCTCTTTTACCGGATCATCACCCGGCTCTCACAACATCTTGTTCATCTCCTCTTGATGAACATTCTTTTCTTTCCTTCTCAACGGGATCTCCTCTTGACGTTCATCAACTCATGATGTCATCCTTGTCCCGTTTCTTTATCTTAACCATCATTGGACCTAACCTGGCTCAATCATCACTTATGAAAATAGTTAGTCCAAGATGCATAGTTGTCTCAATCATCCTTGCACTCAATTAACACATAATGAATGCCTCCATAATGATTGAGCACAACCTAAATCAATTTAAATGAATAATTGTATTTGTGTCTTAAGTATATTGATGCAACTAATGCTTCGTTATACTCAAGAACTATCGATTATCCTTAATCGATCACAAGAACACCATCAACTCATGATGCAATGTTCTTTGATTATTAAGAGATAAACGACCTCAATTTAAATCTTCATTTAAATTGATATGAGTATACAATAACTACACATGTTTTCATATACTCATGTTGATGGAAAGTAATGATCCATAATATGTGGAATGTATGGAAATGATCGTTACTCTAAGCCATCAACTATAAGATAAACTCCACAAAGATATGTGCATACATATAATTGATCTTGAATCAATATGCACGTATCCAATTTTATTTCTTTGGAGCATATCCTATGATACCATGAGTATACTACAACTATGCATGTTAAATGTATACTCAAAGATCTAGTTTCAATGTCTTGATCCTTTATATGTTGTAATGAGGAATAGATCAATGCAATGAAACATTAAGTTAGAGTGTGAACTCCCCCTAAATGTGTGCATCCATGTAATATATGGATTGGGAAACATGATACACAGTTTTTGGTTAAAGCAGTGGAGAAATTCATACTTCAACTTAAATCCTAAGTATGCAATAAAATAATGAACATTGATACAATGCATACATTGGGTTTTCCATTTTCTATCCAAATGTGAGGCTACTAAACATAAGCTCAATAAATATGTTAGTCTCATTAACAATTAGTTTTGTCAATGATCATCAATCATCCTTGATGAGATGAAAATAGTAATTACCTAAACATTAGTCTCATATTAGGATTTGTCATTAATCACCAAAACCAACTTAATGGATCAACCTAATGGAGGTTGTACTTACATGATGATTCTTTACCCCTTCACTTGCTTCAAGATTAATGCAACTTGTTTGAAAGAAAAAGCATATAAGCACTTCTCGTTGCCGTTATAATCTGGACCCACCATAATCAACGGTATTGATTTTTCACTTTTTTCACCGATTAACATAGTATACAAATACAATTGGTAATTTTCATTTCATTTTTATTCCTTTATATTTAGGGATTTTAATTTTGAATTCATATAAAAATAAAATTGCTATTTTTTCTTTGATTTTTATTCAAAATTTGCATATTGTTGGATTATGCATGATATGGTGTCTTGTTTCTACTTATAAGTTGGAATCCTATACATATCCATCTGGTAATTTTATTTCTTTTATTTTCCAAATATAAGCCATTTAGGATTTTACTTTGGAGTTCTTATCGAAATCAAATTGCTATATTTATTTTATTCTATTTTTATTCCAAATTTCAGTTTTAGGTCAGATTTCATATATAAATAACTACTAACTTGCATTTAATTTTAATTCCAATTTTAAGTTTTACTTTGAATTCCTTTGAAATTCATATGATTCATATGAAAATCAAATTGCTATTTTTTTATTGCGTATTTCAGTTTTAGGTTTGGATTCATGTGCAAATCCAACTGTTAATTTTAAAGATAGGACTACTAACAACTTATATAATAAATTGTATATATACAAATTCAACTGTTAAACTTAAAGATAGGACTACTAACAACTTATATAATAAATTGTATATATAATTATATGTAATCTCTTATATCATTAATAAATTATGTATACAACGAAAACCATCTCTAAATACTCTCTTTGTCCCCGCATCGTTCGGCCGTTTCAGGCGGCCGCACCGTCCGCCACAAAGCGCGCATGTTGTTTCGATGCATTAGCTGCTCGTCACAAGCCTCCTCCTCCTTGCGCGCGCTCTCAGCTTCGTCCGTCAGACGCCAGACGTTCCACTAGGGATGGCAATCGGGTGGGTACCTCCGGGTACCACCGCTTCATACCCAAACCCAAATAAAGTGTCACCTACCCAAACCCATTAAGCTTCACGGGCACAAATCTGTACCCATGCCCAAACCCAATGGGTACCCGATACCCAATGAGTACCCATGTGTATCTATAGCAACAAACAAATATGATTGGCCGTAGTCGCCGTAGCCACCGGAGGGGAGGGCATAACGCAACCGAAGGTGGAACCAGGGAAGGGGAAGCGGAGAGGGCAACCATACCTGGTTGGAGGGGGAAGGGAGGGACCCATCAGCGCCACGTAGTCTCGCAGGCACGACGGTGGGATTAGCCCTCCCACCGGAAGAAAACCGCCATGTGGATGGACGACCCCATGGGAGGGAATCGGAGGGAGCTGAGCCACCAAGGTGGGGGTGATGGGGGCCATGGGGGCGAGGAGGTGAAGAGGGTTGGGGATGGGGCCAAAGGGAGAGGCGGAGGCTGTGGCGGGAGGGAGAGCATACTACCTAGAGGGAGGGGTGCGCGAGGGATTGCGACGGGGGATTCCGAAGGAAGCGATAAGATTGTGGCGGCAAATTAGTGAGTTAGGGTTTTGATTTTCTATATATATATATATAAAGTGGGGCCCATTTGTTATAGGATACCCATAAGTACAAATTGATATTCACACCCATCCTGTGATCTTATTGGGTACCCAAACCTGAAAACCTATGAATTTAAAATGCTACCCGTACCCATCCTTATCAGGTCGGGTATCCATAGGTACTTAAACCCGTGGGTAAAACTACTTTTCACCCATCCACGCGTGGCTGGAGTGGAGTGGCGAACAGGCGCGGCACACGGTTGATTCAATCAGATTGCTCGGAGGGTAGCCAAAAAAAAAATTAAAAACATCGACTGGATTTGGCTTCGCCCGGGTTCGAACCGGAGACCTTCAGTGTGTTAGACTGACGTGATAACCAACTACACCACGAAACCATCGTGGTAGCCTGCGGCTCTACACAGAGGAGAAGCAACTTGGCAACGGAACATCTCGAATGTCGTGCGATACATTTGCTGCTCCTCGAGCCAAAAGACTTCAGGCCTGAACCATGGACGGACAGCTTTATTTCTTGAGACAGACAACAGCAACAGCATCCGGTAGTAACAAATATGCTGCGAGTTCATGAACACTCCCCCCCTCAATATCATACCCGATTTACGTGCAGAATGCTAGAAACAATAGCTTGGGAGTAGATACTACTGGAGTACTAGTGTGGACCACGGACTATGCAGCGACAACATCTTAGAAGCAGCATTCCTCCAGCAGGCAGCAGCAGAGAGCGGCCAAGCTGCACATAGCACTGGAAAGATCAACTGATTGTGCATGAGACCAAAGATTATGCCAGCAGATGAAGATGGATTCATAGAAAATGTGACTGAAATAACGAATGACATGTTTGATTTATCAACGTCTTATTCCTTACTGCTGCTATTTTGAACCTAACCCTGCCCACCATGCCGTAAGGCAGTAGCAAGCCACTACAAGCTTCGGTTTCCGATAGGTGGTAAACCTATGTCCAAATCCTAAGTCCTCCTGCTCGGTTTCAGTAGTATATATGTTCATAATCTGGCTAATTGGTCAAATTGTGTCCCAGTAAGCAGTATTTACTTTCTCAGGCTCTACAGTTGCAAAGGTCTGCTTTTTTTCTCTGAATTCTGATGCAATTATTTATCCACACGTCGGTACCGCAGTAACACTACGATGCTTATCCTTCAAGGTCATTAAGAATGGAATTTGACTAACTGAAGTGAGAACTAAGAACACCCTACACCACACACAAAAAGTTACATTTAGGCATGTGTGGTATCTTTCAGTTGCTTTACTTTTCATTATTTCTTGAAGTCTGCAGATATATATAGCAACACTTGTTCTAGACAGCAGTATAAATTTGATTTGTGAGTTACCGTATCACATTCTATAGATTAAAATATGACATCGACCTAACAGGGAACATGTTCCTTTGGCAAGCATAAAAGAGCTAACTTTTTTTTAAAATAACGGAAAATTATATCTCTTGTGGGATATAAATTATTACATAGTTACACCCAAAATGCCATCAAAAGAAGGATACACATAGGTTTTTGTAGAAAAGTTACAATATGCCAAAGTAAACATAAAACAAAATGTCTCAATTCACACAACTTGTTACTAAATCTTCATCTATGCCTGAGACGAAGAGATCATATTAGCATTATGAGATGAACTCTCCATCACCTCTATAACCAACACATGAAAAGTGCAGATATAAAGTAAGGAATCAGCAGTAGCTTCTACTACTTCGAGCAAAGACCATCTATAATCGAACAGACTAGAAGTACGCATCCAAGGACTCGAACCTTACCTTAGTGGCTTAATCCTAGGAACAAATCTACAATTCTACTTACAGTGAAGTACACACATCCAAAACCACCGGGACATGAGAGAAGGAAACCACGAGAAACGCGTGTATGCGACAAGCAGCTGTTCTTATCAAATTGCCTAGGATGCTACGAGGCTGTTCCTCCCTTGGTTCCTTCCACGGTTGGCAGCACCCGCGCCGCGTGTTCGAGCCGGCCGCCGACGCAGATGACGACGCACCGTCCGCCACAGGAGGGGAGCACGTGCGGATTTGCCGCTGCCCCTTGATGTTTCAGCCGTTTCGGCCCGTGCGCGTACGTCGAGGTGGCCGGACACTCGAGCGGCAGCTGGCTGGCACACGGTTAATCCGATCAGATTGGAAGGAGGACTGCTGACGAGGGCACGTATAGTGGTATAGACAACAGCGGTCTATAATGCATCTCCACATCATCTACAGACAGCATTAAAAATAAATCATACAATGGATCATCTATATAGCTGTCTGTAATGATCTCTCATTCAATTAACATGCTGTCTATACAATGGTACACAACATATGAAGCTGTCTATTAAATAGTAGACAGTAGCTTTCTCTCTCTCTTTCTCTCTCCTTCTTCTCTCTCCTACACGTCACTTAAAATCCTACATGGCATCTCTTATAGACAGCTGATTGTGACCATTGTACATGCCCTTGCTATACTGTCACTTGATCCACTTGACCTTAGTGTATTTCTATTTATTTATGGTGATGGCAATGATACTAACAAGAAGACGCATGAAGGATCAGTGACTCGAGCAAGCGCAAGGGCGATGCAACTGCTAGGGTTAGCACGGCACACGAGAAGATAATTTATCTCCAGCAGCAACATGTGAACTTTTTTTTTTATCTATTTCCTTTATTAGTAATATTCTATACTACTCCCTCTGTCTCACAAAGAGTGCATTTCTAGGTTTTTTAAGACACATTAGTGTGCAAGATAAATGACTAATGTGACCCTCATTACTCCATACATAAGCATGCTGGTGCTTCGGTTTCCACATGCACTTAAATGAGCATGCATACACTTACAGCTGGGCTATACGGACTAAAGATGCACTCTTTGTAGGACAAATTTTGAATATTAGAAATGCACTCTTTGTGGGACAGAGGGAGTATCTAATAGCGGATCTTTTCTTGTTTTTAGATAAGGAAGTGTTAATGATATCAAATAGAGTTTGCTTGCAATAATAGACCATGATAGATCTTCGCGGGAGACGAGGGCCACATAAAAACCACAAAGGACAATTTAGGACACCTGAAGCTTATTCTAGGTGGCCAGGCGCACTTTACAGAGAGCGTTATATTCACCATGTAGGATCAAGCACTATCATGTTCGTCATAATTAACGGATCCAATTTGCACTGAAATCGAATTCACCGTCTGTTACGAAGCTTTTTTTTTAAAAAAAGTCACGAGAAAAAAAGGAGACAATCTGGCTTCGCCCGGGTTCGAACCGGAGACCTTCAGTGTGTTAGACTGACGTG
The DNA here is from genome assembly GCA_036346355.1 of Rhipidocladum racemiflorum. Classification (NCBI taxonomy): domain Eukaryota; kingdom Viridiplantae; phylum Streptophyta; class Magnoliopsida; order Poales; family Poaceae; genus Rhipidocladum; species Rhipidocladum racemiflorum. Next base: position 79,998,706 of record CM070583.1, on the reverse strand, counting down.
ATAACCAACTACACCACGAAACCGTCTTGCTAGAGGCGTGGCGCTGTGAGTTTTCTAGATAACCACGCGTTCATCCTAAGTCGTCACTAAGGTGAACACATTACAACGACGGAGGCAAGAACAATAAAAACATAAGGGAGCATCTGGAAGCTTCTCCTCGAGACAAACTAGGTACCTGAGGCCTAAAGCATGAACAAACAACTTTATTTTCGATTTTTCTGAGACAACAGCGTACGCATACACACAAACACAAACGTACTGTCGCTATCCGGTAGACGGTTTAACGATATGCTGCAAGTTCATTAAAACTCTCCCCTGAAAACCATACCGAATTACATGCACGATAAATATTTTAGATATTCCAGGATACTCCAAACACCGTACTACTGGTACGAAGTAAATATCTTAGAAGCAGCATTCCTCCAGCAGGCAGCAGCAGCAGAGAGTGGCCAAGCTGCAAATAGAACAGAAAAAAAAAAGATCAACTAATTATGCAAGAGACCAAAGATTATACCAGCAAATGAAGAGGGATTTGTAAAAAATGTGAAAGGAACACCGAATGAAATCTTCCATTTATCAGCGTCTGATTTTTCTTACTGTTTTTTTAACCTTACTCTGCCTACCATGCCATAAGAAACTACAGACTTCAAATTGTTGTTCCAGTAAGCAGTATTTAGATCCTCAGGCTCTCCACATGAATATGAACATATAGTCAAACTTCCAACATCAGCTGAGTAACAGTATACGGTTACAGTACAAGGGGCTGCCTTTTATTTCTTCTGATCTAATTTTTAACCCACATGTCGGTACCACAGTAATTGTATTGTACATTGTACCCCTGCTTATCCTTCAAGGTCATTAAAAATTAATTCTTGCTTGTGAAATTAGAGCTAAGGACATCCTACATCATACACAAAATGTTTCATTTTGGCATGTGTGGCAGCTTTGAAATGCTTTGCTTTTCATCCTATCTTGAACTCTACAGCTATGTCAACGCTTGTTCTTGATAGTCTAAATTCAATTTGCAACGTATATTACAGAATTCCATAGGTTAACATATGCAACAATGTTACTGGGAATAACAAGTTCCTCTAGACCTCCGCACAATCATCGAAACGACAACTTGAGACAAGATTAAGAATTACCAGATGAACTCTCCATCAGCTCTGGATCCAACTCATGAAAATTGCAGACAAACTAAAAAATCAGCAGTAACCTGTACTACTTCAAACAAAGATCATCTAGAATTGAGCAGACTAGAAGTACGCATCTCTGGACTCAAATATACTAAAAGCTCTTTTACGGTACCTTAAATTCAATATGGATTGTTCATTTTTCGATCAAGTGGATTAGATTAACTAGTACTCATTTATTTATACTTCCATTGCTAATAGAGTAGTAAGAACACCTTTAACAAATCAATAGCTAGATCTGATTTCTACTACTCGCTGTATACTACCAATATATTGCACCATAAAATTTCTCTATACCAAATCCTACCTTAATCCTAGGAACAAATCAACAGCTCTAAGTACAGTACAGTACACACATCCAAAACTAGCAGGACATAAGAAAAGGCCAAGAACAGTGATCTGCAATCTATCTTACCATCCTTTGAGGAATCCAGAACAGATGCCCTCACCACCATGGTGATGGTGATGTCTGTCACATGGCGGCGGAGGTGGCGGCGGCGGGTAGTAAGGGTGCTGCCCCTCATTGAAGTAGCCCTGGTACCCTGGTGGAGGCTGGTGAGGCGGGGGGTAAGGCCCCTGCGGTGGTGGGTACACACCAGGACCAGGGGGTGGATGTGCCTGAGGAGGAGGGTATACACCTGGTGGAGGTGGGTATGGGTATGGCTGGGATTGAGAATACCCTGCAATTGAACAAAGATGAGCATACTAAGCATTAGTCTGCCAGAAATCTATGGCTTCAAAGTTTGCAATCCAGAGAAAATTTCTGCTGAAATCTCTGTTCATAGCAGAACATCTTCCCAATCATGAAGCACTACTCAGAAAAAAGGAACTTCCCAAGATCAAGAACACGAGAACAAGAATAACAAGATGGTCCGGCTAAGCTTGGCCAGCTGCAGGATTCAGCAAGAGAACCCTAACAAACAAGAAAGGTTGGCTGCTTGTTGATCAATTGACTGCTGGGTAAAGATAGCGGTGGAACCGATCCAGTAAATTCGACATTAATTTACAGAGCATAGTACTAATATTTTAGAAGGAGATGAAAATTTTGCCTGGTGGAGGGTAGGGTTCGTCGGGAGGGACTCTCTGGTAACTCATCTCTCTTTCCCCTTTCTTTCTTCCTTCTCCTTGCCTTGATCACCACTAACCTTTCCCTTCTCGAAGAAATTTGTGTGCTAGCTGTTCCTTGAGACTATTCAACCAGGCAACTCAAGCCTTTAACACGTGGTACATACAGGATATTTTATTTTTTTTTTGCCGGTTTTCCCTTGTCAGGAAAAGTCATTTGTAAAAAAAAGAAAAAGGAAAGAAACGAATAACAGTTAGGATATCAGACGTTAAAGCATCTCCAGGAGGGATCTTAAATATAGTCCTAATTTAAATTAATTTTGGGAAAAAGATTAACTCTAGTAAAAACCTTAAATTGTTAAAATTTAGCAAATTGTTTTAAGACCGCTAGAAGGGTAGCTATATTTAGTAACTCTGTGATTGAGCCTTATTTTTATTGGGTTTTAGAGCTTAACGGCTGGAGTGAATATTTCGTTGAAGCTCTAACTAATTAGCTGAGGTCCTAAATTAAGAGCTGCAGAGTTGGAATGCAAAACAACAACAACAAAAATCAGCAACACTTGCGTTGCATGCTCGCTGGACTCAATTCGGCCGTGAATTGTTGTTGTCTCGCCCAGTAAACACTGCTCTATCAAGTATCAAGCCTCTTGCATGTTCTCGAAAAAAAAAGGAAAGAAAGAAAATAAAAGCCAAGCAGCAGAAGCAACCGAACCGCGTCTCCTCCTCTTCTTCTCCACCGGCCCCGTCGATGGAAGAAAGGGCGGTCGATTTTCCCCGGCCCGAGCGCCGCGAGCGGGCATCAGCGCGGCCCATTCTTCCGCCGCGCGGAGGGCGAGATAGGTGGATCAGGGCCGTCCACGCACGCGGCACCGTGGATCGTGGACTGGGGAAGGCCGAATGGGCCGGAGCCAGCGCAGCCCACTACGATGGATGAACTAGGAAGGGATCGCTAACGCCCATCATCGCATGCGCGCATGATGCATCTCGAGGAAAGAGAAGAGAAGAGAAGAGAGATCGTCAGATACTCTGATAATTGTTCACCTGAAATTGCTAATTTGAGGGCCATCACTGAAGATTTGGTGATGATCTTTTTGCTTGTGATAAATGGCATCTCGTCGTGACACGCGGTCTTATTCCCTTTATTCCCTTTCCTTCTCTATTCCCTTCCTATTAAACCCAAAATAGATTTTATATTTCAAATTCTCTCCGAAGTTTTTGAAAACAAGTATTTTTTAACCACTTTCGAAAGCTTTTTTAATCAAAGTTTGTTGAATATAAACTTTTCGACTTGAAATTTTTCGAGTTAAAACTTTCTGATTAGAAATTTCTTATTTTAAAATTTTTGAGTTGAAACTTTCTGATTTGAAATTTTTGAGTTGAATTCTAAATCAAAACTTTTCGAACCGATAGTTTTCAAATTGAAAGTTTTCGGAGTTAAAACTTTTCGATTTGAGATTTTTTAGAGTTGAAACTTTCTTATGTGAAATTTTTCGATCTAAAACTTTTCATGTTGACACTTTCTAATTCGAAACTTTTCGATTTGAGATTTTTCAAGTTGAAACTTTTTCGAGTTGTAACTTTCTAAATTGAAATTTTTTTATTTAAAATTTTTCGTGTTGAAACTTTCTAATTTGAAATTTGTTTCGAGTAGAAACTTTTTAATTTGAAATTTTTCGATTTAAAAATGTATGATTTGATTTTTTTTTATTTAAATTTTTGCTTGTTGAAAATTTTGAGTTGAATTTTTCTCGAGTTGAAACTTTTTTTCAAATTTTATAATTAAAAAATGTGTTACAGTGGAAGGAAGGGATGTGGGAGAAGTGAGAAAAGAAGAGGAATAAAGAAATGGTGGAAGTGGATGGAGAAGATGACAAATGGCATTTTTTTTTAAAAAAGATGTCTTTAAATTTTTCTAGTCCTACCTTGTTTACCTGGAATATGCCCTACTGAATTCATGCAACGACTCTTGCACTGAGAAACTAAGCAGTTAATATCAATGTGTCGTACGATTCTTGCTTTGTACTACTACTCTAACAAGAGAACTGTACTGCATGCACGCTGATGAGCTGGTCAGAGCTGGGATTTTTATGTTGACGATGTTTTTGTAATGCTAGATGTCATGTCACTGAAGAATGTGTAATCCACATACTGAAACTGAAACACGGCTATGACGTGTGAGAAGATCACGCAGGTACAAATATATGCCGTCGACTAGCTTAATATATATTATTCTGTCGTTTGGAATATGAGCGTGGATCGATGATCGATTTGCTTTCATAAACTAGAGAAGCGGTTAAGCCTAGCATGAGCGATAAGGGACACTCGGTATTTGTTTGTTTGGATTTTTTTTTTTTATCGGTTTAAAAGCTAAAAAAAACAAAGTCTAAATAAATGAGTAGTTTTTTTTTTATCTAGGTTTCTTCAAAAATCATAAGGTTCCATATAACTAAATACCAAAAACCACCGAAGATGTTTTTTTTTTTTAGTTTATTGAGAGTTGATTTTAGACAAGTACTACTGAAGTTAGGTACAACTATCTATCTATACCATGTATAAAAGCCGATAGCTTTTAAACTATTTAAGCCAAAAGCTTTAAAAATTGACTTTAAGCTATAAACTAAAAAACTTAAATCTAAATAAACAAGGCCGAGGACTAGCCAAGGAGACTGCCCATGACACCATAACACGGCTCATTCGCTGCTGAGGCGTATTGTTGGTGGGGCACGGGTGGGGCCCACCCCATGGCCCACCGGCTACTCCATGTATGTATGTATGTATGTATGTATGTGTGTATATATACACCCATGTATATATATACATGTATATATATATATTAGTTTTATAGGTCTCAGTTTTATCCCCTCTCGTATCAATTTTCTGGGTACGCCTCTGCTGCTCATCCTTTCAAAGGTCACAGACTCACAGGCAAGTCATCCTTGGCAGTCACAGAAAAGGCTGAAGGCCCTCAACACCATGTAAGGCTGCTTCTCTGCTGCGTATCACTGAACTTCCAACCAACATCTATTTACGTATTCCTCGTAGAGAATATTAACTTCCTTGTAGTCGTAGCGGAAGAGATTACGAGTAGCGCGAGAGCCCCCTGTACGCTTGCCCCGTCCCTATGCCAATCGGGTCGGCGCGCGTGTCGTTCCGTTTCCCTGCTATACAGTATGATTCCGCATGTCTCTGTTTGACCGTCAGGTCCCCAAATACAAGTAGCTTTGCGCATTACATCAGCCTTAGATTACACTATATACAGCTGGTGTGCCATACTGAATCTAATTCTAAAATGTTGAAGTACAACGTGAATTATCCGTCTTTCCTCACCAGCTTAAGCTTTTGGATGAATTAGATGGTGTATACAACTTAATATGGTATCAGGACCAAGAGGTCTTGAGTTCAAAACCCGATTAACGTAATTAAAAAGTTATGGCTCACTTCTATTTTACGTCTTAAGCCTGAGATTAGATGAATTAGTTGGTGCATGCAACTTAATACAAAAGACATCGCATTTTTTGTAACCCTAAAAGGCGAATAGAAATAAACAAACTAAAAAGCAATAACGAATGAGAAGAACAAGAGGAATGGCAGTCCAGTAGAAATCCGATGACTACGGGCCAACAACACGGGACGCAAAATCACGGCGAGGCAAAGAGAGGAACAAATACCAATCTCAAAGCGCAAGTGAACAACGACTTACGACGGGACAAATGATGGGGATAGAGCAGCCGAAAGGAGGAGGTCGCACGGAATTTGGCCGCCTATCCACCCTCAGGCACAAGCAGGTCCAGGCAAACCTACATGGCCTACCACTGCGCCGCAAAATGAACAAATGCTCCTGCAACACAACTAGAGGTGGGCGTCGTGCCGTGCCGTGCCGGCCCGGCCCGGGCCCATCGTGCTTCGGGCCGAAACCGTGCCGTGACACGACGGCCCATCGTGCCCACCGTCTTGCGTCTGCCCGACTCACTTTTGGCGAGCCCAAGCCCGGTCCATTTGCGCGTGCACAGCCGTCTTGTCAGCCCAAGCCCGACCCATTTTTACTATTATGACGAACAAAGAAATAAAACAAATCACTACTACTAAACTACCTATTTTAATTACATAAGAGACTAATAACATCAATAAAATGTCAAACATAAATGCAATGCTTGAAGATGCCCTAAATCAACAATATCTGCCAACTTTTAAGCCTTAATCCGTGATTTCGTGCCCGTTCGTGCCGTCTGACGCCCAAATTTAAATGCCGTCTTGCGTGTCGCCCGTCGTGCCTGGTTCGGGCAACACGTGCTACTGATTCGTCTTGCCGCCCGCCGAATCTTGCGTGCCGTGCTTTGCACCGTGCCATACCATCGTGCTTCGGCCCGGCCCAAAAAAGCCCGGCCCAATGCCCACCTCTAAACACAACATGCTCACACGGATCAACCCCGTCATCGCCTTCTCTATCCGCTCACACCGCTTTAACACACTCGGTCCCATCTCACACGGCACGGCGTAGCGCGCTTTTCACACTAGTCATATCTGATCCTTGCTGCGTGTAGCCTATACCTAGAATATATTATCTTTTCAACCTTTATTTAGCTAGCATGCAGAATATATTCTAGTTTTGTCAGCTTAATTACATGGCTTTGCTGGAGACAAGGGTAGATGTCAAATATATGCTGAGCACACTATATATATATATATGGCCAGGTGGCCATACATTCAACTTTACATTGCATATGTCGGAAACAAAGATTTCCTTCGATTTTGTGAAATGAGAACATTATATTTGACCCTAACTGAAAAGGATTTCTGATGCTGAAATCGGCCTAAAGGTAGCTTAGCTAGCCTGATCGATCGCTATCATCTCTTGGCAATATACGACGAGAATATGAGCTGCCTTTTGATTAGCTAGCTACACCGATAGCTTTCATTCAAAGTCGACAAAATGTGATCATACCAATCAATCTGAGAATAATGAGGATCTATATCTTGCTGGATGCTAATGCATATATGGCAAAATGTTTGGTACTGATGTTCCTCCACTGTTTTTTGTTGTTGAAAAAAGAATAAGCATAGATGAGAAGAGGTAGCATAAACTTTGGTATATATCGTCCACACACTAATGTGTGTACATATGCAGTGCTAAAATTTTCGCAAGGACGAATATATATGCATTGAGCTGGGCTAGCTGAGGAAACAACATACAAGAGGGCTTGACTATTTTACAGCTTATGTCCTTGTAGTTTTCTCAATTGCTCACTGTAGGCCTATACATGGGGTGTCTAATCTAAAACATTAGGCGTCTGATTTTTTGTTACATTTTTTTTAAAAGATCATTTGCTTGATGATTACCAAAACCGTATTTTAAATTGGTCAGCTTTATCCCAGAACTTTGGAAAAATTGCTCATAATAAATATGCATATATGTATATATACGTACCCTGATGTAAAGCCCTTTAATTAAATGCATATAGTCGAATTAATTGTTTCTAAATTATTTCGCATGTATATATAGACTAGACCAACAATTAACTATACTATGTCGTGCGTGTGCATGAGCTAGTACGTACCGTCGCTTCGATGGGCAACCTCGTTTTGCCATGACCAGGCTGTGTTCTACAGATGAATGAATGCATCTACATTGCTTAATTCGACCAAATTTAGTTGGTGCCTCCACTTCAGGGAAAAAAATTAGTTGGAGCCTCGAATACAGTACTAGTTTGTGGTTAATTTTCTTTCTCCTCCATGCAAGATTATATATATATATATATATATATATATATATATATATATATATATATATATATATATATATATATATATATATATATATATATATGAAAATGGTTCCGTACCCTTGGGAGTACGTACTCCCACTCTTAAAATACTGCATAAATGATATTGTTATACTTCTTTATCTATTTGAGTATACTCTAATACTAATTATAAGATACTCCAAAGTGAATTCCACGAAAAATTTCTTTAAAATCCACTATTTATAACATAATTTGTTTATATACTCTTTTTACACATGAAAAACGGTATATAACAAAAAATAAATGGCTCCCATGAATTTTTTTCATTCATGCCGCATTGTAGTATCTTAGAATTATTATTGGAGTATACTGAAAGTGATAAAAGAGTATAACACATTCGTTTAAGTGGTATACTGGATGTGGGAGTACGTACTCCCAAGAGTACAGAAAATAATAATTCTAAGATACTACAATGCGACGATGTTGAAAAAATTCATCGGAGCCATTTATTTCTTGCTATATACCGTTTTTCATGTACAAAAAGAGTATATAAACAAACTATGCTATAAAGTGTGGGTTTTGATGAAATTTTTCGTGAAACTCACTTGGGAGTATCTTATAATTAGTATTAGAGTATACTCAAAAGGATAAAGAAGTATAATAACATCATTTATGCAGTATATTGAGAGTAGGAGTACATACTCCCAAGAGTATGCAACCATTTTCCTATATATATATATATATATATATATATATATATATATATATATATATATATATATATGTGTGTGTGTGTGTGTGTGTGTGTGTGTGTGTGGTTCATCCTCACATTGAACAAATTTCATTTGAGTAAATTTCACAAACCACACTACCTTCATCAAAACTATCATAGAAACACACTTTTAAGCTGCAGTTTTAGAGAATCATACCCCCTTTTGCATAATGTTTCACAAAACCATACTTTTTACCAATAGTTTCATGGAACCAAACCTCTCTTCGTACAACATTTCACTAAACCGCACTTTTAAGCATTATCATCATCTCATTTATGTTTGCTGACAAAACATGAATGTAGTTGCCATGCTGGACAAGAGCTGACAAATCAACATGAATGATTACGAGGCTAAGTTAGAGGTGGGCACTTGGGCCGGGCTCTTTTAGGCCGGCCCAAAGCACGATGGGATGGCCCGGTGCACGGCACGGCACGGTTCCGTGCGGGCGGCCTGGCACACAATCAGAACCGGGCCGTGTCGGGCCCGGAACCAAACGGCACGACGCACGGCAGCTTTGGGCGGGCGTCTTGCGACGGCACGAATGGGCACGAAATCACGGATTAAGTCCTAAAAGTTGGCAGATATTGTTGATTCAGGGCATCTTCAAGCATTGCATTTATGTTTGACATTTTGTTGATGTGATTAGTCTCTTATGTAATTAAAATAGGTAGTTTAGTAGTAGTGATTTATTTTATTTCTTTGCTCGTCACAATAGTAAAAATGGGTCGGGTCTGGGCCGGCACGGCACGAAGCGCAAATGGGCCGGGCTTGGGCTCGCCAAAAGTGAGTCGGGCCGGCACAGTGGGCACGATGGGCCGTCGTGGCACGGCACGGTTTTGGCCCGAAGCACGATGGGCCCGGGCCGGGCCGGCACGGCACGGCACGACGCCCACCTCTAGGCTAAGTAACGCCCCACCCAAGTACAATGAGGGCATGTTTGGCAACAAGATTTTTTTTCCAAGTTTCGAGATAAAATCATGGTTTTTGAGAAAAACTCTGTTTTAGAAACCAAGAGGTGTTTGGTAGCCCTTCAAAAAACTCTGTTTTAAAAACCATGGTTTTTTCTCTGTTTTGGAAACTTTGGTCTTGGGCAAATTTTTCTGAGCAATGGCGCCAAAACAACTCAAAAACTTTGAAAATGTCAACCAAAAACTTTTTAGCCAAACAGTTGGGAGTTTCAAGAAAAACCATGGTTTCAATGGGGTTTGGTAAAAACATGTTTTTTATGCTAAGACAATTTCCAAACCATGGTTTTGCAAAACTATAGTTTTGCAGAACCTTGTTGCCAAACAGGCCCTGATATTTGCCATTCCTAGGCCTAGTTACCCTCTTGCCCAAACTTATGCAGTGGTCAGGATCTGTTGAGTTCGATCAGTACTATAAGACCGGTTATTTTATTGATCAGGCGAGATGTAGATTTGAACTAGGAATAAAGGATCTGTAGTCTCGAGCCCTACTGCTTGGTCATGCCTCTCCAAAAGATCCAATCTGAAATTTAGAAAAGAGCACGTATTCATCCATGTTTTTTTTACTGAAACCTCTTTTATTTTTTTTTATTTTTTTTTTAAACAAGGCAGGAACTTTACCGATTCATTCCAGAAAGGAGAAACAGGTACAAAGATTAGAAAGTTAGCCCCGTCTAGTAAGTCAGGGCCAGAGGAAAGGGAAAGGAAGCCTTGCAGAAGCAAAGCTTGACTGCATCCTCCTTTTATTTTTTAATCATAAATCTAATTCTACTTATTTTTTAAATATGTTTTTACAAAAAAGTTGTCCCTTTTTTTTTATCCAATTTCAATTATTGTCCTCGATGGTAATACTTAAAAGTGTGGTTTATGAGATGTTATACAAATAGAAGTGTGGTTTGTACGAACGTTATACAAGTAGAATGAGAAGCTGGTGCTTGCATCGAGTTATGGACTTCAGACAGAAGCCAAAAGATTTATGTAAATATGTAATGTAGTCATGCACGGTACAGCAGAGCGAAGTGTATACAGAGGTTACAAAATACAAATGCTACTTCTGCAATATGTATGCATGGGATAGTAGTTTTGGCTGTGTGCATCTCGTGAAAAACTTCCATTATGTAAACAAGATGTCCTTGAATTGACTGGCTCCAGAATATATTGCAAGCATCTGATGGCAAATCAAATATTTCTCCTGCTTCAAGCACATACAAATTAAGGGCAAGCCGTAATTCACATCAAGATTGGCTACAGCTGAATGATAGCAGCAGTACTGCACACGCACGCGTGTACGTACGTACGTATCTGATGTGCCAATGCATTATAGTGAGCCGAGCCGGCCTATGCGTTACCCTGAAAAATATATACAATGTGCTAACCAAGAAATTAAAGAGCAGTATTAATTGTCAATCGTCATATATATGAACAAACCGTATTCATGACTACTCTGCACATATGCATGCCAAATCAACGAGGCTACGGACTACAGCAAACAGAAAGTTTAGCAAAATTAAGTATACAGGATTTATACATATATACACACGTACGTACGTACCCCAGAACAAAATCCACTTAAATTTGCCGTATCTATCTATGTGTGATATAATTAAGGTGGAATTAGAGACTGACGCCTATCATGGAGGATAAGAGCCACCCAGGCTAGCCAAGGAGACTGCCTGTGAGATCGATGGATGCATGGATCGATCGCACGCCTGCCTCCAAGCGAGCGAGCGAGGCCACAGGCAAGTCATCCTTGGCTATCAGGGCCAAGGCTCTTACCACCATGTAAGGCGTCTCCTCTTCCCCTTCCTCTCTCTCTGCATGCAGACTGCGACACCGTGTTATTCTCAGTTGGCTTGGCTTGTGTTCTTCTCCCACACTGCATGACACTACTGCCATTGGCCACCTATTTATAGTTCGGCATGCACCATCTGCAGACGAAGGACGGGTTGCGGTGATCCTATATGCATGCATACTAGCAGCCTTGTCTCTTCGCTTCTCCGTTGCCGGCCGGCCTCAGAAGCAGACGTACAGAATATGTTCTTGTAAGTGATTGGGTTTCCGGCCTTTGGCATTTGTGGCTGCAAAGTTTGGAATATTTCCCACTTATCGTAGCAGCGGCGAGCGAGCAATAGCCACGTACGTTGACCTTGGCCAGAGAATCTACATAGCTAGCTAGCTAGCTATCTGAGAGAGAGAGAGAGAGAGAGAGAGAGAGAGAGAGAGATCCATGCAGATTGGGTGTACCTGCTAAGAACTAGCTAAATTTTCAGCTAGATTGTTGTCCTGAAACGTAGAGATGGAGAATATGCTTCATCGACTTGCAGACGATATCCATTGACGACCGACCAAATATTCTACGAGGGAGACTAGGGAACGGTATACCGTTTCAACGGTATAGCCGTGAAACTTATGAAACTTATCAGTTTCAGTGTTTAGTTTCATCAGTTTCATGTTTCATCAGATTTTAGTGCTAAGTTTCATGAGTTTCAGTGTAAAAATTCACAAGTTTCATGAGTTTCAGAGGTATATTGTTCCTACGGTATACCGTAGGTTAGTTTTTCTGATATTCTATACAACAAAGTTTAAGGCTTTCCGGCCCCCACGACGTGTTGATGCCAGCGCACGAGCCATCTGATCGCAGCTTTGAACGGCCGAGATCGCTTCACTCAGATGCTAGACTTAAAAGGAATTCCGCCTCTCTTCGCTCGGGCACACGGACCTCGTGGCGAAGCGATAATACCGTCCGTTCTAACGCAAGCGACGCAGATTCAAGCCCACATGTCGAGCTCGTGTGGACCACCGCGCGCGACACTTGGCACCCTTTTTGGAGAGAAAAACCCTAAAAAAATTTAAAATTACATATAGGTCCTACCTTTTACGAAAAGACCCTTCTTTAACGAAAATATCCTTTGAAAATTTGAAAAATACGTCTTGATCCAATTCCCTCCCCCCCCCCCCCCAAAAAAAAGCTCTATTTTTATTGAAAAAAGTAAAATACGTCTTGATAGGTCCTACCTTTCACAAAATACCTTCTTTAACGGAAAGACCATCCGAAAAATTGAAAAATACATCTCGATCCAATTATTCTATACAACAAAGTCCGGAGGTTTTCGACCTCCATGACGAGCCACGTTGATGCCCGCGCGAGAGCTAACTGATCGCGGCTTCGAACGGCCAAGATCGCTTCACTCGGATGCTAGGCTTAAAAGGAATTTCGTCTATCTTCGCTCGGGCGCACAGGCCTCGTGGCGCAACGATAATACCATCCGTTCTAACGCAAGCACGTGCGGGCCACTGGGTGCGCGACACGTGGCACCCTTTTTGGTGAAAAAATCTTAATTTTTTTTGAAATTACATATAGGTCATACCTTTTATGAAAAGATCCTTTTTTAACGAAAATACCCTCCAAAAAATTGAAAAATACGTCTTGGTCCAATCCCCCCCCAAAAAAAACTCTATCTTTATTTAAAAAATGCAAAATACGCCCCGGTCCATCCCCCCCCCCCAAAAAAAAAAAACTATTTTTTTGTTGGAAAATACCACTTTGAAATTCCCGTAATTGCATTAAAATTCCTCCCGGGTCTGATTTCTCACCAAAAAACAAAAAAAATCCAACAAATGTTTTTCACACCCAATTTTTATCACAGTATATTTTCCCCCCGAAAATACCTCCTTGAAAATTTTTGTAGGTCCAATTCAAACCCAATTTTTGTCCACACGCGCGGTGTACGCCCCACTGATGCTTCTTGTACATATATATGCGTGAATGATTTGCCAATGATGGGCAACGGAATGGTTCCTTCTTATCTTGGCAAAAAAGAAGAGAAAAGCCGGCAACGCTGACCTCGACAAAGTAAGATCGATGGACGATACGTACGAATCGAAATGCGTAGATCGGATTGCTGGACCAAGGGATGTCTATGCATGGTACATATCGATCCTGACCACGCATTTTGGATTTTTCTTGAGCTATCTTCTGATCTCTTGAAGCTGCGAAACGCTGGCGTTATAATTGAGCAGCACAAATTCGATCTCTCGATATCGTATCTGCTTGGCCAACTACCGTGAATTGTCCTGCTAGATATTATGCGCATTTGTAGTATTTGTCATACGATTCTAATAGCTATGATCGAAAATTTGGTTACTGCCGGAATTGCTTCCGCAGGCAATCTGGAGAACTCGCAATGCTGCCTGTTTCAGAAATCAAATGCCCACAGCCCCTACTTCACTCATTTTCTGGCATGTCACTGCCTGAATTATTGGGCTGTCTTGCACAAAAAGAGCATTCAGATAACCACTGCAATTCCTGGGGGACCAAACTGCTGGGCCAAGTTGCAACCGAGGTGCTGACTGCTGAACGTGTGACAGGGACGGCGACCGCTAAACGGAAGACTTCGAGATGGATCGATATGAAGTATTAAGTTTGAGGAGCTTAATCTTTCTCTCTCTGTTATGCCTATGGAGACGACTGATCATGGAAGATAGGCATCATCCGGATGTTTTTGTCCTAAAAATCATCTAAACTTTGGACCGTACGATCAAAACACACATCCGTAGGATCAACCCACCTCTAATTCAGAAAGGGTGTGCATTGATCTGAAAGCAAATCCAATAGCCCAGAATTTGGATGATAGTTGCTAAAGAAAACATCCGGGTGAAACTTATCAAAACCCATCATGGAATTAAGTTGATCGATCGATGCCCCCAGATCGAAATCGACCCTCTTTAATTTGTACGCGCGAGAGATCGATCTATCGATCGAGGACCTGCACACACATATATGCAGTGTGGTGCCTGCATGGTGACTAGCTAGGTACTGATGCATGAATTCAAGATCACCGGGCATCATGCATGCATGCCACACGGCTGATTCTCTTCCGACTTATCCGTCCACGGCAGCCACGATGAGCCGCCGGCGGCCGGCCGGCTGCCGCTTCGGCACGACGGCGCGTACGTGCAGAGAGAAGCGGTTGCCCGCCTTTGCGCTAGCTGTTGGCGGCGTTGGATATATTTCTTCTCGATCCGGCCTCCTCCCACGTACGTAAGACGACGTCGGCTTATTAAGATCGGTGCAATTTAGCCTGGCATGAGCGATAATTAAGAGCCACTCCGGCTAGCCAAGGAGACTGCCTATGAGTGCACACGAAGGTTCATGCAATATTTGATAAGCCTTAATTTAGTGAGGAAGAACAAGTACACAGGCAAGTCATCCTTGGCTATCAGAGACAGACCCTGGTCGCCATGTCATGACACACTTCCTCCAATTTAGGTCTATTTACGAGACCTTTGTTGAACTATATATCTTACCCTTTCTTATACGCAACAGCCTATCGGATCAAAGTTTTATGACATATGACGCGAATATACATGGATTCAAGAATGAAGAAGATGAATCTTGCAGAGAGAACAGAAGTAAAGCCACGAAGCAACCACGAAGAGAAAGAAAGATTTGACGAAATCAACCGCAAATTCTTTAAACATGATCCTAAAAGAGAACAAGAAATTGTTGCTCTCTCACAACCTCTCGATCCTAGCTTTGTAGGACCCTCGGATCTTTGTCCTATACAAAAATCTAGTACTAAAGAACAAACTAGCCTCTAGTCCTCTCGTGTGCCTCTTGCTTTAGATGTGTTAGTTTGTGGCTTTTTAATTGTTTGTGTTCTCCAAGATCACCCATGAATTCTTCTCCAAAATAAATAGAAATCCTAATCATATTAGCATTCATCTAACGTACCTTTCCAAATCTAAAAAAAAACATGACACAAGTCATCATAATTAACACCTTGTAAAACAAACGATGACCTAATTATTCTTATGGGTCTACTTCTACAATTAATATCTCAAGAATCTCTCATCGCATTGTCCATTCAGAATATATTCTTGTCAATTTAAAGAGACATGCATGCATGCATGTCCAGCAACGTCAGCAAGCATAGCATGCATTCAGCTAGTGTGGCATGCTTGTAGAATTGCAGGCGCACGCATGACCGATCGATGAGCTAGCCAATGAACTAAGAGCAAAACTTTAATTACTTATCCTGAATTTTTCTTATCAGAAAGTAGTGGTAGTGTGTCTCCTTCCATCTTAATTTGGAAAATGGGAGCGCGTGTTGACCCTTGAAAGGGATATTTTTGTGCTGGAATATTTGCTCTGTATGGACGGCTAATTAATTTTAGGTGCGCCTGAATGATTTACTCGCACCGTTCAGAGATAGTATATACAACGTTTTGGAATTTTAGCGATCAAATTTACTTCCTTAATTTTAATCGCTAGTATATTTAGATTGCTCGTATGAAAATAGTATCATTAGTTTTGTTGCAAAAGTTATAGTGCATTTGGAATATAATTTTTTTTATACTTTTAGCTAACATATTGATATAAAAATACTTATGGAGACCGTGTCTTATCCAAACATCATATATTCTTGAATAGAAGGAGTATATGTTGGTGATATTATAGCTAGAATTGGATTGAATTAGGCTTAGCCGCTTTTGGCTTCGCTATCTATCTATCTATATATACATATATGTATATATTCTACATCATCCACTTGCATGCATGTTGCTGCGCTATTGGTCGATCAGGTGAAAAATAATATCTGATATATTCATCTATACTTCGTTTTAAAAGCACTTCCCTTCAGGGTTCAAGGGTAACCAATTACTGGAGTCGCTCTTCTTAGCCCACTGAGTTCATTACTTTTTAGTTGAAACATTACTTATTTACGATCGAAGAGTCATTTGTCGTTCACAAAGGAATATTTTGCTGCATGCACTAGCTTTTGGACTCTTGGAGTAAGCAAGAAAGCATTGGAAATAGCCACCGATCATTAACGGGTGTGTATTAGATAACATAATATCAAAGCACCTACTAAAAAGATGCTTCCATTAGATGAAATAAATTTCACATAGATGTTTAACGTGACTATATTCTCTCTAAGCACTAGTGTATATATAAACATTTTGCATGACTGGTCCAGCGATGAAACCGATCGAGTAGATAGAAAAAAAGAGGGAAGGAAATCGGTTTTGAAGTAATTAATTAAGTTGGTGTGTGCATTATTAATCTTTACATAGATATATATTCCTCTTGCCAGCAATTAGAGTGCGGTCCTTCGACCAATTCCGGGTGAAATTACTCTTAAGGTGATTATATGCTAGTCAAAATTGCTATAGCTTTAGCCTTAATTTTTATCTTGTTATGTACTTCCAGATGTAGGAAGGAGTATATATGTATGAGCAGCTTTTCCTCCTAATACAAGTTGCACAAATCTTGAAGCAAGCGAAGGGGTAAGTAATCACCATTTACCCTTCATTCATGCTTTAATAGTTGTACAACTTTTAAAAAGAAGAGCATAGAAACACCTCTCTGTATGTATATATGAACATAAATAAAGTATAACAACAATCTTTTGAAATTGCTACTAGAAGCAACAATGCATAGTGTTAATACTAAGGTTTACATACTCGTTCGATCACCAATATAGGAGTACAATTTCTTCATTTGTTACAGCAAATACATCAGGATCTGCAAAAGAGACGTGGCAAAAGAAGGTGCAATTATCTTTCCTGCTCATCTCTGTTGGCTAATTACAGCATGCATGCACCGGCGCCTACTACACGCAGAATATATAGAAGAATCCCTATCTGTCTAGCTTTTTTATTCTGGGAAATACAGATTATCTTCGATCGTTTGCAGCAGTGGTGCTTTGCGGCTCATGCATGTTCATATGCTTGTTGGCCAGCAGCTTTAATTGGCATAGGGAATACTTATCTTATCTATACACATGCAGTCCCCTATCTATCTCCCCCCCCCCCCCCCCTATTAGCACAGACTATAGGCATTGGAAATTAAATTTTTATTATTATAAATAATTTAGAATATATATATATACACACACACACATTTTGGATTGATTTATATTCCAAATTTTATTTTATTTTTGAATTGGTCTTATTTTTGTGCTAACTAAAATAATTGTTTAAATCTGAATAGAGAAATCATTTCCTAATTGTATGTTTATTTTAGCATCAAAAATTTGCATGGCGAATTTATCTATTTTATTCTTGAAACGATGTTAAAAAATATCTTTTACATTCACTCGAATAGTCTGCAAATTCTATGCACAGCTTATTTTGTTAGGTTTAGATTGATATTCATATTCATGCACTACAACAAAATTCGGTTTTTGTAGTGAAATTTTTTTTATCACAAATGACCTATTTTTCGTCACAAATGAGTGGTAGTGGCGATTTTATTGTTTGTCACTGGTGATCACTAATACTCAAGTCACAATTAACACAGTGATGATTTTTTGTTCCCCACAAATAACCAGGTTGAATAGTGATGGTTAAAATTGCCACTAATAACCGGTACATTAGAGATGACATAACTCGTCACAAATAGACTTAAAATATAAATGACCAGGTTGCATGGGAGGTATTACTCGAATAGTGATGGTTATTTGTTCCCCACAAATAACCAGGTTGCATGGGAGGTATTACTAGAGTTGTATATATAACAAATACAACTCTATTTTAAAATATAAATGCGTTGTAGTACATTTACTTTTAGTAACCACATAGTTATTTCCAAATTACCTATTTTATTTTTTTTAGTACTTGTAATCCAAGCCATTAAACTTGAAGGGCATATTCAAAAATGTATTATGTTTCGCTTCTTTTTATTATGACTAATGATATATTTGTTTTTTCCCTTTTAGCATTTTTTCTCATCCTAGGATTAATATGATGCCTTCTTTAGAGCATAATATATATCAAAAACCTTTTTTTTGTTTAAAGAAATTCTTTTAGTTTTTTGCGAGAAATAATATTTTTATTTTAACCAAAGTTAACACGCAATTTGTTAGAAAAGTTTGCTTTGGAATTTTGATTTCTCATAATTTAATCTTAGTTGTTTATTTTAATTCAGAATTCAAATATACATTCCTAAACTCGTTTATCATGTGCAATGGTCTGTAAATTATATTTGGATTGCTAAATAGCTCCACCACAACTATTAGCATGCATAATGCACTAATTCCATGTCATGTCAAAGCCTTGCTAAAAAATATTATATCAAAACTATCGGAACTTTTTGGTTAATGTGGTGCACTAATCAATGCCTTGGACAAAAAACGGTGGAACTTGTCCGTACGTACCTTTCCTTTAATCTATACTAGTTATATGCCCGGGCGTTGCTACGAAAAACAAAATTGATAACGAAAAATAAAGATTAAAAAATAAAAAAATATTATTTCATAAGATCAAACATCTATCTTTAACGCTTCGTTTCTTGTAAAAGCTGACTAATTAAAGCAACGCTTCGTTTCTTGCGTATGGCAATTAAGCAGGGCAATTAAGTAGAGCAATTAAGCAGAGCAATTAATGTGACGTGGGAAGAAACTCTCACTTTATATAGTAGAGATAAACAGACTTATAGTTCTTACACTAGTTACATGCCCGTGCGTTGTTACGAAAAACAAAATTGATAACGAAAAATAAAGATTAAAAAATAATAAAAAATTATTTCACAAGATCAAACATCTATCTTTAACGCTTCGTTTCTTGCGAAATCTGGCTAATTAAAGCAACGCTTCGTTTCTTGCGTAGAGCAATTAAGCAGCAATTAATGACGTGAGAAGAATGAACCACTGCCACCAAGTGCTGCTTTAGAATAGTAGAGATAAGTACAGAGGGGCAGCTGGCCTCCCGCCACGTGGTGCTCTACAGTATCCAACAGTGATTTTATTTTTTTTAAAAAAAAATATTTTCCCTAATTTTTTCAAATTTTTCAAAAACAAATTGAAATTTTTTATGGAGGTATTTAGTAAAATTTTTTTTTGCTTTCCTAGTTTTTTACAAAAAAAAAATTCTCTATTAAAATTCAAAAATCGCCCACAGCAACGCACGAGATTTTCATTTAGTTATTATTGTTGTTGGGAAGAACTCTCTTGTTGCATGGGACTCAAATCAAATCGGAGTTGTATACGCTATTCGACACACACAAATATATATAGTACAATTACTTGGGACACCATGATGCCTAGGCACGAAGATCCAAAATGGGTATTTTTCCTATTTATTGAAATTTTTTTGAAACTTTAGGATGTTGAGATTAACCAGTTTACTAACTAGTTCAAACAAGTTTGAACTGAAATTCGAACTAGCATTTCTTTTTTTATGATAGTTTGATTGTAGGTACGTTCTGATTATATATATAAATCAGCCAAAACTGTAATCTAAATTCGTTCAAATATTTGAATTCGAGTATATTTTTTTCAAAGGTATGTGCTTCATTTGAATTGTTATAGATGAGTATATACCCTAAAATTGAAAGTTTCAAAAATTATACCTGAATTTGACATGAATTCTAAAATCATGGCGCCTGGGTACTATGGTGCCCCATTACGGCGTTATATATATATATATATATATATATATATATATATATTAATTACTACGTGTGTGGAAGCCGTATCCAATCCTTGAGTTAATTAACAACTAGGGCGCCCAAGGCTTGCAAATATGCACGCACGCATACGTGCACTTCTTTTGACAGCTTTCTTCCACGCTGTGATTCTGCCTGCTGAACTCAGCTTTCTTCCACGCTGTGATTCCTGCTGAACTTTTTGGAGGAAGGATAACCTGCAGCTGAACTCTCTCTCTCTCTTGGAACAGTAGAGGAACCTGCAGCATTACACACACTAATACTGTAATACACTACGCGGTTAGCCGGCACCTGCAGCTTAAGTGTGAAGCGTGAGGATGCTGCAGCAGGCAGATATATGTACATCATCTCTACATATAGCTAATTAAATTAAATAGATCTAGTTAATTAATATGGCTGCATCTGCATGCATAGATGTTGCAGAAACATGCACATGCATGCGGCGATGTGCCCTAATTGTATATCCATATATATATATGGTCTCCATCTTGAAGGTAATAACCACCATACAGCAAGAGATACAAGAGGCTAGCATGAGTGATAAGAGCCACTCAGGCTAGCCAAGGAGACTGCCCATGAGACCTGCACACCAAGGCTAGCTCGCTCATTGCTAAGCCTTCAGGGAGGAGGACACAGGCAAGTCATCCTTGGCTACCAGAGCCGGACCCTTATCTCCATGTAAGCCTCGCTCTCTTCTCCTCCTCCTCCTCTTCTTCTTCAGTTCTCGTGTGTGTATATATATATATATTATTGCGCATGGCTAGCTAGCTCACTGTTGCCTGCTGGTTCGATCGCCATGCTTGCTCGCTTCCGGAGCTATTTATAGGCAGCTCGCAGAGCAGGTGGGTTCACCTTTTGCGTCCAACTCGAACCTTTCGTCATAATCTTTAATCAGAGAACATATTCCAGATAATGTCAACCCATTCATATATAGATAAAGCTAGCCTCAATTCTCATCCCTAGTGGCACAGCTGGGATGCATGCATGGTGACAGCTGGTGAGCATTCAGAGGAGCAATGCAGATACTTTGCATAAGTAGAAAAAAAAAAAAAAACGGCAGGTTACCTTCAATGCACCGCTTTCTCGATATAAATTACACCAATTTTAAAATAAACAAAAAGATGAGTAATCACTATGTATCTTTTTTTACCTTTTAATATTTGTATAATTTTTTAGTAGTGATGAATAGAAGTATCTCTATTTCTTCAATTTTATGTTTGTTGGGAAGTTGGGATGTAGCGAAGCCCTTTTCCCAAGCCCCCTATTTTTGTGCAAATCTAGCCTTTAATTTTTTTTTTTTTACAAATCTAATCCCATTTCAAATAAATTTATAAAGATAATCTTATTCTTGACCGCAAAAGACACAGCGGATGACATATGTCACCTACTGTGTTACAGGAGCACGGTAACTTTTCCTTGCCAAGCACGCGTACCTCGGTAGGTTCATCACCTAAGCACCTTAATTAGTAAATTAATCACTTGATCAGGTCTAGTATTAAGTGACTTTACTTATTAAGTGGTTAATTAAGCCACTGCCGAGCTTCCACTTCTTAATACCTGCCAACCGAGCTCGGTAGGAGCCACGGACGTGCCTCTGACACGACGAAAAGTGCTGCTGTGGCAAGGAGTAGGTGACACGTATCAGTTGTTATGTCTTTCACGATTAAGGAGAGGATATTTTTATAAATTTATTCTGTAGAGGACAATATTGAAAGAAAAAAAAAAAGTGTGTCGCGGAAAAACAAAAATTTCGGATTTAGCAGCCAAGCTGACAGTCCCAAAGCGATGTTCACACGCTGAAGTCAGAAAATCAGAAAGTACCACTATATATCTCACTTTGTTGGGCCTGACTTGTAACTCATGGTCGTTGAGGGAATGGGCTTCCATGGTGGGTGATTCATGAATTAGGCCCAAGCCCAAAACATTCACGTATCCATGTGCACTAGTATTTGTCAAGACATCTCTCTAGGTCTGAACTTTTGCTTCACCTTCAGAGTTCAGAGTTGGGCATGCGTCCGTTCTGTACTAATTTTTTTTTTCAGAGGTCGACGTCTCAAAAGAAAAGGAAAAATAAAGAAGAAGAGTTCAGAGTTGCACGCATATCATGCGACTGGAGAACTTTATATCCGGTAAGTTTCAGAGGCCAATATACAACTCGAATCCGTACACCAACCAGACGCTTCTGGACTCCGTCGCAACTGTCACGGCATCTTTAACTAATTAACTAATCAATCGAGCAGATTAGTTAATGTATATACTCCTACTAGGAGTGTAGTGCTACCAAAAGAAGAAGCTAAGCTAGCTAGTAGCTGGTGATATAATCATATAATACACGCTAATCATGGCCCTCCACTGGCCCAACCGGCTTAGTTTAATCGCCACTTGCTAAATCCAGCAACAAACCGGCAGCATGCATGCGCACGCCAACCCTGGGTTCGTTCGTCCAAGATTTCGAGACGATTTGTTATTCCATGTAGCCGCAATTGGCGTCACGGGTGACCTCAATTCCAAAAGTTCTAGTAGCAGTGTACTCCTTCGTCCAATTTTTTAATACGAATTTTTTAAGTGATCTTTATTTATAAATATAATATGTATTTTATATTTAATATAAAATTAGTTTAAAGTTTCCTCTATACCCTAATAAATATCCGTTTTTACTTTATATTCTATACATACATATATTGAAAACTATGCTGGGTGATAAAATTAGGAGTGATCTAGTCATTTTCAAAATCTTTCTGGTCCATATGCCAAGAAAAAATACGCCTTATAAACTCGGACGAAAGAAGTACTACACGTACGTACCGTATTTATTTAAGTTAAACCATTTGGTTTGCTGCTAATACTAAGATTATTAGTGTGTTGATGGATGTGTCACCTGGCCCAACGAACCATGGGTAACAATATTGATTTCGGAAAAATCACTCGAAAATCGAAATTCAAAAATAAAAAATATCGAGTAAAAAATCGCTTGAAATTCGTCAGAAACCAAAGGTTAATAATTCAAATTTTTTGAAAAAAATAAAAATAAAATAATAAATCTATCGGTTTTCACCGAAACACAGGTCGATTTTGACCGAAAATCGACTGGTTTTGACCGAAAATCAAATGGCCAATTGGTGGGTGCTGACCACTGCGGCACTGCCATATGATTTTAACTGAAAACCGGTCGATTTTGACAAAAAAAATCAACTGGTTTACATCGCATAAATTTTTTAAAATTATTTTAAATTAAATTGATTTACCAATCGGTTTTTAATATCAAACCGACTCGATAGATCGAAAACCAATTCAACCACAGTTTGTTGACCCTGCAACGAACTCCCATGCAGCCAAGTTGCTTTCAACTTAAATTAAACCTGATATAGTTCGCATCGGTTTGCTACGCGTACACTCAATATTGTTGTTGTCTCATATCGCTGCTGCATGTGGCACCCAAAACACCAATTGGGGTCCACGTGCAGCAACTTTTGTTATCTATTATATATTAAAAACATAAGAGTTACTTAAAAAATAGACTAAAAATTCTTACAAAAGGTAAAATATCTAACCCTTAATTTGATAGATCCTAAATAAGTAGAACTAACCATTAAATGTTATTATTTAAAGAAAACACACAACTATCTATGTTGAAAATTTTAAAAGGGATGTGCGTGTACACGAGAGAGAATCAGAAAGGGGCTGTACCTAAGGTTTCAAATTTTGATTTCCGATCATATCTCGAAAAATCCTGGTGAGATCTCGGAATTTCAAACAAAATCTAAATGAAATCTAAAAAACAAATTTCAAATTCGGCTTTTTTGGACCGGGATTTCCGAAATCACGATGAGAAACATCGAAATCTCGGTCCAAAAAACTTAAAATCCGGTCAAAATACCTCCTGTGAAATGGTCTCAAACTGTTTTAACCAAAAACCATATGTGGTAAATCATCACACTTGGTTTTGAGTTAAAATCGCCTGTGATGTAAATGTACATCACAGACAGCCTTAATGTGTATGCAAATATAATGGAATTATCATGTCCGTCTTTAAGAGGATACATGGATCTATTACTGTAATGATAGGATGTCTCTTTGTCTAAACGATGGAAAGATAGATTAAGAGGTAGACAATAGCTGAGGAGTCCAGATGCTTCGTGAGGGTACTACGTACGTACCTATGCCAGCCCAGCCTAGTACGGCCAAGGGAAAGTAGTTGTTATAATATAGATGAAATCCTAGTATAAGTTTGAAAAGATCCTATCTAATGATGGACGGATTTGAATTTATCTCTAATTGATTTTGCTATATATTATGTACTTTCTTGTAAAAGAGAAATCAATCTAATCTCTACTATATAAAGTGAGAGTTTCTTCCCACGTCATTTCATCAAAATTACCAGTTCTGCCATTCTTTAATTAACCATTCCAAGTGTGAATGGGAGACAACACACAAGACCTTTCTTTAATTACCCCTCTTTAATTAATTAACCACTCCAGGCGCAAGAAACGAAGCGTCAGAACGCTACATTTATATATAAATATAGAAATACTGCTTCAATAGTGTCCTACTGTATAAGGTATTATTTGCACAACATATTTTCTTGTTTCATGTTATCGTCACTACTACAAAAATGGCTTCCAGAAGCGGTTCTACAACCGCTTCTAAGCAACCGCGAGTGATACCCCGAAGGGTATCACAAGCGGTTGCTAGAACCGCTTGTGGTGGTCTTACACCAGGCGATAAAAGGCTACCAATAATATCGTGGGAATGGGATTCGAACCCACGATCAGCACTCCATCCTCGTAACCCGCTTCATCCATCTAGCCAACCCACCCACGCGTGCTATCTGATAGAATAGGACACGCATTCCTTTTATTATTTCTAAAACTGGGCTTCTACAAGCGGTGTCACGAACCCCTTCTGAAGGGGGTCTTTAGAAGCGGTTTGTGTCACGAACCCCTTCTAAAGCCCCACCTTTAGAAGCGGTTCGTGACACGAACCCCTTCTAAAGCTTTAGAAGCGGTTGGGGACACGAACCGCTTGTAAAGATCTTTAGAAGGGGTTCGTGCCACGAACTCCTTCTAAAGGTGGGGCTTTAGAAGGGGTTCGTGCCACGAACCGCTTCTAGAGATCCCCTCCGGTCTGTTGCCACGAACCGCTTCTGATGTGAACATTACAACCGGTTCGCGCCAAACCGTTTCTAATAGGCCGCTTGTGATGCCCGGTTTTCTAGTAAGGAGATAACTTTGCTATTCTACTTTGTGTGTTTCATATTTTGTAATTCTGTTGGTGTGCTGTTGATTGATCGTTGGTGAATAGCTATGTTTTACAACACGTTATCGGCATTAATACTCTACGATGCTAAACAGCACAGGACGTATCGCGCGCGCGGCGGGGACTCAACGCCATTCACCGCTGCGCCAAGGTCTACATGTTGGCCTACGCCTTGGCCCCTGTGCGGCCCTGCGCTGACCAACCTCGAGAAGAAGAACGAGAAGGGAGAAACCAGAGCACAACAGAGGGCGATGGCACAGCACCTGTAGATGCTGCTCCTGCTCACATGGAGGCAACCGAGCACAACGTACAGAGAAGCAACAAATCACTGTGCTTAATTCACATGTCTACTTCTAATTTCTACCCACTGTCTCAGGCATGACCCCATCAATGGAGGAGAGGTTGATCTCGACTAATCGAGCATTAGAAATGCACTCTTTGTAAAACAGAGAAAGTATGTATGTATGCGTGCAACTCTCCTCAACTGAAGCAGTCCAACCAAATGTGTGACTCCGAGCACCGCGTGGAGGCTCTGTTGGTGTAGTACGACATGCCGTATATCGATTGTCTGGCGCCCCGACGCCTGCTGCATGCTCCATTGCTCCATGACGTCTGCGTCCAGGCCACCGACAACGACTGCCTCAACACGTGGTGCGGCAGCCAGAGCCAGGCACCAGCTGCTCGACCGCGTGCATGGCCGCGGTGTGGTCGGCGACAAGGTTGCCGTCAGGACGTTCCAGGGGGAACTGGTGCAACGCGACGGACGTTGCAGACGAGATCACGTCAGTCGTCGAGGCCACCGTACGTACTCGCCAAGAGGATCCTGCAGACCTGCACAACCGTAGCACCGCGTGGAGGCGCTGACCATGCAACCAGCAGCGCGCGTGCATATATGCGCACGCCAACCCTGGGTTCGTTCGTCCAAGATTTCGAGACGATTTGGCATTCCATGTAGCCGCAATTGGCGTCACGGGTGACCTCAATTCCGAAAGTTCCAGTAGCAGTGTACTCCTTCGTCCAATTTTTTAATACGAATTTTGTTAATGATATTTAGTTATAAATATAAGATGTATTTTATATTTTAATATAAAATTAGTGTAAAGTTTCATCTATACCCTAATAAATATATATTTTTTACTTTATATTCTGTACATACATATATTGAAAACCGTGCTGGGCGGTAAAATTAGGGGTGATCTAGTCATTTTCAAAATGTTTCTGGTCCATGTGCCAAGAAGAAATACGCCTTATAAACTCGAACGAAAGGAGTACTACACGTACGTACCGTATTTGTTTAAGTTAAACCAGTTGGTTTGCTGCTAATACTAAGATTATTAAATTAGTGTGTCAATGGATGTGTCACCTGGCCCAATAAACCAGGGTTAACAATATTGATTTAAAAAAAAATCGCTCAAAAATTAAAATTCAAAAATAGGAAGCATCGAGTAAAAATCCTCTAGGATTCATCAGAAACCAAAGGGTTAAGAATTCAAAATTTTTGAAAAGAAATAAAAAAAATGAAAAATCATTCGGTTTTCACCGAAAACCTATCGATTTTGACCGAAAACCGGCTTATTTTGATCGAAAATCCAATGGCCAATTGGTGGGTGCTGACCACTACAGCATTGCCATACGATTTTGACTGAAAACTGATCGATTTCGATCGAAAATCATTAGGTTTACGTCGCATAAATTTTTTAATTTTTTTTGAATTAAATCGATTTTTAATATGAAATTGACTCGATACGATCGACAACCATTTCGACCATAGGAAATGGCTAATTCAAGGTCACCCTCACCAAATATTTGGTGAGAACTCCTTCTCCTTGTGATAAGTGGTAGCACCTCCCCCTCAAAGACTCTCTTTGTGACAAATAGCATCACCTCATTTCTTCCCCACTTTCCTTCTTCCTCAAAGACGTTCTTCCGACAAGTAGCATCACCTCCTTTCTTCCCCACTTTCCTTCTTCCTCAAAGACGTTCTTCTTCTGACAAGTAGCATCATCTCGTTCATCCCCTTTCCTCTATTCCCTTCCCCTCAAATTCAAAATAGTTTTTGTATCTCAAATTTCCACCTCAAGCTTTTGAAAACAAGTATATTTAACCACTTTCGAAAGTTTTTTAAGCAAACTTTTCGAATTGAAAGTTTGTTGCATAGAAACTTTTCGATCTGGAAGTTTTTGAATTGAATATTTTTGGAGCTTAAACTTTTCCATTTAAATTTTTTTCGAGTTGAAACTTTCTAATTTGATTTTTTATTTATTTTTTTTCGAATTGAATCTTTTTTATTTAAAAGTTTTTGGTTGAAAATTTTATGACTTGAATTTTAAATCAAAAATTTTCAAACCAAAAGTTTTTAATCAAAACTTTTCGATGTTGAAACTTCTTGAGCTGAAACATTTCGATTTGAAACTTTTTGCCTGAAATTTTCTGATTTGAAAATTTTCAATTTAAAACTTTTTGTGTTGAAACTTTCCGAGTTGAAACTTTTTCGATTTGAAACGTTTCGAGTTAAAATTTTCCGACTATTCTAATTTTAAATTTTTGTGTTAAGAGAGGGAAGAAGAGGGTGGGACCAGCATGCATGCATCAAAGAGTGGTTCATAATAGTATAATACACACCTGCATGTACGTATTGTTGCACGTCAAGAGTGGTTCAACGAGTAAAAGATGGTTTGACATGCCATATAGATCGGTGCAAATGTCGTCTTTGTGACAGCGAAAGCGTCCAATCGCCAACCTCCGGAATTTGACAAGCACGCGTTTGGCTTAATCTTGAGTGAGAGAACCAAACTATACAAGCACGTGGTCAAAATGTACATAGAAGCAGCATTCCCCAATCTCCCTGTGGAATGGCTGGCTATCCGTACAATTATACCAAAGGCCATTGCTGGACTTCACGTATTGGTGGGTTGGTAGGACCTGCCTGTCAGTGACTGGCTGTTCCTGTGGTTCCTCGAGTAATACACTACTCCCTCTGTCCTATAAAGAGTGCATTTCTAATATTCAAAATTTGTCCCACCAAGAGTGCATCTTTAGTCCGTAGGGTCCAGCTGTAAGTGTATGCATGCACATTTAAGTGCCTGTGGAAACCGAAGTACCGGCATGCTTATGTATGGAGTAATAAGGGTCACATTAGTCATTTACCTTGCACACTAATCTATCTTAAAAAATCTAGAAATGCACTCTTTGTGGGACAGTGGGAGTACTTATTTAAAGCCGCAGCTTCTTTGGCCGGAGGGAGCCCCACCTCCGCAGTTTTGCATAAAAGTACCTCGCAAAAGCCGAAATTACATTTACATCCTCCACCAGCTCTTGCAAAAAAATCTCATGGTTATGCAGAATTGCTTGTCTCCAGAAATTACGTTCAGATCCTCAGACTGAGGTCCTCCGCCATCCCTTTTGCACGAAAGCTTGGTGGTTTCGCACATCCGCCTATAGCTTCGGACCCCTTATCAGGAAAAAAAAACCTCGTGTTTCCAAAAATTGCATCCATTTGCGAAATCGCGTAGAACCATCGCGAAGAGGTTCCATGCGATTTTACACAGAAGGCCCTTGAGTTTCCAGTAATTCACGAAAAGGTCATGCGCCCCTCTGGTAATTTTACACGCAGGCCCTCGGGATCCCAAAAATTTATGAAGAGATCCTTCGCGATTTTACACGAAAACCCTTGGAGTTTCGAAAATCTGGTATTTCCCGTTCGGCACGGCGTAGCACGCAAACCCATCTAGTTATATACTCCCTCCGTTTCTTTTTATAAGGCGTATTTGGTTTCGTTAGGACAAGACTTTGACCAACGATTACTTCATTAATATATCATTTATGCAATACAAAATCATAATTATATATAAGTACTTTTGAATACAAATCTGCTAATATCAATTTTGTGTCATAAAAATTATATGCTAATAGAGTAATTGTTGGTCAAAGCTTTGTCCTAACGAAACCAAATACGCCTTATAAAAAGAAACGGAGAGAGTATATATATAGTACATAAAAACTTTTTTATGTGTGTACAACGGCACTCTTAATACAGTATATATAGCGAATTTTCTGTTCACACCCTCTATCTTCTCCAAAATGCACATAGCCACGGATATCACGAGCGGTCTTGTTGGATGATATGGATAGTGTCGACAATGATATGTGGCACCATCATGACCCATAAGTTGCTTGTCGGCATTGCCTGATGATCCAAAGGAAATTGACAGTAATACATACTGATTTTGTTAGCTAGAAGTACCAGATGTTTTACCTCTAGATTTGCAAAAAGTGAAAGCAAAGTGCTTGCTTGATCAGTGAAGGTAGCAATTGAAAGCAGAAGTACATACGCAGTACTTAACAAGCACCCCATCTTCAGTATTGAATCTTACATATACATGCTTTGCAGCGTACAAAACTCTTTCCCTATTAATTGACCATTAATTGGACCAAGAAACGAACAGTAGTACATACTTAATCGAGAGATCGATCCTCCATTTTGGACAAATTTTTTACCTGATCTGTAACCATTAAATTACTTGAATCCAACGATCGGATCACTCCAAAACGGGGGATTTGATCATTTGCCCAGAAGTTGATGTGCAATTGATCATTTATCTCACAGAACTTATCGATACGCCTGGCCCGCGACCACGCCAATAAGATATTATGGACGAAATGATCAATTGCACGTCAACCTCGGAGCAAATCATCAAATATTCCCTCTAAAACAGCTTTCCATCAGATTTCGCATTCAAAATTAACTGCGCGCATATGCATGGATGGGTTTTTAGGTGTGAATATCTCTCAGCCTTTCATTGGTGAAGTCAACTCGCAGAGCCGTAAGTATAAATTAGCTAGGTTAATGATGAATCAACATCACAATTAACGGGGAATTAAAAGTGGCTTCCTGATCGCTTGCATCGATCATACGGGAACACGTGCTCCCGCATGCTCCTTGCCAATGGCATATCTTTTTTGAGATCTTTTTGCTATTGTCGATTCTATCACCCATCGCTTTATGTCATAGATCAGGGCCTTTATGCTGAGTCGTGACAAATGACCAACATCTTTGTGGCAACTCCTGCCAGCCAGGGCATGGCAGTGTGTTCGTCAAGAGCGCTCATTCCACAGCGCCAAAATGCAATGTTCATGCACCTTCTAGTTTCGAATCAATCTAGATGCAAATGTTCATGCACCTTAGTTTACAAATTGGTACTATATATGTACAACAAACTGGTCTAAGCCTACATGCATCTAGCTTAGGGCTTACCCAACTTGCTAGCTCTTGTCTTTGTCAGTCTTGTCATGTCAGAGAGTTAGTCGTCTCCTGCCAAAAAAAAAAAAAAACGATGCACGAGCCCCGGTTCATGACATCTCAGTTACGTATCAAACTGCCAAATTGCGCGGCTAGATATTATAGTACGATTTTCTTTAATATATAATTATATTTTTTATAATTATATTTTTGATATAACTCTAATATCTATATAGATTAATATGCACTGCTATGATCTAGTTCCATCAAAATAAGTGGTGGAGATCCTTAGACTCTTTCTTTTAATCTATACTGTTATAATCTGGGTCCGCTAGATAAACGGTTAGATATTTTCTTTTAAATAATAATATTCGATGGTGGAGATCCTTCGACTCTTTTTTTTAATCTAAACTGTTATAATCCGAGTCCACTCAGATTAAGGGTTAGATGTTTTGTTTTTTTGTGAAAATTTTTAGCCAATTTCTCTTCTTTTTTTTAGATTCTCATGAGCTAGTTTTATTTAATTTATTTCATATTTTATTATTTAGGGATTTTACTTTAAAACAAATTACAAACTTTCTTTCATTTTATATTCCTAATTTCAAAAAAAATAGAAACTTTATTGATATACAGTTAGTAATTTTTATTCCAAATAAATTAGTTAGAGATTTTACTTTAGAATTCATATAAAAATCAATTTTCAGTATTATTTTATTTTTAATTCGAATTTAAGCTATTTTGTTGGAATTCATAGAAAAATTAAATTTCTAATTTTTTAAAATTTTTATAATGGATTATATATATATATATATATATATATATATATATATATATATATATATATATATGATTTTACTTAGGAACTCGTATGTGAATCAAATTGTTAATTTTTATTTTACTATATATTATGAATTTAGATATCTTTGATTGAAAGTTTCAAGAAACTGAAATTGCCAATATTTTCATTTGTATTATAAATTATATTTATTTAGGAATTTCAATTAGTAATTCATATAGAAAAATTTACTCATTTGATTATTATTTTTATTCCAAAGTTTATTTATTTTCGTTAGGAATTCGTATGCAAATCCAATCGCTATTTTTAATGTTTCTTCTAAATTAAATTTATTTAAGGACTTTACGTACAAATTCATATAGAAATGAATTATTTTATTTTATTTTTATTTAAAATTTCATTTATTTATGTATTGCATATGACACGAGGTATTTCTTTTAATACGGACCGTTATAATTTGGACCCACCACGATTAATGGTGTATATTTTTCTTCTTTTTTTCCTTTGATTAATGTGAGAATTTCTACCCTTCAGAGCAAACGTGGTGGCTTCTTTTGTCTACGCTTTTGTAGTTCATACATAAATCAAGCTCTTAATTTTAGTTAATTTATTTTGAATTTTATTTATTTAGGGATTTTATTTTGCAAGTCGTATGGAAATCATATTGCAAATCTTCTTTTATTTTTTATTCCTAATGTTCAATTATTCTTTAGAATTTGTATATAAATTCAATTGATGGTTTTTAGTTAATTTTTACACTGAATTGAAGATATTTGGAGGTTATACTTTGGAGCTCGAATGGAAATAAAATTGCTAATTTTATTTTATTTTATTTTATTTTTATGTTTGTTTTTAGGTTGGAATTGGTATACATATCCACCTACTAATTTTTTATATTACCATTCTTTTAATCATATAAAAATCAAATTGCTATTTTTTATTTTGAGTTTCACTTCTTTAGTTTGGAATTCATATAAATTGCAACTACTAATTTTAATTTAATTTATATTGTGAATTTTAGTTTTATTTGTTGTTCGTATAGAAATCAAATTATTAATTTGTTTATTCTGAATTTTATTTTTAGGTTGGAATTCGTATACAAACAAAAAAACTAATTTTAAATTAGTTTTGTTCCTAATTTTATTTTAAATTTGATGTTCGTTTCGAAATCAAATTGCTAATTTTCTTTTTATTTTTTTACTTTGAATTTCAGTTTTTTATTGTACTCGATGCGGAATATTTATACTAGTCAAATTATCACCTCAATTTCGATAACCCAACTTAATACAAATTTAACAAAAAAAATATATAATAAAATATGATAACCTTAAGAACAGTGCTTCTATACCTTTTCTTTTAATACAAATTACACGAATCTTGAAGCAAGCGAAGAGGTAAGTAATTACCATCTACTTTTCATTTATATTTTAATATTTATACAACTTAAAAAAATATAGAAACATCTCTCTAACCTTAATATATCGACCAGACGTACACTCTTCCCTTTTAGGGTATGTACAATGGTACATATTAGCTGTCTATAAAGGTACGACACATCAGCTTTATAATATATATAATATTGTACATACAATCTATTAACTATATGAGATATCATTACAGATAGCTATATAAATAACTTATTATATAAATTATCTTTAGTGTTATTTATAAATAATATAGATATATATTATAGATAGCTACCGTCTATATCACGATTCACCGTAAATGCCCTTAGGGTGCTGTTAGTGCACGTTGATCACCTGCACCTATACGCGCCGCTCTGCGTCCCGAAGGCCCTCCCCCTCAGCGCGCCAGCTCAGCGGATGCCGCGAGATATTTTCCGACATCCCACGCTCACTGCCTCGTCGGGCCCACTGGCGCGGCCCCGCCACCGCGACGCAACCGGGGAGCGCCACGCGGAATGAAGAAGCGTGGCGTGCTGTTCGTCGTCGCGCAGCGGATGGGCGTCTTCCTCCTCCTCGCTCCCTCGCTACTGATTGCTTCGCATTAAGCGCAGCATAAAGTCGTAAACCCTCTCGTTCTCTCTGATGCTCTCCATTTGATTCCTTCCTCGCTTCCGCTTCTTCTTCCTCTGCTCTCGTGATCCGCACGTGCGTGAAGTACTACTTCTCGCTGGGGTGTGTGTGGGTGGCGTGGCGGCGCCGGAGATGAAGGACGGAGGAGGTGGGAGGCAGCAGTGGCCGTGCGACTACTGCGGGGAGGCGGCGGCGGCGCTGCACTGCCGGGCGGACGCGGCGCGGCTCTGCGTGGCGTGCGACCGCCACGTGCACGCCGCCAACGCGCTCTCGCGGAAGCACGTGCGGGCGCCGCTCTGCGCGGGGTGCACGGCGCGGCCCGCCGCCGCGCGCGTTGCGGTCGGGGGAGGCGATCCGGAGTTCCTTTGCGGCGATTGCGACGGCGGGTGCGACGGCGTGGCGCGTGTGCCCGTCGAGGGGTTTGCCGGGTGCCCCGCGGCGGCGGAGCTCGCCGCGTCCTGGGGGCTCGACCTCCCCGGAGGCTGGGGCAGCGGCGGCGGGGAGGAAGAGGAGGAGGACGCCTTCTTCTCGGCGCTCGACTACTCCATTCTGACTGTCGAACCGGACCTGCGGGACCTCTACGTGCCCTGTGACCCGCCGGAGATGGCCGCCTCCGGAGGCGGCGGCCAGCGGCTCAAGGGGGAGGCTCTGTGCCACCAGCTCGCGGAGATGGCGCGTTGGGAGGCAGAGACGGCGCAGCCGCAGCAGCACCCGGATCTGAGCCCCCACACGCCTCGCCGGACCTCCGCCGCCGCCAGCGGGCGCTTGCCGGACAAGAAGGCACCCCCACCGTTGCCTTCTCCTGCTCCAGCAGCTCCGGAGGCGCCGTTGCCGTACACGTCCCTGCTCGTGATGGCGCCGGCCAACTGCGCCGAGCTCATCGGCAGCGACCGCCTCGGCGATGCTGACAAACAACTTCTATGGGAGTGCACCGCGCCTTCAGTACCACCGGCCCAGGTAAAAGAGAGTAGAAAAAGGCGAGACTTATTTTACTTCTCGGAATCCAGTCAATTTGAATTGCAACTTTATTGCTAAATCTTTCCTCTTTATGAGTGAGTAATATTCGTTGCATTGTCTTAAGTAGCTGCACTGTCGTAGCCTAGCACGCATTAAGTTGCTGCACTGTCTAATATGGTGGTGACCAATATTAGGATCTTGTATTTCACTACTAACAATTGAAATCGAACTGTTCTGTAGAACGAGCGGAAACATCAGTGGTTTCTGTGAGTTACGACTACGATAGTAGCGGTGAAAGAAATTACTTCTTGCATTTCGTGATCAGTTCCACCGAACAATCAGATTGTGAAATGCAGTCATGATCTCTCTGGTAGGTGAGGAGATGGATAAAAACGATTGCTTTCGTGATGAATACTAAGGTGCCAATTCTGAAGCCATTGAAGTTTTACACTTCCGCACCTTTATGTAC
The DNA here is from genome assembly GCA_036346355.1 of Rhipidocladum racemiflorum. Taxonomy (NCBI): domain Eukaryota; kingdom Viridiplantae; phylum Streptophyta; class Magnoliopsida; order Poales; family Poaceae; genus Rhipidocladum; species Rhipidocladum racemiflorum. The sequence goes on along the minus strand of CM070583.1, from coordinate 79,963,766 downwards.
ATGACCAAATGGTTTCCTGTGGTTGTCCTGGGCTATCTAGGTTTTATCAGCCAGGAGAACAGAATGGTTTCAGTAGCTTTGAGTAGAGATAAACTTAGCTTTTTTCCCTCACCATTTATGACTCTGTTCTTTAAAAAGGAGTAGTTTGCAGTTGCAATAAAGGTTCACGCACCGGGTTGTTCTAGGGACATTGAATGCGCAAATTGAGCCGATGATGAAAGGTGTATTTTCCTTGATTTGATTTAAATAGTATATTTTTTATTAATGTTACAGAAATAAATGCTCAGATAAAAAAATAGAAATAAACCTCTGCCGCCATTCCAAATAGCGAGAAGAGTCTCTGTCGCTATTTGAAATGACTACAATCCTATGTGGCGTCCTGCCTAGGTCTCTATCGCCATTTGAAATGGCGACAAAACAACGGAATCTCTGTCTCGAATGGAATCGACGACGGAGGTTATGTCATCATTTCAAATGGCAATAGAGGTTATGTCGTCGACAAATAACAATATTACAAAAAAATAAAGTCAAAAAATTTTATGAGTTTATTGTATGCACACAGAGAAGTTGAGTAATGATTTCTGTAATCTTTTTTATCCGAGCATTTATTTCTGTAATATTAATAAAAATGTATTATTTTAAAAATTCTATTTTCCTTCACCAATAGTGCAAATTAGACAGGAATTCCTGAGGTCTAGCTATCACAAAATGGTAAAGTGCATCGTTTGTGATTTTGCATGTTACTGCATTTGTCAGAGTATTTGACTTTTTGGATATGGAATAGATCCTATGATATGCGCAAATCAGAATCATGCTGCGCTGATTGCAATAATATTTACTTGAACTTTTGAGTTTTGACTACACATTGCATTGCTATCTCTACAGTTTTAATTTATAAATAGTTTTCTTGGGGCCTATATCTGCTTGTGGAGTTGACATTGACGAAAAGGATAGGTTTCAGCAAATCACATGCTTGCTATTGCAGATGGTTTGAAATCTTCTAATTTTTCTTCTGTTTTTCTCTGGAATCTGCTTCTTGTCAAGGAAAAAAATGACGGTTCATTACTTGTTATGTGCTTCACAGATATGGGATTTTAACTTGGGAAGATCACGGGATCACAATGAGAACTCTGCACTTGATGTTGGATTTGTTTCAAATAATGGAGGCTTTATGATCAAGAGTTATAATGACATGCTCAAGGAAATTTCTTCTGGGACAACGAAAGATCTGGAAGATATTTATGACTCAAGATACTGTGCAGCTGCCGAAGATATCATGTCAACTAATATCTGTCAGTTGTCTTCCAAAAATGTAAGTCATCATCCCCTTTTTTCCAGCTTAAACAGACACTTCTGTGACTATCCAATGCATTTGGCACCTAATTCACCTAGCATAAGCATGGTATTCTCACATCAACTTAGGATTTTTGTTGAATTGGTTGGTGTATAGAACTCAATATGGTATCAATGCTAAAAGGACTTGAGTTCAAAACCCGATTAGCGCAATTAAATAAAAATAGTTTCAGCTCACATCTATTCCATATCTTAGGCCTAAGGAAGCCTACACGTTGAAGTATAAGTGAATTGCTCATATTTCCTCATCGGCTTAAGCTTTTGGGTGAAACTGATTGATACATGCAACTCAATAATATGACTTATTTATAGATACGCAGAATCCTCTAGTTTGCCGAAATGGCTTTCATCCTTTAACAAGCTTCTATGATAAAGGCCTGTTCGTTGAGTAATCCAGACAATTGGTTAAGGATATTATAGGAACGGTAGATCAAAGCTTCAGGGTTAACAAGATACTGAAAATGAGCTGCTTGGAGATGTACCTGAACTTGCTTGAAATGTGTATGTTCATGGGGACACTGATATTCCATCTTGTGCGCGGTGCGGTCATCCCTCTAGCTATTAACTTTCCAGTTGACCACGTAACAGAGCTTTTTGTGATGTTGATGTGCCTCTTACTATTCAATGGGTTTGGGCTGTCATGTTACTAATTCGATCTTATCTTTTAAGGGGCTATTCTTGTAAAAGTAGGCTCCATGGTCCCGTATGGTATGAACATTTTTAGGCGTTTTCGATCACCAGGATATCTATGGACCACCATACAGATCCTTGTTTCGTCCTCCTTTGGTCCACCAAATCATGGAGGCATCTTGTTTCTTCACGAAACATTAACGGCTGGTTTTGTCACCGCTGAGAACTCGCTATAGAAAAGCGCCCCACCTCGTCTGTTTTTTGGTTTTGCATCATTGTAGGGAAGTACCAAGTCTCTATCTGGGGCTCCAGTAAAGTCTTCTGAATCAGCTCTTGCATTACACCTAGCTGGTTGTACTGTATAACTCGACTTACTCAGGTTATGTGCTGATCTTTCTTTGCAGCCGAGCACTGGGAGCAACAAACGGAAGGTGAGCTCATGCACCTCGACAATGGACGGACCAACAACCTCTGGGAACCATGCACCTGCCTCAGGACCCTTGGGGAGCTCCTCTCATGATATAGGAGCAGCTCTCACCACGGAGATCTCCTTCGGGGGCCAAACCATCGTCCCGACCGGAGCCGAGAGACCTACCACAAGGATCGACAGCGAGACCCTAGCGCAGAACAGGGACAGCGCGATGCAGCGGTACAGAGAGAAGAGGAAGAATCGCAGGCATGGATGAACTGACCCTGACCTGACCTGACCTGCTGCTGACCGGCAGCTTCTTCTTCTCCAATTTTTTCTTCTCACAGTTGCTTTCGGCACTTCCTGTAGGTACGACAAGCACATCCGGTACGAGTCGCGGAAGCAGAGGGCGGACACCAGGAAGCGAGTGAAAGGCCGCTTCGTCAAGTCGAACGAAGCACAGAACGCCCGTAATGGCGGATAAGCTCCTCTTGCCCTGTGAATAGCTAGCCGCGTGTGGCCTGGTTTTTCGCGTAGCTCATGGGATGGGGCGCTCTATCTATGAAGTATGGGAGTATTGCTGTGTTGCGCCTATGCTCGAGTGAAGTTCATCATTAATTTACACCAGAGATTATACGGCGGTGTGTTCTGTAAGAGACTCTTCCCTTCCTGCTCGTCAGAACTCAGAAATTGCTAACTTAAAATATGATATGAGCTATATGTGCCTCATGCATATGCTTGTAGTGAATAATTTGGATATGATCGTTGTTGTTCTGATCAGGTGTTACAGTACCATTTTGACTTGAAAAATTGAGGGGAGCTTGGCACCGGTTTTTGTCGAAAATGGTAGGAATCGAACGGGTTTAAAAGGGGGATAAAAACCGACCAGTTTTACCATTTTTAAGCGATTTTTGCTGTTTTTTTTTAAATCGGTAAACTAAGTGAAAAAAAAATTGTAAGTCGATTTTTGAGCGATTTTCCATTGGTTTACGACGCATAAAATTTTTCAAAATTTTTATAACTTTTTATATTTTTTTTAATTGGATTGATTTATCAACCGGCTCAATAAAATTATTGAGCCAGTTCGCATCGATTTTTTAGACCTGGTCCTGACAGCGTATGCAATTTGGAGATTAGCCTACCTACCATACAAGTTCCAAAACCAGTAGAGACATCAATTAGACAAGGAAATATCAAATATAGCATGCGAGCACAACCAGTGCACACTCAACAAACCTTTCAAACTAAGATACACGATTATGCTAAACTAGAAGCAGTTTAAGCAGTTTGACACTAACAAGTCTGAACAATGGCTGGCTGGTACATGCATGGTAGCATAACCGCACAACAAGACTAACTAACCGAACTGTAAGTAACACAAGACTGAGACTGGGTGCAGGCGACGCCGAGGGAGAGGAAGGCGAACAAGGACAGCTCGACGGCGACGGCGCCGACGTTGCAGTACCAATGGTAGATGCGGCACACGGCGAACCACCCGCTGGGCTTGTTCCCCCACATGGCGATGGAGCCCACCGCGCCCGCGACCGCCGTCGCCGCCTTCTGCAGGTTCACCATCAACTGCAGAGGAAACGTCGTCGGGTGTCGGTTACAGTTTCACATCAGCATACACGCTGGTTCGTACATGCACGCGTACTGGTCCGAAAGGAGAGATTTTACGTGGATTGTACTAGTAAGTATATAATGGATAGTAGAAATTAAATTTAATATACAATTAACTTATAAAAGTCTATTTCTACCACTCTACTACCGAAGAAAGTATGAATAAATAATAGCTAGTTAGTCTGATCTATTAGATAGAAAAAAAATAGTTTATATTAAATTTAGTGTACCGTAAAAAACTCAAAATTAATAGTTGAGTCGCCTTCCAGCAAGTTTGACAATAAGGTGAGTTTTAAAGAATCTCTTGATTCTCCGTTTCAATCGAGTAGATTATATAAAAAAAAATTATTTTGATTCTCAGTATCAATGTAGCAGATTATATAGTGAGAATCGTAGCATTCATCTCAATGCATCAATGGACAAATGCGGGGGCACATCGAACCAACAAAATAAGGAACAGATGAAATAGCAAGAGATTTTACCGTACCTGATCAAGATGATGCAGCCAATAATTGCTAATGAGCTTCTTCACCAAGAGTGCAGTCAGCGCCGAGTAGGCAGCGCACACGAAGTTGGTCGCCACGAAAGCCCTAAACATCATCAATATTGTGGAACGATGATAACAGTAAAACTGTTGTACAACGTAGTCGTTGACCCACGATCAACCAATAGCACATGAACGAAATCATACGCACAAGGTAGAGAGCACACATAATATAGAGGGCAAAGTACTATCTTTTATATTAGATTGATCTTTCTGTACAAGAGAGTATTCAATATATAGCAAAGCCAACTATAGATAGGTTCGGATACGCCCACTAATAGATAGATTTCTTCCATATTTAGACAGGGATTCTATCTATATCATAACATTCCCTTTTGGATAAATATCGCATAATACACATGTCTTGTTAAAAACTCCCCCTAAAAACCCAATAAAAAAAGGTGGAGAAAAGAATATATTGCACTCGCACTCTGTGTTACACTAACTGTCTCATTAAAAATCTTCATGTGAGAAACTTTTGAAAAACTCACTATGGAAAAAAGAGCATAACTTACAATTTTCAAGATATAAAATATAATCTTCAGGATCATGCAAAAAGGGTCATGGTTCAGGGGTTTACTCCCCTTGAACTCTGCAAATTTCTAAGTCGTCTCATTCCAATGCCATTAACACATCTTTGAAAAATAGATTTTGGCAATGACTTAGTGAACAAATATGCTAGATTTTCACATGACTTAGTTTGTAATATCTTTACCCCATCATTCTTCTATAATTCATGAGGATAGAAAATTTAAGTGCAATATGCTTCATGATATTGTTCTTTACATAACCCATTTGCATTTATATAACACAAGTAATATTATCTCCATAGATAATCATAGGGGTATCGACGGTATTAAGAACATATAACTTCTGGATATGGTTAAGCACATGTCTCAGCCAAACACACTCATGTGAGGCTTCATATAAAGTTATAATATCTGATTAGTTGGTAGAAGTAGCTACTAAGGTTTGCTAAAAGACCGTCAAGAAATGGCTTAACCATTTCAGAACAATACAAAACCATTCTTAGATTTAGCACTGTAGAGATCAGACAGATAGACATCCATATATCCCACTATAGTTAAGTCTTGGTTCTTCTGGAAAAACAATCCAAGATCTTGAGTACCTCGAAGATATAAGAGTAAAGTTTTAACATTAACCCAATATCTTTTGGTTAGAACAACACTGTCTTACTAGCAAATTTACTACGAATGCAATATCAGGCCTTATATAATTCGCAAGATACATAAGTATGGGACTTCAGGTCCTAAAACTTTCTTATTTTCCATCCTTGGTCGGAAAGGGTTTTTATCCACTTCGAAGGATCTCGCAATCAAGGATCAAAATCCCGGCAAAATTTCGCAAAATCTCGGATTTCGGGGCCCCTTGAGTTTCATAATCCCAACAAAGTTAAAAAAATTTGAAAAAAAATTCAAAGTACTACAATAACCTAAAACCTCGACGAGATCTCGGTAAATTTGATCGAAATTTTAGTTTTTTGACGAAAATTTGACCTGATTAGATTCTTCACATCGTTTTCCATGTGAGACAGTCGGTAGATTATCCAATTAGCATATGCACATTAATTCTCGTGGTCATAAATTAAGTACCTCAATTGTCAGAATTTTTAGAAATTAATCAAGCTTTATCGTTATCTAAAAATTTTATGGGAGCATTAGTGAAGAATCATGACCATCCACAAAAATTTTCAAAGTTTTCTAACATGGTTTCAACCATTTTTCAGTAGCACTGTCCAAATTTTTATAAATTTATCAAGCTTGATCATCATTTAAAAATTTTATGAGAATATTATGGATATGTCAAGCCATCCACAAAATTTTTTAAAAATTTCTAACGCGGTTTGTACTATTTTCCATTCGGTTGAAATTTATTTGTTAGCCTTTTTATGAGGATAATAGTACTATTTGAAGTTTTAAAAATTTCTCAAGCTTAAGCATCATATGAAATTTTTACGAGAATAGTAGTGATATGTCAAGACTATCCACAAAAAATTTTAAAATTGTTTGATGATATTTGGACCAATTTTACGATAACATTAGATCTCCGTAAATCTTGACGAGATCTCGGAAATATCAGTAAAAAAGAATCGAATTTGAATTTTACTTTTTGGATTTTATCCAAAATAACGAGATCTCAGCGAAATTTTGGATTTTGGAGGGTGAAGAGATGTGAACCAAAAACGAAATTTGGAACCTTGCTCACAACCATAGGGGTCTTTAAAGGACAATATTTACCCATATTAAATCTTTCCAATACTTTCTTTGTATAGGTAGACTGGTGTACATAAATTTCTTCTGGGAAATGCTCTAGCTGCAAGCTTAAGCAATATTTGGTTTTATCCAAATCTTTTCATCTCAAACTTTGTCGTAAGGTAAGCACTTGCTTCCTTTATTTACTCTGTGGTTCTAATGACATTCAGATCATCGACATATACTGAGATGACATAGAATCCATTCTGGGATTTATTTATGAACACACAAGGACAATATCCCTTTTTCAGGAGGAACTTATTAAGTCGGTTCTACCATAATCTCCCCGACTGTTTTAATCCATATAGCAATCTCTTCAGTTTGACGCTATACATGTTGCGATTATTAGGATTTGGAATTTTAACTCCTTCAGGGATTCTCATATAAATATATGTATCTAGTGACCTATATAAATAAGTGATCACTACATCTATCAACTGCATTGTTAAATTTAAGCATGTTGCCATTGATATTAAATTTCAGAACGATATTCCACTCATTATAGGAGAATAGGGTTCATCGTAATCGATGTCGAGTCTCTGCATGAACCCTTGTACTACAAGCCTCACTTTATATCTCACCACCTTATTACAATCATCATCATGAGTGCAAGAAGAGATAGAGACTTCATTACTAAGCAAATCACAAGCAATAGATGCATCAGAAGTAGAAACAATCTTTGATTTGCTATCAATTAACTCCTCGCTTATTTCTAACTCACTGTGTCCATCAAGCAAATCATCATGATTCTTAACAAGTAAAGCATGAGTTGCATTTAACGAATCATGAGCATTTGTAAGTAAATCATGATTAATGACTAAGGCATTATGAGCAAGAGTAAGACTATCATGAACAGCAATCAGCTCATTATGGCTAGTTTCCAAACAGTAAAACTTGTCTTGCAATTCTTCATAGCTAGATTCAAGAACTTTAAGCTTAGAGACAAGCAAGTCATTATTATCATTTAAAATAGGTTTTCTTAAGAGCTTTATCTTTAGAAGTTTTAGCACATAAGGCATCATTAAACTTTTCAATGATTTCAACTAACTCATCATAAGAAGGAGAATCATTTACCTTATCCTCATCTCCTCTAGCCATAAGACAAAGTGATAGAGAGGGTGATGGTGGAGTAGACTCATCCAAAGCCAATCTGGACAATCCTTTGGATCTTGAGCATTCTTCATCATTGGAGGAGGAGGAGGAGGATTCATCACTTGAGCTCTCCTCATCAGTGACCCATTCACCAATGTGTGCCTCCTTTCCTTTTCTCCAATGTTTCTTGGAGTATCTCTTCTTGTGATGACTTTTCTTATGACGGCTGTGGGTATTTTCTTCATCATCTCCATCTTTGCTCTTACCCTTGCCCTTTTTCTTGCTCTTGTTGGGACACCGAGCAGCTATATGTCCTTTCTCATTGCAGTCAAAGCATGTGATGTTTGAAAAAGGATTCTTCTTGGAAAACTGATTGAATGTTTTCCCTCTGTCTCTAGTATTGACTCTTCTCATGATTTTGTTTGCTGATCTCATGAGCAAAGCCAATTTCTTCGCATCTTCATCCTCCTCACAGCTTGAATCATCATCTTCTTCACTAGAGGATTGAAAGTGCATTTAGGCCCCTCAATTTATTTTGGTGATTAATGATGACACAATTAAAGAGATCTAATGTTTTAACTAAGAATAATGCAGATCTCGAGAACTCTTCAAGCTTGGAATGAGATTGGACGCCCCTACGTACTTTAAAATTCAAGAAAACGGCATCAAGACGAAGACTTGTAATTTCTATTTTATTTTGAGTCTTAAGGATAGCCGTACTATTAAGAGGATACGACGGAAAATCGTTTTTAGGATGTGCATGTGCTCAAGGTCAAAACTTGCATACAAACTAGCACTCAAATACTTGCATTTCCCAAAAACAGTAATTTCCAACCGAGCCATCCAACCCGGAGTATCCGGACAATTTGTCCAGACTCTCCGGGTTAACCCCTTCGGCAAAATATCGCATTCCAGTCTATCTGGAGTATCCGGGTTAAATTGTCCGGAGTGTCCGGACAGTTCAAAATGGGGAGTAACGGCTAGTTTTCAAAAGAAGTATTTAAAGCCTCCACTCCACCCCAACGGCTAGAATCTCTATTGAGCTCATTCATAGCAGCATTCAAGCCATTCCTAACCCTCTCTAAGCATTCAATAGAGCTCACCCTTCCCCCACCTCTTGATTTGTTGGTTGATCTCTTTTGGTGTGGTGGGGAAGAAGAAATGTGCTAGGCGCATTCAATTCAAGTCCTTGAGCACTAGTTCATCCTCCAAGCTAGTTCCCGTGGTGTTATTACTCTTGGAGGTTGAAGGTCTCCTAGACGGCTAGGAGTCACCGGGAGCAACCGACGCTTGTGGTACGCCCCGGTCGTTTGTGAAGGAAAGTATCGCCTCCGAAAGGGAAGAGACAAGAAGTGAAGCCAGCGAGTGCATTTGTGCAACACCGGGAGGAAAGCGGGTTGAAAGAGACCCCAGCTCAAGTGCGACCGAGCCACCTCAACGGAGACGTAGGATTCCCTTCAAGAATCCAAACTTCGGTGAAAAATCGTGTCTCCCACTTTCTCTTTTACTTCCTAGCTTAGCTTGTGTGGATTTGTCTTTGTAGAGCTTAGATCTAGCTTGTTGCAACGCTTTAATTTAAATCCGCACTAGCTTTTGATCTAGGTTGTTCTTGCTATCAATTTGTTGAAGTATCTTGTGCTAGATAGAGTAGTTGTAGTTTCGTTCCCGAGCTGCCTAACCCGGAGTATCCGGATAAAATACCGGACACTCCGGACAAGCTTCTTGTCCAACATTTTTATCATCCTCCCCAAATTCAACTTGTTCACCACTTTGGCAAATGATGTCCTCATTGCATTGCTGAACATACTGTTTACGGCTAGATCCCCCAATTTCGGTGTCACCAAAATTGAACTCACTTTGAGGCTAACTATACTCACTGCCGTCCAATTGCTGCTGGGGGGCAACATCCCTATCATATGCTTGCACTAAAAGCACCCGATTCTATCCTCGTTGCTCTGCCCCCCCTTACATATGATATCCATAATGTGGTTCCCTTCAACTCAACTAGCTCCCAACAAATAGGATCGTTTTGCATACTACATAGGCAAATATCTTCAGCTGGCATTTCTCTTGTTCCATCCAAAAAGTATAATACAACCACTTCAATACAGAAGAAAATGTGCGCTCTTCAACCCTACTCAAACTTCTGTCCACATACTGAAAGTTAATTAGATCCACACCCTCCAAACTATACATTACAACCCCTTCTCTGTAATAGATTCTAAATGAAACTCGTTCTGCCATATATGCAAATCCATTCATTCACCCACGAATTAATTACTTTCCGCAAAAAATAATATGACACCTAACATAACTATATCTATATGCTACAAAAATGTAGATCTATCTGTAGAAAATATAACTACATTCCTAGGAATATATATCTAACTACATTCGCTACAAATAATTTCTACCCTACCTGCATCTAACTACATTTGCTAGATCTATCCAATACATTCCTAAGAAATGAATATATATATATGAACGTACTTGTATCGGTATACAACATCTATATTCGCTAGATCTATCAGTAACCTCTAAATGTAGTTAGATCTAAAATCATTTCTACTCTACTATAATTTACAACTACAAAAATTAAACAACGAACAATTACCTGAAACTCGTCGCGCAGTTCATTCTCAGCTTTTTTTTTCTCTCCTCCCTCCTCTCATCCCTCCTCTTTTTCTCTCTGCTGGTCTTCTCTTTTTCTTTCTCTGTCTAGAATCTCGGCTAGCTCAAATGAGCATAGCACCGCGCGGCGTTTTTTATTATCGCTCTTTGTCGCCCGATCAACGGACGACAGAAACCCTATCGCTCGTTCATCGGGCGGTTTTTATACTGTCGCCCATTCATCGAGCGACAGACTTCAACAACCTACTGTCACCCGTTGGTTCGGTGATATGTTCGTGTCGCCCAATCAACGAGCGATAAGTGTATATTTCTGTAAATTTTTTTCCTGATATATATTTTTGAAATTTCGAATAAAAATTGTATTATTAAAAAAAATCCTTGCCTTTGAGTCTCTCTCTGTATATGTGGTCCTCCTTTAGCCTGGGCATATATTGTTTCGGGTTACATGTATTTAAATTTTAATTTTAATATATTTTTAAATATTTATATCAGATACATCTTTCATAATATTATAATTTTATTAAATTTTACAAATATGTTGTAATAAGATTAGTAAACAAAGTTACCTCTGAGAACAGTAATTAGTGTGTATATACATACTTGTAACCTCAGTTTCACAGCACATTGGACGTATCGCTTAGTGACGGCTGGGCCTGTACGGCGGCCAAACGTGTCACTTCCAGACACCAAATTCCTTTGACACCTATCGGTGAAGTGGACAGGTATCATCTGCAACTTAAGCAGTTGCTTTGCGTGTAAACCGTCCGATCAAACGACTAAATAATCTGAATCATTCAAATCTATTTGCTACAGTATTTTCGATCTAAAACGTCGTTCTTCAATCCAACGGCTCGCACACAACTGCTTAAGTTGCAGTTACACTAACAACTGTGTGTGATCCCTGTCCCGGTGAAGTATGGGTATACCGTACGGTTTCATAATTCCAGTCTTCCAGGACAATGAAGTTCTAGCATGGGCACCACCGTCATGCTATGCTTCAGAGGTATGGGGACGAGGAGTTTATACAGAGATATCACACCAACGAAGCCGAGAAAGGCACAACAAAAGATTTGAGAACTTCTGGAGTTCTATTACATACATGTTATTGGCATCATTCGGCCATGTAGATCTCCAGAAGCTGCATGATTCATATGTCCGAGTTGAACCACGAACAAATGCAGTCATCCGACTGCGACAAAAAGAACGGAAATTGACACCTCATGGCGGATCTACAAAATTAGCTCACGCAAGTGGAGTTGGGAGGATACCATTATGCGATACTTCTTTCTGGTCATAGAAGAAAAAGAGAAGATCGAGAAACAAAAGGCCTCTTTGGATTAGGCTGTTGCTGCCATTGGTACTGCTCTGTAGCAAGCTCGCTTCGCTGCACGGACAATGTCCTCGACCTAAAAGTGTGGCAACAACATTGTAAAAAGACAAGACACATCGTTAATCGCATTAACCTACTCTAATACCACTGACCGAATCTGTAGAGTACAAGTTTTCCTCGGATAATCCAATCTACTATTATAGTCTATACATCGCTAGATTAAGGGTGTGTTTGGTTGGCCTGTACCAAGCGGTACATGTATGAGATGATTCAAGAAAAAAATCATCTATGTGTTTGGTTGCTTGAATTGAACTATCCCATCTTGAACCAAATGACACAAATTTAAGAAATATTCTCTCTAGATGCTGATCCATTCTATTCACCCAAAATAATGGAACCAAATGGTACAGGACCATCCCATCCCATCCCATCTCATCCCATGAACCAAACACACCCTAACTGAATCTGTACATCATACATTTTCTTCAGATAATTTAACATACTATAGCCACATCTCTTCTCTGCCAACCTCATTACCTACATCCCTAGAAGGATTTACTGAATTCAAAATATTCATCATTAAATGCCAACAATCCCCGAAAGTGGAGATGCAGCCTGCCTATGAGAGATCATGGGTAGGTCCTATCTTCAAAATCTATTGTCCGCTGCCAAAACTTAGGTTTTCTTGAACGCCTCAGATTTTACCAGCTATCACATCCCATGTGCTTGACACTAGACACATCTGGTTTCCTGACCGACCCTATGGTTTTAAGACTGTTCTTGTTTCCTTTTTTTGCTCTCACCCACTACCCACTAGGCAAACTCCCAGTTTGACAGTGCATATAGTCCAATAAATTCCTAATTATGGTGAAGCGAACTGAAAAAGGCACTGAAATGCAGCATTGCAAAAGAAGATATCCAGTCATCCAGAAACAGATTTTGTCCCCCACTTCATCAAAGCTTGCACAACAAACAACCAATGCTATGGGCTGCAGACTAAAATAGATGGATGAAAGCAAGAAAACTAAAACTCAGTGGTAAAACTCCAGTGCTACTAGGTCATTATTGAATAGACAATTATTCAACCATGTTCATGCAAAATGGAATCTCTAAAATCGTTGGTCTAAGCAAAAGGAGCAGCGATGATACCTGTGGAACAGCCATCCTCTCAAGGTTTGCAGCATAGGGCATGGGCACATCAGCTCCAGCAATCCTCTCAACTGGTGCATCAAGATACTCAAAGCTGTCCTCTACAACAGACAAGCTGCAAAGAAGATGCATCTCAGAACCCCTTGTCACACACACACACACACAGAGAGAGAGAGAGAGAGATGGACCATATTTCAGCACCAATCCCATGTTGCGGGAAGCCTTCTTCAACGGTTACCAATCTATTGGTTTTCCTAACAGATGCATTGATAGCATCTCTATCCAATGGTCTAATTGACCGAAGATTGATCACCTGTTAGCAGATATTACTAGATCATAAGGAAACAGTAATGGCATGTACAAAAAAAGTTGTTTAGTTGCATAACTCTACAAAATATATTTTGCAACAGGGAACTACCTCAGCACTGATTCCCTCCTTGGACAGTATCTCTGCAGCCTGAAAATTGACTGAGCATGAGAACGTAACCAGAACCATTGATCGAGTATTGTATATATTGCGAAAACAAATTGAAATAGATGCTACTTAGACAAATCCATTCAAATAAATACATAAAACATGTTCAACAGTATCAATTTCTCAAAACTCGCCCTCCGCAACAAAATCAAGCTAGCATTGAAGAAGGGAATGGCTCATTACAGAGGTTCAGGGTGAGCTTTCTTTAATTCCAGGTGGCACTGTATATTATGTATAGTCACCATTTTTTGCAGGAACAAAACAACTTCAATAAATAAATCAGTCTTTGCTAATAGTACTATTGTCCTATATTAGGTCAAATGTCATTAGTAGATATAAAAAGCTGAATACCTGATGGACAACAATGTAAGTAAGCACAGTTATTATTATTTCTTCTGCTTTAAGTATGGACAGTACTCACACACCTGAAGAGTATACCCGACCATCTTGGAGAATGCAGTAATTGTAACATCTTTTCCTTCTCGTTCAACCTGAAGGCCCAATAAACAAAAAGGAACCAACAAAAATAAGCCTTTCCTGGCAATCCACAAAGAAATACCTGGTAAAATTAAACTCTTCTACACTACTACATGAATACAAGAACATACCTTAGCTTTGCCGATTGGAAGACAGAAGCTAGAATCTAGTACTTCAGCAGAAACAGGAAATGATTCGCCATAACTATAGAAAAACATGTGATTCAATGAAATGGAAATTCGAATGTGGAGAAAATAACTGAGTGGAACAAGATATTGCATACAGCAGTTCATTTTCCAGGAAAACAACAGGGTCTGGATCCCTGATTGCTGCTTTTAACAAGCCTCGAGCATCTTCCGCGGAATAAGGAGTTAAGACCTTCAATCCTGGAACATGCGCATACCAAGCTGCATAGCACTGCATACCAAATCACTTAGTAACTCCATCAAATTAGAAGTATAGTTCCGTGCATAATTTGTTAAACAACTAACTGAAGGGAAACCAAAAGATGCTGTGCATCTTAGGAGTTTGAAGCACAACAAAGCATAGTTACTGGATTCGTCAAACCCAAACCGGTTTAGGGTATGGGGTTCGTGTTCATAGTGGAAATTGGAAGAAAAACTGGCCTGAATCCCGTACCGCTAGGGCTGGAAGAAAAGCTAGAAGCTCGTGAGCCGCTTGAACTCGACTCGTAAAATAAACGAGCCGAGCTGAGACGACTTCCTAGCTCGTTATCTTAACGAACCGATCCTGAGCTAACTCACGAGCCGCTAGTTAGCTTGTCAAGACTTCAGTAACTGAATATTCACCGTGATGATTTTTGATGTAAAAGACTTTTAATGAGCTGAATATCTAAATTAATGTATGTCCATGTAACCATATTAGGTTGGAATATAATTGTTACGATTGTTAATCGGCTCCTCACTAATTACCTATGTTTTACTTGTATGTTAGATAATTAGTTACGGTTTTATTTATGTAGTCCTCCTGTTGCATGTATGTGTTAATGTGTAGCATGTGATCATGACGTGGCTTAGCCTAGTTCCTGGCTAATTACCCTAGCTCACGTGTGGATTAACTTAACTCAGTTCATCTTAACTGATGTGGCTCACGAACTACTCATGAGCAGCTCGAGCTTTTTATCGAGCCGAGTCGAGCTGATTTTTCAACTCGTTAGCTTAACGAGCTGAGCCAAGCGAGTAACTTTTTAAACGAGGTTGAACGAGCTGAGCCAGCTCGATAGCCAACCTTACATACCGCGACTCTCAAACGAATCACGTTTCTGGTAACTATGCACTCAAGCTTACACCTCTTACTTGGCTCAATACATTCTTATAAAATGGGATAAAAACATGTGTAATTAACAACTTTACCCTTCAATATAGTCTTATACACTGTAAATTTTTATGTTTCAGAGAGAAGCGTTCAAACTTCAAACATCAATAGATGATCTGCCAGACTTGTTTGTCCTCTTAAAGAGAAGTAATAGAATAAGGACAGCAATGTCACACGGATAAATATGGATAAGTTTCTGTCACAAACCTGCGAGTGTTGAGCACCAACTCCAGCAGCAGCACCATTTGGTCCTCTGAAAACAATAGGAACATTCATCTGACCAGCTGACATGTAGTTCGACTTGGCAGCTGAATTTATGATGTGATCAATTGCCTGAATGTGCAAAACAGTGCTATTAGGGTAACCCAACCATGACTATTTTACAGAGTATGGAATTGATGGTATGTACACACACACACACACACAATTGCAAATGAACATTTTATGCACAAAGGTATTTGACCATGTCCGACGAATACAATCTGCAAAGTGCTAGCAGATGCAGAAAAGTAAGCAGTAAAAATATACTAGGCACTAGCAGCACTTTTCAAAATCAGGAGCAAATATTTAATCAATGATCATAACTAACAAGGATCATTTCAATATTTAACCATTCAGAGGAATACGTGATTATGCAGACCAAAAGGATGACCAATGTCTTACAGCAGGAAGTTCTGAAATGTCTAATAGGCAGCTTGCAAAACAAACCATGAGTGGGAGCCTTTTACCTAAATTGCACTTACAGCAAAAACCTAAATTATAATGAGGAAATCAGGTTCTGGATTCTATTTAAAAATTTAAACAGCCAACGAGAGGGAAAGATTGTGCATAGTTAATAAGGAATTGTAATCATCAAATTTTCTCAAGGGTACTGTTTTATATGAAATTTCAGTTCTTCCCCATATCAGATTCTAGTAATCAAATTACTGGGAACCCAAAAAAATAGCATGATACAGAACAAATAAAGGCCAGACTACATTGCAAGGACAATCACCTGAGTTCAGAATTAACAGTTCAACAAATTAGCCATTGATTTTTAATACAATCAAAGAACATGAATTGCGTGCACTTATGTACCTTTGGTTTCAAACAACAGGATGTCTTGTAGCAATTCAACATGATGACCACTATGTACTAACTACACATAGGTAATATTTATGCAACAAACTGCTTAGAAAACAATTTATGCAATAAACGCTGCTTAGACAACTAGCAGAGAGAAACAGGAACACAAGCATATACTCCAATAAGGTTCTGCAACAAGCGGGTGTTTTCTGGATTTTAAAAATCAAATGAGCAGAGCAACAAAAATATCTGCTTAAACCCCAAGGAAAACGCACATTTGAAATCAAGCAGATAAATTAAATTGACGTCCGTAAATGACTGACCTGCATCGAAAAGTTAAATGTCATGAATTCCACTATAGGTCTAAGACCTTGGTAGGCGGCACCAACACCAATGCCAGTAAAACCAGCCTGAAGAGAACGATAGAAGATAAGTACTTTGAACATGATCACATCAATTTGACAACTTACAAATGGACACCAATGATTATTTTAAGATTTAAGAGTATAACCTCTGTGATTGGTGTATCAAGAACCCTGTCAGGGCCATACTTGTCTAATAAACCCTTTGATATCTGCAGAGAACAACAATGGATAAGCTCAATGATAATAGTATTGACAATATTTTCGGTTGCCACAGCCCACAAGGTGATAAAGACAGCATTAATCTCTAAAAATTTTACTCACCTTGTATGCACCTTGGTACTCTCCAACCTGCCATAGAAATAACTAGTATATTAGGGGAAAAAAACAAATGAAATAAAAATAAACAACTTCTTTTCCAGGTGGTACCTCTTCTCCCATCAAGAAAACAGAAGGATCCGCAGACATCTCCTCGTCAAGGGCAGAATTCAATGCTTCACGCACAGTCATCTAATAAGCAAAAGAAGACTAGCCGTATAAATTTGCCTGCCAAATCACAATGTATGCAGAACAGAGAACTACTTCTCTAGAGAAACACACCATCTCATTGACTCAACAAGCAAGAGTGCTAACAGACTAACAAGATATCTGCAGACATAAGGATTTTAAATTAATATCGAGTTATTTCAACCTTTTGGAAGCACAAACCACACTGAATACCTCTACAGCTGTACCATCACCGGCTTAGACGCCACTAACCATTTCTCAGAACATATACATTGAATTCATCGAACTTAGAACCACACATAAACGTGAAGATCCTCCCACCTAGAGATGCTCACAGCAAAAACAACTGATAGTCATGACCGACCAACCATTTCCAGAACTGGGTTGCCACAAACCAAACTAGGTACCATACAATCAATGCCTCCTATCGTTTAACCCCAACGACTAGCCGATCTGCAACGACTCAGTGACAGGCTCAAGCACCCTCCGAAAACTAGCAACCAAAGTAGTAGCACCATTCACGACCCAAACAACCAGCCAAACGGTAGATTAATCACACCGGCGACGCGTGCCTGGCTGCGGCAGCACCGACGCAACAGACCGAAACAAACGCGATAGCTAGGGTTGGGCGAAACAGACGCTCACCTCCTTCGCGGCGGCGGAGTAGTTCGCTGCCGCCGCCGGGCGGAGGCTCTGCATCAGCTGTCCCAGCACCTGCACCAACGGAAACGCGCGGATCAAGGTCAGACCAACAGGCCACGGTAGGATTTCAAAAATCTGATGTGGATCAAGCAGCGGCTCACGTACGCATCCGGATCCCAGCCGCCTCCTCGCGACGCCCAGCATCGTCGGCGCGATCGATCGGCGGGGGTTGGGACGGGAGATTCGGTTTTCCGGGAATGGTGGGTGGGGGGTTTCGTTGGTGGGTTCGGGTCGACTGAGGCGACGGAGCCGCGCCCCTTCGGATTTGGAACGGACCAGTCTGCGTGCGTAACCGGGCCGGCCTGAGCGATACGTTTGTCGCCTTGTCTTTTCTGGAAAGGTCGCTGTGTAAGAGCATCTCCAACAGACTCGGTATTCAACTGTCCCTCTCCATACTTTACCAATCCTGTGCTCGACACTATCTCCAAAAGACTCCGTATAGCGCTCTCCAAATATAGCGAGGGGAGAGAGACTCGCTAGATTTGGCGAGTCTCTCTCCGCTCGCTATCCGGCCGTTCGGCACTTCGTCGTTCGTTGGCGCGACCGCAAGGATGTTCCAGTCCTCATCGTCTCCTCCACCGAGTGCTGCGGCGGCGTAGACCTCGCCTCGCTCGCCCCTCCCCCGATCCGTGAGAGGCCGTCGTCTCGTGAGAAGCCCTTGGCGGATCCCCAGCCCCCCAGGAGCAACCGACGCCCTCGCCGGATCCCCCCACTTCCGGCGGTTCCCCAACTCCCCAGGAACCCTCCGCCGGCGAATCTGGTACTGCTGCAACGGTGGAGTGGAGATCTGGCTTCCTCTTCTAGTTTGGTATAGACTGGTACTACCCCCTGATTTGGTTTCCTCTCCTGCAGATCCCCAACTCCCCCCCCACGAGCACCGTCGTCATCGTCGCGGTTGAGACGTGGGTCTGGTACTGCTATTGCCGTCGATTTGCCAAGGGTCCGGATTTGGTACTGGTAGCACCCCTTGATTTTGTTCTGGTTAATTTGTTATTACTGCCAGCAACCCAAGCCGATTTGTTCTCACTCTCCATGCAGTTTGTTTGCGGCTCGGTGGTTGTCTCCAGGCTTCGGATCTGCTCTTGAAGGGAATAGCTTGCATTTGCAGACATTGCTGGGTTGAACTCAACCCCCACACCATCGAATCAGGTGATTAATCAATCCAACAATTTTTCATTTAGCTTGTTGAGATTCCCGTGAGAGTACATTGTTCCATGGGAGAAGTTTCTGTGGTACCAATTGGATTCCCGTGAGAGTACATATGTAGAGCAAGGAACATGTAGAGTAAAATAAGTACAATTTATTTTATCTCAGTTGTTTGAAGCTCCTATGTCCTTTGGAGGGATCTTGAGTTGCCAGAATCCCAAAACTTAATTATGTATCTCATTATTTGTGGTGTGCATGGGGAAATATTCAGGTGGATATAGAATGGAATAGATGATGAGGGATCTGTTTACATGGCCTATTTTACGAGTATAATTGCATAATCAGTCGGACGGTTCAATGTATGGTAATTCCCAGTTTATTTTAATGTTGTTAACTGGTAGCTAGTAACACTGAGACTGTTTTATTCAGTACTTGAAAACTTTGTAATAAAAGGGCAATGAAAAATAATGACTATCTTTGTTTTTGAGAAAAAAATAACTATCCAGTGAAGCATATTACAAAAGAGCAATGCATTCCATATATGCTTATGCATATTATTGCTTCTATGAGTATTATGACAGCATGATGGTTCCCTGATTATGACAGTACCATTTTGCGCTAGAATTCAGTTGCATTAATTTTTTCCTTGAATTTTTTTGGTATGTTTCCCTGATAGATGTCATACCTGGAAGCTACAATTTGCTAGTACAAATTAGAAGAGCTTTATAGTCCATAGTAGGCAAAAAAAATTTAGATAAACAAAAGAAAAATGCATAAGCTGAGCTAGGTTCTCTATTCAACAGAGTGGTAGACCGCTAATGTTCATGTCACAATGTTCTTTGGGTAAATAGGAGATGCGAAATTACCAGTCTATTAGTTTTATTTTCTATATACAGTTTACAGCAGTGGAACCAGTACAACTGTTTATATGTCAGTAGTGGATTACTGTTATATGGTTTGATTTCATCGTATTGTATGTTGGTGACTTTGTGAGAATAGTGTCAGTTATCTAGTTTATGTTCTTGTAGCGCAGTGCCAGATTGATTAGCATTATCCACCTGTTTGTCAAAGTCTCCTACTGAATGTGCTCTGCGATGGCTGCTTATTTCTTCGGGCTTGATGTCTGGTATACACGAAATGTGAACACGCATATCACTAGTCAAGATCAAGTTTAATCCCTTCTCCCTAGATTTCGTACTAATTCCTGTATGGAGCTTCTAAGAGTAACACCTTTCATTTGAGGCCTGTTTGCAATGCTTGCTGCAGTACATATGTAGAGCAAGGAACATGTAGACTTGTGTATGACATCTACTACCATACATGTGGTGCTTAGATATTTATCCCTGAATCATATTTTTGGCATGTTGTTCGGCATAGCAGAATGCGACCATTGGATAGCGGTTTCTGATGTATGGCATTCTTTCCCTTGTGCAGACTGAGAAGGGTTTCTTCAAGCAGCCAAAGGTCTTTCTCCGGTGAGGCCTCTGCTCTACCTCTTATGCTTGCTACTCTTGAAAAGCCGATTTGACTGTTCGAGGATATGTCCTTAACTAATGCATGCAATATTTCATATCCTACTACATGCTTACAATAAATTTAATTTGATCATTGCCATGTATTCATGTTAGTGTACAATTTATTTGCATATAGATGGATAAAGATTCAAAGAAAGTCGGTGAAGTGCATGCTTGGACAATTAAGTGCATAGAGGACATCGCAACTGATATTAAGAACATAGTGAACGATAATTTTTCCCCTTGCTCATGCGAGAGTGGAAATGAACTCAATCGACTCTTACTTGCGATCGAACACACTGCTCGCCGTCTTGATGAGCTTGTCATACATTCGGAAGACTGCGTGGGAACAACCGGTGTTGATCCACTGGGAGAAGAAGAAGTAGACGAGCAGTTGCGCCCATACGACTATGAGACTGATGATTCCGATAAAATTACGGATCATCAATTTAGAGAGGATGAAAGTATCGAGTCCAGTGGCTAGTGTTATTCGTGTTGTACTTTTGATACCTACTTTTGAGACCATGCTGTAGTATTATTTCTGTTTAGCGTATTAAGACGTGTCGTACCTTTCCACGTGTTGTTATTCATCTTTGTTTAATGAAGTATTGATGCCTACAGTTTGTTCAAAATGGATGACTTCTATACTCGTCTGTTGAGTGACGGGGGAAGTGAAATTCGTTGGTCCGAAAGTCCAATTGGGGAGCAACCTTCTGGAGTTGACCATTGCAGTCCCCAGTCGAGAGCTCAAAATAAAAGATCAAAGAATTTTTCGGAGAATGAAGATAATATGTTGGTGTCGGCATGGCTTAATGTTAGTTTGGATCCAGTGCAAGGGACCCAACAAACTTGAACCACATATTGGAGTAGAATACATGATTACTTCCACGAGAACAAAACTTTCGATTCAGAGCATAGTCAGAACTCGCTTATGCATCGATGGTCATCTATTCAAGAGCACGTTAACAAGTTTTGCGGGTGTTATGACCGTATTGAGCGTAGACGGCAAAGCGGGATTACGGAGCAGGATAAGGTTGGTCCATATCCCTTTTTTCATTATATCTTTATATATTTTGGACATGTTAATAAGTTCATTGTCCTTCTGTAGATTGTCCATGCTAAATCATTATATCAAGAAGAAGAAGGGCGATTATTTGCATACTTGCATTGCTGGAATATACTACAACACCATCCGAAGTGGACTAGTCATTTATCTCAGAAAAAGCAGAAAACATCATCCAATGCGTCTCCGGGTAGTTCCAGTCCTGTTAGCTCTAATGCAAGTCATTTTCATGAAGATGTTGCTACTATAAAAGCTGATGTGCTCAGAAGGCCAACTGGTAGGAAGGCCGAGAAAGAGCGAATGCCTTGTGATAAAGGCTGCAGTTGAGAGTGGTGCAACAGGATCACTTTACATGGAAGCATTAGAAAACTTTAGGAAAGAAATGAAAGAAATGGAGCTCATTAAAGAGCAGAAGAAAGAAGAGCGGTACGAACGAGCATTTGCGCAAGAACAGGAGAGGATTGCTCATGAGAAGGAAAAGATTGAGATAAGGAAAAATGAGTTTGAATTGAAGAGAATGGTTGAAGAAGAGAGAATTATGAGCGTTGACACTAGTCGCTTGAGTGGGCCACAACAACAATACTACCTGTCCTTGCAGAATGATATCATCGCTCGCAGATGTAATAGGTCCGGTTGATGTATGAACTAATTATTGATGTAATAGGTCTGGTTCTGTACTAGATGAATTCCTTATTTTGCTTAGACTTGAGTTAGTGATGGACTTGAAGTTTAGTTGTGCAAAATCCTTATTACGATCAATATGCATTTGAACTATTTTGCAATGCTTGGGAATTGAATACATCAGAGTTGAAATGCATGAACTGGTACATCATAGTTGAAGGGAAAAAACTAGTACATCATAGTTGAAATGCATGAACTGCTACATCATAGTTGAAGGGGAAAAAGTAGTACATCATAGTTGAAGGGAAAATGGTTACATCATGCGCCGCCTACATCCCTCCATAACTTGGCGCCATAAGTGCTCGACTAGATCTTCTTGGAGCCGAGAGTGAGCTTTTCTATTTCTCGATGGATTGATGAGTTTGAATAAACTCGTAAAGCTCAGTGTTCTTTCATGGGAGGCTGCAACATTCTCTCCCATTGCTTCGTAATTGTAGTCCATCGCACCTTCATCCCGCTCATCTTCAATTATCATGTTATGCATGATGATACAAGCTGTCATGATATCTCTTAGTGCTTCCTCGATACCAAAAAGCAGTGGTCCACGAACAATTGCAAACCGAGCTTGTAAAACTCCAAATGCTCGTTCCACATCCTTCCTAGCCGCTTCTTGAGCTTCTGAAGTGTTTTTCTTATTCCCTTGGGGAGCTGGTATTGTCTTCACAAATGTTGCCCATGAAGGATATATTCCGTCTGCAAGATAGTATCCCATTGTATAATTGTGACCGTTCACGGTATAATTCACTTCGGTGCTTGCCCTTCGGCTAGCTTTGCGAAGAGAGGATCGGTGAAGAACATTAATATCATTGTGAGACCCTGGTAAACCAAAAAAGCATGCCATATCCAAAGATCTTGCGAAGCAACGGCTTCTAGAATGATTGTTGGCTCATGCACATGACCGGTATACATGCCTTGCCATCTTTGCGAGGCAATTTTTCCACTTCCAAAGTGCATGCAATCTATGCTCCCTAGCATTCCCGAAAACCTCTTTCCTCGCCAATTGCAAGTAATCTAGCGATGTCATTATCATTTGGAGATCTCAAGTACTCATCTCCGAAGAGTTCAATAATAGCTTTCACAAACCTTCTCAGGCTCTCTATAGCGATACTTTCTCCAATCCTCACATAATCATCAATAGCATCTGCCGCTACTCCATACGCTAGCATCCGAAAGGCAGCGGTAACCTTTTGCAAAGAAGATAACCCAAGAATTCCAGCACAATTCCTCTTCTGAATGAAATAGTTATCATGCCCTTCTACAGCATGCAATATGCGAAGAAATAAAGAACGATTCATTCGAAACCTACGCCAAAAAGAAGGTTCAGCCGCGGACAGGACGATCAGCATAAAATGCGAACACATAAACAACGAATACTTCCATACCTGCGCCGAAAGAAGGTTGGGCCATAGATAGGAGGATCAGCAAAATAGTCTTCGAACAGTCTAGCATGTCCTTGTCTATTGCGATGAACGACTTGATGGCCAGGAGTAGAACCGCCATGGCGTCGAACATTAACATCCCGATCTTCCATGTGTGCTAGGTATCCTGTTGTCAAAAGAAATACGTACTCATCATTTCTCTCAGACTCCTCATCTTCCGAGAGACATTCCGATACTAAATTTCGACGACTCATCTCGGTATTGTTAGTAGTCAACAACAAGAAACGTGCAATACTTCGAAGACCAAATGGGTATGTATATATAGACAAGAATAATATAGCCGTTGGAATTTACCCATTGAAAAATATAGCCGTTGAAATATAGCCGTTGGAATTTCGAATTTTAAATTCCCGCATCGAAAGATAGCCGTTCGAATTTACCCGTTAAAAAATAGCCGTTGCAGCGTTGTCGTTACAATATATTCCGAATTTTAAATTCCCGCATTGAAATATAGCCGTTCCAATTTACCCGTTGAAAAATAGCCGTTGCAGCGTGATGGTTACAATAAATTCTGAATTTTAAATTCCCGTATTGAAAGATAGCCGTTCGAATTTACCCGTTAAAAAATTCCCTTGCAGCGTTGTCGTTACAATAAATTCTGAATTTTAAATCCCCGCATTGAAATATAGCCGTTCGAATTTAGCCGTTAAAAAATAGCCGTTGCAGCGTTGTCGTTACAATAAATTCTGAATTTTAAATCCCCGCATTGAAATATAGCCGTTCGAATTTACCCGTTGAAAAAAAACCGTTGCAGCGTGGTGGTTACAATAGCTGTTATGGCGGTTATGGAATATGATTAAAATATAGGGGAGAGAAAATAGAGAGTGTGATATGGAGAGTGCTGTTGGAGAGGAAGGAGATATAGAGAGTGTTGGAGATAAACTCATCGGCTCCCGGAGGATAGGTTTCGTGCCCCGTTTGATGTCCACACCAGGGGGAAACTCACGAACTCCAAAAGGGGGCGGCCTCATACACCGCGAACTCACGCTCTCTCGGGAAGAGGCCTCCTGCTCCACGAAGGGTGGTGTCCGCCCACCAGGGTTTCAATAACCCATGGGAGGACTATAGCTCCCCTAGAGCGTACACCATGGGTGTACCCCGCGGAGGCTCTCATTATGCCCCGCGGGAGGTCCAAGCCTCCTCGAGGACATACTCCCCGGGAGTTCCCTTTACATCCCGCGGGAGATCAACGTTCTCCCCGGGGGCGTGCCCCATGGAAGTCCCCTCGCAAGAGACTTTGAGTGACATCACCAAATTCCCTGTGGGGCCCCGAAGTCAGGGGTCTACTCCTTCAAGGTGGTCCCACGGGGCCCGCTACTTCCCCGCCGGAATGACTAAAATGCCCCTAGTTAGGCTGGTCTAGTAGGGGTATAATGGTATTTTTATGTAACCAGGCTGAGTGCCTATAAATACTCACTGTACCCCCCTCATGTAAGGAGGGCTCTGATTGAATGCAAAACCAAACAACTGGAGTGTCCCTCGGGGAGTCTGGACAAGGGTACATCCCTCTACTCCCCCCGGGGAACACACCGACAGGAGTAGGGTGTCTTTCTTAAGCGCCCGAACCTGTATAAATCCTCGTGTCACATTTACTCTCGTGGACGACGGCCCGTGAAACGGCCGGCGTCCGCCCTCATTTCCGTGTCCTGTTTCCGAACATACGACACTTGGCGCCATCCGTGGGGAACGTAGCTAACTTGAACAAGGCTATGGCTCCTCCCAAGAAAACTCAACACAAGCCCCCGGCTCCCAAGCGCAAGGAGCACGAGGATGATCATCCTCCCCGACGGAACCCCCGGCGCGCACCGTCCTCTGGGATCGGTGCCATCCACCCTGGGGAGAACGTCCTCCAAGTCTCAGGGCTTGAAGGCTCATCTTCTCGGGCGCTGGCAGCTATGGTCCAAGGGCCGGAAGCTCGGGGCCTCCTTGCAGCCACGGGGTCGGGAGCTCCAGAGCCAACCCTCGTTCCAGAGGCGTTGGACCTCACCCAGTGGCAAGCCTTGGTGGAGGCCACCGCGAGGCAGACAGTGGATTACATGATGTCCTCTTACCGTCCTCCCGGTGGGCCACTGCTTCCATCTCCGCTCCCGCCACCTCCCTCGGTCCAAGTGGCCACTGACCCGAGGGCACGTGGAGGCGCACCCTTCGCTTACGGAAGTGAGCATGTGGGGAACCCTTTCAACCTCCCCCCACTCGCCCACGCGGCAGTCTCAAGTGGGGCCCCTTTCTGGCCACTTCGCCCGCCGAGTACGGAGTTTGGGGGGATTCCTCCCTTTCCATTACAGTTCGCGCCACCGTCACACCCTTCAAGGCCTGATCTCGCGCCCCTGCGTGCGGAGGTCCCGGGACCTCCCCTTCAAGATCCTCCTCCCGGGCAGATGCGCCTGCACCCGGAGATGGTGAATGGGCTTCCATCGGCCAGGGCGGACTCGCAGCCTTGAGGGGCAACGTGGCCCATGGCGGAAGGAGACCCAACCAGGCCGAAGGTTGCAGCACCCCAAGTGGCCCGCCCGGGTGAGCAAAGAGTCCTACCCACAGCTACTCCCGGGCGACCACAAGTCCCGAGGGACCCTCGCCCGGCCCAGCGAAGCCAGGTTGGGGGAAGTATTCACTCTGCTTACACTGGGCGCGCCCCCTCTCTCCTGGCCACTGGGATCACGAGTCCAAGGGGCCGGGGGAGGAGTCCCGGGACTCGCGGCCTGCCCGGACCGCGCACCGACGAGGATACTCCCCTTCTCCGGAACGCAGACGCCATCAACGCCCTCGGGATTCTGGCTCTTCCGATTAAAACTTCATATCGCCACCACCGCCACGCGAGAACGCCTTCCCCTCGTGGGCGTGGTCGCAGAAGCGATCACGGGACTGGAAACCCTCTCGCTCGAGGCATATCCGAAACGCCGTTCCGGCACAAGTTCCGCCAACCCAACATTGGCCCGTATGATGGAGATTCAGATCCCATGCAATTCATCGAGGTCTACGCCACGGCAATCCGCGCCGGGGGAGGCGGGGAGGCCGAAATGTGCAATTGCCTCCCGCTTTTCCTCTCGGGGACTGCACGGTCTTGGTTCTTCAATCAAAAAAGGGGCTCTATCCGCTCTTGGGCTCAACTACGCGAAGAGTTCAATGCTAACTTTCAAGGAAGCTACAAACGCCCCTTGCTTCCCAACCAACTCTTTACCGTCAAGCAGCGGAAAGATGAGTCCACTCGGGACTTCCTCAAGCGCTTCTCCCGAGTGCGTAGCCAGGTGTGACGCTCCGGACTCCACGGTCATCAATGCATGCAAAGAAGGGCTACTCCCGGGAGAGCTAAATAGGGCGCTTGGAAGAGATCCCCCAAGAACGACCCAACAACTCTTCGAGATCGTGGAGAAGTATGCCCGAGGGGAGGAGGATGACCTGGCCAAAAAAGGTCTCTTTCCACAAGCCGGAGGCGCTCCTGGAAGGGGACCGAAAGGGTCTTCGGGAGGAGCAAAGACCGGAGGGATCGCTCCAATGGGGCCGCGACTCCAAGGTCCTCATTGTGGCGGCGCCCATCACGAGGGATGGTTCTTCCAAAGGACCAAAGGGTCCCAAACCCAAGGAGCCTCGTGCTCGAGATAAGGGTCCCGGTGAGAGGAAGGGCCTCCAAGACCAAGGGAGGGTCGTTGGTGTGCCTACCACAAGATGGGCGGGCACGATACAAGCGAGTGCCGCCAATACGCCGCCGAGGTGGCGAAACTCCTTGAAAGGGGGCCTGAGCCACGCCGCGAGATCACCGCCTCGGCTGCCGCTGCAAAGGCCATGCCTCTCCAAGCAAATCATCCAGCGCGCGTTGCCTGATGGACCTCCCGGGAGGCCCCTTGCGACGGCGTGACGGAGCTTCCCTTCAAGCGCCGCCAAAGGCAGGTGAATGTCATAATGGGGGCTCGGCCTACGGGCATGAATCTAAGCGGCGAAGAAAGGAATATGCACGGGAAGTCAACGTGGTGGGGTGGCCCCGGCGTTCCTCCTAAGTGGTGGCGTCACCACTGAGCTTCACGGTAGGGGCGAAGGACTTGAGGTTCCCCATGATGATGCCCTCCTGGTGACTGCAACAATATCCAATTGCGAAGTCTCTCGCATACTCGTCGGCGGGAAGCTCATGACATACTTTATCTTCGAGCGCTCAAGGAGTTATGGAGTCACGGGGCTACCACCCAGGCATCCTGCTCCGTCGGACCGCCCCTCACGGGCTTCATTAGGAAAATCTATCCAACCCCTGGGAGGATCGAGCTCCTCGTGACCTTCGGGTCACGGAAAACTCATCGCCTGAGGCGGTCGGGTTCGGCGTCGTTGGCGTCGAGTCACCGTTCAACGTCATCATGGGAAGGGTGACTCTTAACCGCTTATGTCTTTGTCGTCCATCAAAACTACTTGTGCCTTAAGATACCGACCTCGCGGGGTCATTACCGTGAGGCGATCAAGACATGGCACGACGTCTCTATCACAAAGAGGCCACTCGCCTTGATGAAGTCAATCTCCTCGATGTGGGAGCTCGGAAGGGGTTGCATCCCCTCGTCCCAAGGCGACATGGCAAGAGGCAGGCCCCCTCAGTGAGGCACTCCACGAAACCTCGTCTGAAGGAGGACTAAGCGATCTGCGGCTCTTCGGCCCGAGCGATGGCGTTTCATCCGGTCGGAGTTCAACTTTCGAGGAGGCGAGAGGAACTCCTTGAGTTCCTAAGGGCTAATGTAGACATCTTCGCTGGACACCATCGGATATGAATGGCGTACCTCGTGAAGTAATCCAACACCGCCTCGCGGTGAGGCCGAGGCTCCCGGTGAGGCAAAAGCTCCGTAAGCTCTCTGTTGAGCGATGCCAAGCCATCAAGGGAGAAATTAACAAGCTCTTAAGTGCTGGTCTCATCCGGGAGGTCCGCACCCAGTGGCTTGCCAACCCGTGTTGGTCAAAAATCCAATGGCAAGTGGCGTATGTGTCGACTTCACCGACCTCAACAAGGCATGCCCCAAGGGCGACTACCGCTTCCTCGCATCGACCCGGTTGGTCGACTCCACCTTGGTGCGAATTGATGAGCTTCTTAGACGCATACTCGAGGCTACCATCGAGTTCATATGGCCCAAGAAGGCGAGGAGAAGACAAGCTTCATCACTCCGTGGGCACCTCTTGCTATCTCCGCATGCCCTTCGGGTTGAAGAACGCGGGGCAACTTTCAGCGCCTTATGTGCCTCATCCTGAAGGACCAACTTGGCGAAACGTGGAGGTGTATGTCGATGACGCCGTCGTAAAAGCCCCTTGGCTTCAACACACATTGAAGATCTTCATGAAACCTTCGGAAGACTTCGCGAGTTCGGCCTCAAGCTAAACCCGAGAAATGTGCATTTGGGGTGAAAGGAGGAAAGCTCTTGGGCTTCCTAGTCTCCCACAGGGGATCGAAGCCAACCGGAGAAGATTCGGGCCATCCTCGATATGGAAGCACCCGATCTATCAAGGAGGTTCAGCGCCTCACGGGCGCATGGCGGCCCTGGGGCGCTTCATGTCGCGATCGGCCGAGAAAGGGCTACCGTTCTTCAAGATACTTCGGGTTCGAAGGTTTCCTTTGGACCCCGAGGCTCGAAGGCCTTTGAAGACCTCAAGTCGTACATGACTCATCCACCACTCCTTGCAAGCCCAAGTCCCGAGAGCACCTCCTCCTATACCTCGGCTGCGACTCCGGCCATTGCGCGGCCCTGATCCGGGAGGAGGGCGGGGTTCAACACCCCATTTACTACGTCGTGAGGCCTTCGCGGGTGCAAAAACAAGGTACACGAAGTGGAGAAGATATGCTACGCTCTCCTCATGGCGTCCGGAAACTTCGACACTACTTCCTCGGGCACCCCATCATTGTTCCAACTAGCTACCCGCTAGTGAGGTGATGGGCAACAAAGAAGCGGCGGGAGGATAGCCAAGTGGGCGGCCGAGTGGCGCCCTTCTCCTCAAGCTCGTAGGGAGAACCGCCATCAAGTCTCAAGTCCTTGCAGATTTCGTGGCGGAGTGGACAACCCCAACCTGGCCGGGGAGGCGAAGGAGCACACCAGTCCACCCAACCCCTATTGGACCCTTTACTTTGTGGTTCCAAGCGCTTAAACGGCGGGGAGCTGGAGTCGTGTTGGTGAGCCCGGAGGGGAAGGCACTCGAATCTGTGGCGCACCTCTCCTTCAACCCCACAAACAATGTGGCCGAATATGAGGCTCTTCTTCTTGGGTTGCGTCTCGCAAGAGCCATGGGGATCCGTCGCCTCCTCATCCTCGGGGACTCTCAACTCGTCGTTAATCAAATGGACAAATCCTATCAATGCCTCGACCCCAAAATGGCAAGTTACCTCGAAGAAGTGCGCAAGATGGAGCGATACTTCTTGGGAATGGAGGCTCGGCGCATCCCCCGTGGAGATAATCACCGAGCCGATCGTTTGGCTCGGGCAGCAAGCTCCCAAGAGCCACTCCCACCAGAAGTCTTCATGGAAGTGCTCAGTGCACCCTCCGTCAAAGAAGTTCTTTGGTAGCGGAGACCCCGAGCCGCCTCCGGAACTTAACGAGATCTCGACCTCCATGGACACATGGATGGCACCGATCATAAAATGCATCCAAGGAGAGGTCGAGGCGGAGGATAATATTGAAGCCCGAAGATTATTTCACAAATCTAAGTCCTACATCATCCTCGAGGGAAGCTTGTACAAGAAAGGGTCCTCCGCTCTGCTCAAATGCCTCTCGAGGGAGGAAGGTATTGCCCTCCTTCGAGAGGTGCATGAAGGACTCTGCGGCTCACACATTGCACCTAGGCGACGCGGCCAAGGCGTTAAGACAAGGCTTCTCTTGGCCTACTATGGTGCAAGAGCTATCGCTACGCTAAGAACACATGAAGGGTGCCAAAGGATGGCCCCGGCTCACAACTCCCGCCGCACCTCTACACCAAATTCCCGTCACATGGCCTTTACTTGGTGGGGTATGGACCTGCTCGGTCCATTCCCGCCCGGCCAAGAGCTACAAGTATGCGGTGGTGGCGGTGGATTACTTCACCAAGTGGGTTGAGGCGGGCCGTTGGCATCAATCACCTCGAGGCGGTGCAAAGTTCTTACGGAAAAACATCGGTGTATTAAACCCCGGGGTTCCTAGGAAATCACCGTGAACAACGATACAGATTTGATGCCTCCTCCTTCAAGGACTTACGTGACTCCATTGGAACAATACTTTGCTTCGCCTCGGTGGCTCACCCAAAGTCCAACGGCGCCGTGGAGAGGGCCAATGGCATCATCCTCCAGGTATCCATCGAAGACTCGAAAGAGCACACTCAAGAAGGGGCTATGGGTAGAAGAGCTCCTCAAAGTGCTTTGGGGATCGCACCACTCCCGATCGCTCCTCGGGCGCCACGCCTTTCTCGCTCGTATCACGGAGTGGAAGCGGTCCTCCCAGAGAGATACGCCACCGCTCCTCCGTGTGGAGATGCTCTCAGGGCCTCTACCCATTGACTTCGCGACGAGCGAAGAGAACCACCAAGTCGAGGTGGACCTCGTGGAGGAGACCGAGACCGTGCCCTCATCAAGCATGCCTCGTATGGCGTGAAGTTGCCCGCTTCTACAATAGCGGAGTGCGAGAGCGCGCCTTCCTTCTGGGAGACTTGGTGTTGAAAAGGGTCACAGACCCCAGCGCCCAAGGGAAGCTACACCCCAAATGGGTAGGACCCTACCGCATCGCTGCGGTCCTGGGCTCGGGCGCCTACCGCCTCTCCACCATGGAAGACAAGCCGTTCAAACATGCATGGAATGCTGACAAGCTGAAGAAGTTTTACATTTAAAGCTCTTTTGTAAGACGTGACGGCACCTGGCTTGTAATGATGTAAACCCTTCCAAGGTGATCAATGAAGTCACGATTTTGAGCCCTACATGTCGCGTCATGCTTCAGTTATGACTGCTCCTAACGCGTTGCTGTTAGGGAATGTCATGGAGTCGCGCAGCCCACGCAACACTCCTCAGGGCGCATAGCCTCCGAGGCTTACCCCTAAAAAGCCCCGAGCGGTCAGGACATCTCTAGTCCCCCTTGGGCGGCCTCCTCCCTATTGGACCCAGGGAGCAGGCGACGACTTAAAAGGCATGTTGCCTAAGTCATTGGGTGCACCGTGGACTAGTCCCCCATGGTCCCCTGGCGATAAGCCGAACGACCTCCGGGTCAACCCCGCAACATCGCGGAAAACATCCTCGTTACATTGTGAGTTCTATCCCGGGAGACATCCCCGTCCCGGTAAGCACGAGTCTATTACAAGGGGCGCAACAACCTCCCCTGCGGGGCCGCGCCCCAAACTAAACGCTCGACTCCTTAGAGTAAGGCCCCATGCGCCGAACCTAAGCAATTCAACGAAGGCAAGGTTATATTGCCACACTGGGGTCAACCTTCCTCTCCGCTGTGGGAGGAAGTACATGCTCTCTCGCTTCCTATAAACCTAGGGGACATGCCCCCTTCGTACATAGCATGATACAAAACAAGCTCTCCCCCTTGGGGGAAAGCGACCAAAAAACCCTCCGGGTGGGCGCCCGTGTCTTGGCCCATTTCTGGGAGCCAAGGCACAATCATGCCCCCGTGAAGTCGCTTGATCCTGCGGCAAGCCTTCTTGGCGGGCATAATCGCAAAGCGCCCGAGCCCTTTGCGCACTTCGCTTATAACGAATATCAACCGCCCTCCGGGGCATTTCCTAAAACAAAGCATTTTAAAACCCATAAGTCATTCATTCCATAACATTAAGTTTATACTAAACGGGGGTGCCGCCCCTGCCTACCATCACGGGCACCATTCGAAATGTGTCCCTAAAACATTGTTCTACACTTAGCAAAATGATGACCATAGAGTGAGTCATGTCATCTAGTTAGCAAAAGATGTTACTCCAGGAGAAATCATACATTCTCCGAGCTCTGCCTTCCGGACGCCGGGAGCCTGGCGCGCGAGGACCCCTCGGGAGGCTCTCCACGAAACTCCCAACGAGTGGGCCCCAGGTGGAGCTACACTCAGCAGCGTGCCGGCGCACCTCCGGTGTGTACAACCCCCGAAGTGCAGCAAGGGCTGCCTCCTTGCCCGCGTCATCAGAGAGGCGAGAGATTGCAGCGACTCTCGCAATCAAGGCGACCTTGGCGAAGGTCTTGCCCCTGTCTCCTGCTGCTCTCTCGAGGAGGCCGATGCGGCCCCTCAAGATGACCATCCACTCCTCCCAATCCTCCACGGAGGATGGGAGGTCCTCCACTCGAGCCCCGAGGTCCCGCAGAGTGACCTGAACAAAAACAGCGAGATCGGAAAGGGTTATACTTATAATCTTCCGGTCCGCCTCCAACCTCTGGTCGTTGGCATCTCGATCTGCCTTCACTGCCTCTAGTGCCGCATATGTCCTATCCAAGTCACCTCCCAAGTCTTTAGCCCGCCTCCGAGACCGCTCTAGCTCGGCCTCGGTCCTCTCTAGCTGAGTCTTGATCCCCTCTAGCTCGGCCTTAGCGGCCCTCTTACCCTCTTGAGCCTCCTGTAAGGCCCTCTTGAGGACCTCAGGGTCATCCTCGGGGCTCGGCTGCATAGCCGCCAGCATCTCATGTATCATCCCGGGGACCTTGTTGTGAAGTACATGGCTCATCGCTGTGGCCTGCAAGGGAAGGCAAAGGGTGTCAAGTGAGGCGTATGAGGTCACAAAATGATGAAATTAACAGAGCAACCTTGTCACCTGGTACTGGAGGGTCACGATGGTCGCAAGCTTCTCCCCTATCGCCTCAACGAACTTCCCGGGGTCATTGGGTACCAAGTCAGCCATGTACCTCTGTACCCGCTGCGTCACGAGAAGACGGGTCATCTTGATGGCCTCGGCATCCAGAGTATGGGGAATGGCATACTCAGGGAGCCCGCTGGAGGACCCTCCCAGGTCTCCCTCTTGCTCCAGCTCTGCACGCGTAGGCGTCCGATGGGACGAAACCCTCTCCTCAGGTGCTCCAGGAGGTGCGGGAGCTGGGGGGGACCCACCGTTGCCGCGGGCGGCGCCACCACCGGCGCCACGGGCTCCGTAGTGTCTGAAAGAGACAAGTTAGCCAAAACAGGTACCACGACAACCAACCATATCAAATCTCACGTACCTCCTGGGTAAAAGAAGAAAGACCCAATGTCCTCAGGGAAAGTGTACCCAGCATCCTCTGCTGCCATGGCCTCAGTTGGGGCAGGAGCCGGCTCATTAGTACCGACATCAAGGAGATCCTCTATCTCCTGAGCGAGCTGTTGGGTGCCTCCCCCGGAGTCCCCCTGGGTGCCTCCCCCGGAGACCCCCTGGGTGCCTCCCCCAGAGTCCTTCGACCCAGAACTCGACTCAGACTCGCTGGAGCTGCGGGTCGGAGACGACGAGGGTGAAGGTGAGCGCCCCCTCACCCGCTCAGTGGAAGGGCCCGCACCCTCGCCTCTCGGGGCGCTCTTCTTCCCAGGGGCCTTAGCGCCCTCGCCCTTCGTGGTAGGTGACGTCGAGGGCCTCAGGGGAATCGCTCGGGAAGGCCCCCTCACACTGGTAAAGCGAGTCGCGTTTCCTCTCGTGCGAGCCGCAGCGGTGGTGCCCGGCTTCGAGGTGCCACCCGCGGGCCCTCTTGTGGCACCCCTACCTCGGGCCCTGACGGGTCGAGCTCGGGTGTCATCGTCAGCGGCTGAAGCGCGGCCTCTCTTCCACTTCGTTTGGTCCGGAATAGGATCACCCCGTGGGGGTAGATCCAAACCAAACACCTCGGCCACGAAGTTCGCCCCCGTCATCGGGAGGCCCTCGGCCTCATAGCCCCATGCCTCAGTGACACACCACTTCCCCAGGAGCAACTCGGTTTCCTCCCTAGCCTCCTCGATGGAGCAAACTACACACCCAAAAAAGAAAAAAAAAGAGTAAGACTAAGGATAGCGTGCAAAATAGCATGACGCAAAGATCCTTACCTTCCGCGACGCCGGGATAGAGGTCCTCGTGAAAACCCGGCTTGGCACGTTGAACAAGCGTGCTTAGATTGAGAAGGGTCATCTCCTCCAACAGGTCGCGCGCACCCTTTATAGCCCGTACCTCTCGGATAGCGCTGCGCAGTTTCCAGTCCTCATTGGAGAGACGACCGATCTTGGGGTATGTCCGTGATGTCAGGCTCGGATGCATCCCGGTGTAGACGAAGCCACCCCCCGCTTTCAAGTAAAACCACTTCTTGGTGGCAGAGGGCCAAGAGTCCTTTGCGGTGTGAACAGGAAACTCATCATCATGCCTCAAAATGGAGAAGATGGACCCCAGGGGTCCCTTCTTTGCGTCCCCTCGCTGGGAGCGGAAGTAATAGTCGAAGAGGGGAATGGTCAGATCCACGACCGTCCCTGGAATGGCCGTCTCACACAGCCACAGGAAGATCCTCAGCCGAACAAAGAAGTTCGGGCTAAGGTGGGAGAGCTCCACTCCGAACACTTGAGTATACTTCTTGATGAAGGGGTGCATGGGAAGCCCAAACCCAGCATCCACCCAAGCTTTGAGCGCCACCACGAACCCCGGGGGCGGATCGGGACTCTCCCCCGGCTCCGGGAACTCCACGTCCCCAGGGGAGAGGCGACTCCCTCGCCGAATGAGGGAGAGCTTCTCCCCGTCGGTAAGCTCCGAGGGTCCAGGGTCCGCCTTCGCCCCCTCGGGGACATCGCCCTCGTCCCCTGCCGCCTCGGTGAAGGCGACGAACTTAGCGGAGATCATGTCCACATCTTCCGTGCGCGAGTCCCCTCCACGGGGGGGCTTGCCTTTTCCCTTGCCACCCGCGGAGGTTACTTCATCCACCTTGCCTTTGCCCTTTGCAAGGGCGTCCCGTGGGCGGTCACCTACAAGCAACAGGGAAATCCTTATTTGTCCAAGCGATATAGGACCACAAAAAGGCCAGTGGAGTAGCATCGTTCCCCACGAGCCTACCCATGCGTGAGTAGTCCCTTCTCGTACCGCTGGCCTTGTGCGCTCCAATTGCAAGTACATAAGAATCTAGTAAAAGGGCAGGGATAAGACCAGTTAGTACGATCAAAGGAAATGACTAAGCCCAAGGCTGAACACGGAAGTGTCCAAGAACGAAACAGGGGCGTCCTTGGCAAGCAATTGGTGAAAGGGCGCTCGTTGCATCCTTCCTACGCCAAGATGATGTCCATAAATCATACAAAGTACGTGACATGTTGGAGTGCCGGGCGTAGTGAACAACACCCAAATGGGCACCCGGTGTGACGCCCGATCTTGCATACCGCACAAGCAGAGATGGAAACGGGTCCTTACCAGGGGCTGCCACGTGAATGGAGTTGGCCTCGCCCTCCTGTTTCTTCACCATCACACGAAGGCTGGGGGGTTCTTATACTATCCTAACTGGTGCAGCATACTTGCAATAGATTTATCCCACAATCTTGGCTTTTAGCAACTCCCCTGCCAGCACCGGGTGTGGAAGCTACTAGCCCTAATCAGCTTCTTCCCCGGCGGCGACAAGCGGCTGGAGCTCCACGGCCCGGCGACGGCGATGAGGCCCCCCTGGCCCACGGGACGGTGGCGCTCCCCTCGACTGGTGTGGCAGCGGTGCCCCCCTTGGCACCTGCAACACCGGCGGCTCCCCCTCAGCGTCGCGACGGCGGCTCTCCCCCCTCGGCTTGCTCGGCGGTGGCGCTCGGGGCGGCTCGGCGGCGAGCTCTCTGGACGGTCCGGCGGCGGCGCTCCTGGACCGGCTCGATCGCGGCAGCCCTCCACTGGACCAGTGCCGCGGCGGCGCTCCCCTGGACCGGCGACCAGCGGTCGACAGCGGCCAAGCACTCCCCTTCACTTCAGCGGCGCTCCCCTTCGGCCTGCAGCGCGTCGGACCGGCAATGGGCCCCCCTTCCTCCGACGAGCCCCCGTCCGAACTACTCCCCCGACGCGTGCAGATCCTGCAGTGGATCCCCTCCATTCTCTAGTGCGGGCCACATGGATCTGGATCTCGGAGGCTGCCAGCTCCGTGACCTTGCGAGCGGGGTGCAAGCGCAGGTGAGCAGCGGCGGCGATACCCTCCGGTGGCGTCGCCCCAGCCTTGGCCACCTGCTTAACGAAGCAATTTGGGAGATCCTCACCAGTGGCTAAGGGGAGAAGAGTGCAGGCGGTATGGGCTTCCGAAACTCCCTTTCAGTAAAAGCCTGAAGGAGCTTCGGGCGCTAGTGCTTTACCTGAGCTCCCGTTCGCTCGCACGGGTTTTTTCAACTCGGGCGTTGGTCTGACGGCCGAGCGCTCAAGGCACCTCGCCACCCGGTTTCTGAGCTAACTCACGGGAGCTGCCAAGGACTCACGGAAGGAACCAAGGACGGGCTTGGGCGTCACCTCAAGCGCCCGGTTGGTTCAACACTGATGGCATTTGGAGCTTGCGTGTGAGCAGAACCGGGGACAGTTTGGGCGCACAAGCGCCCGATGGGTCTAGCACCGGAGACGTTTGGGGGCATTCACGTGAGCGCCCAACCGGGCAAGGATCGTGGAGGCAAGAAGCGGTGCATTTAACGCCCTATGCCTCCTGGTCTCACGGGCGCTCCTAGACGCCCTCCCGTATGATCCCCAAGCATGAGTCGTGGGGCGACAAGGGCAGCGCCCAACTGCCACACGCCTTTTTTTTATTGCCCGTGGGGGAACCGAGCAAAAGATTCGGGCGTTAGCCCATGCGCCCGTGAAGCAGTCTCGGCGATGAGGAAAAGAAGCGGGCGCTGGTGTAAACGCCCGTTGGCCGTAGGACTTGTCGCGAGCGCTTTGGACAAGCATCCCTCCTTTGACTGCTGGCTATCTTAAACAGGCAGAGGGTGAATGCCTCGATCTAAACTCCAAGACAGAGGCAAGAGAGGCCTTTTGGGCGTTAGCCCCCGCGCCCGTGAAACCCCTACCTTGGGCGCTGGTGTCGAAGCCCGGTTGGACCTGCCAATGAGGTTGGGGCCTGCCCGCCTGAAAGGCAGGCCAAGCATGGGACACGGGCGTCGACCTGCCGCCCGTGAGGTTCCTATCATGGGCGCTAGCGTTAACGCCCAGATGGACTTGGGACTTACATGCCCAAATGAGACCCCGTGGCCATGCCCAGCGGGGCTGTTCTCAACTGGCTTGTGCTCTTCCTAAGTGGCCGCTGTTAAAAGAACGACGCGCAAAACTGACTCATACCGCGGGGGGCTTTGCCCCTCGCACCCCCAGGCATCCCTAGGGGTGGCGCGACTTGATGAGCCAACTTCAGCCTCCGCTTCGCTCCGGCCCAAGCCTACCGGCGACGGGCCTCCGCTTTGCTCCGGCAGAAGTTTGGCCTTATTTTTTAATTTGGATCACGAAACAACAACTGCATGGACACTTAGTTCAGTCACAAGGAAATTAATAATCTTCTTGACCCTAGGGCACTTCCTAAAATGCCCAAGGGCCAGGGGGCTAGTGTTGGAGATAAACTCATCGGCTCCCGGAGGATAGGTTTCGTGCCCCGTTTGATGTCCACACCAGGGGGAAACTCACGAACTCCAAAAGGGGGCGGCCTCATACACCGCGAACTCACGCTCTCTCGGGAAGAGGCCTCCTGCTCCACGAAGGGTGGTGTCCGCCCACCAGGGTTTCAATAACCCATGGGAGGACTATAGCTCCCCTAGAGCGTACACCATGGGTGTACCCCGCGGAGGCTCTCATTATGCCCCGCGGGAGGTCCAAGCCTCCTCGAGGACATACTCCCCGGGAGTTCCCTTTACATCCCGCGGGAGATCAACGTTCTCCCCGGGGGCGTGCCCCATGGAAGTCCCCTCGCAAGAGACTTTGAGTGACATCACCAAATTCCCTGTGGGGCCCCGAAGTCAGGGGTCTACTCCTTCAAGGTGGTCCCACGGGGCCCGCTACTTCCCCGCCGGAATGACTAAAATGCCCCTAGTTAGGCTGGTCTAGTAGGGGTATAATGGTATTTTTATGTAACCAGGCTGAGTGCCTATAAATACTCACTGTACCCCCCTCATGTAAGGAGGGCTCTGATTGAATGCAAAACCAAACAACTGGAGTGTCCTCAGAGTGCCGACAAGGGTACATCTCTCTACTCCCCCCGGGGAACACACCGACAGGAGTAGGGTGTCTTTCTTAAGCGCCCGAACCTGTATAAATCCTCGTGTCACATTTACTCTCGTGGACGACGGCCCGTGAAACGGCCGGCGTCCGCCCTCATTTCCGTGTCCTGTTTCCGAACATACGACAGAGAGTCAAATTTTTGGAGAACTCTCCAAATATGGCTTTTGGAGAGTGAGATTTGGAGAGTGCTGTTGGAGATGCTCTAAGCTTAGGCCTGATTGGCTAAGTATTTTCATAATTTATAGATAAAATCATGGTTTTAAAAATATCATGGTATTTTTTGGCCATAAGTTGTTTAGAAGCAACTAAAAAAACTCTATTTTAAAAACCATGGTTTTAAAGAATATCATGGTATTTTTTGCCATAAGGCGTTTAGAAGCAACAAAAAAAACTCGATTTTGAAAATCATGGCATTGCCAATACCATGGTATTTTTAGAGTATTAAAAACACCACTTAGAGTGAAGTTTTTAGCTTTTGGCATCACTTTATCATGTAAAAGACTTTATAACCAAACAACTTGTAGTTCCAAGAAAAGAGAGGTGCTTCTATGCTCTTTCTTTTTAAAGTTGCACAAATATTAAAGCATGAATGAAAGATAGATGAGGATTACTTACCCCTTCGTTTGCTTCAAGATTTGTGCAATTTGTATTAGGAAGAAGAGCATAGAAGCACCTCTCCAAAGAAAAATCATGGTTTAAATGGTGGTAGGTGAAACCATGGTATTATGCCAAAACAATTTTTAAACCATGGTTTTGTAACACCATGGTATTGAAAAACTTTGCTTCCAAACAGGGCCTTAGTGTTTTATTCCTGATTCTAGATTGGGTTTTATTCATAGGCTGGGAGTAGAGATGGCAATGGATCTATATCCGACGGGTATCATCACTTCGCATTCATACCCGTGATAGTAAAATTTACCTACTATAATACTCATACCCACACGTGGGTACAAAATTTACCCTACTCGTACCCGTGCGGGTAACGAGAACCCGACGGGTAATCCGCACCTGCATTATGGACATGAGAACCCGACGGGTAATCCGCACCTGCATTATGGACATGTGCCCCTGCAAGCTGTAGCAGCATATCTTATAGGGATAATCGGATATATGCCACTACAAGAACCGCTTATTCGAGATTTGCCATCGTTCCTTTGCTTCTTCGAATGATGCCATTATGAAACCGTGCTTATTCAAAATATGCCACCGCTCGTGTCCGGTAACGACACTTGTCCCGTGCGCGATGGCAAATCTTGAATAAGCGGTTCCTACAGTGGCATATATCCAATTAATATGGGACACGTGTCGTGACCGGACGCGAGCGGTGGCATATTTCGAATAAGCACGGTTTCATAATGGCATCGTTCGAAGAAGCAAAGGAACGATGGTAAATCTCGAATAAGCGATTCTTGCAGTGGCATATATCCAATTATCCCTATCTTATAAGGCAATTCAATGAAAATGTAATGGATATCCGTATTAAAAATTAAACATTATACTAGAGTGCACAGTTAGGCCTTGGATAGCACTTCTTATAAGGCAGTTAGGGTTTAAAGATTTTGATGAGCTGCACAGTTAGGCCAGATTGCTAGTGGATCAGACCCACGGGTAAACGGGTACGGGTAATAACATAACAGACTCGTACCTCGCTAGGTAGTAATTTTTGCCCGTTAATAGACCCGCAGGTATGAAAAATAGTTCATACCCAGCCCTTAAGAGCATCTCCAAGAGGAGCTCTAAATATGGCCCTAACTTGAATTATAGGGCTTTTAGGGGAAAAGATCAACTCCAGCAAGGACCCTAAATTGTTAAAATTTATCAAATTGTTTTAGGGCCCATGGGAGAGTAGCTATATTTAGCAACTCTGTGATTGAGCCCTATCTTCATTGAGTTTTAGGGCCTAATTGCTGGAGTGAATATTTCATTGGAGCCCTAAATCTAATTAGTTGGGGTCCTAAATTAAAATTTAAGGCTCATTTTTAGGGCCCTCTCTTGGAGATGCTCTAATGAAGTAAATACCCATCGGATTTTGGATCCCCGTTGCCATCTCTAGCTAGGAAGTAATAAAAAAAGAAAGGAAACTTCTCTCTTTTATCACTTAGGAGCCGTATGAAAGTCTTGTGCACGGTTTTGTACGAGAGAAGTAAATGAGGAATCTTTTTTCGACTCTAACTTCTCCACTCCTGTCGTTGCTTTTTTTTTTTTGTTACTAATGCCGAGGATATCTCTTTGGTATGTTTAATATATAACGTACCAATAACAGAGCAGTATTGCCAAATTCCTTTTCTTAGGAACACGTAAAAAAGATAGTTGTAGCCCTTTCATTAACTAACTATATAACATATTAATATTAATAACGGAGCATAATTGCCAAATTCCTTTTCTTAGGAACACATAAAAAATGGTAGCTCTGTCATTAACTACTTTAATTTTCATTTATGAATTTAATAGGAATAGAAATCCATGTCTTATCGAGACAGAATTTCGAGCTTGCTATCTTCTTGCTTAACAGGCAAAGATTGATCTATGTAGAAAGACTTATTCATTCGGACAAGATTTTTTTTATTAGGACGATAACTCTAAAAATAGAGGTTTCTTATCTTTTCTTTCAAGCCAACAGAAATACAATCTAGCATCAACTCTTTGATGAAAAGATAGAAAAGTAAAAAAAAAATATACCCTTCCATTTCTTGTATAGACAGAGAGGAAGGGCAGAGGCCTTTGGTGTCCATTCCAGTCAAGACATTATAGATTTCAAATTTTATTCTTAAATACATATTATTCTATAATTTTAATATGGTTTTATTTTTTTTATACTACTCCTCTTTGAATACTTCCAATGTGTATTTACTACCATTAATTAGAGTAAAACATATTATCTAAATATTAATAAGTGATCTACTAAAAAGAGACAATACAATCGTTTATAGATGTACCTTGATGGATATGCAATATCTAGAATGACATCGAAGTGGGTATATGTTTAAAGAAATTTTCTTTTTTTATTTTCCGTGTGTAAGCGATGTTTTCGTGCTTAAGGAAATATTTTGTCATTTTCTAGAACCTAAGTAGTAGATGAACGCCCCACGTAACTTTCTCATTTTCTAGTTGAGCTAGTCACAATTTGATTCTCTTTCCATGTAGCCATATTCAATTGCACGTAGCGACAACCTGATAGATGAATTTTTTTTGAAGATATTGCATTTTTAAGAAATTAGGGATTGATTCATGAATCTACCAAATTGTTCACAATTTCACTCCCAGTTTGATTCATTCGAGAATATACATGCCCAATTAGATAGAATGCCAATCAGATTAAGAACAAACCAATCAAATATGGAGGAAATCGGCGGTGGGGATGTGCGGGCGATGGCGCGCAGGCGGCGTTTCGCAGACGTGACGTCGAAGCAATAAGGAGCGGCATCGGGGTAGTAGGTGACGCCAGAGCAGTCTGGAGCAGTCGGTCGCCTCCGTTGGCGCCAAGCTACTGGTGGGAGACGTCGGAAGTGTTGCATGGAGTCGGTGTCAAGACAGTTGAGGGCAGTGTCAGGGTAATAGGCGGCTGTCGACGTTTGTTGTCGGCAATAATTTATAAGGGGCTATACGTTGGATCTAAACTCGATGGTAACACAAGATAAGGGTTTAGACAGGTTCAGACCCTCAACGGTGGAGGTAATACCCTAGTCCTGTGTTCTAGGATTATGAGAGGTATGTATGTCACGCATTATGTGTTACTTGCGCTGTCCTCTTTTCTGTTCCTCTTGCCCCCTTTATATAGGTAGGGAATGGAGGGATCCAAGTCGGTTACATGGTGAATTCCTAATAGGTTACGTGGTGGAGATTCTATCTCCATAAGAGCATCTCCAGCAGAGCCCCTAAACCAGCTCCTAAACCTTAAAATAGGGAGTGTAGTAAAAAAACAGATCCAGCAGGGCCCCAACTCAAGCCCCTAAAATTAGGGGGGCCCTAAATTTGCCTCCTCAGCCCCAATTCCCAAGGGGCCCCAACTCAAACCCCTAAAATTAGGAGGCCCCTAAATTTGCCCCATCAGCCTCAATTCCCAGGGACACGAGTACAACCCCTATTATTGAAGATAGGGAAATACATGAGAGGCTTCGGAAATTTTATCATGTTTTGAAAATTTTAAATTTGAAATATCATGTTTTTAAATTGTAAATGTTAATATGTTTATGTTTTATGTATTACAAATATTTTTGATTGAATTTTAGTGGTGTCAAATGAA
Source organism: Rhipidocladum racemiflorum (assembly GCA_036346355.1). NCBI lineage: Eukaryota > Viridiplantae > Streptophyta > Magnoliopsida > Poales > Poaceae > Rhipidocladum > Rhipidocladum racemiflorum. The sequence goes on along the minus strand of CM070583.1, from coordinate 79,920,654 downwards.
GATTATACATAGCGGATATGTCAAAATTGGAGAAAAAGTAAGATAGGGGCTGAGATTTAGGGGCTATTCTTTGAACTTGTGCTCAAAAGCAGTCATCAAAAAATAGAGGGAGCCCCTAAATCCAAAATAGGGACCCTGTTTTAGGGGCCCTTGCTGGAGATGCTCTAATACAATCGTATCCTACCTAACAATAGTTGGTTTCTATCTTTTGTAGGGCACGATGGCAAGAATCCGAATAACTCCCGATCCCCTACAGCCGTCTTGGAGCGCCCCCTCTTGGTGGCCCCTTGCGACCTGTCATGTAGATACCCGGAGTCCACATACTCCACAGCGGCGTCGGGGAGTAGGGAGCCACCAGCTGGGCTACATGCCGCCTTCATCAGCATCAAGCTCAGGAGTGCGGAGTGATTGAGCGGCGTTGCGCATGCGTCCGTGCACGGAGACGACATCGATGAAATGAGGGAGGATGCATAGTTTCTTTTTTTATTTACTCTACCCAGTGAAAGGGTATACCACTTACCGGTGGGTAATTTCTTCCAAAAGCCAGCTAAAAGTGTTTTCCGACCTGCTTCTGCTTCTCTTAACGAAACGTCTTGGGTTTAGACCAAAAGTCTCATAAAAAGCCTCATCTTTGGGATAGCTTATGGCTTTTGAAGAAGAAAATTCGAAGCAGAACCCGTGCACAACTGCAGATAAAAACGGTGGCACAGGTACCAGAAAAATAGACAGGGTATTCAGTATTGCTACACTTTCATAGCAGGCGGTCAAGCTATACAGCATTTAAAGACTACTGAAAAATATCTACAGGACTAATAATGATAGTACTAAGGATACGATGGTTACAACCGATGATTTAGCCACTTAGGGCATGTATAGTGGTATAGACGGTCGCTGTCTATAATATACCTCCATGTCATCTACAGATAGTACTAAAGACAACTTATACAATAGACTGTCTATATAGCTGTCTGTAATGATCTCTCATATGATTAATAGACTGTATACACATACTATAAAGCTGTCTATAAGGCCGTCTGTTAAATAGTAGACATCATATTTCTCTCTCTCCTCCACATCATCCGAAATCTGATGTGGCATACCCTTATAGACAGCTAATGTGTACCATTGTAGTACTAGACAGCTAGTACACTGGTTAGCGACCAACCGTTCTACGATAGACACTTGGGAATAGAACAGGAGAGGAGCTTGGTTCTTGTGCTAGCTTTCCATCAAAAATTTGTACGTACCAAGGTTTGAAATTTCGATTTGATCATATCACGGAGGAGATCGAAATCCAAAATTTCGATAAAATTTAGAAATTTTGGACAAATCTCGAACAAAATCCAAAAACGAAAATTCAAAACTTTTGTTTTTCAAACAAGAAATCCGAAATTTCGGGGGGAAACATCAAGATTTTGCTCAAAATATCCAAAATTTTTGTTACAATTAAACAACCTAAAAATGGTTGAAAACACGTCAAAAAAATTGAATTTTTTTTGAATGATTCTTATGTATTAATAATATTCCCATAAATTTTGAGATGGTGATCAAGCTTATGGAATTTTAAAAAATTATGCAAGTGGTAATATCATGATAAAAACCTTATGTAAATTCTGTTTTTCATTTTTCAAATATAACAAATGAAGTTCCAGTCATTTAGAAAGCTTTCTATATGTTCCTATGTATTATAATGCAACATACGAAATATTTTAACAGAAAACACTGTAAAGTTAGAAATTTCGGCAGCATTTTGACTTATTTTCGGATTATGACAGTGACAATTGGCAACAATCAATATATATTGTCATGACAAATGATATACATGAAATAAAATTAACTCATATGACAATGAGAACATATAGCAAGAAGATGTAGAAAGAATAATTACAAGAATGGTTATGAATATGTTTTACAACAAGAGGCATAATTAAAAGGAGTACGAACATGTAAAGCATGAACAACTACGCATTGCCATACCCACGAGTAGTAGTATCGACAATGATCAGTGTTGTTGCTTGGGTGAAAACTGGACCTCCGTGTTATCGACAATGATCTTGCCATGCTTCCTCTGGTGTTGTTGCTTGTACTCTTCCCAGCTCATGTCCTGTGGCAGCCAGGTGGACTTCTAGTGTTCATAAGGTGACATCCAGGTCGAAGGATTCTCTGACTGGTATAAGTACCTGACAGTCATGTGTTGTGCGTACGGATCGGTGTAGAGATCAATGTAGTCAAACAATGATGACATGCTCGATTCGTCGTAGGATGAATGTCTGTGACTGTACCCAAGCTTCTACCTCACCCCATTCCTAAATGCAGTGTCAATATGGGGTTGCTGCCATGCGCCACTCCGTGTAAGGTCAACATCGAAGGAGCCATAGCTTGCCCGTGTTGATTTGGACCTGCCAAACATTCTGCTGATAGTGGATTGGACAGAGGGTCTCGCTGCACCACTCCCAGACCTCGATACTGGAGTCAAACTTTGGCTCCTAAGATAAGCCTCTTCTTTGGAGGCCCTTATGGCCATCTTTAACTGCGCCTGCTCCGTACGGTAGTCGGTCGCCAACGACGCCAATCGTCGCAAGTCTCCTCCTTATGCAGGCACTCCTTCTCCTTCTCCTTGTTCTTTTCCCGACACCCACGGAGGTCTGCGAACATAGCCTGTCTAACCACTTTGGGCATGCTAGGGCAGGCCTTCACTTCACCGGAGTAGCCTACGAGATGTTCCTTCAAATGATTGAGTGAAGCCCGTGAGAGAAATGAGGAAATGAGCTTTTATGGTGGTTAGTAAATGAGGGGATATAAACCTTTGTAAGCCAGCTTCATCAAGCAAATTCAATCAGCTCAGTTAGTCATTGGCGTCGGAATAAGTTTCGGTGGGAGCACTCAGGCGTGGGTTCGAATCCCATGACCAACATAATTTTTTTTTCCCACTTTTTCCTACATGTGTTATTCATAGAAATCATTACAATGCTTTACAAGAAAAACTATACAAGATTCGGTCCAAATTCAATGCCATCTGGTCAAATTTGAGCAAAATTACCGAGATTTCGACATTTATTTGACGAAACATCGCCGAAATTTTTGAGAATACTGTAGCAATTGGTTGTTTTAAATTGTTTTTAATTCAATCAGAATTTTTAATTTTGTCACCAATCATAATCCGAAATCTCAAATGAGATTTCCAAAATTTAGATCCTTGGCACGCACTCGTGTAAATTAACAGTACAGGTCGAGACACGTAGGGTACACCTGTTTCAGTTTATAGTTGCTCGGCGCACCCTTGAACGGTCCAAGTGCTCTAGTCCAGTGGTGATCTTCAGACGCAAGTTGCGTCAGAAAGCACGCCGTATACTAGATGCGGGGTTGACCTTACTCCTTAGACGACGCATGATCCTTGGCTAATAGATGCTGGCTGGCGCTAATTGGTTCTGGTAGGAATCTGACTCTGCTTTGTCATCTTCTTATTCGATTATTGTTCTGTTTCGTCGCTTAACACGACGGGAGCATGAAAGTGAGCGGCAAGTAATACTCTGATACTCACTCTAACCACAAATATAGGTTATTTTAGATATCCAAATGGTTCTAAACCGTAGCTTTGATCACTAATCTATATTGCTATATATCTATATAATCCATAGAATTATAATATTATAAAGTACTTTTTAAAACATATATATATATATATATATGATTTTTATATATATATATATGATTTTTATATATCTAATATAAATATTTAAAAGGATATCGACAGTTAAAATTTCAAAAATTTAACTATACGTATCCTAAAATAATGTGTATTTGTGATTGGGGTGAGTATATTGGTTATCGGTTGCTGTTAGTTGTTTCTTTTTATTTTCTTTTGTGAGGAACTAAATTGGAGTGAAGATGATCTTTGACTAACATGGCCACTGGATTTATTGACCTGTGTCGGTCATAATTAATCAGGGCACCATCTGCGAAAAAGAAAAAAAAAACATAAAGGGCATCACATATCTCCAGGACTGTAAACAGACGGAGCTCGAGCAAGCTTGAACTCCTTAGGCTCGAGCTCGGTAAAACTCAAGCTGAGCTCAAGTTGGGGTCCGAGTCTTGATCCAGGTTAGAGCTCAGCTCGAGTAAGCTCGGTAAACGTGATAAGCTCGAATAAGCTCGGTAAGCTCGAGTAAGCTCAGTAAATTTGGTAAGCTCAGAAAGCTCGGTAACAAACTCGAGTAAGCACGGTAACAAGTTCGAGCAAGCTCGGTTCAAAAAGTTCGGTCCAAGTTTGAGTAGGCTTGCGAGCTGTTTGAGCTCGGCTCGGTGAAACTCGCGAGCTCGAGATCAAGCTCGAGTTCAGCTCGTTTGGAGCTTGAATCGAGCCGAGCTCGAGCTTTTTATTTTTTAACAGCCCTAATCTCCACCGTATTTCAGCTTTAAACTAAGCATCTTGTGATGGGTGATCATCCGGATAACATAGCTCGTGTCAAGTGATGGTAGTAGTATAATTAAAACAGTACATAATCATACAATGTGTACGTGAGATTGAGGGGGATACACTAAAATCATACACTAGTAGTTAGCACTTAGCAACTTGTATGTTAGTAATCCAATTCAATCATAAAAACACTTAGCAACTTGTATGTTATACAGTAATCCAATTCAATCATAAAACCACCCAATACCAATAAGGTACTATTACCAACAGTACACACCATCGAAGAGGAATTCTATAGTGAAAGTAGGCACATAGTAAAAAGATGAAAGTAGACAAATATGAGCATTGGATCGGCCTTGAATGATCTAGATTTATGCGAAATCCCACCTCCTTTATTTAAGGCATTAAATTTTGTAATTTTTCTAGCGGTTATGTGTAAAATGTTCTTAAGTGGAAGATGTCAGATTCCGCCTAGATCTGGATCATTCAAGACCAATCCAATATTCCTCTTTGTCTACTTTTATTCTTTCACTATATATCCATTTTTTTTTTGAATAAAAGGCAGGAGCTCTGCCAATCAATTAAGGAGAGAGAAGTTCAGAGCACAACAAAACGGGGACCGAAAACTGGGAGTCCCCGTAGGAAGAACCACAACAACACCCCTACGGCCCCAAGGGCCAACGGCCCCTACAAAAGACTAAGGGACTACTCCTGAGCCATATCTCTCACCGCCACCTGGAAATTTGAGGAATCTTGGATCGCCTGAAGAACTACTGTCAGCACTGTAGAGTACTTGTTATTGAAAATCCGAGCGTTACGCTCTTTCCAAATATTCCAACAGACAAAGATTAAACGCCCATCCAAACTCCTACAACTTTCTTTGGGGGTAAGCAACCGGATTGCTTGCCACCAACACGTGAAGCTTTGCCCTGTATGAGGTCCCGCTTGGAGGAGGTGCTGGAGTTTCATCTTGACCAAAAAGAGGGACCACACCTGCTTGGCGAACGGGCAAGACAGCATGAGATGATCAGCGGAGTCCTCCCCAGAACCACAAAGGGAGCACACTGGGCTATTTGGCCAACCCCTCAAAGCCAAATTATCGGCAGTTTGCAACCTGTTAAGAATCGAGAGCCACGCAAAGAACCTACATTTATTTTGGGTTTTTGCCTTCCAAATTCTAGAGAAATTATGTTCAGGGAAGGTCCCAAGGAACTGCACCCTGTAAGCTGATTTTGCTGAGTATTGACCATCTTGGGTCCACCTCCAAGTTATCACATCAGAACTGTCCGAATGCAAGTGTATTTCCTGTAAGAGACCCCAAAGGGTCAAGAATTCCTGTAATTGGGCCCCTGTGGATATATTCCTAAGCGGAATCATCCAATTGTTGTTTGAGAGACTGTGCTTGACCGTGGCAGTTTTCCTTCGCACAAGACTAAAGCACTGCGGTGCAATGTTGCACGGGGCCAAGCCATGGAGCCATTTGGAAGTCCAAAATCTTGCCACTTCTCCATTCCCTACCTGTATGGAGGTGCTAGCCTCAAAGAGGGCCAAATCCGAATCTGAACACGGAAACGACATGTCTTTCCACAACCTGTTTGAGTCCTTCCATGCGTACCAGAGCCACCTCAGACGTAGCGCCCTGCCAAAAGCCTCCAGTTGTTTGACCCCCAAGCCCCCTAGGGATTTAGGCCTGCATAATTTCTTCCAATTTACAAGGCAGTGTCCTCCCTTACAGTTTAGGTCTCCTCTCCAGAGGAAATTTCTTCGCAACCTGTCTAAATTTTTTAGCACCCACGCAGATCCTGTGAAAACAGTCAAGTGGTAGGTCGGCAACGCCGACAGAACTGCATCAACCAAGATGAGCCTGCCTGCTTTGGAAAGCAGAGCACCTTTCCAACCTGCCAATCTGCTTGCTACTTTGTCCAGCAGGGGTTGCCAGTCAGATTTCCTGAGGCCAGTAGGTCGTAGTGGCAATCCCAGGTACCTGGCAGGGAAAGACTTTAAAACAGCGTGGAACTCCTGTAGGACCGGTCCCAAGTCAGTGTACTCACAACGGATGGGGTAAATTTCAGTTTTTTGGAAATTAACTCTAAGCCCTGTCGCCTGACCGAAGGCCTGTATAACTCCATGCAACAACCGTGCTTCTTCCGGGTCAGGATTGAGGAAAAGAGCCACATCATCCGCGTACATGGAAGTACACAGGTGCGCCGGACGACGCCCTACCTGCTTAAATAACTGTAGCTGCGAAGCAGCTACAAAAACCCTCTGAAGCGGCTCAAGGGCCAAAATACAAGATACAAGCTTTTTTCACCATATAATTCCTCACCACCGAATCCCTACTTGCATGAGCTTTTATTGCATGCAAGATACAAGCTTTTTTTTTTCAGCTAACCGAGATAGAGATACAAGTAGATAAGCCATTGGGAGCGGCTTGTATCTAAAAACTTATTTAGAGATGAGAGATTCAAGCAGCAATTAAATGATTGTGAGATCCTTTAGGTATAAGCTAATTAAAGATACAAATTGTTGAACTGGATGTATTTAAAAATTCATTCGACCATCCTATCTCCTACTAGCCTACTAGATACAAGCTAGGATACAGACTAAACTGTTAGGATTGCTCTAAGCAAGCCATTCTCATTTGTCACATTAATTACTGCTACATTAGCAGGACAAGTTCAATACTAATATTGCTCAGTGCTCACTGCTAAATGCCAAGACACCAGGTACGGGTTAATTCTTGGGCCTTTTGAGACAGTAGCAGAATTAAAAAAGTTTTAATAGATATACGCTTTATGCATAACTCTATAGTCTTGTATAATTATTTTTGCAGCGTTATAAATCTAACATATATATATTCGAAATTTGCTAAAAGTACGATACAAATAGTTCTAATGTATTACAAATCTTAAACCACTAAAATCAGAATCAATTCAATCAACAAATTCAATGGTCTCAAACTTTTGGAGGTACCACCTAGATAGGGGCGGAGAGGAGGTCTGGGCTATATGAACAGACACTACTACATATACGGGATGTAGGATTTGGGCCGGGCCTCCACAGATATTTCTGAATCTGAACTAGCTTTACTATGTATTTTTGAAACATGGGGTGAGCTTTGCAATAATCGGCTGTAAGTACCTCTCGAGCAAAAGAGGCTTGAATTTGCCTCTAGTTTCTTCTCCTACGCTCCGACGAGCTTCACCAATCGACTCGCGCCGGAATCTCGTCGTCGCCGTTGATCGCGCACAGTCATCGCCGGCGAATGCATGCACACAGCACACAGTACCGGGCGGAAACCGTACAGGTCAGAAGTGGATAGCTAGCTTCCCTCAACGCCGGCGCCGGCACCGGCGCCGGCCGGCATTGATCCGGCCCCGGCTTCTGGTCAGAATCCATATTAATTCGCTGGTCGGCGCAATTTACGCGACGCATTAAGTATTATTAATGAATTGCTAGGTTTGTACTGCGGTGATCGATCGTATCTGCGTGCATTTGTTGCCGCGCGCACAGGCCCAGGAGGTCTGAAATTCTGATCACCCCTATCCATCCAACTAAGAGCAAGTAGAGTAAAACCATATCGGTTTATCATAAGTATATGTATTACATATTAGCTTTATTTTATATAGAAGAACGAGAAAAAAGAGATAAAAGAGTCGATCCTTATGCAGTTAACCAGTGTTGCACATAAAACAAGATAAAATAGTTATATACAAGAGAGAGGAGATAGTTATTGTACGGCATCTAGAGACAATCTTTAGATATAGTTATTGTACAACCTAGCTTTAGTGGTTACTCTAAATGTTAGGATATGAGATTATTCTTATCAAACATATATCATTCTACACACAGCTCCAACTTCACGAATCTGGTGAGGCTAGGAATACCCAGCTCCACTAGATTCATGAATCTGATGGAGCTAGAGCTCTGCTAAACACCTCCTAATTATACGGAAAGTAGGATGTACAGTCCATTGTATCTACAACCATAATCACATCTGTTCGCTATGCATTGAGATTTGTGCTGGTAGAATATTTTTTTCCTCAATTCATTTGAAATTTCAAAGTGGAATGCACAACTATTGATGTAAAATGAACAGTGCAGATATAAGTTGTGTACGCGACGAGGTATACAAAATACCTACTACTACTTATATATACTGCAATTCCTTACCGAACTTAACTACTTAACTATCTTGATGCGCATGCATGTGTGTGCATATACACGTACACACTATTCTACAGCTGCTTGTAGAATAGACTATTCTACACACAAACCAGTCAATGTACATGCTAATCAGTGCAATGGCCACATCGTTTGTTGACTAAACTAACGAGTTACATGGCCAACCAATTAGTAAATATGTTTTTTTGTTTGTATTAAAAAATTTCTTTGATTTAACCATAACTTTTTATTGACAGTTCATGAACGGTTATCACCAGCAATTTACTGCCAATGAGAGAAACATAATGATATAAATTTCATAAATAAATACTAGATTAATAAAAATTTTACTATCAAATACACTGTAATTTACTAATTGTGCTGTGTGTGTCGGTGCATATGAATGGCCGAATGGGCGACACTCACCGACCGGACAGGCTCTTAAATCCATTGGGTAGCTGTTTTAATGCATGGGGTTCGATCGATCAACCGTATATACAGGACATGCATATAGTATACGACATCATCATGGCTTGATTATTCTTGGAGGCGTTCAATGTTTGTGCTCTTCATCATGAGATCGATCGTGCTTGCATTAATCCATGTACTCGATCTTGTTGTCCAGAAAACATATATGTACTCGATTTTGATACAATTTTGAATAAAAATATTTTGAAATATTTAACCTGTGCAACTGCACAGGTCGCTGAATAGTAATACTGGTCATGTTTAGATCCCTAGGCTAATTATTAGCTTGATTTTTTAGCTAACCCCTTAGCTAACAATTAGCCCATTAGTTGGTGGGTGGGAGCTAGTTTAGGCTAATAGCAGGTAACACGCTGGGAAAAGTCTGAGATGCCCTCGCGCTGGTCTTATCCTCACTTTCTCACCCGTGCATTCGCTCACCGACTGTTATGAGGGGTAGACATGACTTTTCTAAGAAATTAGTCCAACCATTAGCCATGTATCCAAACAGCTATGGGATAACTTTAGATGGCTAATTATTAGCTGGCTAACAATTAGCTCTAGCCATTAGCTAGCTAATAATTAGCTTTAGCCTATTTAAATATGGGGGCATATCCAGTGCAATCAAAGGTTTGTTGCAATCACCGTGCAATTCAACTAAAAAAAGTTTCAAAAAATTCTGCAAAAAAATCATGGATGTACATCTCAACTTACCCCATCTACGTATAAAATTTCATGATCAAGAACACCTTGGATTTTTTTCAGAATTTTTTGAAACTTTTTTTAGTTAAATTGCACTCGATATACCCCCTTTAAATATGGCCACTGAGTCCGGAATCAGCTTTTAACTTTAAGAACATGCATCCACACACAGACAGATCGATCGATCGGTACACAAGTCTCAATTGATCAATCTGTTGATCCATGCATGATATTCGTATCGCTACAATTAAGCAGAGGTATGCTGTACCAAAAGCATGGCGATCCCACTCGCGGGCAGTACCGCACCGAGCCTACTTGATAAATGAATTGGTTCATAAATCGGTATATTTCAAAAATTAGAAAAAATTTACGCGACGTAGACCCGTGGAAATCGGTCAAAAATTGAATTTCGAATTTTTTTCGCTTAGTTTGCCGATTTTCGAAGAAAACCAGTGAAAATTGCTCGAAACTTTGTAAAATAGGTCGGTTTTCGATTTTTTCGCCGCTTTTGACCATCGATTTCAAAAATCTCAACTCCTAAACCGTTCGGTTCCTACCGATTTTCGCCGAAAACCGGTGCTGAGAGGCGGAGGAAGCCGAAATCGTACAACCCTGCCCAGGAGTCGCAGCACCGCACATGCTAATGAACCGATCAGTGCATTTGACTTGGCATTAAGTGTCAAATCAGGCGCGAGGCCGGGCATGCAAAGCACGCACGCGATAAGAGTTTTACATCCAGAAGCCTGTCTGCCTGCCTGCTCTGGCCGAAGAAGTTACCGTGACACCCGGCAACCAAGCATGAATGCCGGCAACTGCATGCTACTCTACCCTGAACCTGTGCTACGAACAGGACCAAACCATCGCGCTGCGTTCCATCCAATCATCTGAAAGCAACCCGTGACCAGAGGGAGGGAGGGAGACAGACATATGCAGATGCAGCTGGAGTGGGAGACTGAAACACCTCCTACCTCAATGCTGGAGTCTAGCTAGCTCGCTGGAAGAGTCGATCGATCCATCAAGGAGCAGACGCTAATTCTACAGAAATTCCACACAGGCCGCAATCACCTCCATCGAGCGGCGAATTAACCAGCACGCACGTATGCGACCAATCATCCATCAGCATCTTGTAATTAACGAGTTAATCCAACCGCACGCGATCGATGGTCGGATCAGTGTGCGCGATTAGGGATTTCCTCGTCCTCGCGCAAGTCTACGGCTGCAACGTCGGACTGAAAGCAACAGATCGATGCCACACTGTACTGCAAAGACGAGTTAATCAGGGAGTATACCGTTGCAACGGTATAAGCCGTAAGCTTATGAAGCTTATCGATTTGATCTTTGGTTTCATGAGTTTCGATTGTTTAGTTTAAATCGGTTTAAATGTTTTATCGCTTTTAGTCTTTAAGTTTAAGCGAGTTTGGTCTGAAAATCATAAGTTTCATGAGTTTCAGAGGTATACCGTTGCAACGGTATACCGTTTTTTAGTTTTTCTGTAATCAGGAGCCACAGCTGATGCATGCATGAGACGCATATAATATACACATGGTTACATACGAATTACTGTACCAGAACTTACACATGGAGGAGCTAGCAGGGCTAGCTATACGAATTACCTCACTCACTGATGGAATCCATGGACCCCAACGAGAATTTGAGAGAGAGAGAGAGAGAGACGTCAAGTGGCAGCTGCAGATCGATTGCATATTTGCATTTGCATGCATCGCCATCATGCATGCTTGGCCGGTCCTGGTTAATTGTTTTGTTCCCCGGCCGGTTGGCTAGCTTGCAGCTCCATCCTTCCTCTCCCTTGGTTGCCGTGTCGCATTCGGAAGAATTCAACCCTGATCCCTCCCGATTCCTAACCTGCACCTGTAAACATCTATCGTCATCCATGGATCGGTCGATCGGCACCTACAGCCGGACACACTCGCCTGCGCCGCGCAAGTGGTTGCACCGGATCGAGAGGCGAGATCTCCGTCGTCGTGCAGGACGCTGTCTGAAAAGTAAAGCTCGATCGGCTCAGCATGTATACGTACAGTAGCTGGCTGGCTTGTTGCTTATGAACAGTTTCCGGCTGTCCCTGTACACGAGTTCGGAGAGCGCAAGCAACGTATAGCTAGCATAGTAGTACGTAGTACTGTAATTAGCTAGCTTGTCACACTCGCATGGGTACATACATCATTCGTGGCCACATCTGCTAGCCAGCTGCAGCTCATGTCCACTGCATCAGCTACTGGAGGATGCAATTCTGAGGGTCAGGGAAATGGGGACAGGGTTTACGTTACTGAACCGAATTCGGAAATCGTCTCCCCCTCCGCGGTACCTATTTTCGTCGAAAATCGGTCGAGACCAGACGAAATTCAAAGTAAATTTTTTGAACTCGACGGTCAAATAGCGGCAAAATAATTCGAAAGCCGACCGATTTATATCAAAAATCGGCATACTCAGCAAAAATTGGAAAAAAATTCAAAAAAAAAATTGTCAAAATTTTCCCCCAAACTTCATGGCAGACGTCGAAAAACTATTGATACTAATTTTAGAGAACTTTTAGATAAATTTTTCTAAATTTCTTGACTTTTAACGTGAATATGAATTGGACCGTTCCGTTTATCGAGCCGGACTGGTACAAACATTTCGAGTTTCGAGTGATTTTCGTCGATATTTTCAAACCCTGACCGGGGAGCAACCGTGCACATGTGTCTATCTGAAGGAAAAACAGCCAGTTCAGAAAGCGATCACCGATCTCCGCCCGCACGCGAAAACCTGAATACTCTGTGCGAAATTGTTTCAGAGATGAAATAACAAATCTGCATGTACGCATGAATCACGATTAGCCGACGGTCCGATTCAAGAAAAGAGAGTAGAGGGGAAAGGACCAGAAAGGCCGCGAAAGAACAAGCGGCTAGCTAGCTAATTCTCCCTAGTGGCTAGTGGAGCTGAGCCAAGCCAACCCAATAGCTAGGAGCCGGAATAGCAAATCTCACCATGGCAACCAAGCCATGCCAAGTGCCCTGTGGGTCACTGTGCCGCGATGTGATCCACAGCCTTTGTTATTCAAAGCCAAATCCAGAGTGGATTCGCTTGGCTAAGGCAGTGCCTGTCGCCGGCCCCACGCACACCCCAGCGGAAGCACACTGGACGGCATCTGATCTCCTCCACAAGCCACTCGTCTCTTGGAGCCCTTATCCTGTTCTGCCCGCGTCGGTGCTTGCTCCTCTTGTCGATCTCTCTGCTCGCCTGGATCTGTGCTTAATTAGCTCGTGAGAGCTGGCTATGTGATCACTGCTTAATTTGTTCTTCCTGTTTTGCACAACTGTAAGATCAGCATATATGTCGTCGTAGTACCGAATTGCGTGCTAGTTGCCTTTATAAAAGCAAACGATCGAGGATCCCTTGTTTTCAGAAAAGAAATTCGAGGATCTACTTTGGGAGCGCAGATAAGCTATGGTATTGTGCAGCTCTATTTTGGGAGCGCATATAAGCTATGCAGTTCTCTCCGGTTTATGATTTAGATCTGTAGATCCTTGATAAAATGGATGGCCTACGGGTAGGGGGGTTTTTGTTTAAGAGCACTGATAGCTAGCCAACGGTATTTCGTTGGAACGGTATTCATGAGTTTCATTAGTTTTAGTGGTTGGTTTTATGGGTTCCATGTTTAGTTTTATGAGGCCATTCACAGTGCATAGTTTCATTTCTCAGTTTAGAGTCGCATTACTTTTGTGCAGAATCACAGATCTCTGCGTTTCATCCAGATGAAACCCTCTTCCCTCCCATGAAACTCTTTCTATCTCTCTCTTCATAATTATCTTGCCATGTCACCAAACATGATGATGTGTCACATCATTTAATGAAAATGAAACTCCCACTGTGAATAGCCTGAGTTTTAGGTTTCATCAGTTTTAGTGCTAAGTTTCGTGAGTTTCAGTGTAAAGTTTCACGAGTTTTAGTGATATACCGTTGTAACGGTATGCCGTAGAATAATATTACTGTTTGTTTAATCTCCCTTGTCATCTATGTTCGTGTCCTAGGATCGACTTAGGTGCCCATCTTCTTCTTTAGTGAATAGCATATCTCTTGTCCAGATTTCAAAATAAAAAAATCCTCGATAAAATACACCTGCTTTAATTTGCACATGCATGATAGCAGCCCTTTTTGCCAAGATTTAGCTCTTGTGCAAAAATATTATCTTAATTAGGACTGCAAGTGTTTTGGTATAGCAAAAAGTGATGTCTTATAAGCATCTGAACTCAGAAGCACACTTTAATGGTCAGTTCCTTCTAAGATCAATTTATATTTATATGATATACAATGATCGATGTTGGCTTCCCTAGCTAGCTATTTCACCTTCAGAAGGTGAATATGAACTAATTAGTAGGTGACCAGAGGTCCAGAGTAAGCAAAACATAGGACGGAAAATACGACAGAAAATGTGAGAGGCCGAACTGCAGCAATTGCTGTTACGTCTTTCATATTTCTCTCCCCTCAAGAAGTATTACAAGGACAACTTGCAAGTTACAGATTGATCACCATGCAGAGGTCACTGCTGCATCTGCTACAAATACATATGTAACATATACGGGCTCCTGAACCTTAGAAGCTTCCTTAACCTGAAGGACTATTGTTTGTTAATTCAGTGCTTGCTTCTTGCTACATTACACTGCATTACATTACACGGAGAGAAGAGAGAGAGAGAGAGAAAAATAAAGGAAAAACAAATCTTGGAGCAAGAAAAGGACACATCATTTTCCTGGTTTGCCTAGCTAGGCTAATTAAGCCTCTCTTTGACAGGCAGCTTCAGCTAGCTGCATCCTGCTTGTGGCCGCTGCTGCTGACCTCTTCCTGGTCCGAACTGCTCGTGACGCAGCTGGAGGACGAAGACGCCGACAGCGACGGCGGTGGCACGATCGTGCGGTGCACGGCGGTTGCGGGGCCGGCCGGTGCTCGCCTCTCGTCATGATCCGGCCTCCTCGACGACCTGTTCCTCTGAAAAATCCGGCACACTACCCATTCTTCGTGTTCTTTAGCCTGAGCCAAGCAACCCTGCAAGTAGTTGTCGGTTCCCACGTCACCGAACTGTCAGCATCCGAGCACATTCCAGCAACAGAAATGGCACACATGCAATTGCAAGTGGTAGTAGTGATGCTGCAAAAAAAAGGTACTAGTGCTACTGCTGCTGCTGCGCTATTCAAGTACGACTTGCCAATCAAACAGCCAGTGAGTTGCCCCAGTTGGTATTCTTGCATAGAGATAATTAATTAGTCCAGTGCTGAGTTACTTCACTGAATTGGAGCAGTGAATCGAACAACTAAATTGGTCATGATAAGGCATGCATATTGCGGGCATCTAGTGATCGAACAGCACAGCAAGACTATCGATTGGAGCGGCTCTCTGCTCATCTCTTGCAAGTTGCGAAAGTGGCCATGGAAGTGGGCACAGTTCATAGCTAGATTCACTACTATTGCAGTAAACTCCATGAACTAATCGGTGGTGGTGTACACCGCGTGCGACAGAGGTACACAGTAGTAAACACGCCGCAACTTGTTCAGATACCAGCACAAGTATGTGTTTGCAGGCTAACTAATTAAGGCTTAAGAGCAGAGCCTTTAATTTAAATCCCGACAATAAGATTTAATTATTCGGAGTGTTTGTTGGTTTAGATGTTGCTGGGTTGGTTGGTTGGCACTGCAGGGAGAGAGGGGAGAACAAGTGACCAGTACTGGCTGCCCACAAATTGATGATATGATTCGATCTGAATTCGGAGCAGATAGATAGCATCTAGTGCTACTAGGAGCATTAAGTACAACCACCTCTCCATATCAGCATAAATTGCAGCAACCACCATCCCAAGCAACTTAATTAAAACAGCGAGTTATGATCGGTCATGACCAATTATAAGTTGTGACAGTTTGATAAACTAGCAGATAAGCTTACTACATGGCGAGAGGCTCCGGAGGAGGGGAGTTATACTTTCTATAGATTATGAACTAAATTTCGCCAACTATCTGCTAATTGTACCATGTATATATACCTATAATTAAATGGGTTAATCTGTGGCTTCTGGTGAAGGCCCCTCCTATCAATATATATAATCTATGTTAAGCTATACGTCTTTAGGCTAATGGAGAACATTAACATGAACATGATGTTGCTAGCTATAAGTAATAATACAAAAAGATTAACTAGCTAGCACTACTGAGAAGCCTGGACACAGTAACTGTAACTACTGCAGTTATCTATATAAATATCTATACAGTAACTGTAACTACTGTATAGATATTTGAGTTATATAACAAATACAATTGTATTTCAATTATATGGAGTAGAGTTGTATATCAAAAACAAATTTATCATAATATCTGGCCACGCAGTTGGGTCGGTAAATCTGCTAGTTAGTAGTACATTAAGATGAAGTTCAGTTTATTGTTTGCACCTAATTAATTAAGTTGTAATTGCAAGATCTATCCCGTGTTTGTGAACTTCATGCTGCTAAATACACTTGCACAAGCACAATAAGATAGATGGGAGTGTCAAAACCCAAGATAGATATCAGAAAGAGAACAGGACAAACACAGTACATGCAATAACAAATGGCAATATTCGAGTGGAGAGCGATTGATTCTCACATTCTTGTGCGGCGGCAGGGCGAGCCGGTACTCGTGCATGACCCAGCCGGTCTGCGGCGCCTTGGCCTTCTTGCCCCGGAAGGCGAACACCATGGACTTCTTGACGCCGACGAGGTGGTTCCCGCCACACCTGGACGCCACCACCGGCTTCTCCCTCCCGCCGGCCGGCTTCCAGCACCCGCTCGCCGTCGTCGAACTCCTGCAACTGCTGCCTCCCCTCTTGGTGCCGCCGGCGGCCGGCCGGACGGCGAAGAAGTACTTCTCCCCCTCGCTTGCACCTGGATTAATTCAACATACACCTTCAGCATGTATGTAGGATGTACAATTTCGGAGATACATGAGACCCTGGCTATCGATTGCAGCGCAAAATAGTTTAGGCCTAGGAATGCGAGAATTGTTCTCTATTCTTACTGAAATTGAACTGTTTCCTCTGAAATTCCTGCGCTCCAAAAACGGCCTTAGATCTATATATGCAGTTTTCTTTTACCACGGTACGTACGGAATAAGCAGTGTGCTCTCAATCTCTCATCCATGATATACATATATAGGATGCATGCATGTACAAATTAAAGTACGTAAACGTACGTACCAGGAATGTCCCAGGGATCGAGCTTGTAGAGGTCATGGACCTCGGGGATGACGGCGGCGGGGAGCGGGAAGCCGAGGGCCTTGCGGCGGAGGTACTGCACCACCAGCTCCTCGTCCGTGGGGTGGAATCGGAACCCCGGCGGCAGCTGCCTCAGCTCCAGCCCGCCGTGCCTCACCAGCACCGGCGCCCTCTCCATGATCGACCACGGACACCTAGCTGGCTAGCTTCTCTTACACCAGAATTAAGCTGCAGCTAGTACTAGCTTAGCGGAGTATAAATTAATGGCAGTCAAGACAGGTCGATCAAAGCTTCTTCTCACTTTGCCAGTGCAAAGTGGCGAGCAGGAGCCATGCATTTGCTTGGAATGTTCATGGAGAGAGAGGGGGGGGGGGGGGGGGGTTGGGCACTTGGGCTTGAGGGCTTTGAAGGGAAGGGGAGAAAGGCTTTATAGGATCTCCTGTGGCGTGAACTGTACTCCGTCTCCGTTCTCGCTCGCATGTGGCTTAACTCGATGCCTTCTCCGATTTGACAAGCTCTCCCAACGATTTATCTCCCGCAAATTCCTTCCAGAAATTCATATTCTACAGGAATGAGTTACTACTACTTATTCTAGCTCCATCCTGATTAGGAATGACAATTGAACGTGGTGGACACAGGTCGCACTCGCCGATACCTGTGTCTACCATCCAAGTTCTTCCGCGCAGGTATATCCGTGAAGGGTAGTGGGCGAAGAACATCGTATATACCTGTTGTCCGCGGGCATACCCGTTACCCGCCAATCAATAATCACATTCATAATACAAGGAACAAAGTCAGACAGCCCAGTGCCCATCAATTTTATGCCATGACAAGTCACAAGTGGCATCAAAGTATCAAACTAGTTATTGGATTATTACATGGTCACACCATTCATCAATGCCCCAGGAAACAAAAGAGAACATCCTACATATGGATCTACTTAAAAGCAAAATATTCAAACAAAGGGGAGAGTAGTAGACCTCTTCAAATAAATTTTGAAAGTCCAGTAGACATAAGATCTACATCGATCATTCACATAAGTCCAGAAATAAAGTTCCTGGATGTATCATGAAGAACTCTACCAATACCATGTTGCTTGCCCTGTGGAGTGGGGACTAGAGTCTTCCAAGCTCCTATGCCAGCTCCTTCTCCCCTTCCATATGCATCAAGTAATTCCTGTTGTTGCTTTGCCAGCTCCTTAGAAAGACAGAAGCTACCCTCATCTGCGCCATATTAACACTAGGGTTCTCAAATCAAAACATCCAAACCAAAATCATGCAATGGTCCCTTTATATGTGCACCAATGCGTAATTAGGCTTTTTTAGATACTAGATATGGTTGGATTTTTACCAAAACGAAGTGGAAGAAGATGAATATCCTGTAATGCACCAACTAAAAAACCACAGCAGAGATTACCAAACATTGTGCCAGCTTTCGAATCATGAATATCCTGAAATTCAGGGGATCTTGTGGGATGACATCACTACTACAGATCAGACCATCAATCCCGGTTAACAACGGTCATCAGTACCGGTTCAAAAAAAACCGGTACTAGCCATCCGGGACTGATGCTCATTGGGCATCAGTACCGGTTCCACCAACCGGTACTGATAGTACTAGAAATATTTCAAAATATATCGAGAATGTATGGAAGAAGCGGGACTCGAACCCGCAACCTCGTGACTCCAACCTCACCCTTCTAACCAACTCACCCACCATCGCGTACTAATATACATAGAATATGCATTCCTTTTGAACTTTCACGAAGCGAGGCATTAGTACGGTTCGTAACACGAACCGATCGATGCACTCATCGATACCGGTTGGTAACACGAACCGATCGATGCCCATCTTCAAGATCTTGGTTCATGTCACGAACCGGTACTAATGTGATGGCATCAGTACCGGTTCGTGTTACCAACCGGTACTGAAAGCCTACTACAGCCCTGTAGCTAATGAACCGGTATTGATGTCACTATCAGTACCGGTTCAAATACAATCGGTACTGATGGGTCGGTATGGAAGGCCAGATCTGTAGTAGTGCATATAGGTGAAATGTGGCAAACTTTGTGCCGAATACAGGCAATGTAGTAAACTCACTACTTCCAACTTTCAAGGATCAAATATCACAAATGCACTCAACGCAGATAGATCTATGTTTATATATTATCATATTCACAGCGAAATGAAGTGGCAGATTCCTAGAGTAGATGATGAGATTTCAACGCAGCACCCAACATTTCACAAAGGAACCAACACCAAATGCAAATGTGCCACATGAATCATATGATACATACTGATATACCCATCTATGCACATATCCAAACAATCCAGTTCTATCATTACAACAAATGCAAATGCTTGAAGTTTCTAGAAACCCTTACCTTCTCCGCAGATCCACATGTACAATGTTCCCTTTTGTTTTCTGGGGCATTGATGAATGGTGTGACCATGTAATAATCCAATAACTAGTTTGATACTTTGATGCTACTTGTGACTTGTCATGGCATAGAATTGATGGGCATTGGGCTGCCTGATTTTGTTCCTTGTATGTTCTTTATATTGTGAATGTGATGACTGATTGGCGGGTAAATGGGTATGCCCGCGGGCGACAGGTATGAGCGATGTTCTTCGCCTACCACCCTTGCAGGGGATAGAACTCGGGTGGCGGACATGGATATGGGCAAGTACAATCCGTGTTCGCCGTTTCCGATTGCCATTTCTAATTTAGTTGTACATCATAGTATCTTTCAAAGATGATAAATTATCTATAGCGGTATTGTTAGCTTTTCATTGTCGTGGATCGGTAAATCATCCACCAATCTTGATTGGATCGAGCACTTGATATTTGTTTTCAGGGTGGATCGGTCTGGAAAATTCGGCGAGGGTCGAATGACAATGCATGTGCCGACGGTACATTTTGATGTAAAGATCATGAGACTAAATAACGATGACGTGAACATACAAAGAGTTGGTCTTATAGATTAGGAGTTTCTTTCCCAGTTGGACCCCTAGAATCGCAAGAGTTGGGGTAATTTAAAGTTCAAAGCAAAATAGGGCGATCTTCGGCAATCTTTACCACTCAGTACAGGAAGTAGCTGGTTGGTCGAATCTCCCAAGACGTAAACACTTGTTTATTGGCTTTTCCAGGAGCCTAGTGTTAATTAAGGCGTCTTTTCCTCTGTTCAAGGAGGCTCCTGTTGGTTGCCCGGCTCGTTGATTTTTCTTCTTTTAGTTTTTAGGCCGCTTGTGATCCGCTGACCTGGTGCTGTGTTTTTTATCCGTTCTATTAGTTTTGTCTTTGCCTTTTTCAGCTCTTTTAGACTTCTATTTCCTTTTGTACCAACTCTTTTCTTTACGAAATGAAAGGCAGAGCTCCTGCCACATTGCAAAAAAAAAAAAGGGCGCGGCTAGCTATATGATCCGTATGCTTTTCCAAAGTAAAAAAGAAAAAGAAAAATGTCAGTATATATGCGCACAAGTTTAATAACTGACGCTCAATTTACATAGAATTCGGGTTCTCCGCCGTTAGCATGCCGGCCATTACCTTTCTTGTTCATCAGATCGCGGAAAATGTCGCCTAGGATCAAGCAATGCATAATGCGATAGGTCCCTATATCGAATATGATATTACCTACTTCATCCATGCTTAAATAAGCGTATTTCTTTTTCTCATAGACCAAAAAAATATTAAAAATAACTAAACTATTCCTAACTATATCAATAATTAAGAACTGTGCTCAATTAATGCACATATGTATAGATACGTCATATATTTATACATTAAGGACATAGAGAATTAAGGACATAGAGAGAGCATCACTGTTATAATATGAAATACGTCATATATTTATTAAGGACATAGAGAGAGCATCACTGTTAAAATATGAAATACGTCATATATTTATACACAAAATTATTAAAAAAAATAAGTATTATAAATTTGGACGAAGGGAGTAGATTAATTAGACACGATGCTGTCTGGTAATCTGTCCGGCAGATTTGGCGCGAGCTAGCTATAGCTGCTATATGTAGCGCAGTTCTCGCTGTCGTCGACCAGTTAATTAATTACTCCCTCTGTCCCACAAAAAGTGCATTTCTAGGATTTTTAAGACAGATTAGTGTGCAAGGTAAATGACTAATGTGCCCCCTTATTACTCCATACACAAGCATGGTGGTGCTTCGGTTTCCACAAGCACTTAAATGAGCATGCATACACTTACAGCTGGGCCCTACAGACTAAAGATGCATTCTTTGTGGGACAAAATTTGAACACTAGAAATGCACTCTTTGTGGGATAGAGGGAGTAACTAGGAACCAACACTACAACTGCCCTCCACCACCAGGAAAAATTGATAAAATGCCACTCTCCAGGAGTGGCTTCGCTAAAATGCTTAATTATTGTCGTTGTGCGCGGGACCATCTGTGTGTATGACAGTGGGCCAGAGTGGCATTTTAGCGATGCCACTTCTTGAGAGTGGTATATGCGCTAATGGCCCCCACCACCACCACCATCTTTTCTTAATACACGGACGCACGCAGCATCTCTGAATAATTAACTGGTGCTCGTACCGAAATCGAGCAAGTAAGCCGGTGTGGTAAGTGCACATGTGACGCGCTTGCAATTGGATCGCTGCTGCTACACCTTTACACCAGAAAATCCTAGGACGTGCGGCCCACACCGCCATGGCCCCACACACCGTGCATGGCAATGGCATCTTCCTCCGGTTACAAAAGCTTCGCGGTAAGGCGGCAGCACGGTTAATTTGGGAGCTCTTTTACCGTAGCACTTTTGATATAGTAGATCTGGTCAGCTTATAAGCTAGTACTTATTTATAAAAAAAGGTGTTTTAATGCTTGTTTTAGTTGTACAAATATTAAAGCATAAATAAAGAGTAGATAGTGATTGTTTACCTCTTCGTTTGTTTTAATATTTGTACAACTTGTATTGTGAGAAAAAATCATAGAAAATACTCTTAATAATTCAATGGCTAAACCTGATTTCAACTGCCTATCATATACTACTATTATAATACACTATAAAATTCCTCTGATTTGAATAGATTGATTGCTCTTCTAAATAAATTTTTCATAGCAATTAAGAGACATGACACTGGTGTCAAGCTGAGATGAGCATGTCAAAACACACGGGCAAGAAACCTTCCCACCTAGCCGGCTAGCCCACAGCGGATCAAAGAAGGGCTAGGGTGTGCACTGGACATCCTCTCTCAGATTTTCGTTTTTTCTTTATGTACTATATATAAGCCTCTTTAGGTGATACCCTTAGCTCATTTATTGTGACACCCTAACCCAGCAGGTCAGTCTAGCCCAATCCAACTAGCCAAGATCAAAGTACACAACAGTCCAATATGTACGTAGACATCCTATTATTTTCGTTCCAAGTCCATCACTACACCTAGCTAGATTAACCATAGCACATCATTCTCTCAACTTTCCACAAGCTATCCACGTTGATCCTTCCAACAATTTTGTACGTGAAGTAGGAGCGTCTGAGTTGATGTGGTGTGTCGCTGCAGTATATATTATAGATGCAGAATTTGTCAAGGCCTATATTCAGAGAGTGATAGCTTCATCGACCTTAAAGCCATCGGAAGAGCTAAAATTCTGCCCAAACAAGGTGTGGCTTCTTGGGTTTCCAGAAAACTGAAGCCACACTTAACTGGTTAGGCACTTAATCTTAATCTCGTTTTTCAGTTTGGGATTGTAATTTTACCTTTCAATTTTTGTAAATAATGTTTATCCTCTTTTCTATATACACACACACAATGGGGTCTTCTCTGCCGCTTTCATTCAAAATAAAAAGAAAAGAAAACTGAAGCCACACGTGTTCCAACAGCTTTTAAAGGAGGTCTATTAGCATTTCTCCAATAATTTGTTTTGTCTACTATCCTTGGTTGATGGATGGTTTAAAATGGTGAGATAATGTAAGTTGATGGATACGTGATGTGCAGTTTACCCTTCTTGTTCCTAACCTTCCACCTCAGACACACCAAAACAAAACGTGCACAAAACTGGTGGCCACACATGTATGCATGACGCGCTGTTGATAACTACTAAGGTAAATTACTGCAAAAAAAGCTGCAGCTAGTAGCTAGCCTAGTACCTCGTCTGTCTTATTTATTAGGTCAATAAGCGCGGGACGTCGCGCGTGTTAACGAAAAATAATTTTACGTTTTTTAGAGAAAAAAATAAACTTAGATGTATTCTTCAAATTTTTGGAGGCTCGAGAAATATTAGAGACTGAACTGAAAAAAATACACATATTTCTACTGACGAAAATATTTTTTTTCGGGGAAAACGGAGAAAGGATCAGGATGTAAGAACCGGGGACCTGGTTGTTATATTTTTGGACCTCACCGCTATCCAGAAAAAGTAGAAAATAGCTCGTTCGCGATTTGTATTTATCGGGAGCCTCTTTCCGTAAAGTAACGACCGGGGGACCAAAACGCAATCCGGAAATTTTTTTTCTTTCGCTCACAAAAAATCGCGAATGACCTTTTCGTAATTTGGAAGGACCTATCCGTAATTTAAAGAAACGGAGAGGCTTTTTCGCAAATTCCGCGGGCTGGCATCTGGATGGGCTGAGGGGCTCTCAAAACTCCCGAGTTTAATATAGGTATAATAATATGATGTGTTTTCTTAAATAAGTTTATTATAAACATAGGATATATTTTATATTTGAATGTAAATTAGTATGATGTCCTCTTTATACTTTTCATAAATATTCAGATTTACTTGATATTTTATATATATTAAATATAATATTTAGAAATAATAATTAGGTGTGCATCTCTTTAATCTATATGCTTAAAAAAATATATCCTATAATCTTGAACAGATGTACTGTACTGTAGCAATGACATCAAGCATAGGTCGTCACACACAATGTAAGTAACCTCACATATGCATGGTTTGCATTAATTGGCCTGCGTGTCACTATTAGGGTGACAGATTAATATTGCAAGTTTTGGAGTAACTCCAACAATGAATTACAAGCATGGTGATGGTAGTACTTGCACTTGTCTTGGATTAGAACCGGCCGTTCATGACATCGGTTGCTTTAACCAGTTAGTTATCTCAAACAAAGCTTGTCGAGCAGTTATCGATACAAGTTGCCCATAAGGTTTTGCAGCAACCTCTTTGTACGCGGAGTGTTCTTCGCAGAAAAAATGACATACACTACACATAGGGGCGGATCCGGGCCCCGGGCAGAGTAGGCTGTAGCCCGGGGCGTGGTACAGAAAGCCCACTAAAATTCTACGAAAAACTATTGAAAAATAATTGAAAACAGATATTTGATCTAAGAGAGGTGCTTCTATGCTCTTCCTTCTAATACAAGTTGCACAAATCTTAAAGCAAACGAAGGGGTAAGTAATCACCATCTACCCTTTATTCATGCTTTAATAGTTGTACAACCTTTAAAAGGAAGAGCATAGAAACACCTCTCGATCTAATATCAGCTGGCCCAGCCCGGGGCTTGGGCCTGGGTTAGCTCCGCCCCTGACTACACACGTTATACTCACGCACATACACACATGCGCATCTTTTACCACGCTAGGAGTTTAATCTTAGCCTCCATAAGCCCCGGATCGCAGGAACATGTTTTCTATCACCGAACGCACACGCGTGTTGTGTACCAATTTTTTGTTCGAGACTTGAGCCTAGACAGAAAAGTGAGCGCGTCGAGCAGGCTCGAACACGGGCGAATGCGTGCGCTCACCTGGCGTATGCACCAGCCGAGCTTCGCTCGATCGGTCTAAAAAATTGGCATTATTGGTGAGGTCATAATCAGTGTGTTTTCTTTCCAAAGGGTAACTTCTTCTGTGTATCCTCTTCCCTGCGGAGTACTTTTTCCTCTTGTATAGTTTTCATGACTTCTTTCAACTAACTTGTCGTGAAGACAACCACAAAATCTTTGCACCAATGTCAACCAATTATCTTCTATTGACAAACATAGCTCTCTATGTACAAAATTGAACATTTTATATATTTATCCGTCATATCAAGCATCTGCCTATATAACGCTTGACGAGTGTTAAGATTCGGGATTAAGCTAGCCAAGCTTGATTAGGGCTCCTAATCAAGGTTTCCTAGGCACAATCCGATGAATGATAACTGAAGTACAGTACCTTCAACCACTATAGCGAGATGCAATATATATATGCAGTCGTGCAATCTAGCTTGAAAGATACGGGTTATCTAGCTAAAGAAAAACACAGAATTAGACAGCTCGATCGGCTGAGACTAGATCAAGCAAGGATAGACGTACGAGAGGGTAGCAATTTCCTACAAAAACTCTCACTACTTGATATGAATGGTAACTGAAGCAATATATGTGTGGACTTTTTTTTTTCTTTTTATTATTTCCTTAGTCTGTATGCAAAAGAAAACATGCTATAGACAGAGGGAGTACTGTACTACGTGACCTCTTGCCGTTCGTTAGTACACAAATATGGATCCTGGCAGTGAATGGTAACTGAAGTGTGTGTATATGTATATGTATATGTATAATACCTACTATTTCTAGTGTAGTTACTCTCACCTCTAAAATACCACCTAAACAAATTAATTTGAAATACTTCTTTATCAATTTGAATACGCTCATGTAGTACTAAATTATAAGATACTCCAATGTGAAATGTATGAAATAAATTGTACGAGAGTATATAGTTTTTAGCGTATTTTACAAATACATTTATATACAGACATAAAAAAGAGTATGTCTAAAAAATAAACATACCATGGCGGGACTTAATTGTACCCTAAGTGTGTGTGTGTGTGTATGAAGCCTCTTTTCTACTCCCGGGAGTAATTACTACTTGTGTTGTATCTCACAACGTAGGGAGTATCTCACGCAACGGAGGGTATGTACATGTAGTATACAAGTATATAAGACCATTTAGGTGGTATTTACATTTTTTCGGATGTGGTATGTACGCTTTTTAGAGATACTTCTTTTTTTGTGCGTATATGAAGGTATTTGCAAAATAAGCTAAAACCTATGTACTCCCTTGCAATTTTTTCATGTAGATCTCATTAGAATATCTTATAATTAGTATATAAGTGTATCCAAATTGATAAAGGAGTATTTCAAGTACGTTTGGGTGGTATTTTAGAGATCCCGAGAGTAGAAACTATTTTTCATATATATATATATATATATATATATATATATATATATATATATATATATATATATATATATATATATATATATATATATATATATATATATATATATATATGCATGCCACAAGTACAAAAATATACTACTGTACTAACAGATCTTGCCCTCCGTTAGCAGTACACAAATCTCATTTTCAGGGCCCGAGCAAGGGATGAGCGCCCTCTTAGCCAAATAGAGTACTCTCTAATCACCGGTCTAAATTAAGAACGAGCGAATGCACGGAAAAAGTAAAAAAAAAAGAGGGAGACGATGATGACGACGACGATGATGGCATGCTTACCGCAGATCCACCTCGCGGCCACCACCTCGACGTACGAATCAAACCAAGGACCAATCGCTTTTGTTTCCTTGCGCTCGATCGCTCGCCACGCCGCTGATGCGAAGTGTCTGGACGCCGGGGGAGCCCAGCAACGGCGGACAGCGACGCTAAACAAACCGCGGCTAGCTGGTGGCCGAGTGCTCCTGCGTGGGGCCCGCACCTTCCTTCGCGCGTGATTTTTTTGTTTTTTTTTTGGGGGGCTCTTGTTCTTGATCCTTTCCTTTCTTCTTCTTTCTTTCCTTTTTTTTTTTTTTTCTGTCGCTGCTGCTTTCTCCAAAAGGCAGGAAAAAGTTTTATTGCGTTTCTGAGTGGAGCAGAAGGGGTCCAATCATTGGTTGCTTACCCCTCTATCCCGGCTATTTGGATTACTGGGTTGCCCAGCCTCAAACTATGGAGTACGTACTTAACTACAATTTATCTGTGCCTGATGTTCATTTCTTGAGGGAGTAGAGTAGACTACTTATTTATTGTCCAGCCTCTTGAGGGAGAATTTTGTAAGGAGCATGCCAAGTTGCACCGTTTTCTTCCAAATTCATATGAAGTTCATGTTGTTAGAAATTGGCTCCTAGCTAGAGGACTATTTCCTTTAATTCCAAAGCATGTATGATTTCGTACTATATTGCCTAGTTAAGTGGAGGAAGGTCAATTTAGTTCCATTTTTGTTACTCCCGTGAGTGGACCGTTACTTTGACCGTTAACTTATACGTGAAAAGACTATTCTATCTATCTTTATCCTCATTTAAATCTATCAAATTTGCTTATAATTTTATGAAACTTTTTGGAGATGATCTTAAGATAGTGTTAACATTTATGTAAAAATTTTAGTATATGATCTGCTCTGTGAATTTCTGGAAAAATCTTTTGGTGATTATGTCTTAATGAAAGAATCTAGATTTTGATTTATTTTTTTTAGAAGCATCAAATACATTCAAAAATTTATGAAACTTTTTGGAGGGGTTCTTTGAATTATTTAGAAATTAAATAAAATATTTTTAGTCTTTTAAACATTTTAAATTAAAAGCTTGAAAATATTTTTCTGTTCTTTTCTAATAACCTAGTTGCTATTCTTATTTTCAAGCCTTGAATCCACTAAAAGATTTTTCTGGAAATTCACAGCGCAGATCATGACCTAAAATTTTTACAGAAATGTTAGTATTGTCTTAAGATCATCTCCAAAAATTGTCATAAAATTCTAAGAAAATTTGACAGATTTAAATGAGAATGAAGATGGACAGAATCGTCTTTTCATGTACAAGTTAATGGTGAAAGTAATGGTCTACTGATGGGAGTGGCAAAAATGGCACTAAAGTTGAGATCCGGTGGCACTAGAAGGACAAGATTTTTTCGATAGCATTTCAGGAACATGGCCAACATTCAGTGGCAAATAAAGAATTATCTCAATAATGTAACACATGGCATGAGGATGACATGGGCAGTCTTTTACTAAACAAGCATGCGTATTCACGTATTTTCTGTGACTGGTATATTGTTTCACCTTTTATTTTGTTGAATCATGCATTATCACTCTCTTCATTCTGTTTACATGCAATTTAAACATCCTTTCGAATTTGGTTTAATTGACTCAAAACCATCAGTTGCCAGTGAATAAATAGACATAATGTCATTAGTTACTAGTGAGTAACTGACGCACATCTATATAAAGACCTGGAGATGTCCAGACCAGAGATTACCGAATTCCTCCTCCATTCTTCCTCGTCCTCTCTAGATTGCTATATTGTAGTGCTGAGCAGCCGAACCTCGTTGGCCTTCCTCCTCAGCGTGCATCATTAAGGAGAGTGAGCGATATCTCCAAGCCATTGCCGCAGAGATCACCAGCATGGGGGCGGCAATAAGGTTTCTAGGCAGCGCATCAACGCGACCGCTCTGCTTCTTCCTCGATGTCAGCTTCTTCCACAACTGCATATGCGTTGCTTCCTGTTTTTCAATAATCCCAACTCTATAAGTCGTTCGTGTGATCGGTCAACTATGTTACTTTTCAATTCTTGAGCATATTCAGAAATACAATGGGTTGCCTAATGATTTGTGCATCTCTAGTTTTTTATTATATTTGCCTTAAAATAAAATCTAGAAAAAAAAATATTACACATATTTTCAACCCATGTATTCCAAATAGATCCTAAATTTGTGTACAAGTGCATCCTAATTAAGGGTAGAGGACCATCCATCTCTTCTTGTTATCCAACCGTAGTACTAACACTATTGTTTTACGTTGTTACTTGCATTAGATTCTCGACATACCCATATCGTCAAATCACATTGACATTACCTTTTTGATAAAAAAAGGTAAAGTAAATGTTGTATATTGGTCTGTCGATCATGTCAATACTTTGCCTAAATCGGTTTATTAGTATAGTTTTATCATGTATTACTTATTCTACTACTACAGCACCTCACCTCTCTCTATAAATAAAAGAGGTAGGGATTGCATATCATACGAACCACCATATCATATCAATAAAAAGAGAGAAGCATGTCTACACTACATTGTGTGTTCTTGTTCTACTTAATTTTGTTCATATGTTTAAGTGCTTGATCGTCAGTAACCTAACGTGACTAAAGTAACAAGACAATGAACCGTATTTTATCATGTAAGTACTCCATGATTTGGGTGACTATGGATTGTAGCAGGAGGACCCCACCCCCAACACCCCACAAAAAAAGAGAGAAAGTTCACGGTGCATTATACCGGCAGTATATAGTGTGTAGTAGAAATCAAATCCAACCGTTGATTTGTTAAGGGTGTTTCTATTACTGTACTATCAGATAAAATATAAGTAGACTCTAGTTAATATGATCTATTGAATCGAAAAGAATAAATGGTTCATATCTAATTTAGTGTATCATGAAAGAGCTAAAAAAACCATATAAACCCTGCAACCCAAATGACTGTGCCTTA
The DNA here is from genome assembly GCA_036346355.1 of Rhipidocladum racemiflorum. Classification (NCBI taxonomy): domain Eukaryota; kingdom Viridiplantae; phylum Streptophyta; class Magnoliopsida; order Poales; family Poaceae; genus Rhipidocladum; species Rhipidocladum racemiflorum. Next base: position 79,891,232 of record CM070583.1, on the reverse strand, counting down.
GCGTTGAAAGGATCGGGTTGGCCTAGAGAGGGGGTGAATAGGCAACTTTAAAAACTTAAAACTGAACTAAGCAATTAATTGACAGATAAGAACAGATAAAACTGATTGAGCATCAAATTGCAGAGAACAAGTATCAAGATGCAAAAATAAATGCATAAACAGGTAAACCACAGGGACAAGAGAATTTTTCACCGAGGTTCAGAGATAAATCTCCTACGTCCTCGTTAGAGCACGTCCTCAGAAGTATTGCTCCACCAGCAACTGATAGCTGCAGTTCTTGTTTTGTCACTAGCGTGACTCTTTTACCATTCCGGTGAGGTGAGTCACAACCTCTCACAAAGATAGTGGCCTTCCACAAGCACAGTTGGACAGGTCGCACTATAATCACCACCCAGCCGTCTAGGAACAGCTAGTTCCAAGAGTAATAGACCATCCACAAGCCTTGTCTCTTGGTTCACTAGACACTCTGAAACTAGACTGCACTTGGAGCAATGAAAAGTGTTGGATTTTTGATTGAACACAGTTTAAGCTTGGTCTATTTGAAGGCTTTGGAGCTTTTCGGATGCTATGAAGTCAAAGAGATGAAAAGTTCTGTTTCTGGTAACCCCTTGAATGGCTTTTATAGGATACAGGAAGAATATAGCCGTTATTGGCAAAAAGGTAGCCGTTTGCCAATGTCAGAATGAAAAGACAAGTCAAAATGATTGCATCTGACAAGGTTTGAAATAGTTTACAATAGTCTCAATGTACGCCGGAACGAATTCAATGAAAATTGCATTTGCGCCGGACCAAAAAGAGTTGGTCCGTCGTGAACATGATTCGAGCAAAGACTGGTCCGTCGTGAAACAATGAAAGGCACATTTGCGACGGACCGAAAAACTTGGTCCGTCGTAGAAGGCAAACTTACTGGTGTCGATTCAAGATATGATTGATTTCGACAGCAAGAACCACTAGGTTTCACGTTTACGCCGGACCGAAAAAAACTGGTCCATCGTGAGCTCAAAGACTTGGTCCGTCGTGAACTACACACGCTCGGTTAGGTTTCAAAGAGAATTGCTTACAGCGCCGGACCGAAAAACTTGGTCCGTCGTGAATGGTGAGCGCTCAGTTTGGGTTCAGATGAAAAGACATTAGCGCCGGACTAAAAAGGACTTGGTCCGGCGTGAAAGTGAATTTGCTGAACTTAAGAAGGACTGAATTTCTTGAACTTTTGAGGGAAAGGAAGTGAACTTTGCTCCAAGTTGTCTTACAAATTTAACCTACGAACTAAGACACTGAACTTATGCATAATCCCTCTTTATAGTACGGCTAAAAATAAAATAAGCCTAGCTACAAGACTTGAATCAACTCCCAAATCAAACTAGGAACGAATAAACCTTAGCCTTTGTCCTTCTTTTAGAATATTTTCCACTTCAACAAGGGTATAAGAGTCGATCATCAAACACCAAAACCCATAATTAATTTAAAAAACCAATTAGGGGGTCTAGATGCTTTCAAGCGTGCTTTCCAGTGTCGGAGCTACGAACAATACGCAATTGTGTGAACAATAATCCATCTACTGCTCAAAGTGATTACATCGAATGATCATCAAAGATGAGACCGATCAAGGATAATAGGAAATTCAGACGTGTTGTCATAATCAAACAGTATTTTGTATGGTTGGAACTTTTTCTAGGCCGAGGGGGATCGGAAAGGCAGAGCAATTGCAAATGGATGTGTGACTCCTCTTTTCAATCTCTCTGGTTTTTTTTCTCACGATCTTTAACTTTCCCATAAAACATGCTCTTGTTGGTCCTTCTAATGGGGTACGATGAAAAAGACCTGGCACATTATTTCGCTAGCTAAATACTGTAACCGATGCTACAACTGTGTATGGAGTAGTACTAATTTTGATTGATTAAGAGAAAACGAAGGGTCAAATACTAACAATTAGATAGTTCATGTAGGTTGACCCTTAAATTGGACCGGATCCATTTCACCTATTAAAAGATGAAACATTACCCTTTTTTTAGAGGAAGTGTAACATTTCCTTTTGTCTTAAAAGGAGGTTATAAATATTATATTTTTTTATAGATGATTTCTCTCATCTCACCTAGATATATTGTACGCCTTCTCGTAATAAGGTTTTATCTATCTATAAGACTTTTGCCACTATGATCCGGACTCAGTTTGATTCCCGCCGTTGCGTTCGAGGAAGCCCTAAGGGCGCAGGAGCAGTTGAGGGGTTCACCATTCCAGGGCTGACACGTGGACATGGAATCCGAAACTGCCCCATTGCGGGATGGTTCCCAAGAAAACGGCTTGTACTATTGCGGCCAGGATTTTCCGAGAAGGAACCGCGACAACTGCTCACATTCTCTTGCTCGAGCATGCCACGGTCATGGGGCCGAGTCACTTGCTCGTCCTCGGAGAGATCCAGCTCTGATGCCGCAGCGAAGGTTCGCTGCAAGGTTTCCAATCCCTCCATTCGAGTTGGTAGGCTCAAGGGGAAGTCCCCTTCGAGCGATTCCCTACTTGAGCCTCGGGGGCTAGCTGTCGGGGATTGGATAACTCCTGTAATTACCATAATGCCACGACGACCGGGCTCGGTCCGACCTTGGTACCCTCTGAGGTCGTTCCCGAGGATGGCCCAAGAAAGATCAAGCATCGTTGCCCGGTCTGCCCGCTCGGTACGAGCTCCTTGCTCGGTTAATTCTCGAACCCGTAACCCGAGCATGTTTGCTCGGGTAAGGGTTAGATTAGCTTGGCCCTTGTTCGTGCTCGGGCTGCGTGGTCGGGTGGTTGCGACCAACGGTTACAAACAAAATTGTGATAATCATGCCACCTCGAAAGGCCGTTGCGCACTTGCGCCCACGACGAGGACGTGGCATGAATATAGGATTCGATTATGATCACCTCGGACACGGTCAGACGTTCGTGGCGTGAGCCGTAACCGACATGATACCCTTGTAAATTATAAATACCTCCCGGACATTGGGGAGAGGGGGCACGCAGATAATACATACACAATACACACGACTCTGGAGTAGGGTTATTATCTGCCTCGTGAGAGGCCCGAACCAGGATAAATCCCTGTGTCGTTCTCTGAGTGTGTTTAATTCGGTGGAACCGGGCATCCTTCGGAAGCAGCCCTTCACGCAAGAAGGGGACATAGTTGATCCCCCAATCAACTAAGTAAGCTCGGCGGGGGCATGCTCCCCAATCGTCGACAATTGCCTTTATGAAGGCACATCTCAGTGGGTTTTTTATGTCTAATCTAGGTCCCCTTTGCTACTTCCTTGGGATTGAGATTTCTTCTACACTAGAGGGCTTCTTTCTCTTCCAAGAGAAGTATATTCAGAATCTTCTTGATCGTGCTTCTCTCACTGATCAACGCATAGCCAAGACTCCCATGGAGATCAATGTTTACCTTCGACCAACTGATGGTGAATCTCTTGAGGATCCTACTCGTTATCGCCATCTTGTTGGGAGTACTGTTTACTTTGGTGTCACTCATCCTGACATTTCGTATTTAGTTTATATCTTAAGTTAGTTCGTTTATGCTCCTATTCAGCTTCACTATAATCATCTTCTTCGTGTTTTGTGATATCTTCATGGAATCATCTCTCACTGTCTTTTCTTCACACGCTTCAGCTCCTTACAGCTTCAGCCATACTCTAATGCTACATAGGCTAGTGATCATTTTGATCGTCGGTCTCTTTTCTACTTACCGTGTGTTTTGTGTGGTTCTCTCATTGCTTGGAAGACTAAGAAGCATACAAAGTTTCTCACTCGAATGCTGAGGCTGAGTTGCGAGCTATGACTCTTTTAACAACAGCGGTTACTTTGCTATGGTGGTTACTTGAGGTAATTTGTGTTTATGTTTCTACATCGACTCCTCTTTTATCTGACACTACAAGTGCTATTAGCACTGCTCGAGACCCGGTGAAACATGAGCTCACCAAGCACATCGATGTTGATGCTTCATACATGCATTCACAGGTATAGGATCAGATTGTAACTTCAGTATATGCATTCAAAGTTTTAGTTAACAGGCTTCTTCACATAGACACAGACTAAAGCTCATCACAACTTTTATCTCTCCAAACTCAATGTTGTTAATCCACCATGAGTTTGAGGAGGGGTGTTAGACAGTATCCTATAGTTGCCTTATATAGATATTGCTAATTACCTTGTATAGATATTGTCTTATATATGTTTTTCTTTTGTACCCTCATATATATGTATATATACTAACTCATTAACCTCAGGTTGAATACAAATGCTATTCATAACAATTGCTTTAAATTTCTATAGGTTTCTACGAAAGATATCAATAGGTACCAGAGGTTTTGCAAAAACCACTGGGGTACAATTGACCCGCGGCTTCTACTTCCCTCCGCCACTGTATATAAAAGTGTCAGAACTATAAAAGTTTGTCAGAAATTTGTCTTTTTTGTAACTTCTAGCATATGACGAATTTGATCATGAAATTTTATACATATATGGGATAAGTTGAGATGTACATCCATGATTTTTTTCAGAATTTTTTGAAACTTTTTTTAGTAGGATTGCACGATGATTGCACCAAAACTTTGATTGCACTGGATATGCCCCCATATTTAAAACGCACCAACTCCTTTCTTTCTTTGCAGATTAATATATAAATCCAAATAGGCAATACTATGCAGATTTCCGAGGATCAGCTAGCGCATGTATGTTCCTTGCCAACGAACGGTGGAGACATGTGAAAGTATATATGCAGAACAACCATGCAAGTAATTCAGACATTCCGTTCACACGGATTGCGGTTACTCCAAACCTTACGCTTCTGAACTCCGACTTTCTTCTGTCCTCGATCGGTTCCAAACACAAACCCATGCCATCACGTAAACGTCGTAAAGGGTGAAATTAGGGTATCTTCAAGCACGGGGAATCCATCGAGAAGCAGCGAATTTATTATCATGCCATATATATACTGGGTGTCCCGATCTTTCGATGAGAATGATAACCTTCGATTTTGGTGGAGATGATCTTCATTGGACGCCCTACAACTAATTAGATCGTGGGTTTTTAAAAATGCAAAATAAATAGGAGAAAAAATTTAAAATATATAAAATTTGGTGGGTAGTGAGATTTCAATGAGATGAACAGAATGCACGATTTGGATTAACATTTTCGTCTTCGAATTTTGCAAAGACAACCCTATAGCACGGAAGATCTATACTATCGATAGTACACTAGCTATCCTCTCTCTCTCTCTCTCTCTCTCTATATATATATATATATATATATATATATATATATATATATATATATATATATATGCGCGCATATGTATATATATGTGTATATGTATATGTTTGTATGTTTGTATGCTCCGTTTGATCGCACAAGTCGTTTGCATTTCACATCCTGCAAAGAACACTCGCTTTTATGTGAAGCTTCAGTGTTTAGAAAGCTTTCTTCCTGATCGCTCTACACTGACCGGAAGGCGATGGCTTTCTGATCACATACGTACCATGACGTTCCATGTCACTCGTCATGTTGGCATGAAATAGCTTGAATTCCCAGGCAAGCAAGGCATATTAATTACAGTAGTAACACCCTCTACGTGTAGAGTGATATCGAGAGCAATGCTATGCGTACAATTGTTTGGAAGGATATTACTGACAAGAGGGGCTACAGTGCCGGTGTGCATATTTGGTGAGAGCTCTTCTTTTTTCTTAGAGAATTGATTATTCGCCTGGTTTTAGTTGGTGCAATTGATTATTTGCCACATATCAGTGAGACATACAGGATAAATGATCAATGGTATAAGTAAATAAGGGTAAATTATCAATTATTCTCTTTTCTTATTGGTAGGTGAAGAAGTGATGATATTTCTAGCTCTCTTTGCTTTGTTTTTCTCAAGTCTAACCCTTTCCCACCGGAAATTGCATATTTTGCCCCCTCCGGTGTGCTGCCGTGCTCGCCGACCGCTGCAGGGCTCCTCTCACACCCTGCTGCTGCGGCATGTTGTCTGCCCCGTGCTCGCCCGCCTCCCACGCTCGCTTGCCTCCCGCGCACCGTCCCTGCGCTACTTGCTCCCGATGAGTGGCACGCCGACTCCCGCGATCGTAGGGCTGTTAACGAGCTGATCTTAAGCGAGCCTGGACCTTCAGGCTCGAGCTCGGTTCAAGCTCTAGGCGAGCTCGAGTTGGAGTTCAAGCCTGGAGCCAAGCTCGAGTTCAGCTCGAGTAACCTCGGTAAGCTCGGTAAGGCTGGTAAGCTCGATAGGCTCGGTAACAAGCTCGAGTAAGTTCGGCTCAAGGAATCTTGGTTCAAGCTTGAGTAGGCTCGCGAGCTATTCGAACTTGGCTCGGTGAGGCTCGGGATCAAGTTCGAATTCGGCTCGTTTGGAGCTTGAATCGAGCCTCTTGCAAGCCTAACTCGAGTAGCTCGTGAGCCTCGAGCTTTTTGACAGCCCTACGCAGCCGACGTGTGCGGAAACACGTCGAGAGGGACCACATCTGCAATTTCCGGTAGAAAGGGGCTAGGTTTGGGAAAAACAAAGCAAAGGAAGCTAGAAACATCATCATATCGGTGAACATCGTTACATTTCTTAACTAAAAAATAACATGTAGAAAAAAAATGTTTTGCAAAATTACAGCGATATTTAATTTGTTTCAAATAAATCCGTAATGCAGCACCCCTGCCTTATTTTCATTTTGCAATATTTTCATGTAACTAGTACGAGTAGAATCACCATGGTTGCCTGCACATCTTAAGTTTGATTTGTTCCGCAAAATATTCATCTAGAAATGGTATACACTTTTTTTCAAAACCATTGGTTTCGAAACGAACAGATAAAGATCCTTCAAATATTCAGGCTATAAATGACGTGAAAATTATGTGGACCATTGGATTTGAGGCGGACACCTAGGATAGATCCAAACTTAGCTTCTCCCGTGGGGTTGATCTGAGGTTAATTGTAGATCCATTGGTCTAGAAGAAGCAAGTGATGCTACTTGTTACTTGAAGCAAGAAAAGTACCATGGAAGTACGAGTACGCATACGATTCCAGGAGCAGAAAGTACAAACTCTCTTCATTCTCCATCATACTAACTGAGATTGCGGCTGCCTTTTGTTCTTCCTATGTTCATACATGGAGGCAAGCAGCCAAGGACATCTGTTTTTCTTCTCATTTGATCTGGTCTTCTCTCACTTTTGCATAAAGGTTGGGCTATCTAATCTAAGCCATGACAGTGCAGGCCGACGTGTACATGTAGCAATTGGATTAGTCAAAGGAATTGCTTCTGATTGGGAGTAGAATATACGGTGCTGACAAGTAGAGAAAGTTATCTTTTTCAGTTTGGCTTTTCATGGTTTTTCCCCCCCTCTCTGCAAGTTCTCACATTCTTTGCCCTGCTCTGGAGCTAAGGCCTTAAAATCTCCTCCCTATCTCGTTGCACCTTTAATTCTTTTGCTAAGATCCGAATAAATCACAAGGAGAGAAATTCTCTATGCAAGCATATATATGCCATGACCTAGCTATATATCCATGGAGACTTACTTAGTAGTCTTGTGTTGTGGTACTAGTAATAGTTTATGCCATGGTTCAGGCTAAAGCCTAGGACAGTTGTAAAGCACAGGTTGGAATTCTCTGCTGGTTGTGGTTTTCATTTGCCTTACGAAATAGGTCTAGATGGCATAGTTTTCTTCTGCTAACCGGGTTTTAAGTTGGGGGTTTCAAGCTTTGTTAGCTAACCAATCAGACCTGTTGGAACTATTATGCCCTTCAAGTCATCAACATCGTGACAGCCAATTATGCAACAAGAGAAGCTACCTAGCTTGAAGCATCATAAAGCTAATCCTATGTTCTGTCTGTGTGCTTGAAGAAGCAAAGGCTATGCGCTTCAGTACCTAACTGGCTATATTGTTTTTCGCCCATATAGTCTACGCTCTAAACCAAAACAAATAGTATATACATGTCAAGTTGTCATGCAGGTTCAGGTCAGTATAGAGCTTAGCTAATTAGGAACAAAGCTTTTATTTCACGCAGGAAAGGAAATCCTTCGCCTGTCCCTGCCAAATATGTCACCATTTTATTTCAGCACATAGTTGAAAACATTGGTCAAATGTTAAAAAATGTTCTTTCAGCTTTTATACCTAAGAAAGATACTTTGTACTTAAGTCACGCTACTTAAAATATGCTTAATATACCATAGTCCTCTTACCTACCTTATCAGAAATGCCTCTATGAAGAATACGTAAACAGCAACCTTCTCATGGTCAACTGAATAATATGGTTCTATACCATCTGTATCGCCTATGAGAGGTGCTTTTATGTTTTTTTTTAAAGCTGCATAAATATTAAAGTATGAATGAAGGGTAAATGATGATTACTTACCTCTTCGCTTGCTTCAAGATTCGTGCAGGAGGAAAAGCATAGAAGCACTGCTCATCACGTATCCATCTTTGAACATCCGAAAGAGGCAGCACATTGAACAGATTTGAAATTTGATTTCACAAACCAAATTGAAACCAGTAGGGCGCAACAGGAAAATTCCAATTGCTCGTAATTATTTGCATGATGCGAGCATCTATCCATATTTCAGTTCACAAATGGGGACAGGGTTAGGCAGAAGTTGGCCTGGCCAAGCAACAGGTCACCTTCAACACTTGAAGCAAGCACTGGGCAATATTGTTGACAGAACCCATAAATTTGCCATGGTTGACAACACAAGGTAGGTTCCAATAAAACTAGAAATTGATAATATGTTTTTCGGCGAGTTGATATCACGCCGACATCGGTTCAACAACGCGCGGCCCCATGTCCAGATTCATGTTTTGGATGCCTTGAAGGTTGGGCTTGTGAGAACATCTGGACTGAGATCTTGTTGGGTTAATGAATTAGGAGGGGGTCGTTTCATCAAGTCTAATCAAACTTAGTGTGATGTGATGCCAATGCTTCCTTAAGCAAAAAGCAAACCTTCAAATCCTTGAGAGAATAAGCAAGCAAGCTACGCCATCAGCGGTTAGGTAAAGATCAATCATATGAAGAAGAGCTGGAGAATGTTCAGCATCTCTCCCATGGGAAGCCATCGCCGGTTACCAAGGCCTGACCGGCAGTTTGACCCAACAGGTCGGCGATTCAACGTCACAGAAACACCATAGCAATGTGAACATTAGAATTGAACAGCCCCATTAGTGAAAGCTAAAGCCCGGAATTAGTACCATTTTCTTCAAAGCATGATGCATCACATTTGCACCACACCATGGCAAATCCCTTTTCAGGTTGCTTTCTGAGCCCCCAGCAGTGTAGTCCACTGTCAATGCCTTTGGAGTGGGGGTGCATGCCTCTGACTAATCTGTGCCGTGACCTTGCCCATGAAGCAACTCTGCCTCCCTCAGCCAATCTATGATCTATCTGCAAGGGGCACTTAGTTTCCTATAGCTAGTAGTAGTAAATTATTTAGGACTAAAAGAAGCCAAGGACCCCATCAAGAATCCAGGCAAGGTTGGGAAGACAAATAGGGCCGATGCCTTTGCCTCAAGGGAAGCCATGGATTGGCCAAGCATCCCCTCTCCCTCCTCCCTCCCTCCCTCCCTCCCTTGTCATCTACCGATAGGCGCGCCGTTAGGTCGCCGACATTCCGGTCGCGCAAGATTATATATTCTAGACAAGATTAAGCAAACCCTGCAGGGGCAAATCAGAGAGGACAGACAGTGATAGGTTGTTTTTTTCTTTCAGCTGCTGTGAGGCTCCTCCTCAAAATCTCTTTTTTTTTCTTCTTTAATGGTCAGAAGGAGATGAACTCTCAAGTGCACAGAAGCACAAGCATTTGCTTTGTTTTCTGCTGACCAAGCATACATGTGAAGTGAGTCACGGGCAAATAGCTTTTGTTATCCAAGGCAGGAGGGGAAGGGCCACATGCATGAAGCACTTGGTGGTGCGTCAATGATTCAGTTCAGGTCAGCAAGGGGCAACGAGCAGCGTCTTGTGTGCTCAAATTTGTACTTTTGCAGAGAAAATTAATGCTTATGATTTTGAGACATGCAGAACCATATCTAGTTCCTTGGGACTTAAGAGAAAGCTATTGCGATCCACAAGGGTGTCTCCCTCTGAAACAGTACTAGAGCAAGCATATGCCCTGCACACGCACTTGCAGGTTCTTTCTTCCTTCGCAGTGTAAGCTTCAGTATGTTTGTCTAGACACTAGACATATTCAAGCACACTAGGATGTTTGTATGGAAAAAAAAAGCATACCGCTACATTTAGCAGTGGCCGAAATGGACTAGATTTTTGTTGTGTTTTACATGCTATTCCAGAACAAAATAGTTGTCTCCATGGTACTGGACGGAGCACAAGGCACCGTCAAAAAACTCGAATGGTTGGTTCAGACTTCAGAGCGTTATATATTCAGTCCTCAGTGTTCTTACAGGAATAACTCTAGCTAATCGCTCTTGTTAGATGGCCGTTTCTTTCCAGAAAGAAAGCAGCATGCACATACACATACTAAGGAAATGCAACGAGCCAGAGAGTTGTAGGTTGATGCCAGTCAAGTCAGCAGCTTATGTTCACATGAAAACAACTCAACTCACTGGAAAACAGATCAAGAATGGATGCTCAAATTGCAGTCCAATATTCCGGCAATACATTGCTGTACGTGCAGTTAACAAAACATTCATGAATTCCCCTAAAACAATATCCATGAATACACATGCAACAAGACTGATTCACCATCCCATGCAGAATCAATTTCTGAATGATTTGATTCTCTTTACTATACGGGATCGTCTCTACGTTCAACAGCAACAGTGCTCTAGTTTGTACCTTCTAAAGTAGTGTTAGGCTCATATGTCTGAATATGTCTGAACAATCAACGGAAGATGAAAGCTTGAAACACGCTTCAAAACTGAGACGTCTCTTGGAGTCTTGGCTGTTATGTAACTTCAGTGTGGCTGCTGAATCAACTCAGGTATAAGCCGGAGCAAGAATCCCAGCTTCTGCTGTGAGAAGGCCTGATGCCTTGCTCCTTGAAGCCAACAATGCTACCTAACGTGCTCTGGTTAATGTCTGGTTTTACTGCGATCTCCTCCACAGCACTTGAGATCTCCTCCAGTAGATCAACAATGACACCGTTTACGCCCATCAGGTACTGGACGTAGACAGCCTCCCACACATTACTGCAGACGCAATCAAGAAACCCAGGAATAAGATGATTGAAAAGCAAACGATGGCAAGCTAGCACAAGGAAAAGGATACATATATGGTTCTTACTTGAGCTGCCCATAGGTGAGAAGTGCGAGGTTGCACTCTTGTGCTTTGAGGAATGCAGAGTATGCCTATCCCGTGCAAGACATACTCTTGGCATACATGGATAGCCTCGTCAATTGAGTTCCTTGTGTTTAGCTATTAACCCTTCTGAAACCCCTTTTCACAAGGTTTTCAGAGGATTTTAATCCTTCGAAATTTTCCTATGGAGGTTTGTTAGAGATAACACAAATATTTCTAATTACCGCATCTTATGATTTTATCTGTAGTTTATTAGGAGTCATATCTTCTACAACTAAGACTCTTTGACTATATAAGTCACCACCAATACATGTAATCTTGAAACAGAATAGTGGATTATTTCATGTGGTTTTTTTTTCTGCAAGGGTTTTTTCACGTTAAATCTGTCTCAAGTTTATTTGCCGTGCTTCAAATCCTAACAAGTGGTATCAGAGCTAGGTTTTCAGATCAATCCGCTGACCTTGGGAGGAGGAGACTTCCAAGGGCGGCACCCACACGACAACCATCGCACGGTATCGGTATTTCCAATCTACTGTCATCAGCAACCGCTCGTGATCCGCCACCGGCCGACGTCACCACGCCGCCCTCTGTCGCCTTCAACGGCTCTCCGGCCGCCTCAATCGGCTCCCGCTTCCGGCTACCTCGGTCGTCAGCTCTAGGCGGCTACCACATCTATTCCTCAGTGCTCCTTCGCGTTGTCCACCTCCGGCGCCCCTCTGCCACCCGTTGCGCCGGTGCCCCTCGGTGTTAACGCCTCTGTGTCGCTCAGCCCTCACCGCACCAGTCGGCGCCCGCCTACCTCTGACACGGTTGTCTCCGTGCATCGGTCCTCCGCTCCGGCCGACCCGCGCCTCGGCCTTGTTAGCTTCCGATCGCCCCACCTTGGCCGACCCGCCTCCGCCTCGTCCGCGATGGCGTCGTTCGCCTCCACCACTCTCCCGAGGCCTACGAGGCCACCATCTGCCTCGCCCGCCAGCGTCGGCCTTCGTGCTGGTGCCCCGCCCATGTGACATGGCTTCTCGCCTCACGCCGTCGCCCTCTGGCGCATTGCTCACACTAGCCGCATCCGAGCCGCCGGTCTAGCTGCTAAGCATCACCCGAGACAACCGTGGAGAAGCACCTGAAAGCACTTAAGCCACTCCGGACTTCACATATATTCAAAGCTAGATTTAATTCTGGTTGGGTTCCATTGGCTTCGGCTCCAGAGCGGCTTCTAGCTTCTCGTTCATTTTTTCGACTTCGGTTTTGGCTTCTCGGCTCTAGCTTCTTGTTTGTAGCTTTATATTTTGATTTCCATCATATTTTGTTACGCGTACCCGATGTTAGTGTTATGCCCTTGAGACAGTCATATAGATGATTGTAGCATGACTATGTTTATGAATAATAATATGATTATTGGTCCAAAAAATGTATATCATTCTATTTATCAGCAGGTATGTGACTTGCTTATGAAACTCTTTACTTGTTGATATAATTTTATAAATATCTTTGATCGGATATCATCGTAGAGGACAACAATGAATAGATCAGCACATGTATTGATAGATGATCGTGTTTCATATATCATGGGATATGGAGATATCATCAATACATTGTGAACGCATGTTTAAGAACATGAGTTAGATAGACCCGCAATGGGACATTGCGAGAATGTTATATTTTTATGTGTCATCAGTGTATCTCATACATAGTAGATGTATGATCCTTAGACCTGAGATTGTCACATTCTCTACATGTGTAATACCTTGGGGTTACCAAACACTATTTCCTAACCGGATAATTATAAAGGTTGCTTTCATGTTTATTATGAAACATGCAGAGGGGAGTGAGCAATTAAGATGGAATTTGCCACTCCAGTGTAACAGAGATATATGTCTAGGCCACTCATGTGATATGATTAAGGAAGTACATGGGCATGCCGTGATTGAGGAGTCAATCACAACTTATTAACATATCATGGATACGAGAAATGGATTGAATTATTAAAGGATGACATGCTTCTCGCCTTGCGTTCAATATTCATATAGTTTGGCAACAGTATTATTACATGAGTACTTTTGAAAGGTTATGTTCGATTTGATCATATGCGTTTGGGAGTTGGCATGCCCTGCAAGGAGCCGCTACCGACTATTGGATTGGAAAAGAGTTTTTCGAATCTATGTCGAAATGTACATGAACCTACAGGGTCACATACTTAATGGGCTAGGACGCATTAATTCGAATTGGATCCGTAATTAATGGACCTCGTGGGCTTAACGCATTGAGTGCAAAGACCCGTATTCTCTTTGTGAGCCACTCGTTAAACATGACAATAAAATAGCATTAGTTAGATCTGCACCATGGGCATTGTTTACGCCCCATGATTGGATGGATAATAATACCCATTTCTTGATCAGATGGCTCACAACAAACTCTACTCATATTTGCACTGATTGAAAGATGCAACAGGAATCACAAATACACACACATGTATAGTTCATCCCCATCCAAGGCCACAACAGAGAAATTTCCAACTGGTCTTTCAATCAAACTAGTAAGGTGCCCGTGCATTGCAACGGTATCTACATTTTGAACGGCTGTCCTGTTATTACGATAACATGAAACAAGAAAATATGTTGTGCAAATAATACCTTATACAGTAGGACACTATTGAAGCAGTATTTCTATATTTCTATGTAAATGAAGCATTCTGACGCTTCGTTTCTTGCGCCTGGAGTGGTTAATTAATTAAAGAGGTGGGTAATTAAAGAATGGTCTTGTGTGTTGTCTTCCATCCACACCTGGAGTGGTTAATTAAAGAGGTGGGTAATTAAAGAATGGTAAAACTGGTAATTTTGATGAAATGACGTGGGAAGAAACTCTCACTTTATATAGTAGAGATTAGGCCTTGCCTCAAGCTCACCAAGAATCGCCCTGAAAAATCTCCATATCACAGTAGCTATGATCCATCCCAGTAACAACAAGCTTTTCTCGGTTCAGTGGAACAAGATACAGGTAGATAACAACATGTCTGCGAGGTTTATATAAATCTAAGGTTTGGACAAAACGGTTACTTAATGTTTCCATGTATGAGCACTGTATCCATGTTGAATTGTGAGCTTTAATGTTTAGATTACAAAAGATATCCGATATACAAGGTGGAATTCACACGAGTCGTCCTGAGCAGACCGTCCTGATCCTTAACCCCATGGCCTCATCAGCCTTCCATATCTCTATCACTACTACTTAGAAAAATCAGCCTTACATATCTTTATCCCTACTGCTTAAAAAAAGGAGTTGGTGATGATTCATCTTTCCCTTCCCTCGCAATTTTGTGCACACCGACAAGTAGGGACAGACCCTCTTGTGCAATTTCCTCTAGCCTCTTTATTAGCTCGAGCGTCGTGTAGACTGAGCCTAATTAAAATGGCTTGCCATGTTATGTTACTATTATTTTTTTTCTGTAGCAAAGCATGAACATCGAACTAGTTAGGTCTAAGACTATCTCTAGCAATTTCCCTTCATTCCATTCCCTTCCCTATTCCCTTCCCCATATTCATTCCCTTTATTTCCTACCATCTTCGTGATCCCCTCGAGGATTTGTGAAGGGATTGAGAGAGAATCCTTTCTAAAGGGATTCATCGCTTGAATCCTTCAAGGGAATCGTGAAGGAATCATTTGAGCACTTGGGATCTGTTCGCGAAGGGATTTGGCTGGGAAGGGAAGCTGCTGGAGATAGTCTAAGGACTCAACAATGTTAAGGGCCTGTTTGAGGCTAACTTTGCCACGCCTAAACTTAAGCATGCTACAGATTCTCAGGGAGGGGTCGTAGACTCTTTTTTTTGTGCCAAATTTTATCATATTTGTGATGCTGAATTTTATTGCTACAGAAAGTCGACAAATCACGCTTGTCTACGTTAGTTACGACAGAATTGGCTCCAGACGCCCTAATTCTCATTCAACCTAAGAATTTGACTCGTTAAATGCCACTCGATAGAGCAGCAAATTCCCCAACTTTCCGACGAAGTATCTTAAGTTGGGTTGATCCAAGGTGGCCTAATTTTGATAGATGACTGCATAGCCAGAGACTAATCGGGCTCTTTTCTAATGTCCATTGGTGGGTTAGGTAAAGTCCGATGCAACAAGGACTCCAAAATCTAAACATAAAGCTAACAGATACGCACACGACGCGTGTGAGCCGTGATTGTGGTATGCGTCCTCACAGCCGGCGGCCGCGTCCCCCATCTCCTTCTCCAAGCAAAAACATAGCTAGGGTTTAGGTTTTTGGAGAGAGAGAGGGGGGAGAGAGAGAGTCATGGACACCTCCCCCGAGCTGGAACGATTCCTCGAGGTGAGAAGTTCTTGCTGTTGCTTGTGATGTGGTGTCGGGGATACTGTTCTGTTGCTATTCTTTTTACGCCTTACCGTGGTGTATTTGGGCGCGTAGCTGTTGATTCGCTGGCACGGGTTGATTAGGCTCTGATTTAGTGGCGTACCTTTGTTCTGGATTTGCAGACACTGGATGCGGATTTGTTCATAGGAGGACTGCCACTCTGTCGATGCGATCAGTGGTGGATCTGAAGTTTATGTTTAGAGGAAGCATTGGGGGTGTGAAGCGGATCTGAGGATTAATGTAATCTGCCTTCAGTATGTGTCTGTGATTTACTAGTGCTGCTTGCTAATTTCTGGTTTTTTTAGTTGGGCTATGTTGTGAATGGACAGAAGCTGCTTCTGGAATGAAGCTATAGATCGATTTGGCTTGGCATATAAATCAAAGGTTAAGTGGGTGCACAATGAAGCTCGTGGTGTGTTTTGATGATTACTGTTTGTGATGCAACCAGTAGTAAATTGAGAAATTAGTTGTTTTCTCAGTGTATAAGGTGTGTGTGTGTGCCCCCAATTTAGAATCAGATAGGAAACAGTGAAATACAATAGTCGATTGTAGGGGGTGCGGAATTTTAAAAATGGGGGATAAACATGATGTGGTTTTCAAAGTTGGTCAAGAGAATCTTGATTTTTGGCACGATGCTTCATTCTCCATATAAGTTTCCAGACTCTTTTCTCGTACCTATTTTAGCATCAATTTCAAGATGTGTTGGCCCAGAAAAAAAAGCTTTCGGTGGCCTTTTCCCTGGTATTTCTTAATGCAGCTATAAGTTTTCAAGGCGTTCAGCTGGTAGACGATGATATAAGCCTTCTTTTATCATCTATCTATGTTCTGTTCTTCATTTTTTCGAAGATACCTTCTGCACATGAATAGGCAGGTGCTATGATTTTTTTGGTGTGTTTTTGTGTTCTACGGTGATAATATATATGCTAATATATACTATAAGACATTAAGGCTGCAGTTACAATGCCTATATGTTCTAAAACTGTTTAGAAGGAGAACCCCAATGGTTTGATGGTTGTACTCTGCATGTGTGATGGGCATTACTGCATTAGTGCATTAGACAGCTGGAGTGCTATTCTTCATGCTTTCACTTGACATAATTGCTTAACTTTGTCCTCAGCAGCTCTGTTGCGAATTTTCTTTGCTTCCTCGATTCCTCGTCTTTGTTGTTTCCATGTCAATACTGAGTTGCTTGTGTATTGGTAGATCTTGTGTAGCCATCTATGAATGCAATGTCACAAGCTTGTGATGGTACATCATTTCCTGTTGTTTTGTATGATAATAACATTACTGCTCTTGCTGCCTGTTGCATCATTGATACATTTTGTGGGGGTCAGGATTGTCAAACTCACACTATTGGTTTTTATAATATATTTTAGGAAGATATTTTCGTATCTCCATTTTCATATGTTAACGGGAATGGGGGGTTCCGTACCTCCTTTATATCATTATATGTATCTAAGTATGTACTGGCATTCCTTTGTAGCAAAGCAGCCATTGTTGCTGCATCTCTAGTGGTATTGTTAGTTAACAAAAAAAAGACTCCCAGGACTTAGCATTACCTCATGCTCAGTGTGTTTGGTTGCCTGCATGGTGTCTGAATCGCATGAGTGGATGCAACTGTATCTGTTAGACACATGTTTGGTTTCCTGTTCATCCTGACCAGGTGGATGCAATTGCACCCACTCATACAGGATGGAGAAAACACAGAAATTGGACTTCTCTCTAATGCAGGCCCATGAGATGCACAAACAAGCAACCAAACAACTTAACTTGCATCCACTCAGTCAGGCCAAGGCTAGCCTGGGTGGCTCATACGAAACAAGCTAGGATGGTGCAGGTAACCAAACACACCGTATATGTACCTACCCTCAATCTTTCTGCGCACAACTGATTATGTTGTTTTTCTGGCATTCACCAGAAATTTACATATGTTTCCCGTTTAAATGTTTTTTGCATCCATAATTCTGCTTAATACAGAGCCCCACATTATGTGGTGATGCTTTTGCTGTTGATGACCACAGTATATCTAGCTTGTCTCCCATGCGAAAAACTCTTTATATTGTGTTGATTTGTTTTAGTCGATGCAGACATGTTAGTTATCTTTTGTAACTGGGTAAAAAAATGCCTTCCTTTAACTCTGCAGCAAGAGAAGCAGAAGATGATGGTGGGCGAGATGGTTGGCAAGCTGACAGGCGTGTGCTGGGACAAATGCATCACCGGCACGCCAGGAAGTAGGTTCAGCTCCGGCGAAACTACTTGCCTGACCAACTGCGCTCAGAGGTATCTTGACATGAGCGTGCTGATCGCCAAACGGTTTAAGACGCAGTAGGGAGCTCGCACCTGAAGCGATTACTTCGCCCAAAATGTCTCCAGTTTTTCTCTGAGATTTCTCTCAACATGTGAATAATGGTGAGTTTTAACAGCGAAAGAATTAATGTGCTTCCAAAAAATCTAATCTACTGTTGGTCAACTCTTTTTAGCTTCGTTCGTACGTTATCCTTGATTGTGGCTAGCCCTCTTACGAAGCTTATTCTCTTTGATTCTTCGACCTCTTACCAGGGAATGAAATCGCGAAATCTCGGATCTTGGACCCCTCTGAGTTTCATAATCCCGACAAAATTAAGAAAACCGTAATTTTTTTTAAAGTGCTACATTAACCTAAATCTCGGCGAGATCTCGGCATATTTGACCAAAATTTCATTTTTTTTACCAAGATTTGACAGGAGTTTGCCCGGATTGGATTCCTCACGTTATTTTTCATGTCAGACCAAAATTTCAAAAAAAAAATAAAATAATGATTTTTGGACTAATTTTCGTTCGGTTAAAAATCACTGAGATCTCCGCAAATCTCGTCAATATCTCGGTAAATCTCGACGATATCTCGAAAATCTCGATCAAAAAAGAACCGGATTTGAATTTTGTTTTTTGGATTTCGTCCGAAATAACAAGATCTCGTCGAAATTTTGGATTTCGGAGGATGCCGAGATAAAATCCTAAAGAGAAGTGCTTCTATGCTTTTCTTTTTAAAAATTGTATAAATATTAAAGCATAAATGAGTAGTTGATAGTGATTACTTATCCCTTCGCTTGCCTCAAGATTTGTACAATTTGTATTTTAAGAGAAAGCATAGAAACACTACTCGACCCTAAAACAAAGTTTGAAACCCTGCCCCTTGCAGGTGATATCCCATTTCTATTGCACCTAATCTATGCGGTGACGTCTTGCACGAACATTGTGATGGGATTGATTTATCACTTTTGACGAGTCCTCATTACTGGAGAAGAAGCATCATACCGTTTCATCAACTCAGATAATTACAAGGAAAGCAAACCTGTAATGATAAACAAAAATTTCAACAAAGGTGGAAAATAAGTTTGGAAAGGCTTCAATAGCTGATCAGCTGAACTAATTGCGAGATAACAGACCACAGGATCTTTTTCAAAGAACAGAAAAGAAAGTGAAACGAACAAATGGAAGAAGAAATACAGAAGAAAAATCGAACGGGCCAAATGGGCCATGAGGTCAGCCCATAAGGCCCATATCCAGTAGCCTGGGCTCTCCATATTCTTGCGGTTATAACAAACACCTCGCTTCCTGCTGCTTAAACCCTTATCTCCTCCGTCCCGACCTCATCTCCTCGCTGCTACGTCGACTAGGGTTTTTACCCCCATGGCGACTGCGTCGCGCGCGGTCCTCCTCTGCCGGCTCCCCGCCGCCGCATCCCGCTTCCTCCGCCCGCTAGCCGCCTTCGCGACCCTCCTGCCGGCGGCGCCCTCGCCCGGTCCGGCCGCGGCGCGCGGGGCGGTGCGGTGCTTCGCGGCGCAGCCGGCGACGTCGTCGCTGCGGGACTCGTCCCCCAACTGGAGCAACCGCCCGCCCAAGGAGACGATCCTCCTCGACGGGTGCGACTTCGAGCACTGGCTGGTCGTCATGGAGCCGCCCACCGGCGACGCCTCCAACCCCGATGTCCCCCGCGACGAGATCATCGACAGCTACATCAAGACCCTCGCGCAGGTCGTCGGAAGGTATCGCCGGAACCATTTCTCTGATCTTGTCCCTGTTTACTCTGTTGGGTGATGGGGTATGAGCTTATGGATGGGATGTGCAGTGCGCTACTGTTGGGTAGATTTTTGTGTGTTCCGGCTGTGGGTGGTCTGAACTCTGATGTTCCATAGTAATGTTTAGCTGAGGGGAATTTGGGAGTTGATTGGACAGGTTATTATTTGGATCTGAATCAGTTTCTAGGTATCGGTTATTCGCCTTTATGGTGTTCCTTACGAATGTATTTCTCGGCAAGAAATTTTGGTTTGATCTTGTTAGTGCTTTTACCAAATGTGATTAGGCTATCAGTTATTGTTATGTCTAGTGTGACTTGTGTGCTTAAGTAAACGGATGCTGCTCTGTTTCTGTTTATGTGTTCTGGTGGGTAGGGGTTTTTGTTATTGACATCAGTAAAGATGGGACTATGGTATATTGTTTCGCTTTATTGTTCTAGTGTGTAATTTTGAAGTTGGATCTGATCTTTCATTGTGTTCATTATATTTTGTCTGATATATCGAGGCTGCCAGTTTTGATGTTTATGAGGGTGCAGCATTTTTTATGTGTTGTTTTGTTCAATCTTGGTTATATTTATTTTTGTAAAAATATTAGTTCTTGACATTCACCTTGATCTTAAATTTTACATAGGTTTGAATTTGTTCATTTTATCCGAAAAAATATTTGCAATTCTACCATGGTATACATGCGTAGTATCCATGCAACTTTTGGTTGATGGACATGCATTGCTTGTTGCCCCCTTTTTTTAAAAAATATTCAAATGTATCTATGTTGTCATCTATAACCAATTCCAACCTCCAGTGAGGAAGAAGCTAGGCTGAAGATATATTCAATATCAACTCGTCACTACTTTGCTTTCGGTGCCCTTGTATCTGAGGAGCTTTCCTACAAACTTAAAGGTATTAATTATTTCATGAAGTAATCTTTAGGAAGTTTCGTTATAGGATACCTTTACTTCTTCTCGCTTGGATCTTACACCTGTTAATCATTTGCAGAGTTGCCCAAAGTCCGCTGGGTTCTTCCTGATTCATACTTGGATGTGAAAAATAAGGACTATGGAGGTAATGATAACATTTTTCCTATCTGAATAAAGATCACTCAGCATTTTCTTATTTGTTAGGGTCCCACCGACAACCTGATTACCCTTTTTTTGCCATTTTATATGCTGCTAAGTGTTGTTTGTTGCATTTTCTTCCCAGCTGGATACCATTACCATATAATTTGTAGACATCTCCATGTTATTTTTGTAGAACGATACGGTAGGCAAGCAGCCTACCTGTACATATATCGATTGGTGGTCCAAACTCCAGATGTTCAAAATCAAATTCAAGGTTTAGGGTTAGAGATTATACAGGGTATCAGATGTATTTGATGTGTTAATTATTAGCCAGAATCCAAAATTTAGTGTTTTATGAAAATATGTTTGCTTCTGCTTAATTGACTTGCCAGTTATGTGCCCATATCTGCTTATATGATGGATTTATGGTTAGGGATATGCTTGTCGTTATGGACCAGGTAAAGTAGGGGTCATGAACTCCTTGAGCTTTGACCAATCAGCTCAGATGATTTAGTACTGTTGGCACCTTTGTACGTGTGTTTTCTGCATGTATCCAAAAAGTTACTAAGGAGTTGTACCCTAACTCAATGCACATTCTAACCTGATAGCCTTGACATAGCAGTTTCTCGCATTTTTGTAGCATGTACAAGCGTTACGAAGCACCAGATAACATGTGTAATGTTTGGGGATGAATGGGGTGTTCATTGTTTATGTGCACTTGTGTTAGAACAAAATTGATTGTGTGCATTTGGGCATATTTATCATTGTTGAAAGTGTGCACATTTATGTGACAGGTATCAATGAAGTAATCTATAAGCACTTGATACTTTTTACCTTCTGTTTCAGGGGAACCCTTTATAGATGGGCAAGCTGTTCCTTATGATCCTAAATACCACGACGAGTGGGTCAGGAACAATGCCCGGGCCAATGAAAGATCTCGGCGCAACGATAGGCCCCGCAACTTTGACAGGTCAAGGAACTTCGAGAGGAGAAGGGAGAACATGCAGAACTTCCAGAACAGGGATGCACCTCCTGGGCCAGGTTTCAACAGCCCTCCTCCTCCTGGCCAGAACCCTGGGAACATGCCCCCACCACCACCTCCACCGCACAGTACAGGCGGCCCTTCAAATTACCAGCCCCAAACGACAAACCCACAGGCAGGCTACACACCAGGCGGTGCACCTCACTATCAGCGAGGTGGTGGTACTGGCTACCAAGGTGGACCTCCTGGGTATCAAGGCGGTGACCAAGGTTATCAGGGTAACCCGGGAGGTAACATGCATGGTGGCCCAGACCCATCTTACCCTAGGTACCAGGGTGCAGGGCCAGGTTACCAAGGCGGCAACACACCTCCTTACCAAGGTGGTGGCACTCCTAGCTACAATGGTGGTGCACCAGGCTATCAAGGTCATGGTGGCAATCCTAGCTACAATGGTGGTGCACCAGGCTATCAAGGTCACGGAGGCAACCCAGACTACCGATGAGGTGGTAATGACTACCGAGTATATGCACGCCGACCGGTCAATAGATGAACTGATGGTTCTCGTAGAAGTTGCCATTGCCAGTGTAACTCTAAAAGAGAGGATGTGCAGTAGCATAAATTCAACTCTTGTTATGGTATGGTTCCATGTATTCGCGTTCTATTCACCTAATTATTCGACGATGCTGGAACTTTTGTTTGAGACGATTGGGTGTCATGTATCAGGCGTAAATGTTGATGCGTCTGACACTGTGTATGATCAGCTAATACCTACCCTTGTTACTGTTGCTATGTTGTCAAAGTAAGCTACTAAAATCGTCTACCTCGATTTACCCCGTAGGCCGTAGCTTCGCACGGGTGTTGCGTGGCTACTCCGGTCAGATTAGAAAGTTGTTCATTTACAAATAGTTATTTTAGATGTAAGTACAATTAAAATTTTGAAACTTTGACTATCAATGTTTCTTTTAAATATTTAAATTGGATACATAAAAATTATATGCATTGATTTGTCTTGAAAAGTATTTTTTGTAATATTATTAAGTTTCATGAATACGTTATAATGTGTTTTAAGATTATCGATGTGTAAAACGATAGATATTTCTGAGAGAGGGACTAAGTTCAAGGATGGTTATTAATTAAAAAAATTGATTAAAAGAGGCTAACTAATATTCTCTCTGGTCACAAATAAATACACGTAGTTTTGGACATCTACAGGGTTTCTAAAACGGGGGCATATCCTGTGCAATCAACACTTTGGTGCAAACACCGTGCAATCAAACTAAAAAAAGTTTCAAAAAATTCTGAAAAAAATGATGGATGTACATCTCAACTTACCCCATCTACATATAAAATTTCATGATCAAATTCGTCCTATGCTAGAAGTTACAAAAAAGACAAATTTGGGGTGCATTTGAACTGTAAAAGTTTGTTAGAAATTTGTCTTTTTTGTAACTTCTAGCATAGGATGAATTTGATCATGAAATTTTATATGTAGATGGGGTAAGTTGAGATGTACATCCATGATTTTTTTTCAGAATTTTTTGAAACTTTTTTAGTTTGATTGCACGGTGATTGCACCAAAGTGTTGATTGCACAGGATATGCCCCCTTCTAAAACACAGCTTTTATCACTAATTTTTATTATAATGTATTTATAAAATCTAATAAAATTATAATATTATTAAAGTACACTCGGTGCGGCGGCGGCGGGTGCGTCGGGGTCCCTGCGCTCGGGAGGTGCTGAGCGGGTGGGTTGGTTGGTCGTCAATCGTATAGGAGAAGGTCGCGTCGGGGTCAGGTTCCCTTGGGTTTCCGTCCTCCGAGGAGGCGGGATGTACATGCCGCAGCCATCCCGCGGCGCAGGCGGCCGCGACGCCGGCGAGCAGCCTAGGGGTTACCAGGTTTGGCGGGGAAGCAACGTAAGCTCTCTCTCTCTCTCGATGCAGGGGGGATCTGGATCTGGATTCGGGACATTGCAATACACTGCATGCAATGATCAATTAGGTGTCGTTGAAATGGAATTATAGGTTTGTTTATGCTTGCCTGATATTATCTGCCGAATTGGTTGGGAAGTCGCTCTAGGTGAATTTTTGGGTACCCAGTTCACGTTTTTTTGCAGTTCCTGAGATGCGATTGGAGGATGTGGGTTCGAATTGGGGGAACTTGCTGGCGTTGTTTCGTGTGATTCGGGAATTAGGCCTTTGCCCGTTGCTGATTTGACATGCTCTTCTAAGGCGGTAGGCTGGCGAATTGGATTATTAGAAAAATGATTAATATTTGAACTATTTTGTAAGCTGTGTACTTGGATGCCTGTGGTGCAGTAATGCTGTCATGATAAGCACGAAATGTAGGTCCCAATTGGAAAAGATACACAATTAATTTGGCTTTGCTTTTTCTCTCTCTCTCATCATATTGAGCATATGCAATCGTGAATGTGGAATGGGTATTACATATTTACATTTGCAGTGTGTTGGATAGATTGAAGTGGAATTTATCTTCGAGCAGGACATTCAATATATTTCAGTTGGAGTTTTTTTTTTTTCTGTAATCCACCATTTTGTTGATTGGTATGTGATGAATAGATTATTCTTATGATTTATCTACGAGAATGAATATGCTTTAATTGGAAATGATTTCACTGAGCACATGGGTGAAAATGGAATGGACATCTGTGCAAAGCTTGAGGTTATACAAGTAAAGATGTCGCCAACAATGAAAACTTGATAAACTATCGTTTTGGACCAGTGTTCACCAAGGCGCTAGGCGCTAGTCGGGGCGGCAGACCAGCACCTAGCGCATAATCGCCGATTAAGCGGGCTAGGTGGCCACCTAGGCAGGAGGGTGGAGCCTAGCGCCTAGGCGAGCTAGGTGGCCACGTAGGGAACAGTGTTTTGGACAACTTCGATAGCTCACTGTTTCATGAGTTCCAAGCCTGTTAGTTCCATGGTTGTCAAAGCAATAAGGCGAGGTGAGGAGCCAGCCCACCGCCTGGACGCCTAGGCGAGAATTAGGCGAAGGTCTACAAAGAAAAAAAAACAAGAGAAAAAAAGAATAGAATCAAGATTTTTTTCTCTTTTTTTCAGCTCAGACCCATGTGCTTGGCCCAGGCCTAGCCGCCCCCTCCCTAACCTAACCATAACCTAGCCCTCAACCCTGATTCTCCCTCACTCCTTCCCATTCGACTGGCGTGGCACGCCGTTGCTCCTCCTCCTGCGCCGCCGCTCCTCCTCTCGCGCCGCTACTCCTCCTCCTCCCGCACCGCTGCTCCTCCTTCTCCTGCTCCCGCACCGTCCCTAACCCAGCCCGTGCTCCGGCCAAGTGAGGCGAGCGGGCATGGTGGGTTTCCTCTGGCGCCGGGACGCCTAGGCGATGCCTTGATATCAATTGACAATTGTTAGTTCACCAGCATGTTTTTACCAGTCATCTAAATTGTGATGTTTTTTTTTTTCTTTTTTTCAATTGGCATAATTTGTGATTGAGTTCTGCACTTACTAGTGAACTAACAATTATTCTAGCTAACTGACATACTGGACTGTGTTCATGTTAATATTTTCATGAGCTTTGTTGTATACTTGTATGGCTTGAGTGCTAGGATAGTTTGCGTTTTGTTTGCTTTCCTGTGCATTTGGCTTGATAACATATTTGGCCAGTTGGGTTAAATAGCAATCTGAAATGGTCTGTGAAAGATAGACTTCTTTAGCTTAAGAATTTATGATATCTCAGTGGCCTTTTGGAATGCCATCAGGCCCTGTTTCGGTGAGCTACAACTTAAATTCGATATAGGCTCAATCTCCAAACAATTTGCTGCTTACAGGGCGTCTCAGTTCTCATGGAAGCTCTTGTTGCTATTCAAATTGAATGAATGTTTGTATGTAAAACATCTATGTTTGCTATGATTGCTTGCAATCGGATTTGTTGGGACTTTGCTGGTGACATCTGTATATCTTTGCATTTTGCAGGAATTCTTCTTGCAAGGGAGGTTTATATTTGGGCCTGATGTGAGATCCTTATTTCTCACTATGTTCCTCATCATTGCACCAGTTGTGACCTTCTGTGTGTTTGTCGCCAGACACCTCATGACTGACTTTCCCAATCAATGGGGTATCTCAGTGATGGTAGTGGTGGTTGTCTTCACCATTTATGTAAGCGTATTAGTACAATTACTACATTTCTTCACCTCTTATAATAAATAATAAAATTCTTAGCCGTTACTTCTCCGTGTAAAATGGTTTTAGTTAACTTATTTTATTTTGTTTACATCCCTGTATATTGCGCTGATCACTGTTATTTTGATGATAAATTTTCTGCATGTATTTTCTAGGGAATATGCATTTTGAAAGTATAGATATAACTGATCCTTTTTTCCTTTACTAGGATTTGACGCTACTTCTTCTTACATCTGCTAGAGACCCTGGTATAATACCTCGTAATACTCATCCTCCTGAACCTGAAGGCACTGATGGGAGAATAGGTATTGGAGTTGGAGGTCAGACTCCACAACAATTTCGTTTGCCTCGGACGAAGGATGTCATTGTAAATGGAATCAGTGTAAGGATTAAATACTGTGACACCTGCATGCTTTATCGACCACCTCGATGCTCACACTGTTCTATTTGCAATAACTGTGTGGAACGGTTTGATCATCACTGTCCATGGGTTGGCCAATGCATAGGACTGGTACGTTTTTTAGGTTTCTAGCAGTTCTGTACTTCAATTTTTTTTTTTTTTAAAAGCATGTTGCCTGTGCACGCCCACAGGCCACAGGTATTTTCAGAGTTGTTCTTTGTGTAGATAAGAGTTACAATGGCTTATATTCGAATCGGTTGAGTCTAATTGTAAGCATATTTGGTGCAGCGCAATTATCGGTTCTTCTACATGTTTGTATTCTCCACCACGTTGCTCTGCCTCTATGTATTTGCCTTCTGTTGGGTGTACGTAATCAAGATTCGAGATGCTGAGCATTTGTCAATTTGGAAGGCAATGTTAAAGACACCAGCCTCAATTGTTCTGATTATCTACTGCTTTCTTTGTGTGTGGTTTGTTGGTGGTCTGTCTGTCTTCCATTTTTATCTGATGAGCACCAACCAGGTCGGTATTAGTCCCTTTCAATAGCCATCTCCTAAACGCAGCAGTTGCAATTCACTAGCTAATCATATACTCGTTTCCTTTGCAGACAACTTATGAGAATTTCAGGTACCGCTATGATCGGCGGGCTAACCCGTATAATAGAGGTATTCTGAACAACTTTCTAGAGATATTCTGCACCCCTATTCCTCCTTCAAAGAACAATTTCCGGGCAAGGGTCACCGTCGAGCAAGGGCTACAACAAGCACGCTCTGCATCTAGGAGTTTCATGAGCCCCCACATTGGAGATCTGGAAATGGGCAGGAAACCAATGCCTTGGGATGAACCGAGGACAGCTGCTGATATTAGGGACTTGGAAGTAGGTCTTGGGGGCTTGTTGGATGAGAAAGAGGGTAGAATAGCCCATGCATCCCCAGATCTGAGCAGAGGTGGCCTTCCAGCTGAGCTTATGGAAGGCCGAGCTGGCATGCATTTGATGCAGTCAAGTTGGGGTCACAGAACTGGAACCTCAGATTCAGTGGACAGCATCGCTCTGCAAATGGCTGCTGCTGGGGAAGCTAATGGGGGCGGCCATGTTACAACGGGCGACGCACCTTAGCAAAAGAAAGAAAGAAAAGTTCGTGCCTGCGGTCAGCCGGGTTATTGCTCAGGTTCCAAAACGAAGTACCGTGTGTGTGTTCACCACGTGTGCCAGGGCAAGGTCCTGGGTCAGTGTAATTCTAAACACGCTCCCTGCTGTTTCGTCCCGGCGGTGCATCGGACGCAGCCTCTGTTGTGTTTGTTTGGTGTTTTAAGAAAGTTTGCCCGAGAGCCCAAGCTTCCGCCCGGTTTGGACGATGTATCTGTATATATTATCGCAACAGTTTCCGACAAATGTTTTGTTTGGTTTGTCGCGCAGCACTTTCCCAGGATGCCCACTTCAGCTGTGCATCTTCTCGGCTCCGTACCTGAAATTGTGAAGCTAGAGCTGCAGTGAATATATGTTGTTCTGTGCTGTAGCAGCAGACAGGCATGCCGGTCACGGCCCTTAGCCTGCAGCTCTGCACCGCAATGCAAAAGGCTCAGCTACCTTTTTATATGGGCTTCGTCTCCTGCTACCTACATTGGAACCAATGTATTTAGGTTGCTGATCATCACTGCCTGCAATGCGATGCGATGCGATGCAGATCGAAGAGCAGCTGAATGGAGATTGGCAGCGGGTATGCAAGTGCGCATCATTCAGTCACGTTTCCTATTTCAAGCCGACCAGCCCATCCTGGAATCCCAATCGACAGGGGCAACGCGAAGGCACAGACATCCTGACAACAATAATTGTACTGTGGTATCCTTCCTGCCAGCGCCATGTCGCCATAGCACCGTGCACGCATAGCCTCGGTGCTCACAATGAGAGCATCATGCATGTGGACCGTCCAATGATGTGTGCATGGATATTGGATGGCTCGCATCGCATTACAACACCAACTACTAGGCTAGTAGCAAGCGTGACAGTTATATGCTCCGTGCATGGGTATTGGATGGCTCGCATCGCATTAAAAACACCAACTACTAGCCAGTAGCAAGCGTGACAGTTATATGCTCCGTCTCTCTGACCCATGTACAATGCAGACGCTTAAAAAAAATACTTAGTAATGGAAAACTGATTTTTCTTGTTATATATAATAGATAAGGTGTTTATTTTGAAGCATCGATGCTTAATTAAACGTCTATGCTTAGCAGGTGCTTATTTGTATATAAGCATCTATAAAAGAGATGTTTGCATTAGAGATCCGGACTCTTAATAGATACTTCGTGATATGATATTAATTCTCTCTTTAAACATCTATATAAACGTTTTTTATTGAGGATAACCTTATACACCAACTACTAGCTAGTAGCAAGCGTGACAGTTATCGGCTCCGTCTCTCTACCCCCTGTACATGCATGCACAATTGATATTTCTCTCTCAACTAGTCAAGTGCCGGTACGAAACATATTTTAAATTAAATGATTGAATTATACCATATGTTTATAAAACATAAAATTATATTCTTGAGTTGCTACAACGAGAGAAGTGGGTAATGGTCCTACCAAGGAAAGCTGGTGTGGGCGAAAAGAAAGCAATACGGTTGGTTTCTTTTTATCTCGTGATCTATACGTAGGTACGCCATTTTTCTTAGAGATGAGAAGAAAGAGAATGAATGACCACCGCTAACTCGCATTTATATACTGGTATAAAGATAAAGTGAGAGAGCACTGCAGTGTTGGGAACGAGTCATGGGATCAAGGTAGGTGAGGTCGCCTACAGCTAAAGCTGAACGGATGGGCCAATGGCGGATCACCTGATCCCAGATCTTTTAGATCAGGAACAAAGATATATCATCCGATGATGCAATGCAACCTGCAGTATGCATCCTAGCTAGTTGCAATGCAACTGCAGCAGCAGCTGCTGCTGCTGCAAGTGATCTTAGACTGAAGCAGAGAGGTGGGCGAGTGAAGCTACCTAGTGAGTGCCTTGCTTGTATCTGATGCCTGCATCTACTGATCTACATGCGTGGTGCCCTCCAGCTCGAGCTGCACTCCGCCCATCTGACCATCTTTCTTTACCTCGAGAACCGTGACAAATTACTCTCCTCTTGGACTTTTAATCTACATAGGGACAGGTTAGAACGGGCAAGCATGGCAATACCAACATTGCTGAAGATGCCTAGCTGCCTGCCTTTGCTAGTGCAATGTTTCCTTCCAAGATGCACACATGGTTGCAAATTGCGCAAGTGGAAGTGGAAGAGGGCAAAAGGAGAAGCAGCCGAGTCAGAGTGATGTATAGAAGCACGCAAACACAGCGCAAAGCTGAAACTTAGAGTGAGTGAGCAACAGCTATCTGGCTATAGCCGGGCGAGTGTTTGTGCCCCAATACAAGCCGCAACTATGCCTGCAACTTGCTAACTTGCCTCTGTTTGCTAGCTGCTACCTCTAACAATTAGAGCTAGCCAGCTATGTGTACTTCCTCCCTTTAATCTTATAGGGCGAATTTTCTATTAGCACACAGACAAATGTGGTATTAAAAACGACAAGACTATCTTAATTATTATCTCCAAGCATTGTATTCAATGCACGGAGAATATCAAGTAAATCTGAATAATTATTAGGGGTATAGTATAAATGGACATCACACTAACTTTTTATTGGAACATAAAATAGACCGTATATCTACAGAGAAGATCATTTAAAATACGAGCCATGCTTCTATGCTTTTCCTTCCAATACAAGTTGTGTAAATCTTGAAGTAAACGAAACGATAAGTAATCATCATCTACCCTTTATTCATACTTTAATATTTATACAACTTAAAGAAGAAGAGCATAGAAACACTTCTAGTAAACCTCGATGGAGGGAGTATGATGTGTGTATGTGATGGATCAGTATCCCGGCCGAATGGCCGGTGCATGCATGGCTGGTGGCCATTCTTTCCCCAATTCCAATCCCTATACCGCTCTACTCTGGTAACTCTGCACACAGTTCTCTATTCCAGCCCTGCCAACTCATTCACTCACACGTGGAACATTCGTTTTTTCCCTTCCCTGGATGTCAGTGACTGCTGGTAGGGGCAGTTTGTATGTGTTTGCGTATATAGATGTGAGACTGGGATCGATCGAGCTCCCGGCAATGGTGCTCTGTTGAGGTAGAAGACGACCCTAATGGCTGCATTTTTGTGCCAAGCTTCCTCCTTGGGTTTGGTCCTTCTTCCTGCCTTTTTCGGCTATGATGTGGACGGGACTGCGTGCTAACAATGTATCCCTGTCCTTGCGCGTGATCATGGCTCTATATTTGCATCTTGGAGGCAAATGTATCCAAGTCACCAAACTAACTAAACCCAGCTGGAATTAATGGGTATTGTTCTTGAGATGCTTTCTAGTTTCCGGCAAAAACTTGATATGGAGAGAGCACTATGAGATGAGTTGGTAGGTGGGCATTTGGGCCGACCCGAAGCACGATAGGATGGTCCGGTGCAAAACAAAGCACGGCAGGGAACGCAACTGTAGCTCGGGCCGTACCGGGCCCGGGAACCGGGCACGACGGGCGGCACGGCACGGCACGAACAGACACGAATCACGAATTAAGGCCTAAAAGTTGGCAGATATTATTGATTCAGAGCATCTTCAAGCATTGCATTTATGTTTGACATTTTGTTGATGTGATTAGTCTCTTATGTAATTAAAATAGGTAGTTTAGTAGTAGTGATGTGTTTTATTTTTTTACTCGTCACAATAGTGAAAATGGGTCGAGCCTAGGCCGGCACGGCACGAAGCAGGCATGAAGCGCAAATGGGCCGGGCTTGGGCTCGCCAAAGGCGAGTAGGGCCGGCACGGTGGGCACGATGGGCCGTTGTGGCACGGCACGGTTCCGGCCCGAAGCACGATGGGCCCGGGCCGAGCCGGCACGGCACGGCACGACGCCCACCTCTTATACATGAGAATTTTCGCTCAAGCTTTCCTTTTTGCTAATTTGAAATTAACTAGGATGTTTTGGGAATGCATGTTCTCATGGAAAATGCAGCAGCCTGGAAACTCTGTACCATCAGCATGTATAAGTTGTGCATGAAGATATTCTGGTAAAAGTGGTCTTGATGTGAATGCCTTTTTCCGAAAAACCTTTCGAAATTTCAAGGGAAGGTGCACATTGGATTTCTTCTACCTGTAAAGCTTAGGGCAGGTAAGTTACAAAGATATATACCCACCATAAGGTAAACTTAGGTAGATGTATAAATAGAGTTTACTGACCCATTCCTAATCTGACAATGACATTCTTACAATTATCAAAGTGCATGCCCTCAGGTATACCCTGAACCAAATGAAATCTAGCTAGTCCTTAATTACCAGTTGGCTAGATCGCATTTACATTTAGCCCCAACTAAATTTCTTGGAATCGTAGGAAAACTCTGCACAATAAGGTTTACATCAGCGTATATAATTTAAAGAAATTTTACAGTGCATTATATTTGTAGTATATAATATGTAGTAGAAATCACATCTAACCGTTGATTTGTTAATAGTGTTTCTACTACTTTACTACCAGATGAAGTATAAGTAAACTCCAGTTAATCTGATTCATTGGATCGAAAAGAATGAACGGTTCATATTCAATTTAGTGTATTGTAAAAGAGCTCAAAATTTAAGGGGTGAGTACATATGTCTACCCTTCTTTCAAAAAGAAGAAGAAGAAGAAGAAGAGAGGAGTATATATGTCTGCCTAACTCACATGTATGCTTTACCGTTGTACACTGCTGTTCCCGTATGATTGGGCGCTCTATGATTGGTAGGCTCAGCAAGCGATTGTTGACTAGACAAAGCAACTACAAATCATACAACCTCGTACACGCGACGACATTGCTAGCACGAGGCAACTTTAATAATGCATCAGTGGCCACATAGACCACAGCACACAGGATAAGATGAGACCCCAAAAACTTTGCTACTAATCGAAACCCTTGAGGAGCATAGGCGCATATGGCATACCAACTTGCCATTTTGGAAGAACTGACGGCCAGATCAGCTCTGCATTGGCAATGCACCTGGATCGGAGATTCCAATAGTGCTGAGATAAATCGCAATACACGCGCAGAAACATCTCCATTGGATCACCTCGCAATTATGGTGTGTGCAAGAGAGGGGAAGACGTCGACTTTGCTGGCTCCACACAAATGACGGTTTTCTTTGGGGCTGACGGGAACACGGTCGCCGTATTCCAGTCCTTCTGTCTGGATCTATACGTGAAGTTAGATTACACTTCTTCTTTTTTGAAGTTAAGGGCAGGAGCTCTGCCAATTCATTAAGAGAGAAAGAAAACCTACGAAGAGGAAAATACGTTAGATTACACTTTGCACAGGCATTCAGTACTCCTTCCGCGCTGCAAGGGATTCGATTGACACCACCGAAGGGTGGATGCCAGTGCTAGAGAGATTTTATAAAGCGTCATATAATGGGTTATTCGATTATTTGTCACGAAGTTTTTACTTCTCTGCTATCGGAAAAAGTATAAATAAATGGGTTATTTGATTATTTGCCACAAAGTTGATGGTGAGTGAGCATCTGTCTCACTGACATGTGGCTCTAGGACCCAAATATGAGTAAATAGTCTATATTGAATTCGGTGTACCCCAAAAGAGTTCCAATGCTAGAGGTGTTTAACTTTGGCCAACTTGTTGTGTGTGTGTGTGGAATGATCAATGGTACGCTGGTACCACGATGGCTTGGACTGCATGGACATATCATTCGATGCGCTCTTTTTCCCAAGATATGGTTGATGTTTCCCAAGATATGGTTGATGTGCTCTTCTCACTGGCCGGGTGAAGGTGAAATGGTATTTGCAATTCAAGGGGGGTCAGAAGAGGAATGCCTAACCCTTACTGCAGCTGCCACTAGTAAATTCGCTGAAAAGTTTCGGTCCGATCGAGCACCCAAGTTGCCCGGCCGGCCGCGCATCTCTTATCCCCGGGATCTTCGCGCGTGAAACAAGATTGGGAAAATGGGTGCAGCATTACCAGCACTAGCTAGCTGCCTGCCTGCCTATCTATTCTGGAAAAAAATTCTATGCGGTACGACTGCATAGAATAAATTGTGCAGTACCACTTAGATTGTTGCCATGTCAGTAATCGCCACCATTAAAACTGCATGCAGGGATTAATTGATTTATATGCATGGTACATTAAATTGCATACAAAATCATTTTGAGTGGTACTACATATATAACCCTATTCTATATATAACCCTATTCTATGCAGTCGTACTGCATAGAATTTTTTTCCATCTATTCTAGGCCAAAACGATTTCTGCATCATGGGGTCAGGTCAAGCCGCTGCCGCTCTTGATCATCTCCTCATGGGTTTTCCGAGATCAATTAAGCACGGTTAAGGGGTTGCTTAATTGGGCCTTAAACTCTTCTTGACGGGAAAATCGTAAGAGAAAGAAGGGTTTACGAACAAGGCAGAAAAGCTGCATCGTTCTCGATCATTAGATTAGCTGGTAATTAATCGACACGGCTGTCTTGTTCTCAGGCTGTTCTGGGTCTTCGGCCGGTTCAGTGGCTCACAGGTGGCTGTCCTTGTGTTGTTTCCGTGATTTAGTAATTGGGGCTCTCCACAGGTTAATGTGTTTGTACTTCGATGGAAATTTTTCGGTCAACTAGCATCGAAACCGAATCATCACCGTGTGTAAAGCGTCCCTGACTCTCTGTATTTTTCTTGAGAATTGCATATAGATATTTACCTGAACCAGACTAAAGCAGAGCTAGCTATAGTGTGCCAAAAAAAAAAAACTAGTAATTTTAGAGCTAGTGTACAGTGCAGCACACAGCTAAGGTATATTATAGGGAAATTTTACGGTGGATTATACTTGTAGTATAAAATGTGTAGTAGAAATCACATCTAGCCGTTGATTTGTTAGGGTGTTTCTACTACTCTACTACAAGGTGTAGTATAAATAAACTTTAGTTAATCTGATCCATTGGATCGAAAAGAACGAACGGTTCGTATTCGATTTTGTGTACCGTAAAATAGCTCATTATAGGGAAATTTTACGGTACACTAAATTTAATAGGAACCGTTGTTCTTTTCGATCTAATGAATTAGATTAATTAGAATTTATTTATATTTCATCCGGTAGTAAAGTAGTAAAAATACCTTCAATAAATCAACGGTTAGATTTAATTTCTAATACCCATTATATACTATCAGTATAATACACCATAAAATTTCTCATATCATGTACGTTTAATTATACAGCAATAATGTCGTAGACACTACATCAGCCACTGCCAAGAAGTATTATTATATATGTATCGTGTCGATGTTCAAGATCCGGGGGTCCCTAGATCGAGCTTACAAATATAATTTAGGATGCCTTTGTCTAGCAAACAAGATTGAAAGGAGTAGAAAAATAATGGGGATTGTATTATATCATAGGTGTTTTTACAGAGCACAAACTATTATTAATCTTCGACTCTATCTATTCAACCACTACCACCCTAAATCCTTGCGGGAGTATCCTATTTATAGCGTTGAATGGATGGCAGTTGTCATCTTCGGAGATGAGTCTTCCGTCAAAAGGTATCTTCTCACTGAAGAGATGTCTTTTCGTTATAGAGACGTCTCTTCGTATGGAGTAATTTTCAAACAGTCGTCTGTACCGTCAGAGAAAGTGTTTTCCGCATGTTATCCTTGCATAGAGGTTCCTTGCCGACCTAAATCAGGTTAGGACGAGGGTTATCCTTTACCCGATTTTGTCTAGGTCGGTGTGATAGAAGGAGTTATATTCGACCTAGAAAGGTTCATAGATCAAACCGTTCCGAACCTAGTAGAGGCTCAGATTAGAGACACATGATAAGTTTTCGTTCGATCTATATTGCAGGTTGGGGAGTTATTTACGTGGTCAACTATAACTTTGACTGAATAATCGTGAGATATTTAATGTGTCTTTTCGTTTTATGGGCCATATTTATGAAGATGTGACTGGCTTCTAAAAAATCATAATTATTTATGGACCTCAGAGATATTAATCATCGTCATATGGAATCGAAACGATCAAGCCGAGGAATGGCGCCCATGCTTGCTGCCGTGGACTGCCAGTGCCAGATCAACATGTATGGAGGAGGTGCATGATCAATTCATGCTTTCCTCTGGTCATTTTCTGGTTAGTATGGTCATTCTCTGGTGAGCACGCATGTGTTTTGGTCCAGATGTTTGCTTCTCAAGCAAATATGTCAGCCACGTACGAGAAAGATTCTTCCACACGAGCCTAGGGTTCGTTGAATTGAATAGTTCTCGTTTTCGCCATCCAAAAGAAGATTGTGACATGGTTGATGATCCTCTTCGTTTATTTCGGAGAACCGATCACTTTTCGATGGTAAAGTACCATCTAGAGAGTTATGGGTAGTAGTACTAGAACATTAGTAACAATCTTTATTTCTTTTTCTTCTCTTTTTTTCAAAGAGAGGACATTTAACTATCTTGAGTACAGCATAGTGGAGAGGAAAGGTTGAGAGAAGCACTTAACTTTGGTAGTTGTCATACACAAGTGAAGTAGGTTCTGCCTAAGAGTTGGTTTTACAGCATATCTGCACTAAGGTCAAAGTAGGTGCTGTCTAGCTAGAATCTCCAGGCCTAGTTGTACCTTTTGCATTTTTGGACATGATAGGATAACAGAGCTTACCATATTGTGGCTATTTCTTAGCATGAATTCATTTATGCATGTCTTTCAAATGACTCGTAGTTAATATTGGCATGATAAGAACTAACTACCCCCGGCCCTCTCGTCTAATTTTGATATGGGATACAGCAAACTGATGAACCATCATGACACAAGCAAACATTCATAATCCTTTTTTGTAATTGGATGTTAGAATGCTGCCATGGACAAGAAAGCTTCAAGAAACAAGAAACTTGAGACCGGCAAGTTACTACTCATCATCAGCCAGATTCTCACACAACATTGTAACAAAAATGGCCCTGTATGAATTTATGCGAAACAAACGATCGATAAATTTCTCTTGGCTGTGGTTTACAAGCTACCAAATTTGCTTGAAGAACAGTGAGGTGTCCGTGAATAGTTGTAACATTGATGGAGAACATTGATGTGTCCGTGTATTTATTGATGAAGTTACATTAATCATATAGTACTTAGTTTTGGAAACAAGTAAAATTGGAGGCCAGCAATATGTCTACATGAACACTTCTCAGCAAATCTACCCTATTGGGCTAGCTAGTTCTATGCAACATAAATAATACTCCTTCCGGTTCATAAGAACTTGTCTGTTTGGGATACGTGCAGTTAAACTTTTAAAATTTTAGCTATCGATATATTTTTAAATATTTAGATTAGATGCATGAAAATCATATGTATATATTCATCTCAAAACGTACTTTCATAATAATATAATTTTATTGAGTTCTTTTAAATATGTTACAATAGAAAATAGTGGTCAAAGTTGAGTTTTGGGAACCATGTTGATGTTCGAAACAACAAATATTTATGACCGGAGAAAGTAGTAAGACTAGCAGTACGCATTTCTATGGACAGAACCTGTCCTAATTGAACAAGTGCTGCTAAAAATGCCATTCACTAAAAATTTTAGCATTATTGTTGTCTACAAGAAAACTATGAACTATATGTACTAGTTTTTCTTGCTTTTCTTTGCCAAATGGGACACTAGAGCCTGCTTAACTTATCTGCATTTTTCTCAACATTCACACGACTTTCATCTTGCATGACAATGCTGCTGCCTCAAGAGCTAGCTGTGCAGAAAGACAGAATCATATCAGATATGGAACGATGCAGCCAGAAAGTGTGCAGCATCTATGCACAAAACTCCAAGCCAAGATAGTAATGTGTTGTGCTTCTGCAGCTGCTATGAGCCTGAAGGAGCCCAAACTCTGCATTCCAAGTCTCTTGGGAGAACGAGAGGGGAGACACCACCTTGTTTCTTGACCCTTTCTTCTTTTGTGAAAAGAAGCTTGTTTTTTGACATGAATACTCCGGTAGGATCAGAGACAAATGATCCTTGTCAAGGCAAGAGAGACTAACACTACTGCATAACAAGAAAGTCTGAATTTGAACCGTTTTCTTCTCAAACATTGATTTTCAATCAGATGAACGGGGCTCTCAGAATGGGCTTTTCATGAATATGATCAAACATTTTTCTCTACAAAATGTACATCACCGTCGTTAGAAGTAGTAAGCAAAACCCTATTATTAGACTCATTAATTAGCTTTAATCATTGCAAATACATTCTCCAAAAACTAATAGTACTCCATATAATGCAAGTAACAGAATGGTATACAGAAATGTTATCACAGATTGATGACAAGCAATCCTAGCTAACACTGATAGTACTAATTCACACGGTTCCAACCAACAATCTGTATGCAAGTACGGTTCCACTACGTGTGTTCTCTCCTCCAAGGCTCCAATCAGAGCTCTGGTCATAGCTAGCTGGTCACTTAGTGGAGGACAGTATGTGCACTACTGTTATTGATCATCAGTAAATCAGTGCAGAAGGATATTCGTACATTGAAAGTTCTGTAATAGTATTTTCGGAAGACATGCGTGCTTGCTTGTCCTTGAACTGGGTATTTATTTCTCTGAATTGTTTGTTTGATTTCAGCAGATTGCACACGAACTTCACGCCCTGCGTTCTTGAGTACTTATCTCACAGACAGCAAGTGTCGATCCCCAATTAGTGCCTTTTCGAATTAACACATTAACTAGATCGATCTGGCTTAATCAGGGTCACCAACCACCGAAACATATATCTCCAGGCCACAGTTTCACCTAATTCTATCTCCTCCGTGCCTGTTGCCTTGGAAAACCGGCCATTCATCGGTCGCAAAACCTCTGTCCTCACATGTTTACCTACCACTAATTAGCTACATGCATCATATTCATATATACTCGCATGATTAATTAATTAATTAGCTGCATCTTTCTCCATGATCGATCGTACACCTTTCTACAAAAAGAACCACACAATTCGAGCTGTGATAACATTTCTGCTTCTGAGGCAAGTAAAAATTTACCTATACCTGCCTATGTTCCAAACGCAACAAAATGTTGGGTGGAGTACTGTCTTATTACCCTACCATGCACGGACACATACATTCTGAGTGTAGAGAGAGAGAGAGAGAGAGAGAGAGAGAGAGAGAGTACGTAAAAGAAAAAAATGGAGGCCAAGAAAGCCTAGATTAGATACAGTAATGCAATGCGGTTGTGGTTGATGAATCACATCAAGATATCATGCGGCTAGCGGGGAGTGGGCCGCTATTACTGTACAGCACCAGTGGCCAAAAGTGGAGGATCTCCAACTATATAAACCTGAGGCCATGGCCA
This sequence comes from Rhipidocladum racemiflorum, assembly GCA_036346355.1. Taxonomy (NCBI): domain Eukaryota; kingdom Viridiplantae; phylum Streptophyta; class Magnoliopsida; order Poales; family Poaceae; genus Rhipidocladum; species Rhipidocladum racemiflorum. The sequence goes on along the minus strand of CM070583.1, from coordinate 79,852,568 downwards.
AGGCCAAACCACACATGCAGTTGTAGTAGCATTAGCATTGCTCTCTAGCTAGCTACCTTCTCAGTGTCTCAGTGGAAGGAAGCAGGGAAGGGATTTAGCTAGCTACTCTCTCTCCTCTTCCTATCCTTCTCACTAACTATCACCCTTGATTAGCAGCTTAGCCGCTTGATTAGTCGCAATGGCAGGAGGGTTCTTGTCCATGGCTCACCCGGCGATCACCCTCTCCGGCGTTGCAGGTAGAGATGCCATAACCTCGATGGCCGAGTACATCGCATGCATGCCCTTCAGTTTGGTTTGCCCCCCATGCATGCCTAGCTAGCTATTTCCTTCGATCCTTCGTGCTGCATTGTCCTTGGATGGGCATGCATGCATGATCAATTGTGCTCTTTCGATCTTCCAGGCTGATACTTTTTTTTTGTGGTTTTTTCACATCACATCACTTCTAGTGTCTCCATTAGTTATCCACTTTTTTTTTTCTTATTTATCAGTGATGGACACAAGCTAGTCATGTGCCCTAATAAGTGTAGTGTAGGCAGTTCATGCATACATAGAGCAGGAAGCACTTCCAAAACCTAACACCTCCCACTTTTAGCCAGAAAACGTACATGCTGAGTTGCTGACCACACACATATATACACTGCGTCCCCTGGCTAGCAAGTTTTCAGTTAAAGATTGATTGATTTCTGTATATATAAAGCCTAGAACTCCATTTTGGATTTAGTAATGCATTAATATTACCAACAGCTCACCATGCACTCTTATCTCCTAAATTAGCACTGCTATATATATTTACTACGTACGTTCCTTGTTGAAATGGCGATTGGTTGAGCAGTGAGGGAGGCGTGCGTCTGCACCTTCCTTGCCATTGCACCAGCTGTAGTAAACAAACAAAAGGCACGCCACATACTAGTGTACTGGATCACTCGCTACATCAAAACCCATTAAATATTCTACCAAAAAGAACCTGGCCTATATATTGATCAGCTCCAGCTGTTCTTGTGTTCTTCTCTGCATCTGTATCTATACTATATACCGTTCTTAGTTTCTTAATCTAACACGTACGCACGCCGTGGGACACGTGTGCGCGCGTACGTGTGTGAATGACTGAAAGAACGAATGCTAATGGCAATCGGTGTCTGTTTTTTTTTCTCTCTGCAGGAAACATCATATCCTTCCTGGTGTTCCTTGCACCAGTGTAAGTCCCCACCGTCCCTGTCATCTCGTCAGCTCGATCTATCGATATATGCATCAATCGATCGTCAGTAGCTAGCTAGCTAGATAGATAGATTGATATGTGATTGCAATCTTTGACTGGTTTTCTGACAGATAGATTGATCTGACGATGTTTCTTCTTGTTGTTGGTGCATGGATGGGTGAATGCAGCACGACGTTCCTGCAGGTTTACCGCAAGAAGTCGACGGGCGGGTTCAGCTCGGTGCCGTACGTGGTGGCGCTCTTCAGCTCGGTGCTGTGGATCTTCTACGCGCTGGTGAAGACCAACTCGAGGCCGCTGCTCACCATCAACGCCTTCGGCTGCGGCATCGAGGCCGCCTACATCCTCATGTACCTAGTCTACGCGCCTAGGAAGGCCAGGCTGAGGACCCTGGCCTACTTCCTGCTGATGGACGTGGCGGCCTTCGCGCTCATCGTCGTCGTCACCCTGTACCTCGTCGCCAAGCCCCACCGGGTCCAGTTCCTCGGCAGCGTCTGCCTCGCCTTCTCCATGGCCGTCTTCGTCGCGCCCCTCAGCATCATCTTCAAGGTGGTCAAGACCAAGAGCGTCGAGTTCATGCCCTTCAGCCTCTCCTTCTTCCTCACCCTCAGCGCCGTCGCGTGGTTCTGCTACGGCCTCTTCACCAAGGACCCCTACGTCATGGTAATTACGTACAGCTTAACACGTAGTACAGGCACCTGGCAATGGCATTGCCTGCCTGCATCTAAACTAGATCTCCGACGACCTCGTGTTGATTCTTGATTACCGTGAATCTTGTTCAGTACCCCAACGTCGGCGGCTTCTTCTTCAGCTGCATCCAGATGGTGCTCTACTTCTGGTACAGAAAGCCCAGGAATGCCGTGCTGCCGACGACGACAGTCAACATCGCCCCGACCGCCGCCTCGCAGGGGGCGGTGATCGAGCTGCCTGCCCACGCCGTAGCCATCCTCTCCATGAGCCCGAGCCCGATCCCGATCCTCGGCGTGCACAAGATCGAGATCAACAAGCCGGAGGTCATCGAGATCGTCGCCGCCGCGTGAGACCGACCGACATCGTCAACGGCGGATTCGACGCAGATGGACTGGTGGCGATCATACGTACGTGCATGGCTGTGCGTGGATCGATCTTTAGTTGGTTATTGGATTGCGTTGTGGTATTAGCTGTCGATCGAGTGCCTCTGCCCCTCTCTCTAATTAATTAGTAGTTTGGTTGGTGTTAATAAGACGAACTACTATGCGTGTGTGTGCTCTGCTAGTACGTTGGTCTCATCATGGTCCTTAATCTGGTGTGCTTACCGCAGTGTCTCAGTTCATGAGAAGATTAATTGTAACAGAGCATTGCAGGTTCTTTAATCGATTAGTTTATCTGTCCCCTTCAACTTATTTGCTTAATTTGCTGGATCAATTGAGCACGATTGATTTCTCTCTAAATAGATGGTTCCTCCGTAACATGCATGATTCACGGTCTAGCTAGGTTAAGTAAACATGATCGATTTCTCTATATAGAGATGGCTCCTCCATAACATGATTCATGCATGGTCCAGGTCGGTCAGGTTTGCAATCACTTCTCCATGTGTCACTTGCTTCCCAGCAAATTTAAGAACATATATGACCCCAGTAATTACATACTTACATTCTCTACATTAATAGGCTACCTAGCCCCTCCTGTGCTGAACAAAGCCCGTAAAAAGAATCCATTGACCAAGAGAGATAATGGAGATTAAAGGTAAAAAGGAAAAAGTTGAGAAAGAATCAAAGAAGAGAGTAGAAAGATCATTTCTAAGCTGCTGCAAAGTGAATAGAAGTGGTGGACTCGCTCTAAGGAACAGGAGGAATGCGAGGCTGCCAGCCCACGACGTACACGCGGAGGAGTACTGCCAGTGCCATGCCGAAGGGAAAAGGAGCAAATGCTGCTGCCGCAGAAACGAGAGCACGGTGGCCGGCCGGCCTGCCGGACTGGCCCCTCCGGCGATGATCCGTCGTCCGCTGATTGGCCCAGACCGGCCGGGCCTTTGGAGTGGAAGAGGGGGCCGGCTCCCTTTTGCGATGGTGTCGTACGTTCGTCAGCACGCGCTGCATCGCTTGCTTTCTTGTCAAAAATCTTCGCCCAGGCACTTGATCAGGACTCGTCTTCCACGACGAATAATAAAAGTGCAAGGGTGTAGTTGCGCTGCGACTGTTCGGATCCTCCGGTGCGTAGAGCACAGCGCCTGCTAGTCTGCTGCTAATATTCAGTACGTCGAGCAATGATCGATGATGCGCGTAATCTAGTGCAGTTAGCGTTACGTAGTTTTGATACCGGTCAATACCAGTCATACTGTGAAATTGATAATACCATCTATTGTACTACTCCCTCTGACCACAAATAGTTGCCGCTTTGAATATCGACATAGTCTCTAAAACACAGTTTTGACTATTAATTTATATTATAATATATTTATAAAACCTAATAAAATTATAATATTATGATAAATCACTTTTCGAGACAAATCTACATATATGGTTTTCGTGAAATTTCGTGTATATATAATTAAACATGTGTGTACTTATAAATATATATTATTATTATATTAAATCCAAAATGGTACGTCGGTATGGACCAGTACGAAACTATACCGTTTCAAGAGCCAAACTAGCATAGCCGTCAATACGTCGACAAATATGTTGTGAAGGAGCTAACCTAGAGTAGGCCTAGGCCCCGTTCGTTTCAGCTTCTGGACAGCTTCTGTTTTTTTTTTAAAAAAAGCTGATTATTTGCCGAACAGGAGGATTCTGGACAGTTTTTCTGATAATCAGAAGCTGATTTCTATAGAATCAGAATCTGGCTGAAATCTGATTCTCATTGATTCTTGCTGATTCTCGTCGGCTCGGTCCGGAACCTAAAAGTTGTAGCCGGCTCGACCCGATTCTCCTATAATCCATAATCCAAAAGCTGAAACGAACTTGGTCCTAGTCTCTTAAGCTCTGGAATCTTGAGTCGAGGTCTGAGTCTAGATCCAAGCTCAAGAAGTTTACATATAGTAATATTCAACAAATGATCCATAACTTGTAATAAATTTACCGAGTTCCAACGAGTTATTCAAGCTCAACTTGTTAAAACTCGGGATCAAGCTTAGTCTCTGTTTAACAGAGCTCCAGCTCCATCGGATCCGTGGATCTGGTGAAGCTGGGTATTCCTAAATTAAACAATGATAATAATCTAGAGCAAGCCAAGCTTAAAAAGTTGGTAAGGCTTCAGCACTTTTTTTACGGGAGATTTGATTATTTGTCACAAAGCTGACGTGTATTTGATGATTTGCCACACTACGTCTCACTGACATGTGGTTTTTGAGTCCAAATATCAATTGCACATTAATTTTATGACAAATAATCAAATTATTGCAGGGCGCGGTAGATCCGCGTGCCTAGAACCAAGGTAGCAGCAAGAAGCGGTGTTGCTGGAACACTCGTGGGTTTTGATGGCGGGCGGAGTGCGGGCGATCAGGCCGCGCTTGCTATCCGCAGCTTGGCCGGGGCGCCGAACTGGTCGCCGCCGGGAGACGTCCGTCTGTGAAACAATCCCAAAAAATTCAAAATGAATTTATTTGAGTTTGGTTTGAATTTGCGTTTGATTGGTGTTTGGAAATTTGAAATCGAGTTTGAATTCGTTTTACCTCTTTTGGGTCGTTGCTTGGGCTTCTGCCTGGCTTCGGCCGCCGGGTTCTCCCGGCCAAGCTTCCCGCTCGCCGCTCCGGCCGGCCATTCGCTGGGCTGGCTGGCCCCGGTTTACCGCCTCGCTTTCGCCTCGGCTGCTGCCTGGCAGCCGCTTCGGCGCGCCTCGCCTCTTCCGCTCGGCTACGCCGTTCAGCTGGCTCGGGCGCCGCCCGCCTCTCCGCTTTCCCGTTGCGGTCGCTGCCGCTGGGCCGCCTTCGCCGCTTGCGCTTTTCGCTCACGCGGCCGCGCCTGCCGCTCGGATTGCCATGCACAATAAGGCTGCTGCCAAGGCCATTGCCGCGCCAAGGCTTATACGCTCGCTTCCGCTTATAAAAGTGCTGCCGCCGCTTTTCCTAACTCACCCCTCGCCTCGCTCGTGGGTGAGCTTCTCCTCCCTCCGCTTGGCTCGGCCACAAGGCCAGTCTGGGCTGGCCAGCTAGCCGCCGCCGCCTCGCTCGCCTAGCTCTAACTCCGCCTGGCAACCTCCTCGCCGACCGTGGCTCCCGCTCGCCGAAACCCAGCCGAGCCTGGGCCGCGCCGCTCGCTCGCTTTACCGCCAGCTGGCCTCGCCGCTGGGTCTGGCTGCCAGCTGGGCTCATCTCCGCCCAGCTCGCCACACACTGTTGTAAAACAGTGTTTTTTTTCCTTTTTTCGATTTATTAATTCATTTAATAAATCCGAAAAACTCGTTTTTAATCCAAAAGAATAGCCCGAAAAATCCAGAAAAATCCCGGAAAAAACCCTGAGCCCCACCAAATACTTTTCCCAAACCGTTTCGATCCCCTGAGTCCAGAAATGCTGTCCGTTTCAACCAAACTCAAAATCCCCAAATCCCGCTTTGCCTCCGCCCCTTCTTCGACTGGCTTTCGGCTTTCCGCTTCGCTCGCTTTTTCGGGCTTGTTGTTTTATCGCTTATTTATGTTGGTTGTCTTTTCGCGTTAGATTCGACCGCTGAGACGCCAAAGGAGCCGAGCATCCTGGAGTCGGAAAGCGCTTCCTGAGCACGTCGACTGACGGAGCGCAAAGTGACGACTACTTCCTCGACGACTCGTCCGATTCAGCTGCCGCGCAAGGCAAGCCGTACACCCTTTGATCATGTTGATCCTATCATGCCATGTTATAATAGTACTTAGTTTATACCGCATTATTTTACTGTATTTGACTTAATGAAATTCAGTATTTTAGAATGACATGATAATTAGGTAATGCCAAATTGCTCATTGAACTTCCTTGAAATGATTGAACCCTGTTAATCCTTTGGAACCCTAGTTAATTGCTTATTGCCATGGATAGGTTAGACTATACTGCTAGGTTAGTTCAAAACCTGGATTTAAAGAAAATGCTGCCGAATCTCCGATTCGGATTGTTTACAAAAGTGCTATAGTTAGGGGGACAGTATCGGATTAATCCCAGAGTGGATGAGATTCCGATCCCCGGCTGTTGATTAATGCCTTGGTTGGTCTGGTGGCCGGTACCGTGAGTACCGGAATGGGTTTGTGGATGAAGGCTTGGTCTTTGGCAAAAGTGTAAGGTTAATAATCCCCTTGAGCAAAGTAAATAACTTAGTTCCTCACAACCACAGCCTGACGGGTTTGCGGTGGACCCGTATCCGACACGCCATTGTTAATCATTCCTGAGATAATAATTGGATCGTTCTTGTGGCTACCATTCTCTGGAGAGAATGGGGACTGGCTTTCCTGCAGGGAAATGGACCTGAGGGGTGGAACGGGAATGGTCCAGAGTGACATTCTTGGTTCTCACAACTAGACGCTAACGGGGACCCCGAGTCCAAGGTAGCGGCACTATCTAAACAACTAAAGGACAGGAGTGATTAAACGAAATGCTGTGATAATCTAAACTGGGCCACATGCATTTAAGTTGCATGAAACTCGCGATTGGCATAAAGGTTATAGATATCTTGTGGGTAAAGCCGCTTCACAGAGTTAATCTAAATTGTAATCGGTTACGCTGCATCTTCCTAATGAAGTTAAGTTGAATCGGGGTTGATACCCGTAACTAAGCTCAAGTTATCGCTTGGAATTTGATAATTGTGGTTAAGTATTGTTGAACCTTCAGAAATTTAAACTACTTACTTTATAGTTTGTGCTTCAAATGTAAAATGAATTGTGAAATAAAATCGCATCCAGATACTAAACCCTATTACCATCCCTTGATTACCCTACATATAGTATTCAGTGGGTTCCAGATTTAACTTGTTGAGTACTCCCTGCATTTCACCCTTGCAAACCCCGCCTCTTTCGTAGTTCGAAGATGTTGGCGCCAGTGAGGTCGAGATGGCGCATTTAGTCTGCTCTAGGTCTTTGTCTTCGCCAGCCCTGGCCGCTGTGGTTTCCTTCTTTGGTAGTGTAAGTCTAGAAGCTTGGATGCTTCTCTTGTAAAACCTGGCCGTTAGACCAACTATATTGAATAAAAAGTGTTGAAAGCCGCTTTTGTCGTGCAATTGTACTCTTGTCTTCCAAATGCTTAGTCTTCCTGGTAATCACAGTGAGTTTCAGATCGCTTCTAAAAAGGCGGTCCGTCACAAGTGGTATCGAGCTCAGGGCTTGACCGTAGGATCGAGACCTAAGTTGGCTTAAGGAGTCTTTTTCAAAGATTATTGCAAACTACAAATGAGTTTCAAAATCAGTATTATTCTTAAAACTGCTTTCTTCTCTCTGCTCCCACCTTTCCTTAAAATTCACTTCTCTCCTTTAAAACTCACTTAAAACTTTTCCGCTCATCCTAATTTAAAAAAGATTCTCGCTTTTGGCAGATGGTGCACCACGCCTACCCACTTCCGAGGTTCCCGAAGGATGGGCCGGATCATTGCGGAGAATGCTACAAAGATGTTGGAGCTGATCAGATTGAGATCCCCGCTTTTCACACGGAGGAGCTTTTCCAGTGGTGTCGCCCGCGTTGGAGTGGAGAGCCTGGTTCAATCCGATCCCCGCCAAATAATCCAGGATATTCCGCCACTTCCAAGGGCACCGCGTCCCACGAGTCGCCGACGCTATTCAGACTCTCGCCGTCGGCGCTGAAGCACCGCGCTGCCTCTTCGCCGAGTTCGACCATACGTCGATTTCGCTGATCTCATGAAGGATGCCTCAAGATGTTGATCGCCTCTGCTCCAGAGGACGCAGGCAGATCCGCTGTCGATGAAGTCGCTGAGCTCCTTGTCAACAAGTGATTTCCTCACACCTCCCTCCTCATCGAGCGAGATGATCTTCAATGTTGAGCAATGCCTCGATGGAGATTGACGAGCTTCGTGAAGAGATAGATCAGATGCACTCTTCGATTTGAGCCCGGAGAAGAGATGTCCGGTGGATGGTCCGTCGCCAGATCGACTGCCCATGGCGTAAGATGTGGGAAGAAGATCCAGAGGAGCGCATCATCTACATCTCCGATTTACGATTGAAGATTCCAAATTTTTAGAATAGGGCGTTAGTCCTAGAAGTTGGCTTTACCTCTTTGGAGTAGTCTTTGTAATGTAAAATAGGTTGTTTCTTACCTTAGTATGACGGTATTGTAAACAATCTATGTATCAAGAAAATTAAGTTTCCTATCTCTCAGATAATGTTGTTTGCTCTATTATCCTTATACCTTCACTTAATTCCACTAATTCTTTCCCATTTCGCCTCGCCTCGCTATTCAATAATCTCTCTCCGCCTCATGTCTAAATCTTACTTATCTTCTCGCTTTTGCCCAAAACCCCGCAAAGAAGACTCTAAAAGATAGTCAAGATGGATCAAGGTGAAGGATCACAACACCAAGGTTACGGGAATGAGGGCACTCACCTGTAAATCCAGCTAACATAGCTCAAATATCGTATATAGAAAGGAAATGTGATACTACGTAATGAGGCGTAATCGATGATTGAGATGATGATGGCACAGCTTGTCGCAAGACCCCGTATGAATCCTCAAGGAAACAACTTTGGACATGATGGGTTATTAGGCGGTCACACCGGTCTCGACTTCCAAAAGACCCGGCCCCTATTTTCCATGTCAACCGAAAGCCATCAGCAGACGATTGGCTCACTATCCAAATGAAGTCGATACCGCAGCTGTAATCGAGAAGGAGAAAGTGTCGATGCCTCTCACCACCGGGACAAGCGAAAGATGGTGGGTCAACTTTTCGACTAAGGTGACAAGAGATTTCGTGGCGATGTTCAAGAAGCCTAAGACTCACATTCCAAAGAAGTTTGATGGCCTGCCAAGCGAGGGAATTTCTGCTCTCCATCAAGGAGGAAGGATCAGATGGGAATACCTGCACCACTTCAACAACCTTCTCTCGCTATGCACCCAGCAGGAAGTAGACACAGGAAAAGAAGATAGAAAGATTCTATGAAGGATCGCAAGAAACCTCAAGTTCCATATCTCATCAAGGAGTTCAAGGATTTTTCAAACATGGTGGATAGGTCGATTGTCGTTTAAGAGACAAGGAATGACCTGAAGATACTGTAAAGAGAAAGGCACAAAGAAGCAGAGGATGTCAAAGAAGTCACTTCATGGGAAGGACTTATACCTTCAACCCCAATGTTCCAAACAAGAGACAAGTAGTTGGGAGGATCCTGACTGCTCCGCCTAATGCTCACCCGAATGTTCGATGCTTTACCTGCAACGGGAACCATTACTCTAATGTGTGTCCCAAGAAAGGTTCAACTGCTTCCATTGCGGACAATGGACACTTCAGTAACAATGCGTTCAAGAAGGACTTGCCGAAAGGATGTGGCAAAAGCTCAGCGCCGCCTTCCGCCAACAGATACAACCAAGACTCAACCTCCTACCCACCCATCAAGGTTATCTCAAGGCACCAATTAAGACAGAAGGATACTTTCAACAACCGCACCTAATCCGCCAAGGAACCCCAAGGAAGAATCAACTATGTGTCAGCAGAGGCAAACAAGCCACCGATGTTATCGCTGGTAAGTTTCCCGTCCAAACCAAGTTGGCCTTAACTCCTCTTTGATCCTTGCAACCCTATTCGTTTCATTTCTTTGGCTTTTGCTTGCAAAAGTGGGTTGCCCTATTCTCCTTTGCCCTCTCCCTGTGTTTTCCACACCCTCGGAAGTCAAGCAATGGCAAGATTCAAACCACAGAATCTGAGGATAGAAATCCAAGTGATTGAGTTCAGAGCCAACTCATATTATTAGGAGATGGATGGTCTAGATGTCATATTGGGAATGAATTGGTTATCTAGACACCATGCTCGCCTGGATTGTGCTCGTAAGACAAAGGACACTCGTGAATGATTTTGGTCAGTGACAGCTCGTAATGATCCGAGATTGATCAAGAGAAATCGTAACATCATCAATGCAATACAAATGAATAGACAAGATACGTGGTTCGAGTACCCCTTGAGGTCTTTCCAGAAGAGTTACTGTGGAAACCTCCTAACAGAGGGGCATAGAATCGCAATAGAGTTAGTTCTGAAATGCCCTATCTTTAAGCGATCCGCCCAATGTCGCTTTGGAGTTAAAGGAATCAAGAAGCAATTGGATGAATTGCGGATAAAGGATTTGTACGCGCCATATCTCACCTGGTCCGCGCAAGTAGTATTTGCCGTAAAGAAAGATGGAAGCAAGAGACTCGCATGATTACGTGAGCTCAATGATGCAACAATCAAGAACAAGTACCGCTACCTCCTGATAGATGACCTGCTCGATCGCTTGAAAGGAGCCAAGATCTTTTCAAGATAGACTGAGGACAGATACCATCGCTTGAAGGTCGTGAGAACAAGACAGAGAGAAGACGATTTGCTACTTCTGGCACGGATTATATGAGTTCACCGTGGTGCCATTTGACTCACAAATGCCCCTACTTACTTTATGAACCTCGATGAACTAAGCGCATGCATGGAGTTCTTGGACAAGTTCATCGTGGGTATTCATAGATGACATACTCATCTACTCCTGACATCAAGAAGATCACAAGAAGCATCTCAGTGACTTAATTCTAGGAAGACTTGAGAACATCACTTTATGCCAAATTCTCTAAGTGTGATTTCCTGTTAGATTTAAATCGCTTTCCTAGGACACATCATCACCAAGGATGGCGTAAAGATGGATCCTAAAAGATCAGATGTTGTTGGAATGGAAACACTGTCGATGTGAGGTCGGTTTCCTCGATTAAGGTGATACTACAGATTCATCAAGGATTCTCCAAGATAGCCAAACCGATGACTCAGCCTTCTCAAAAGGACAAATTTCTACGCTTGGATCGAGAAGTGTGAGAAAAGTTTCCAAGAGTTGAAGACTAAGTTAACCTTGCACTCCGCTTCACTCTCCCATCCTGGATAAAGATTTTATCTACCTGATAAGCTTCAAGAGAGGATTGGGATGTGTGTTAATGCAAGAAGGAAAAGTGGTTGCGATGCATCGCTGACAACTCGACTGCATGAGGAGAATTACCCAACTCATGACCTGGAGCTAGCCTTAGTAGTGCATGCATTGAAGATTTGGAGACATTACCCGCTGGGAACCGTTGTGAAGTGTTTTCGTGATCACAAGAGCCTCAAGTATCGTGTTCACTCCAAATTCAATTTGAACATGAGACGAGAAGATGGTTGAGTTGATTAAGGATTATGATCTAGAAATCCTATATCATCCAGAAAAGCTAATGTGGTAGCAGACGCTTTGAGCCTAAAAGCATGCCATCACTTAGCTCAAGTTGAGACTATCTCTCCTGCACCAAGACGTATACAGAGTTGAACTCAGATAGTGTCGAAGGATCGTGCATTTCCTAGAGATACAATGTATCTTCCGCATCAAAGCAAATTTTCAAAGAAATGTATGAAGATATACTGAATACGTAACGCTGATGAAGGAAGTTAGTCCTCGAGTTCTCTAAGACAAGCAAGGCATACTACGATTCCGCGATCGTATATGCATTCAAGGACAAGGATATAAGAGGATTGATTTTGACAGAGGCTCACTCGTCCACAATTCTCAATACATCCTCGGCAAAGATGCGAAGATGTACCAAGACTTGAAGATGAGCACCGTGGAATGGAATGAAGAAAGAAGTAGCCGAGCACGTGGTATGTTGTGACGGTGCCTGAAAATCAAGATAGACCACCAAAAACGGCAGGATTACTGCAACCCTTCCAAAGGCCGTAATGGAAGTGGGAAGAGATTGGAATGGACTTTGTCACCGGTTTTCCAAGACTCGCAAGGATATGATGCTATCTCGGGTAATCATTGATAGATCCACCAAAGTAGCCCATTTTATTCGATAAAGCTGCATCGTTGGAAGAGACAAGTTGGCGAGTTGTACCACCTGCATTGTCACATTACATGGGATCCTAAGAAGATCGTCGACCGTGGAGCCCAGTTCACCTCTAAGTTTTGGAAAAGTCCGCATGAAGCTAAGTGGGTACGGATCTCAATTTCAAGACACCTATCACCCTCGCATGATGGTCGACAGTAAAGAGTCAACTGCATCCTAGAAGATATGTTGAGAGCCTCGCGCTCTAGCATATGGAGCCTCGTGGGCTAAGTGTTTGCCATTTGCGGAGTTCTCGATTAACAATGCTACTGCACTGGACCGACATGTCACCTTTTGAAGCCTTGTATGGAAGGAAGTGCGAGAACCGTTGAATTGGACCGAGACCTGAAGAAAACAACTTTTTGGACCTCGCCTAGTTCATGATGCGAGCTCATGTGAAGATCATAAGGAAGAATCTGAGCCCAAGTCCCAGAAGAGTTATGCGATACGAGAAGAAAAGATATAAGTTATCATGTGGAGACTTCGCTGATCCGAAGTGACACCTTTCAAGCCCGCTCGCCGCTTTCGATAAAAGGAAGTTAGCTCCGAGGTATGTTGACCATACCGTGGATAGAATTGGAGAAGTAGCCTACAAGTTACTAAGTCCGGAGCTGCCAAGGGTACACAATGTTTTTCATGTGTCCTGGGCTTGAGAAAATGTCTCCGCCACCACGAGCAAATACAGCTTTGAAAGGGATAGACTCAAGGAAGATTTGACATATCATGAGGAACTCCAGATTGTGGAGACAATGGAAAGGGAACTCAAGTTCAAGAATGTCAGATCTCACGAAAAGCTATGGAAGAATCATACACTCAAGAAACTACTTGGGAAAAAGAATCGAATTGCAGCATTTTCCCTAACCTATTTTCCTTAGTAAATGAATCTCGGGGACGAGATTCCATTTTAAGTGGGGTAGGTTGAAACAATCCCAAAAAATTCAAAATGAATTTATTTGAGTTTGGTTTGAATTTGCGTTTGATTGGTGTTTGGAAATTTGAAATCGAGTTTGAATTCGTTTTACCTCTTTTTTGGGCTGCTTGCTTTCTTTGCCGTTTGCCGCTTCCTCGGGCCCATTGGTTTTCGCTTCTCCTGGCCGCTTCCCGCCGGCCACTGCTTCTCCGGCCGCTTGGCCACGCCAATGGTCATTGCTGACGCCTCGACCTTTCCCGCTTCTCTCGGCTGGCTGCTCATAGCCGCTGGCGCTGGCCTTTCGCTTTCCACTCGCTGCGCTGGCTCATGGGCCAAGGCCGCCGCTTTCTCGCTTCCTGGTCGCCACAGCTTCGCTGCCGCGCTTTTCCGCTTCATTGGCCATGGCCGCCGCTTGATTGGCCATTGGCCAAGGCTTACGCTGGCGCTACGCATTGCTGCGTTGGCCAAGGGGCTTTACGCTCCGGCTATAAAGCTGCCGCTTCGCTTTCCTAACTCACCTCGCCTCGCTCTCGTGGTGAGCTTCTCCCTCCCCTCCGCCCTTGGCTCCGGCCACAGCCCAGCTGTCACGCCAGCACAGAAGCTGCGCCTCCCCGCTTCTAGCCCTAACTCCGCCCCGCCACCTCTCGCCTCGACCGGTGGCCCCACTCCCGCCCGAGCCAGTTGTGCCGAAGCCTGGGCCACGCCTCGCCGCCCGCTTAGCCGGGCCACGGGCTCTCGTCACTGGGTCTGGCTGGCCTTGGGCTGTGGCCCATCTCCTGCCAGCACCCCACACTGTAAACAAGAGTTTTTTTTCCTTTTTTCGATTTATTAATTCATTTAATAAATCCGAAAAACTCGTTTTTAATCCAAAAGAATAGCCCTCAAAAATCCGTAAAACCTTAAAACCCGAGCCCCACCACGCAAATACTTTTCCCAAACCGCTTTGATCCTCGAGTCCGTAAATGTCAGTCCGTTTCCAATCCAAACTCGTAAAATCCCCAAATCCCGCTTTTGCCCTCCGTCCCTTTCGACTCTGGCTTTTAAGCCTGGCCTGCTTTTTCGCTGTTGTTTTATCGCTTATTTATGTTGGTTGTCTTTTCGCTAGATTCGACCGCTGAGACGCCAAAGGAGCCGAGCAACCCCTGGAGCTCGAGCAGCCTTCCGAGTGACGCTTGACCGCACGGACGCAAAGACTACTTCCTCGACGACTCGTCCGATTCACCACAAGGCAAGCCGTCGTGACACCCTTTGATCATGTTGATCCTATCATGCCATGTTATAATAGTACTTAGTTTATACCGCATTATTTTACTGTATTTGACTTAATGAAATTCAGTATTTTAGAATGACATGATAATTAGGTAATGCCAAATTGCTCATTGAACTTCCTTGAAATGATTGAACCCTGTTAATCCTTTGGAACCCTAGTTAATTGCTTATTGCCATGGATAGGTTAGACTATACTGCTAGGTTAGTTCAAAACCTGGATTTAAAGAAAATGCTGCCGAATCTCCGATTCGGATTGTTTACAAAAGTGCTATAGTTAGGGGGACAGTATCGGATTAATCCCAGAGTGGATGAGATTCCGATCCCCGGCTGTTGATTAATGCCTTGGTTGGTTCGCACTGCACGTGAGTACCCTAATGGGTTTGTGGATGAAGGCTTGGTCTTTGGCAAAAGTGTAAGGTTAATAATCCTTGAGCAAAGTAAATAACTTAGTTCCCGCCAACCACAGTCGGATCGTTTCCGACTCCGATCCGACACTGGCCATTGCTAATCATTCCCGAGATAATAATTGATCGCCTTATGGCTACCATTCTCTGAGAATGGGGACCTGGCTTTTCACAGTGGAAATGGACCGGAGGTGGAACGGGAATGGTCCGGAGTGACATTCTTGGTTCTCATAGCACCAGACGCGAATGGGACCTCCGAGTCCAAGGTAGCTGCATTACTTCCGTAAACAACTAAAGGACAGGAATGATTAAACGAATCTAACGTGATAATCTAAATCGGGCCACATGCATTTAAGTTGCATGAAACCTTCGCGATTGGCATAAAGGTTATAGATATCTTGTGGGTAAAGCCGAGTCGCCTCTGCAGAGTTAATTCTAAATTGTAATCTGCTAGTACGCAGATTCCTAATGAAGTTGAATCGGGTTGATACCCGTGAATTCAAGCTCAAGTTACTGTTTGGAATTTGGATAATTGTGGTTAAGTATTGTTGAACCTTGTGAAATTTAAACTACTTACTTTATAGTTTGTGCTTCAAATGTAAAATGAATTGTGAAATAAAACTGCATCCAGATACTAAACCCTATTACCATCCCTTGATTACCTCTTACATATAGTATTCATGGTTCCGTGATTTAATTTGTTGAGTAACTCCCATTCACCCTTGCAAACCCCCGCCTTCGTAGTTCAAGATGTTGGCGCCTGTGAGGTCGTAGATGGCGCATTTAGTCTCGGTTCTAGGTCTTTGTTCGCCAGCCCCGCTGCGTGGTTTTTCTTTGGTAGTGTGTCTAGAAGCTTGGATGCTTCTCTTGTAAAACCGGTCGTTAGACCAACTATATCAATAAAAAGTGTTGAAAGCTGCTTTTGTCGAATCAGATTGTTTTCCAACAGCTAGTCTTCCCAGAATCGCTGCGAGTTTCAGATCGCTGCCCCTAAAAAGGCGGTCCGTCACAGTCTGCGCCACACCGCTGGGTCGTGTGATACCTGCCGGCTGCCGCCGCGCGGAGCTGTCGCCCATGCGTTGCGGCCGGGGTCCTCCATCGACCGGCTGGGGAGCAAAGCAAGCACGCGTGGCGTGACTCGAAAACTACTCCCAACTCGGAATACAGCAAGAATTCAAGACTGACCCCACGTTCATCAATCAGCATGGCGCACAACAACAAGTCGCAAGGATCAGCAAGGCAAGGATTTTGCGACCATTCTTTTCCATCATCTTGCAACCAGACAATCAGTTTCCAGCAAAATCCAACCAAGCTGAAGTGATCATGGATGACCCCCCAAAAAAATATCACCATTCTGATTGCTTTTTCTTCAGAGTAGGTGCATGATCAGATGGAACGATGCAGCAAAAAGAAATGGAGATTTGGCGTCAGGTGAAGCTTATATAGCTGACCGTCAAGAGAACAGTTTATGCAGCTCATATCCCACCACCTTTCTTTAGTGTTAGAAAGCACCAGCTATATTTCTCCATGAGACCATGATGCAAAAACCAGATTCATGAGTACTATGCTGCAACAAGAATGTGTCCAGCAATTGATCCTATGGCTTTCAAAGTTAATTACCTTAACTAGAAGCTTTCAGCCTTGCCTTGAGAAAAGACAACAAAATTTTCCTTACGAGCATCACCCTGACAAAAACGGTGGACCTTAGCAAGCATGACTTGTCTATTTTACAAAAGAGCAGCAACTTGCTATGCAACAAGATTTCTCATGTCCTCTGCAATCCACAGTATATAGATTGCATTTTTCATGCTGCTAAAAGTGAAGCAGACATTGCTGCATCCTTTCACAGAAACACCACTGGGTTTCTGATCTGATGTTTCCCATGTGACAAGTCTTTCTACTGTTTTCTGCATTTGCCCCTTCATCTACTACAGCATGAGCTTGAAGATAGCGTGGTCAAGAGTATGAAGACGCTTGGTGGTCACGAGATTTGGAGATTACATCGCGAAGGCCTTCAATAACATCTTGAATCGCAGGTCGATGAACACCATCTTCCACAATGCACTTCTTCGCCACGGCAAAAGCCATGCAGAGCACATCCACAGGCACACGCCCACGCAACCTTGGGTCAACTAGCTCCTGACAGTTCAATTGGTCATTTAACTTGTCTCTTGCCTGCGAAAGGTAATGTTTCTGAAATTATAACCTAGGGAGAAGTTAGGACATCGGGTACTTGCTGTAAAGTTACGCAACCAAAGGTGTAGCACATCTCCAAGCCAATGACAAAACGAAGAGTAGAAGATACCAAACAACTCTCTCATATTATTATAAATCCCAATACGTCCATATGTCCATCAGTTTAACTATCACCGTTGTGTCCAGAAAAGACCATCCATATATTAGCTGTGCTTTCAAGAAGCTCAAATGAGCCACTACTCCAAATTCCAAAACTTGCTCTTCGATGTCACAAGGGAAAAGGTCAAGTTATAAGCATATATACAGGGGAGAAACCTAAAGCTAACCATATTGCTGGAAACAAGAAGCATACCCAACAAGCTAGATTCTGTTCTTCATCTGGTCTTGTCCAATCAAGGGCTTTCCTTCCAGTAATGATCTCCAAGAGCACAACTCCAAAACTGTATATATCTGACCTAATCGATAGGGATGCATACATAGAATACTCAGGTGCAATATATCCAGGTGTTCCCTTCAGTCCGGCTGTTCTTGCAATAAGCTCATCACCAGTTGGAGCAATTTTAGCAATCCCAAAATCAGAAACTTTCGGCTGAAAGTCCTCGTCTAATAAAATGTTGGTTGATTTAAAGTCCCTGTGGATGATTGGTGGATTGGCTTTAAGATGGAGTTGCTCCACACCCCTTGCTGCACCAAGGGCAATCTTCATTCTTGTGACCCAGTCCAAGTCTATCTTTTCATCTACAACAGTTCAGCTCCTTTATTAACAAAACTTGATACTTCACACTTACTAAAAAAAATAGCTAAGAATTAGCATAATCCCATGGAGAACATCAACAAACATTAAATTTCTACAAAATTATACATATCAAATTGAACGAAAGAATAATTTGCCACAGAATTATTAATACATTGTTACAAAGAAGATGCTAAGGTCCTTTGCCTCTTTCTTTTGATTTGCGACATCCACAGGTCACATAACACGAACAGAATTGCATCTTTATACCTGGAGCAACATTTTTATATGCAAAAAACAAAAATTCCTTTTTAAAAGGAACCTGGATTTTTATACCAAAGTCACTAGAGCCAAGAAATCCAAATTGACCTAGATTACAAGTGCAATATGCAAAACATATAAGCAAATAATGAAGATGACAAAATTCAAATGATTTGAGAATGCTGATTTATAATAGTAGTATTGTCCAAAAATGCTACAAAGGCACGCGGCAAACAGAGCAGTCCAGAAATGAATGAAGTGATTTGCTTTCAATAACACAAAACTCCACAGCAGAAGACACCTCGCGGAGCTGCCTACCCGATAACCCCAACTATGGAGAGTCGGATAGTGTTAAATCCAAACTTGCTTTTTTTTTAAAAAAAATCAGAATTAATGTACCAAAATGTTTTGGTTTAGGTGCTTTCTATAGGAATCCTTTTCATAAATAGAGTAATTTTCACAACACTATAGATTTTTTGGAACAAACTATCAAAAAACTACAGATTTTAGCTTCTATTTCACAAAAATACAAATTTTACGAGAACTTGTGTCACAAAACTACAAGTTTTAGAATTGACCATTTCTTGTAACGAGTCTGATAGTTTGAGCCTACATGGTAGCCTTATGCGCAAGTGAAACGGGAAATGGGTCGCGTGAAGCTGCAATGTAGTCCCACGTTAGACCCATTACAAGAAACGGGCAATTCTAAACTTGTAATTTGTGACATAAGTTCTTCTAAAATCTGTAGTTTTGTGAAATATCAGCTAAAACCTATAGTTTTATGATAGTTTGTACAATAAACTTGTAGTTTTGTGAAATTTACTCTTATAAATATATGTAATCATTTGTCTCATTTTGTATCCCTTTTCTGTACTCCAATCCCTATAATTGTTCTCTGAGAGTTTGTATCTCGTTTCTGGAATATTTTCTGGGTACCCTACTGGTTTCCATCAAACACTAAGAATTATTAGTTTGAAATAACTGCGCCAGCAGTTTTGATGTAACTCTTTGATCTGTTGACCTGCTAATTTGTTGGCAAGATGCCAAGTGTTACTTGCCTGATTTCCCAACTAATTATAATCAAGCAACCAAACATTATCAATTCCTATAACTATAGGAAAGCAAGTTCGTCATACGTAAAATATAGATTGAGTGCAAGGATGGAAAAACTCACCACTTAAGCATTCACGCAAATTCCCCAAGGGCATATACTCATACACAAGAAGACGTTCGCTTCCCTCAGAACAGCAACCAATTAGCTTTACAATGTTTGGATGGGTCATTGAGTTGAGCACGTAGACCTCCTTAAGGAACTCATTTCTCCGATGGATATCACTACTAGTTGCATTAAAACACAAACGCTTCACAGCAACCTGGTTCAAACTGACAATGAATTGTTACAATATAGAAATTATAGTGACCATCAGGTACAGTCCAGAATTTATTTTGCGTGTATTAGTGTGGAGACTTTGATGCCCTGCTGCAACTGAAAGGCTGCTCACTAATACGTTATATGTGTTTGTGTTCAACAGTTTCATCATTCCACCTAAGGTGAATACAGAAACAGAGAAAAGCAAGAGAAACATACCTAGCTAATCTGGCCATAGCAACTAGAAGATGCTAATGATGATCTCAGACCAACTTTGCCGCAGGAAATTGAATCGTAATGCACCTAGCTACTTAGTACTTACTCTATGATTACATAATCACAGCACCTCATTCAACCTAACAATTACATGGTGGAATCATTTTAAGATGCCAGTACTATTAAGTATTAACAAATGTAACAAAAACTGACCTTTCCAATGTCAGGTAAGTGGCCTTCATAAACTTTGCCAGAGCTGCCAGAGCCTATCTCGTGGTTCTTACAGAAATCAGCGGTTGCAGCAGAGAGCTCCGAGAAGCTAAACGTTTCCAGTTTCAATCTGAAACTTGGATACTCATCATCTGATCCTGTGAAAATACTCACGGAAACATCTTTACTTAGCATCAAACCAAACGTACCTCAAAAAGAGACCAGCAAATTCTACGACAGAGAGGATCTTGACTAAAATATGGAACTCCGTAGTGATCCCAAAAAACTAAATTGCACAAATCTATCTAGGAAGGGCTTGAAGTGAAGAAGAAACAAGATCCGTATTACTGTCGTTTCTGCAGACAGCTTGAGGCTTCTCAGAACAAACCGGTCATCCGCGCTAGGAATTTAAGAAATCAAGAACAGGCAAAGGAATTATCCAATAAGCCTACATTTCTTTCTAAAAAACAAACCAAAAGAAAATAAATGAAGAATCCTACTTAAATAACGTACACTTTTAGGAAGTAGGAACAAATCAAGATAAAATCGGTCATTTCTGCTAACAACTCGGACTAAAAATCAACGAAAGAATTGCAAGGATCTTGTAAGCTAACGAAACTATCATAAAGGAAGCAAGCGCAGTCAAAGTAAAAAAAAAAAAGAGTAAAGAAAGCCAACAACTCATTTCTTCACAAAAAAAAAAAACAAGAACTCAAATACAAACCCCGCAAAAAAAACCTTTAAAATTTACCCTAGAAAAAACCAAACCTGTCGCCGAGGTGGTCTCCGCTTTCCCCGAATATTTCAGCTTAAAGCAACTGCCCAACCTCTTCATCCTATCCCCTGCAAAGAAAAAGAAAAGAACCCCAAGAAACTTAACCAAATCGAGCGGGGAAAAGAACTGCTCCAAGCCCACGAGTTCAAAGCGTCGCAGCTACCTCAGAGCACGGAATTCGTTCTTGGGGGTGAATTGGACTTCTTGCCTAGGTGCGGTTATTGGGAATCGGGTTCGAGGGGGACGAGCGGAAGCGAGAGAACTGGGCGAGGTCGGCGGCTTTGGGCTGGCGGAAGGGAAGAGGAGCGGATTTGTAAATACGCGAGTCTTGTGCTACCTTTGTAGGAAGTATAATGACAAGCGAGGACAATTTGTATTATTTTAGAAGCTTCAGGGTCCTTTTCGTAAAGTTGCTTTCTTTCTTTACTCTCTTTTTAAGCCGATGTGTCTTTTTTTTCAACTATCAGTCAAGCGTATCGTGACCACAAATTATAACCTTTTTCATGCTAAAATACAAGGAAAACATACTTTTGTATTCTTTCAAAACCTCGTTGCACATACTCTCCCTCTTTAAGTTCATAAATGGGAGTATTTCTTCTTGACCACGTAGAATAAAAAGATATTCAAAACCACTAGATTGCCCCTAATGATTAGCATTAAACATTATATTTAATGCATACATGTGGAAAATATAAAGTAAAGATAAATATTTACTATAGGTACAGGGGAAACATCATGTTGATTTTACATTAAAATATAAAATACATCTTATATTTATGACTAAGATTATTCAACTGATGCGCCTTATATATTTGGATAGAGAGTGATAAATAGCGTGGTTTTTTTTAGACGAGTAAATAGCGTTGTGGGGGCAAGACGATGCAAGTATTCATGGGGGAAAACCACTCAAATTCTCACTGATCAGCGCATCTTGCAAGTAATGCTGTGAACGTTATCCTAGCCAAGCATCAGGTTTCTAGCATCTTTTTTTTTCCAGAGAATTATGACAAGGGTCAACAAAAATAACCGAAGCGTCAAAGAGCATGATAAACCACACAATTTGCAGCTATCGAATCTCTGACCATCAGTATCACAGCACTTTCAGGAGTATCTGAATGTGGATCTACCTAAGAATCAATCAGAGTTAATGTTGCGAGTTAATATTGCGATCGGATTGATTCATGCCCGTTAGATGCTGCTATCGGATGACTACATGTGCGTTGGATGGACCCATGGTCCTTCGCGCGTTAGACGCCCCTGCGCCGAAGGCTTGATTGGGTCTAATTAGGAACACTTGGGCCATGTAGGAATTCAGCAATTTCAGCACGATGCCATGCAAAGATATGCGGAGTCACCCGTCGAGGTCCTTATGGTCGGTCTTGCCGGGCCGCAGGATGGTCGGAAAAGGCTAGGCCAGGGTAGTGTAGAATAGCGTGGCGCCGCCGCTAGAGACGATGGCACACAACACGGCCACTCGCCGGAGATGCTGTGAGGAAACTGAGATATAGGGAGGTGTAGCGTAGCGTCTCCCATGAGTGGGTTGACGAGGCTGGCCTTGCGGCCACCGTCCGAAGCACCAAAAGGTGAAGAAGACGCGGCCGGCGCCGATGGCGTCGGTGCTTGCCAATGCCTTGCTTGCCAAGGCGAAGAAGACGAGCTCGTCTTTGAGAACGGCGAGCGGAAGCGAGAGAGAAATCGTCACACAGTGCAAGGAGGAAGCCACGGGAGGACGTGAGGCATGTGTTGGAGGTATATTAGAAATCGTCATAGGTATTTTTTATGTTCATAATTTATTTTCTTTTTTTTAAATAAGTATATTATTATTTATTGGTAAGTATGTTCTTATGTTCATGATTTATTTTTTTGTTTTTTAAATAATAACTAGTAAGGTGCCTGTGCGTTACAACGGAATCTCGAAAGGTAATAGATATACCAACATATAGAATCCTAAACCATACGGTACATAGGAAACGAAATGTATATTATTTGCTAGCTGCTAAGTAAATCAAATTGTGAACAAAAGTATTATATTGATCCTTGTCCAACTTGAATACAAACAAAACATCTTTCAATAGTACATCTTTGTAGACCATATTTTTCATGAATATCCCGGCAAAATTGAAGTCAAGGATAGAGATAGGGACGGCGGTCGCTAGCGGTGTGCAACGACACCAGTGGGATTGGGGATGACAGGCTTGAAGGCGACGAGCTCGCCAACAGCCAATCCGGTGGCACAGACTTCGGGGAGGTAGACTTTCTTTTATATGGCTAATATAAGAAGTTCTCTGAATATGAAAGATTATTTGAAGAATAGGAGGCCTTCCTGCTAAACTCAAGTAGACTGCACCTGCTATTGTTGATGCCTAAACGGATAGTCGGGCATAAAAAGTTCAGCCACATGTTTAATAAAAATAGGAAAGAACCATTAATTTTCATAATGAGGTTCTAAACAATTCTGAAGTTATTTTTGGCACAACAGAAAATATTAATTGAATTTCCCAAAAATTCAATCAAATCTATTTAGGATCATGACAGAACTGCAGAGTCAGCCGTGGGCCCGTGGCTAGGCCGCTAGGGTTAGGGTTTGCTGCTCTTGAGAGGAAAAGACGAGTTGGGGATTATACATAGGCCTGAATTTGTTACTAGGCCAAAATATGTATTACTTTTTTTTTTGAACGAATGAAGGAGCTCTACCTTACATAAGGACTAGTAAGTTGCCCGTGCAACGGAGTCTCAAAAAAGGGTGGAGGGAAGTCATTGTAAAACCTAGTTTGGATTTCTTTAAGTGCTTCTATATTTAACTCCATGGCATTTATGGCCTGAAGTAAAAACTATTTAAGTCCATGGCATTTATAGCATATTTAAGTGCGTATGCAGTTTTTAGTTCTATGTGGCGCTTCGTTTCTTGCGTAGACGTGGGAAGAAACTCTCACTTTATATAGTAGAGATTAGATGAAAATGGTTACATAGATGACTACGACAGTAATGCAACGTAAGACACAAACATGAAACAACACATGACTCATGTTGAGCCAAAATATATATTACACACTAGCCATCTTAGCATTTTGCTGTTCCTCCAAATTTTGTGATATTTCACCCTTCAGATCGCATAAAATAGCCGCCATATGTTTTTAATTATAGACATAGTGAATGAGAGATGATGGATAGCATTGCAGAGTATTTAATTCAGAATAAATCAGCTACCTGTGTTCAGTAGGTTCAAGCTTGACAAATCAAGAGCACATCAACAGATACAGACGGTATAATGGCCACAGGTGAACTAGCTAGCTGGACTAGATGGCGCTGCGCATCACATCGCTCATCACGAATGTCCTTCCTTGCTCTCACCAAATTCTTCAACAAGCTTCGTCGCAAGTACCATAAGATCGACAAACGCGCTGAACGATGCTCGCAGAAACCGGGCCTCTACTGCTTCAAAGTGCCTGGACTCGCAAAATAAGATAGGGTTTCAATCAAGCACCGCATGAAGCGATGCAAAGGCAATTGTTAGAAATATCAGTGTGGATTTACTGACACGATAAGCTTGCTGCCGGAAACAGTCATCGCTCTCTTGACCTTGTCAGGCTGCAACTGCAATACAAACACACCAAATAGTTATCGACAAGCATGCCATGAACAAAGAGGAAACATATGGAGTTCATGAAGGCAGGCAACATGTTAAAAGGTAGAATATAACTTCTTTACCTCCTTGTCAACAGCTAACGTTTTGTAGACAATGGATGCGTGTTCCTCGGATGCATAGTCAACTTCAATGTCACTGCCAAACAAAAATGTTAGTACAGCACCCTAAAATAACTCCAGGAATCATTAACAACAGAAGCAAAATTGCAAATGTGCAGGACGGGCAACAAAACTGCATGAAATCATTGCTAAATTTATATGTTACATTTTTTACACAACACTGTGTAAATAGCTGAATCTCAAATCAGCAAATTTGTGAAGGTAGCAGAGCACAGGATCAGGAAAAGCAACAGATATCAACCTGATTACCACTAGTTCATGGATTTTTCGGTAAGGTTGGGTTTGACGAAAAAGAGCCATGACCATGAACAACCAATTCACACAAGTTTTCAGTAACTTTTAGCATTGATCATTCAGGAAACCCCATTGTTTCATAACATTATAGGGAAGCTAGCACACCATCATGACCAGCACCGTGGTTGATTATTACAGCTTTCTTACTTGCAATGTCAACGCTCAATGAAATAAAACTATCAGTCTATCACTATCTCAAAGTGGTTTAACATTAGGGGTGTAAACGGGTCGGGTACGGGCGGGTAGTAGGTCATCCCATACCCTACCCTATTATTTTTTCTCCGGGTCCGGGTACGGGCACGGGAAGTAAAAATTGGGTAGGGTACGGGTAACGGGTAGCATTTTATACGAACGGGTAGAAATCGGGTTCCGGGTAGTGTGCGGACGGGTATAATACAGACAACGGGTACTTCATCGGGTAGTACACGAAATACATAGGATCAAAACATGCGATGAAAACAATCCAACCATCACACTAGTACATCACATAATACAATAGATAATGCCGTATAGTCTAACAAACATACAAAGTCCAACAAAAAGTTCAAATAATACATAATCAAACACATGGAGTTCAACAAACACGCAAAGTCCAATACATGAAGTGAAATTCGCACACATAGTTTAACACATAAAGTCCAACACATAGAGTTAAATTATACAAAACAAATTTCTTCATACAAGATTAGCCATTAGGGGTGCAATGTGTTGAACCTATTTACCGTATGTACTAGTAAATGGGAGAAACATAGATAGGTTGTCACTTGTCAGTTGCAGAGTAATTAAATTGCACATGCGGGACATGTTCAGGCAGAGTCACATTATTGACTCCCTTACTGTAATGCGTTCATTTTTGTTAAGCAAATGTTGTTAAGGATTTTTGGTTTTTTCAGTATGTGACATTTATAGTCCCCTACGCTTTTTCCCACACTTTTCAATTTATCATCATCTTACATACTAATGAATTATTGATACATGAAGGAATCAGTACACCTTTGTTGGACCAAAAAAATTCAACAACTTCACGTATCCAAGCAATGTTCTTGAGGTAAATCTGAACTGGAATTGGCAATAAGAATCATCGAGTCAGAATGCAATAATCTTCTTTGGACCAAAATTTTAGCTTCACTGGGACATCAACTTGACAGACATTATATAACTTAGAAATTAATGCAATATCAACTCAATGAAAAACAAGTATAGAAAAAATTATCTAATTGGAAGACAAAAGCATGCCCATTAACACCAAGAATAAACATTCCAAGCAAACTTTATCAAAGCACAAACTATTTGTGCTTCAACTTGTTTGCCTTCTCAGAGTCGAAGACAGAGAGGGTGTGCAAGTACTTGGAGCAGCGGACCTTGAACTTGAAAACATCTTTGCTCCGTTTGATCTTCACAGAGCGGGCATCCTTCCTCCTCACGGTGAGAAGGAAATCCTTGATCTCTATCTGCTTCGGCTACAGATATACAAAATCATTATTTAGGTCAGACAAAGTATGATCATAGAAAGATAATTAGCAACAAAATAAGCAGATACCAGTAGCAATAAAAGAAGCTCTACTACTCACACAGCATACTCCTGCCTATTTTCTATAAAATAGACAGCATAACAGTAGCTAGAACATATCACACATCAAAATTCGGTGTATATGAATGAAGCCACTCGAGCAGCAGCAATGCCAAATTAAAAGTTGAAGATTAAGAGTTACTTCACAAACATATAGAATTATTTCCTTCAGCGAGGACCGACATCTAAGGACAACAAAAACCACAACATGAAGTGGCTCATCTGAGTTAATCTATCGCAGGTAAGTTACAGAACATCAAAATAAGCAGAAGCAATGGCCAAATCCTACTCTTGTCAGTCATGCCCACAACCATCTAGTAATACCACCAAAGTATTATCGGATCCACGCGCACGCCTACTCTAATAACGAAGCAGAACACTACAGCAAGAACAATCATCCCATGTCCGACATAATCCACTCCAAGCTAGCAACGAACCCACACACAACAAGAGATTGCAGCGCCGAGGAGGAGGGGCCAAGAACTTTTCTTGCTACCGCCGCCGGACCTCCGCACCGGCGACACCGACGTTCGCGGGGCAGAGAAGACGAACAACGGGGAGGGCGGACTGACCGCTTTCAGTGGATCCTGTGCACGCCGGCTTCGAGGAAGGCAAGGACGCGACGGAGCCGCTGAACTTGTACTCCCGCGGTGACAAAGATGGCTGGGGGCGCGAGCAGGCGGCGGCTGGGAGCCTGGGAGGGGATGGGATGGGATGAGGGGATGTGGCTCAGTGGGGATGAGGATCGAGGGGACATGGGCCGGCGCAGCCACATGGGCCTTGTGGGCTTGTGGCATTATTATATTCGGGTACCGAATTGTGAGAATTATCCGGGTACCCGTACCCGCCGGGTATTGCCGATCCTGTACCCGACCCGAACCCAAAACTAACCTACCCAGGTACTACCCGTACCCGTACCCGTACCCGACGGGTAGTGTAAAATAGTGTTCCATTAGAGTAATTTTGCTTCCGGGTACGGGCACGGGTCGGGTATTACCCGGCCCATTTACACCCCTATTTAACATGTGGCTTTATCAAAGGATCCTCCGTGATCAGACCAGAGATCAAATATCCCTGCTATTTCGCTTCAAAAAGCTAAACGAACTTAAAAGCACTAGATTTTTTTTTCAAAAGTAAACTAAAGCATTTATTGTGGCGACCTGCGCAATTAGCTCAAGGAACGACAATAACCACTGCCGTTACACTGAGATAATTACATGAATCTCGGCATACTAATTAATCAAAACATCGAGAGCACCCGATGTTTTATCAATTAGTACACTATGTTCAGAGTGTTGTAACAGAACAATAGTTAGAGACTGAATATAAATATATTACAAACCAAGCCACGCAGGGCTATATGTCTAGTACCATAATTATACATCAGATTCAAATACAACAAAAATATAATACAAATATACTAATTACACCAAAGACTGATGAAGCCGATGCACAGCTACTCATCCCCTCTCAGCCGCCTCGTCAAACCAACCGGACGTTTGAGCACCGGAGCCATTTTTTAGAAAAGGGAGGTTTAGCAAGAGTGAGTATAAAGTATTCAGCAAGCATTATTAGCAAAATGCAGCAGATGAATTTCTCTCAATCCAACCAAGTCCATCTGATGATCACCTTCCCGCAAAATACAGTTTTATAGAAAGTAGGTTTTCTTTAAGGGTTATTTATTTTAATTTCGAAAATAGCTACTAGCACCCGTATAAAAGACAAACTTAGCTTCCGTAGCCTCCAATCCAGAAGACAAGCATGAATTCATCATTTTGATCCTGCGCAGGTTCATACCGCTTTACCCATAGTGATCTCATCCTGTGAGGCCCTAGAATGTTTATCACTAGTCCAGTATTTGATCTCCAATCCCGGTAGCCAACGAGTAGTGGTTTCCTCGACTGTTCCCCGCTACCCTTAGCGTACCAGTTGTACCATACTACCGCAGCAGCACTGATACTCCCCTAAGCTTTAAATATAGTGCCTGATCAACCGCAGCTGATTTCTGTGTCCTTCACTGGGACTCCCGGCATACCTAGCTTCATACTCCTAGTTAACTACCTAACTACCAATGTGAAGATCATAATACCTTTTCAAGACAACACTATGGTTGGTACTGTAATACGGTTCATTACCTGAGTGTTAGTTGTTCATCCTTATATCATAACATATGTAGAGGACCCTGCTGGCTATTCCCATCTCATCAGCTACCCACCATAATAAACATGCGCCAACTACTCCATTCACTAGATGAACCAATCCAATACCAAATCCAATTATCAACCCAATCAATCCATATATCAATCCATATTATCCATCCACATCTGATTTGAGGTTTTGTTTGCAATATAAATTTTCCTATGCAGTGATGTAATTAATGAAAGTATTGGAAAACATTTAATAAAGCTTGATCAATGAAAGCTTGCCTGAATTCTGGTGAATATAATCGTCCTCGTCCGGATTTGGAAAGGGACCTTCTGCTGAATTCAATTCAGTTCATGAAATCATTAACTATTAAATCTATGGCAATTCATTTAACGGTGGTTTATGGCGTCCAACTAATTCCAACAGTTGCAACCCTAATAAGTGGAAAGGTGTTAATTCTTATTTTTAGCTATTCAATCATTTGCAAGTTTTATGTAGCTATTTATTTAACTAAATGGGCTAATTGCTATCATTTTGATTTTCTTAAACTTTCAACTAGAGGGTTAACTAAACTAATTGCAATTCGCGACTCATTTTCTAATTTCCCCCCTTTTCTTTTCTCCTCCCTCTTCTCTCCAAACCAAAGCCTGGTTCCTCTCTTTTCTCTCTCCAGACCGATTCCCTCGATCTCCTCTCTCTCGGGTGACTCCCTCTCGGCACTCCTCTTCTTAGGCCAACTCCTCCCCTGCCCGCCATCTCCACTCTCCCCCAACCCGCCGGCCTCCGGCCTCGCCGGCTGCCGCCTGGCTCCGGCCCTGTCTGCACTGGTCTTGCGCTCAGCTCGGCCACATGCAGCTGAGTCTCGGAGCTAACCAAGCCCCACTTCTACCGTAACCTAGCGCAACTAGCTTCTTCTTGATGGTTCTATTCGGTTTGGTTTCTAGGGTTCTTGGGTGCTTGCTACTTGGATTTGGTTCATTGCTTATAGGGCTTTGATGCTTCGGTTGAACATGGAGAAATGAGTTCTTAAGTGAGGTTGGTGCTGTGATTCAAAGGTAATAAGGTCGATGGCGATCTTAGGGTGAGACATCCTAGGTTTGGGAGGTGAGATGACGATACGGGTTATGCATGCACGCCGGCGAGTGCATGCTAATGACCGGGACACTTCTCACGGCCCCTAGAGAGACTCCCCTACTGAGATCTCAAGGCATTTCCCCGATCTATTTGCTACTCTACCCGATTTACTTGCTACACTACCCGATCTACTGATCTAGCACACTACATTCTATACTACTTCTACTCTACTGCCTTACTTGAGCTCTGGAGGTGATGTGTGTGGTTCTGGAGTTGAGGATGAAGTTGAGGAGGCACTGGTGGAGGGGTGGTCAAGGTCTTGATGCTCGATTTGGCTCATCCTTCGGTTCCCCTTCTCCTCCTCTTGATTTGGCCGGCTTCCTTTGGCTCGGCTCCTCCTTCCTGGCTTCGGCTGGAGTTGCTGGTACTTGCTCTCCCTCCCTCTCTCTCGGTTTGGTAGTGCGGTGATGGAAGGAGTGGCTCTGGTTCTTGCTTGGAATGGGGAATGAGCTAGGGGAATGAATGTTGTTCTACTCACCGACTGGCTGTGGTCGAAATGAGGAAAGGGGGATGAATGATTGCTTGGTTGTGTTTCCGTTGGAATGGGGAAAGTGAAGAATGGTTGGCTTCGTGGCTGCTCTATGTTGGTGCTCGGATGTGATGAAATGAGAAGAGAGAAGTGAATCCTT
This sequence comes from Rhipidocladum racemiflorum, assembly GCA_036346355.1. Taxonomy (NCBI): domain Eukaryota; kingdom Viridiplantae; phylum Streptophyta; class Magnoliopsida; order Poales; family Poaceae; genus Rhipidocladum; species Rhipidocladum racemiflorum. The sequence goes on along the minus strand of CM070583.1, from coordinate 79,822,518 downwards.
ATTGTGTCTATCCTTAACCCTTTAGGATGCGTTTGGTTCATCGGCCCAAAGTGGATAGGATGGTCTCATCCATCCCATTGTTTGCTTGGATGGATGGGTGGATGACGTCATTCAACTCTCATCCGATCCAACTTTCATTCCATCCACCATCCAACTTTCATCCCACCAACCAAATTTGAATTCTCACCCCATCCACCATCCAACTCTCATCACATCCAACTTTATCCCTCCAACCAAACAATAAATCGGCTCATCCCATCCATTTCTCATCCCTCCAACCAAACATGAGCTTGAATGACTTCATCCCTGCCAGACTGTGCTCCACTTTTTACCTTCCTACTCCTTCACTTCCTACTGGATACAAGAGGGTATAATGGTCACTGTAATTTCTTGTGCACAACACTGGTCATTCTAGCTATACAATGCACGCTGTTAATTAGCAGAGGGTATAATGGTCAATTTAATTTCTTGTGCACAACACTAGTCATTCTAGCTATACAATGCATGCTGTTAATTATCAAGCTTAATGGTCCATTATACTCCGGATTAGATGCTTAATGGTTTTATTAGCTTAATTCAATTTCAAGGTCCTTATACTTATGTAATACACTTCTAGGAACACTGGATTGGGTGCTCGACATCTCAAATTTTCATGCCTTTGTATGGGTGGAGAGATGCTTTATGCCTAAAACCACCGCGTGCTTCTTTCAGGCAGTCCGTCGAACACAACGCACGCAGGTGGAAGCACCGTAACACGAGGCAGTAATATGACAAGCAAGCACCAAACAGAGAAAAGCTGCACAGATCGCTGAGCAAGAAAGCTACGAAGCACACCAACAAACCGAGATTAAGATCCTACAATGACATGCAAATCTGACTAGAACAACGTCGCCACCGGGAGGGTGAGAGGGAGAGAGGAGTCACCAGGTGAAGTCCCAGCCGGAGGAGGAGGCTGGTGCAGCCATCACGGCCGCGGGGGATCCGTCCCGTGAGAGCTCCGTGCTCCGGTCGGCCGCGCGTGCGCGCGACTTGTTGACGAGACGGTGGTTGGAGGCCGCACCGGCGCGATGCGGGCTAGGGTCGGCGTGGCAAGTGCGCTGGCGGCTGGCGCTGTGCTAACTGTTTCACACGGCTCTAGATGGGACGCGTCGTTAGATACGGTGGGCCTCTTCGGCCGAATCTACCCAGAGTACATAGGCGAACGCGTACAATGATTCTTCTTGAGTTAGACAAAGTATAATAGGAAAGCTCATTACAGATTAATTTATAATTAACTTGTAATAAGTTTTGCTATTTTACTTGTTCTAACTCAAGAAAAATAATTTAATAGTCTGTAAAAGTTGTCTCTAGATGTTGTGCAAAGCTGGCTAATGGTAAGTTATAAGTTTTAAAGCCAATTTGTACAATAACTGTTTTTAAGAGTTGTTTCTAGATGTTGTGCAAAGCTGGCTAATGGTAAGTTACAACTTTTAAAGCCAACTTGTACAATAACTGTTTTTAAAAGTTGTTTCTAGATGTTGTGCAATAACTATTTGTTCTCTCTTATACATAGATAATCTACCTATGTTCATGTGCAAAGCTGGCTACTAAATAAGATCCAGCTCTCATCTCTCTCCTCTTTTCTCACTCTTCCATATAGACCAAAACTAATGTGAATAGGCTAAAAGCCAGCTAAAGTGGCCTTATTGCACATACACTCAGAGGCGGAGCTGCCGCCGGGGCCTAGGTGGGCCCGGGCCCCGGTCGACGCGATTATCGATCAGGAGGTTCAGACGCTTTAGCGATAGCTAGCCCAGAGAACGAATCAATGAATCCAACTATCAGGATCGGTCGAATCGAACAGTGGAGGCGTGGAGCGATCGTGTGCAGCGGCGTCGGTTGTGTCAGTCTTCTGTGTCCCTAGCCTTCAAGGTTAGCCACTAGCCACCATCGGTACGTAGTTACGTACGAATACGACCGAGAATTCAAGATGTTGCTCTAATGCTCTCAATTGGTATTACTGCAATACTGCTCCATTTATTCGGCTAAAAGGGTTGCCAATAAATAATAATACTTGGATTCTATACCACATAAATGCGAAGATTCTTCTTGCTGTATTAGAAATTAGGAATTACGCACATTGTGGTTCTTCTCGTCATCTCTTGATTCATTGTAAGTAGGTTGGTTGATTGACTTGATTCTGCTATTTTATCCTATGTGTATTAGATGAAGAGATATAGCCATTTGCAAGTAGGAATTATGATTGGTTGAATGATCTCATAATTTGTTATATTGAGCAAGATGTGTTTGCAAAGATAGACATGGCAGATATTTTACAGCATTTTCAAAACATGAGGACTCGCAAATATTAACTATCGTCTCATGTGAAATAGTTAGTGGTACGTTTTCATTCATAAATTCTTGTAAATTACAAGTGTTACATATTGTACTTATTATATAGTGAACTTTGAATATCAATTATCAGTAGAGGTTCACTTCATTCTTGGTCCTCTCCTTTAGAATTTTCTGGCTCCGCCACTGCATACACTTAGCGGTGATCGCCAATCTTCTCTCTCATCTTTTCTACGAAAAACGATACATCCATATATAGACCATGGACTGCAACATATCCCCTAACTCTGTAAAAAAAAAACTAACCGCACCTCTCTTTCTGCCTATACCTTCTCTCCTGTCAACTTTTTCTCATTTTTCCCTCTAAGTGGCAAGGCAACTAAAGAGTATAATTTGTTTTATAAATAGGTGACATAATTTTAATTAAAAAATATATTTCTGTCACAAAACACGAACGCTGGACTAGTATTGTTTGACACTAGGCCGTAAGCACGGCGCACGCCGCGCGCGTGAACGAAAAATAACGTTGCGTTTTTTCGGGTGAAAAATAGACTTACACGTATCTTCAAAAAGTTTGGAGGCTCGAGAAACCATAGAGACCGAGCCACGTGCGTGAATGGAAAATGAATCTGCGTTTTTTTAGGGAAAAATGGGCCACGAAAACAATTTTTGCAGCAATTTCTGAGAAAAAATGGACCACGAAAACGTTTTTCCCAGGGTTTGGAGAAAAAACGGACAACGAAAATATTTTTCCTAACAAAAACGGAGAAACGACGAACGAAAAACGAATTTGTATTTTTTTTCCTGAGGAAAAACGGTCAACCAAAACATTTTTCCCATGCTCTGGAGAAAAAACAGACAATGAAAACAATTTTTCCAACAAAAACGGAGAAACGGCGAACGAAAAACGAAATTTTATTTTATTGTAGAAAAACGGCCAACGAAAACATTTTTTCCATGCTCTGGAGAAAGGACCTGAACGTAAAGTGCAGGGACCTATTTGTTATATTTTTAGACCTGTTCACTATTTTAAAAAAATTAGAAAAGGGCTCGTTTATGATTCGTATTTAACGGGAGCCTCTTTCCGTAAAACGGCGAACGGGGGAAAATTTTCCCTCATAGAAAATTACAAAGGACCTCTTCGTAAATTTGTAGGGACCTATCCGTAATTCGAAAGAACCGGAAGAGTTTTTCACAAAATAGGCTAGAGGACAGGTGGCCGAGCTCCTGAGCGAGCTTTCTCCCGATTACAAGGGAGGGATGATGATTCCACGTAAAAGTATCCTAAATATCCCCAAAGCAAAGGTTTCAGGTTTTCCCAAACATCTTTCATTAGTTCACTCGTTCACTGCATTCCAGCCTCGTGGCTCATGAATTCCATGGTACGTCTGCCTGTGTAGTGTCCACATTGATACCCATCGTTCATGAGCAAAATCTTTACTGTCAAAGTAATGAATACTCAGTAACAAACTGATGATGAGCTAAAATTAGACACCATCGGAATTTCAGGTGCACGCATGCAGTGCGGGCATATTGATAGATGGAAACTGCAGCTAGCTTGCTGTAACTCAAGTCTTCAATGGGCTGTTTGGTTGGTTGTATCTAAAGAGATTTGTATCTGTAGATGCAAAAGATAGGTGTATGGTTGTCTTCTCATCCAACTCAGCTTAGCTCTATAGATACAAAACACCCCTTTCAGTCTGGTTCTAGGGAAACGAGAAAATCCACCGTTTCCAGGGCCAGGCCCTGCCAAGCCATGCATACATGCTGACATCATCATTTACTATCTAGTTTTCTTCTTTTCTTTGCTATATCTTTTGATTAGCATCTCCGATCAACGAATCGATTTCACCTATATATTCCTGATATTTTTTCGAACAAAACTAGACCATACTTGCTATATAAATTTCAAAAGATTAAAATTTTAGTTTTTTAATTTATTGATTTTCTAGAATATATTTTAAAACTTTTTATTTTCGTTTGTGAAATTATTGATTTTCTAGTATTTTTAAAATTGGTTTCATCCCTCTCTTGAATTTACCTATCACATTTCCATTCCAGTGCAGCCAACCAAACAGCATCTCTGTGCAGCCTGTCCAACCTCATATGACCAACAAAACAACATCTCCTTGCATCCACTCAGCCTGACTCCCACCAGCCTGGCTGAGCTCATGCAGCCTGGCTGAGCTGAGAAGGCAACCAAACAGCCCACAACGGATCGTAAACGTCGGCACAATAAGGGTGCGTTTAGGATGAGACTGAATGGGATGGGACGGTCATGTACCATTTGGTTCTATTATTTTTGGTGAATAGAAGAGTTCAACATCTAAAGAGAATATTTCTCAAATTTGTATCACTTGATTCATGATAGAATGGTTCATTCAAACAACCAAACACATGAATTTTTTTTTGAACTATCTCATACATATACCAGTTGATACAGATAACCAAACACACCCCCTTGAAAGACTAAGATGACAGAAAAGCAAGCAAGCACAGTTACAATAGATTCGATCGTTCCCAGTCTTCAGCTCTTCATTCAATCTGATTGTACCTGGCTCAACGTCAGCAATTTACAGTTCTTCTCCCCCTGCCAATCGTACCTATGTTGATCAGATGACTGATGAATCATTTCTTACAACGTTTGCCACGAAAAGGTTTTGATCTTCAGCGGTAGTTCGGCTTGCCATATAAAGTGATTTCCTTACTGTGTTTATGCCTTATTATTCCTTTTATCCGCAACAATCTCTACCGGTATATGACCCAGCACAAATTGCACTAATTTTTTTAGGGAGGAACTAGCAGCCGGACGTCTGATTTTTATTTTTTTTTCCGAACGCCGCGCAGCATCTTTTTTACTGTATGAAACATTTTGTTTGAACATATGAAACATTTTTTATGTTTCACGCATAGAAAAAAAATGTTGCAAAAAAATCAGACGTCTGATCCCTAGCAATTAGGTTTTTTTTAGATATCCATTTTACAATAGATCGTTTATGGCCAGACCACACGCTTTCTCTTCTTCTTCTTTTTCACAAAAACAATTTCCCTGTTCTGCTCTCGGTTATCAAGTCGAACCAACTAACCTTTGTTAGATGCTCGTGAGCAGACATCAGAATTTTCAACACGACCTGCCAAGTTAGATAGCGCAGGCGCCATGCCAGGAGCAGCACCGGGATTAGATAGCGCAGGCGCCAAGGCAGGAGGGAACACCTGCAGGGGTTTTACAGTTAGAAAAGGAAAGTTTGTACTTTCAAAGTGGTAATAAGCAATATGCAAGAGACCAACAAGCAGCAATGGCACATTTGCAGCAGGCATATCGTAATGAAAATGTTGGATGCCTATTGCTCAAGAGAAAATTATGTGGAAATTTAGAGAAATTTTACGGTGAATAACATAGGTAGTAAATAGTAGTAGTAAAAATTAAATCTAACCATCCATTTCTTAAGGGTATTTTAGGCTTTTTCTATCCATTCATCTGAGGTTTTTTAGTTTTTTCCTAATTCGTTTGCAGTTTTGGATTCACCAAATACCTGATGATTTTCAGAGGTTTCTTATCCATTCATCCGTCATTCATTATGATCATAGGACGTGTTTTACCGTAGAAGACAAATAATATGATATAATTTTTTTACCCTTTTACCTATTTCTTAATTTTACTACTAATACTAAAGGTGGTAGTATAACTAGATCCAAATTGATTTCAACCATTGGATTCAAAGGAATGGCCGGCTTATATTGATTTTAATGCACTGTAAAAGAACTCGAAATTTATACTATTGTTTGTAGAAACCAAGGCGTGAATGGAGCAAAGCTTGCAAAATTCTTTAAGAAATTCTAATATAGATGCATATCGACGATTAGACACTGAAAGCTTGCATTTGGCAATGAATCATCTAAAGAGACATAAATTCAATAGTCAGTAGACGTAAAACAAAAATGTCGATACTTCAAAGTGAGTTTTAAGAAAAATTTCTTTAAAATCCACACTTTATAGCATAATTTGCTTATATACTTTTTTTACATATATAAAAGGGTATATAGCAAAAAAAAAAAGACTCCAATGAATTTTTTTCAACAATAAGGCATTGTAGTATCTTAGAATTATTATTATTATTATTATTATTATTATTATTTATATATATATATATATATATATATATATATATATAGTTTATACTCCCGGGAGTAATTACTCCTATCTCCGAAATACCACCCAAATGAACTTGAAATACTCCTTTATCACTTTGGATACACTCATATACTAATTATAAGATATTCCAATGAGATCCACATGAAAAAATTGAAAGGAAATTCGTACTTTTTAGCGTATTTCGCAAATACCTTCGTATACGCACATAAAAAGGAGTATGTCTAAAAAGTGTACATACCACCTCTGAAAAAATATAAATACCACCTAGATGATCTTATATACTTGTATACTACACGTACATACCCCCCGTTGCGCGAGATACTCTATACGTTGTGAGATACGGTATAGGGAGTAATTACTCCCGGAGTAGAAAAGAGGCTTCCTTGAGACATTTTTGCAGAAAACCGCAAAACTTTCCAATCATCTTAGAAAAACATCTTAAGTGGTTAATTAGTATCGTATCTCTATCTCATACGTTAAATTCAGATAAGATGATTTACATTAAGATTTGTACGAGTAACATCTTAAGGTGGATTTACATGCACTAGATACGTTGCCTTTATATATTAAGTAACGACGAAAGATAAGATAGAGAGACATGGTAATTGCGTATATAAGTGCATGTACTCCAGTTTCTTTCGAGGTACGTACCACATAACAAGCTGCAGTACTAGGTACAGCAAACGAGGAAATCATTCAAGCACGAACCATGCATAGGATGCATGCATCATCAGTACACGCTCGCGTTGCGACGTCTAATTAACAAACTGATAAGGCTGGCTGAATCAAGAAGAAAAGTATGTAGTACTTGCTAGATGCTCTTGGTTGATACCGCCGAGAGACACTACTACTAGTCTTCTGGACAAACCAGATGGATTTGCAGCAGCTAGGTAGCAGCCGGAGCTTCCTCCTTCAGTCGCCGGAGAGTGGAGGGCAAGACCGCCGCGCAGCCGGCTATGCTGATGTTTCCCCCTTGGAGGTGATCCCTGAGCCGGGTGACGCTCGCGTGCCAGAAGACCAGGTGGCACGAGTAGCATCTGAACCCATTTACGCCCTGCGGCGACGTGAGGCGCTCTCCGAACATCCATACGCGGCTCAGTGATCTCCCGCGGGAATCCTTAAGCGGCGGCCTGCGTGCACATGCATGTAGCGGCGATTAGCAACAGGGGCGGCACTACGTGGGCACCCTAAAATTTGCAAAATAACTAATGAAATTAAAGCTGGGACCGAAATACTACTACTACTACGTACTCTCTCTCTCTCTCTCTCTCTCTATATATATATATATATATATATATATATACACACACACACACACACGTACAAAGCATACGCAGGCACGTAGCTACTACGTACTCTACACTGGAGCAGCTAGTTAATTAACAAAGGATTCCCAATTAAAAGTTAATTCCAGCTAGCATGCTGAATCTAGTATGCATGTGTATTACTACGTACGTACCACAGTTTCGGAAAATACAAATACATGTAGTCCTTGATGTCTCTCCCAGTATTCACTGCAGTTTCATCCACATTCCTGCACGCGTGATGGAATTCAAACGCTTCAACAATCACATGTACGGTACTCCCTCCGTAAAAAAATATGACATATTTCTACAAATATAAAACATATTTCATATTACAATATAAAATTAGTGTGATCGATGTTCTTTCTATATCCCTAACAAATATACAGCTTTACTCTGATACATACGTTGAATATAATACTTAGAGATAGTTAGGGATAATTTAGATATGCTCAATAACTCCTTAATACTAGGAAAAAATATATCTTAATATACATGCTAAGCAAAAATATGTCTTACTATAAATTTGGCCGGAAAGAGTAACATGCGGTGACTGAAATGATGATAATGAATTAAGCAGAGCTGGGCACGCAATCAAGATACAATGCAATTAAGTATGATCGATAGATGGTTACGGAATTAATCAATTGTACTTACGGCAGGTCGAGTACTGGCCCTCCGATCATCTGGTCGATGCTGTTGACGAGAAGGTCCAACCTCCGAGCGCGCACGGATCCCGAGAGGGCTGCAAGGTGCGCTTGGAAGTGGCTTCTTGCGGCAGCTCTGTTTTGCTGGGAGAGGAGCTCATAGATGTGTTGCCTATGCGGATACAAGAAAAGCTCTGCATGTACCTGTATGAGTAGGTTTAGCGGGGTGTCCGGGCCATGAGGAGTGGCCACCGCCGAGGATTCGGCGTAAAGTCTCACGGCTTTCCCAAGGTAATGGACGATAGCCATCCATCTCCTGGCCTCAACCAGGCGGTCCAGAACCTCGACGACGAATTTCCCTGACTCCACGACTGAACTGAATATATGAATGTACAAAAATTGGCCAAACAAGGAAAGAAATCAGTCGACCATGCCGTGCGCGCGTCTCCAAAGTTTCTAGCGTAGTGTACGTGCAAATCGGTCTCGACGGTAAGAAAATCCGGACAATGAGACCCCAAAATTAAGTTTCTAGCGTAGTGTACATGCACATATTGTCTAGTGAGAGGTGAATGTGTATGGTAGCAACAAAAAAAAGGGGGTAAGAACATGCATGTTGGGATAGATCCAGAAGGAGATGATCTTCCCAATTAGAGCAACCAAGATTGCAAATCTAGTTATCTATGTTGCAGAGGAAACACAGCACGGTTTGCATGCGGTCCAGCCGTGACATTGGAAATAGTTAAAGCAAGCCATCGTCACTTACAGGGTCTCTCCGTCCAAACCGGCGAGATTCTCATCGACCTCCTCCTCATCAGATAGCCTGTAGGCACCACCGTATGAAGAAAAGCATGTAAAATTCAAGAGACAATTAGCTAGGCAACACGTCACGTTAATCTAGCAAAAAAACCACGTATGTTTCTCCCCTCTGCCATGCAACTACTGACCGAGAGGAGGAAAGAGATTGAAGCACTCACAAGTTGGCAAACTGCGACATGTCGGTGCTGAGCACTACGTCTAAATTCTCCGTGAATGATTCTTGTGGCGCCCTGCACACGAACGGCATGGCGGCACGTCGCAGCAGCATATTAAACGAGCAAGAACGATCATGTTGCGAACTTGCGATCGAGAAGAGTATGCTCGCGATCTTCACCTGGGAAAGGAGGGGCCGAAGTCGTCAGGCTCAGCCATCCTCGCCGCAGCGGAACAGCCGTCGCCGCGTCGGTCGAGATCTTTGCTGATCGACGGGAGCGAGGCGAGCGAGAGAGAGGGCAGGGCAGCGTCGCAAATCGATCGGAATCTTCTCTCTCTTTTCCTCCGCTGCAAGCTGTGTCCTGCAGTAGTTCTTATGCGTTACCTACGCAGCTTTAATCTAATCTGTTTCACCGGCACGTGAGGCCCCTATGGTATGACCCACCAGTCAGCCAGCATACAAGCTTGAGGCCTAGTAGCTTTCAGGTTGGCTAGTTCTGACGCTGCTGCTGCTGGTACGTACGAGCTTGCGCCCCAGAGAGACAGGAGGAGGAGATCGAGGACTATTTTAATCTCATTCACTGATCTCTGGGCCCCCAAAAATCTATGACCCACATTCAGCCTCACAACGGTTAAAGCTTGGTACACAAATGCATAACGACGTCTGATGACCAATGCCGTTTGCATGGAGAGCTGCTTTTTTTTTTTGACACCTCTCGCCCACCCCCACACGCTACAAACGAAATCTAGCGTCTAGGCAACCGCAAATGCAAAATTAACATTTCTTAACCGCAAAAACATAATAGATGAGTGATGACAACGTATACTCGTACGCTACGGTGAGTTTTAATAATTTTTTGGTACAAAAGATCCGGTCCTGCTGAAAAATAAGTCTCTAAATTAGTACAAAAACTTTAAAGGGCAAAGCATCATTCTTCTGTCGTCTTTGAAACAAAATCTTCAATCAACTTCACAATTAGTCTTTCCCAAATTAACCATCAATTGCATGTGCTACCGTTAAGTCTTTCCTGAGGCATTATAGAATACAAGTAGATCTTTAACAATTTCGATTTATATAAGCTCTTTCTTGCATATGCAATAATCACCGGAATAGTAAAAAAAATTATATAAACAATTGCATTATGAAAATAATTTAGCCATTTCATTAACTTTAAAATATCAACAATGCCACATATTTTCTTAGGAATAAATGTAGCGTAAGAAAAGAAAATGATGTGGGTGGTGGAGAAAATGGAAGTGAATCGGTGGTAGTTTTAGGAAGAAGAGAATAAAGCTGCTCATTTATTGATTTTATTCTTACTAGTATAAAGATTAGGAAATAATCATTGGAATGGATAGAAAATGGGCTCCCTAATTTTTTAGGGGCCATGTGCAGCGGTTCATGCTGCACATGTTTCTCATGTTCTTCTGGTTTGAGAGTACAAAGCTTATTTTTCCTAATATAAATATGACTTTACTAATATAAATGAGTTCTCTCTAAAAAAACAGTACATCGATATATGGATAACAGGTAATAAAACAATTCCCCCACCTCTCGTGAATAAAAAAACTAACCACACCTCTCTTTCCATCCACATCCGCTCCCCTCGGTCGGAACATTCCCTAATTTTCTCTTCCCATGGAAACTCAAGAGTATAATTTTATTTTTGTACACGCAAGCATGGTTTGTTTATTTAGTTAAAAAATGTGTTTCGTTGCAATGTACAGGCACCTGACTAGTATGGTTTCATGTTCCACATACCTGACGGCCAATTGCAGAAGAATGCTAAGGATAAAGAGAAAATATCATACAATCTACAAACTACAGACTTTAGCAGGACCCCCAAAGCGAAGGTGAAGGTTTTCCCTAACATCTTTCTTAGTTCACTCGTTCACTGCATTCCAACCTCGTCGCTCATGAATTCAATGGTACGTCTGCCTGTGTAGTGTCCAACATGGATATCCATCATTCATGAGCAAAATCTTTAAAAACATAATAATAAATCCTCAGTAGCTAACTGACGACGAGCTAAAATTAGACAGCATCACAATTTCAGGTGCACGCATGCAGTGCGGGCTATAACTTCAAGTCTTCAGCGGGTAATAAACGTCGGAACAATGAAGGACTACGATGGCAGAAAATTAACGAAAACATGCACAGTAACTATAGATTCGATTTTTCCCAGTCTTCAGGTCTTCATTCAATGTGACATTGTACTTGGCTCAACATCAGCAATCAGCTCCGGTGTTCTCCAACGCACTCATCTTGCGCTTCTTTGACCCAATCAGCTCCCCCCCAGAGTTTGCTGCGCCCAGTGCTGCATCAGAGAAATGATGTTGTTAAGGACTTCAGTTAAGAGGGATGTAAAACCCAGTCTATTCTCAAACACCGTCTTGTTCTAGTTCGTCACAGCAATCAATAAACAAGAGACAGCCCAAGACCAAAGGCTACCATTCTATGGCACAATTCCCCACATATCCAACCAAATCTCAACAAAGTTATCTACAGATCTCTGGCGTATTTATCAACTGCAAAAAATCTCTCAACAAATACCAACACATACCCACTCATGGGCCATGGCACAATTTACATTTCCTCTCCCCCCTGCCAATCGTACCTAAGTTGATCAGATGACTGAATCATGTCTTACAACATTTGCCACGAAAAGGTTTTGATCTTTAGTGGTAGCTCGGCTTGCCATATAAAGGTGATTTCACTTGGTTTCCTTACTGTGTTTATGCCTTATGATTCCTTTTATGCCATATAAAGGTGATCTCACGGTATATGACCCAGCAAAAAGTCCACAATTTTTCTAGATATCCATTTTACAATCGATCGTTTATGGCCAGACTACACGCTTTTTTTGTTGACAAAAACAATTTCCCTGTTCTGCTCTCGGTTATCAAGTCGAACCAACTTACCTTCGTTAGTTGCTCATGTGGAGACATCAGAATTTTCAGCAGGACCTGCCAAGTTAGATAGCACAGGCGCCATGACAGGAACAGCACCGGCATTAGATAGCGCAGGCGCCATGACAGGAGCAGCACTGGGAACAGCTGTAGGGGGTTTTACAATTAAAAAAGAAAAGTTTGTACTTTCAAAGTGGTAATAAACAGTATGCAAGAGACCAACAAGCAGCAATGGCACATTTGCAGCAGGCATATCGTAATGAAAATGTTGGATGCGTATTGCTCAAGAGAAAATTATGTGGAAATTTATACTATTGTTTGTAGAAACCAAGCCATGATTGGGGCAAAGCTTGCAGAGGTCTTTAAGAAATTCTAACATAGATGCATATCGATGATTAGACACTGAAAGCTTGCATTTGGCAATGAATCATCTAAAGAGACATAAATTCATTAGTTAGTAGACAAAACATAAATGTCACTGAAATAATTCTGTTTCTGTTCCCAAGTAAACTGGCCATACTTCATTTGTTTTTCACCGCAGTTTTGGTGATCAGCGAGACAGCGACTAATTTGAGCTTAGCATACAGACAAGCATTCATATATAGGTTTTACAGAAATGCAAATGTAACAGCGTAATAGGTACAACAGCAACGAGCACATGAGTGCTCGTTCCATCAAATCTGAGCAAATGGTTAGCACTTTATTTGATGCAGAAAGTAAAACATCAACAAGGAGCAGAACAAGGGGCAAACACAATTTACCTTCAAAAATCGCTTGTTCAATGTGCATGTCAGAATGCGTAGTGTGAGATGTTCCACTACCGGAAGATTCTATAGTTTGAAAAGATGGTTATCAAGACATGTTCATCGGAATATTTAGCTGCACACTATATTAATAGAAAAGATACAAAATATCTCCAAGACAATTTTGTGATTGATTTCAGGAGAAGGGTATACCTGGAAGGTTTATGTTTATCTTTTGTTCTTTCTTTGCGAGGTTCATGTTTATCTCTTCCCTGCAAAGCCAAGGAAATCGTGCAAAATTTCAACAGCTACGTGCAGTAAGCAGCACAAGAGAATCTTGGTGCACTAATTAGTTACCTCTTCTGCGCAAAGAAATGAGCAATTTCACGCCCTTGTGGGTTGATGATTCCCTTCTTCTTTTTGTAAGGCCTTGGAGTCGACCGTATTCTGTTTAGCAAGATCAAGATTTACACAAGGCAATCCAGGCAGGCAGTAGTTACCACTGTTAGACGATCTGCAAAGCTAAGGCTTGCGGTGGGCAAGCTGGCCACCCGGGTTCGAGCCTTGGCTCGGCCCGGGTGCTCACCGGCTGAGTTGCTTTCGCGCGTGTGTGTGGGTGTGGGTGCGTGTGTTCGCGTCTGTAACTCAGCAGTGTTCTCTCTTTACAGTATTGCCAGAGCTCCTGGCCTAAATTCAAAAAAATAAATAATTTCTTAGAATTGGTTGGTTGGACAAGATCGAAGATGGAACCCACGTACCCCGCAAGATTGATCTGCCAACTCTCGGGCGCGTAATTCGGCGGCGAATGCAGCTTCCGTTTGAGCTCAGGGCACTTGAGGGCAAACTTCTTGAGATTTTCCGCCCCCTTATCCCAGATCAGCTGCCAGGCATCGCGATCCCTGCAAGAAAACAAGCAAACCACGGGCGTCTAGATTGCTGTAACCAAACTATCCAGATGGTCGAGAATGATTAGCAACAGTAAAGAAACGAATTTACATGGGTCCGCGGTGTCGGATTTCGTGTAAGAGGGCGTTGAAGCGGGCGGTTTTCGGGCTGGCCTTGGCGGCGTCGGCGTCGAGGAGCGGGTACATCTTGGTCACGTCGTCGGCCGCGTTGCCGCCATAGGCGAGCATGCCGAGGGTGCTATAGATGTCGAGGAAGTGGCGCAAGGCGAAGGCCGCCTTGGACGGCTTCCCCCACGGCGGTATGAACCAGAGGACGTAGTTCTCCGCCTCCTGCCACCGAGCAGACTTGGCCAGGTACTCGAAGTAGCGCAGGTCGAAGAACACGGTGCTCTCCAGCTCCAGCCTGCGATGCGATCTTGCTATTGGAATGGAAAAGCAGCAGGCAAGAAGACCAGACGGTGGAAGAGGAGGAGGAAATGCGCGTACTTGTGGGCGGTGCGGTCGAGGAAGTGGCGCTTGAGGAAACGGTGGATCCGGCGGGTGCAAAGCCACATGGAGAAGGAAGAGTTGAGGGCGAGGGTGTTGTTCGGCGCCATCGCCGGCAGACGAGATTCTCCTGGCTTCCCTGCCCTAGCCTTCTCCTGGCTTCCCTTCTCTCTTCCAACTCCGATCCTCTCAACCAATCAAATGGGGAATTTTAATAGGGAAACGAAAGATCCCATGAGCCTGGGCTGTACGTGCTCCGTCCAATGATCGACGTGCCCACACCAGGGTTTCAGTTATCGTTACATGCGATTTTCGCATGAACAGTGTTTTTCGATAATCGCAAAAATCGAGTCGAAAATCGGTCGAAAATCGCAAAAATTCAAAAATCAGATTTTTTTGAAAAAAAATCAAAAACGTGGAAAATCGACGATTATCGGTGGAAAATCGACATCCATGTTGAGTTTTTTTGTGCGGTCGACTTTTGTAGCGATAATCGCTCGATATGTAGCGATAATCGCTCGATATGTGGCGATAATCGCGATATTTGCGTCATATAAATTTTTTTGAATTTTTGAATTTTTTGAATTTTTTTTTGAATTTTTTCGGTTTACCGCTCGGTATTGCATTTCGGCCGCCGTCGATATTGCGAAAATCGTGCGATAATCGACGATTATCGACGATAACTGAAACCCTGGCCCACACATCCCAATTTTTTCCTGTTCCCAAAATACCCCGCGCTGCTTAAGAAAAACCGCTTTATGCAGAAATAATACGGAGAGTAAACACAAGCGAGGCCCGGGTTTTCAGGTTATAGTTGCGTAGAATCAACGTTCAAGATCCCGTCGAAATTTCGGTCTTGATTTCGGATTTTGGACTCCTCTCAAGTCTTAAATCTTGGCCAAAAAAAAAGTTTAAAAAAATCAAAATACTATAGTAATCATGCGAATTCCGGCGAGATCTCGACAATTTCGACCGAAATTTCGGTCATTTAGACCGGATTTCATTTTTTGTCAATGGGATTTGATTGGATTTGGCTTCAAGACTATCCACAAAAACTTTAAAAAAAATTAACGTATTTTTGACTATATTTAAAAGGTTCAAAAGTTGACGATTTAGCAATAATGGTTGACGCTATCAAAACATGTCAAAGTCGAGATCGATAAGAATTCAGCTAGGTATCCTTAATAATCTCTAGAAGATACGAGAGGTTGCTTCCAACTCACAACATATATATAATATGATCAGTATACTTGATTAATTTCTCCTACTTTTTCCACCTCTTCATTTCATTCCATTCCATTCCATTTTCAGTTCAATCAGGACAGTGCTTCCAAATCCAATATACATACATCGATCGATCAGAACATAGCGATCAGTAGCGATGTCTATCTCCACTAGTTGTTGATTTTATTACGCATATACAGTACTTATTGCATCTACAATTGAACTTTTTTTTCTCTTCTAGAGACAATAGTAAGCAATTGGTTAGAAACTAACACCAACAAAATGAAATCGATCGAAGATTACTGAAAAAATAGCATATATTTGTTCCGTTAGCAGAACACACCCCGATTTAATTAACTCGGTCCGCATTTAATCCCTGTACACAGCAACACATGCAAGGCACCCGAAAACTAAGTACTATATCATGTGGAACATGCGTGAATATTCATCAATCACAGGTATTAATTCATCACTAAGAAGGCCATCTGATGAAGAATTAGTTAGCAATATACTATTAAGCTATCGGGCGTCATTAAAATATTATCTTTGTTGCATTATAATATATAGGAACATATAGAAAACTTTTCAAATGACTTAACTTCATTTGTTACATTTGAAAAAAAAATCAAAAACATATTTTACTTAAGGCTTTTATCGTGACATTACCACTGTTAAATTTTTTTAAAATTCCTCATGTTTGATCATCATCTGAAATTTTTATGGGAATATTAGTGATGTGTCAAGACCACCCAAAAAAAATTTTAAATTTTTCTGACGTTTTTTGGACCATTTTTCGGTCGGTTCAATGTGGGCAGAGATCTTGGTGATTTCGACCAAGATATCGAATTTCCTGGTTGAAAAAAAAACGGATTTGAAATTTGGTTTTTGTATTTCATCCGAATTTTATCTGAAATTTCCAAATCTCATCAAGATTTCGGATTTTGGTCACCTCCAATATTTATACGAAAACGAAATTTAAAACCTAGAGTAAAAGAACCATCCACCCCTTCTCTAGGAACAAACCACCCATGCTACGAGAAAAGATTCAGCACTGCTATCCTACCATGTGCAGGGGTTGATATTTCGATACCAGGAACCGATAACTGCAATGCGAAAAAACACAATGCCTATCAAAAGGCAAGGATCATAGTAATATTGAACGGTGGAAGAAATTCTACATTCGCCTGACCAATCATTATACAGTCAACTATAACGGATATATATATCTCACACCAATGTTGGATGTCTGACGAAGGAGCAACCATAACCATGCACAGCAAAGAGTGAATTGGGCGGAAAATCGCGACCGGATTGCTTCTATTGCCTCCTGATGCTAGCAACCCACAGGCGCGCCTTCTTTCGGAGCAGAGGTGACGCCCACAGTTACAACCTCTTTCCTTGTAGAGGTTGTAGAGGTGACACGAAGGACTGCCTGGGCGCTTAATGGGGAAAGCTTTGATTGGCAGAAAGCCTCCCATGATTCAGCTGCTGGTGAGGCAGCAGGTGTGCCGTCATCTTTGCCACAACTTGAAGCTTGGGACTTCTCGTAGAATGCCTGTAGCTCCAATGCCAGGTTGCGAGCAGCCTCCCTTGATTCAGGAAGCTGATCACTAAGCTGGGTTGCTGCGATCTGGATGAGCTTATCCATTCCATAATCTTTCATTCCCTCCACATCCTGGACAGAAAATAGGTCATTGTTGTGAAACAGCTTAAGTGGTGTTGTACCCCTCATATTTAGAACAAGAACCAAGAGTGACTAGTACATGCAGATTCACGCTACAAAAAAATTAATATGCTTAGTCTCCAGTTAATGTCGCCCTATAGAAAATGATTGGAAAGGTGTGAGGCTCTTTGAACATACAGACTACAGCTAAACATACATTTGCCATCTTATTATTCTCAACATATGAAATCTCCACCACATGCACTAGATCATGGTTTGGCCAAGCTCCAGCTCCATCTCATAACACAGAAAGTTCAAACCATGCATCTACATATCCAAATAAACTAAAAAGCTCGGGAAGAACTTGAATGTAAACTCTAACTAAGCCCATAAGATAGAGAAGAATAGCACACGAGGAGGTCAAATTATCCAACTAAATCTAGCGGAGCACTTTGGACATCAGAAAAAAGAACTACATGCTGTATTGAATTAATTGGGATGTCTCAGGTTCCTTTGGAGATAATAAAATAAGAACTGGGGCGAGAGAGAGAGAGAGAGAGAGAGATGCGATCTTGAATAAATTATCTGTGAGACATTCACTTACAAGGCGTAGTACACTCTTGCTGAAACACATTGATGCTTTCGCACGAATTCGTGGATTCCTGTTCTTGAGGTAGGGCTGTATTTTCGGTAACAACATAGAAGGGGAGATCCAGCTTGTCATTGATATAAGAGCTGCCTCAGCAGCTTCACAAACAAAGCGCTTATCTTGTGAAGATTTTAGAAATAGTTGTACTAGCTGTGAACACATTTGACAGACAAGGTGTTTAATTTAAAGAGAGACTTCTTAGTTAGTCAGGAAAACATCATGTGAAAACAAAATAAGTGAAATTGTGAAAAGAATATTTGAGAATGAAAATACACACCAGTGGATCAATTGAGCCGACCATTAGGTCACCATATGCCTCGAAGATGTCAGCACAGGTCATGAGGGCATTTTTACAGACAGCACTCCTTGGATTCTTGACAGATTTCACAATAAGAGGAACTAGAGGTTCCCTGCAATTCAAATGATTTATATCAAACAATTAAATGGTTAATAGAAGAGATGTGATATAATTCTGTAGCATCAGGCATGGATATATGGTCTGAATCTATCAAAATGTTTGTCCGAAAACACAAGGCACTTTGGATGGAATATACAAGGAAACAACTTACAGCAGCTCCTGCAATCTTTCCTTGTGATATATAGCCAACTGACGAACATTATTAAGAGCTTCACATGTCATAACCCAGTCCTTTGAATCCAACCTTGCAACTAAAGTCTAACAATAGAAAAATGGCAAATCTTAGGGCTTTAAAAATCTAAAAAAAATGTCAAATGTAAAAAATCAAGAACTGAACAGCTAGTGGCATACACTAAGGCTTGAGTCAACATCAGGGAGATCTGTCAGATTCTCAGAATCAATGTACTCAACATCTGCGTTTCCAGACTCGCATCCGTTAGTCACAGCAGCAGGGTATGCGGGTGGAGCAGTTTCTTCCTTGTTGACACATCTGTTGCCGTTCAGCACAGGCTTGGTGATGCAAGATTTCAGAGAATTGTCTTTGGTTTTCTCCAGCTCTGCGGATTGAGCTACATTGAGATCTTTCAACGCGTTTGCTGACATATTCACACCCTGCATAGAGCCATAGAGGATTGGCAGAGAAGGAGATAAGAACAACATGAAGATAACGGAACATCTCTGATAATTGTGTGGAGCATTTTCCATAACATAAAGTCCAGCCGTCCATCCGTAGTCAATCATTCCATCAAACAGCGAAATAAAAATGCAAATATCGTAAGAAACAGAAGCTACAACATAGATAGATCCACTAATCTAGATTAACTTTCATCAAAGCTAATTGACCACGAAACCACTCCCAGGAATGAGAGAATCAAATCCACTACAATGGTGCGTTGTCGAGCTCCACTTAATCCATATTCCTCTAGGTATAGATCACTCTCTACTTGATCCAAATTTCCCCTAGGTATAGATCACACTCTACTTGATCCAAATTCCCCCAGGTATAGATCACTCTCTACTTGATCCAAATTCCCCTGGTATAGATCGCTGCAAGCCTTAGACTCGATCAATCTAACTTACCATTACAGGCGCGCACTCCAAAGTCCAACAAACCTCTAAGCACCACGAAGCGCAGGAACACCAGATTTTACCCGATACGTAAATCCGAATCACTACCGCAATTCCAACAACGATAGCGAGGAGGAAATTGGGGAGGGGAGGCGATGGTTACCTCAGGGCGAAGCGGCCGGGAGGGAGACGCCGCCGACGCGGAAGCGGAAGGCAGCAGTGCGGAGCTTGTTCTTCTTCTTCGTGCTGCTGCCGTCCTGGAATGGGCTCGGGGGAGAGCGGAGTGGGGTTCCTGTGTTTGGGAATTGGCCTGCGAGAATTGCATCCAGGTACCTGAAAATCTTGGGTATCACAGTATCTGAAGTGCAAAGTTGGACTGTTCCATATATGATTGTAATCCAAGAATATACTCTTAGGTCCGTAAATATAAGATGTATTTTATATTTTAGTATAAAATTAGTATGATATTTTTTTAATATATTTTTAATAAATATTTATTTTTATTTTGTATTTTTTTATATATGTAATGCTTAGAGATAATAATTAAAGATGGTATAGTTATTTTTAATATCTTATTAATCTATATAAAGGATAAATACGTCTTACTTAGACAGAAAAGGTATATATTCTCAAAATGCAAAGATGACGATTACATAGGACCTGCATGCAAAGATCTCGCTGGATTCCATAATAATTCTGCAATAACTAAGGAATCCCATTCCATCTGAGATGGCCGCCTGTTGGTTTAGGGCTGGGGGCTCAATTTAAAAATTCGGAAAATCCTGAGGAGTGGTTAATGGGCAGCGGCGGTTGCGGGTTGGTGGTACAAGTCCACCGGGAGTAGGGGTGAAAATGGTACGGGTTAATCCCGACCGATCCGGTACCGAATCCGTTAAAAACCGTATCCGGGAAAAAAAATCCGTATCCGGCCGGATTCGGATACGGTACCGGATACTTGCTACCGGATCTGATAGCGGATCTGATGACGAGATATCCGACCGAATAGTCATGCGGTATATGGTAACCGGATATTATCCGACCGGATATCCGAATCAACAAAACAAGGGTACTCCGTACTCAAGTCAAGACTCAAGAGTCAAGGGCTTCCCATTCGATTCCTGCAAGCCTCAGTCTTTGCCTCCCCATTCGATTCCCCAACACGAAAACTAACCCTAGTGCTTGAGCCTCCGCCGCCGCCGCCGCATGAATTCAGTGTGTTGGCCTGTTGGACGAGCGAGACTTAGTTGTTCAAGTTATGTATGAATTTGATACCTTGTTATACTTGTGTTGTGTGAGTTGTCAGATTTATGTAATATATATGAATTTATTGCTTGTCAAATGTTTCAACAAGTATGTATCCGTTTGTATTATCCGTTTCCGAACCGAATCCGGTATGTATCCGCTCCAACATTACCATATCCGAAACTCCGAAATATCCATATTCGTATCCGTATTCGGTCTTACCGTATCCGATTCCGAATCCGGGAAAAAAATATGGGTTAGGATACGGGAACAGCAATATCCGACCGTATCCGATCCGTTTTCACCCCTAACCGGGAGAACGACCCCTACCCGAAACATGGGCCACGTGTCAGACTGTGAGGTGGCGGGCCCCACGGTGAGCTCATTTACTATCCGCTCTGACTCCACCTCGATCTCGGGCGGTGGAGGAAATGAGGGGCCGGACGGCCGTTTACGTTTTGACGCCGGCGAGGTGAAAGGCCGGCCGTTTTCAAGGTTCACAGGTTCACAAGTTATTGCGAGTTACTGCAATTGTTGGAGTAATATTCAGTATCTTTAGACTGAAACCACTGTAATTGTTGGAGCTAATATTTAGGGGTGAGTATTTCTAGACTGAAACCAAATTATTGAATCGAATCAAACCGAATTAACTGATTACTTTGGTTTTTGATTTGATTTCTATTTTGGTATAATTCAATTTTCGGTGTTCGGTTCGGTTTTTTGCTTTTATAAACCGAAATAACCTAATAGGCTATGTACAATATCATTTTTATAATATTCTTCCTAAAACTACCAAATAATTTTTATGTTATTTTTATGCATATGTGTGGTATGTTCATATGTTTTATTTTGCTTTTAGAAACCGAAATAACCTATTAGGCCATTGTATGGATTTATCTCTATTCTGTGCTGCGGCATAAGAAGGGCAAATCTCTACCTAGTGTTTATGCATATTTCGGTTAATCAAAAAACGAATTAATATAATTGACATATTTCGATTAATTTGGGTTAATTTTTTATTTTTATTTGAGAAATTCGGTAGCTAGTTTTCAAAATCTACATTAATTTAAAACTAAAAAATCGAATCAATTAGACGAAAAAACCGAATATCCACTAGTAAAATACTCGTGCTGCCATACACAAAATGCCATCTCTTAGGATTAACCGATTAAGGAACGCTATGCAATACGTGTTGAGGCACAGACACTTGTGGGATACCGGTAACATGTGACATGTCCATGAGGCCCTGGACGGCTCCATACAAGAACTACTTCATGCAGGCCCAGTCTAACCCGACCGGCCCAATCCATCTCAGGCCGCATCTCAAGAACTGTTACTCTCTGGCTGGGCCATTTGGCCCTAATACGACCTCCAAAACCCTAATCCCCAAAACGGACGGTCAAGACCTCAACATGCCCTCCCACACCCCACATCCAACGCAGCACAGGCGTCCACGTCCCCCCAAACTCGCTGCTATAAAACCGCCGCCTGGGCTTCTGAAGGGCGCTCGCTCGTCTCCACTCGCCTCCTCCTTCCTCCTCGCCGTCTTCCCTCCCCGCTCGCTCCAGGCAGCCGCCGGCAAGATGGTAAGAGCCTTTTCTCGTTTCCCTGCTCTCGCCTGTCGATTGCAGAGACCTTGCCGTGATCGAAAGGGGAATGTTTGGTGATGTTTTGGGGGGCGGTTTTGTGCTAGTTTACTTGGACCTTTGGTGATTTGGGTTAGATTTAGCCGCTCTTTCCCGGCAACATGTTGCAAATTACCGTGTGCTGACCTTAAAACTTGCAGGCCCCGAAACGAGGTGGCAAGGCGCCGGTTCCGGCGAAGAAGAAGACGGTAAGCCGCTGTTTCTTGAAATCTGCGTGCTTTCCTTTTGTTTCCTTTTGCTTTGTTTCGTTCTCGGTGTGACTCGATGGTGTGTTGGTTGGTGCAGGAGAAGGTGACGAACCCGCTGTTCGAGAAGAGGTGGTTGGTGCAGGAGAAGGTGACGAACCCGCTGTTCGAGAAGAGGCCGAAGCAGTTCGGCATCGGCGGCGCCCTGCCGCCCAAGAAGGACCTCCACCGCTTCGTGAAGTGGCCCAAGGTTGTGCGGATCCAGCGCCAGCGCAGGATCCTCAAGCAGCGCCTCAAGGTGCCGCCGGCACTCAACCAGTTCACTCGCACCCTGGACAAGAATCTTGGTATGCTTCACGTCCATTTATACAGTCTTACCATGCTTGTTGTGCAGTCATTTGTTAACAGTTCAAACTAGTGTATGTGATAGGTTTGATGGCTTCATGCTAAGCTCTGTTGATGGGGTAGGGAGCAGTATTACACAACAAATGCTAGGGTCTAAAGTCTTAATTGTAATTGGCAGTTTTTTACCACTGGTATAAATGGATGTAGAACTGTATTGAACTGGGCTTAAAATTCTAGGGAGAGTACAAATTTTTTGGTGCGCATAACAATGCCCACATACTTGTACATATTTGGCACTAGGTTAACGTTAAAACTAATACCACTGGTTGAGGCCTTGGTGTATTGGATGGAAGTAGAAGTGGTGGTATTTATGCTTTGAAAAAAGGATCGACTTAGTGAATGGAGGGTTTGTATCAATTCAGGAGAATTATCGCTGAGCTTGAGCGGCAGGCTGGTGTTATTTAGGAGTGGGTGCTTTGATCTTAGAGGATGGAGGGATGAAGGGATATAGATGGAGAGAGTACTACAATCATATGAAGGATCAATATTACGAATGTTGGGGAACAGAGAGGAGAGGTGGGTAGCTAGGTTATGTGTGCTGGATGGTAGACCTTAATAGGTTTCACTGATCCCATCTAGGGTAACGAAAGACCATACTCTTATCTATTTGTGGCTAGTGCACTTCGGTAAAGAATGATAGAGGTTTATTTGTCATAGTTAACCTATTGTAGTCAAACTTTTTGAACTTTGGCCTTCACTATTTAAAAGTAAACAGAACTGCCATATGAAATTATAATATTTTCATGTGGCCATTCTAGATGCTTTAAAGTATACCGATGGTCAAAGTTGGAAAAGTTTGATTGCAAAGGTTAGACTGTGGCAAGTACTTGTGAAAATAGGTGGTGCAATCAACTTGGAAGTGAACCCTAGTAGGTGATGCCAGATTTAAGTACTCTATATGGGTTAGTGAATTATTAGTGAGGTCAACCA
The DNA here is from genome assembly GCA_036346355.1 of Rhipidocladum racemiflorum. Classification (NCBI taxonomy): domain Eukaryota; kingdom Viridiplantae; phylum Streptophyta; class Magnoliopsida; order Poales; family Poaceae; genus Rhipidocladum; species Rhipidocladum racemiflorum. The sequence continues at coordinate 79,798,640 of CM070583.1, read as the reverse complement.
CCCACAAACCAATATTATCTTGAATGAAAGCTAGACGAGATGGGAACTAATGGAGATGATCTTAAGGCCTTATGGATATGTTGTCCTACTCTGGTTTAGTAATCTCAAATAAGTTGTGGAATTATGTCCCATTAATAGACAGTTCTCCAATCGGGTTTACCTCTACTAGATTGCGGTACCATTCACTTAACTTGTTACCAATAGGCTTTCTAGTACCAAACATGTGTTGTAGTGATCCACTGGTTTCCTGTATGCATCCTAGACTTCTTAAACTAAGCTTGCTGTGTCTGCATATGATGAAACAACTTTGTGAGTTTTATCATACTTGGTATGCATCTGCCAGTTCCCTTGCAATATCCTTTCTTATTTCTTCTCTTGGAAGTGATGTATTTTGCAGCTATGATCTTGGAACTAGAATCAATTCATACATGATCTCTCTGTGAGCTATTTTTGTAGTCTGGTTCAATGGAATTGTTGCTTGCTGAATTACTGTTAATATTAGTTCTCTGTGCTACTATTCAACCCGCCTTCTTGTAACTTTTAAAGAGATATGGACTGGATAGGTTGTTTATCCTGTAATTTTCTGCGAGGTGCATTCATTTGGCCCTCCAGTGATTTAGTTATTTTTTATTGTGGTTAAACCTGCCTACTGGCAATCTTTTATTTCAGCGACAAACTTGTTCAAGATGCTTCTTAAGTACCGCCCTGAAGACAAAGCTGCCAAGAAAGAGAGGCTTTTGAAGAGGGCCCAGGCTGAAACTGAAGGGAAAACTGTTGAGGCAAAGAAACCAATAGTCGTGAAGTATGGCCTTAACCATGTGACCTACCTCATTGAGCAGGTGCACTGTCCCCCTTTTTCCTTTATGTGATTTACTTTGCTAAGTGATGAGAGCTTTCTTTAGGTGAACTGCCTTATGTTAATAATTAAAATTGGTGTGGTTCTCTGCAGAGCAAGGCCCAGCTGGTTGTCATAGCTCATGATGTTGATCCGATCGAGCTGGTTGTGTGGCTCCCAGCCCTTTGCAGGAAAATGGAGGTTCCTTACTGCATTGTGAAGGGAAAAGCTCGCCTTGGATCGGTATTATTTATGTTGCCACCTTCGTCTGCTTGCTAAATGTCGACCGGTGAAAACTAAAGAGTTAATGGATAATTGGTTGTAGATTGTTCACAAGAAGACTGCTTCTGTTCTGTGCCTGACCACTGTGAAGAATGAGGATAAACTTGAGTTCAGCAAGATCCTTGAGGCTATTAAGGTGGATAGTTGTGGATTCAGCGCTTTCTCAAGATCAATTTTTGCTGATGATTTGTCCACTAACTTGAACTTATTCTTTTCCAGGCGAACTTCAACGACAAGTTTGATGAGATCAGAAAGAAATGGGGCGGTGGTGTAATGGGCTCCAAGTCGCAGGCGAAAACCAAGGCCAGGGAAAAGCTGCTCGCCAAGGAGGCTGCACAGCGGATGACCTAAATTTAGTCTGTTAAACCATCATTATGTTCTCCTCTTGTCCTAATTTTGGTGAGACTCTGGATCTTGTTCTGTAAGTCATTTTGTTCGTGAGACCATATTAGAAAGAAACCTGTGTAAGAATTAAATGTTTTTTTGCTCAACGCCGACCGATTAGTTCCCAACTCGTTCATGGCATTCTTAGATTTAACAGCAATGTCGACAAGTGTATGTGAAAGGTAACCTATATGTACAACGCATGAGGTCACTATAACATTTGAAGTATCCACAAACTAATTACGAACTGCGTCGATCCAATGCCCCGTTATTCCCTAACCTACGTCAGATTCGTTTGTATGAACAGGGTCGGTAGTGTTTTGAGCAGCAGCCTTCTCAAGAGTAAAGACCTGGCCAGCCTGAACCCCTGAAACGAGCCCTTGAGGAGGTTGCCGAGGATGGACACCGCGCTGCCCTCCTCCACGGGCTTAATGGCGGCGTGGCCGTCGCTCTTCACCCTCAGCACGGCGTGCCCGAGCTGCTCGCTCAGCGAGCCCATGGTCTTGCCGTCAACGGGGTTGCCGTAGGCGTCCGACACGCAGAAGGTGTCGTCGGCGAGGCCGTCCTTGGTCGAGATCACCGCCCGGATGATCGACAGAACACGCGCGTGATCTCCGACAGGAGCCCGACACTGAGCCAGCGCCATGCAGCGGAGAGGGAGGCTGAGCGCGAGAGAAAGCGTGAGAGGGCAGCTAGGGCCAGAGCGGCAGGAGCTGAAAACTTGCGTAAGGGAAAATATCCTCGTTGCACTCAGTAAAGCCCAAGAGAAGGGCCCTTATTGCTGTTTCCTCTGCCTAAGGCATGTTACGTTTAGTCCCGTATACTCGGTAGAGTGTGCCGTACATGCCATTGTTGTTTAGCATTTCTAAACCGTATGCAATTCAGTACATTCTTATTGCTCCCCATCTATCAGTGCAGTGTACCGTACATATATTTCACATCTTTGAAGATAACTACACGAAGTCTTCAACAAATAATTACGAGTTGACCGGGAGTGAAGAAGGGCCATCTAAAACCAGAATCAGTATTTTCTCATGCTCGCATCGAAATGGCTTCTAAACTTACGCTTTAAAACTGAAATTTGTTGCGACATTTATTTCTCGCAATTTGGAATAAAATATAATATATTTTTAAAAAATTATCATAAAAACTAACAAAAATATCAAAAATGGTATATGTCGCCGTCCATAGGGCGACTCTCTGTCGCCGCCGTCCATCGGGATTTTAATCTGTCGCCGTTGATCGGGCGACAAGCCTGTCGCTCGCCTAAGCAGGCGACGAAAAAACACGAAGGCCTCACATGTCGCCCGTCCATCGGGCGATAGGCTTATATCGCCCGATGGACAGGCGACAGACGTATAAAAATGTAATTTCTTGCGAAAGATATTTATTTCTGCAATTCGGAATAAAATATAATATATTTAAAAAAAAATTTCCATAATAAGAATCACAGATTCCAGATAGCCTTTGCCGAAAGGAGAGTGGAATCCGGGAAGGACGTCTGAGCTTTACACAACACGACAGAGCTAGGAACATGGCAAAGAATAAAGGAGAACAAGGCCTTTGTAAGCACAGCACAGTGCACAGATATGTAGGAAAGATTTGTGTTGTGATTTGAGTCGAGCTAGCTAGGAATATTTTTTTTTTTTCTGGAAACATTAGATATGTAGGAAAGATTTGTTTTGTGATTTGAGTCGAGAAGTTTAAGGTTTGATTGGATAAGATAAAGGGGGAATACGGGCAATAAAAATTAAATCAATCCTAAGGATCAGTTAAGATTCAGCGAAATGGATTCCATGAACAGAGGAAGAACGTCTGGAGTGCAACAATCCTTAGAAAAAACGATGCGTATACTAATTACGATGAGAGAAGGACAATAGCATAGAAGCACCTCACGTGCAAAAAAAAAAAGAAGAAAAAACTGTTGAGTAGACAAAGCTATCCAAATCCAAACGGCCGTAACAAAATCGACAAAGTGCTTATCACATGAAAATTCTTAATTATATACCAAGTCCAAATCCAATCCCAAATTCCAAAAACGATAAGTTACCACAAACAAATCAAAATCGAAGGAGAGCGAGAGAGGGGCAACAAAGGCAGGGGGAAACTGGAAAAGAAACCACAAACATATACGAGCAATACAAAGTACAAATTAGTAGTCTAGTACCTGGGTGGGTTCATCCTCCTGACCAACTTGGCATACTCGTCGTCCTCCACCATCTCCTCCTCCAACTCCCCGCACCTCACCATGACAACACAGCGCAAGACCACGGCGCAAACCAAGAACTCAACACAAGAAGGAACCAAAGTCTCTAGCTAATTTATCTGTCGGGGAAGGAGCGGAGCAGCGGGGGGAAAAGGACGCGTGGGAGGAGGAAGAAGAAGAAGAAGAAGAAGAAGGATAGTAGCAGTAATAGGAGGTGGAGGAGGTAGGGAGGAGGGGGGACGTGAAACGCGGCGCCGTTTCCATTAACAGCGGTACGAGGTCGGTGAGGTGACGGCGCCACGCCGGGCGATGCCTTGCGGGGGAGGGAGAAAACGCGAGTAAGTTAGCTTTTATAACTTACTCCGGGAACTAGAGTTTTTGCATTCTCCCTAGAAATACATTTTCCATTTATCTAATTTGCTTTGGTGGACAGGTGGATTATCGTATACTCCTGTAATACTCCAATGGGCTAAAACTGCTTGAAACAAAGCACTCGTGTATACCTGTACACGGATCATTCGTGCGTGTCAGAATTATAATTGATTGAATTAATTATTATCTGAGAACTGAGCCTAGCTCAGTTGGTTGGGGGCGCGGTTGTGCGTCCCGCCCACCCGGGTTCGAGTCCCACTCGGCCCGCGTGCTCGTTAGAGCCGGATGCAGGCGTGTGTGTGTGTGGTGGTGTGTGTGCGTTTGTAATCCGGTTGTTGTTCTCTTCTTCTTTAATGACTGCCAGTTCTCCTGGCCAATTTTTTTTAAAAAAATTAATTATTATCTCCTTTTCATAATATTGTTCGGTCTACATAATAAGAAGGCACAGAATTTACATAATATTTATTAAAATTAAACCGGACTTTCCCCCTATAAGATAGGGGGGAATTTCTTTGGGGCGCCATCTTCGATGGTGGCGGCGTTAGGTGAGCACGGCGGTGGCAAGCGGAGGCGGCGGCATCTCGGTGGTGAGGAGTTTTAACGGGAAAAAATGCTTAAATATACAACACGATAATATAAAATAGCAAAAATATATAACAAAATAAAAAAATTGCAAAAATGACATGGCGGCCGCCACGCAGGACGGCGGTAGCTCGTCGCCGCCACGCACGGCGGGCCAGTGTCGCCAGCGCCGGCCGTCGTCGCCCTCTGTGCATCCGGTTTTCTGCGCTGAAAGCAACTAATGGGGCCGGGGGGGATGTGCGGTCGTGGAGGATTCGTCGCCGCCACGCGCACGGCGCATCTAGGCGGCAGGATTCGGCGGGTACGGGGCCCAGGCGACTTGTGCATGTGCGCGCGAGGGCGTGCCACCTGGCGTGGCGGCAGCCAGGGTTGCCGCCGTCTGGCGTGGCGGCCACCGTGAGGCGTGGTGGCCGCTACGTCATTCCTGCTATTTTTTTTAATGTTGTATATTTTTGCAATTTTGTATTTTACTGTTATATATTTGAGCATTTCTTCCATTCTAATGGTGGGGATTGGCAAAGACACGATGAGGAGGATGAGTTTGCATCAAGATTAATGCTCGGACAAGTGGCATGATCCGAGATGAGGCTTCTAAAGATTGGACTTGAGGGTCTCCCTAGAGAATTCTTTCCTGTTAGAGAGAGTAGTATAATGTCTATATGATGGTAGCAAATACAATCTAATTCCATTAAATGTTACTTTAATTTTGTGCCTTCTTACTTCTTAGTACATGCGCGGGACAAATATTGTGGAACAGAGGGAAAAGGAGTGTTTGTATGCTGACCTTTTCAAAACATGCTGCACAAATCTTAAAGCAAGGTGAAGAGGTAAGTACTAATAAGATACATCATCTAATATTTATGTAACTTTTAAAAAGAAAAACATATAAGCATTCATGAGAGGGGAAGAGCATGGAAATATAGTCGTTTACTAGTGCGATTACTGCGATACCTAGAGAGAGGCATCATGTAATTCATTTTCTTATCATATTTTACACGACCGTGTGACTATTAGAGCATACATCCCTCCTACATAATAGCAGCGGAGAAACTCTTCCGTCCCAGAATTAAATCAGTGCGTCTTGGTATGTATCAAGCATCATGCATGCATATATAGTAGATGATAAATTAAACATTCTTCATATGATATTGGCTGTGTATCTTATAATGCAGAAGTCAGGAGATGACAACTTTCATTATCTAAAAAAAATACTTCATAGGATATATATTCAACTGATTCACAGTAACACTCAACACTGCAGAAAAGTTTCCTTTTCATGCACGGGTATGATACCAAAGCCAAAAAGTTATGGATTCCGACTAGCACAAATATTAAAGAAGATAATCACAACCCAATTCGATATTTGCTACGTATGAAATACAGCTTCCGAAAATAAAGGGACCGCGAGTCAAAAGTCCATCTATAAAGTGGTGGCCAAAAAGAGCTGATCAAAAGATTAAAAGCTCTTTCTTTCCCGCTAGGAGCACAGCACATATTTCTTCTGAATCCCGATCCACATCGCCTTTCAATTCAATCGACGTATGAATTTCTTAAGTTTGCTAGTTTGATTGGAAACAGTGCTATATGAATATATGGATTGAGAATTTGAGAGGGGTAGGATTACAAAAATTAAGGTTTTCTATGAGATGAACACGCACCCCTGGAGTGAGATGAATGTGCCTCGAGCTCAACTTAATTGGATCGTTCTAGTTCTGATCAAACCGTTGAGAAAGCAAAGGGCATCCTCAATCCTCATGCGCCTTGTGAGTAAACGGCAAATTAAGGATGTGTTTGATTAATTGTACCAAATAGTACATGTATGAGATGGTCTAAGAAAAAGTTATCTATATGTTTGGTTGCTTGAATGCATGGAATCATACCATCCTGGACCATGAAAAACATTTCACGTAGATGCTGAACCATTCCATTAATCCAAACAGAAATACTATTCTGCGGTATATTGTTGCAACGGTATACCACTGAAACTCGTGAAATTTTACACTGAAACTCATAAAACTTAGCACTAAAAACTGATGAAACCTGAAACTCACGAAACTAAACACCGAAACTTATGAAACCAATCACTGAAACTAATGAAACTCAGGTATCCCTCTAATCCAAAATAATGGAATCAAATGGTACAACAGCATCACATTCCAGAATTTTTTTTTAAAATAATAATATTTTAATCAATATTTACAAAAATAATATGCCGAAAATAAAAATAGCAAAACTACCCCCTATGTCCATTTGAATTGGCGACAGGGTCCTGTCGCCATTTGAATTGGCGACAGGGCTCCTATGTCCATTTCAAATGGCGACAGGGGGTAAAATCGGAATAGGAGCCCCACGCAGGCAGCAGTGGGATGCCCTCCTGTCGCCATTTGAAATGGACATAGGAGCCCTGTCGCCATTTGAAATGGCGACAGGACCCTGTCGCCAATTCAAATGAACATAGGGGGGTAGTTTTGCTATTTTTTTTTCGGCATATTATTTCTGTAAATATTGATTAAAATATTATTATTTAAAAAAAAATTCTCCCTTTCAACCTCATCCCATCAACCAATTAAACTCATCCTAATATAACTATATCAGGTATTCAGATATCATGTTCTACATGGAAACCGTTGGTAGCACAAGCTATGCTACATCTTTCAACTATCTTGCGTATCCGAGAGAATTTCGCGGAAGAGATAGCGAAGCCAACTTGTTGTTGGACAACGAACTGCATTAGTATTCGTGGGGCTGCCTGCTTTAGCGGCTCGGAAAGAATGTCGCCAAGTATGGTCTTTGATGACGACGACAGGATCGATCGACCGGCAAGCCGGCAACTGCAAAACAATTTATGAAGGAGAAGCTGACAAATTGTTTACCGGTACGGAGGCGTATGCACACTGTTACTAGTGCAGGTGATGTGCGACCTGTGCCCTAGCCCTTAGCTAGGACTGGAAAACTCTGCTTACAAAGGCGTTCAATTTGTACGAACTGAAGCTGACATACGCAGGTGACTGAAATGTTGAGTTCGATCGATCGGATTATCGCAGATATAAATATATAATCAAGTTTGTTAGAGCTTGAATTCGACTAAGTGCCGACAATAATCAGCGTGAACCATGCAAACATGACGCTATTTTGTAACAGAGATGGCCACCCTTATACCTCAGACCTGTTTTTAGAAGGCCATGGAACTACACAAATACTCATCACAGACGGTTCTAAAACCTCATCACAGACGGTTTTATGAACCATCTATAAATATGTGTCAGTGATAACAACGACGCATCATAACCGGTTTTCAAACCGTCAGTGAAAATTAACATCAGATATAATTCTAGTTTAGAACCGTATCTAATAGTATATTATTACAAACGGTTCTAGCTTAGAACCGTCTGTGATAGCTATATATACCTTCAAGCACTTATGAGAGCAAATGTTGATAGATTCTAAGGCAAATTCCAATCTATCCACAGTTCATCCTAAAAGCCGTCATCCTCTAATTTATCAATCCACTCCATCCTCATCCCTGAATAAGAATACTATAGATAGCCTATTTTCACTCTGGTATTGTGCATGAACAAGATTATTTCTATGGTTCTGTATTCCGTTAAATATAGAGTTGATTAAGCCATTAGGTATACGATAACTTAATCAGCTCCATATTTCATGAAATAGAGAACCATCAAAATAATCATGTTTCTGCATAAAATCAGAGTGAAAATAGATTACCTATGGTATTTGTCGGGGGTTGGATGATCCCTCTAATTACCGTGGATGCCACGACGGTCGAGCTCGTCTCGATCCCGCGCTCCTCGGAGGTCGTTCCCGGGGAGGGCCTAAGCGGGGTCTGACGATGCTGCCTAGTCTGCTCGATCGGCGCGAGCTCCCGGCCTGACCTAGTGTGAGCACGTCGCTCGGTTAAAAGCGACCGAGCCCGGTGGCCTGAGGCAACGAGCTCGTGGTGATGCCGACTCGGCCTGGTCGGAGCTCGGGCTCCGATTACGAGGTCGGTGGAGATAACGGTCACGGTGGTGACCACGTCAGGCCGTTGCGTCCACAACAAGGACGTGGCCGGATTATAGGATCCGGTTATTACCACGATAGACATGGTCAGACGTGCAAGACGTGGGCCGTAACCAACGCTACACCCTTGTAAGCTATAAATGACCCCACCGTTAGAGAAAGGGGGACACACATTCTGATCATACACATAATACACATCGCGCTGGAGTAGGGTTATTATCTCCCACGTGAGAGGCCCGAGCCAGGATAAATCCCGTATCATTTTCCGAGATCTAGCGAAGCGAGTCATTCCTCAGAGCAACCCTTCACGTGAGAAGGGATTACGGTTGGTCCCTCTGTCAACTAAGTAAGCTCGGCGGGGGCCTGCTCCCCAATCGTCGACAGTATTCTTATTCGGGGATGAAAGGATGAAGTAAAAAAGATAAATCAGAATATGGCAACCAGGGTTCACAAAACCGACGAAAACCGCTCGAAAATCGCGGTTTTCGACCGTATTGAGCCGGTTCGAAATCCTAAACCGGTCGGTAAACCGGTTCAATTAAAAAAATAATTCAAAAAATTCAAAAAAATTGAAAAAATTTATGCGATGTAAACCGATCGAAAACCGGTGAAAACCGAGCGGTTTTTCGAAAAAACCGACGAAAACCGCTCAAAAAACCGATCGCCCAAAACATTCAACTCGCCGATCGGTTTTTCGAGCAAACCGGTCGGTTTTTCGAGGAAACCGATGGGTTTTCGAGAAAACCGAATGGTTTTCGTTTTTTTAAATTTTGTTTTGAATGTTTTTTGTTCAAATGCTCGGTTTTGAAACTCTTCGGTTTCTAACGATTTTCCAGCGATTTTTGGCTCGATATTTTCGAATTTCCAATTTCGGTTTTCCATCGATTTTTTCGGTTTCGGTTTGGTTAACCCTGATGGCAACTCTCATGACGAACTGTGGATGGAATTGGATTTTGCCTTAGAATCCATCAATATTTGTTCTCACAGATGCAAGGAGGTACTTAGCAAGCAAGACACTTAAGTTATTGCATTCAAGATGAGCAAATATCAAGAAAAAGTCAGGTGGTTAATCAATGCACACTATTAAGTTATTGCATTCAAGACACTAAAGGAAATAAGTTCTTAAATTGGTATATCTTGCATAAATTATAAAAAAAATCAATATAATGTAAGTTTCTTTCTTTCACATTTTGACCAGAAGATCATATTTGCTCACTTGAATTTATTTAGTTTATATTGTCTGACCATTTTAGTGTGCCTGTTCGTCTGTCCTCTGTTCATTCCAGAAAATAGAATATGCATCAAGACAGTTTCAGATCACTGATTTGAAGATCCCTTTTAAGAGTCTTCCCTCCAAAAGCAAAGATGGAAGCTATCCTGAAACAGTGCACCAATTTAACAATTCAAAGTAAAGTTATATGTGAAAAGGCCTATTTGGAATGCAGGATTTTTTGTTTAATCAAACTGTAATTCTGCTTCCATCACATGTACTTATACAAGTAAACCAAAGCAAATTTCACCTCCATCTACCTACTACGCACCGCTTCAGGCCGAAAGAAATCTTCACCTTTTATTAAACATGGATTGAGCTCTACACTTCTGCCAAAACAAAGCCTGACAACTAATTCGAGGCATGCTGCGTGCACAAGTAAGCTATATGGATTGGAGAAGACATGCTACTGCATCAAGCTTCAAATGAAAATTTCTTAATGTTCAAAAACATGCCCTAAACAAGGGCATTCCAGATATAGAACATGCAACAAATTGTTAAGCCGAAGATATCCTGTCTCATTGAACAGTAACTGACAATGGCATAAAAATCAAATAGACTGCATCCAAAAATGTTATTTTGTAAGAAAGCAATAAAATCAATATCTTGATTTGCATGCTGTACATTGGTTGCAACTTGTATGTGTTACAGATGGATTTTCTAACCACACTAGTACACCTGAATGGCTAACAGGCATGTTCCAACTTCCAAGCAAAAGTAGGAATAACTGGATAAGACCGTACATGACAACTATGGATGGATCATACTCATAGAATCAAAAGAGAGAGGAAAAGGAGCCATGCAAGAGATACAAACCTGTATATTGCAAGGAAACTAGTGGTTACGACACACCCGAACTTAGATGTCAAAGAAAAAAAAATTTATGGCATGCATATGGGTGCTAAGTAAGATCATATGGCATGCATCCTCTTACAAAGCAGATACCTACGTGTCAAGCACAGAATGTAAAGCAAATGCGCCGTACGTGTACCTTCTCCATTTCTTCTTCCCACAACTGTTGTACCAGTCTCAAATGACCTAGCTTACCAAGTAGGAGTATTACTTTTAACGGTGACAAGATATTTAACATACACATTTATTAACCTAGAAATTTCTACGACAGACATACACCGCTATCTAGCCAAATTATAATGAATACAACATGATTTTTCCAATCATAAGCATTAGAGTAACAAATACAAGCTGTATTTATTTCAAATATAAATGTATTGTGGGGGTATCTAACCGAGCATTTGCGTAACAACAACTTCCCAAAAAGCGGGAAAAAAAAGAGCACCCGGCCCCTGTCAGTTAGGGACGAGAGATATATCCAGGCTAGCTCCGCTAATTCGACATCGACACGGCAACAACAAGCCGGTGTAGGGCATGCAATGCACGCCACTGATGGTCGGCACGACGGAGTGGTGTGGTTACGTGATTAGTCCTTTTCCTATCTGAGTTGGTGTGGTCGTCACTTAGGGTGTGTTCGATTGATGGGATGGGGTTGAATGAGATAGAATGATTCTGTACTATTTAGTTTTATTATTTTGGATGAATGGAGTGGTTCAGCACCTATACGAAATATTCCTCAAATTTGTATCATTTAATTCATGATAGAATGTTTCCATTCAAACAACCAGACATATAGGTGACTTTTATCTTAAACCATCTCATATATATACCACTTGGTACACATAACCAGACACACCCTTAATATCTACTGGGGTTGCTATGACTGGCATTTTCTTTCAGAATTAATTGCATCATCATGCTGCAGTTGCATTAATGATCGCCACTCTACTGTGGATTCTAGGAGCGTATTTGGAAGGTCTCGCGAGAATGATTAAGGATGTGTTTGATTGTCTGTATCAAATGGTATATATATGGGATGGTTTAAGAAAAAAAAGTTAATCATGTGTTTGGTTGCTTGAATGGAACCATTTTATCCTGGACCAAGTGATACAAATTTGAGGAATATTCCCTCTAGATGTTGAACCATCCCATTCACCTAAAATAATGGTGCGTTTGGTTCATGGGATGAGGTTGAATGGGAGGGGGTGATCCTGTACCATTTGGTTCCATTGTTTTGGGTGAATAGGATGGTTCAGCATCTAGAAGGAATATTTCTCAAATTTGTATCACTTGGTCCGGGATGGGATGATTCCATTCAAGCAACCAAACATAAGGATCAATTTTTTTTTCTTAAACCATCTCATACATGTACCACTTGGTACAGGCAACCAAACACAATCTAATGGAACCAAATGATACATGACCTCCTATCAACCAAACACACCCTAGATAGGCCTAAACCAATTATTCCTTTTTTATATATTTTTTTGCGAGGATTATTTTTTTACACATCACAAGGCCCCGTCAATAAACAATTAAACATGGCACTTGTGTGTAACATCACTCAGAATAATCTGTTCCTTAGTTGAGAAATTCTTCAACAACAAAAAGAGCAGCCTAGAAAACAGAATCGTTCATCTTGTTTCTTGTTCATATATTGATGGGTAGAAAACCATAGTGTGTAGACACCAATGGGCTGCAATCGAAAAGCCCATAACGAAATTGGAGCCGACCAAAACCCAGCGCATAGGTTTGCAGCATGAGATGCTTCCTATATATATATATAGCACTTCATTCCATTGTTGTCTCGTGGCAAGGACACAGGTGGGCACCAGATAGAACAAACAGGCCAGCCGAATCCTAGTGTTGGCAAAATCTTGCCCACACCTTTCGTGGCTGAAATCCCATTCGTGTGGCCGAAATCCCATTGTACGTGTGTCATTTAGCTCATTGAAAGAATTTTGGGCTTTGCCGTTCACAAAAGAAAGAAGGATCTTGGCAGGCCTGGCGCATAGTGATTGAAATTGTCTTTTCCTCGCTACACAAGACATAATAAATGGAAAACCAGGACGTCCTCTGGCCCATCAAAGATAAGGTTACTAGCTGGATGGTTGTGACTTGTGAGTGCAAAAGACCTTGAACACTTAGTAGAGCAGCATAATTGATTTCCTTTCCTCTCTTGCCTTCCTCTCTGTACCTCATCTGTGTCCTCAAACCTTTTCCAGGACGTTTTTTCTTCTGATGTAACTTTGCAGCATGCATCCGTGTTTTCATACTTTAATTGACTCGATGCTGTACTTACTCTTCCTCTTCTTCACAAAAAGACCGTTTATTGTCGGAGACAAACCTACGGTTTAGTCCACCAACAAAAGCTGTAAATAACCGGGGGACAAAATCGAATCTGTTCATAACGTAAAGCCAAAATTGATGGTAAAATTATACACATGTGAAGAGATGAATTGCGTGCGTGTGTGTGTGTGTGTGTGTGTGTGTGTGAGAGAGAGAGAGAGAGAGAGAGAGAGAGAGAGAGGCGCACAAGACGGCGCGGCCGCTCGTCCGGACTAGGGCCATAGTTGGGAGAGGAGCAGGGTAGGGCCTTCCAAATCTCCCGTGGAGCCGACCGAGCAATCTGCATCTCCAGATCTATGAGCCTTGTGGGCGATGCTTCAGGACATTGATGTGACCTGTTCGCCCAAGGACGCGCAGCCTGGCCCATGTTGTCCCAAAATTGTCAGGCTCACAGATGCTCTGGACCACCGCTCTCCCATAAGTAGGGAGGATCAAATGGTAATATATGTAGATGTAGTTAATTTGTGCTGAAGTTTCGTGTGTAAGGCCTTTTTACGCACTGTCCCTACTCATAGGCGGCCGCTACATGCTAGGTTATACTCTTTTACCTATCCCATCTATAGCTTATTTATCCCGTATAGACTTTCCCATAAGGCTATTCTCAGTGCATATGGTATCATCGTTATTTAACGTTTGCCACATAGGACAGGTTGCTGATGTGATATAGGAGTTAAAGAGGAGAGAGAGCAGTGCAGTATCAACCTGGAGATACTGCTTCGGCTCCGTATCCAACACCTTGGTTTTCAGACGACACCGCACTGGGGTTGCTACAATGTCTTCTCCACGCATTTACATGATACATTTGATCATAGCATATGCAGCAATTTAATGGACACACGCTATCTTGGATACTGTAGCATGATACTATGCACTGAAGAGGGTGTTTCATCCAAACAATATCATACTATGTATCCTACATGGCTGTCTTGGATTTTGAAGTACGACACCGTTCGCTGGGCCGCTGGGAATAGCCTAAGTACAGAGGATCAAATGGCTATGCGTGTAGGTGTAGTTAATTTGTGCTGAAGTTCTGCATGTAAGGCTTTTTTAGGCATTGCCCCTAGGAGGCCGCTACACGCTAGGTTATACTCTTCCGCCTATCCTATCTGTAGCTTATTTACCCCGTATAGACGGTCATCTAGCCCGCCTGATCGGCTATTAGACGTTAGGCAGTAGCGTAGGGGAACACTGTTTTGAGTTTTCATGACATCTCTTTGCAGAAGAATTCTTAAACCTGACACTCTTGATTTCTCTGGGACTGAAGCTACGTCATTTTTTTTTTATAACAGAATAATAGATTAGACTTCTAACCTCTATGTACTAAGATGCACACAACCAATAAAGCTACGTCATGAAAGGTTGATAAACCACATCTTGCTCTATGAGACTTGCCAGGCAGGCTCCCTGATAGGATGTTTCAACTGAAAGCTTGCATCTGCACCAGGGGGAACTATGGTGCCTTACCTGTTGAACTATATTTTCCTTGTCTTGACGATGACACGCCCCTGATTAATTGACGATGACACGCCCTTGATTATGAACATATATGCTGCCAATCTGGTAAACTTTGATCTATCTTGAAAACTACCACCTACGTTGCGCCGATACTTTGAAAACAGGTATATATATCTATATCCGATACGTATCGCTTATCGATACATATCGGATACTCCTCACTACGTATCCTATATGTATGGGATAATCGGATATATGCCACTACAAGAACCGCTTATTCGAGATTTGCCATCATTCTTTTGCTTCTTCGAATGATGCCATTATGAAACCCTAAATAATCCCTTTACAACACAGTCCTGATACTTTCCTCTCAAAGCCGTCAGCTCCTGAGTTCCAATCGGGCGATCCCTCATGTCGTTGCTAATGTTGCCGCTGCCGGCCCACCGCTCCCCTCCCCTGATCCACCCACTCGAGGACACGATGATTAATATGTTCTTGTGACACTATGATGCTACTTTTGAACAAAATCTTCATCGAATTCTATAGTTTTATGAATGTACTTATATTTATAGAGTAGATAAAACTGTAGGCTTGTTTCTCTGAAAGCAACTAATAATTAATCTGTTCTTCAAATGATTTCTTACAAAATGTGGCCTCCTTCATATAATCAAAGAATAACGCCTCTTCCTTTGGTTTTCGCCTCGATTTCTTCTTCTTCTTATGGATTCGTTGAACGTTGTACGTGACTTCTGCATGTGTTAGTTATGCTTGGGCAGTTGTAGTAGCAACTGTCAAAGGATCAGGGTGTGCAATTTGGAAGGATCTAGGCTTTTAGAGCATCTCCAAGAGAGGTCCTAAATATGGTCATAACTTGAATTATAGGGCTTTTAGGGGAAAAGATTAACTCCAGCAAGGACCCTAAATTGTTAAAATTTATCAAATTGTTTTAGGGTCCATGGGAGAGTAGCTATATTTAGCAACTCTGTGATTGAGCCCTATCTTCATTGAGTTTTAGGACCTAATTGCTGGAGTGAATATTTCATTAGAGCCCCAAATCTAATTAGTTGGAGTCGTAAATTAAAATTTAAGACTCATTTTTAGGACCCTCTCTTGGAGATGCTCACAGAAGCCAAAAAATGACTTTACACATGTACGATTGTTTCAACAATCAAGGACTACACATTGGTGGTATCTCATCGATACGGTCGGTATGGCAAGAATCTAATTCCCGGACATGTTTGCATCAAACCATGAACGTTAGGGATGGAACTGGTACGGATATTTTCCGACCGACCGACCGACCGAATTGATTTGGATGATGATTTGGATAGTTTCACAGATATCCAGTTGATTTCTCAGATAAGGATATGGATACAGATAATTTACATGGATACGAATACGGATATGGAACACTGATTATCCGATGGATACGGAATATCCGAGTTTTTGTTCGGATAATATCCGAATATGACATACGGATATTATCCGAATAACACGTTTCAGAATAACACATTAACAATTTAACATGTTTCACTGTTTCAGAGACTAGGGTCTACATTGGATGACAAGATATAATGTGTTTATGTGTGCTAGATGCTAATTTGAAGATATTTGGGTAAAGGTGGTACAGAAATTGGCAAGTGGCGTTTCAGGAGGGCTACTTAGGATTCAGCAGCATATGCCAGCTGCAAATCATTTGGTTTAATTATTGCAATGGGGTACATTGTTACTCACAGAGTCACATGTATGACAAGCTAGGGATAAAAAGGCAAAAAAAAGACATACAAATATATTTCTTTTGGAATTTTGAATTTAAATTTGGACCGATTTTGGAAAAAAACTGAAATTGGATTTTAAAATATCCGACTAATATTATTCGTATCCATGTTGATTCCGATACATATTCGATCTGTATTCGTAACCGATATTATCCTATATAATTCGTATTCGATACTATTCGTATTCAATGCTGTATTCGATAAAAAATACGGATATGAATATGAATAAGACGATATTCGACCGTATCCGATCCGATCACATCCCTAATGAACGTACAATTTTTGCTAATGCAAATGCAGCTTCCCTCCGAGTGGTACAAAAAGTACCAGTTCTCTCAATTGAGTACCCAGCTACTGCAAACATACGTGAAGTGAGTAACGTGAGAGGTGCTTATGTGCTTTTATTTTTAAAAGTTGTACAAATGTTAAAATATAAATAAAAAGTATAGAAGCATTGCTCTTATTTTACACTAATTCAATACTTTAATCTCTCAAACCTTTGAAAATAACGAAGTGCAAATGTTCTCCGGAAAAAACATGAAAATTTTTCTTATCAAAGTAGAGATCTTGTAAAAAAAAAGAGAGAAGAAACATTTCCATCATGAAAAAAGAATAGGAAACCATAAAGTAAAGAGGAATTCTATAAGATTTAAATTGGGTTGAAACTCTCTGGAACATGTTTGAATCTCTTTAAAATCTGATGAAACCTATTGAAATCCAAATAAAAAGTGCCGAAGTGGACGTTCGGTCAATCTACGCAGAGTGAATCAGTCATACAAAAATTACCATCGAGACGAAATCACAATTTTTTTTTCATTTCCGCGCATGGATAGCACACCACTATATCCATCAATCAATTTAACGTGATCGAGCACATATCTGCATTTTTTTAAGGAGTCATCATATGTACTAGCCTTCGACAGAAAAATGGCATAGTGGATCCGGCATGTAAAGGCTGTGGGTTCCAGTCACTTCATCTCCAAACTAAGCGCACTTAGGATATATTTATTTTTTCTTTTGATTCTAGATTTTAGCCTCAAAAGCTGAATAAAAAATAAATAAATCGATAGAAATTGATTCTTACAATCCAGTCCACCTATATACGCTGAAATCCACAATCAACTCCATATATGCTTTCGAATTCTCGATTTTGATGAATCAGATTTTCAATAACTACAACCCAAAATCAACTTTTAAAGAATCCAAAATAAAAATAAATAAGCCCTTACCCATCTTTCTCTCCGCCCTCAAGCCGGAACGCACACATGACACAGCCGTTCCCTATGCACGGTTAATATAGAGACAACAACGCGCCTCTACGTAATGCAAGGCACGTAGGGATTCCACGCTGGGTTCACCTTATCGACGATTATCGGTGGAAAATCGACAGTCATGTTGATTTTTTTTGTGCGGTCGGCTTTTGTAGCGATTTTCGACGATTTTTGACGAAAATCGACCAATCTCCACCGATTTTCGACCGGTTTTTTGACACATAAATTTTTTTAAAAAAAACTTTTTTTTTGAACCGGACCGGTTTTTGAGATCGAACCCTAGCGATAGGGCGAAAATCGTGCAAAAATCGCCGATTTTGTGAACCCTGATTTCACGTAAATTCCGCTGAGAAAACAGGTTAATTCCGGCGAAGACATCCAGAATTATTATTATTATTTTAAGAATACATCGTGTTCCACGGAGGAGACAAGTCAAGGCAGAACGCATCGCGGTGATGGCACAGTCGATTCCCGCACGGTCAGGACGAGACTTTTGGTCGGCCGAAAATACGTGCCCGACTCGTCACCATCTGCCCCTCCTGCCGCGCGCCCGCCGCCCCTACGTGTCGACCGCCACACGCCCAACAACCGCCGGACAGCACACGGCAAAACCACGTACCAAGGCCGGGAGCGCGGAGCCACACCGCACGGCGCACGTGATCGGGCCCGCCCGCGCAGCGAGCCCGGATCCTTATCGGGCCCGGCGCCACGGTAGGGCCCCCGCGCGAGGAGGCGGACGGGACCCGTCGGCCGTCATGGCACACGCGTAGATTCGATCGCGCCGCGCCCGCCAGCCCGCGGCGTCGTCGCTGCTGCCGCCTCATTGGACGGGTGCGCGTGACCTCGACCGCGACCGCGCGTCCGTGCCGTGACCACTCCTCACTGTGCCGCGCCCGCGCGCGCGCGCGCCGGGCGGCTTGGATTTCACGGGGATAGATACGATACGGCCCGCTGTGCATGGCAGCACCGCGGAGCGGTGGTACGACACTGCCCTAAGTGCGGATGGACATAGTTCCACGCAGTCTTTCAGGGACATCAGTTTAAGCAGTTACGCGTGATCTGTTGGATCGAAAAGAGACGGTTTATATCAATCTAAAAACATGTAGCAAACGATTAGTATAAAACAATCGAATGGCCCACACCGTAGGATTGCTTAAGTTGCAGTATGACAGAGACTGAATTTGATCTGTCCGGTGTGGAATTGTTGGTCTGGTCGCCAAGGATTGAAATTTCGGACCCTTCCGAGATTCAAAATTCTGGAAAATTCAAAAAATTCAAAAAAATTTCAAATTTCGAATTTCTCGGCGAGATCTCGGGTATCTCGAGCGAGATCTCGGGAATCTCGGGCGAGATCTCGGGTTTTTTTGTCGGATTTTGATTTTTGTACACTGTATTTGATTGTATTTAGGGTCAAGATCATCCACAAAAAAATTCAAAAAAATTTGATGTGTTTTTGAACATTTTTTGGTCGGTTCAATTTGTCGGTTTGCACTGTCCGAATTTTTTAAAATTTCTCAAGATTGATCATCATCTGAAAATTTTATGGGAATATTATGGATGTGTTAGGACCATTCACAAAAAAATTCAAAATTTTCTAAAGTGGTTTGAACAATTTTTCATTTTCAAAGAAAAGGTTGAACACACGTAAAATTAAGGTGCACATAAAATCAAAGAAAAGGTTGAACACACATAAATTAAAGAAAACTCCGGTCATCTCCAGCAATCTCCGGTGAGTTATCTTTGCATCTCGCCGTCAAATAGCGAGATCTCGCCGTCCAATACCGAGATCTCGTCTTATTTCTTCCGGATTTTGTCCGAAATTTCCGAATCTTGTCGAGATTTTGGATTTCGGTGACCTTCGGGATTTTACCCCAAACGAGATTTGAATCCTTGGAGTGTAGACACCAGTGAAGGAATGAGGTTAAGTGATTAGTATGCTATTAAGTGTTAAGTGATTAGTTTTTGGCTTGGTGATAGTAGGTATTTCATATGACATGCATGCATAATTCAAGGTACGAACTGCTCGTGACATAAAGGTTTCATACTTGTAGGTTATTACATCTTGTATGTATGTCACATTAGTTATTAATTCGTGTTAGCTCTAGATGATTGTTAGCTCAAGATCATACGTATACCGTTGCAGAATATCATGATAGAAACATATATAAAACTTTTTAAATGATTTGAAGTTCATTTGTTACATTTGAAAAATCAAAAACTGATTTTACATACGGTTTTTACTATGACTTTACCACTGTTACATTTTTTAAAAATTCCTCATGATTGATTATCATCTCAAATTGTTATGGAAACATTAGTGATGTGTCAGGACCATCCAAAAAAAATTTCAAAATTTTTTGACGTATTTTGGACCATTTTTCGCCGGGTTCAATTTGGCCGAGATCTCAGATTTCCCGATTGAAAAAAAACCGGATTTAAAATTTGGTTTTTGTAATTCGTCCGAATTTTGTCTGAAATTTCCGAATCTCGCCGAAATTTCGGATTTCGGGAACGCTCCGGGATTTGACTCAAAACGACATTTTAAACCTTGCTGGTCGCGCGCGCGGTAGCACTTCAGGTATGGGCAGGGCGGGCGCGCGGTTGGTGCCATGCGTGCCTGATGGATGGCTGATGATGCCGCGCCCGTCAGTCGGGTAACGACTCAGGTTGCAGGCTTCAGAACAGATGGATAGATTAGATAGATGGGCATGATGCAGCAGCAGCCGCCAGGGATAACGATCCATCTTCTTGGATTTACTATACGGCCCTACAGCAAATGAAAATATTTTAAAGTTATTTCTTATCCCTCGGACGGTTTGGTTGATCCTCGGCGGTGAAGCTAGGTTTTCTTTTTTAAGTTTCTTCGCACAGACAGACATGGAGTTTCAGTTCACATGAGAAATTTAACCACGCTACAGCAATGGGCGTTTTTATCCAAACTTCTAAAGGGTTTCAGCTTTCGATTCCGAGTAGCTCCCACATGGGCTAGGACCCTAGTCTTAGGCAGCAACTAACTGCGTATACATGGCGACACACCGTGTAAGTGTGCCATGATTCGTAACATCTCGGGGTTTTTTGCAAAAGGGTATGATCTTGTTCGGACACATTTGAACCGCGAGGATCCGTTTGAAGAAAGACTCGGTTGGACTTAGTTGCAAAATTGTGGAACTAAGAGGTTCTTGTCGTAAAAAAATCGATGGAAGGATTTGATCATAATTTAGTATTTCTTTTGGGGTGTTTTCACGAAGGAGTTGTGTATTTGCGAAACTGGGATGTTCTTTTTGCAAAAAACTAGTGAAAAGATCTAAATGTAAATCCAAAATTTTTTGAATTCTTTTTCACGAACAGGGCTACGTGGGTATAGTGAGAGAACCGGAACTCCTCCATCTTTAATATAAGAGGTATGCAACCATCACTTACATAATTACAATAGTCGGGAGTATGCAACCACCACTTACACGATTACAATAGTGTAATATTACACTACGTACCGAGCAAATCGAGTTCAACCATTTTGTTTCGATGTGCCCATGGCAGATACGCACGCTCCATTGGCAACAAGCTCCAGAAAGCAGCCGTGCACTTGGCAGTGCACTGTGCAGTGCACCTCAAGCCAGATCTACAACTCTGCAAGCGGAGAATGCCATCCGGAAGAATCTGTTGTTGTAGAATATTCTAGCTCATATTTAAATGGATACCACGGTCTAAGGTTACGTTCAAACTAAAAAAATTTAAGAACATTCTTCAGGATAAGATATGTCGTCTTCTCTATTTATCTCTATCTGTCCACCTTCCTGTTTCTTACTCACTTCCTCGATCCCCTTTCTTCCACTCTAACACAAAAATTTCAAATCAGAAAGTTTTAACTTTGAAAACTTTAAACAGAGAATTTCAACTCGAAATTTTTTTCAAATCAGAAATATTTAACATGGGAAATTTTGATTTAAAATTTTTTAACTAGGCAAAATTTCAACTATAGAAATTTCGGTTCAAGATTTTTTAACTAGGCAAGATTTTGATGACATAATTTAATCAAATCCAAATTAAGCACAAGTAGAGATGGGTGTTGGCACGGGCCCATCGTACTTCGGGTCTGAATAGTACCAGGCCACGATCGATGGCCCGCGTGCCTGCCGTTCCGGCTCGGCCCATTTGCACTATTGCAACAAGAGGAAAAACTCGGAGACGCATAGAGCTGAGATAATGGACATAAATATTGGAGGAAAAGAAGTACATTTTATTCAATCTTGAACATGTACATAGTTACTGCCTCGTTAAAAACTTTACACCCTGGTGTGGGGCACCCCCGGTAAGGAAAATAGTACAGTAACTACATATATATATACACATTAATACATAGACTACCAGAGACTGAGATTGTCAAAGTTGGCTACCGCGTCTGTAATCTCCGGATCCTCGGAATGATGTTTTGTCTTCTGCACGCTTCCAATCTTTTAGGCATGAAATTGTCTCAACCATATCAGGTCTGAAAGTTGACCTCCTCGGCTCAAGTACTGTCACCACCAAACTAAAAGTGACTTCCGAGAGATAGTGGACACCGGAACTATAAATACGTCCTGTGCAAAATGAGATAGCACGAGTTAAATACGTTGGTTATTCTTCCACCACAAGAGCAAGTTGGGTTGATTTTTCTCATCCATGCCAAGGTTGGTCTCCACGAAAGGCGTGTTGAGGTAGTGGTTGAGCTCTACTCGTGGATTCCATATCGATTTGCTCAGTGAATAGGAAGATGAGTCAGATGCCTTGCCTTTCAACTTCTTCCATATGTTTGAAGCGGTCGAACTGCCTCATGCTTGTTGCGTTGTTAAGGTAGATCTTGCTTCACTTCTGGTGCCAAATTTGTCATAATATTTGTCAAAAACTCTGAAAAACTCAATATAAACATGAGTATGAGCCTCAGAGAAATCAAGATCAAATGCCTCACCTATTTCGTGGAAGTCGCCCTTCAAGTCAGATAATTTTCTCAGATGATCCAAAATAGTAGCAAAACAGTAAAGATGTGGAATAGCTTGAAAATATTTTAATTTTTTTTTACTCTATTGGTTCTGTCGACGATTGGGGAGCAGGCCCCCGCCGAGCTTACTTGTTGGTGGAGGGACCAACTGCGACCCCTTCTCACGCGATGGGATGCTCAGAGGAGTGACTCACTGGACTTCAACGGGCGAGGACACAGTGATTTACCCTGGTTCGGGCCTCTCAGGAAGGAGATAACAGCCCTACTCCAGCTCGTGTATATTCTCGTATATGTCTGTGTGTACCTCCTTCCCCCTCATGGTGGGGACGCTTTTATAGCTTACAAAGGACCAAACTCCGCAGGCCCCACTATCCGCACGATTGGACCACGTCCAATCGTGGCAACTGGCAGATCCTACAATTTCGCCACGCTCCCGCGGAGGACGTAACGGGCTAACGGAGGTTACGCGCTGGTGGTTACTCCCACCGACCTCGAGATCACGTCAGGTCGGCCAATACCCAGCGCCGAGCTCGGTTGTCTTATGTGAGCTCGAGCTCGCAATTGGCTGCAATCTGCGACCTTCTCAGGTCCCAACTAGATCGTCCTTGGGAACGACCTCCTGGTGGCTCGGGCGGGAGCGAGCTCGGCCGTTCGTGGCACCCGAGGTAATTTATGGGAATTACCCAACCCCCCCGACAGGTTCTATAATAGGATGTAAAATATAATTATCTCTATTTTCTTTAAAAGCATTAGCAATAGTCCAAAGCCTCTCAATGATTAAGGAAGAAGGTGGGTAGTACACAACGAATAAATTTTTAGTTGCATTGTAAAAAGTTTTAAAAAACATTATGAAAATGACCAGCAATTTACCAATCCACTTCAGTAACCAACAGCTCATCATTATTGCAGTTGACAAAGACAATGATAATATGCTCGTAGTCCTTACACCACTCTAGCATAGTATATGTCGAGTTTTATCTAGCCTTCATATCAAGGTTAAATCTTCTTGGTTCCTTATTGTTGGCCCTGCAGTACTCTGAGAACTGTGCAAACCTTACAGACGAATCTGTAACAAACTAGATAGCTTTGCGTATGTTATCCAAACTAATTTTCATTACAATCAAACTCGGCTGCACAATGATATTAATAATGTGGTATGCACATCTCTAGTAGAGAACAAAACCTCTAACATAAGTCTCCAGATGCAGTAAGAGATAATCCATAGCTGTCGTGTTAGCTGATGCATTATCAAGAGTGATGAAAATAATTCTACTTTTCTATTTTAAAGTCGGTAATAACCTCAAGTACGTGGTTAGCGATAGCCTCTCCGGTTTGTGACTCGGAGATTGGCATAAATCTTATGACCCTTTTATTCAGTACGTAGTTATCATCTAAGTCATGCGCAATAACACTAATATAGGCCGCTCTTTGATGTGAGGAAGTCCATATATATGGTGTTAAGGTAAAGGAAAAACTAGCTGCCATGAAAGTCTGTTTTAACATTTTTAGTTTATTTATAAACATTTTATAAATATCACGTGTAGTTGTTCTTCTACTAACATATTGGTGCTGTGGGTAAAAACCATGTTGCACTATTCTTTCAAAATTAGAGTTCTCACCCATTCGAAGTGAAAGATCATCTGTAATTGTGTAATGTGCAATTTTGTCTATAGCTATATCAGCGTTGTATACCTGAAAACATCTAGACCCCCTAATTATTTATTCAAATTGATTATGGGTTTTGGTGTTGATGATCAACTCTCTTACCCTTGATGAAGTGAAGATTGTTTTTAGAAGAAGAAAAAGGTTAAGGTCTTTGTGTTTCTAGTTTTGACTTGGGAGATGATTCAAGTCATGTAGCTAGATTTATTTCTTTGTTAGCCGTACTATAAAGAGGGACTATGCATAAGTTCAGTATCGTAGTTCATAGGTTAAATTTCTAAGACTACTTGGAGCAAAGTTCACTTCTTTTCCCTTAAAAGTTCAAGAAATTCTGTCCTTTCTTGAGTTCAGCAAATTAACTTTCACGCTGGACCAAAACACTTCTTAGTCCGGCGCTAAAGACATTTTATCTAAACTCAAACCGAGCGTGCACCGTTCACGCCGGACCAAGTGTTCAGTCCGGCGTAGTGAACAATTTCTTTAAATCCAAACTGAGTGTGTGCCGTTTATGCCGGGCCATGTTTGCATAATCCACGACGGACTCCTTTTTCCGGTCCGGCGCAAACGTAAAACTTACTGGAACTTGTTGTTGAAACCAAACTTCTTCTTAAATCACAACCAGTAAGATTGCCATCTGCGACGGACTAGATTTTTGGGTCCGGCGCAAACGTGTATACTTTTGCTTCACGGCGGACTGATTTGTGCTCAAAACCTATGTTCGACGGACCAACTCAAATTGGTCCGGCGCAAATGGGACTTTCATCAAAATCGGTCCGGCGTGTATAGAGTTTATTGGAATTTGCTTTATACCCTGTCAGAAGCAATCATTTTGTTCTGTCTTTTCATTCTGACATTGCCAAACGTCTACTTTTTGCTAATAACGGCTATTTACTTCCTGTAGCCTATATAAGCCGTTTAAAGGCTGACTAGAACTAGAACTTTTCATCTCTTTGACATCTTAGCATCCCAAAAGCTCAAAAGCCATCAAATAGACCAAGCTTAAACTCCGTTCACTAAAATCCTTCACATTTCATTGCTCCAAGTATAGTCTAGTTTCCGAGTGACTAGTGAACCAAGAGACATGATTTGAGGATGGTCTATTACTCTTGGAACTAGCTGTTCCTAGACGGCTGGGTGGTGATAATAGTGCGACCTGTCCAACTGTGCTTGTGGAAGGCCACTATTTTTGTAAGAGTCACACTAGTGACAAAACCAGAACTGCAGCTGTCAGTTGCTGACTTGCTAGTGGAGCAATACTTCTGAAGAAGTGCTCTAACGGGGACATAGGAGATCTTTCTCTGAACCTCGGTGAAAAATCACTTGTCCATGTGGTTTCTTGGTTTATGCATTTACTTCTGCCTCTTGAATATTGATGCTTGAACTGTTTTATCTGTTGTTCTCTGGTGTAGTTAAGTGTTAAGTTTTTTTTAAAAAAAAGTTGCCTATTCACCCCCCTCTAGGCCAACTCGATCCTTTCAATACCCCACGTACTTACCGAACTGTCGGTGTTAAAGTTGAGCTGCGTCTGGACGCCCTCACTCGACCTCCGTCTTGCTAATATCTTCTTCAAGCATGTCTCCATGTGTCTCTTTAGATGACATGTTCCCCCACATGCACGTGCAGACAATTTAGCTTAACAGTATTTATAAATAGCATACACTACCTCACATCCGTCCACAATTTCGACGGTTGTCCATGTGTTGCTAGCACCACGCCCGTCGAGTGCCGGATATGGACATCCGTCCCGATTGCTTTGATATAGCGGCATTCGAGCTCAGTGCTGATACCGACGCCTGTCCTGGATATAGCTCAGTGCATCCGGAATGTACGAGGCATCCTCAATGCCGTGTGTACCATCCAGATGACGGTCATCCATGCCATAGTCTCCCATGCTGGGGGAGAGTTGGCGCGGATCGATCTCTTGATCCCGGTGAGCGGGAATTGGAGAGCAAGAGCGTACTCTCTTGCTCTTGCAAAATATTTTGTTTCGTGGAGGAAGAGAAAAAAAAATAGCAAATTTGGACTAAACAAAGAGAGCAAATGAGATAGCAAAAATAGAGAGAGCGAGTGGGATGTTGCAGAATATGCCAAACAATTCAGAGCACTCGGGTTGATTTTACAGTGATTAGCGAGCAAATGACTATTCAAAATTTGAAATGCAGGCACAACCGCACGGGAATCACTCTCTTTACGTCACATCGCGTTGCTTTTACATCGCATCGATGTCCCTCTTTGTCGTTCACCGAATGTTGCGGGAGAGCGAAATCTGAAAATCGTGCGTGACGCACGGGATGGAATCAGCCAAATGTTCTATTTCAATCACGTCATGTTACTTTACGTCTTTCAATACGTCACATCGCTGTCTCTACGAAATTTCAAAATCACATCACTATATATTCGCCTACGAGAGAGATAATATTTCCCTAATCCCCGTCACTTTCCGTCTTTTCTCTCTTCTTCCCTCTCTTTCTCCCTCTCTTTTTTGGTCCAGCACATCCCTACCACCCTGCCCCTTTGATTCCTGTGCGATGACCAGCCGTCCCACCTCCTTACCTTCGGGCTCCGGCACCGGCCCTCCTCCCTCCATCCGAGCTCTGGCGATCGCCTCCCCTCCCTCCCCGCTCAACGTCGCCGGGCAGCCTCCCTCCTTGCCAGCCCCACACTCCTCCCTCTCCCTCTTAGCTCGACGCCGCTGGGCCTCCCCTCCCTCCTCCTCCACCGTAGGCGGGCGGGGCGCGAGGCGGCCACAGCGGGTAGCTTGTGGTGGCGGGTGAGCCAGCGCAAGGTGGTGTGCATGCGAAGCGGCCCACGACGTGGTGGGCACGGCGAGGTGAGGCGGCCGAGGAGGCATGGCGAGGCGGCCGAGGAGGCGAGGTCACAACACGGTGGCCGAGGAGGCACGGTGACGGGAAGGCTTTGCGCTATAGCCACCTTCCTTGCATGAGCCACTGTGCCCTGCCGCGGGCCACGACAACGCCAATGTGCCTTCGGCATGCTAGCGTGTCGATTCTGTGCCGGGCCATGCCGCCCATCGTGTCCGTCTCTCGGGCTCGATACGGCCTGAGCTACAGTTGTGGGCATGCACTACATGGCCCACTACATGTAGGGCTGGGCTTTGGACCGTGATGTGCCCACCGTGCCTCGGACCGTCCCGAACAAGCCCGACCCAAGTGCCCAGCTCTAAGCACAAGTATCAATTAAGGGGGTTGCGAATTGGAAAGGTTGGAATGAGCAAAAGAGGAAAGAGACAAGAGATAGAGGAGAGAGAACCAAAGAGAAGATAGAGGGGCATCGCAGCTGGGCCCATATGCGAGATCTGCTCGCATGCGTGATCAGGGTTAATAATATCGTTTTGACCTTGGATTTTGACTAACCGGCGGTTTCGAAAATCGTGAAAAACCAAATGATTTCAAAAGTAAAAAAAAAATTGGTCAAACCGCAGAGCGAAATTCGAACGAAAAGGTTAACAAAATTCTTGAAAAGCAATGAATTTTGAGTGATTTTCGACGAAAATCAGCGACAGGTTGAACAATTGTAAAAAATATTGTAAAATTCCAAACTTTATTTTTTCAAAAAAAATATTCACACTGAATGTTATAAAGCTATTAATACTAATTTTAGTGAACTTTTGGATAAATTTTTATTTTTTTAAATTTTTTTGTACTTGAATTTGAACTTGAGCAGTAAACCGAATGAAATTCTTTTCTGAACCGGAGTGGTATTAACAAATTTTGAGTTAATTTTGATGAAAAGTGAAACTAGAGGCGATGCTGATGCTTTGTTGGAAGGGGCCGATCGAAGTAGATCGACAAAACGGGGGTCGCAGCATTTGCCACGCAATGATGCTCATGCTAAGGTATGGAGCAAATTAGGGATGCAAATGGGCCGACCCTAGGGTCATCTTTGACCCACTCTAGTTCATTTATTTGCACTAAAACTTAAAAGGTGGAGTAAAAATTAAGTTTTTAGTGCAAACAAATGAACTAAAGTGGGCCAAAGAAGACCCTATGGTCGGCCCATTTGCATCCCTAGAGCAAATAGTATGTCCGGGCAGTCTGTTTGATTGGAAATTAATGCTCAAGATCGACGTTCATGGTGAGAAATTGATTTAACTTTTACAATAAGACAATTCTGTCCATTGAACCTTTTCCCGATAAATTATACTAAGCAAAAAAAGTTGACACAAAATAAACCCCCAAGGAAGAAAATGACGGTGGCGGAGAAAAAAAAAAACAGGAGGTGCCTAGACAAAACTTAAATGCTATTTTATATAGATTTTTAATCATTGGATCCAAATCCAGTGTATCTCATCCTCCCCGTGAATTATATAATTTTCACTGACCAAATCCTACCCCCTCCCCGGCAGCATGGCGCTCCTCCTTCACCATCTTCGCCACCGTTTTCTTCTTCTCCTTTGGCATCTTTGTTGTCACCCGAGGTGGTGTTTCCTGCGCATCCATCTCTTTAATATAGCGAAAAGAGGAAGGCATGGCGGCGGCGGCGGCCACCGGCTATGTCGGAGTGCGGCGCAAGGTGCTGTCGACCACTGGCTTCGTCTAAAGAGTGGCGCACGACTTAATTTGGTGGTGTTGGTGAAGACGACTGAGAGCATCGCTGCTGCTGGAGATGTAATTATAAGTTGATCATGTTTTATGGACCGTTTGTTTTAGGCTCCGTTTGGCAACTTGGAACCCAGCTGTTTCTACTAGAATCTGGAAGAAACCCAGCCAAACAGGCTAAAACTCGAAACGATTCTCCTCGGAACGTTTCTTCTTTTTCCACGCCGTGGCTGAATCACTCTCAACCCCGTTTCACTAGTTTCTACTAGAATCTGGAACCATACCAAACGGTTTGCAGAAAGTGATTCTGATTCTATCTGAAACGTTTCTACGAAGAATCTGGAACCGTTTCCATTTCTACTAGAATCTGGAACCGTACCAAACGGGGCCTTAGTTGGGGATTGTAGAAAACAGTTTTAAAATCTGGAAGGTCAACAAACAGGAGACTTTCAATATAGATTGTAACAATCTGAAGGTCAGATTGTAGCAATCTCACAATCCACTCTGGAGAAGCTTTTCCTAGTTTTTTTTTTTTTTTTTTTTTTTTTGCAAAAGACAACAATACCTATCCAACTACAGTTGAAATTACCCACCATTGCCCCTTACTGTTCACGCTCAAGCACCCCTGTTTTGTTCACGCCCGAGCCTATCCCCGCTATAATCTGGGTTACCAAACAGCCATCAGCTTTTCAACTTCCAGCTTTTAAATAATTCAGCATTTACAATTCAAATTTTAAAAGCTGTTTTCTATAATCTCTAGCTGAAACAAACAGGCCCTTAGTGGGGTCGGTTCTTTGAAGCTTTGTAGGTTTCTTTGGAATATCACTAGATGTAATAGATTGTTGTAAGTTAACAGGTTTTACTTCCTGTATACACCATGTCGCTTGCCTCTTATTTTTGTGGGAGCAATGAGTGAACTGCCATGTTCATAAGCGGGTTTAGAATTACGCTTGTCGCTCAATTATCATATGACAGTGATGGTCGTTAAGTGGTACAGTCCTATGTTAATTGTTAGGCTATCTGTGTTGTATATTAGCCACTCCATGGTCGTTTTTTATAGGGATAATTGGATATATGCCACTACAGGAACCGCTTATTCGAGATTTGCCATCGTTCCTTTGCTTCTTCGAACGATGCCATTATGAAACCGTGTTTATTCGAAATATGCCACCGCTCGCATCCGGTCACGACAAGTGTCCCATCCGCGATGGCAAATCTCGAATAAGCGGTTTCTATAGTGGCATATATCCAATTAATACGGGACACGTGTCGTGACCAGACGCGAGAGGTGGCATATTTCGAATAAGCATCGTTTGAAGAAGCAAAGGAACGATGGCAAATCTCGAATAAGCGGTTTCTGCAGTGGCATATATCCAATTATCCCTTTTTTATACGTCATATGTTGCAAGAGAACAAGTTCTCTATAAGTAAAGGCAACAACAGTACAAGTCCATGGTTGACCTTTTGCAAAGTTTGGTGATTATACCATGAGCCTACGCCTGAACTGTTCACCGAAATGGCCGTATACATCTATTTTTTTTCAAATCTGGCACTACACCATTAATTTTTTTTTAAAAAAATAGCTTTATGTTTAAGCGCAAAAGACATGATAGGTAACACGTATCTCGTGCCACGCACGGGGAGCACGAAAAGTATATTTTGCGTGGAGAGAATGGAAGGAAGCCTTTCGCGCTCATCGCACACACGGATGGGCCACGCGCCAACCTGCCCGCATGCGCGCGCGTCCGCTTGCTCCAAGCCACAACCCACCACGCGATGCGCTCGCCCGCGCTTGCGCACCTACGGCTGCCCGCATGTGCCTGCAACCCTGCCTGTACCCCTAACCAGTTGTTGCGCTCTGGTAGCACAGAACCTCGGTGGGCCCGGCCAGGTTCTGCGCTCGACAACTTTCCGTGCTATCAGACCGCGGCAAGTGACACGTGTCACCTGTCGGGTCTTCCGCAGTGTATTTTTGCAAATTTTGTCACACGAGGCTAGTTTTGTAAAATGAAAACTGGAATGGAGGCTACTACAGTAAAAACTACGCCAATTTGTCTCTCTATAACCTAAGCACGACCAATACTATAGTGCCACATCACCAATGCATCCAATACAATGTTTGCCACCCTAGTCTCATTTTAGTACCTAGCACAAGAGCCGTGCAAGTATTGTTTTATTTGAGATGACTTTAGCTTCGGCTTCTTTCTTTTGAAAGCTAGACGCTGTCCCAAAAGCTAGCAACATATTTGTGCTAGAAGAAGCTGCAAGCTGAAAACTAATTTGGGCTAGCTTCTCACGATTTTATGAGTTAGGGTTCTGACTGTCACTAAAGTTAAATTTTTTTTTACCCTATTCTACCAAGCATAAAATCCCAAACCACATCCCGTATCACCCCTATTCACCATCCGCATTCCTAACAGGAGATGCATCTGTCGCTGCAGTTTTCTATCGTGCGACCATGGCTTGGCAGATAAACATACAACGTGAGCAGTCCAAAAGTTAGAAAATCTTACGTTTTGACATGTGAGATTAGAATATCACTCTCAGATACACTCGTTATTACTCCATATATACGTCCAAGATCCAAACTGACGCCTCATTCCATTCAACCAAATTCCACCATACATATACAGATGCAACGCCCATGTAGATATTTTCATTTTAATTGAAACAACACAAAGCATATCTCCCTAAGCATTTAAGCCCTGATAAAAACAGAGCGGCCAAGTTTGAGGCAAACTGAAAGGTTTTAAATACTCACAGCGTCACAGGATTTGTTCAATCTCCATGGAGGGGAGGTAGTACTCCCTAGTAGATACACTAAAGGTGTTTCTACCATTTCTCTTCCACTATAAGTTGTACAAATCTTGAAGCAAACAAATGAGTAAGTAATCACTATCTACCATTCATTTATATTTTAATATTTATACAATTTAAAAAAAAACGTAGAAGCACCACTAGTAACATATGTAGTGCAATCAAATGAAGTATGATCCAAATGAGCCCAGCGCTCACCCCGGGATCAGTACTCAGGATATAGTAACAAGCAACTACGTCCAATATGGACAGGCACAGGAACAAGGCCCCAATTGGGACGGTCTTTCAACCAGTGAAGGTATGCCCTTTTGATCCCAAAAAAAAAACAGTGAAGGCACACCGACCAATCGACTTCGTGGTTCCTGCCCACAAAGCCACGCACAACAAGCAGGAAGCCACCATCAGATGAGAGAGAAAATGCATAACACAAATCCACAAGTAGACATGTCCTCCTCCCGCATAACCAAATATATATTCTAGGACTAGGTGAGCTGCTTCAGCCTTCAGAGAACAGGGGAAGAGAGAGAGAGAGGAGCAAAGGAGAAGTATCGCTTTTGCCTCACCACCTTCTCTAGCTTAGCTTCTTCTCTCCTCTCCTCTCCTCTTGTGCAAGCAAGAAAACAAAGGGTCTTGAACAATGATGGCCTCTGGGTCTCCAAGTACTGAGGTGGTCGATGAGTTCGAGAAACTGGTCATTAGAATGAACCCTCCAAGGTTTAGTCCTTTTTCTCTTTCTTTTTTCCCTCCCCATGTTTCTTTCTGCCCTTTGACCTGTGTCCTTTGTTAACTGTGCTAGTTCTTGGCCTTTGGTAACTTGCAGGGTCACCGTGGATAACACGTCAGACATGACTGCCACTTTGGTGAAGGCAAGCAACTCAGCTTTTGGAGATTTGCTCTGTGTTCTTGGTTCTTGCTTGCAGGTTGCAAGCATTATTTCTTGGCCGAAAATTTCTCACACTTCCTTTCTGCAGGTGGACAGTGCAAATAAGTATGGGACCTTGCTGGAGGTAGTTCAGGTGCTGACTGATCTGAAGCTGACCATAAAGAGGGCCTACATTTCCTCTGATGGGGAGTGGATCATGGATGGTAAGTGCTTTGCAACCTCCCTATCTTGGAAAGATTAAGGATAAAGCTGGTGCCTTTCTGGGCTCATGTGGAGGGGGCTTTCGGTTTGGATGCAACATTTTGATCTTGAAGCGGGTGTGCTTCTGTTTCACGTTTGTGCAATGTGCAGTGTTCCATGTCGTGGATCAGGAGGGGAATAAACTTTATGATGGCCAAGTCATCGACAGAATTGAACAAGTAAAGAGCAAAGAATCCTAGCTCTTTCCACAACTCCTCTCGCTCCTCGCCATTTCCTCAGACTTCACCGAGGCAATGGCTAGCTTCCTAGCTTGTGTGGCTGAACATGGTTCACTTCCAAGAACAGAACAAACTGCAGAGCAATCTGCAGTTGTATTTAGTGAGCATGCACATTGCAATGCACATTTCTAGTGCTACGTGATGTGATGTAAAGAACAGAGCTGATTTTGTTCTGCTGATTTCAGTCTCTGGGAGCGGGATCACTCAGTTTGCGGGCCCCGGACCGGGTCGGCGTCGAGGCCGACGCGGAGGTGGCGCAGACGGCCATCGAGCTGATCGGCAGGGACCGGCCGGGCCTCCTCTCCGAGGTCTTCGCCGTGCTCACCGACCTCAAGTGCAATATCGTGGCGTCCGAGGTGTGGACGCACGACGCCCGCATGGCCGCGCTGGTGTACGTGACGGACGCCGAGACCCGCGGCGCCATCGACGACCCAGAGCGGCTCGACACGGTGAAGCGGCTGCTCCGGCACGTCCTGCTGGGCAGCCGGGACAAGAAGACCGCCTGCGCCGCCATCTCGGCGCGCGTGGCGCACGCGCAGCGCCGGCTGCACCAGATGATGCACGCGGACCGGAGCATCCACCGCGGCGAGTACAGCGAGGGCGCCAGCGCCGACGCCGAGGCACTGGACGGCAGCCGGAGCCGGCCGGTCGTCGCGGTGGAGGACTGCGCCGAGAGGGGGTACACGCTGGTTAACGTCAGGTGCCGTGACCGGCCGAAGCTGCTGTTCGACACGGTCTGCACCCTCACCGACATGCAGTACGTGGTCTTCCACGGCATCGTCATCGCCGAAGGATCGGAGGCATATCAGGTTCACGCCTTGCCTGTTTTTTTTACTTTGATTTGCTTCTTGAAACTGTTACATCGGTGCATTGCATTGGTAGCCCAGCACATAGCATTCCACCGTGTGCGTACGCAAAAGATGGCTAGCTCTCGGTTTCGATGTTCACATTTGACCTCCGTTATTAGATACCGCTAGATCTTGGCATGTGAAGGAGGAGATCCTAATTTTGTGTGAATTTAAGGTGTATTTCATTGTTTATATCACGTAGTATTTTTGAGAAATATTTTCTATAGATAGTGGACCATTTCGATTCATCTAAACAACAATAAAAAGAATTATTTTTCGATAGAAAGAGACACATGCTCATATAGTACACATCTTGCCGCTGGTCTTGCAGGAGTACTACATCAGGCACCTCGACGACAGCGCCGCCAACTCCGGCGAACACCGGGAGCGGCTCGGCCGGTGCCTCGAAGCCGCAATCCAACGGAGAAACACAGAGGTACACTACACCGCACTCATGTAGTCACGTGAGTACGTGACATGAACATTCTACTGCGCTGCGCAAGAAGTACACCACTACCCCCACTTTTACTGGACGTGGGCGTCAAACTTTGTAAAATTTGCTAGAAGGACTATATTATTAGATTTGCCATTGAAAATATTTCTATAACATTATAATTTTCTTAATTCATCTTGATTTAAAGTTATAAAAAGTAAAAAATGATGCATAAAAGCACCTTCTACGGAGAAGCAAATATCAAAGTCACATATCCGAGATCACGAAGAAATAAAAAACATCAAATAGAGAGAGAAAGCGAAAGAGATCGAGTAGCTAGTAATTACTGACACGGGTGAATTGGTGTTTGCGTTGCACGTTTCATTCAGGGGCTGAGGCTGGAGCAGCGCTGCGAGGACAGGGTCGGCCTTCTGTCCGACGTGACGCGCGTATTCCGGGAGCACGGCCTGTCGGTCACGCACGCCGAGGTGGCGACGAGGGGGTCGCGGGCGGCGAACGTGTTCTACGTGGTGGGCGCGTCGGGGGAGCCCGTGCAGGGGCAGGCCGTCGAGGCCGTCAGGAGGGAGATCGGCGAGCAGATCCTGTTCGTCGGGGAGGACGCCGGGACGAAGTCGCCGCCGGACCGTGACCGGCGCTCGCTCGGGAACATGATCAAGTCCCGGTCGGAGAAGTTCCTGCACAATCTGGGGCTGAGCAGGTCGTGCTCGTAGGCCGACCAGGTGAATCATTCGGCTCCAGGGCGATGTGGCTACTTAGCTAAAGCTAGGGCGCGGTTCCTATCAACGGCGGCGCGTTGATCCATGTCAAATTCTTGGATGAAAGGAACCAGCTGCCTGATCACTGATCGGCAACTTTGTAGATATTTGACTAGCTCGTCTGTTTGATCGTTCGTTTCGTTTCATCTGTTGCTTCCTTCTACCGTCGCTTATTTATCTCCTACTGCATGCCCGGGGATCGACGGCGCGGAGTTTAACACAAATTACGAAAACTAGAAGTTGACCTATCTAATCAACGCAAGAACGAACAACTAAGAGCGTATATGTCTTTAAAGGTTGTCTTTGGATTTCAACTCATCTAAAGACAGTATTAAAGATAAAATCTTCAGGAGTTTATCGCTAAAGTCATTCCTCTAATTATTTGTTATCACATTATATTACTTTTGCGTTGGTTTATGTGATCAGGTTGTCTCTTTCATAAGTGATAGCACATAGGATTTTGTTAATATTATATTGCTAAGAGATAGCTGAAATAACACTATTGAAGATGCTCTCTCTCCTTCACATAGAATTTTATCACATTGTATCACATCTATATTTATAGAATAATATAATCATTTTTGTCCCTCAAATAAACATCATTAGTGTCGATCAACAAGTATGTGACTTGTTCATGAAACTTCTTGTTTATGCTTTAATATTATTCTGAATTATCCATGACCTTATATCATCAGTTGGGACAATTATGATTTAGAGGTCGGCATATGTATTAGTTGATGATCATGTTTCACAAATCATGGATGTAGGGATATCAAATCAATAATGTGAACATATATTGGAGAGCATGGTATTGGAGTGACTCATCATGAGACACTGCGGGAATTGTTATATTCTTAAGTGTCATCAGTTGGTCTCATACATAGTGTATGTGGGATCCTTAGACCCAAGATTGTTATGATTTTCTACATGTGTAATATTATACTTAGATGTTGCTAAACGCTATTCCGTAACTGGGTAGTCATAAAGTAGATTTCGGGTTTACTATAAAACATGGTGAGGAATATGAGCGATCAAGATAGAATTTGATCCTTCTATAATGGGATAGATATCTATATGCCCCTCTTTGTGGTTGGATTAAGAAAGTGCATGGCCATGCCGAATATAATTGAGAAGTCAATTGCAACTAAGTAATCCACTGCAGAACGAGTGAAGGATCGAACTATCATAGGGTGGCACATTTTCTCGCCTTGATTTCGATCTAGTATCCTGAGGCAAAGGGATCAATACATGAGTATTATACAGGTTCGTTGGATATAATGTTTGTATATGTTGGGAAGTTGTTATGCCTTGCTAGAGGCCGTTACCAACTAATAGGCCGAAAGGAGTTTTGGCCCATGGCCGAATATACATAAGCCTATATAGTCACACACTTAATGGGCTAAAATACAGTGATTCAGATTGGAGATTCGTTACTATTAGACCAAGTGGGCTTTGCACTTTGGTTAGGCCCTAACATAGGGTTCCACTAAAGGGGGGCTATTTAAAGGGAGTTTGCGGTCGCAATTATCGTACAGCCGCAACCACCAAAACCCTAGCCGTTGCCGCTTAAGCCTTCCCGTGCGCGCTGGTGCTAGCACACCGATGTACGTCGTTCCTTCCCCAAACATGTGTACTTCGGTAGAGGCACGAGGACGATCGACCGCCACATGAGGAAGTTTGATCAACGCAACAGGACGCACGCTACATTGAATCAGGCTGCTTCAACTCTCCTTTTGCTGCACTGCACGTTTAGTGGTAGCGATCTGTGATAACTTACTCGTTTGGCATCCTGGTTTACGTGGCAGAATTTTTAATATATATTAGTGTGGAAGTCAATCCAATAAGGAGCTAAGTATGGGACGATCTATAAATAAAGAAAAAACAATTCTCGGGAAGGAAATCTCAGGTTTGTCCATGGGTTTTTTCATCCTAGCTAGAAATTCGGTGCTAAGGTTACAAACCCTAAAACACTTTTGACATCTTTTATAACAAATAAGTGGTATTACCTGATGATCAGTGCCACCTATTATCTGTACTTGCTACTTCCATTGGTCTGGGGGTCTAAATCTAATCTACAAACGGGAAGCCTGAAAGAATGGATGCGAGACGTACATTGGTCATCACAGGTTAACTCATAAGTTCAAATCAGAGCATGGCTAGTATGGGACAGTAGAGAGAGAAATCTCAGTTAAAGAAGAGAGAGAGAAATACTAATAACAAAGCCATGGGCTCCAACTAGGGTTTACAAAATGGATTTCAATCCAAAAATCACTACTAGCTCGGCACTGAAAATCATTGAAAATCGCTAGAAATCGCATGAATGCTGAAGTAAAAAAAAAAAAATTGAACTCAGTGGTGAAAAAAATTCAAAAAAATGAAAAATCGAGCGAACAATTACAATTTTAGGGTTGTCGATTTTTGAGCGATTTTCCGCTGATTTTCATCGAAAATCGACGATTTTCCACCGGTTTACGTCGCATAAAATTTTTTGAATTTTTTTAAATTGTACCGATTTATCTACTGGTTTTAAATACTGTACCTGTCAATACGAATGAAAATTGTAAAACTGAAATAAAAATCGACGATTTTTGGAACCCTGCTCCAACTCTTCGAGTTTCCAAGGAACAAGAGATGCACTGAGGACAAGAGCATTGCGCGGTATCTGCGGCCGGCTGGGCGCGCACAGCACAGGAAGGGCATGTGATTCACACTATGAGTCCCCAAAACAGTTTGCTCCTGTAGAGGGTAGCGCATGCTAAATCTCAGAGCGACGCGACAAAACTGCCTGCAACTTTGATTGCAAGGAATCGCGAGTCGCGACGTCCTAGCAGGACGCACCACCTTTTCATGCCGGATGCGATCTCCTGACGAGAGAGATCCCATGGCTCGAATGGGCTCAGACGAGGCGACTTAAAGGTGTCTCTCCTCCCCTGCTGTCTTTTTCGTGGACTGCCGCCGCTTTTGCATCGCCATCATGCCTCAAAACTCCCCCAAATCCCAATCCAAGATGCGACCTTCGATTAGTTCAATGTCTCTGTGGTTATCGTCGTCTTTTAACTAATGTAATCCAGGCGAAACTTTTCATGGTTTACACCATCATTAAGTAAAGGTGAGCACCACTGATAAAACTTTCCACGACTACAGCAGCAGATCAGCAATAAAAAGCTACTTCTTACCTGCACGTCACGGTGTTGGTTACTTTCTAGTTTCTACCACATGGTCTTCTATCGTCGAAATCTCCGTTGCCTGTGGGAGGATGCACCGTTGTAAATACCACCACGAGGATACAAAAGGGGGAAAACTATCTCCATCGGGAGAATCGGGTCTTGGGACATTCCTCTATTCCCCCGCCACTGATACCCGGCCCCCGGGTTAGGGTTTGTTTGGTAGGGCTCTAGATTTTATTTTTGTCAGATCTAGATCTTGCTTCCAGAATAATCTATTTTATTGAGGAGCTGAATCTGTATAACAACAGCGTTTGGCTATAAGGTTAGCTTCATAAATCTTGAAGAGAGGAGTAAGGGCAAATAGACCATGGTACCATGGTACACTATATCGAAGCTCCAGGTCAGTCGATGGCCTTAGTGACTCCTCCCCACCCATCTTATCAGGAGGTCTTCCATTGGCTACACAGAAGCTCATCTAGCTCTCTCTCACCACGAAAAGGCCACGAGTTGAAAAATGAAAAGGCCACTAGCCCTACAGTAAAAAGGCTTCGCGGCCATCCATCCGTCCACACGTTTTCGATCGTAAAGTGATTCTGAAGTACTATCTAGGGGGTGTTTGGCAAACCTTCAAGCTGGGTATTCCTAACTCCACCAAATCTGTGGACCTAAAGCTGTGAGTATATTAAGAGTGCTTAGATGTGTCATCTTATTTACATTTTAGAATAAAATATAAACTTAATTCACTTTATTTTAGCCTACAAGTTTCAGCTCTGAGGTGGAGCTATGATCTGGAACTCTGCCAAAAAGGGCCATAGTAACCGGCTGGAAGAAATTTCTAGCTAGCGCCATGTAATCGAGAAGTGACAATACAAAGAAGCGACCATTGCTCGCTTGGCTTATACTTCGCTGTGAACAAAACCACCCACCAGCTTTCGAGCCGTGAGTTCGACGTCGGTTGTTCATTTCTATTTGGGCTTATGTCTCGAAGGAAATTATATGCATACTAGGTGCGTTTAGTGATTAAAGTTGTGCCCACGACTCTTCCACCTCTCTTCAAACACACCACAACCTCTGCCCCTTCTCTCCCCAGTCGCAGACAGCCAGAGAGCGATCCGCCGTTGCCTGGCCGATGGAGAGCCAATGAGAAAGACTGCCGACCATGGGGACGAGGGGCTGGCGAGGAAGACCGGTGACCGTGGGGACCAGGGGAAGGCGAGGAGATCGGCGACTGCGGGGACAAGGGGAAGGCGAGGAAACCGTCGACCGGGCGACTGCAGTGACTAGGGCTACAACGGGATCTCCTGCAGCCACGACTGGATCCACTCGTCTTCCTCCTCTCCCTCACTTTGGGTGTGCCTTCCTCCCCCAAACTGAAGTTATAGAACCCAAAACGCCCAAATGGCTGGATTATGTTTGTTGGATCTGTGATAGATGTGTATTTGTGAACATTACTATGTGATAAATGGATATATTAGTTGGATTTGTGATACATGTTGGTATATCTGTGGTAGATTGGTTATTCCCCGATCATGCTTGCTGTTCAGGCAAACTGGTTTATTTCCCTACCCCCCCCCAATGGTGGCAGCGGCGTGGGCGTGCCCTGCCGCAGGCCTTTGTGTCCTGCCACGGGCCACAACAGGTCTGCTGTGCTGTGGGGGTTGTGGGTTGTGCCACGGCATGGTCCACTATTTCGTGTCATGCTGGGCCATGCCGACCATCGTGCTCGGTCCTTGGCCCGGCATGGCCTAAACTATAGTGACATATCGGCACGTCACAGCTTGCCTCATGCTAGGCCGGGCTTTGGGTCGGGTCGTGCCTCATGCCGGCCTAGAAAAGCACGGCCTAATGCCCACCACTACCCCTTGGTGGACTACCTACTCCAGTGAGACCAAGAGTAAATAATTTTTTTTGCTTGGAACAAAATAAACACCGGCATGTGTCAGAATCTACATAGTGGACACTGATTAAGGGTTAGTTTGGTTCAAGGGTAAAGGATAGGTGGGATGGAACGATCCATCTTGATAGCGATGAAGCCATCAAAGTTCATATTTAGTTGGAGGGATGAGAGATAGATATGATGAGCTAAATCTTTGTTTGGTTGGAGGGATGGGAGTTGAATGAGACGAGTCAAATTTTTATTTAGTTGGAGGGATGAGGGTGGATAGATTAGTTGTGATGACTTGTGGTGAGATTACCCCTATATGACTTGTGCTGAGCCATCCAAGCACATATGTGAAACTACTGAAATCTTGAAACAAATGAAATAATCTCTACTATTCTAAAGCAGCACTTGGTGGCAGTGGTCCGTTCTTCCCACGTCATTAACAAGAAACGAAACGTTGCTTTAATTAGCCAGCTTTCGCAAGAAACGAAGCGTTAAAGATAGATGTTTGATCTTGTGAAATAATTTTTTTTATTTTTTAATCTTTATTTTTCGTTATCAATTTTGTTTTTCGTAGCAACGCACGGGCATGTAACTAGTAAGTAAAAATTATAACTACTTAAATCTTAAAACAAATGAAATGATTAGTAAAAATTATCCATCATTCATTCATGATTTAATATTTACATAAATTTAAATAGTAATACAAAACACCTCCCTCAGTAAAAACATTTACAAAGGTATTCCAACTGTACAGATCAAGGCAATATCGAAACGGCAGCGCATCTTATAATTTAGATAACCGTAACCGGGTACTTGTGGTTGTTCCATATCCTCTGCCATTCCATTGTAATGGCACCATGCCATCGCCAACCTTAGCCATCGGATCAAAAGTCAAGGGATAGGATAGGCTGTGCACTGTAGCATTACTGCAGCGTTAAAAGGTTCCATGTGGAGTACTGTATCACTTTTCTATAGCAATCAATCTCATACATTAATTTTTTGATCCGATGGCTGAGGTTAAAGGA
Organism: Rhipidocladum racemiflorum; assembly: GCA_036346355.1. NCBI lineage: Eukaryota > Viridiplantae > Streptophyta > Magnoliopsida > Poales > Poaceae > Rhipidocladum > Rhipidocladum racemiflorum. The sequence continues at coordinate 79,757,475 of CM070583.1, read as the reverse complement.
ATGCCAAACTGTTGTTCCGTAGTCTTCGTTTTTTTCCTCGAAACATTTTTTTTAATAAATTGGTCCACGCAAATGAATTTATAAAACTAGTCTCGTTACCTACCAATGAAGTCCCCAAATTGATCATCGTTTAGACATTTTTCTATAGGGTACACTCTATGGTTTCACTTTTCGTTTCGAAATCAAATTTCGACGTCCCGATAGTATCGAAATTCATGAAAAATGGTTCAAAATTCGCTCAAAACCGCTCGGTTCAAAAGTCAAATGAATTTAAAATTTAGTCAAACCTCCGAGCGAAATTCATGGTTTTCGAACGAAAACCGTTCAAAAAGGCTCGAAAAGCTTGAAAACCGTTGGCAGTTGAAAAAATAAGAAAAAATATATTAGAAAAGGGGGAAACTTAAAAAATTGTTGTAGAATTTGTAAAAAACCATTAAAGGCCAAAAATAATATTTGAAAAATTACTTCAACAGATATTGCTACTAAATATAATTGAATAAATATTAAAACATGCAGTGTGTTGTGGAGGCGTGTAGTCTAAAATTTTGATTTAAATGTTGCACTTACGTGATCAACTATGATTTTTGTAGGTTGTAGCAGATCTTGTAACAATATATTTCCATTTATTTTTTATGCACTACAGTTGATTGTTTAATACTTGCATTCATGTTGAATATTTAGTTATGATATAACTCTCACTCTCTCTAAAAATAATAGAAAAGAATGATGGACGGTTTATCACTAGAGATCTCATATAATTCTATATTGATTATTGACAAGTTAAATCGGGGATTTTGATTTAGTCTAATGATTTCTTAGCAGTTTACATGTGGTTCTAAGAAAAAATCATATATACTTTATGAATACAAGTCATGATTTTATAGATAGTGCCATTCTTAGCTCATGCTGCTGGCTTTTACAAGGAAATATTGCTACTAAATATACTTCAACACAAATATTGGCACTAAATATAATTCAACAAATATTGGCCAAATATTGCTACTAAATATGATTCAACAAATATTGCTACTAAATATAATTAAATGGCTAAAAAAACGTCTCTAAACTTCATTTTTCAAATAATATTCACATTAGAGGTCGTAAGGCTATTAATATTAATTATATAAAAATTTTGAATAATTATTGTCTAATTTTTCAATTTTTTTGAATTTAAATTTAAATTTGAACAAAATTCGGAACCAATTTTTTTAAATCCAAACGGTAAGCTCAAAATTCGTTAATTTCGTTCGGAAAATAGAACCCTGGACACTCCCTCGTAATCTAACTTCTAGTTCCGGTGCTAAACTGCTAATGGATTGTTTTATTTGTCCATGGCCTGATGCCCAGCCCGAGTATAGAGTGCTACTGAGAAAAGAATGGCACCAGCATCGAACGGATGACGATAGGTTTGTCTTTTTACGGGGTATAAGGCTGAATCCAGGATGGCGAGCTCTAAACAGTGCAGTCTGTATTTGATTTGTATCTTTATATTGGATCGATTCCTAATCATGATCTGAACTCTCCTTCGCATATAGCACACGCGAGAACGGCCTCTACGTATAGGAATGGACCCTTCCGGCCTTTTTGATAGAGGCGCACATAGCACGCCCCTTGGGATGGCTACATGCCTGAATAGACCCCTAAATATCCAAAGAGATTGTTTTTCAGGACATCCTTGGAGAGAGCCTAACGAGCACGTACACAGCACGTAGACCGTACTCATGTTATATACATGTGCACATTCACTACAAACTCTAGAAGTTTCGTGTAAACACCCGGGCCTCATGGAGCATATACACGTACTCCCTCCAGGTGCAAAAAAGATGTCGTTTTGGACATCGACACGGTCTTCAAAATACAACTTTGACCGCTAATTTTTATTATAATATATTTATAAAACTCAATAAAATTATAATATTATGAAAGTACTTTTCGAGACAAATCTACACATATAATTTTCATGTATCTAATTTAAATATTTTAAAATATATTGATAGTCAAAGTTTTAGAAGTTTGATCATCACTATGTCCAAAACGACATCTTTTTTGCACCTGGAGGGAGTACTTTACTATTGAACACATATATACACTCTGATTAATAAATAAAACAGACCATGCCGATGATATGAAAATATGGATGTACCATCACGCCACTGTCCTCGCTGTGTCTGCATGGAGACTTTCAGAGAGAGAAGGAAACCGAAAGCACATGGTTTACAAATTTCGGCCCAATATGTCTGGCCCATCCATTAACTAGGCACACATTTATAGATCAAGCCCATTAATTATTGGCCCTAAATCAAATACAGATCTGACAAACTGGCCCCCACCCCCCTGGCTCTACGAGCCAGTGTGATAGTATGGCCCACGTTAATCCGCCGTTAGCCCGTTAAAACCACGGAAAAGAGAGAATCTTGCTCGCGTTCTTCCGCAAGGTTTCTTCCTCGCCGAGAAAGGGAGGGAAGCGCCGCCCAAAACCGGCGGAGGCGGAGGCGAGCAGCGAGGTCTCCAGCTGCCGGCTGCGGGCAATCGCTATTCGCTCGCAGCCTTTTCAATTCCCCAATCGACCAGTCCTATCCTCGCCACTCGCGAACCAGCGGCGCGCCGGCGCGCCACCGCCTACGGCGCGGCCCCAGGCGCCGCCACCATCGCCGCCCTCCTGGCTCCCATCCCTGAGCTGTCGGCGCCCACCCCTCCGGCCCTCCGCCGGGATCTTTGCCCTCCACGGCTCCGCCCTCCGGCTCGATCTCTGTCGCCGACGCCTCCTCCCGCGGTGCTGCCTCGAGCCGACGTCATCCTTGCTTCCATCTGTTCCCCTGCCGTCCGTCCCCAAGCACTGCCAAGCCGACGCCGTCCCGACGCGCGGCCTCCCTCCTCAGGAGCTCCCTCCGGCTACTCTGCACACTGCGCTTCCTCCGGCTGGTGAGGTAAAACTACACCTCCTCGTAAGATTTTATGATCCAAGGTGATTGATGGATGGAATGGGTAGAACCGTAGATGGATCTTAGTTTTCCATTTTGCAACTCATGTGAAGACATACAAATAAATATTTCCCAACTATTTAGGTGAGAAGAAAAATATTCTATGTACATAGCAACGAACCTTGATGAAATGATCTTGCAAATTCTTTCTCACAAGTGTTCAAAAGGAGATGGTGTCCCAAAAGTATATAGTATACACCTACTATTATAAATTTCATACCACTCCATCTAAGCTGCCTGATGTGAACTTCGGAAGTATAGTTCTTCCCAGTTAAGTAGTTGCAAAACTAAAATGTTCATCGTATACAATGTGTTTTTCTTGGACAAAAGGGAGATAAATATTCATCACAAATGGAATAATAATTGTCTTCAGCAGATCAACATGAAGTTTAGATGTTGTCTACTGCAAGGGCCTTGCTAGTTCTAGTTTCAACATTGTTGCAATTTGGCCCCCTCCTATACAATCTCGAAGGTCACTAGGTGCACCTGGTTTCTGCAAGCGCTGAAAAGTGTTTAGATGGTGCTCATTTGCTCCATCTCTAGTGTTACCAGCAGAAACATAAAAACACACACTTCACATGCATGTAATTGAAGTTTATCTTATGTTCTGACTGCTGTATTCCTCCTGAGAAAAACACACACTTCAAATGCTTAGATCAGATCGATCTTGATGTGTTTAGAAGCTCATAGAATCAGCCTTGCTTTCCTAACAATAAAGTAGTTCTTTCTAGAAAAAAGGGATTAACTGAATGTGAGGCCTAGCTAGACAATGTGATGTTTAGAAGCTCATAGAATCAGCCTTTCCGGTTTCCAATCCCTTGTGTGTCAAGACTAAACAAATCGAAAAGGCTATGCTAATGTTTACCATAATTATGTTGTTTCCTGGAGTAAAAATGCCCTTAAAGGAACCATTGTGAGAAATGTCTGATGTGTCTGGATGAAAGAGTTAATCTTTTGTGCTTAGTTGCTGCCTTAATGACTTTAGTTAATATATACATAGTGAATTTAGAGGCATTTTGCAATAAATAACTCTTTGCTCATAGATCTTATTTTCTTCCTGCAATGAATAAAGCAACCGATTCAGCTGTAGTTCCATTGGTATGCTGAAATTATTTTCTCATGATGACCAGGAATATACTACATACATCCACACACATGACATATCTCAATTTGCTTCATCAACTCTTGGTTCTTGTTTTGCAAGTCATCAACCATAGCAGCTTTTCCATTGCAATTTGCACAGTCCTTTCTGCTTCTAGTAGTGCTGCCTCTTTTTGCTTGGTTAGACGATGCTGCCTCTTTTTGCTTGGTTAGACGATCTAAAGCTCTGTTGCCATCCTGTAGCTTTGTGGTTTGGAATAGGGATGAAAACAGGTTGGATTTTATCCGCCGGATCCGGATCTAGGCAGGATCGGATTCGGGATGGAATCTAGATATCTGGTCGGATCCGGGACCGGATACGTATAATTGAATCCGGATATCGGATCGAATTCGGAGTATTCAGTATCTGAAAAATATGGGTCGGGATCTGGTACGGATATTGACCTATTCGGATATCCGGACCTAGGGCCTGGCCTGCTGGTCACCCGACCTGCTGGCCCAGCCCATCTCGCGGTCTCGTGGCCTAGTGAAAGAGAGTCACCTCACCTAGTTGCCCGGTCGTCCTCCCCCACCCCTCATTCGGTCATTCCTCATTGTTGAGATGCCTCTCCCAGATCTGATGTAATCTGATCTGCCGTCTGCAGTCGCGGCTCGCCCCCACCCTTGGCTGGTGGCGTCTTCCCGTCATTCTTGCCGTCGGCCGAGCTTCCCCTTCGCCGCACCCTTCGGCTGCCGCTGCCCATCGCATCGGCTTCTTGCGATTCTTTGTTCCTTCTCGCTTATTCACGGGTGGCCGACTTGAGGTCGCCCTCCTCGGAATCGGCGTCAGGCCTCCATTCCCGCCAGTAGGCTCCCTCAGGCATGATTTTTAGGCTCCATGGGAAATATGTAACAGAGACCAAAAACTGTGATTGTCCAAGTTTATACTCATCTGATCTTTACGTACTCTGTGATGATATGTTGTTCATGATTTTTATACTCACCTGGGCATGATTTAGCTGAAAATTTGGGGGATGGTTTAGACTAGAGACCGTGTGGATGAGGCCATTGTAAGGACCCACTATATTAACTAGTTAAATAATAGTATTAGTGGTTAATGAGGTTATTAATTAGTGTTCCTTGTTAGTGTAAAATTTAAAAGCGCGAATAGAGCGAATAGAAATAGAAAAGAGGATTGCCGCCGACCAAGAGCGAGGTATTGATCACCGAGATACCGGACCACTGTTGGGGCCGTATCGGTACCTCTCGCTAGACCTGTTTCATCACTCGGCAATCCGTACTTACCTGTTCGGATTGCGGGTATCCGTTGCGACTCTTTAACCAAGATGAACAACCCAAATGAACCAAGAGAATAGTAACTTTTACCCAAGCCAACTGATCCATCGCCACCACAAATAACCCAAAAGCAACCGAGCAAAGACAAAGAATGCATTGCCTCAAACAAGAAGACTCGTGGCGCAAGAAGGAGTAGGGCACTACGCCACCCGCCCCTTTCCTTCCCCTTTATAGCCAAGATTCTTCTTTCCTCGGCTCGGTAGAAGCCAAGAACCAGAGCAAGCAAACACATTCACCCAGAGCAACCGAGAGCAAAGACGCCACACTTCCCAGTTCACGAGAGAGCTCGAGAGAACCAAGAACCGGCAGGAGCAAGAAGCAAGAAGAGGAGCCCAAAGCCGAGCAAGAAGCCTGAGATCCCCAAGCCGAGCCGTAAGCTAGAGGAGAAGTCCACAAGCGGGAGTAAGGAGAGCCACAAGACGCACTAACCAGGAGATCCCAAGCCGAGCAAGAAACCTGAGGATCCCCAAGAACAGAGTCAAGACGTCATCTTCTTCCTCAACCGAACCCGAACCAAATCCCTCTGTGCACTGACCATCCTCATTAGTAATAGCAAGAGTAAAGCCACTTCTTAGTGCACACCGAGTAGATCGAGTCGTTAAATCGTCTCGGTAGAGCTCTAGGGTTGCATAGCCTCTAGCTTGCCGTCCTCTAGAACCCTCTTACATCATTGACCCAAGTTTGCAATCAAGATTAAAATCAAAGAGTAGAAATGCGAAAATCAACTAGAAGAACACAAGAATCATAGATCGAGTAATGTCTGTTCTCTCTTTGGCCATTAGAGAAAAGGAGGATGAGGGATTAGAGGTCAGTCAATTTGGGTGGAAGAAGCGATGAGAGTGAGTAGAGGAGAGGCGGTGGCCAAGCTTCCTCGGCCATGGGGAGCAGTGGCGGCGAGTGAAGAGGAGGAGGGATTCGGCAGAGAGAGAGAGAGAGAGAGAGAGAGAGAGAGAGAGAGAGAGGAGAGGAGAGGAGGAGATGGAGATGGAGGCGGCGTCGTCGCCAGAGAGGCGTCGCCCAAGGCGAGTGACCAGGAGGCGAGAGCAAGCAGAGGAGGCGACGAGGCGGCGGCGTGGAGCAGCGAGGCCGAGTGAAGAAGCGCACGGAGGAGAAACCAAGAGAGCAGAGCTAGGAGGCTTGACCACGTAAAAGAAGAAAGGAGAGGAAAGAGAGAAGAAGAAAAGAGGAAAAGAGAGAAAGAAAAAGAGAAGAAGAGAAAGGAAAGAAAAGAAAAAGAAAAGGAAAGAAGAGAAAAGAAAAGTAAGAGAGGAAAAGAAAGAAAGGAGAAGAAAATAAGAAAAATAGGAAATTTCTGTCTTCCGTGCATCCGCGCATCCGCGTAGGTTAACTTGCCGTATTCATATCGTAGGAAAACTGTATTTGATTTCTAAAAGCTGCGAGTTAGTAGTTAGTAAATGTGTAGATTGTTTATTGTTGTATTATTTGAATTGCTATGTTCATTGCTGCTAGAATATTATGAATCGGGTTAAGTCAGTGGGTTTAGTGAATAAGCGTTGTCCGTAGATTCAGACGCCGTAAAGCTGTTGTGGGTTAATTCTCGTAGAGTTGATACGTTGTATTTGTCAGGTCCAGAACCGAACCAGTCATACCAACCACCTCTGTATTCGAGCGAGGCCGTATTTGCAAATCTTACTTCAGGCAAGATTCCTTTGAGCAGATTTCATTAAATGTTTTCCACTTGATTTCAGTATCATTATAAGTATCATTCATGCATTGCAAACTTTATATAATTTGAAAGTACCCGATTGAATATGGATGGAAATGTGGTGTGGTGGAAATGAAAGTGCTGGTGGTGATGAGGTGTGGAGTGTGTTGGCAAGTCCAGCTGATGGAGCAGCTGGCTTGTGTTATTTATGATATTGGTGTGGTGTTAATATGGTGGGTAGAGGGGGCCAAGGTACTTGGAATGTGGCCGGTGGGACCCTCTACATAGGTTATGATATAAGAATAACCAACTACACTCGGGCAATGAGCCGTATTTTCAGTATCAACCATAGTGTGTGGAAGCGACCAGAAAAGGTTGTCCTAGGAAGGTATTATGATCTCCACATTGGGTAAGAGTAGATAAATACGCGTGTGAAGCTGGGTATGCCGGAAGGCCCAGTGAGGGACACAGATGGTTCTTTCAGGCTATATATGAATAAAGCCTTGGGTTGAGTATCAGTTGTGCTACTACGGTAGCCTGGATAGTTCGATACAATCAGTAGTCATGGCCACGGGATTGCCTAGTGAAGGAATCCGCGACTCGGGTAACAGGGTTGGAGATCTAATACTGGACTAGTGATAAACATTCTGGGGCCTCTCATGCTAGGGGTCACTATGGGTAAAGTGGTACAAACCTGCGCAGGGTCAAATCATGAATTCATGCCTGTCTCCTGGATTGGAGGCTACGGAAGCTAAGTCTGCCTCATATACGGGTGTTAGTAGTCTCTTGAATTAAAATGTGCAACTCTTAAAGAAAATAAAAACCTATTTCCAATAAAAATCAGATTTTGGGAAGGAGGTAAGCTGGATTTGGAAAAAGGAGGAAAAACTCATGTATTGCATTCTATACTATTACTTGCCGAGTACTCTGTACTCACTCTTGCTAACTCTCCCCTGCTAGATATACATTACGAGGGTCAAGCTTCGTTGGGACGTGGATCCCAATTGGTCCGACCATGAGACTTGGAGTGAGGGTCATCATGAGAACCAAACCTACGCGAGGACTACCAGGGAGAATAGAGTCTTTGAGTATACGTGTTACACTACGTTGGTCTTTTGTGTAACTAGTAGTTGTGTCTTATGCTTATGTTGTACTTGGATCCTGTCTAATTATGTATCGAACTTGTAGCCTGCGTGGCTTGGTTGTAATATATTTACATTCGCCTCTAATTATTGTTCTGTTGCAACACTCTGAACACGGTATAGTAGCTAATAAAAATCTGACGCCTGCTATTTTGTTAGCCACTATGCCGAGATTCGCTTAATTAACCTGGGGTAATGGCGGTGTTGCTAATTACACAGGAGGCTAATTGGGCGGGTCGCTACAGGTGGTATCAGAGCAATGGTTACGAGAACCACGCAAATAAATAATTAGAGACTGATAGGGAGACTAAGTAAAACTAAAAAGACTCTGCTATATGGCAATAAGCATATGGAAACCATCACCTTGTCAACTAATAAGTGCCCTGTTTAAATTATTTATTCTGTTAAGTGGCCACCAATAGTAAGTAAATCCCCTTTTAAGGGGGATAGGGCAGCGAGTGTAGTTCCTGGTTGTACGGGGTCTTGTGTGTTGTAGTTGTAATGATATTGCGGGAGAATTGCTCTCTTTACGTAATCAGCATAGCATTGCATATCATCATGGTTAATATTTTTGAATATAGGATGATAGATTAATTGCATTGTTGTAGCATCAGTTCTAATCATGATCAGTAAGTTAATTGCAACTACCTGTTCATCTCTTTGCATGTCATCTTAATTTACTGTTTGCATGCATACCTAGAGTAGTAGGTTTGTAGCATTCTTTGTTTTAATTCTTAATTCCTACTAGTATGCATAGGATGCACTTTGCATAAGCATGTTAACCTTATGTCTTGCATTCTTTGAGCAAGTAGAAAACCAATCATGCAATTGTGATGTGCTTGTGTATCTAAATAGTGAATACTGCATAGAACTAGGAGCTAAGGATAGGAAAGGCTCCTGATCTTGAATCAGTGGCGTACTTGGATATGCGAATCCAAGCGTGGCGAGCACGTAACTCGAGGAATCCTTGGTGCTTGGGCATCAGGATTCTTTACCGTTTTCCTATCTTGTTTTGATTTTGCGTCAAGTTCTTCTCTAAGTTTCGTTGTGGGCTCGAGCGCGTCAGTCTTGATTAGTTCTTGGTGCATGTGCACCATGTTTCTTTATCGTTTCTTTACTGGATTTTGTTCGTTATGTTGTATTGATTCCTGGTTTCTTTTCTTTTGCCTTATTTGCTTCTTTATTCAGTGTTTTATGTGTTTTACCCCGAGGCGATTAGGTAGATGGTATTGTATAAGTTCAAAAGGGAGTGGCGATTGAGAGCGAGTTCTCGGTTTCTTATCCCACTTCTTAACAACTTGGCCCTAAGACCTTCTAACTACCACAACACTTCTTGTCTTTAAATCAAACTGCTTGTAAAGGTTATAGTCCACCCTTGTCTTTAACTAATCGACTTCTTTCCATATAAGCAATTCTTTGTTCTTAAGGACATCACTCTTTCTTTAGTTATATCTATAGTTAAAATTAGGGAGACCCTTCTATTAACCAAAGGTTTGTGTTAAGGGCAAGCGTTTAATTAAGTTGCACCCTGGATTCCTGGTCTTTTGCAGGATGTCGAACCGCGAAGTAGAAGAACAAGATTTGATTTTGAGGTTAGGTGCTACCCAAAACCAACCTGAAGGAGTAGAGCCTCCACAAGCACCACTCCATGACCTCAACCAACCATTTCCTGCACCATCTAGGCAGCCATCACCTTTGGGAGGTCTAGCTAATGCAACTAGAGCTCCAACAAACCCAGACCCACTAGAGAGAGTCCTCGTGTGCATAGCCACAGCTCAAGAGAGCCGTAATCAATTTCTAGAAGCCCTTGTCACCAACCTCACCCTCGCAACTCCACATTCGACCCGACACAGAACCACCTTGGGAGATTTCCTTCAAACCCGCCCACCTACCTTTGCTAGATCCACCGAACCATTAGAAGCGGATGATTGGCTTGAGGAGATTGAGAAGAAGTTGACTACTTTAGGTCATCGGAGGAGGAGAGAGTACAGATTTGCGGCTTATCGGATTAACGGGTCCGCGGCAACCTGGTGGAAAAACTATTGCCGCACTGCAAGAGATCACCAGATCATGGGCAGAGTTCACCACAGAATTTCGCAACACCCATGTTCCTCAGGGAGAGATGGATATAAAAAAGCAAGAGTTTTGGGATTTGACACAGGGAAATAAAAGTGTTACAGAGTATTTGCATAAGTTCAATGAGCTATCCAGATATGCCCCAGAGGAGGTAGACACGGAGGCTAAGAAAATCTATAGGTTCACCAAGGGGATGAATTTATATTTGAAGTTGCATTTGGCTACTCACTCGTTCACAGTATTTCAAGACCTAGCCAATAAGGCCATCAGAGTGGAAAGCATACAAACCCAAGTGAATGAGGAGAGGAGAAAGAAGGCAAGATTTGATACTCCGACATTTACTTTCAGCTACCCAACACCTTCTAAACCACCATTACCAAACAGAAGCTCTCCACAACCATCTGAGATGTTTGCATCTTCTCAACATCCCATTAGCAACCTATCAAATCCATCTTTAAGGTGTTTCCATTGCGGAGATCCGCATTATGCTAGTCGTTGCCCCCAAGTACCCATCAAGTGTTACAATTGCGGTCAGGAGGGACATAGGAGGTACAGTTGCCCAATTCTCATCGGTCAGTCGCAACAAAGTGCTTCAGGGACACCGCCAAGTCGTGCACCATCGGTTGGACACAGTCAAGGAGGCCCCAGTGCCATGTCATCTAAAGGATCTAACAAGGGAGCACCAACAGCAAGATCCGCTCAATTGAACTTCGTCTCGACAAATACAGTGGATGGAACCACCAACGCAGGTACAGGTGTATCTCCCATTTAACCATCCAGGTGGTGCAATCTTAATTGTTCTCGAAGCCCTCTACCTAGTCGAGCCGGATTTCGGGGACGAAATCCCTTTTAAGGGGGATAGGATGTAAGGACCCACTATATTAACTAGTTAAATAATAGTATTAGTGGTTAATGAGGTTATTAATTAGTGTTCCTTGTTAGTGTAAAATTTAAAAGCGCGAATAGAGCGAATAGAAATAGAAAAGAGGATTGCCGCCGACTGCGCGAGGTATTGATCACCGAGATACTGCACTCTGTTGGGGCCGTATCGGTACCTCTCGCTAGACCGGTTCATCACTCGGCAATCCATTTACCTGTTCGGATTGCGGGTATCCGTTGCGACTCTTTAACCAAGAGACAACCCAAATGAACCAAGAGAATAGTAACTTTTACCCAAGCCAACCAACATCGCCACTCACACCAACCCAAAAGCAACCGGCAAAGACAAAGAATGCATTGCCTCGGCCAAGAAGACTCGTGGCGACAAGGGAGAACACGTGCCGCACCGTCCCTTTCCTTCCCTTTATAGCCAAGATTCTTCTTTCCTCGGCTCCCACCAAGCCAAGAACCAGAGCAAGCAAACACATTCGATCCAGAGAGCAACCGAGAGCAAGACGCCACACTTCCTGATTCACGAGAGAGAGCTCGAGAGAACCAAGAACCGGCAGGAGCAAGAAGCAAGAAGAGGAGCCCAAAGCCGAGCAAGAAGCCAGGAGATCCCTGCCGAGCCGTGAAGCTAGAGGGAGAAGTCCACAAGGCGAGTAAGGAGAGCCACAAGACGCACTGCAACCGTGAGATCCCCAAGCCGAGCAAGAAACCTGAGGATCCCCAAGAACAGTGCCACGTCATCTTCTTCCCTCAACCGAACCCGAACCAAATCCCTCGGTGCACAGCCATCCTCGATAGTAATAGCGATAGTAAAGCCACTTCTTAGTGCACACCGAGTAGATCGAGTCGTTCGTCGTCTCAAGAGAGCTCTAGGGTTGCATAGCCTCTAGCTTGCCGTCCCTCTAGAACCCTCTTACATCATTGACCCAAGTTTGCAATCAAGATTAAAATCAAAGAGTAGAAATGCGAAAATCAACTAGAAGAACACAAGAATCATAGATCGAGTAATGTCTGTTCTCTCTTTGGCCATTAGAGAAAAGGAGGATGAGGGGATTAGAGGTCGGTGGGTGGAAGGCGATGAGAGTGAGTAGAGGAGAGGGCGGTGGCCAAGCTTCCTCGGCCATGGGGAGCAGGTGGCGGCGAGTGAAGAGGAGGAGGATTCGAGAGAGAGAGAGAGAGAGAGAGAGAGAGAGAGGAGAAGGGAGGAGAGGAACCTGAGATGGAGGCGGCGGCTGTCGCCAGAGAGGCGTCGCCCAAGGCGAGTGACCAGGAGGGCAGGAGCAAGAGGAGGCGACGAGGCGGCGTGGAAGCGAGGAGCCGAGTGAAGAAGCGCACGGGAGGAGAAACCGAAGAGAGCAGAGCTAGGAGGCTTCGGCCACAGAAAAGAAGAAAGGAGAGGAAAGAGAGAAGAAGAAAAGAGGAAAAGAGAGAAAAGAAAAAGAGAAGAAGAGAAAGGAAAGAAAAGAAAAAGAAAAGGAAAGAAGAGAAAAGAAAAGTAAGAGAGGAAAAGAAAGAAAGGAGAAGAAAATAAGAAAAATAGGAAATTTCTGTCTTCCGTGCATCCGCGCATCCGCGTAGGTTAACTTGCCGTATTCATATCGTAGGAAAACTGTATTTGATTTCTAAAAGCTGCGAGTTAGTAGTTAGTAAATGTGTAGATTGTTTATTGTTGTATTATTTGAATTGCTATGTTCATTGCTGCTAGAATATTATGAATCGGGTTAAGTCAGTGGGTTTAGTGAATAAGCGTTGTTCGTAGATTCAGACGCCGTAAAGCTGTTGTGGGTTAATTCTCGTAGAGTTGATACGTTGTATTTGTCAGGTCCAGAACCGAACCAGTCATACCAACCACCTCTCAGATTCGGCGAGGCCGTATTTGCAAATCTTACTTCAGGCAAGATTCCTTTGAGCAGATTTCATTAAATGTTTTCCACTTGATTTCAGTATCATTATAAGTATCATTCATGCATTGCAAACTTTATATAATTTGAAAGTACCCGATTGAATATGGATGGAAATGTGGTGTGGTGGAAATGAAAGTGCTGGTGGTGATGAGGTGTGGAGTGTGTTGGCAAGTCCAGCTGATGGAGCAGCTGGCTTGTGTTATTTATGATATTGGTGTGGTGTTAATATGGTGGGTAGAGGGGGCCAAGGTACTTGGAATGTGGCCGGTGGGACCCTCTACATAGGTTATGATATAAGAATAACCAACTACACTCGGGCAATGAGCCGTATTTTCAGATCAACCATAGTGTGTGGAAGCGACCGAGAAAAGGTTGTCCTAGGAAGGTATTATGATCTCCACATTGGGTAAGAGTAGATAAATACGCGTGTGAAGTCGGGTATCTTGGAAGGCCCAGTGAGGGACACAGATGGTTCTTTCAGGCTATATATGAATAAAGCCTTGGGTTGAGTATCGGTTGTGCTACTACGGTAGCCTGGATAGTTCGATACAATCATAGTCATGGCCGTGGGATTGCCTAGTGAAGGAATCCGCGACTCGGGTAACAGGTTGGAGATCTAATCTTTGGACTAGTGATAAACATTCAGGGCCTCTCATGCTAGGGTCACTATGGGTAAAGTGGTACAAACTGCACGAGGTCAAATCATGAATTCATGCCTGTCTCCTGGATTGGAGGCTACGGAAGCTAAGTCTGCCTCATATACGGGTGTTAGTAGTCTCTTGAATTAAAATGTGCAACTCTTAAAGAAAATCAAAACCTATTTCCAATAAAAATCAGATTTTGGGAAGGAGGTAAGCTGGATTTGGAAAAAGGGAGGAAAAACTCATGTATTGCATTCTATACTATTACTTGCTGAGTACTCTGTACTCACTCTTGCTAACTCTCCCCCTGCTAGATATACATTACGAGGGTCAAGCTTCTGGTTGGGACGTGGATCCCAATTGGTCCGACCATGAGACTTGGAGTGAGGGTCATCCGCAGAACCAAACCTACGCGGAGGACTACCAGGGAGAATAGAGTGCTGAGTATCTGTGTTACACTACGTCGGTCTTTTGTGTAACTAGTAGTTGTGTCTTATGCTTATGTTGTACTTGGATCCTGTCTAATTATGTATCGAACTTGTAGCCCTGCGTGGCTTGGTTGTAATATATTTACATTCAGTCTCTAATTATTGTTCTGTTGCAACACTCTGAACACGGTATAGTAGCTAATAAAGTACCGGGACGCCCGTTATTTTGTTAGCCACTATGCCGAGATTCGCTTAATTAACCTGGGGTAATGGCAGCTGTTGCTAATTACCCGGGGCTAATTGGGCGGGTCGCTACAGCCATATTTCCCATCTGGTCATGAAATTGTATTGGGTAGTAGTAGATTGTATTGCTGGATTGGGCAGAAATGTGCCATTCATAATTTTTATACTCATCTGTTCATGATTTAGCTGAAACTTTGGGGGATGATTTAGTAGCATGGTCATATGCAGGTAGATACAGGCAATGACCGAATATTACGTGGAAGAAAGCTAAGGCTGTCAAAGAAGACTTTGACATCAGAAAATCACTTTGCAATACAAAATAGCATTCTAGACAAGTATCTTGTTTCTTCTTTTATTGCAATCAGAAAACCACTTCTTTTATTGCAATCTGCAACAATTTGGCATCATGAACGTTGTTCTTTAAATAAAAGTCTATATCTTATTCCTCACAACAAAAGCATTAGTACAATTATTTGCCATAATCTGTGAAGCCTTAATTCAACATATATTACTCTATGTGTGTGTGCATTATCCGTATAACTTTATCTGTTCTCGATCCGAATCTGTCACATATCCGTCTTGTATCCATATCTGGCTAGCCTGTATCCGGTTCCGAATCTGGGGAAAAAAATATGGATCAGGATACGGGAAGAGCAATATCCGCCCGTATCTAACCCGTTTTCACCCCTAGTCTGGAACATACCAAGTAAACTTGTGATCTTCTTTGCTCATAGCAAATACATGACCAATGAAAAAGATAGAAATCTAGGCAAATTAGCGGGTAAAAATAGTTGCGGACTGCTAGGTAGACATAAGAAATTCATCTATACAAACACAAAGATAGAAGAGGTGGGTATGAAATTCGGTTTACCAAAAAACTGAATCAACCGAACCAATTTTTTTCGGTTAATTCGGTTCGGTTTTAGGATTTGAACTGAAAATTTTGGTTTCCAATTTTTGAAAACGAAAATATTTTTAAACTAAAATAACCGAATTGAAAAAACTGAATTAACCGAATACCCACCCTAGAGGGAGCGCTAGGGCTCCTCCCATCCTTTTCGCATCATTTGCGTTTATTTCCCCACCCCTTGTTCTTCCCACCTCTTCCTCAGCACTCGCTCTCTCCCTCTAGTCTCAGGTGTTTGTCCTCCCGCAGATCTCCTTCTCCAAGCAGGTAAGTCCGGCGGGCGGTGTTCCGGTGGATCCCTGGTCGCTGAAAGCTAGGGTAGACTCTCCCTTCTCTGTTGGTTTGTTGCCTCTCCCCAATCTGTGGTTGTTCCCCTTCTTTCCCCATTCGATTTTGCTTGGTTTTGTGCTGCCCCCTCTACTTTTGTTAGCGTACTAATTGTATCCTTGTAGAAAACGGATAGATCTGCTATATTGGGATGCCATTTGTATTTGATTGTTGTCATGATTCCTGTAGATCAAGTACACATCTAACATTTAAATTTGAAGACGGATTGAAATCACCTAGATCCGGCCTCTGCGATGTATTTTTCTTTTTTTCTTGTTCCTAATATACTTGATCTGTCCCACGAACTGATGCTATCCATTTGTTTATGTTAAACTTTGCTACATGGGTATGTTCTGGTATTGATTTGTGGTACTGATGTAGTACTTAACACGTACAAGCTAATAATAATTGGTTGAGATGTTCGGTACTGATCTGTGCTACTGATTTGGGGTGCTGTTTTTTTTTGGTGCAAGTGATTTTATGCAGATGTGATTTAACCTATAATACTATTCTAAAGCAGCACTTGGTGGCAGTGGCCCGTTCTTCCCACGTCATTAATTGCTGCTTAATTGCCCTACGCAAGAAACGAAGCGTTGCTTTAATTAGCCAGCTTTACTTAAAGCGAAGCGTTAAAGATAGATGTTTGATCTTGTGAAATAATTTTTTTATTTTTTAATCTATATTTTTCGTTATCAATTTTGTTTTTCGTAGCAAAGCACGGACGTAACTAGTTTAATATAATGATGTAATTATTATTACTCTTGGCTAACCGTGTTTTGATAGGTCAACGTTATTCCGTTGTTTCGATAGCTACAATAATTTAATCAAAACTGTTACCCTTGGTTTAACGTTCTGTGATACAGACCTAATCCTCTCTAATCTACCAAGCGGTAGCAGCGGGAAGGAAGTGTACCTACTCACCTGGCTCGGCTGCCGCGATGCGTTCTGTGCGCCTCGCCTGCGCGATCCCTCTCATCCACACCAACACCATGACAACCGCCGCGCCGTCCACGGGGGTGCTCAAGGTGGGTGATGCGCTGTGCTTACGGCGGCGGTTCACGGAGGGGGATGTGGCAGCCTACGCGGGGGTGAGCGGTGACCACAACCCTGTCCACCTGGACGACGCCGTCGCCCGCGAGGTTGGCTGGTTTGACCGCGGCCGCGTCGTGCACGGCATGCTTGTCGCCTCCCTCTTCCCCTCGCTCATCGCCTCCCACTTTGTATGCTCAACTTCTTATTACCCCTCTCTCTGGCATTTCATCGAACAGTGAGTGTGTGGGCTTGATGACTTGATCTAATCTCCTATCTGTGACGTGATGTGATGGTTTTGCGATGGATGCAGCCTGGAGCGGTGTACGCAAGCCAGTCCCTCAAGTTTGCGGCGCCGGTGTACATTGGAGACGAGGTGCTTACTCAAGTCACGGCACTCCATATCAGGGCAGCAGCGGCTACCACCACAAGATACACGTATCTATGTCGCTCTCTCGCTATCTACCTAGCTGCCTGCACCAATCTTTTCCTTTGTTTCTTTGAAAGAATTCCTCCTCTTCCTTGTGCTAATTCTTCTTCTTACAATCTCTCCATACCACTCTCTTGGCAGTGTCAAGTTCACAACCAAGTGCTTCACAAATGACGACCACTGCCTTGCGATTGATGGTGAAGCCATGGCTCTTCTGCCCACGCTGACACTGCAGCTCAGAGAACAGCTCAGAGAACTAAGTGAGGACACAAGTATGCTAAGGAGTAATGAGTACTGCATTCCTGATTGTAAATGAACGCTTCTTCCTCTCCACTTAGGAATAGGCAGGTACCTGTGCTTCTTCTCTAGCACACACCATGAAACAAGATTTATTTGCTTGTCTGGTTAACATGTCCACTTAGGAATACTTCTTCCTTTCCACTTAGGAATAGGCAGGTACCTGTGCTTCTTCTCTAACACACACCATGAAACAAGATTTATTTGCTTGTCTGGTTAACATGTCCTTCTGTGAGAAATGATGAATTCCCAACAAAGTTTCTGGTAACAAATACTTCAATACTCGTGTCTTGTGACACACACAGCCTCATGCATTTTTTTATTGCAAACCAAGTACTACGCACTCATCTGTTATGCCCATGGATGCTCGTGTAGAGACCTTGTAATTTGCAAAAGGTTGTAACAAATTAGCTTGACGTGTGTACAGCAGTATTTATATTTTGTATAACTTCTGATGATGAATCAATTACACTAATGGCAAAATTGACTGTTGCACAGAGCTGTTCAGCTTTCTTTGGGTTGCATGGATCATGAAAATAAATACAATGCGAAGTGCCAAACTGAGCAGTAAACAGCTCGATTCTACACAATATTCAAACGCGCATTGCATGTACAATAGAGTGTTGGCCGAGTTAAATACTTCGTATCCTTGTAAAATCCATGGATTATCAGTACTCAATTATGAAAGTGATACATTTTTGCTCAAAAAGATGGGAATGCAGCAGAAGGGACTTAGTCCTACTCTAAACCCTCTCCTACTTCCATCCAAGGGGGTACCCTAAAACACCCACAAGAAGGGTGAGCAAACTCAACATGCAGCCATGAGCCATTCCAACACCATCTCTTACATCCAGCGACCCTACTACTGCAGTCAAACAATCAACTTCTTAGTACAGCCAGCCCAACACAAATAGGCAACCAAAAAGCCCACCTTGCATTCACTCAGTCAGACCAGAGCTAGCTTGGGGAGACAGACTGTAACTTAAGCAGTCCTAGAGGGTGTAGACCGTTCGATCGAGCAAATAAACGGTTTGGATCCAACGGCTCGTACACGACTTCTTAAGTTGCAGTCTCTTAAGGGACGGTATAGAAACCGTGGGTCAGGCTAGGATTGTACATGCAACCAAACAGGTCCGCGTTTGTATGCACCCGTATAATAGGCAGCCGTGTTGTTTGCGCAAAAAAAAAGAAAGGTTGAGTTTTTTTGGGGGGCACAGGACCGAAAGGCACTTCGTTGTGGCGACTGGCGAGTGCTTGTGTAGCTGGTTGAAGCGATCCGGTGATACTTTGGAAATTTGCCTTTGCAGGAAGCTTTGTGCAATCATTTATTTCTTCTGCCAGTGTAGGATGGATGGGCTGAGTTGGAGAACTGTGTGTTTCACAATTTCGAGAAAAAAAAAAGAACTGTGTATTTCTTGGTTCTCTGCATCATGCCGTTCTTGCGCCCGGCTGCGGGTATCCGCTTTGTGATTGATAGGGAAGAGTGTTTCTCGCATAATGTGGAGTGCGAGGGGGATACGGTTCATGTATCATTCGTGGTAATCAAGGCTGACAACCCGTGGCATTAGAGCGAGGATGGGGTGGTAAGGGCTTAATTCCTTTTGCATTTATGCATATCTTCTTGTGGTAAGGGCTTAATTCCTTTTGCATCTATGCATATCCTACAAGAATAAGCATTGTACAATGAACATATAGATATCTGATGCATTCTTGGGTATTAATGGAAGACATAGTCTACTAGACTGCTAGTTGTGCTGTTATTTTGCCACAGCTGATTTGCCATTTATATTTGTGAAGCCACGCAGTAGTTAGTATTCTAGAGATGTTGACAAGATACTAGCAGTCTATCAAGATTATCTCAAATATATGATGTGTATCATGTGTTAGCATTTTCAGAACTCAATTACTTTTGCGATTTCAAATTCTGTTTTGCATTTAGCACTGTTTAGTCATTTCTGCATGCAGGCTTGCAATCACTTTTAACATATAGGATTTGTTTGAAGTTGTGTGCAGATTGCAGTCTATACCAATCTCAATTTTTAGAAATAAATAACCAAGAAATAGGTTGCAAGGAAAAGCTGATTGTTCAATGAAGTTATATTAAAATGGTTTCATCATAGGAAATGGATATAATAGAGATTAACATCTTAGTTGCCCATCATTTGGATGGAGAATAACATCATGATGGTCCAGTGATCAGATGGGACTGAACATCAAGGTAGTGTGTGGGGCTTACAACCTGAGCCATACTCCTGTGAAATTTTAAAACCCTACATTGGAGATGTCAGTTTAGTCACTTCCTGAAACAAGGATGGGAGAATATAAGACTTAAGGCATATATTATGATCTTGAACAGTGAACACTATGCATTATGCAAGCAATATAGATATATGAGATTCTTTAAGTAATCATGTTCTTTTTTACTGTTGAGCTCCACAAATTATTGAGTTTTAAATTTTGTTGTGCAAGGTTGCAAACATTATCAATAATGTTCTGGGCTGGTGACGGTTTACCTCCTGATGCAATTGCATCAATCCTTTTCTGATCACTAATTTATAAGTATGACTGTAAATGACTGCTGGTCTGTAAATTAGAGCCACTTGGAAGCATTTCATTATCTATGTACACACAAAGTTATATTATAACCGACAATTAAGCTGGCTCCATCTTGACTACTGACAGGTTAAAGATCCTACTGGTGTTCAAGTCCGTGATTCTCATGACAAGACTAGTGATAGATTTGAGTTCATAGTTCAGAAGAGAGGTGTCCTTCGCTTCCGTTTCACCAATAAATCCCCATATCATGAAACCATAGACTTTGATCATGTGCATGTTGGCCATTTTTCATACTTGGATCAACATGCCAAAGATGGTAAGATTTTCTGAAGTTTCCCAAACTTTGTCTAGGAGAGAACATACTGTCCAACTTCTCTTTTCTGAAATGGCTGCAGAGCATTTTGCACCTTTGTTCGAACAAATTGCAAAGTTAGATGAAGCGCTTTACATCATTCAGTTCGAGCAGCACTGGCTACAGGCCCAAACTGATCGGCAAGCAATATGTAAGCCCCTCTGTTTCCGTTTCTTGAAAAAAAATGTTCGTGTCCTTTTACTATTATAGCTGGTTTCTCATTGTGAGTTACACTGGTTATTTAGCTGAAACCACCATTATTTACCAACTTTTGCTGGTCACTTGCATCTTCAACTTGTTAAGTGATGTCCAGTTTTAAATGTTTATGTTATAACCTAAAAAAGGACGTCATATTTTATTATTTTATGGCTTCACTGTTGTGGCATAATACCAGTTTTTGTTCAGTTTTTTGGTCGATGGCCAGGTAGGATTTACCCCAGCAACCCACAAGTTGGACTTGTCTAAAATTTTACCAGTAGTCAGACAGAAAGTGACAAAGGATTGGCCAGTGTTTGCAGATTCGTTCTGGTGTACTATTTTTTACCCAGATAAATAGATTGAGACTTTGTTTTCTTTTGGCATGATGAGTTGCAGGGGGGATGTGGTTATGTTAGTGTTTTTTTCTTTTTAAACATTGTGGTTATGTTCTCTTGACCTACAGTCTGAATACACACAAGCTGTGTGCTTCTAGACAAAAAGAGTGTTGCTTCGTCACTAACTAGCCTATCAAAGTATATTTCTGTGAGTAGCTTCTTTCAGAACATTTCTGCGAGCCACTTACACTGGTTACTTTGCGTAAGTTTCGTTTCATCTTTTCTGATATCCGTTCAGGGCTCAGGCTCATGGCATACATGCCCCGTAGGAGTCACTTGGAAGCTTTGCAAAGTGAAAAAAAGAAGTCAGCTCCTCTTTGTTTGTGGGCTTAGGCTGCCCAGGGTTCAAAAAATCGACGAAAATCGCTCGATTTTCGCACGTATCGCTGCGGCTCGATATCAAAAACCAGTCGATAAACCGATCCGATTCAAAAAATAATTCAAAAAAAATCAAAAATTCGAAAAAAATTACGTGTCAAAAACCGGTCGATTTTCGCCAAAAATCGTCGAAAATTGCTACAAAAGTCGACCGCACAAAAAAATTCAACATGACTGTCGATTTTCCACCGATAATCGTCGATTTTCCACGTTTTTTGAATTTTTTTTGAAAAAATCTGAATTTTGAATTTATGCGATTTTCGACAGATTTTCGGCTCGATTTTTGCGATTACCGAAAATCACTGTTCATCCGAAAATCGCATGTAACGGTGAGGTGAACCCTGAGGCTGCCTAGCCATTTGCCTGCCTGCCTGAGTGCCTGCTTGCTTTGCTTTGACAGGCATCGCTTCGACACTTCTGTCTCCCATTCGCTCCTGTCTGTGCCCAGCGCTGGCTGGTCATGAGCTAGCTCTGCTTGACCGCACTGCACTGCACTGAAACGACTAATCAAATCCAAGATGCTCGCGAATTGCCTGCACGCGTCCTGAATTCCATGGGGCCAGCTGATGTGTTCGCAAGAATTTGGAGTGCCTTCTGAGTTGCGACAGCTCAACGCGATGACCCGACGAGTAGTACTTGCATTGATTCCAAACGAGTAACGTATAGCCACGAACTGCGCTTGCCGACTTGCTACAGACTACGAACACGATTTAACTTGGCACCGAGAGAGAGATACGATTCTAAGGAGACGGCCGGCGAGGACGAATCAGACGAAGGAATCGTGCGCGCGACGCGCGAGACTTCGATGGGCCGAGAAACGAACCCATGTCGTGCGGCGCATTCGCCTGCAAGACTTGCATGCACGCTTGCACATTGGCCTGGCAACCATCTCAGGTCAACTCCTGATGCCTGTAGTACTAACAACCGATAACTGTTTATGTGTTTTTTTTTCTTCTTCGTAGGACATGTACAATAGTATAAACAATGTTTGTCTGAAATGTATCTTCGTATCATCTATAGACATGACTAAAAATAATTTATACAATAGATTGTTATACAGTTGTCTATAATAGTATCATACAATCAATATGTTGTCTATACAACAGTATACACAGTATAAAATCATCTATAAGATTATCGGTTAAAGTTAAATAGCAGACAACATCATTCCCTCTCATCCATATCACCTAAAATCCTATTAACACAAGCTTACAGACAACTGACATATACTACTAATGTACATGACCTTAGCCCTGCTATTATCGCCTGGATTATATTGAAACTGGGCATCACCCCCAATCCGAGAGATTGACACCCGCTCGTCGCCTGGAATAATTCAGCGTCTGGCGATGAAACAGTTGTAGCCCATGTGCGACTCCTCCATGACCTATAACACGCTTTGTGTTTATATGTCCTTCGGTCAAAGAAGATTGGATTTGACAGAACGAATGATAAAGATGATGATTAAAGAGACTTTGATTGAAGCAGCCACTCGTATTGCTAGCTGACTTGCTGCTTTCTTTCTTTCCTTACCGCTCACGCTAGCCTATGTGTGCAATTACCAAGAATCCTTAAGTTTAGCTTAAGATCAGATTGACTTTCTGGTGGTGCCACATGGCACCACCAACAATGATTAGCATAACCGCTCAGAACAAAAAGAGGGGGGAAGAGAACGGCTCAGACGAGTGGGTGACGCGCTGAGCGATCACATTTGGATCGAGCTCCAGTTTGAATGGCTAAAGGCGGAGCCACGGTGGGGCTGGAGCTCACCCAGTCCTCCCAGCGTAAATGTTCTCCGTGAGGCCGCGATGGTCCACATGGCTCATAATTTTGGATGTCTCTATTTTAAATCCTTCTCTTTGAAACTTTCTGGCTCCGCCTTTGTGAATGGCATTGGCCTCGAATCGATAGGAATATCGAACAAACCGTTGTTTCGTTTGGGGAAAGTTGTCTGTGTCCGTCCGTGATAGACGATACGCCCCCGTCTCCCTGTGGTCCACGTTTCAATGTCATGGCCATCATTCACGCTTTATTTAAATCGATTGAACATTAGGTTGTTCTACTTGTAAGTTATGGTTTTGTTTGTAGTTTTGTATCCGACATGGTATGGACGTGTCGTGAGAACAATTCTTGGAGCCACATGATAATCCAAAATTCCAAGCTCATTTGATTTGAGAAAAAGAGCAGTCGGGTAGCAGTTTTCTATTGGCCTTTTAGTTGGTTCTTTGATTCTCTACTGTTTTTCTTTCTTTTGAGTTTCAGGCGCAGTGGTGTTGCCTAGATGTATGCTAAACGTTGTACTATTTTATTTCTTCTTCTTCTATTAGGGCAAGGCAGAGTTTCTACCGGTTTTTTTTTTTTTAAAAAAAAAAAACTCATGCTCATCGTATGTTGGGGGCATTATTGATGTCCCAAGGTGTAGTTCAGACAAATTCAGTTCTTTCGGACGAGGAACTATATTTGCACTCTCTTATTGTCTAGATGGTTCACAAACCGATCTATGTACGAATAATACTTGATTAGCAGACACAGTGTATGGTGCATGTGATGGCCTATCTGGCGCCCGTTGGGTCGGGAATTCCGGGATCGAAGCCTGAAACTGGGGTCAAGCTTTCGTCCCAATGCAACCTGCCTAGATGAGCTGATGATTCACAAGGCACATGCTGATTGATGTCTCTACGGGGTTTGAACTTTGAAAGTTCTCCATAGATTTGACAAAACCAACACCGAAACCATATTGTCCACAAAACACTGATTGACGTGGCAAGGTATCCAAGATTGGATTTTGAATCCCTCTTATAATACATATTGTTAATAGGAATAACTATAGAATCATGGTGGTATAAAAGTGTTTTTTAAAAGACGAAACCGACGATATCTAGTATATTTTCGTCAATATTTTACCACGAGCAATGACTAATACGGTGGTAAGAGATGGAGAAGCCCACGTGGGGCGTTGGATCTGGCCTGGGCAGCTCACTTGGACGAATGGGAACCCAAAACCAATTATAGAATTTGCAGAAAACCCCAAGCAGTGACTAATTGATGCGATTAGGTCCCCGTCTCAGTCGTTCCCAAATCACCTTCCCCATCTCTCTCTCGTTCCCCTCGCAGCGCCACCACCGCCGACCTCCGTCGCCCCTCGTCAACGCCGCTCCGACCACGGGTCATCGGCCGACTCCAGCGACGCCAGAGATGAAACAACCTCAAAATTCAAAATGAATTTGTTCAGTTTTGTTTGAATTTGCGTTTGATCTGGTTTTGAAATTTGGAATCGAGTTTGAAATTCAAACCTCCTGTTGGGCCGTTTTCCTCTTCTTCTTGGGCCGTCGGCCTGCTCCCGTTCGGCCCATGCGGCCTGCTCCCTCGGTCGTCGCCGGCCCAGCCCAGCGTGGCCGTCGCCTCGCCTCCGGCCAGCCGGCGCCGCTCGTGCCCAGCCGCCATGGCCAGCTCGGCCGCTTTGCCCCGATCGCCCGGCCGTCGCCTCCGCCGCCTCGCGCCGCGCCGCCGCGCATCCGCGCTCGGCCGCTGCGCCTCGCCCCTATAAAATCCCGCCTCCTCTCCCGGTGAGCTCCCTCCTCCCTTGCCTTCGCGCCCTCCCGCCTCGGCCGCCACGCCTCCCCTGTGCCCTCGCCTCCTTAGCCCTAACCCTCCCACGCCCTCGCCCATCGACGGGCCCGTCGACCCTCCCTCCCTCGCGGTGCCCGCCTTGCCCGAAGCCGGCCGATGCTTCGCCACGCCGCGCCAGTAGCGTGGGCCTTAACCCGGTGGCCCAAAGCCGGCCGTTCCGCCCGGAACAGTAAAAACCGATTTCCGTTTTTATTTTAATTAATAAATTCCGAAATTCGTTTTTAAATCCAAAAATAGCCCGAAAAATCCAGAAAAATCCCGGAAAAACCCAGAGCCCCACCAAATACTTTTCCCAAACCGTTTCGATCCCCTGAGTCCAAAAATGCTGCCCGTTTCCAAATCCGAAACCCAGAAAATCCCCAAATCCCAGTTTTGCCCTCCGTTCTCTTCCGACTCGGTTCCCGGTTTCCGTTTCAGTTTCCGTTTTTAATTTCCGGTTATTGTTTTATCGTTTATCTATGTTGGTTGTCTTTCCGCGCTAGATTCGACCGTTGAGACGCCATCGGAGCCGGAGCAGTCCCTGGAGTCGGAGCAGTTCCCAGAGCAGACGTCGGACCAGACGGGAGCGCAGTACGACTACATCCTCGACGACTCATCCGATCCAGCTGCCGCGCAAGGCAAGCCGTACACCCTTTGATCATGTTGATCCTATCATGCCATGCTATAGTAGTAATTATTTTATATCGCATTATTTACTGTATGTTGAATTAATGAAATCCAGTATTTTAGAATGACATAATACCTAGATAATGCCGAATTTGCTCATTGGAACCCCCTTGAAATTATTGAACCCTGTTAAATCCTTCGGAACCCTAGTTAATTGCTTATTGCCATGAATAGGTTAGATTATACTGCTAAGTTAGTTCAAAACCTGGATTTAAAGAAAATGCTGCCGAATCTCTGATTCGGATGTTTGTAAAAGTGCTGCAGTCAGGGGGACAGTATCGGATTAATCCCGGAGTGGATGAGATTCCGATCCCCGGCTGGTGATTAATGCCTTGGTTGGTCTGGTGGCCGGTACCTTGGGTACCGGGTTGGATTGTGGATGAAGGCTTGGTCTTTGGCAAAAGTGTAAAGATTAATAATCCCCTTGAGCAAAGTAAATAACTTAGTCCCCGCTCAACCACATGTCGGACTGGTCAGAGGACCCGTATCCGACGTAGCTCAGTAAGTTAGTCATTCCCGAGATAATAACTGAACTGTTTGGTGAAACTATTCTCTGGAGAGAATAGGGACCGGGCTTTCCCGGCAGGGAAATGGACCGGAGGGGTGGAACGGGAATGGTCCAGTGTGACATTCTTGGTTCTCACAACGGTAGACGCTAATGGGGACCCTGAGTCCAAGGTAGCGGTCTCTATCGGTTAATAACTAAAGGACGGGAATGATTAAACGAAATGCTATGATCATCTAAACTGGGCCACATGCATTTAAGTTGCATGAAACTCGCGATTGGCATAAAGGTTATAGATATCTTGTGGGTAAAGCTGAGCCGCTCTGCAGAGTTAATCTTAATGGTAATCGATTACGCCGTACTTCCGGTTAATGAAGTTAAGTTGGAATCGGGGTTGATACCCGTAACTAAGCTCAAGTTACTGTTTGGAATTTGGTTAAGTATGGTTAAATGTTGTTGAACTTGTGAACCCCCCCCCAATTACTTATTTATGGTTTGTGCTTCAAATGTAAAATGAATTGTGAAATAAAACTGCATCCAGATACTTAACCCTACTGCCATCCCTTTGGAATACCCTGCATATAGTACTCAGTGGTTCCGTACGACTTGTTGAGTACTCTGTACTCACCCTTGCAAACCCCCGCCCTTTCAGAGTTCGAAGATGCTGGAGCCTACCAGGAGGTCGTAGATGGCGATTTAGTCTGGTTCTAGGTCTTTGTCTTCGCTCAGGCCCTGCCTGTGGTTTCCCTCTTTTGGTATTGTAAGTCTAGAAGCTCGGATGCTTCCCTTGTAAAATCCGGTCGTTAGGCCGGCTATATTGAATAAAAAGTGTTGATTTGGCTTTTGCCAGGTAATTTTACTCTTGTTTTCCAACAGTTAGTCTTCCTGGGTAACTGTTGTGAGTTTTCGCACTGCCCCTAAAAAGGTGGTCCGTCACAAGAGATCCACGCCGGTACCACCCGACGCATCTCGCCCATCCCCGCGTCTAATTCTGGAAGAGAAATGGAAAGAACGGAGGAATCGAGGGGCTTCGAACCAACATCATCGGTCATAGAAAAATAACAGATCGACATGTTGGTTCAATTTTACTCCCTGTGGTCACAAATAGTTTCTGTTTTAGATACAGATGTAATCGAATTTTTGAAACTCGGTTTTATAAATATATTATAATAAAAACTAGTAATCAAATTTGTGTTTTGGAGACCGTGTCGATATTCAAAATGACAAATATTTGCGATCTGAGAGAGTATTTGGAAATAAGGTAGGCATATAGCCAGCTGACACCGCTTCTCTTAGGCGCAAATCACCGCACGAGGTACATTAGGTGGAGGGAGGCGGCATCTCCGTCAACCGACATGTTGGAGCAAGACTAACAAGTACAAAATTCCATGAGGTCTTATTTAGGAGGTCTGTTTTCGACAGGGATCCATATGGATGGGTAAGAATTTAAACTAAAATCTTGGCCCATCTATATAGATTCTGACAAAGAATAGACTTCCTACTAGGACCTAAACGGTTTAGATTTCCACCTGCTTCAATCAGAAGCGCTCAAGCCAGCTCCAGTGCACACCTTAGCTGCTTAGCACCAATTACTCATTCACACTAGATATGTTACTGTTTTCTTGTAGTTAATTGTTTATCTGTCTAAAACACTTACGTCTACGAAAATCACAAGAGAATACTTTTGTCGACCAATTTCAGCTATCAACTTGCTTTTGTTCAAATACCCCCCGGTAACTCCACTTCAAAGCAGGTAGCCGCAGGTTCACAAAATCAATTCACTGATTTTTGATTGTCGGCAAAAACCGCACAAAAACTGGTAAAAACCAAATACGTTTGAAATTAATTTTTTTGAAATCGGTCAAACTTCTTTTTAAAAAAATAAAAAAATAACCGGTTTCACCGATTTTCGAATGATTTTTTTTTCGATTTTTGACACACTCAAGAAAAATTGAAAAAAAATCAAGAAAAATTGGGGGAAAATAGAAAATATGAATAAATCACAATTAATCTATAAAACACCTCATATAAATTTAAACATTTTTTGAATTTATTTAGTGCTTCTGGAAAATAAAAAACGATAATAAATGAAAAGGAACATGGACAGTCAGATTTTTATATAAATTTATGAGCTTGATAATGAGTTTAAATTTTAATGGAATCATAACTAGTTCTCAAGGACCATGTAGTAAACTTTTTATAAATATTAGACTTCATTTAGTGCTCCTAAAAAATAAAAAATAGAAAAGTATATACAAAGACAGTAGCACTGTCAGAGTTGTCTGATCACCATATGAAAATTTTACATAATCATTAGAATTTTCTCAGGACCTCATAGAATTTTTTTTTACAAATATTCGATTTCATTTAGTGTCCCTAGAAAATAAAAAAAACAGAAGAGCATATATAAAGAATGTAGTCTTGTCAAAATTTAAAAAAAATACAAATGCATGATAATAATCTAAAAATTTTACAGCGTCATTATTATTGCCTCAGGACTACACACAAAAGTTTTAAAAAAATTGATACATATTTGTAAATTTCTAAAAAAATCAAGTTAGATTTAAATTCCACTGATTTACTGAATGGTATCAAAAAATTGAACTGTGTCAGTACAGACGATAGCACGAGCGGATTATAGGCGATTTTTGAAAACTGGTAGCCGTGACAAACGAGGATCTCCCTCTCTCTTATCAAATGGAGCCCAACAAAATAAAAATCCAAATAGCAACAATAAACAAATGACTCACCAACTGCAAACACAAAACAAGAGCACAAAAATCGAGGCATTGACAACGGCACAGATTCCCGGCTATCTCCAGCAATTTCCCTTCATACCATTCCCTTACTTATTCTTTTCCCCATATTCATTCCCTTTATTTCCTACTATCTTCAGCAGCATCCCCTCAAGGGATTTATCAAGGGATTGGAAAGAAAATCCCTTTTTAAAGAGATTCACTGTTTAAGTACCTTTTGAAGGGAATTGCGAAGGAAATCCGCTAGAGCACTTGGGATCTGTTTGCGAAGGAAAGCTGCTGGAGATAGTCTCAATTGCCCACCGGGCACGTCGGCTTTTCCGCTATTACAGCAACTTTTAAGCATAAATTAAGCCTCAAACATCTCCGGCCAAAGCCTCACACTATAAGAACTTACCCCCTCTGCCTCTCAGCTCCCACCACCGCGCACCGCCGTCGAACATACCCCCGGCGACACCCTTCCGTGCCGTCTCTCCGTTTCGTCTCCCGGGCCCTCGCGCCCCCTCCCCTTCACCCCCTCCATCCGCCGTATCACTACAGCATAGTCGTTAGGACGATAAATATGGAGAAACGGGGAGGAAGCCTCTGCACCGTACTGGCGGTGGCGATGGCCTTGATGGCCACAATGCCGTCGCCCGGCGAGGCGGCGTACGGCGGAGCGACCATGTCGTCGGACCACTACAATTCGTCGTGCCCCAACCTGGAGTCCATCGTGCGGTGGGTGGTGTCGAAGAAGATCAACGAGACGGTCGTCACGATACCGGCGGTTCTCAGGCTCTTTTTCCACGACTGCCTCGTTCATGTCAGTGAGTTCATCATCGATCGAGTACCTACACACACACACACACACACGCTAGCTTTGCATTGGTACTTCTGTTCTGCATTGGGCGTCTGTTTGCCTGTGCTCTGCTCTGTTCTTACTTGATTAAGCCATGCTCTGATCAGATGCAATGCAGTTAAGAGGATAGTGATGACCGGTGATGTGATAAAAATGAGCAGCATTTGATTCATCTGTTGTGTTTTGGTTCCTTAATTATTCAACGGTTCCTTCTTATTTTCACCGGTTCTTCAACTTGCTCGGCTTTGTTTGTTTTATTTTTGACAGACATTGGGATCATTTTGCCCCCTCTCTTAATAGTCTTATTCGAGATGCCATTTCATTTCCAACGGTATAAAGCTGCAAGTTGCCACTGCTTTCCACTTTTCCAGTTGTAGCCTGCAGGCTCCCATATTCCCATTAGCCACTCCTCTTCATCAAATGGATTTTCTTTCTGTAGTGTTCACTTAAGACGTCACCAATAAAAATCTGATTTCTTTCTAGAGTAATTAAAAAGCTACGGGGGATTAGCTGCATCGTTTAGCGTGGGAGCTGGAAGCCTGGAACAACTCGATTGCCTCGCATGGTCGTCGGTTGCGACAGGCATGCATGTGACAGCGCGACTTTTCATCTGCTACGCTCATTATCAAATTGCAGCCATGTCGGATCCATCGCCCCGTGTGTTCTTCATAAATCATGCCACACCACTAAACAGCTCAGCAGCCTCAGCTCAACGTTTGTCATTTCCGAGCGAGGAATTCCTTGTGCACACCGGAAACAAAGAAACATACCACTATACTGTAATAGTAGTCTCGAAACTTACTTTTATAATATTATAATTTTATTTGATTTTTTAAAATATATTACAATAGAAATTGGTGATCAAAGTTGAGTTTTGGGGACCGCATCGATGTCCAAAATGACTACTGTTTGTGACCGGAGGGAGTAGTATCTAAATTTTGAAATCTCGTAGAGCAAAAATACACTGTGCATCTGCATGAAGTTTTTTCAGCCGTCTCAAAACTTCAAATATAGCTGCTTTCTTTAATTAAAAATAAATTACTAACCCGCATTTTAGTGCAACTGTATTGTCTGTGAAGAATAAAGATTAAAGAGATGGCTCTGTCGTGCGCATACTGATGTTTAGTGGCATTCTGGCAATCATGCATGCAGCTGGCATCTCATCTCTTCATTTTTTTTTAATTTGTTCTTCGTTTTCGGTTGACCTAGGATGCAGCGTGAACGCATGTTGAGAACCAGCTGTATCGGCCCGCCCGACTTATAGCCTATACTAGAACGAAAATTAAGCATTTTTTTTTTCTACTGAAACTGTCTTCGTAAAATAATAGCAATTAGAAGCTACCAATTAGGAACCTAACCTTTCTATCGTAAAGTTATATATATGTGGAGATTGCCCCCATGTGAGGATGGTCGTAAAAACAGTCTAATTGTTGAATTACGAAAAGCCGTCTAATTGTGATCCTGATTCCTGAGAGTAATCAGACGACTCTGATGTCTTTAGGTTACTATGTTAGTAGTATGGTCATACAAAGTCATGAGTTGTCACCGTTCATTACTGCTTCATCCATGTTCCAGTTTCACGCCGTTGCATTTTTCAGTTTAACACTGTGATTAAGAATTTCTTTCTCCCTCCAATCACAGGGATGTGATGGTTCAGTCCTGATAGCGTCCCCCCAAGACGACGCCGAGAAGAACGGCCCCGAGAAGAACGCCTCCGACAACATCTCCCTCGCTGGCGACGGCTTCGACACGGTCAACCGGGTCAAGGACGCCGTCGAACGCAACTGCCCCGGCGTGGTCTCCTGCACCGACATCCTCGCCCTCGCAGCAAGAGACGTCGTCTACCTGGTAAAGCACATCACATACATACATGATACCATTCCCTTCACCGTCTTTAATTTCTGAAACCTTGTACCTGACAATGTCGGGCAATTTGGTTGCAGGCGTCCGGCCCCTACTGGCCCGTGGAGCTCGGCCGGCGCGACGGCCTCGTCTCCAAGGCCAGCGACGTCGAGGGCAAGCTACCCGGCCCGGATATGCACGTCAAGGAGCTCGCCGCCGTCTTCTGGAAGAACGGGCTGTCCATGCTCGACATGATCGCGCTCTCCGGCGCACACACCGTCGGGTTCGCTCACTGCACCCGCTTCACCGACCGGCTGTACAACTACAGCAGCACCACGCCGACGGATCCGTCTTTCAACCAGGACTACGCGCAGCAGCTCATGCAGGCGTGCCCGCGCAACGTCGGCCGGACCATCGCCGTCAACATGGACCCCATCAGCCCCGTTACCTTCGACAACGTCTACTACAGCAACCTCGTCAATGGCCTCGGGCTCTTCACCTCCGACCAGGAGCTCTACACCGACAAGACGTCGCGGGCGACGGTGAAGGAGTTCGCCGCGAACCAGACGACGTTCTTCGAGGCGTTCGTAAACTCCATGATCAAGCTGGGGAGAGTAGGGGTGAAGACTGGCAACGATGGAGAGATCAGAAGAGTCTGCACCGCCTTCAACCACTAGGCGGCAGCAGAAAGCAATTGTAATTCAGATGTATTGCTCTGAGTTTGATATACACATACTGAGTTTGATTCTTTTGCATACAGTTTTCGAAGTTTGAGGGTGTGTTTTTTTTCCTTTTGTTTTTCTCCTGTTGTGCTTATTATTTTTTGGTGCTTTCTTGTACAGCCTGAAGAGTGTAACACCATGGACACCTTGAGGATTCTCACTTGAAAATGTTAATCTGATGAATAGGACTATGGCTGTGTTTGTTTAGGCTTCTGCTTATGCTTATTTGGCTTCTATGCCTTTATAAGTCACAAGCCAAAACAAACAGTAATTTTTCAGCTAGCTGGAGAGGAGAAGCTCCAGCCCAATTTGCACTACACGAGAGAAGCAAGGAAAACGATGCTTCTCGGGCTGGCCGAGCTTCAAAATCCCACTTCCCGATACCCTTGCAACTTGATCTTATTTACAAAAATTGCCATCCCCTTCATCAAGTCTCTTCCAGCCTCCAAATTCTCCAGCTCCAGAGGCCATTAGCTTCTTCCACTCCAAAGACTTCTCCTCCAAAGACCAGCCTAAACAAACACAGCCTAATAAAGGGAAATGACGTTGGCTTATGATTCAGTTTTTCTAGAAGCAGCCGATCAGGCTTATGATTCAGTTTGTTTAAATGCACGTTTATAACCACGAGATGATCATCTTTGATATAAGGTGGTAAAAATAAAATGAACAATAGAACTAGACATCACTTAATTGATTGGGCGAATTTAAGAATAAGTGTTATCCCAAAAAGAATGAAATAAGAATAATTAAGGTATGAGCATGTTCATCAAGTAAAACTTATGCTGAGGCATAGGTTGAAGAAGCAATCTCCATCTCTCAGTTGTTGAAGTATACAAGTTAGATACAAACTAACCTATCTGTATTGTCGGTAAGATAACGTATCATATCAGGCCGTTAATTTATTTGCTCTGTAGATTGATCTGTAAATCACATTGTATACATTGTATGACTATAAATACAAAGGCCTGAACAACCGAGAGTTTTATCTTGGCCAACACCAAATCTTTCGTGGTATTAGAGCCTCTTCCCATCTAGCCACAATGACGTCTTCCAGCGCATCATCTGCTTCAATCAACTCTGCTACATCAGGATCTCTTACCTCTGCTTCGGTAGGAGTTCTTCCCACGCCATTCTTCAACCAATTCGTCAATGTTCGGCTCACCAGGGAAAACTCTCTTTTGTGGAAAGCACAAATAGTCCCATACCTTCGTAGCCAGAGTCTTTTGTGCTATGTTGAGGGTAGTGCTGGGAGAATGGGTTGGGCCGGTCAGGCTGGCATGAGCACAGCCCGAAAAAAAGGCCCAAAGCCCGACCTGGCACGAATAGCAGATGGGTCGTTCCAGTCCGGTCCGAGATCCGTGCCCGTGTCGTGCCTCAAAATGGGGCACGCCGTGCCACCCGGCCCGGCCCAATGCACTGTGCCGTGCTTGGGCCGGCCCAGCCCGAAAAACGGCTCGACCCATCTCGCAAGCAGACGCCTTCCCAAACTTCAAAATATTCACTTGCATGCATGCCATGCCAACCTAGCTAGCTAGCTTGCTTGCGATATGATCCTGTTGGTTGATGCGATCTTGCTTGCTGGCTTGCATCGGCCTTTAAAATCAATATGCATCGGCCTTTAAAATCAATATACATATGGTAGTCCAAATGCCAAAAAAATCAGAAAGCGGTAATTCTTCCTCTGAAGAGTTACAAGTAAAGCACCCTATACAGACAAGGGCGTGTGCTAACATACACAAGCCGAAGCAGTACAGAGCATCTTGTTCCACGTCGATAGGGGCAGAACATTATTGATTGTAACTGGGTATTTAAAGTTAAAACAGAAAGCTGATGACACAATGGATAGTTCTAAAGCACGGCTGGTAGCCAAGGTATTTAAGCAGAGATATGGCATAGATTATTGAGATACATTTAGTCCTGTTGTCAAACCAACAACAGTACGGTTGGTATTATCCATTGTTGTATCTCGTGGATGGAATTTGAGGCAAGTTGATATACAGAATGCATTTTTGCATGGAGTATTACAGGAGGAGGTTTACATGTCACAGCCACTAGGTTACCAGAATATTCGGTTTCCAAACTATGTCTGTAAACTCAACAAGGCATTGTCTGGATTGAAACAAGCACTAAGGGCATGGCATGCAAGGCCGAGTCGGAAATTACATGAGCTCGAGTTTCAATCTCCAAAGGCTAATGCATCATTGTTTGTCTTTAACAATGGTGGAGTAATCATCTATATACTTATATATGTAGATGATATTATAATTACAAGCTCTAGTGATAAGGCATCAGGAAAATTGATTCAACAACTTTCAGTAGACTTTGCTATTAAAGATTTGAGAAATCTGAGTTACTTCCTTGGTGTTGAGGCAACCTATGTTGACAAAGGTAAGCTATTAACTCAACAAAAGTGTATCAATGACTTGCTGAAGAGAGCTAATATGAGCAGCTGCAAGCCAGTGTCTACGCCAATGACTACTTCAGAGAAACTTTCTAAGACTGAGGGTACTGTACTATATGAAAAGGAAGTATTTCATTATAGAAGCATAGTTAGTGCCTTACAATATTTAACTCTTATGAGATTTGATATTTCCTTTGCTGTTAATAAGGTTTGTCAGTTTCTTTAGAGTCCCACTGATATTCACCGGAATGCATTAAAAAGAATTTTAAAATATATTAGAGTAACATCTTCAGTTGGTCTTCAGATTCAGAGTTCATCTTCTATGTTGCTGAGTGCCTTTTCTGATGCTGACTGAGCATGGTGCCTTGATGATCGATGGTCAATAGGGGGTTTTGCTATTTACCTTGGACCGAATTTAATCTCTTGGAGTGCTAGAAAGCAACCTACAGTGTCCAGATCAAGCATTGAGGCAGAATATAAGGCATTGGCCAATGCAACTACTGAGATGATTTGGCTTCAATCAATTCCGAAGGAGCTAAATATTTAACTGCCAATCCTGTTTTCCATGCACGCACAAAACACATTGAAGTGGATTTTCATTTTGAATGAGAGAAAGTTGCGCTTGGAGCATTGGAAGTAAGGTTTGTCTTCGGCAGATCAAGAGGGGGACCGTTGAAGAAGCAATCTCCACCTCTCAGTTGTTGAAGTATTGTTAGATACAAACTAACAAATCCTTATTGTCGGTAAGATACTGCATCATACCAGGCCGGTAATTAGTTGCTCTATAGATTGACCTGTAATACACATTGTATACATGGTATGACTATAAATACAAGGCCTGAGCAACCGAGAGTTTTATCTTGGCCAACACCAAATCTTTCAGCACAACATTGAAAATGTGAACTAAACGCGGCCCTTTCGGAAAGTTTAGTCACCACTGACCTGAAAGAGTTCACGAGACTGCTTCTGAGTTCCGCATATCCAGATGATTGTGAGTTCTGAATAGCCAGTCGCCCAGTACATTCCGTGATCGCCACTCGTACAAAAGAAGTTTTTGAGAACTATGAGCACTGATCAAACACAAGGAAATGCTTGCTACAGAATGTCTTTTCAAAAACTGTGCCTGAAATCAGCATCGCTACCTTAATGTGCTGCTGTTACCTCAGATTCCTGGTTGCCGATTCCTCCGCGTCTAGGACCATCTGAAGATGCAACCCAGATGTGGTGGATGTAGCTTAAAACTGGAGGTGACAACTGGAACACATTTCTGAAGAGCCTGGGGGAACAGCTGCAACATCAATTGCTCGCCTCTCTCATGTTCGCTGGAGGCACATCGCCGTCTCTCCTAGATCTAAAGATTATCGAAACACTTGAAGAGTCTCTTCCCTTCTCCTTCTCTGTTTTAACCTTTTCATACATCTATCTGATGGATTCACTCCACCAAGTGGCAAGTACACAAACTGTAACCAAGGGATAAGGATGTCAGAATATGGATCCACTCCCAGTAGCAATTGTGCAACAGTGCAGTGCAACAGAAGAACCAGTGTAAGAACTTAGAATTCCAATTCCCCGACTGAATGACCAATTGACCAGTAATGCCAATGTCCATCAGAAGCACGCACATTAACTCCAGACAATGAGCTGATTGTAGAGAAAAAATGATGCATCTGTATGCTAAACGAGCTCCTCACTCCAGAAACTCCAGTTACAAAAACGTGACCCCCAGAAGCAAATGAAAATAGCATTTCAGTTCAGTACCTAGTGAAAAGATATACTGAACATAAAGTGCTAACTGCTAACATAGCTCAGTCCTTCAGCAAGATACAACGACTACTGCGCAAGGTAGAAAGCAAATAAACAGAGAACAGTGGTAGACCCGACTCTGCGTTATCAGACACCAAATGGTCTTATCGTCCACAAGGATATGTTACTAATAGCAATTAGAGAACATATACTCTACTTAAATGTGAAACTGATGTCAAAACTCAAAAGCACACCCATTGCCTCAATACACACAGACACTCGCTCCAAATAAGACACGGTTATTTTTTGCGACAACACAAGTTTCTTCAGAAAAGTACATTCCACCAAGCCACATTTTCACTTTGTGACTTCAGCTGACACATTCATATTAGAAGTTGAATAAGAAAGAATTGATGACTATGAGAACACAGTATGTCATTCATAATCTGTATGTATAGCAATGTATGCAAAATGACACGTCCCCACTAATCTAAGCAAACAAAATAGCTAGGGGCCGTATCATTCCTAAGTTGTATTTTTCTGTCTATTTTAGCAGGGAAAAAACAAAAACCCTGTCTTGTATTATCATATTTCCATCACAATATGTTCCTTTTACAATCAGCTTGATTGAGCTTCACAAAAATGCACTCATAGTGAAATTTGTCTATGACAAAGATGTGTACAATTTAGAACAATAAGAACCTATGTTCAGCAACCAAGGAAGACACTGCACCACCATGTTTTCACCTGCCTCCACTTACTGCACTGAAGACACGCAACTCTAATAATCTTCTGTAATGGCCTTGTTCGATCTCTGCCTCATTTGCACCATGTAATAGGAGGAGCTCAATAACACAATCTTCCCAGTCAATACCATCACAGGGGCCTCTTTTCCGTCTCTTCTTCCTACCATCCGAACCATCAGGCATCTCTGCCGGATGGTTTTCATGAGTGATATGATCGCCGCCATGCATCCTCTTTCTCCCTCGCTTCTTCCTGACCAATTTGTGTGGTGGACAGTCATCTTCATTTCTTGCAACAGCCAGTGAATCATTTGCATTCGCAGCAGGAGCAGCAGGAGCATTCCTAATTGCATCGATTCGGCACTTAGCAGCTTCAATCCGTGCTCTCCTTCGCTTCTGCAATTCCATTCCAGCAGAAAAAGATGGCGGAGGTGCATCATAGCCAATGTCAATATCCACTACCTCCTCAAGAATCATGTCATTGGTCCAGCCATCATCCAGCGAATCCGTCCATGGCTCCAGCTCCAGCCCTCCACTCCACTGCTTCCTCTTGTTAGCACCTTTACCAACCTCCCCATTTTTTTGTAGCTGAGAGAGCCTCTTTAAGACATTTTGGTAAGCATCTGACAGGTAACCCTCTGAGATCTTCAAATCTTCTGATTCCTTCCCCTCTTTACCAGAATCCTTGAAATCCAAATCATCAACATCCAAGGGAGCAATCTGGAGGTACTTGGACTCATCCTCGTCAACGGATGAGTACGCCTGCACAATGCCGGCAATGTCCGGAGCGACGATCTCAAGAAACCGTTCCGACGGGTCGGACTGTGACCGCATCTCCATGAGCCGGAGCAGCACGGGCGCGTTCAAGAGCAAGTTCTTGGCATTCACGTCGGCACCCCACGGTAACAACTCCCGCGCGACACTCACCAGCACATCAACGAGCTCCTTGTACCGGCGGAGGCTGGTGTGCAACCCCGCCGAGATGTCCTGGGCAATGTCTTCCAAAGAGATAGAGGTGACCCCGTTCACCTCCGCGGCGAAGGTCACCAGGCCGGCGACGAGGGGGAGCGGGTGCCGCCCGGTGGTGAGCGACCACTTGGAGGCGCAGCGAAGGAGGAATCGGGCTTGGGAGAGAATCACCTCCGTCTTTTCACCCGCGGCGGCGGAGAGAGAAGGCGAGAAGCGCACGGCGCGGTCGAGTGCGGCGGCGTAGTCGAAGGATGGGAGGGGAGGGAGGGAGAGGTGGGAGGCGATGCGGGAGGCGAGGTCGGCCAGCGAGGCCGTGGAGCAGAACGCGGCCTCGGCGGCCTCGGCGAGGGAGAGCGGGATGCGGTGGGATCGCGCGACGAGCAAGGTGCAAGCGGCAGCGAGGGCGGGGAGGAAGGCGGTGCCCGGGGACGCGAGCTTTCCGCCGGTGGCGGAGTTGGCCATGCGGAGGGCCTCATCGATGCGGGTGGGCGAGAGGCCGAGGCGGGCGGCGATGGAGGTGATGGTGGCGGAGGCGGCGGAGAGCTTTTGGTCGAGGTAGGGCGATTGGGAGTGGTGGTGAACGAAGGAGGAGGCGCGGAGGTCGTGCCGGCCCTCTTCGGTGAAGGAGGCCTGGTGGACGAACTCCGCGGCGCCGGCGTCGTGGACGCGGCCGCAGGAGGTGCAGACGAGCGCGCCCGAGTCAGGGTCGGACACCACCACGCCCTCGTCGCACGACCAGCACGTCGACTCCATCGTGCGCGCAGCCGGCGGCGCGGCGGCTG
The DNA here is from genome assembly GCA_036346355.1 of Rhipidocladum racemiflorum. Taxonomy (NCBI): domain Eukaryota; kingdom Viridiplantae; phylum Streptophyta; class Magnoliopsida; order Poales; family Poaceae; genus Rhipidocladum; species Rhipidocladum racemiflorum. Next base: position 79,718,604 of record CM070583.1, on the reverse strand, counting down.
ACCCCGGTGGGAAGGGCAGGCTTGCGACGGAAGAAAAAGATGCGGGGATTCGAATCGGAGGCCAATTCGAAGTGGCGTTCGGTTGCCAATTAGGCAATTATATGACGGCTGGATGATGTCGAGTTGTCGACAGACTTCGGCGGTCCGAAATATTCTTTTTTTCAAAAAGAAAAAAAAATCTTCGTTCCGGTGCGAGGAACTTGCAATCTGCAGATGCGGTATGCATAGAATCGTACTGTTAGGACTTAGGGCTTATTGGATTATAGAAAGCAGTTTTTAAAATCTAGATTATAAAAACTGAAGGTTAAAAAGTTAATGGCTGTTTGGCAATTCAGATTATAGTGTGTTTGGATTGCTGTTTCTACAATGGGGGTGGCAATGGTAGGTAATTTCGACTGAAATTCGATGGGTATTTTGGTCTTTTGCAAAAAAAAATGCTAAGGAAAGCTCCTCTAGAGTTCCCCAGATTGAAACTAATTGGTTGATTATATCTGAAATTCGATGGGTATTGCGGGATTGCTACAATCTGCTCCCCAGATTGTTACAATCCAGATTGAAAATTGTCTGTTTGTTGACCTTCTAGATTTTAAAAGCTGTTTTCTACAATCCCCAGCTGAAACAAACAGGCCCTTAGGATCAAACAGCGATGGAACTAGAATTTTTTTAATAGGTGTGCAACCACTTGTTGTGCCGCTCATCCAGTTTGAGCGTTGCCTACCGCACCGCCAATTCTACAGTACATTCAGAAACAGATATATTTGGACTACTAGCTTGATTCACTGTCTCACTTGCGCAACTAATTGGTTGATTAAATCGATGTTGTACTCTATAATCTGAAACCTAATATTCGTCATGCACGCAGACAGAGGCACCATTCCAATGTGAGAGTAACTAACTCAAAACTTTTCTCACATTGGCAGTATGTACTCGAGACTTGAATGTAAAGTGGTCAAGCTACAGGCAACTAGACTTGCCGTATTTCAGGAGTAGCGACTATTTTACATTATATCTTTGGACTTTCTGATGAGATAGCTAACTCACAATGAAGAACACATTAACTAATGCATATTTTGCTTTTATTATAACATATTTCAGAAGTATTAATTATTTCACATTATTTATTTGGACTTTCTGATGAAATAGCTAACTCGTAGCGAAGAACATAAAAACTAAAATATATTTTGCTTCTATTATGAAAACAAGCAGGAATAGAGATCATCACTACAAACGTCTCGTCATCAACTGAAGATATAACATGATAACATAAACAATAAGAATACAGTTCTTTTTTCTCAACAAAGAACATTGATCCCTCTGCTTCTCAAATTTTTGAGGGTGCCGGGTTGCCGGAGCATACCCGGCACCCCCTCTGCTTCCGCCAATGGGATCAAATGGTGCAAATTCCTGTGTGTTGGTTCCATCGTATACTCTCTTCGTTCATTTTCATAAGATCTATTTTTTAAATAATTTTATCCATAAATATAAGGTTTATATGTAGCTTTAATAAGGTCTTTCCTTCTATACCCCTATTTATTCTCTCTCAACCACATGTATTTATGCATTACCATTCACACAAAGTATATCTTTTATCTTTCAAGATAATTAAGTAGGGGCATCTAAGTTATTTTCTCTTATATATTTCTCAATTTCAACGCAATCTTAATCCTTGTGCAAAACCAAAATACGTCTTATAAAAATAAATAGATAGAGTATTTGGTAAAGATGTGCATTACTTTTTAAAAGTTGCATAAATACTAAAGCATAAATACAGATTAGACGATTATTACTTAATCTTTGTTTGCTTTAAGATTTATACAACTTATAGTGAAAGGTGATGCAAAGAAGCACCACTCGAAAATTAAACATGTAACCTCTGACATAACATCAACTTACACATAGCTATTATCGTGTGGTTTTTCTCAGATTATAAATGATTGAGCTTTCCTATTTTCATAAATCAAACAGTTTATTGTATTAACAGATCAGAAAGAATAATGTTTCCTCCCTGACATCCTGATGATTCTTGTGGGAGTATGAGTGCCATACTGCCACGTCCATCAGCAGGAATTTGTGATACCATAGGTGTATAACTCATAAACAGAAGGAAGATGCAAAACTTCACCCTACTGCTCTGCAAAGAATCAGCAGAACATGGGAAGATCGAGATAGCATCATGTTTTGACAACTCTGGAGATTTAATGCCTTTTGGCTCTTGGCGACCGATCATGCCTGTGGTCTACCGTATAGGTTCGTGTACACGGTCTTCGTCCGGTAGACCAGGATCAAGCTCAAGACAACGGCAATGATGCAGAACCCTGACATGATCAGAGACGAGAGGAAGAAGCAGATGGCACCCTCGCACTTCAGTGGCGGAGCGACGTCAGAGACCATGCCAAGCAATCTGCCGGGTATTGCCGGCAATGTTGAGTTGCGTTGCTGGCCAGCCTGCTTCTCAGCTTCGTAGTCATAGATGCCGCTCGCAATAACGCCTGAAAAAACCAGGGAGCCTGCTGGGTTTGCGACTGCAAGGAAGTTGTACAATGCTCCGAAATTTTTCAGGCCGAAAAGTTCGGAGGCAGCGGCAGGCACAATCGCCCAGTGGGCGCCATAGCCGAGTCCAATAAGCAGTGTGCCGATGTACATTGCGCCAGGCCAAGCCATTGCGAAGGAGAAGTGCCCAATTGCCATCAACACTTGAGCTTTCGCTAATGCAATTGCCCTTGGATATGCATAATCCCTGAAAAAAAAAAGGTTAGAAGGAAACCATCAACAGACAAGATGAGACAAAAAGGGGGAGCAAGTCTCTAAATACAAAGACAACCTATATTTGGAGTTGAGCTACACAGAGACTCTTTGCATTAATTAATGACAAGGATATTGCTCATGATCGACCAAACAGATAATCTAGATATTGCCTACTAGCTGCCTGCAGTTAGTTTTTTTTTTTTTTTTTTGTCTCAGTGTGTTCTGTGTTTCGATTACTTACGCTTCTCTACTTTGCATTTCCCAGGCTAATGTGCTGACATTTTTTTCCTTTTTAATAGAGCAGGAATAAGCTATATCAGGCACGAAAAGAAATGCATTTTAATAAAAAAATAAAAGGAATAAACTACCCCTTATGGTTTAAGAAAAACATAGATCTGCAAGGAGTGTGAGCTAGTCAGCATGCGCACTAAATTTGTGCTGCAGAAAAGCATTTGTCTGTCATGTAATTTGCATTGGAGAATGCTCTTCCATACGAACTAAACAAAAAAAATTACTCATCAGATGGCACACAAGTTTTTTGATATGTCAGTAAAGAGCCACTACAGATTTCTTACTTGACAATAATCTCTGAAAAGTAGCCCCCACCAATACGTCCAAGGAAATTCCAAATGCTAATCATCGACACAAAAATGTGTGTTTCCTCATAGCCCAATGACTGGCTCATTTGCCCGAGGTTATCGATAACAGTGAGACCTGATCCTGAGCCCAACATAAGGGAGAAAAATAGAAGCCAAAAATCTGCCTTGATCAGCGCCTGCATCAATGTGAAATCCTCTCCTCGTCGTGGTCCTTTCCTCCTTTTAACCCTGACGGCGCCAACAGCAGCTGCCCGGAGTAGCTTTGCCTGCAATTCTGCGATCCTCTTTTGCTTTTCTGAGGCTGGAAGTAGATCAACTTCCTTTGGCTTTTCATCCTCCACCTCACTGAGTATGACCTCATTTTGCTCTCCAGACGGTGCTGATGCACTAACTTCTTCTCTCCGAGGTGATGGCAACAGTAGTGCATAAGGACTCTCATCGTCATCTGAAAAGAAGCTGAGTATAATAGGGATGACTATTGGAACTAGCAAGAGGACGATTAGAATGATGGTAAACAAGACGATCACTGTATGGCTCAAGTCAACAAGGTCTTCCAGGACCATCACGCCCATTAGATAAGCGGCCAAGAGCAAGCAGACACTGTACACAAATGTGAAACTTGTACCATCAGAAGGCCGTACTTGTCTGTGGCCTCCAACTGGTCTGACAATGAACATTAATGCGATAACTACCATTGCTGGGACAACTGCAGCCATGAAGATAAGTGCAGCATGATCAGGCGAGTGTATCATTGCATAAATCTGTGTTAGGATTGCACCACTCAAACCAGCAAAACCCTTTAAGATGCCAACAATTGGTCCGCGGCTCTTGGGAAAGTTCTGAACACATGACACGAGCGCAGCGGTATTGAAGTATGTCTCACCATTATTACCAACAAATATTAGAATGCACATCTGCGGGGAGACGAGAAATTTTTAGTTCAAGAACCAAGTGACGACGATCATAAAAGTAATTGAAGGAATACAAACGATAAACAAAAGTCTGTTTAGAGCATATTGTAGTTTTGCAAGGATCCATGATTCCAAACGACACAAACTGAAATGAGGACATGGACTCCTGTACCAGAACGTACCGGAGCAATTTGGGTGGTACATGCTTTGGGAGGGGGGTACTGGTCAAAGATCCGCTAGGTTTGTTGTTCAGATGCTCAGCTGAATCTCAGCTCAGCTAGAACATGTGTTTTTTAGGTTGGTAGCCTGCTGAGTTCAAGCTAGATGTTTTGAAGAGGAAATATTTCAATGTTATTTATTCGTTTCTGATGAAATTACCTAGGTTATTGTTTGCACCAAAATTTGACACGTACAGAAAATATCGGCTCAAGTATGGAAAAGTTGACGGTTGGGATTTGGAGACCGAAGATTAGATCGTAACTAATGCAGATTCAGTTACCGTAACGGATTTGGAAACCAAGGATCGGATCGTGGCTGATATGGACTCGGTGGCCGTGTTGACGACGGATTCGGATCGGCCGAGGCATATAAAAAAAGGGCGAGCCAGGAGACGCAGGGACAATGAACCCAACCCAACCACAACCTTTACTTTTACAGTCTTTTTCGTTATTCTCTAGTTTTGTAAGCATTAATCTATAAGTCAACGAGATCAATAAAGAGTTGCGCATCGCTAATTTGTTGATCTAGCCGATTTCACCTCAGGTTTGATTTGCTTTGCTTTGTTGCGCATCGCCTCTCAAAGTCGATCTGCCTTTACCCTCGGATTAGCCTTAATCGGTTAATCTAGTTATCTCCTGATCGGCTTTTGGCCGACCGGTGTTAAGCTGATAATCGTTTATTTATCGGCTCTAATTGACTTACGACTTCCACCTTGTCAATTTCAAGTCAAATTGACTGGCTCGCTCAAACCCGGTGTTTGTCTTGTGTGTTCGAGGCTAAGAACCCTACCTCACGTTTAGTGCGTGAACAGTATCTAAGGAAAGGAAAGAATTTGGTGCTTTTATAAACAAAAATACAAAAGAATATCAACTCTTGATCCTCATGGACAGATAAGAACACTAACCCTGTGCTTTTACAGAAGGTCTCTTATATTGCTTGAAAATCTCACGTGGCAAGATCCTGATCTCGATCTTAGAAACTTCAACCATACCAAATACAGTAGCAAGTAGCAACAGCTACCAGAATATTACCCCAAGGTATGGAGCTTTTTAAGGCATGGTGTGGTGCTTTAAGAGTTAAGACATGACATTCTTTCTTAACAACTACGGTCTACCTACTCGTGGGGTTACTATTTCACTTATTTATCCCCAAAAATTTTGGTTGTTCTGTTGCAGCTGTATTGGACACTTGGTTGAACATTGCTGAATGGAGCGCAGAAAGATCTTGAGGCTATGAAATAACCCCAAAATTCAAAAAGCTTTTGAATTTGGTTTTATTTGATTTTCGGAATTGAATTTGGATTGGAATTTCGTTTTTGAGCCTTTTTCGTTTTGGGCCTCCGGCCTGCCCTTTCCTTCCCCGGGCCAGCCTGCCTGCAGCCGGCCGACCGGCCCCATCCCCTCCGCCTCCAGCTCACGTGCGGCCGCGTCTTGCCGTCTTGGCCGGCCGCCGCCTACCACCCGACCAGCGGCTAGCCGCTGCGCCGCCTGCTGACCGTGCCGCCCGGCCCCGCCGCTGCGAGCTCGCCTCTCTCTCTCTCTCTCTCTCTCTCTCTCTCTCTCTCTCTCCGCGCGAATGCTATAAAAAGCCCCCGGCCTCTCAGCTCTCCTCGCCCCGCTCCCCCGCTCAAGCCGGTGAGCTCCCTCGCCCCCCTAGTAGGGATGAAAACGGATCGGATAGTTTCCGACCGATCCGGATAATTTTCGGATACGGATTTTGTCGGATCGGATATTTGTCGGATAGTATCGGATCGGATACGGATACGGATATTTTTTTGTCGGATCTGGATCTGGATTCGTAGCTCACTATCCGTCGGATCTGAGATCTGGTCGGATACTCCGGATAGTGATGGAGCGGATATCCGGATAGTGGGCTGGGCCAAGCTACTCTTTTGGCCCAAAAAGGTTACTAAATTTTAAGTTGTTTTCTAATTTAATTAATCCATAAATCAAGTTTCAATTATTAAAATTAGCAAACTAGCTCCAAAAATTATGAAATTTTTGATAAAATTCTAACATAGTCTATAATTTTTACAAAAATTATTTTTAAAATTTATTGTATTTTAAATTTTCTAAACATTTAAAAAATGTTGTCTTTAATAGAAAAATATTTTAAATAAGTAGCTAAAATGCATAAAAACTCATAAAATACATAAATTATTATTTTAAACATAATTTAACAAATAATACAAATCTTGGGGTCATTAAATGTAAGTGTTATATATGTTTTCTAGAGATATGGTAATTAAGTATTATCAAACTTTTTGTGTATTCTATATTTGTTTCCATTTGTATCTCTGAGCAAGGATCACCTTTATTTTGTGTTTTGATCTACATGTATGATGGATTAATCATATGTACGTGATGAACTAACTCTTACATAATTTTGTTTGCAACATAGTATCTAACTATTGTCTAAGTGAATGAAAATACTTATATTTATTCAATTTTCAATAATGTTTTAATCAAATCAACTAGTTATGTGTTTTCATTGATTTTTTATGTACAATCTATGGGATTATCATGTTCCGATAAATATTCGTAACCGTATCCGATTCGATTCGTATTCAATCCGTATCTGTATTCGACATTATCCGTATTCGTATTCGTATCCGGACTATCCGTATTCGTATCCGAATCCGAGAAAAAAATATGAAAACAAATATGGTAGAGCCATTATCCGTCCGTATCCGATCCGTTTTCATCCCTACCCCCTAGCATTCCTCGGCTCGGCCACAGACTGCCTGCCGCGTTGCCCATGGCTACTGCCGCCCGCCCCGGTGCCCTAACCCTAGCCTCTCCCTGCGCCCTCACTGCCACCCTCAGCCCCACCCGTCAGCCTCTTCGCCACCCTAGCCCCACCCGCCAGCCTCGCCCGGTCCCACCTTCTAGCGACCCCGCGTCTGGCCCGCCTGTCAGTCAGCCTCGCCCGTGGGCCGGCCCAGCACAGCCTCACCCACGCGCAAGCCCCATGGGCCGTACGGCCGAATGGGCCATGCCCCGCGCGGCCCATTTCACCTTTTTCCTTTTTCTTTCCTTTTTCGAATTTATTTAATCCAAGAAATTCCGTTTTAATTCCAGCAAATTCCCGGAAACTCCAAAAATCCAAAAAAAATACACCACCTTAACCGTTTCGTGCCATTTACTCCAAAAACGACCTCCGCTCCGCCATTCGAAGCTCCCAAAATTCCCGGAGTGCCCGTTTTGCCCTCCGATTCTCTCCCGGCCCGTTTTCGGTTTTCGGTTTCCGTTTCAGTTTTCGTTTTCGTTTGTTGTTTTTCGTTTACTTATTGTTGTTCGCCAGATTCGACTATCGAGCCGCCTCAAGAGCAGGAGCAATACCCGGAGCAGGAGCTGGACTAGATGGAAGCTGAGTACGACTACTTCGACGATGATTTAGACAACCCCGCAGCCGAGCAAGGCAAGCCGCACGCCATTGATCATATTGAGCCCAATTATTCCTCATATTATAGTATTTTAATTTCTACTGCATTATTTTAATTGTATGTTGAATTATTGAAAGTCGATATGTTAGAATGACATGATACTTAGTTAATGCCAAATTGCTCTAGCCTCCTTGACATTGTTAAACCATATTAAAGCCTTGATTAACCCTAGCTATTAATTATGCAACTGTAGTTAGATATTAATCCTGCTAGTTTCGCTCAAGTCTTTAAAAGAGAAAGAAAATTGTGGCGAGCCGCTGGCTCGGAGTTTTATAAAAGTGCTACGGTCAGGGGGACAGTATTGGACTAACCACGAGGTGGATATGAGTCCGATCCCCGACCGATGACGTAAGCCATGGTTGTTTGGTGGCTGGTACGTGCAGGTACCAGATGGGTTTGTGGATTTTGGTAAGGCTTGGTCTTTGGCAATATAAGGTTAAAACCCCCCTGAGCAAAGTAAATAACTTAAGTTTTCGCTCAACCACAAGTCGGACGGGTCAGTGGAGCCGATTCCGACATAGCTTAGTACATTGATCATTTCCTAGAAAAATTGATTAATTGGTGGTACCATTCTCGAAAGGAGGATGGGGATCAGCCTTCCTGACAAGGCAGTAACTGAAGGGGTGGAACGGGAATGGCCCGTGTAGCACCATTCACTGATTCTCAAAACGGTAGATACTCGCTTAAGGCAGTGGTCTCTAAGTGGAGTGTTTTGGACCTATCGGTTAAGAACTTAATCTAAGAATGTTCAACAAAAGGCTATGATGATCTCGGTCCGACCGCATGCATTTAAGTTGCATGTAAGTTAGCGCTTGGCATTAACGGTCGCAGATATCTTATGGGTAAAGTTGAGCACCTCTGCAGAGTTTAATTAAATGGTAATCGATTACGCCGTGCTCCCAGTAAATGAAGCTAAGTTTGAACTGAAGTGACACCCGTAACCTAGCTCAAGTATACTTTAGAATTGTTGAGAATGTGTTTAAATGTGTTAACTTTGTGAAAACCCCCCCCCCTCCTCATTAGTCATTACTATTATCTATGGCTTGTGTTTCAAATGCAAACTGAACTTATAAACAAACTTGCATTCCAATACTTAAAACCTTATGCTCATCCATTGTTAATCACATGCATGTAATATTTAGTGTTCCCGTGCAACTTGTTGAGTACTGTTGTGTACTTACTCTTGCTTAAACCTAAACCCTTTCAGAGATTCAAGAAGCTGGAGAATACCAAGAAATCGTAGATGACGATTTGGTGTGGTTTTAGGTTTTTGTCTTTTACTCAGACCTGCATGTGCGGTGTTTTGGTATTGTAATATATTCGAGACTCACGACGCCTCCCTTTTGTACAAACACTCGGCCATTAGGCCCTAATTTCAATAAAAGTCGTTGATTCGTCTTTGTCTGACAATGTACATTTGGTTTTCCAACAGTTATTCTTCCTGGATAGCTGTTGAGGTATTTGGACGCGCCTCTGAAAAAACGGTCCGTCACATGCTAAAGCATTGATATGAACTATTTGAACTTAAGAGTGTTTTCAGGAGATTAGACAAATGACGGGATAAACTACAGGCACGTGAGAAGCAAGAAAGCGACCGCTAACACTTTCTAAGAAAAAGTACACCTCAGATGACAAGGAAGCAAATTGGACAGGTTGTATGTTAAACTATTCTTCGTACATGTCATACAACAGAAAAAAAAAAATCAATTGTTCGAGCCAGTGGAGATCTGAGAATGATTTCTGAATATATATAACCTTCAGTATTTTGAATGAACAGAATTTAATTGCCAAGGTGACTAAATACTGCGTTTTAATACGATTAATAATAAGCATTGAAGTCCAATTGCAACAATATTCCAAAACAAGGAATTTGCCGTCTTTTCTAGACGAAAGTCGAACGACAACTCTCCATCCTTGCAGGCAGACATGCGGTGTATATTCAATATTTATAAGAAAAATCAAATTAGGATGCGTGATTGACCCATATTTGTTTTGAAATGATCAAAACACTAGTCTCGTGTGGTCACTAACTACGGCTTTGTTTTGGAAAGTCAAAATCCCGGCCCACTTCCCAAACAAGCCCTGTATCTAGTATACTGCTTGAAGGAAGAACATTCGGCACGGGAAATGATTAGTTTCCGATCCCAATCTTAGAAACTTCAACCGTACTGTGCAAAACACAGCCGAATTGTATCGGAACAGCACAGTATCACACCATCGTACGATACTGAAAGCTCAACAACCACTACGCACAAGTTCTTATTAAATGTAAACCACGAATTCCGGAGTATCTACCGTGCACGCTTCAATTAACAAAAGTCGCGGGCAGAAAAGGCTAAAGAAGTTAGTACTGCTAAGCATTTGAAAAACAGAAAAACTAACCTACTTTTGAAACTCATAAAACTTGTGAATTCTTACACCGAAACTCATGAAACTTAGCACTAAAAACTGATGAAAACATGAAAATGATAAAACTAAACACTGAAACTCATAAAACCAGCACTGAAACTGATAAGTTTCACAGCTAAACGGTTCCCTAGTCTCCCTCAAAAAAAAAAGAAAAAGAAAAGAAATGATCTGTAGCACAGGCGGCTGCAAGAACTGGAAAGATGAGCGCGAGCATGCAACCAAATGACCAATACAACCGCGGAAAGGAAGAGGAAACGGAAGCATCGGAAACGGAATGACTAGTGGGTAGCGGATCTCACCGCCCAGAGCGGGGGCACGGGGACGCGGTGGGTGACGGCGAGCCAGACCCAGCCGTAGCCGACGAGGTTCTGCGCGGCGCCGATGAGGAGCGCGGCCCAGACTGGGAGCACGGCGCAGAGCGTGCTGGCGAGGAAGCCGACGCTGCCGCCGAGGTCCTTGGCGACGCCGAGGCCGGCCAACTGGCGCTGGTTGTACCCCAGCGAGCTCTTGATCACCGGCGAGAGGCTACCGAACAGGTACCCCGGCCCGGCGCACGACTGCATCCACATCGCCGCCACGAACACCAGCCACCGGTTCCGCAGGAACCCCCGCACCCGGCTCCCCACCTCCAACATTGCAGCAGCTCTCCCAAACCCAAACAGAACTCCGAGTCCCCGACCGAAATCAAGATTGGAACAATCCTAGAATCTGCACAGAACAGCAACACCAAGAAATCCTACGCCGAAAGCGGAATCAAACCAAGGCGACGGGTTGGGACAGGGAGGAGAAGGGGCCCGGCCAGGCCAGCTGATCGATTGTTTCTTGGAGGCAAGCAAAAATAGGGCGCGAAATTGCGAGAGGCCGAGCGGCCCACCACACGACATGGAAGAGGGAATTGGGATCTTGAGGACGATCCCGAAAGGAGCCGCGGATTGGTATGTCGATTCAGCAAATGATCAGCACGGCTTGCCTTGCTGATTGCTGACAAGCATGTGTGTATGTAGTTCTGGGGGGATTTGATTATTTGCCCCGAAGTTGAGTGGCATTTGATCATTTGCCCAAAGTTGATTGGTATTTGATCATTCTTTCGATGTCGACGGGTGGCCCAGGCCACGTGTCAACGGTAGGCGTCGTAGAGCAAATAATCAAATACCAATCAACTTTGGACAAATGATCAAATGCCACTCAACTTCAGGGCAAATAATCAAATTTTCCGTAGTTCTGGACGTATAAAATGACCGGGCGAGCATAGAAGAGCAGGTCGTGAAAAAAATCGGCCAATTTGAGCTCGGTTTTATGGATGGACCGTGGACGGGGGCGGTAGACCCCCGCGGGCGATGGCGGGAGGCAACGCGACCAACACGGGTTTTTGACGAGCCAGCGTGCGGAACTTTTTCTCCGGGGAGCGGCTGATGTGCACAGCATTACGACAGCGCGCTCTGCTCTTGCGTTGTGTCGCACATTGGGGGAGACAGGGAGAGAGATGATTAAAGTACTAGGGGCTCAAAATTCGGATCATAATAAAAAAACTTATGTAGTTTTTAAAAATTCTGACATTACTACTAATGCATTAAAAGCAATGCACCAACTTCGCTGATTTAATTGAGCTATTAAATTATACAGAAATACTATTCTACGGTATACCGTTGCAACGGTATAGCACTGAAACTCATGGAACTCGTGAAAATGTTATACTGAAACTCATGAAACTTAGCACTAAAACCAATGAAACATGAAACTCATGAACCTAAACACTGGAACTCATGAAACCAGATGAAACTCATCACTGAAACTAATGAAACTTAGGTATACCGTTGCAACGGTATACCGTTGGCTAGTTCTGCTCTAAATTATATTGCAAATTTAGCATGCATAACCTATCATAAAAAAAATCAGATCATGATCAAATTTGTGTGATTTTTAAAATTTTTGACAATGTTACTAATGCAGTTAAAACAACTTCACTGATTTAATTGAGATACTAAGTTTACAAATTCTTGAAAATTTTTAAGAAGGGTCCTGAGAGCATACCTACACTACTATAAAAATTTAAAATCATGATCAAAATTTTGTGATTTTTAAAAATTTTGAGAATGCAATTCATGCATTTCAAGCAATTTCACTTATTTAATTGAGCTAATAAATTTGTAAATTTTTGAAAATTTGTGAGAAGGGTACTAAGAGCATGCGTAAGCTACTATAAAAAATTTGGATCATCATCATCAATCTATTGCGATTTCTAGAAAAAATCACTCTTAAGCAAGATCTTTACGTAAAGTCTCAACGAGAGCAATTTTTTTTTAAAAAAGTATTTCTATATTTTTTAAAGAGAATAGTTTTTTATTTTTAGTAATTTTTAAAAAATTCTTTCTGTTAAAATTACCAGCACGTCTGCCCGCAACAACGCGTAGGATTTCAACTAGTTATATGATGTTCTGGGCTATCCATCCCAACAATCTATGGAGAAACATCGTGCTTCTGGGCCATTCTATTGCACCATTGGCTTTCTCGATACGAGATTACCGAGTGGTTAAGGGTGTGTTTGGTTGCTTGCATGCACCATGTATGGCATGAGTGGATGCAAAAAATTTACTCATGCAACTGTTTGGTTTCCTATTTTTTGGATCAATCTCGGCCCAGGGCATGCAGCCTGCATCCGGCGTCTGGCCCAAAGCGCGTTCGGCGGCCATCTCTCCGTCTGGCCCGTGGATGCACGGCGACTTCTCGCGTTCGCTCGCTCCTCAATTCGTCGCCCCCTCGCCGGCTAGGGTTACTCGCCTCCTCATCCGGCCGCCTCGCTCGCCTTCCTCCGCTCGCCGAGGATTACTCGGCTTGACCATTCGCCTACTCATTCGCGAGGGACTACTCCGCTCGCCTCCTCCGCGCATCTCTCGCTCGCCTCTCGATCAACACCTTCCTCTCGACTCCTCACGCTCGAGCTCAGTAAGTTTTGTGGGTGAGTTTTTTTAGCGACATCGATTGGGTAACCTTGCCTATTTCCCAAGATATCAAATGGGGTTTCTTGGTTTGTTTATACCTCTAGATCTGGTTTATTCCCATTATTCCCATGTGATTCAATGTTGATTCAGTCACTTGGATGAACTGGTACTAAACGGGGTTTCTTGGTTTGTTTATACCTCTAGATCCTGGTTTATTCCCATTATTCCCATACGATTCAATGTTGATTCGGTCACTTTGGATGAACTGGTATAATATTCCCATATGAAGTAGGTCGGTCACTTTGGATGAGCCCGGTATATTATTGCAAGTAACTTGTGTCACTCTGTATGAATCGTATGTTATTCTCATATGATCCGGTACATATTTATGAATCAATGTTTATTAGGTTACTCTGTATCAATGTTGAATAGAGTTACTCTGTATGAAGTGCATACGTAATTCTCATATGATCTGGTACCTATTGTTTCCCATATGAATCAATGTTTATTAGGTTACCAAATCTGTGTTGATCGCTCATTAATCTGTATTACCATGTCTACTCATTAATCTGTATTTCCTCTTCTACATTAACTGTTTTGATCTGGGGTTTTGGCATCTTGGCATCTATACGTATTAACCATGGTTTGTCAGGTATGGGGTTTTAGCATTGCTTCTATTGGTCGATGATATTATGCTTTGGGAGAGCATCCTTGGATGTGGCTGGCGTAGTGGCATGCATGCATTTGGGTGCATATTTTATCTCGAGCATTGCTTCTCTTGATCGATGATGGTATGCCTTTGGAGGAGCATCCCTTGGATGTGGCGGTAGCATGCATGCATTTGGAGTGCATATTTTATAAATATGAATGCATTAAACTAGTGACAACACCATCATGTCTTACCATTTCGATACTTTGGCATTATGTCTTGTACATAGATGGATGAATTGGCGCGTGAACATCGTGCTAATCATTAGATGTCTTTGGTTTAGTGGTATCATGTGTGCCTACATGGTTTGCATCCTACGAAGAGCTAGGAGCGTAATCCACGCATTACCTATAGTCCTATGGTAGAAAGGACATAGCTAGACAATCCAACCTAAGATGGATATACCATTCAGATGACATACATTGCTTGGAGCGGCTTAGGATGAGGAGGGTCCCCTTTTTTCAGCTATGTAGTCTGTTCGTGAAAGGCAATTGCTCACGAGACAGCATTCAACTTTGCTATGTTGAAGAACAAGTAGCCATGTTTCTCCTAGTTGTTGGCCCAACCATAGATTTAGGGCTCTTGACCTATCTTCAGAGATCAATTGAAACCATCGGTCAGTACTTTCATGAGGTTTTATATGCTATTGGCGACTGCCAATGAGATGATTGACCACCCTCAAATGATGTGCACCCTAAAATCCTTAATAGTAGAAGGTGGTACTTACTTCAAGGTACAATGATTGTCAAATTATATTTAGTTAATACCCAAAATTTGAAAAATTAATCGCAACAATGAATCAAACTATTTACTGTCTTTATTAGGATTGCATTGGAGCAATTGATGGAACCCATGTGCTTGCAAGAGTCCCACGATCAATGTCATGGCATTTAGGGGTAGGAAGGGCACTACTACCCAAAATGTCATGGCCAATTGACTTTGATCTTAGGTTTACCTATGTCCTTCTTTGGAGTGGGAGGATCGGCCCACGATGCTCTAATACTTGAGATGCATTGGAGAGAGATGATGGTCTTGTGGTCACAGGTAAATACATATTGATATGGAACAAATTGTTGGTTAGAAATTTGTAATGGCAACATAAAATTTTATAATAATAATGGTACTTGGGTTTTGGTAGGCAAATTCTATCTCGTGATGCTGGATATGTCGCTCGTCAGAGTTCCTTCCACCATCACAGGAGCCACTCGATACCACTTGAGGGAGTATGGTGGAAGGAATTACCCTCAAAACAAGAAAGAGTTGTTCAATCTACGTCACTCCAGTCTTAGAGTATCAGTTGAAAGGGCCTTGACACGTTCAAGAACCGATTCAAGATGGTTTACAACAAACCTTTCCACCCATACACAACTCAAGTGAAGCTAGTCCTTGCATGTGCTATCTGCTGGTGGATCTGGATTATGGAATGGATGAGTGTATCCACTTGAGTCCACATGGATTGCAAACCCTCGTTGAGGTGGAAGCCCACAATGACCTTGCACAAGATAATGGAGCATGGGCTCGGAAGAGGGACAAGCTGGCTAATCTTATGTGGCAGAATAGAGTTCATCTAATGTGTAATGTATGGTGTTCAAGTAGGATATGATGGTGTTGCACTAGTTAAATTGCATCATGAACATTTGAATTATGCATCTATTTGAGACTAATGGTTGCTTGCAATGATGATCAAATTTCTACATTCTCCGAATTTCATTTCATGACTTACTTGACTTGTACATTCTTTGACTTTCATTTTAATGACTTCCTTGACTTATATATTCTCGGACTTAATTATACTTGGATGTCTTGGTTGACTTGGGTGATTTATGCATTAGGGGATGGGCTGACTTGGGTGATGAGGTAGGAGGTAGGCATGCATTGCGACTGGACTAGCCATATGTCTAGTTACATGCTTCGCCGATTGGTCGAGATCATTGGGCAAGGGTTAAGACCGACAAAGGATTTAAAGAAGTCCATCTTAATCAAGTTGCAAGGGCCATAGCCCCGAACACATTGGTGTTGAGTTCACGGCAACCAGTGTATAACCACCTCGCAAGTGGCGTGCTAGGTGGGTGAAAGTTTGCGAGGCTCGAGGGATCTTAGTGGCGCTCTTTGGGATGACAATCTGAACATGATAGTGCTTTCGATGATGAGCACTACAAGGGCCACGTCAAGGTTTTCTCTTAACCTATAGACAACTAAACCTTCTTTTGTTCTTATACTAACAATTGACAACCTTCTTGCCATTATTTAGGACCACCCTAAGGATGTTGACTTCCTCAATGTGGCTATAGAGAACTATGTTGAGATGGCCACAATCTTTGGCGTGGGCGAGGCACGAGGAGGTATGCCATGGCTTCCAATGAGGCCTTAGGTGTCCCATCTCCGAGGTTCTTTGATAGCTCGGCAAGGCCAGTACATCTGTTGAGGTGATGGTGTTAACACTGCTGGCCTGTGATGGGATGGATTGGCATGATGGTGTGACTCGGTATTCTTTCTTTGATGTCTTTGGTAGTGGTGCTCCCGCTAATGTTGCAGGTTCTTCTCGAAGGAGAGGTGGCGGGAAAACTCGGCTGAAGCGGGAAAGGAAGAGGACTCCTCTTATGACCGAGGACGAAGCAATGCTTGCTAACCAAGATATCGATGCGATCAGTGAGATGGCAGCCAGCTATAAAGGAGGATCATGCATGGAGAGGCTCATCAGGAGTTATCTGATGCTTCATGGACTGCACGGGTTCGATGAGAGTCTCTAATGGTGTCCTAACTTACCTTCTTGCGCATGAGCCATGAGCTTGGTATTTCTACGGATGTGCGAGCCTAGGCGTGTGTTGTGGGTTACACATCCTTCTTACGGTCCAACCTACTAACAGTGCTAACTATTTGAGTTGTTTTTGTACTAAGGTGTTAGATGCTCACCTATAGAACACTCTAAACATCTAACTATTAATGCATTGAGATGGTCTATGGAAACCCCTCAGGAGGTGGTAGTGGGACACCCTTTTTTTGTCATGTAATATGAGGTGGTAGTACTTTGACATACTTTGTTGGAAATGTTGGATATTTGGCTTAATCATGTTGGATGCTTGGATTTTATCTTGTTGGATACTTGGATTTTATCATGCTTGATTATCTTTGTATTGGAAATGTTAGCTCTATTGAAAATGTTAGATTTGTATTGAAAATGGTTGAAAGAGGCACCGCAGAAATAGCGACTTCCTCTTACAAAATTAAAAGGTATGTCATGAAGTTTGATATTTCACGGCTCAAGGTGCTCGGAACTCCAAGAACTCGGCTGTGTGCGGTTTACCTTTGTCTTTTGGTCAAATTTATATTTGCTTTCGATCACTGTTGATATTTATATTTGCTCAATCATTGCTGATTTTCTACCAAGAACACCAAGAACACAAAGAACATGTGTCTCCCTGAACACCAAGAACCAACTCGGTCTAATTGCGGTTTTCAATGCAGGTATTTATATTTGCTCCTATTAGTCATCCATGTAGTTTGAATCTATTTGCTCTATTTTGAATGCATATGTTGGAATGTGATGATCTGACAATGTTTGCCCACAATGATCAAGCTTCAAGAATGGTGGAATGAATTCGTTTCGATTGTGACTCGACCTTCCTATATTTAGCGCGGTTGGTTTTTGATAGTTGTTTGCCCACCTTGATGCGGGAGAGATGCTAGTTGGTTTTTCAAGATGCTTCTTTATGGGCGATATATCAAGCTAGTTTAGATAGCTCTACAACATTTGATATTATGAAGTTTCTCCAACAAATGCTTATTTCCTTGCAGAACCACCTCCGAAAGTCGGTTTGATTTTTATTGTCTGAAAATGTTAGCTGTATTGAAAATGGTTGAAAGAGACAGCTGCAACCCTGGACTTGGGTTTTTGGTTTGTTGTGAGTTGTGCGGTGCTAAATCATTTTATTATTTCCAATGGATTATCAAACGTGGTTTATTAGTTTGGTAAGTATTATTTCCAATGGATTATCAAACGTGGATTATCAAGCTCGGTAAGTATTGCGTGTGAGTATTTGGGCATGAGGTTTCTAGAGCTCGGTAACATCTAGATCTGGTGTATTCCCATATGGGTAGCCTCTTTCCCATTATCAAACGTGGTTTATTAGTTTGGTTATACCTCTAGATCTGGTGTATTCCCATTATTCCCATGAGATTTGGTGTATTTAGGCTTGTGTTGATTCAATCTTGGCTTGTGCTGGTGTTGGCTTGTCGATCAGGTGTATATGAACCCGTAGATCAGGTCAAAACTGCTTTGTTGATTCAATGTTAGCCTATTTATGCTGTGGCTTTGTGCTGTTTGTTAGCTGTTTAATAGCTTATGAATCATGCTATATTGTGTTGTGCACATACTAGTGAGTGCCCAGATTCCTGATGATGAAGTTACTTGATGCTTATTGATGTTTACCATGATATGTAGTATTAGTTTTCTATGCTTCTTTTTTCTCTTCTATGGCAATAGTAGTTTTTCTGTGGAGATGGTAAATTTTAGTCCATCCCCTGGGTTATACTGTCTTATATATGATCTGATGATGAAGTTACTTGATGCTTATTTTGATTATTTCCCATATCATATCTGGTATTCTGCTAAATTCAATGATCTGCTACATATTTATATATGAGGTGGTAGTACTTTGACATACTTTGTTGGAAATGTTGGATATTTGGCTTAATCTTGTTGGATGCTTGGATTTTATCGTGTTGGATACTTGATTTTATCATGCTTCAGTTATGCCTCTATTGAAAATGTTAGCTGTATTGAAAATGGTTGAAAGAGGCACAGAGGAAATAGCAGCTTCCTCTTCTGCAAAATGAAAGGTGAGGCAACAGGCAAGTGCAATATAGATATATGAGATGGCCTCAGTTTACTCCTTACCTTCTTTTATATACTGATTAACTTCGTTTCTTGTCTTGTAAGCTTAAGTTCAGTAGACCTGAAAGAAGGTATCTCAGCTTTGATATTCTGACTCCAAGGTGCTCGAACTCCCGAACTTCGATGCACATTGCAGTTGACCTTCGCCCAAGAACTCCCAGAACTCAGTCTTGAACACCAAGAACTTGATGTCCTTCTGAACTTGCATGTGTGGATTGTCTGTTAGATTAGAAGCCTTTTGGATTTGTGGATTCTCAGACCTGCTGGAAGATCTTGCTTGCATGTGTGGTTTCTCAAACCTCCTGAAGATCTATACCGACCTCAGTTTTGTTTCTGTTGCTGGTGGTTTGTTTTTATAAATTGTTTTGTCATGTTCTTTAAAAAAAAACTATTTTATACCGTGGAATATTAACTATCATGTGCTAGGAAGATTTCACATCCTTTCATGGCCTCCACGCCTGTGTTTTTGTAAAAAAAAAACCTGTGTTCTATGAAATAACACCGGTGCCCCAGTGATGCGGCAAAGGCCCGTCGTACAGTAATTTTGTGCTAGGAAGATATCACAGCCTTTAGGGCCTCCACGCCTGTGTTTTTGTGAAAACCCCCTACGTTCTATGAAATCACACCAGCGCCCCCGCAAAGCGCGGTGCGCATGACTAGGCAAAGGCCCATCGCGTAGTAATTTTGTGCTGAGGCCCTCAAAGTTCCATAGATTTGGATTTACGTCTTGCGAGCTCCGAGCAGTCCGATTACGTCCGCAAGACAATTCGTTTGTCCGCACTTGCACTCCAGTTTTGGCACCCTAGCCACTCCTGCTGCCCTCGCAAACATTGTCGCTTCGCTCCCCTCCATTCCCCTCTCCCTAGATCCCCTCCGTGCCATGCCTCCCCAGTTCCGGGAGTAGGAGCTAGACCAGATAAGAGCAAAGTACGACTACATCCCCTATGCCTTAGACGAACCATCAGCGCAGCAAGGCAAGCCGCACGCCCTTGAACATGTTGACCCCAACTGTTCATAATATAACAGTATTTACTTTATAATGCATTATTTTACTTGTATTTTCATTATTGAAAATGGATAATTTAGAATGACATGATGCTTAGTAAGAACCAAATTGCTCTTAGCCTTCTTGATGTTGATAAGACTTAATTAACCCTTGATTATCTTTAGTCCATAATTATGTACCCCCTATTTAATTATTTAAGTCCTATTAATTCCACCCCTTAGTCTTTTTAAAATTGTGGTGAACAGTTGGCTCGGTGTCTTTTAAAACTGTTACTACGGTTAGGGGGACAGTATTGGACTGACTACGAGGTGGATGCTAGTCTGATCCCCTATCGATGACGGAAGCCATGTCTGGTTTGGTGGTTGGCGCGAGTAGGTACCAGATTTGGTTTGTGGTTGTTTCTATGGCTTGATCTTTGGCAATATAAGGATAAACCCCTCTTGAGCAAAGTAAATGAGTTAAGTTTTCGCTCAACCGCAAGTTGGGAACCAGTCAGTTCAGTTGAACCGTTTTTCAACATAACTCAGTACATTGTTCGTTTCCTGGAAATATCTACAAAGGTGGTTACCATTCTCATATGGAGAATGGGGAGCAGTATTCTCGGCACTAGAATTAAGGCAACAGGTCCCTAAGAGCATCTCCAGCAAGGGCCCCTATTTTGGATTTAGGGACTCCCTCTATTTTTTGGGTTCTGTTTTCAGAGCACAAGTCCAGCAACAACTCCTAAATCCCAGCCCCTATTTTACTTTTTCTTCTATTTTGACATATCCGCTATGTATAATCTTCATTTGACACCACTAAAATTCAATAAAAAATATTTGTAATACATAAAACATAAGCATATTAACATTTACAATTTAAAAACATGATATTTCAAATTTAAATTTAAAATTTTCAAAACATGATAAATAGATAAATAGAAACTCCGAACAATGAATCAAACTACGAAGCACTGTGAATTACCCACAAATGCTCAATAAGATCATCTCGAAGCATCTCATGTATTTCCCTGTCTTCAATCTCCTAGTGTATTTAGAGGCCTCCTAATTTTAGGGGCTTGAGTTGGGGCCTCCTAATTTTAGGGGTTTGAGTTGGGGCCCCGGTGGATCTGTTTTTTTTAATACACTCCCTATTTTATAGTTTAGAGGCTGGTTTAGGGGCTCTGCTGGAGATGCTCTAAGGCACGTCGAGGAGAGGCGGTTGGGGAAGGTAGTGGAGACGTCGAAGTTGATGTGGCCATCGCGTGGTGAGAAAAGCCATGGGTGGGTGGGTGGGGGACGAGATGGTTGTAGCTGGATGAGACGGTTTTGAGGACACTGGTACGTCGAGGAGAGGCGAGGCGGTAGAGACGTTGAAGTTGATGTGGCCCTCGCGAGGTGAGAGATCCGTAAGCGATGAGACTGTTGTAGCTGTATGCGACAGTCTCAAAGACACGAGCGCAGGTAGGCAACATTGACGAAAGAGGCAGAGGAGGATAGTGGCTGGTGGGGAGGGAATAGTGGCCCAAGGGCAAAATAGTAGTAGAGAGGCATATATTAAAGAAGTCAAGTTTTAGAGCATCTCCAAGAGAGAGCCCTAAAAATGAGCCTTAAACTTTAATTTAGGATCTCAACTAATTAGATTTTAGGCTCCAACGAAATATTCACTCCAGCAATTAGGTCCTAAAACCTAACAAAGATAGGGTTCAATCACAGAGTTGCTAAATATAGCTACTCTCCTAGAGGCCCTAAAACAATTTGCTAAATTTTAACAATTTAGGGCTTTTGCTGGAGTTAATCTTTTCCCCAAAAGCCCTATAATTCAAGTTATGACCATATTTAGGGCTCCTCTTATAGATGCTCTTAGAGTGTCATTTTTTTAATTTACTTTTTTAGATGATATTATCAAAATTGGCAAGTTTTAGAGTGGCATGAATCCAATTTTGAACGAGAAAAAAGGAAACAAATTTGAAAAGATCCCTCCTGTCCTGCTGGCTCGCTGCCTTTCCTCTCCCGCTTCTCCACTAGAGCAGAAATATTGAAAACCAACCTATATAAACCATCCACTCCCCTCTCGTTCTCACCGCCGTTCGCAAGTCGCAACTCTAATTCCCCACTGCCTCGACATTTTCTCGTTGCCCTCTGCCACGAGCTCGCGCGTGGTGGTTGCCGGCGCGGGTCCGGAATCGCGCGCTCCCCCACGTAATCCCCTTCTTCGTCCGTCCGTGCGCGCGTGTTCGCGAATCGTCAGTAACTTACATTTAGCGTTCGTCTGATTTGGTGATTTGGTTGGTTTTGATCTGATGTGTTTGCTTGTTTGATTTGTTGATCGGCGACTCCCCAGCCCAAACAGGGTGGTCTAGTTGCGACTCGCGAGTAGTGTGCGTGTTTTGTGGAAACTAAGTCGATCAAATTCGAACGCGCGCGTTTTTATTTCCTTTGGTTTGGTCCCGTACGCGATTCTATGTGCTTTGATTTTGTTATAGGTGCCTGTGCATTTCTAGTTGATTTAGTCGAATTTGATGCGCGTAAACGATTCGATTTGTTTCGACTTGGTTAGACGTGCATGTGTGTTTCGAGTTGCTTCGTTCGAATTTGACGGAGGCACGCGATCCGATTTGATTTGTGCTCTTTGATTCAATGTGCGTACATGTTTCGAATCCCTTATCTGATATGCACGCGTGATGCGTCCTGGCTTGTTTGATTTGTTGTTTGGTGGTGTTCCCCACATAATGAACGACATAGGGAAGTAGTACGAGTAATTTTGGTGGACGCTAAATCGGGTCAAATTGGTTCATACACATTTCAGTTTGCTTCGGTTTGGTTCTAAACGTTTCAATTTGGGTTGCTTGTGTTTGGCCTGCAAGTGCATTCCTAAGCATGGCTGTATTCGGATTTGGTGTGCAACTGTGCATTCGTAGTTCAAGCTGCCTTGTACTAGTATGTGCTGTTGGATGTGCATGTGTCTTTCAAATTGCCTTGTCCTGGTATGAGTGTTTGTTGCTTGATTGGATTAGTGCCTGGTTGCTTATTTGTGCCGCTTGAAACCTCGATCTATTAGTTGTTAGAGCACAATTAAATTTAACTGTGTAAATAGATGCATGTGCAGGTTTAATTGGTTGGTTTGATTTGTTTGGTTCTAGTTAGTTGGTTCTGATTCAGATGTCACGATGCATGTGCTTAAATTCTCGGTTGAGTTGGTGATACCATCCCATACGTATTGCGGTACTGGTACGGCAGCAAATTGATGTATAGCCTGGTCCCTGGAGCTAAGTTAATGACTTACTAAGAGGTCACCTGAGATATAGGAGCGTTACTTAGTGGCAGGCGATTGCATGTGCCTCCTTGGGCTGTTTGTGGCGGCTGTCTACAGCAGCATCCTCGTAGTTCACTTGAAATGTAATAACTGTCTTGGACATTCTGTCTGAGACATGCTTGATCTGTTGATGGTTTTGACTACCATCATATTGTGCGCTTTGAGATCTCATTTCTCCTTTTACTGCTTCTTAAGATGTCGTTGAACTGTGAGTTTGTGCCATTGCTATTAGGCTTTTGGTGAACCGGTTGGCATCTGAAGCAGGTGCAACTTTATTTGTTTGATTTGTGCATGTGTACATTGTCTTTGTGATGCTAACTGGCCTAAATCTGTGAACTAAAGCTTTGTGTATCTTATCTCCTATTAATAGCTTGACAATTTCTTCAGCTGGTTGTGTGGCCTAGTGGCTCATATCAAATAGAGCAAACATTACTAGCTGCTGTCCCATCTGAACACTGCAACATTTGAGGATTGTATTGCCCTAATTAGGAGATACTTGGGTACATTTGAACTTTGATACTGTTGTGACCATTCTTATGCTGGTGCTTGCCTCCAGCAGATTTATTGGCTTGCTTATATAGATGCATATAAATCTAACTATCTAAGAGCCGTTTTCTGTTCTTGAGATTGTGTCACATAGTGTACCAAGATCTTGAACAGTATATTGAATGCAAAAAGCAAGTTGTTCTTGACTTGTTGGTGTCAAGCTGCAAAAAGATGTGCTTCACCTGATTATGGCATATATGTGGCTGTTGGACTGTCATACGATAATACTGAATTCTATGCTTGGTAGTTGGTACTGTCACAGTTGCCTAGTTACTCTTAAATGTGGTTGTTGATTATGGCATTACAAACATCACATCTTGCTTAATGCACCACTTTGACATTTCTATCATTGATCCAGATACGAGCAAATATGTTTCCAGTTGCGTGTTTTGAATCACTTATATCAAATGATTCAGATATGAGCAGACATGAGATGGGTTGGTTCAGATATACTCAGGTTGTTGCCTTGTTGGCTCTGTGATGATAGCCGGCTTAAGTTTGTGAAAGTGGTGACTAGTGGTGGGCTTTGTATAACTTATCTCCTGTTAGTAGCTTATTAACTATAGAAGATGGTTCAGTGGCTATGTTGTCTTGTTTCAATTACAATTTTTCACTAGCTGCTGTGCCAAATTGGAAATTCATGATGGTCGAGGCTTATATTGCTATAATAGGAGATCGTGTTACATTTGATCTTGTTTGATCATTATTAACCCGGTATTTCCATTCAGCAGCTTTATTTCTATAGCTGCTTTTAAATCTGAGAGCCGCTCTCTGTTCTTGAGATCTCATCAGCAGGTGTATTGAGATCTTGAACAGTATATTCATTGCCAAAAGTGACTTGCACTTGACTTGTTCATGCCAAGTTGCAAATGGCATCTTTGTCCCAACTCCCAACTGTGGCATATATGTGGGTTTTGGAGTGTCTTGCAATGTTCATATTTCTTTATCATATGTTCATGTTGGACTCCATGCTTGCATTCATTTTCTTCTTCGGAGGTATATTGCAGTTGCCTTGTTTCTTCTAAGATGGCTTGAAAGCCAACACTGAAATGGTTTAGTTCAACAGGGAGCAAATGCGTTCCAAATCTTTTATGTTTCATGTATGATGCATATGTTTGTGTCCCACTGCTTCAGTGCTTGGGTGGATTAGTGCATGAATCTTTTGGTTAATACTGAAACCTAGTTGTTCATTAATAGTTTGATTTTATTTTATTATTGCCGGAATCGAGCTCTGTATAAAGATTTGCTTGCACTGTTCTAATCCGATGTGCGTTCATGCATATCGGTCTTCTGTTCATCACCATTATGACTGATTCTGGCCTTTTCTGTTCTTTTGGATTACCAGTCTGTCTTCTTAGATTGAGTGTGGTGAATCCTCTCCTATCGCCGTCCTAGCAGCATCTATCTCTTACATTGGCTACATTACAGCAGATTTCTTTGAAATGGGCAAGCCATGATGACAAGCTGAAGACTCAAACTTTGGATTTTCATTTTATCGTAGTTTTGTCCTTTTTATGATGAAAGCTATTTCCGGTACACCACAGTTTAAAAGGATATTTCTTAGACTTGGAAATTGGAATGCTCAAGTAATCTTATGTCAAGTCACACGGGTGAACAGCTTTGTCCATGTCATCTTCAAGGCAAGTTTACAAGGCAGTGCAGTACAGAATGGCATCAGAATTGTTCCTTGCTAAGGATTTCAAATCATGGGTTTTCCTTCACTATCAAAAGTAGTGCTTGATTAAAGTGATATCTCCATTACTGCATCAGCTTAATTGTCCAAGTTAGAGGTTATTTCTGAGATCATATTTGATTGTCAGTTTTCAAATGTCATTTATTCACAGGATATTTCAGTCATTACACCAAAAGTGTGCTAGAGTGTGACTTGGTATTGATGCAATCCCTTCTAAATGTTGCTTGCATATTTGAAAAAGATCTGTTGTGATCAGTTTCAGCTGGTGTGTTCCTTAGATTTTTATGTCAATATGGTCTTAAATTCAAAATACCATCCCTCATGAGCGGATAATGAAGGTTTTGAACCTCTTTTCTTGGACATTGGGATGAGGATTTTAAAATTTGTAGGATCGAAGTATACGAATATAGCAATCAGAGGGGGGGTGAATGATTGTGCGGAAGCTAAAACCAAATTCTTGACCTATTAAAAGTTCACCTCAAAACAGAACCAAATAATTGCCTCGTTTTCGACAAAAACAGAATGATAGAGGTTTGGTAAAACGAGAATTCCCAGAGATCCAACCGTCGAAACGATCTGAAATTTGGACACAAGAAACTAGATTCCAATACGAATCGAACCCAAAAAGAATCAGCTCGATCGGACTTACGGATCAAAAGTTATGAGCTTCGCAAGCTTGCTGATCCAGAACTTGACGAGAATCAATCTAATCAAAACTTCAAGATTAAACAAGAGCGACAAAAGATTGATCAACTAGACTTTGAGAAACACTAGATCAATACCCTAGAGAGGTTTTTGATGGATCAAATCAAGATAAAACTTGAAGAACAAAAACCAATCTAGAACTAGAACAAGCATGCAAACAAGAACCAAAACAGAAAATACTGTAGCGACGTGGTTACTGTAGCACGCAAAAATCTTGGAAGAATTGATCTTTATTTCTTGTCTAAAATACTCTCATCAAAAGAGTACAACCCCTAAAACCAAGCTCAAGGCTTGATGCGCTCAACTCTCCTTGGTGCCTTTCAACAGGAGACCCCCCACCTATTTAAAGCACCAACCCACAAAGAGTTCTGAATACGATTCCTATTCCCTAGAAGGAATCCGTATCCAACTCAACTCTACTTGGCCCAACCAGGCCGAGTACAACTCTTGCACGCCAGCGTATGGCAACCCTACCATACTCACGTGACTAACACTTTGCACGCCGTATGGCCACCGCCATACTCACGTGACTAACACTGTGCACGCGAATGACCTCCTGCCATTCTCACGTGACTAACCATTCTTCATGTGCACCATTCTCTTAGCCCGAACGTCCCGCATGACATCCTTGACCACCAAGACCTCGGTTCCTCCTGAACCTAGTCCCGAACCTCAGTTCCTCCATGAACCTAGTTCCGGTCCCGTCATCGACCACATTCGTCTTCGAGCAATACCTGCACATGAACAAACCACAAAACAAATCCGAGCACAAGTCCACGACTTGACTCAATGTTAATCCATGCAACTACTCACATGAGCATTGCATAAAGTCCACTTCAAATCACACATCATGAAATCATCACAAATTTCATAATCTCAAGGTCAAACCATTTCAATTCTTGCAAAACATCCTAAACTGAGCAAAACACGTTCACAACGGACAAGAAATAAAAACCCTAGAAAAAGTCCATTCACGACGGACAAGAAATCTCTATCCGGCGTACATGTGAAACTTTCAGTTCCAAGAAGAAAACATTCTGGTGAAAACACGTTCACAACGGACCCAAAAACTTTGTCCGTTGTACATGCGAAATCAATCCTCAAAAAGCCGTTCACGACAGACCCAAAAACTTTGTCCGTCGTACATGCGTAGCTTACTGGATTCTTGGAAAATAGGGTTTGGCTCATGCGCTCAAAATCATGTTCACAACGGACACAAAAACTTTGTCCGTTGTACATAGAAGAAAGAGGTTGTCAAAAAGCATGTTTACAAAGGACCAAGAAAGTTTGTCCGTCGTAGATGGGAAACTTACTGTTTTCTTTAGGATTGGTCCGGCGCCAAGGCAAAACTTACTGTTTCTTGTCAATTGTCAAAACACATGAACAAACACATTTTGCAAATTCAAATCTAAGTTAATTTTTCAGTTCAAAGCCAATTTTTCAGCACATGATTTCACAAAATTGTTGAAGCGGTCTCAGTAGTCCCATGATCCAGACATTCTATGTTCTATGTTCAATGCTTGTGGAGCAATTTTAGGAGACTGTACATAGGTGTATCATTTGTTCTGATATCTGTTGACTGATGTTATATTCTTTGTTGTCAATTTGGTTTGGTATTTACTGCAGTTCTACATGATTAACACACTTTATGGAAGTGAAAATTATAATTTACATAGCTCGACAATCTTGGTGTGGAGCTCAGAGGGCTATCCATCACTTCCCATATGAGAGCATTGGAATGATAAAATGTTTTAGAGGAGCTGCCAAGATCTTCAGCTGGACAGCAACTACTAGGCTTGCTCTTTTGGTATCCAGTTTACTTCTGCATTATTATAAGGATGGTGGTTTTCAAGTTTATCATTGTGCTCTGAAGGTACCCTCCAGCTGCATTAGGTCTTATTTTTGATAACTTCAGGAGGTGAATTGAATCAGGAATCATGGGGCTTTCTAAATTCCTATCAAATGAAGCTGTTCAAAAAGATGCCATTTCATTTACCACTTCAGGCCCGAATCAGACATTTTCTTCGAGAATATTTGGGGTTTTTGGCAATCTGATTCATTTACAAAGGTAAAAGCTCTAAGTCATCTGCCAATTGAGCCGCTTTGCTATTGTAGGAGTGATTCAGACTTCAGAGGCAGGAAAAGATTCTAGTGGTAATATTTGTTGCTGGTTGCCAGACTAATTGTCATCATCATTGTTCTGTAGGTTGCTTCTTCGTTTTATCAGGTGCAGTTGGCAAAAATTGGCTTCAGCAGGTCACACACTGATTGGATGGGATCTATGCACTCTTTGCAAGTATCAAGACTTTGTAGCTGCTGACAAAAGAACCAAGCAGCCTTATCCACTCTTCTCATATCCAATGGCAATGCTTTATTATGGTTTGCAGCTGCTTTTCTATATGATTACAGTCCTGACTGATATGCAGGTGGTGCTGTTCTGAAGGTGAAGTTCTTGACATTGATTTTTCAATGTGAAATGTCAATTACTTCCAAACTAGCAATTATGGTGTCTTAAAATTGGTATCGAGCTTACTTTTAGTAATTAAAAATATCCCAAATTCTGTATTTTTGTCCTCTACAGGATTAGTTCATGGCAGTGACTGTGGACTAGTTTGGCATCTTGATTACTATAATTTTTTTGCTTCATCATTCGGCATATTGTGGAAAGCTGAACTATCACAGTCTGCTTGAAGAAAATACATGTGACTTTGAATTTTGGTGGTTGAGTAGATCTTTTGATGCTTTTGATTACTGGAACTGAACGTCCTCCCAGTAGGATGTTGTTAAACGTGCGGTTTTTACTAGTAGCTTTCGCAATTGTCAGATGATTTAATGGCAGCTTGTGGCATCTGGACCAGCCTTACTTTAGTGTTTGCCTTCAGCATTGTTTAACTTAGGTTAACATGTTGTAATAATTAGTGACAGTACTTAGTTTTTTTCCTTGATCTTAATCATTTTTTATATGCAGGATTGAAAAAATACCTTTTTATCCAGCAATTGCTGCAAGTATGTATGGAAGATTATTGTGCTCCATATGGGTGAGTAGCGATTTGCTGCTTCCTAATACAATCTCAACCTGCTAAATATGCATTTGCCTTCCTAACTATCCTTTGTGAGATCAGCCTTGAGGCTATAGGTAAGTATTAATTCATTGTTTTATGGCACAGCTGCTAATTCGTTGAAGTTGAGAGACATAGCAAGATAGCGTCTGAAGCCACCCAGAAGGATGTACTGTCAACTGTGCTCTACCGGATGACCTGTATATCTCTCTTATTAACTAATTGGCAAAATGGTAATTCGAGAGGCAATGTTGGAAAAGGTATGTACTTCTTGCCTCTTGGTGATTTGATATTTGTGCACACTCTGTACTTCTTGCCTCTTGGTGATTTGATATTTTCAGATTGACTACCATATACTTTCCTTTTTGGGTTCTGGCTTCTAATTAATGTTATTCCTGTTATGAATAGCACGTGTATTCAATATGGGGCCAATGGGCTAGTATATATATATGTACATGAGGGTATAAAGGGAAATCCTATATTAGGCAATATCTATACAAGGGTATAAAGGGATACTGTTTAACACCCTCCCTCAAACTCATAGTGGATCCACAACACTGAGTTTGGAGAGATAAAAGTTATGATAAGCTCTAGTTTGTGTCTTCGTAAAGAAATATGCCAACTGGAGCTCTGAAGGCACATACTGAAGAGCCACAACCTGATCCTGTACATGTGACCGCATATAAGAAGCATCAACACCAATATGCTTGGTGAATTCGTGCTTCACTGGATCTCGAGCAATCCTGATAGCACCCGTACTGTCAGATAAAAGAGGAGTCGGTGTAGAGACAAAAACACTAAAATCCTCAAGTAACCACCATAGCCAAGTAACCTCTGCTGTCAAAAGAGCCATAGCTCGCAACTCAGCCTCAGCACTCGAACGAGAAACTGTTGTTTGCTTCTTAGTCTTCCAAGCAATGAGAGAACCACCAAGAAAAACACAGTAAGCAGAAAGAGACCAACGATCAGAGTGATCACTAGCCCAGGTAGCATCAGAGTATGCCTGAAGCTGTAAAGAGCTGGAGCGTAGAAAGAAAAGACGGCGAGAGATAGTTCTACGAAGATATCGTAGAACACGAAGAAGATGACTATAGCAGAGCTGAGTGGGAGCAGAAACAAACTGACTCAATATATGAATTGAATACGAAATGTCAGGACGAGTGACACCAAGGTAAACAAGACTCCCAACAAGATGGCGATAGCGAGTAGGATCCTCAAGAGGTTCACCATTAGTAGATCGAAGGTGAACATTGAGCTCTATGGGGGTCTCAGCTGTACGCTGATCAGTGAGAAAAGCATGATCAAGGAGATTCTGGATATACTTTTCTTGGGAGAGAGAAGCCCTCAGATGTAGAAGAAACCTCAATCCCAAGAAAGTAGCGAAAAGGATCTAGATCGGACATGAGAAACTGCTCACTGAGACGAGCCTTTAAAAAGGCAATATACTGAGAATCATCTCCAGTAATGATCATGTCATCAACATATAGAAGAAGAGTCCGATCTCGAGAAGAAATGTGAACAAAGAGCGCAGAACCATGAGCACTTGCAGAAAAACCAGCTGCAGTGATTACAGAAGAAAAACGCTCAAACCAAGCACGAGAGGCTTGCTTAAGCCCATAAAGAGAGCGACGAAGCTGACAAACCATGCCCTCTGGAACAGAATACCCCGGTGGTGGCTGCATATAGACCTCTTCATGCAGCTCACCATTAAGAAAGGCATTCTTGACATCAAGCTGAGAGATGGACCACTCACGGATAGAGGCTACAACAAGCAGAGTGCGAACAGTGGTCATGTGAGCCACAGATGCAAAAGTCTCATTATAATCACGACCATGCTACTGCTGAAAACCACGCATCACAAGACGAGCCTTGTAGCGCTCAAGAGAACCATCAGAGCGAGTCTTAATCTTATAAACCCACTTGCAAGTAATAGGATGGACACGTGGAGGAAATGGTACAAGATCCCATGTGCCAATGCGCTCAAGGGCGGCAAGCTCCTTCGCCATCGCATGCTGCCATTCATGATGAATAACATCATCACGGTAAGAAGTCGGCTCGGTCAGAGCTGCACCTAGGGATGAAAACGGTACGAAAACAATCGGTAAATGATTGTTCCATTTCCGTTTCCACATTTTTTACCAGTAACGGAAACGAAATCGAAAACCCCGGAAACGGATAGTGACGGGATCGAATGCGGAACGGAACGGATACGAAAACAAAAGTGAAAATTTCACAAGAACATAGTAGAGAATCACAATATACATGACCATAAGAACAATGTAGCCCATTCCACCTCTAAGGTGGACACAAGAATAGTTTTATGTTCAATGGTATCACTAGAAAATTTTTCTCAAAGTTTGTTTGCTGAAGGCACGCTGTTTGTCTCTCATATCAGACCATCATGTCCTCATCCATATAATTATCATGGATATCCTCTTGCTCCACCAACTACAAAGGTTTTAACCTCAAAAAATTAGTATATTATTTTTCGATGTTCATTTATGATTTTCTGAAATTTATCTTGGATTTTCTGGAGTTTATAAATACCATTTTGCTATTTTTAGATTTATAAAATTAATTTACTTATAAAAATAAAAATAAAATTATGTTGAAAATAATTTTTCTAGGTTCAAAATGTTCCAAAGTATTTTTTAGAATTTTTGAACTCTATTTAATATTTTATATAAAACCATTTGTATTTATGAAATTATTTTAATTCAAAAATAAATATAAACTCTCCTTTCTCATTTTTGTGCCAAGCTCATTTCTCTTTTCGGCCCGTTTCTGTTTTTAGTTTCCGGTTTCACTTATACGGAATTTTCGTTTCCGTTTCCGTTTTCGCCGGAATTGGCTCTCCGTTTCCATTTTCGTTTCCAAAAAAGGGCTTCCGTTTCCGTTTTTCTTCGGAACGGTCAGAAACTTTCCGTTTCGTTTTCACCCCTAGCTGCACCAACAAAGCCAAGGCGCCCAGGAAGCCGAATAGACTGTCGATCGCGAAGAGCATAACGAGGAGGAGACACTGAAGAAGATGGCTCATCAGAAGATTCCTCAGCTCGCGGACGACGAGTGTAATATAGAGGATAGGAAGAAACAATATCTGAAGAAACCTTTAGAGGAGAGGTTGGTGGTGAAGAAACCGGCGATAAAGGAGACGTCGATTGTGAAAGAGGAAAAGTAACAACTGGAGTATCAGGAAAAGTCAGAAAAGACAATAGCTCAACAAGAGATGTAGGATAGGAAGAACGAGGGTAGAAGGTACGAGACTCATCAAAAGTGATATCCTGTGAGATCCACATCCGTCAGCCAACATGATCCTAACAACGATATCTCTTATGCTCAGCACTGTATCCCAGAAAGACGCACTCAACAGACTGAGCAATCAGCTTTGTGCGTTCACGAAGTGCAAGAAGAACATAGCACACACCCAAAAAGGCGAAGTCCAGAATAATCAGGAGGCATGCCACAAAGACGCTCCACTGGAATCCCACCCTTAAGAGTAAAAGAAGGTTAGATATTGGTCAAGTAGGTGCCAGTGGAAACAGGCTCAGCCCAGAAGTGAGGTGGAACAGTGGAAGCAAGCATAAGAGCACGAGCTGTCTCAAGAAGATGATGATGCTTGCGCTCAGTCACACCATTCTGAGCATGAGCACCAATACATAAAAACTGGGAAAGAGTGCCCTGTGTAGCAAGAAAAGCTCGAAGAGCTCCTGACAGATACTCTCCTGCCAAGTCAGCACGAAAAACACGAATGGGAGATTCAAACTGAGTGCGAATCATAGTGGCAAAAGTCTTATAGATGGAGAGAACCTCACTACGAGAGGACATAAAATATATCCAAGTGTGACGAGAGAAATCATCTATAAAAAGAATATAATATCTATGACCCCCTTTTGAAACAAAAGGAGCCGAACCCCAAACATCAGAATGAACAAGATCAAAAGGACGCTAGGATATAGACTCACTAGAAGGATAGGGAAGTTGTAGCTGTTTGCCAAGCTTACAACCCGTACAATGTAAAGAGACATTACCAGACACAGAGCCTAAAAGACCATGAAGAAATAAAGAAGACAGACACGAACCACAAAGATGTCTCAAATGGTGATGCCACTGAGCAAAAGACCCAGTAGAAGATGCAACAGATGCTGAAGCGGTGGAAGAAACAGAGAGGCTGGCAGAGGTAGCGGAAGGAAGATGAAGCCAGTCAAGCTCCCAAAGACGCTGAGTCATGGCGGCGAGGGCCAGTCCCAATTAGAGTCCTCGTGCAAAGATCCTGAACACAACAAGAGTCAGAATCAAGAATACCCTGACAACCATAATTAGTAAGCTGGCCAATAGATATGAGCTACAGGTCAGTTTGGGAGCATAAGAAACAGCAGGAATATGAAAAGAGGACAACAAAAGAGTGCCTCGTCCTGCAACATAAAGAGAAGTACCATCTGCGGTCTGCATAGTGATAGGAGCAACAAGAGGACTAATGGAATGTAGACTTGTGGGATCAGATGTCATATGAGAAGAAGCTTCAGAGTCAAGAATCCATGGTGTGATACCTGATGAGGAAGGTGGTTTCTCATTAGAAGACTGAGTAGCAAAACCAGCAGAACCTGTCTGCGTAGAGGCAGCCATGCGACGTAGGAGCATAAGAATCTCCCGAGTGTAGTCAGAGTCAGCAGAAGTCCGCTGAGGAGGAGTCCGCCGAGAGGAGACATTTGAGCCTCCAATGCTCTTAGAAGGACAGCCACTTCGACAAGCAAGATCCTTCTTCTTCCAGTAGTAGAACTGCTCCACATGTCCGTTCTTATCGTAGTAGGTGCAGTGAAGGCCTCCACCCCCAGTAGCCGAAACTGGAGTAGGCACCACTGACGGAGGAGTAGAATGAGGCGCCACTAAGATTGAAGGAGATACTAGCAAACCCGCACCACGAAGGCGAGTCTCCTCAGTACGAATAGCTGCAAGGGCCTCCAACAGGGTCACACGAGGATGACGAGCAAGTAGCTGGGCACGAATCTGCTCAAACTCAGCCTGAAGACGTGTCGGGAAGTTGTAGATGCAGCGAAGCTCCAAATGAGAATGCTGACGCTGACAAGACTGGCAAGTGCGGCAAACCTTCGTACCCAGAGAATCAAGCTGACGCCATACCGAGGACAACTGCGCATAGAACTCATCCACGGTAGAATCACCCTGCTGCAACGACTGCTCCTGTCGCACAACAGCAAGGTACAGAGAGTCGCCGATAGGCTCATAGCGATTGCGAAGATGTGCCCACATCAACTGTGCTGAAGACAAAGCGACAATGTCACCAGTGAGATGCAACTCCTTGTTGGCCACCAAAATAGCAAAGGCACGAGCATCTTCATCAATCCATGTCTTGCAAGCACCGGACTGAGTCTGAAAAGACTCCACAACATCAGCATAATCATCAGACGCTTTCTGTCGGGCAGCATCATTTGCCTCCTTAGGCATAACAGGGGTGGCAGGGGGAGTAGGATGGGCGGACAAGGTAGCTCGCCAGAAAGAAACCCCCATAAACGCTGACCGCGCGTGCGAAGGCGCATATGGAGAACCCAGTCTCGATAATTGAGACCATAAAAAATGACTGGGCAGCGAGGAACAGAAACAATTCCCGAAGAAGAGCTGGTAGACGACATTTTTTTATATATTCTGATCGAACTGAGACTGACCAGACTCAAGCCACTGCCCGGACCTGAATGACCAGACTCAAGCCACACTGAACCGGACCAGCCACAACCCACACCAAAAGGGACCAGCTGAAGAGGCAAATCCTCACAGAAGCTCTTCTCCTGGAAGACCATCTTGTTTTATGAAGGGACTGAATTCCGGATTGCAAGTTGGATTGATTATCCATACCTTCCCAGATTTCTAGGAGTTGGTTAACAAGGCTCTTCTCCTGGAAGATAAGCGCAAGGAGCTTGGTGATAACTGTAAAACGAGGATGGCTCAGGAAGCAAGTTGTTCGAATCAACAGAGGTTGAGATTTGTCAAATTTCAACCGCAAGCCATGTTCAAGACGCCGTCTCCAATGCCGCGTCCGTCTAATCAGAATTTCCAAAGCCTTGCTTAAGCGAATTCTACGTCAGGAGGTAATTAGCAAACCGCTATCAGACGTTGTTACAGTTGACATGAGTTGGGACATTTTGCCGATAACTGTCCCAAAACAGAAGGTGTTACTCTGTTCGTTCAATCTTGGGACTACACCAGCCAAAGCACTAGTGCGAGGAGCGAATTGTGGAACAAGTCAAGTTGGAACTATGTGGCAAGCGCTGGTGAGAGGACATGTCAATCACATAACTGCTAATGGAGCTCAAGAAGTATCACATGTTGTACTGGGTAAGTTTCTGGTTAACTCAATGCCTGCAACAGTTTTATTTGATTATGGAGCTTCGCATTCATTTGTTTCTCGACTTTTCACTTTTGAGAATCATTTGGATGTTGTGAATCTTAAGCTCACCTTATTAGTTCAATTCCCTAGATCAGAACTTAAATCTAACCTTGGATGTTTGGGAGTTAAGATGCTTATTGATAGGATTGAGTTTTTGTTAAATCTCATCATATTGGAAACTCGGACCTTAGATGTTATCCTTAGAATGGATTGGTTGTCTAAGCATAAGATTGTTTTGGATTGTGGTCGAAGAGTTGTGTCAGTTGAAAGCCAGAAAGGCGAGAGAGTGGTGTTTCAAGTTACTGCAGTTCGTGATGGTAAGTTAATGGTCAATTGTGTGAAAGTTGTCGATATTAATGATGTGCCTGTTGTCAGTGAATACTCAGATGTGTTTCCCGAAGTTCTACCTGGAATGTCGCCATATCGTGATATTGAATTTGTTATTGAGTTAATGCCTGGTACAACCCAAATATCAAAGAGACTATATGGAATGCCTATTGATGAGTTAGTGGAAATGAAAAAATAGATTGGAGAACTGCTAGACAAAAGTTTCGTGAGACCTATTTCGTCGCCATGTGGAGTGCTAGTCCTTTTTGTCAGAAAGAAGGATGGAAGTTTGATGATGTGCATTGGTTATCGTGCATTCAATGATGTGACTATCGAGCATAAGTATCCGTTGCCCAATATCGATGATTTGTTTGATCATTAAGAGGAGCCGGAGTTTCTCTAAGGTTGTTTTTCGATCGGGATATCATTAGTTAAAGATTCATGTGGAAGATGTCCCTAAGACTGCATTTTCGAAACTGTGTGGACATTATGAATTTACATTCTTGTCATTTGGATTAACTAATGTACCTGCCTATTTCATGAATATGATGAATAAGGTTTTCATGGAATATCTGGAGAAGTTCGTTGTTGTTTTCATAGATAATATTCTTGTCTACTCAAAGATAGAAGAAGAGCATGTAGGACATTTGAGATTAGTTCTTGAAAAGCTGCGAGAGCAACAGTTGTATGCCAAGTTTAGTAAATGTGACTTGGAAGAAGGAAGTTGAATTCGTTGGTCACGTAATGACTGCTAAAGGAGTTGTTGACCCAGGCAATGTTGAAGCTGTGCTGCATTGGGAACAACCGAAGTCAGTTACCCAGATTCGTAGTTTCCTTGGAATGGCAAGATATCATCATAGATTTATCAAGGTATTTTCGATAATTGCCAAGCCACTTACATAGTTGTTGAAGAAAGAAGAAGTTTACCAGGTCACCATAATGCGAAAAGAATTTTCAAGAGTTGAAGAATCGTCTGACGACAGCACCAGTATTAGTGTTGTCAGATATTCAAAGTAATTTTGATGCTTATTATGATGCTTCGCATCAAGGACTAGGATGTGTGTTGATGCAAATGGCAAGGTGGTTGTTTATGCTTTGAGACAATTGAGGTTGCATGAGGAGAATTATCCGATGTATGATTTAAAGTTAGCTGTTGTAGTGCATGCTTTGAAGTTGTGGTGCCATTATCATTGGTAATCGTTGTGAGATATAAACAAATCATAAGTGCTTGAAGTATATTTTCACTCAATCCACTCTCAACATAAGACAAAGAATGTGGTTGGAGTTGATGAAGGATTATAATGTGGGGATTCATTATCATCCTGAAATGCCAATGTTGTAGTAGATGCTTTAAGTCGGAAGAGTTACAGTGTCAACATGCTAATTCAGGAGAGTCAATCTGAATTATGCAAAGAGTTTCAGAAGTTGAAATTGGAGGTAATTCCAAAAGGATTCTTAGCTACCTTCGAGGTAAAATCGACTTTGGAGGATTAGATTTGTGAAAGTCAAAAGGATGATGCCAAGATCATGAGAATTAAATCTTTGGACGATCATGGTACTATGTGGTTAAAGAAGCGGATTTGTGTACCGAATCGAAAGGAGTTAAAGCAGTTGATTCTTGAGGAAGCTTATGATTCAAAGTATTCGATCCACCCATGAAGTGTCAATATGTATCATGATCTTAAGGAAAGATTTTGGTGGCCTAGTATGAAGAGTTAAGTTGCTAAGCATATTTCTTTGTGTGATATATGTTAGAAAGTAAAAGCAATGCATCAAAGGCTAGCTGGTTTGTTACAACCATTAAAAATTTCTGAGTGGAAGTGGGAGAAAATAGGTATGGATTTTATTACCGGTTTGCATAGAACTCAAAAGTGTCTATGATTTATACTAGTTAAGACCACTTATACTGGAGATTGATTGGTAGAGTTATAAATATCGAGGATTGTTTGTTTGCAAGGAGTGCCAAAGAAGATGGTGTCAGATAGACGTACCCAATTTACCTCGAGATTTTGGAATAAGTTGCATGAAGCAATGGGGCTCGTTTGAATTTTAGTATCGCATATCATGCCCAAACAAATGGTCAGACTGAAAGAGTCAGTCAAATTTTGGAGGACATGTTGAGAGCTTGAGCTCTAGCTTATGCTACTACTTGGGGGTAAAAGTTTGTTGTATGCAGAATTTAGTTACAATAACAGTTATCAGGTAAGTTTAAAAATGTCACCTTCTGAAGCGTTGTGTGGTCGTTCCTGTTGTACTCCGTTGAATTGGAATGAGATAGGAGAGCCTATTATTTTTGGACTTGATATTCTTAAGGAAGTGGAAAAGCAGATTGCTATGATCAGAGAAAGGTTAAATGTAGCCCAATCAAGATAGAAGAGTTATGCCGATAATCGTCGTCGAGAATTGAGTTTTGAACCTGAAGATTTTGTCTCTCTCAGATTTACCCCTCTTAAAGGTGTTAGAAGGTTCCATGCTAAAGGGAAGCTTGCCCAAAGATTTGTTAGATCGTTTAAAATCTTGAGCCATAGAGAAGTTGCCTATTAGTTTGAGCTGTCTCAGTCGTTGGCAGGTGTGAATGATGTGTTTCATATCTCTTAGCTAAAGAAGTGTCTTTGAGTGCCAACAGAGCAGATACCATTAGAGTCAATTGAGTTGCAAGAGGATTTGACTTATAAGAACCGAATAAATTTTGAATGTAGCTGATCGCAGAACTAGAAATAAGTCAGTTCATTTCTGCAGAGTGAAGTGGAGTACTAATTCTGAAAGTGAAGCTACATGGGAGCATGAGGAGGATCTGAAGTCAGAATTTTCTAACCTATGTCTTCAGTCAGCCTTGAGTCTCGAGGTTGAGATTATATTAACAGGGGAGGTTTGTAACATCCCAATTTTTGGCTTATATTGATGTTTATTGCATCTTATAATTTTCAGAATTTTCTGGAATGTATTTAGAATTTCAATAATATTTTTGAATTAAACCTTTTTCAAATAATATTTAAATTTGTGCAAAGTTTATTTAAACTTTTGTCAAAAATATTTTATTTGAGTTCTAGATGTCTCAAAGTATTCTTTAGAAATTTTTTGATATTTATTTGGAATCATATGAATTTCAATATTTTTTTATTCGCAAAGCTTTGAAAATTCTGGAATTTAGTTTGGGTTGAAATCCTTGGGCTTGCCCCGTTTTTCCTGCACCTTGGCCCAATCTGTCTAGCGGCCCACGCCCAGTTTTTCCTCAATCCGGCGCGCTTGGCTCGGTCCGCCTAGCTGGACCGACTGATAGGTGGGGCCCACATGTCAGTCGATCCGAGTAGTCTTCAACTCGGTGACCGTTGCTCTCCACGTTCGCTGAGGAAACCTTGCTGTATCTTGCTTTGTCCGGTCGTCTCGCGTAATAAATAGGGGAGCACTGGTTGCACCTTGGTCCAAGCAATCAAAATAGTGAGTTCAGGCTTATCGAGAATATAACCAAACTCCGTGTACGGTTAAGGGGAAGGAGTGTCGCCGTAGCCACACATTCTGTCCAACGATACGTCCCTCGTATTCTTCTGCTCTTTGTGAGGGAAGGAAT
Organism: Rhipidocladum racemiflorum; assembly: GCA_036346355.1. NCBI lineage: Eukaryota > Viridiplantae > Streptophyta > Magnoliopsida > Poales > Poaceae > Rhipidocladum > Rhipidocladum racemiflorum. Next base: position 79,679,139 of record CM070583.1, on the reverse strand, counting down.
ATTGAGTTCAGGCTTATCGGGAAGGTCTATGTTCGGATAGAGTTTCCGAAAGGTTTTGTTATGATCTTCTTAGTCGCACGTCGATAGGTATGTGTAATACCTGACATTATAAGATAGATCATATCTTGTGGGTAGAGTGTCAAACCTATTCGAATAGACGTGTCCTCGGCATAGGACAATGCTTGGGAATTTCAATTAAGGGTTAGAATTTATGAATAAAACTTGGGAAGGGGGGTTGTGTGCCAATGAAAATGATGAAATTGATTTAGGGTTGTGTGCTAGCTTACTGTGAGAAACAACTAAAAAATTTACTATTATTGTTATTTCTTTTACTGTCTTCTCAATCTACTTATTGTATTCAATTGGAAATACTACTTTATTGCAAAATAGCTATGTCAACCATTCTTTTAGAATAAGCCTTAAATGTAGTTATACTATACTTGCATTCTATGTACAACTTGTAGAATGCTTGATGGGATTCACCAACATTTTATTTCTGTTGCTATTTATTTGTTGAGTTAAGCGTTCGAGGCCTAATAAGTGTAAAGTTGACCTTAAGATCATTCAACTATCTCATATTTAATAAATGCGTCTTTTGTTATGTTTTCGCTACGTATGATTGTGATATTATATCTATGTTGTAAATGTGTGCACTAGCGTGATCTTGGATTAGTGTAGAATACATAGTGTATTCAAATTTACATATTCGGGTTTCAACAGTGCATTTCATGCCTTCCCTGTGACATCATGGGAGGCGTTTGGAACTATTCATAGTAAGTGAGCCGAATTTTGGTTCATGGTGGGTCATGATGGGTACCAAAAGCCTTGTGCGGGCGAAACCAGGGCACAAAAAGAAATTAGTAGCAAGATTTGGTAAGAGCACTTGTTGCATGTGCTAAAACATAATGTGACATATTTGGAACCATTCCTATTCAGTATGCAGAATTTTTTGATCCACGACTGAAAAGGTTAGAAGATTGCCTAGAGGGGGGGTGACTAGGCTAATTTTAAATTAAAACAATTTGTTGCAGCGGAAAAGGGTCGGATATTCCGAGTTAATATCGGAACTTCCGAAATCTTCGGAACTTCCGTAATTACTTCGGACTATCCGATTAGCACTTGACAAAAGGAGTCAAGTAGAAAGAGCAATACGACAACTAGCTTTAGACAACTAACAATTTCACTAAAGAAAATTAATAAGATTAATCAAGCAGTTAGAGACAAGAGAGAACACAATAGTTTGATTCCCGGAGTTCGGATCCTTGAGGGGATCGTACGTCTCCGTTGAGGAGGCTCCAAAGAACCCGGGTCTTTTCCAACCCTTTCCTCCCAAACCTCGGTCACACTTGAGGCTTGGTTCCACTATTGGATCCTTTCCTTTCGGAGGCGGAGCCGGCCTTCACAAACTTCTCACGGCGTCCCACAATCGTTGGGGGCTCGTGAGCGACACCTAGCCGTCTAGGAGTCCTTCAACCTCCAAGAGAAATAAATGCACTCGAATCTCGATCTTGGAGAGGTTCTCTACTTTCTCAAGATGAATACAAACTTAATCCTTGACTTTCAATCACACTTGACAAACTCTCACTAAATGATCCCTAAGATCAAGGAGGAGAGAAAGCTCAAAGGATGCTCTAGAGAATACTCAAGAAGCTCAAGTGAATAGCCCAAGCAAGTGTGTAACCAGCAAAAGGAGTGGGAGAGGGGTATTTATAGTTTTGGATCAAAACTAGCCGTTACCCTCGCACTCAGCCTCACATCGGAATGTCCGATAAGAACTTCGGAACATCCGATGTGTGCAAACTACCAGACTTGGAAAGCTTCCAACGGTCGAAAACTACGGACACCGGAATGTCCGATAACAACTTCGGAACATCCGATGTCACCCTGAGAGGGAACCAAGCTAAACAACACTAAGTCCTCATCGGAATGTCCGAAAATAGACATCGGAATATCCGAACAAAACAGAGAGTTCCCAAACAGGAAGACGACCTCATCGGAACTTCCGAAGTGGCGACTTCGGACAGTCCGAACCAAACAGAGAGCACCCTAAAACAGGACAGAACACATCGGAACTTCCGATACTTACAATCGGAACATCCGAAGCTAACAGAGAGCTCCCAAGCTAAAGACCAATAGGTATCGGAACATCCGAACAAGAAAATCGGAATATCCGACCCTAAAAGAACACAACGGACTAAAGCACAACAAAACTTCGGAACTTCTGAAACATCGGAATGTCCGATACTACATCGGAACATCCGACTTGAACTAAAACACAAACTTCATTCCGAAGCGAGAGAGGACACTACTAACTCTGAGAGACTCGACTAAATTCATCTTGAGTGAGGAGACCATCTCTAAGTCAATTTCAAAGCATCCCTCTTAATAGTACGGCAAACCTATGACTTCAACAAAGCGAAGATTACAATCGGAGAAGCCGTTTTTCTTACTCTACGAGCTTGAGGATACCCAATTTCATAGATGATCTCTTCTCGAACCTTTTACCTGTTCATGAACTAGTTGAACACATTAGATTCTTGAATCGTTTGTCATTAATCACCCAAAACACTTTTAGGGGGCCTAGATGCACTTTCAATCTCCCCCTTTTTGGTGATTGATGACAACACGATTAAAGACAAAATTTATAAAGCATATGAGAGAATGAATATAGACGGAACTCCCCCTCAAATTGTGCATTGAAAATGGATCTGAGAACAAATGCACTTTTCGAGAGAAAAGAATATGAGAGAGCTCCCCCTATATCCTTGCATAAGAGATTAACACACAATTGACAGGATAAGCAATATGAGTAATTTAAGCAAGTAACAACCAGCAAGTCAACTAAGATCTCCAAGCAACAACGATAAAGAGAATAAACGCGATAAACATTCAACAACGAAGTTTTAAACTAACAAAACAAATTCAACCAAGTCCACTGACACCAAGACTCAACAAAGGATAGATAACGGGAAATTTGTCTTGCGACTGCCATCTCTCCCCCTTTGGCATCAAGCACCACAAAGGATAGAAGAGAGAGAGATGAGGAGACTAATCAGACTCTTCTGATGCAGCTTCATCTGACCCAGATTCTTCGTCGTCATCTTCAGACTCTGATGCATCAGGTGCTGGAGCAAAGGGATCCTCGATCTCTTCCTCACTCTCCTCGTCCTCTGAACACTCCAGATTGAGATGCCTCTGAATATCTTTGAGTCGCTTGGCATTCTTCTTCTGCTTTTCTGAGTTGCTCTTGCAAAGAACAAATATTGACTTCAAAGCCCGCAGAATAGGTGAAGAAGATCCGCTGGGAGCAGAAACTGAAGGAGTAGTAGCAGAGGAGGCAGTCCTCCTGGTGGAAGCCCTGGTGGCTCGCTGAGATGGGGCCTTGATTGCCCTGACTTGAAGTGCCACATGCTTCCCATCACACTCAAACTGCTGTCCAGTTACTTGTTCTATCAAATGCATGATGAATGGAGCGTATCCACAGCTTCTTCTGGGCTCCTGACTGGTGAGTCTGATCTCATTCCAGATAAAGTCAAAGACATCAAAGGGCCTCTGACCATCTTGCATTCTGCTCAGAAGGTTCCTTGTGTATGATAGGACATGAGATGCATCTCCCTCCTTTGGAGCTAGAGTCTTCCTGAACAACCTGTTGAGAATAGCAAAGAAAGGCTTCATCCCCTTGGTGTCACCTGGCTCGAACTCTGCATTCTCCTCATACAAGAAATTCAGATTTGATGCACCAAGAGAGACCTCATTGTGGATCTGATCTCTGTCCCTGGAGTCTGCTTCTGTGAAATCAAGTAACCTGGCAAACTGAACATATGTAGTTTCATACCAAGTTCCCTCAGTCATCCAATGGAGAGTAGAGACTCGATCCCTGGAGACATACATTGTAGCATAGAACTGAGCTATGATCTCTATGTTCCAATCATGCTGAAAAGCCATGATTCTTTTGGTGCCAGTTCTTTCACAAGCTGCAATAACTTCATTGAATATGGCATCATCTGCTGCTGTCATATACTCCTAATCAACACATTGCATTTGGATGACAGGATTCTTTCTAGGATAAATGACTGAAGCATAAAAGTCCTGCTGAAAGAATGTCCAGAAACGAGAGTCAGAGGAAAACTTGTCATTCCTCTTGGGGTTCTCCTCACGTGCCCTTCGGACTTGTGCTGCCTTCCCTTTGTAGTTCACTGGCTTCCTCTGCAATCTAGGGTTCCTCTCAGGCGGTCTCAATCTCGGCATGTCTCTAGGCTGAGACCCTGACGCACCAGCAATTCCCTTGCCTTTTCTAGAAGGTAGCGGTGCTCCACGAGGCACATTGATCGTCTGGCAGCCGAGCAAAGCAGGTTCACTAATCGAAATACTGTGTTGAGATCCTCGAGCTGAAGCTCGCTTTGTTCTTGCCCCAGTTGGAGTTTTGCGCTTTCGACTGAAAGTGGCCTTAGCCGGATCCTGAGGAGGCTGATCACCCTGACTTGGGTCCATTTGAGAAAGCTGACAAGGAATAGATTGATAAGATAAAAGAAACTAGAGAGAACACTGGTTTTAGTGCTGTACTGTCAACATCGGACATTCCGATTTCATATCGGAAATTCCGACATTACGTCGGACATTCCGAAGATGAATATCGGAAGTTCCGATATTTTCGGTACAATCCTAAAACTAGGATTCCAACCAGTTCAACCACAGGAAAAGAATGAAATTTAAGATCTGGGCGAAGGAAGACTACAACAACAAGTCTACCCAAAAGATTTGATCAACAGATCCAAGGAACGCGGAAGGACAAAAAGGAGGTTCTAGGGTTTACCTTGGGATTGAAAAACAAAATTATGTAATGGTGAAGATCTTCCAATTCGAGGTGCACCCTTCCTTGTGGTAGATCGGAGTTTCCGAATGGTTGAAGACTCCGAAGACGACAAGGGATGAAAAGTGGAGAAACGTACGGAGGCAAGAGAATAAAGAAATGAGGTGAAGGGGCCAACCGAACGGTCCTTTTCAAGAGTTTACACACACTTCGGAAGTTCCGATCTGAGGTTCTAAGTTCAAGAGTTCAAGTTTCCAAATAACCAAAAGTTGAAGCAGATTCGGATATTCCGATATAAATATCGGATGTTCCGAAGAGTTTAAAAACACAGAATTCGGATATTCCGATGTCTGGATCGGATGTTCCGATGCGTGTATTTTTCCAGCTGACAGGAAGGAAAAGATAGGATTTCTGAGATTTGAGGAATCCAGACTTTGAGCTAGTGAACTTGGTAGTCATTCTACTTGTGATTAGAGAACATAGCAACAACCAAAGCAATGATCACAAGTGGAATGACCGAAGATGCAAATACCAAGAAGACTTTTTCAAAGACAGATAATTAATTTTGCAAACATTTTACTTTGAGAACTTTGAGAGAAGTAGCAATCAAATGCGAGCAAGATGTCAAGTCACATTCCGATAGTCTAGGACATTTAACTCACTTCTCAACTCGCAAAACCGTTTCTCATCAAGAGGTTTGGTGAATATATCGACCAATTGTTTCTCGGTTCTCACATAGGTAATATCTATGTCTCCCTTAAGAGAGTGATCTCTAAGGAAGTGGTGTCGGATGTCTATATGCTTGGTCCGAGAGTGTTGAACAGGATTGTTGGCTATTTTGATCGCACTCTCATTGTCACATAAGAGTGGTACCTTCTCCATGTTAAATCCAAAATCCTTTAAGGTTTGCCTCATCCATAATAATTGTGCACAACAACTTCCTGCGGCAATGTATTCGGCTTCCGCGGTGGATAGAGCCACTGAATTTTGTTTCTTTGAGGACCAAGACACTAGTGATCTACCTAGAAATTGACAAGTCCCCGAAGTGCTTTTTCTATCCACTTTGCAACCCGCATAATCAGCATCCGAATAACCAATTAAATCGAATTTTGATCCTTTAGGATACCAAAGCCCTAAACTAGGTGTGTGAACTAAATATCTAAGAATTCTTTTCACGGCTACTAGGTGGCACTCTCTCGGAGCGGCTTGAAATCTTGCACACATACACACACTAAGCATAATATCAGGCCTAGATGCACAAAGGTAAAGCAATGAACCTATCATGGATCGATATACCTTTTGATCCACAGGGTTACCTTCTTCATTTAGACCAAGATGACCGTTGGTTGTCATTGGTGTATGAATTGGCTTGGCGTTCTCCATGTCAAACTTCTTGAGCATATCTTTGATGTACTTTGTTTGACATAGGAACGTCCCTTCCTTGAGTTGTTTGATTTGAAATCCAAGAAAGAATTTCAATTCACCCATCATTGACATCTCAAATCTCTTCGTCATCAACCTACTAAATTCCTCACAAAAGTTTTTATTAGTGGACCCAAATATAATGTCATCGACATATATTTGGCACACAAATAGATCATTATCAACATATTTTGTGAAGAGAGTAGGATCGACTTTACCAATTTCGAAACCCTTTTTAATAAGAAAATCCTTAAGGCATTCATACCATGCTCTAGGTGCTTGCTTAAGCCCGTAGAGCGCCTTATGGAGTTTGTAGACATGAGAAGGGTTCTTATGATCCTCCATTCCCGGCGGTTGCTCAACGTAGACCAATTCGGCGATTGGACCATTTAAGAAAGCACTCTTGACGTCCATTTGATAAAGCTTGAAATCATGGTGAGTAGCAAATGCAACTAATATACGAATTGATTCTAATCTAGCAACGGGAGCATAAGTCTCACCAAAATCCAAACCTTCAATTTGAGTGAATCCTTGAGCTACCAACCGAGCTTTATTTCTTGTGACAACTCCGTTCTCGTCTTGTTTGTTGCGGAAGACCCATTTGGTTCCAATCACGTTTTGATTAGGCCTTTCCACTAGTGACCATACTTTGTTTCTAACGAAGTTGTTAAGCTCTTCATGCATAGCCATTATCCAATCCGGATCTCTTAGTGCATCTTCAACCTTCAAAGGTTCCAAAGTAGACACAAAGGAGTAAAATTCACAAAAATTAGCTGCTCTAGAGCGTGTAGTTACCCCCTTTTGAATGTCACCGAGAATGTTATCGACGGGGTGGTCTCTTTGAATACTTTGATGCACCCTCGGATGTGGCATTTGAGAGACATGTTGGATTGGTTCAAGGTCTTCATCTTGAGCATCCTCCACGAGTTTGCTTGTACTCCCTTGAGAAATGTCTTGACTTTGGCTTGAAGTAGGAGGCTCGACTTGTGTAGATGAATTGTCTTGTTGTACCTTTTCTTGCGGCCTCACTTCACCTATTGCCATCTTCTTGATTGCAATGCTTGGCTCTTCCTCATTTTCTAGCACATTTAAATCAACTTGCTCTACTTGAGAGCCGTTAGATTCATCAAATGTCACGTCTCTCGCTATTTCAACACAACCCGAAGTTTTGTTGAAAACGCGATAGGCGTAAGCATTCGATCCATATCCTAGCAAGAAACCTTCATCGATCTTTGGAGTGAATTTAGAGTTCTTGGGTTTCTTGTTAAGAATGAAACATTTACTACCGAAAACTCTAAAATATGAAATGTTTGGTTTGTTACCGGTGAGGAGTTCATATGCCGTTTTCTTCAATATCTTGTGGAGATATAATCGGTTGATGGCATGACAAGCGGTGTTTACAGCTTCCGCCCAAAAATGGTCTGAGATTTTGTACTCATCAAGCATAGTTCTTGCCATCTCGATCAAAGTCCGATTCTTCCTTTCTACCACTCCATTTTGTTGAGGTGAGTATGGAGCGGAGAACTCGTGCTTGATTCCTTCTTCATCAAGGAATTCTTCGACTTGAGTATTCTTGAATTCACTTCCATTATCACTTCGAATCTTCTTGATCCTCAACTCGAATTCATTTTGGGCTCTTCTTGCAAACTTCTTGATTATCCCTTGTGTCTCACTTTTCTCTTGCAAAAAGAATACCCACGTGAAGCGAGAAAAATCATCAACAATAACTAAACCATACTTGTTACCTCCGATGCTTATATAAGCAACGGGTCCGAAGAGGTCCATGTGTAGAAGCTCCAATGGTTTTGTCGTCGTCATGATGTTCTTCGCGGGATGACGCGCTCCAACTTGCTTTCCGGCTTGACAAGCGCTACAAATTCTATTTTTCTCAAACTCAACATTCGTTAGTCCAATGATGTGATCACCTTTTAGAAGCTTGTCGAGGTTCCTCATGCCAACATGAGCTAGCCGGCGATGCCACAACCAACCGATGCTAGACTTTGCCATTAAGCATGTTTGAAGTTTAGCGCTATTTGAGTTGAAATCAACCAAATAGAGCTTACCCTTCAAATATCCCTTAAAAGCAATTGAGGAATCGTCTCTTCTCAAGACGGTCACATCCACATTAGTGAATAGACAATTATAACCCATCTCGCAAAGTTGCGACACGGATAGCAAATTGTAATTTAAAGATTTAACTAGAAGAACATTTGATATTGAATGATCATTAGAAATAACAATTTTACCTAATCCCATTACCTCACCTTTACCATTATCTCCAAACACAATATTTTCATATTGTGACCCTTTTTCATCAAAAGATGAAAACATTTTCTTTTCTCCGGTCATGTGGTTTGTGCAACCACTATCAAGCACCCAACTTGATCCCCCGGAGGTATAGTCCTACGAAAACACATCAAGTCTTGTTTTTAGGTACCCAAATCTTTTTGGGTCCTTGCATGTTAGTAATCAATACTTTCGGTACCCACACCTTCTTTTTGCTCACATCATTAGAGTGGTGGGCACCGATATAATGAGCAATCACTTTACCATGGTGATTTCTCTTCAACATATATGATGCATAGTGAATGGGATGAGTTGTATGATGTTGAAGATACTTCTTTGATTCTTGCCCGGTCTTAATGACTTGTGTGGTGGTCAATGGTTGCTTGTCATTTCCTTTGACAAACTTGATGCATTCCTTACCTTTTACCACCACACGGTCATTTCCCTTGCAATCGTACTTATCATATTCTAGCCCTTCTTTATTTTTGTTTCCACGAGTGTCGATTGTTTTGTAGAGGGCATCCTTGGATTGATAAGTCTTGATGCAACCATACTTTACCAAGGCATTCAATCTCTCGTTTTCTCCTTTTAATACTTGCACAAGTTGGGAATTAGTAGAGCAAGCATTAATATCAATATTATAGCAACGAGAGCAACCATTACTAGTGGAAGGAATAGAAGCCATTGAAGAATTAATGATTGGTGAGTTGAGGTCATTAAGAGACTCAATTTGCACTTCAAGAGCTTGAAGATTGTTTTCCAAGCTAATAACATTCTCTTGAAGCGATTCATTTGAACTCTTAAGGATCGTGATTGAATTGTTAGCCAAGTCAAGATCTTTGGTTAGCAATTCAATTTTCTCCTTTTCCGTTGCGATGAGCTTTTCAAAAGCAAGATTTCTCTTCTTTTCACAAATTAGCAATTCTTCTTGCTTTTCAAGAGTCTCCTCATGGCTATCTATTCTTTTCAATAGTTTATTGATTTTTGCAATGGTAGATTTGTTTAAGTTGCAAAATAAAGCATCATCATCATCATCATCGCTCTCTAATTCACTATCACTACTAGGGGGTTTTGTTTTAGCCATTACCTTGCGCCCTTTGGCCATAAGACAAATAGGCGCGTCGTGGTCGGAGTCGTTGTCGCTCAATTCCCCGAAGAGTGACGTTGTTGGTGGAGTGGCTTCAATGGCGAGGGTGGCGACTCCTTCATCATCGGTGTCGGAGTCGGAGTCGTTTGAATCCCATTCTTCTCCAATGTGAGCTCGCCCCGAGTACTTCTTCTTGTACGTCTTGTTCTTCTTGAGCGGCTCATTCTTCTTGTTCTCATTTTGGTTGTTCTTCTTCTTTGGACAATCGGCGATGAAGTGTCCAACTTCACCGCACTCATAGCAAGCCCTTTTGGTGTTTCTTCTTCCTCTTGATTTGTCATTGTAGTTCTTCTTGTATTTGCTTGACCCGTCATATTTGAGGAACTTTTTGAATTTCCTCACAAATAGAGCCAAGTCTTCTTCGTCTTCGCTCTCATCATCTTCTTCATCACTTGATGTTGATTCTTCCTTTTTGCTTGCCTTCAAAGCTATTTGCTTCGGTCTTGAGCTTGAGCTTTGCTTGGCAAGGTTCTTCACTTCTTTTGCTTCTTCCTCCATAAGCTCATGTGATAGAATTCTTCCTAGCACATCATTAGGAGTAAGCCTTTTGAAATCTTTTCGCTCTCGTATAAGTGTTACGAGAGTCGAATTCCTTGGAGCAAAGGCTCTCAACATCCTCTTCACCACAACGTGGTCCGTCATATCCTTGCTTCCAAGCCCTCGGATCTTGTTTACAAGAATCATCAACCGGTCATATATTTGTTGAGGTGTCTCATCATCATTCATGACAAATCTCCCCAACTTTCCTTCAAGCAACTCAATTTTTGATTCTCGCACGCTTGATGTTCCCTCGTGAGCTACTTGGAGTGTGTCCCATATTTCTTTGGCTTCTTCTAACCCATCCACTTTGTTGAACTCCTCGGGACTCAGCGCTCCAAGCAACACACTCGCGGCTTGAGCATTGCGGTGGATATTTTGTTCTTGTTGCGGTGTAAGCTCCATGTCGTCTTCCGGCATGTCTAGACCTGTACACACAATCTTCCAAACACTAGGATGGAGAGACATTAAGTGCATTTTCATTTTGTGCCTCCAAGCGGAATAGTACGCGCCATCAAAGAAAGGTGCACGCCCGGAGGGCACAGTGATATATGAATGCGAAGAGGAAGTATTCAATTTTTCATAATTGAAAGGAATTTGAGCTCCCTGATTGGATGTAGATGTAGCTTCCTCTTTGCTCTTGCCGGGAGTTCCATCTCCGACCCTCGGACTATTTTGCTCGTCCGTCACAACAACCTTCAATCCGGTGTTGGCCATCACGTTCCTTCAAGCGGTTAAGCCTTCGAGAAGGGTTGGCTCTGATACCAATTGAAAAGGTTAGAAGATTGCCTAGAGGGGGGGGTGAATAGGCTAATTTTAAATTAAAACAATTTGTTGCAGCGGAAAAGGGTCGGATATTCCGAGTTAATATCGGAACTTCCGAAATCTTCGGAACTTCCGTAATTACTTCGGACTATCCGATTAGCACTTGACAAAAGGAGTCAAGTAGAAAGAGCAATACGACAACTAGCTCTAGACAACTAACAATTTCACTAAAGAAAATCAATAAGATTAATCAAGCAGTTAGAGACAAGAGAGAACACAATAGTTTGATTCCCGGAGTTCGGATCCTTGAGGGGATCGTACGTCTCCGTTGAGGAGGCTCCAAAGAACCCGGGTCTTTTCCAACCCTTTCCTCCCAAACCTCGGTCACACTTGAGGCTTGGTTCCACTATTGGATCCTTTCCTTTCGGAGGCGGAGCCGGCCTTCACAAACTTCTCACGGCGTCCCACAATCGTTGGGGGCTCGTGAGCGACACCTAGCCGTCTAGGAGTCCTTCAACCTCCAAGAGAAATAAATGCACTCGAATCTCGATCTTGGAGAGGTTCTCTACTTTCTCAAGATGAATACAAACTTAATCCTTGACTTTCAATCACACTTGACAAACTCTCACTCACTAAATGATCCCTAAGATCAAGGAGGAGAGAAAGCTCAAAGGATGCTCTAGAGAATACTCAAGAAGCTCAAGTGAATAGCCCAAGCAAGTGTGTAACCAGCCAAAGGAGTGGGAGAGGGGTATTTATAGTTTTGGATCAAAACTAGCTGTTACCCTCGCACTCAGCCTCACATCGGAATGTCCGATAAGAACTTCGGAACATCCGATGTGTGCAAACTACCAGACTTGGAAAGCTTCCAACGGTCGAAAACTACGGACACCGGAATGTCCGATAACAACTTCGGAACATCCGATGTCACCCTGAGAGGGAACCAAGCTAAACAACACTAAGTCCTCATCGGAATGTCCGAAAATAGACATCGGAATATCCGAACAAAACAGAGAGTTCCCAAACAGGAAGACGACCTCATCGGAACTTCCGAAGTGGCGACTTCGGACAGTCCGAACCAAACAGAGCACCCTAAAGCAGGGCCAGAACACATCGGAACTTCCGATACTTACAATCGGAACATCCTAAGCTAACAGAGAGCTCCCAAGCTAAAGACCAATAGGTATCGGAACATCCGAACAAGAAAATCGGAATATCCGACCCTAAAAGAACACAACGGACTAAAGCACAACAAAACTTCGGAACTTCTGAAACATCGGAATGTCCGATACTACATCGGAACATCCGACTTGAACTAAAACACAAACTTCATTCCGAAGCGAGAGAGGACACTACTAACTCTGAGAGACTCGACTAAATTCATCTTGAGTGAGGAGACCATCTCTAAGTCAATTTCAAAGCATCCCTCTTAATAGTACGGCAAACCTATGACTTCAACAAAGCGAAGATTACAATCGGAGAAGCCGTTTTTCTTACTCTACGAGCTTGAGGATACCCAATTTCATAGATGATCTCTTCTCGAACCTTTTACCTGTTCATGAACTAGTTGAACACATTAGATTCTTGAATCGTTTGTCATTAATCACCCAAAACACATTTAGGGGGGGGCTAGATGCACTTTCAACGACGGGTCACAATGAGCACCAGAAGCACATGCGGGCGAAATCGTGGCACAAAAAGGAACTAGGTATCAACCTTTGGCAAGGGTACTTCTTTCATGCTCTATGACATCGTAGGAGGCATTTGGAACTATTCATACTCGTGAGCTGAATTTTGTCCGCAGTATGTCACGATGGGTATTAATTTTGGTCCACAAAGGGTACTAGGAGCTCACGCAGGTGAAGCCTGGCCACAAAAAGGAACCAGGTACCAAAGTTTGGCGAGTACACTTCCTACATACCGTATGGATTCATGGAAGACATTTGGAACTATTACTAGTTAGTGATCCAAATCTTAGTACATGGCGTGTCATGATGGGTATCAATTTTGGTCCACGACGGGCACCACAAGCTCCTGTCGGTGAAACAAGTGCATAAACTGGAACCAGGTAAAAAAAATTGGTGAGTGCATTTCCTATGTGTTCTATGAAAAGATGGGCGGTATTTCGAACAATTAATAATCAATGAGCCAAATTTTGGCCCAGGCAGGGCACAATAGCTACCATAAGCTTATGCGGGTGAAATCAGGGCATGAAAAGGAATTAGGTACCAAACTTTGATGAATGCACTTCCTACCTTCCCTATGGCATCATGGGGGAGATTTGAAACTATCCATAGTAAGTGAGCCTAATTTTGGTCCATAACGGGTCACAACAGGTACTAGAAGCTTCTGTGGGTGAAACCAAGGCATGAAAGAACTAGATACTAAGCTTTGGTAAGAGCACTTTTTGAATGTCTTAAAACATAATGGAAGACAGTTGGAACCATTCCTAGTCAATAAGCAGAATTTTGGTCCACATTTGGTCACGACGTGCACCAGAAGCATTTGTAGGCAAAACTGTGTCACAGAAAGGAACCGGGTACCTATCTTTGGCGAGTGCACTTCTTGCATGCCCTATGATATCGGAGGAGGTATTTGGAACTGTTTCTCGTATGTGAGCGAAATTTAGGTCCGTGACGGGTCACGATGGGTATCAAAAGCTCGTGCTATTGAGACCAGGGCACGCGAAGGAATCGGGTACCAAAGTTTGGTAAGTGCACTTCTTGCATGCCCAATGACATTATAAGAGACTTTTAGAATTATTTATAGTCAGTGAGCCAAATTTTGGTTTGCGGCAGGTCATGATGGGTATCAATTTTGATCCACAATGGGTATCAGGAACCACGTAACAAAGTTTGGTGAGTTCACTTCCTACATATCATATGACAATGGATTCGGGTACCAAACTTTGGCTAGTGCACTTGCATACGCCATCATTGGATGCATTTTGGAACCATTTCTACTCAGTGAGTTGAATTTTGGTCCATGGTAGGTCACGACAGGTACAAGACACTTATACGGGCAAAATCAGGGCACATAATAGCACCGCGTATTAACCATTGGTGAGTGCACTTCCTTTACTGGCTATGATATCATGGGAGGCATTTGAAACCATTTCTAGTCAAGTAGTCAAATTTTGGTTAACGACAAGCCATGTTGGTTATCAATTTTGGTCCGCAATGGGTGCCAAAAGGCTGTGTCGGTGAAGCTTGGATACGGAAGGGAACCTGGTACCAAACGTTGGCGAGTGCACCTTTTGCATGCCCTATATTATCATGGGTGTCATCTTGAACTATTTCTAGTCAGTGAGCAGAATTTTGGTCCATGACAGGTCATGATTGGTATCCATTTTTATCCATGACAGGTACCAAAAGCTTGTGCTGAAAAAACTAGGGCTTGGAAAGAAACTGGGTACCAAGCTTTGGTAAGAGCACATCTTGCATGTCCTAAGACATAATGGGAGGCATTTGGAACCATTCGTAGTCAGCAAGCTGAATTTTTATCTACAAAGGGTCATAACGAGCACCAAAAGCATGTGCCCTCATAGCCGCAACAAAGAAAGGAATCGGGTACGAAACTTTGGCAAGTGAACTTCATGCATGGGCTATGATATCATGGGTTGTTTTTGGAATCATTCCTACCCCATGAGCCAAATTTTGCTCCTTGGCAAGTCACGATGGGTATCAATGTTTGTCGACGCATGGTACCATGAGCTCGTGTATGTGAAGGCGGGGCACAAAAATGAATATGCTTCCAACTTTGGTAAGTGTACTTCTTGCATGCCTTACGACATCATTGGAGGTGTTTAGAACCATTCCTAGGCAGTGAGTCAAATTTTAGTCCACGATGGGTTTCAATTTTGGTCCACGACGAGCTTATGCAGGCAAAATCAAGACATGGAAAGGATACTAGAAGCAAACTTTGGTGAGTATACTTCATGCCTTATAACATCATTGGACGTATTGCGAATTATTCCTACTCAATGAGATGAATTTAGGTTCATGGCAGGTCACAACGGGTTCCAAACGCGCGTGTGGGTGAAACCAGGCCACATAAGGGCACTAGGTACCAAACTTTAGGGAGTGCACTTCTTGCACGTGCTATGATATCATGGGAAGCATTTTGAGCCATTGCTATGCAGGTGAACAGGTAGGCTACGCGAGTATAAAACAATTTTTCTACCATGAATCATCCAAAATCACATGCGAGTAGGGGATTATGAATCATTACCCTTGACGTGCCGATGCAACGGAAGCGGATACGTGCACGTAGAGGAAGTAGTCGTTCACGTCCCAATCAACGCCGAGCAGGTCCCAATCAGCGGCGAGAATTCCCGATCTGGTCAGGGTGATCACCGAACATCGCCGGAGATCCAACTGAACAGCGTGTCTGCGTGCAGCAACGCCTCTAGCGGTATCCACATGTACCGAGCAGGAACGCCGTGCGGGGTGTGCTACCACCTCGCCACACGGCTAGGGTTTTTGGGGAGCAGGAGGGGTGCACGGCGGCTGAACGTGGTGAGGGCTCTAATGACGCCACGCACCATTCCTGGCCTCGCCTTTTATAGACACGCTAGTGGGCCGAAGCCCACTAGGGTTCCACCTCCAACGCGGATCTCATCCATGCACAAACCCATTAAACAGTTCCAACTTGTTAAGTGTGTGACCCATTAGGTTCAGTGCAAGTCGGACGTGAATCTGGAAACCCTTTTCCAATTCACTGATCAACAGTGGCACCTAGCAGTACGTATTGACCCCCGAATGCACAGAATCAATTTTCGGCTGAACCTTGATACACTCACATACCGATCCCTTTGCCACACGATACCATTCAAGCTCAAGGCGAGATGTGTGCCACCCTTATTGATAGCTCGACCACTTCACTCGACAGTGTGATGGATACAAACCATGACTAATTCCTTAGTCATCTTAGTACGGTCGTGCGCTTTCCCTATCCATCCACACGAGGGGCCCAGAGGTATCTCTTTCGTTATCTAGGAGGGGCAAATCCCATCTTGATCATACACCCTTGGCGATGTATCGTTGCATACCCAGTAGTCATCTTTATGACTACCCTGTTATGGTGTAGCATTTGATGACACCAAAGCATACAAGTCTACATGCTAGGCATCCATGACAATCTCAGGTCTAAGGACCATATAGGCGTACCACTCGAAACTATACGTTGATGGCACTATAAGAGACAACAACTCACAGCACTTCGGAGTGGGTCTTGTCTGACTATCCATGTTCTTCAACATGTATCCACATTATTGATTCGATATCTCCATATCTATGGTATGTGAAACATTACCATCATCCAATACATGTGCTGATCAAATCATCACCGCTCCTCGTAATGATGTGGATCAGGGACCCGTTTAGAATAATGTCACTTGACAATGTGTTTCACAATCAGGTCGTACCAAATGAACAAAGTCGTAACATTTATTCAGGGAACCGATAAACAAAGTTATCATAATGACATAAACAAAGACGTATTACAATCATCACCATGATTGATCTAGGGCATATTCCCTTCATGCTAGTCAGTGATCCCAATTTTAGTGCACGGTAGGTCATGGTGGGTATCAATTTTGGTCCATAACGGGTACTAGAAGCTTGTGTTGGCAAAATCAGGAATGGAAGGGAACTTGGTACCAAACTTTAGCGAGTGCACTTTTTGCATACCCAGTAACATCATGGGAGGAATTTGAAATTATTTCTAGTAAGTGAGTTGAATTTTGGTCCACGACGGGTACCAGTAGTTCACGCAAGCGAAATTAGGGCACAAAATGGACCTAGGTACCAAAATCTAGCAAGTGCAATTCTTGCATGCCCTATGTCGACATGATTGGATGCATTTGGAACTATTTATACTCAGCTGAATTTTGGTCCATGATAGTTCATGGCAGGTACAAAACTTTTGTGTAGGAGAAACCGGGGCTCGAAAGGCACCTAATACCAAAATTTGGAGATTGCACTACCTGCGTCGGCTATAATACCATGGGAGGCATTTGAAACCATTCCTAGTTAGAGAGTCGAATTTCGGTCCACGGTAGGTCACTATGGTTATCTATTTTGGTTCACGACGGGTATCAGATGCTCGCGTAGACGAAATTGGGCACAAAGGCACTGTGTACCAAACTTTGATGAGTGCACTTCCTTCGTCGGCTATGATATCACGGGGGGCATTTGAAACCATTCCTAGTTAGAGAGCTGTCATTTGGTCCACAGTAGGTCACGATGGCTGTCAATTTTGGTCTATGACGGGTACCAAATGCTCATGCGGGCGAAACTGTGGCACAGAAAGGCACCGGAAACCAAACTTTGGCAAGTGCACTTCCTGTGATGCAAAGCTTCATCTCCTCTCTACCAAGATCTCTTTATCATCAAGCTTCTTTTGCCACTGACTTCTTCAACAATGCAGATGATCATCACTCATCATCGTGGCTTTTAGCACCTTCAACTTTGTACTTTCTTTTCAACAACAGCGGTGAGCAATGTGACATTGTTCTCATCTCTAACATAATGCCTTCGGCTATCGCTTCTCCGTGAGGTAATATCTTCTTGCATGATAGATCTACAATATTGCACTCATGTGTGGTCTCTTTTGACAACACTCATGATATCCACGTTATAACTTTTATTTGTGTTCAAAATTTTAGTTTTTTGGAGTTCATATATAAATTAAATAGCTAATTTTATTTTATTTATTTCAAATTTGGTTATTTAGGGATTTTGCTTTAGAATCAAATTACACACTTTCTTTTGTGTTTTATTCCTAATTTTTAAATTATTTTTTAGAATTTTTATACCGATCCAGTTAAGAATTTTTATTTTATTTTTATTCCAACTTAGTTATTTACGGATTTTACTTTAGAATTTTTATTATTTCTGTATTGTACATGACATGGAGTCTTTCTTTTAATCCAAACCGTTATAATTTCAACCCATAATGATTAACAGTGCAGTCCTTTCTCTTTTTCCTTCAAATAATATCAAAATTTCTAGCCTTGAGAGCAAAATTTCTAGCCTTGAGAGCAAATGTAGTTGCTTCCTTTGCCTTCGCTTTTTTTAGTTCATATATAAATCACGTTGTTAATTTTATTTAATTTTTCTTCTGAATTTTAGTTATTTAGATATTTTACATTGGAACTCGTGTGGAAATCACATTGGAAATTTTTTGTTCATTATTTTCAATTATTTTTTAGAATTTGTATATAGATCAAATTACTGATTTTTATTTAATTTTTTGCTCTGAATTTAAGATATTTAGATATTTTACTTTGGAGCTCATATGAAAATCAAATTGATACTTTTGTTTTATTTTTATTTCGATGTTCATTTTTAGGTTGGAATACGTATATAAATCCAACTACTAATTTTAATTTAATTTTTATTTTGAATTTCAATTTTATTTTGGTGTTGTATGGAAATCAAATTGCTATTTCTCTATTTTTATTTTGAATTTTAGTTTTTTTTATTGTACTTGACATTTTTCTCTTTATTTCAATCATATGAAAATCAAATTGCATTTTTTATTTTTTTATTCGGAATATCATTTTTTTATTTTGCAATTCGTATAAAATATAACTACTAATTTTTATTACGAATTTTAGTTTTATTTGATATTGATATGAAAATCAAATTACTAATTTTGTAATAGATTGCTAATTATCCTTTTATTAACTTTTATTGTTATTCCAAATTTGCATATTATTGGATCATACATGACATAGTGTTTGTTTATATAGTTTTAGGTTAGAATCGTATAAAAATCCAATTTGTATTTTTAATTTATTTTTATTCCAAATTTATATATTTTAATTTGAAGTTCGTACGAAAATAAAATTGCTAAATTTTGTCTATTCCGAATTTTGTTTTTCGGTTGAAATTTTTATACAAACCTAATTACTAATTTACAATCAAGTTTGTTCCTAATTTCATATTTATTTTGATGTTCATATCAAAATCAAATTGCTAATTTTGTTTTATTTTATTTTTTACTTTCTATTTTAGTTTTTATTGTACTTGACGTGAAATCTTTCTTTTAATCGTATAGATGTCAAATTGCTATTTTTTATTCCGTATTTCAGATTTTTTTAGGTTCTAATTCATGTACAAATCAAACTAGTAATTTTATTTTAGTTTTTATTCCAAATTTAAGTTTTATTTCGATGTTCGTATAGAAATTAGATTAGTAATTATCTTTTTAATTTTCTATTTTATTGTATTTTACATGGACAATTTCTTTTAATAGTATGAAAATCAAATTTCTAATTTTATTTTATTTTTGCTCCAAAGTTTAGTTATTTCTGTATTGTAAATGACAGAAACTTTCTTTTAATCTAAACATTTATAACCTAAACCCACCACGATCAACAGTGTAGATCTTTCTCTTTTTTTCTCCGATTGATGTAGGATTTTTAGTTTGAGAGTGAACTTAGTGCCTTTTTTTTGTCTCTACTTTAATATTATAATAGATTAACACATTCACTATAAACCACCTCGTGAATCAATAATCTGATTTATCAAACCTGAACCAATTTAAGGTATAGGATTCTGAAAATTAAAAATATACCGACGAACCAAAAACCCAAATACCCTACTATAAACTTGAACGTACCGCTATGTCTCGATCCATCCTTCGATAAAATCGTGTTTCAGTGTCCCCGCGTCTGTTTTCGAAAAACGAAGTAATAGTAAACTCACATTGCATAGCACAGTAACTAGTTCCACGGCCTGACGCATAACGCATTACTAAACGAGTCAAGACAGTAACTCCTCGAAGGGCCCGATAGAGCTGTGACCTTGAAACCAGCATTCTTCGTCGGGGTTTCACATAATGGACGCATCTACGGATCGAATAAACACCGCAAAGTGAGGCACACATGCAAATTGAAACATGCAGGGTAAGTGTTTCGATACAAGACGGTACTTTCAGAAACACTCGCAAATTGAAACCAAGCTGGCGGTTGCAAGCATGAGCGCCGGACAGATCTGTTCGCCAACACTTGCAGGTTTGGAGATGCAAACCGTAGCTACCCCTCCACCCATTCCAGGTTGTCACTCCTGTTCTTTTTTTCTTGAAACAAGTTTCTCACTCCATTTCTGACTCTGGAGTCCACCAGTTCCTCCTTTTCTTCAGCGGACATGTCTTCTGGCCAGGAACAGAAAACCGCAACAATGATCAAGTATACGTTTGAAGACCAATGGTCAGAGAAACCTCTGAGCGCATGATTCTCCCAGATTAATTTCTCACGATATATGCTATTTACTGATGTCATAAGTTCTTGAAAGGTTGCTTTTTTCAGTCCTTTGAGAAGAAAAAAAATCAATCAATTCTTGAACTTTGGACTGGTTTTAAAACTAACCTCTTTTTGCGGGAGCACAGCCACCTTCATCATCAGTTTGTTCTGCAAAAAACAAAAATAAGCTGTCGTCAAAATTGTGTATACCATGAACATTGCAATGAAGTGCAGGTCCACTTCATATACTAGAACGTTATGGAGATCAACAAATTAGCTCCGGTATGACCTTAATAACTGTCAAAGCGTCAGTCAGTATTTCCTCAAAATTTATTATCTGAGACATGCTCATCTTGTTGACATTTGATTCCAGGGCCCTGAAATTTACTTGGACAATTAGACAGCAACGCAAAATATACCATCTTCGACGTAACACTAATGGTTGTTCACCAGGTACATGTGTTTCATTACCATTTAGCAATGTGATTTAACTCAGATACTGGGTCTGGAGCTGACTGCTCATTCTGTTCACGCTGTCCAAACAAGATAGTAGGAGTCAGCAAATGAAGGTGTAGATGATTAGCATATACAGTGAGCTTGAAGAAAGATTAACTGACCTCAGACAACCTATATACACATATATCGCGCAATATTGAGATTTTTTATATAAAAAAAGCTATATTGGGTTGTGAAAACGCCAGCTTTCTTTTGCTAGAACAGAAACCGAAATTGCAGATCCTGGTGGTGTGGTCGATCTGCACCTAATGCGATGGAAACGTGGAATAAAATCAGACAAATACATACATGCATGTTGGTTTGTTTTTCAGAACATATGATCATGGATGTGGGTGGAAGATTCAGCCGTGCATTACGACAGTTCATATATAGCTCGGCTGGAACTATTATTATTTATATATCCAAACATGAGGTGCCAAAGTCCTCAAGATAATCCAGATTAAAAAAAAACGGGAATTTCATTTGGAAAGCATTGTTGCAACCTGCAAAGCAACATGAGAAAATCAGTTTCGCAAAGTAAGAAATATCCTAGCCCGTATTATTATTGGTGAAGGACGAAAATGCGATTTTGTCCCAGCTGAATGAACCTATTATATTCCATCTTCAGTAAAGGAGATGACTGAAGCTAAAACAAGTGCTTCTCGCAATTACACGTGGCGAATGCACCCAAGTATTTTTGGTGTCACAGAAGTCAACAAAAATGTTTCGGTTATCATGCATAGTGAAGGCCATTTAGCAGTAATTGTCCTAGTAAGGAAAGATTAAGTTCTCTACTACAGAATGGTGTATCTGTAGCATTTAGGAGCGAATATTTTTTTTTGACATTACCATGGAACCTGGGGAGTGGCGGCGCGAGGAAAGTTAAAAAGAAATATGAAAATTTCAACTCAATAATACCACCTATATGTATTGTGATAAATCTAGATTTGAGAAAACTTACCCTTATGTTCTAATAAATTTTCTGAACGAGCTGATATGAGAAGAAATCTCACATGGCCAGCTGGATTTGTTGGACAATATATATCGTTGGTAGCAAGGTGACTATTAATATTGTCGTAAAAACGAACCCAGGGTTTACTCTAGGATATTTTGGAAAACAATTGAAGATCTAGGCTGTATTCTGGTGGAGATCTCCTCGCCAACAAATCTTTGGGGAAAAAAAAAAGTCTAGGCTGAGTTTAAGAGGTGGAATAGGGGTTTGACGCGCCAAACACCCATAGACTAGGGAGGGTTAACACAACCCGATCAAAGCCTTTGAACCCCACTTAGGATTAAGTTAAGGTACCAAATTGATGGAATAAGGCCTTGTTTAGGGGTTTAAAGTCAGGTTCAGTTTCCGAAGAGCCAGTAAATCCCACAAATGGGTCAGTTCTAAAGTGGTTTTTGGTATAAACTAAAGCCACGTATAACTAGCAAAAGTCAAAAGCAGTGCTTATTGCGAAGTGGAATTAGCTGTTTGCAAACCAGACTCTTATAAAAAGCTAGAGCCGCTTTTCAACCTAGAAAGCCAAAAAAACGGCTTTTCAGAAAAGCTACAGCTCCCTCCAAACAGGCCCTAAGTTAGCCCACTACAACTAACCCTCACGAGTTTTATTTTCTACTAACCTAGCTAAACCACTTAATCTAGCCAAACATTAATTTAGGCTAACTAGGTTAGTTGCCAAACGCAAAATCTAGGTTAAGGTAACATAACCTGGTTAGCTTAACCCCAAACCAAACGCAGCCAGTCTTTTATAAAGCAAAATTAAACTTGAGACCAACTTACTATTGTGATTTTATTCAATTAGACCCTTAGCCTCAAGTTTGTTGTTATTTGACACTCTTTGTGAGTGTAATTCACTATACATATTGTTTTAGTTGAGGAGGAGACAAGAAATGCAATCACACTATTATGTGCAATCTGGAATTAATGAATATTCTAGGTTTACTTCTCAATTTTCTCTATCTTAAGAGTACCATAATAATAAAATTGTGGAAATGATAAATCAAAATGAAATGGAAAAAAAAAGAGAGAAAAGGGCAAGCGTTACTCTTCACATAAAATTTATCTTTTTTGTTTCGTCTAACACATTTTGAATATTAAGTTCAAATTTTGAAGGGTTCTATAACACCATAGAAAGCGATTTCATGATTACACCTAATTAATGGTTCGATTGGATGACAAATACAGGTTATCAACCAGACGTCTGGTAAGTTCTACCTGTGGTGCATATATGCCACAATTGTGCACCTAGACATCTCAATCGATGACTTTATGCAAAGGCCTCCCAAACCAATTGTTCCTGATTTGACCATCTCTACAGCGCTCACCACATGCAATTTGATGTTTTACTGGTTGAAATGCACAATACTTTAAAGTAAACTTTTAGAAATAACTTCTAAATTGAGCAAAAAGTAAAATGATGTGTCTAAGTCCTAACGGAATGGTTCATAAATTTACAACACAGAAATTAAAGGCTGAAACAAGTAAACTTCTAATTTTGGTGGATGCTTCAAGTTTTATAATATCCCAAAGACGAAAAAGAACAAATACAAACAATTTAAAAACTGAAGATGAGCTGAAATTTCAAAAAAAAAAAAAATAAGTAACGCAAGATCTTGAAAGGTATATTCTTTGAAACTTGATTCTAAAATTCTGTTTTCTTGTTTTCACCTTCTCAGAGTTGTATATATCGATCGATGGTAACTTGATAAGAGTAGTAGCGATGCATCTTCAAAGGAAGGGAAATTTTACGGTACAGGAAGGGAAATTTTATGGTACAGCCGCTTTGTTTACAACCATTCATTCTGTTTGATCAAACGGCTCATATTCATCATAGCAATCTATTACCCTAATGAGGTAATAGGTCTTTAATTAAGAAAAAAAGTCATATTAGTTATTTTATAATTAATATTGATATACATTAGCAGATCTCACATTTTATACCAATTTCTAAATAAAATTTAGTTTCTAGGTTTAAACATGCATAAGCGGGGCTTCATGAGGATTTTTTTATAAATCAAAATATAAGCGTTGTTTATCACAATGCTAGATGCACAAATTTAACGACCATTTTTAATCATCGTGCTATATCAGCGGTGGATGGGACAAACGACCATTTGGCCTTTCCTTTTTAATAGATGACCTGATGGCCGTCCGGTTATAGCAGGTTAATCATACATAAAGCATATATTATCGCTCACTAATGAATGGCCAGGATTAAAAGAGCACTTACCTCTTAAGAGGCGCATTGGTGCAAAAGAGTTCTCGATGCAATTAACGGTTCTTTTTCATATCCACGTAATTTGTAGGCATAAGGGAGATCAACATTTAAATCAAGTTATCAGCTTTGATTGTACGCATTACCGAAACAATCGTGCTACCATTGATGGTCATGGTCATAAAGAAATGACATATTTGGGCCAACAGTCTAGATCTATTAATTCAGCTAACATATAGCGTGGTCATAAACATAAATGCATGTGTTGGATATATATATGTGTGTGTGTGGGCGCACGCTTGACCTGTATATTGCAATCAACCCGAGGGTCTCGCGCTTCAATATTGAGATCATCTGTCGTGTTGGGAATGTCCCAGTATCGACCAAAAATTTTCTCAATGCTGCAAGGAAGATGTCACAAAAGAGGAAGTTAAACCTCAAATCCAGCAAAGGGTACATATATAGGAAATAGCTCGGTAAAAATAATCTAACTTCCCACATGAATTTTTGTTCTAGGGAACTTCACACGAACTTAGGCTATATACAAATCAATAACTTCTTCGGAACAATATAGTGCCTGGGCACCACGATCTAATTAAAACGGGTATTTCCCTATATATCGCGTGTGAAAAAGATTTAAATTTTTGGATGTCAATTTTAACTAGTTTGAACATAAATATGCAAAGTATGTGATCTAAATTTGTTAAAAATCTTTGAATTCGAGCATATGTTTTCAAAGGTATGTACTTCATTTGAATTGTTATAGATGGGTATTGTAACACCCTAAAAATTTGAATTTTTATTCAATTAATTATTTTTGAATTTTTGATATTTTTTTTAATTTTCTAGAATCTATTTGAATTATTTTGAATATCTTCTTTTAGGCCTATTGTGAAAATTCTATATAAATTTTGTTTGAAAATATTTTATTTGAGTTTAAAATGTTTCAAAATAGTTTTGATTTTTTTTTTAATTTTTAGAATATTTTTTATATTTATTCTAAATTAAATAAATTTTAAGAATTAATTTAATTAGTAAATCGCTGGAAAATTCCTTAAAAGGGCTTTGGGCTGAAACCCATTAGGGCCTAGCCCGCCGCCGCCGCACCGCACACAAACCCTAAACCGTGTCCGTCTCGACTGTTGGATCGCGATCGAACGCGCGAGATTTGAGCCGCGTTGCCTCGCATTACTGGTCGTCGGATCAAGACCACATGGAGGGCCAGGATTGTGCGACGTCGCTCGCCATGTTTGAGCCGGATGACATCGCCGCCCTCAACGGCCGTCGCAGTTTCCGCGCCCGACACGACCATCAAAGCGTTTTAAATACCCGCCACCACCTAGGGATGAAAACGAATCGGATACGGACGGATAATAGTTTTACCATATTTCTCAGATCCGTATACGGATAGTCAGGATACTAATACGAATACGGATAATATCGAATACAGATACGGATCGAATACGAATCGAATCGAATACGGTTACGAATATTTATCGAAACATGATAACCTCTTATATTGTACGTAAAAAATCAACCAAAACACATAACTAGTTGATTTGATCAAAACATTATTGAAAATTGAAAAATATAAGCATTTTCATTCACTTAGGCAATAATTAGATACCATGTTGCAAAAAAAAATTATGTGAGACTTATTTCATCAGCACGAACGATTAGTTCATCGTACATGTAGATCAAAACACAAAATAAAGGTGATCCTTGCTCAGAGATACAAAAAGAAGCAAATATAGAACACAATAAAAGTTTGATAATACATAACTACCATGTCTCTAGAAAACATATATAACACTTACATATAATGACCCAAAATTTGCATTCTTTGTTAAATTATATTTAAAATAACAAATTATATATTTTGTGAGTTTTTATGCATTTTTAGCTACTTATTTAAAATATTTTCCTATTAAGGATAACAATTTTTGAATGTTTAATAAAATTAAAAATCTGATAAAAATCTTGAAAATAATTCTTTTAAATTATACACTATGTCTGGAATTTTTTGAAAAAATTTCATAATTTTTGGAGCTAGTTTGAAATTTTTAATAATTGAAACTTGATTTATGGATTAATTAAATTAGAAAATAATTTTAAAATTTAGAAAACTTTTTGGGCCAAAATAGTAGCTTGGCCCGGTCCACATATATATCCGGATATCCGGCCCACACTATCCGGATTATCCGAATCCGTATCCCTATCCGACGGAAAGTAAGATACTGAATCCGTATCCGACAAAAAAAATCCATATCCATATCCAATCCGATACTATCCAACAAATATCCGATCCGACAAAATCCGTATCCGAAAATTATCTGGATCGGTCGGAAACTATCTGATTCGTTTTCACCCCTACCGCCACCTCGAGCCGTATTCCCCACCAACCGCCACGCATGTTGCCCTAGGATTGAACGCTTGAGCCGTCGCCGTCGCGCTTTAATTGTTCGGCGGAGTTGCCGTGGTCGTCTATGGTATGTCTCCGTCGCATTGGTCATCTCCTCTACGTTCGTCGCGTTGGTCATCTTCTCTACGTTCGTCGCGTCATGCCGCTACAGATCCGTCCGAGCCCGAGCCAAATCCGATGAAGGAGCGTCGTGGGTCATGTCGTCTTCTTCATCCCCATTCAAACACCGCCGCGTAGCTCGTCGCCGCCAATCGTCGTCATGCCCTAACCGTCCGATCAAGCGGCAACTGCCATAATCACGCTACATAGCTCCTGCCCGCGTCTGCCGCGCTTGCATTAGAGTGCATCATCATCACCGTCGGTCAAATTTCCCGTGAGCCCGGTCCACCGTGGACCGAGCCTATTTCGTGGACGCGGTCTATGGACCCATGGGCCCCACATACCAGCGTAATATAGGTTTTTAGATCTATTTTTATTCTCGGTAATTAGTAATGCTGACATCAGCATGGCATCATAGATCAATTTTCTTTTAGAAATTTAATTTGACCGACAAGAAAATAGCGGATGACATAAGCGTGACATCATTATTCGATTTGTCAGTAGAAAAATAATTCAATAATTAGGGTTTATTCTTTTTATTTATTATAAAACTTTCGAGAGCCCGTTCTCACTCATACGACTTCCGATTGAGGTGATTCCAGAGCCTAAAATTTTATAAAATTAAGCTTTATTTAATGATGAATTTTATTTGATTTTTGAAGTTTATTTGCTATCTATTATTGGTATTTGTTTGCAATTCTTCTCAATTCGAGTAGACGTTGAAACACCGAGAGAGTACGAGAGCGAAATGTGGACTCAAAAGCAAGGTCCAGAACCAGAGCAAATTTATCAAGTCAAGCTACACATCCTTAACCATATTGAACCCAATCTTTGAAATATTATGTTGAATTTAAATTATTGCATGCCTAGTTTCTATAATTGTATTTCAATCCCAGTTTTAAATCAAATAATTATGTCATAATTATTAAAGCCACATTTGATAATTGAATCCCTTGAACCATTGTAACCCTAGGTTATACTTATAATATATGATGACTATCAAAACAACTAGGATACGCTTAGACATGCTTAGGCATGAATTTAGGTTATTTTGGAAAATTATGCCAAATGATAATTTTATTAAAATTGATAATTATGTTTTGAGGATCATTGAGAAATGTGTCATGGAACTGTTATGGCATGTCATGATAAAGTTAAAAATATAATTTAGATTGGGGGAGACAGGCTAGTGTGGTGGTTTCTTGGGTTGTGAAAGCTCGCCTAGTCAATTAAGGACTAGTCTATGAGTTGCTTAATGTAAGGTGTTACCGTACTACGTGACATATCTGGTATGGGACAGACCTGGTTATTTATGTTACAACATATCATGAACAGTCGTGCCATCAGGTGGAGTGATGTGGTGAAAGCGTGAGGCTATCACTTGGCAGCAAGAGGGGTTTTTTGAATTAAGAGGGGTCCTTTTAGCGGTGAAACCTTAACGGACATGACTACATAGATGGAGCTTTACGTGGGGCTTTGTTGTGATTTTTCCTGCCGCACACCAAAGAAAGTGTGTATTTTGGCATAAAGAGACTATCGTGTCATATGGGTAAAGATCTACAACTCCTGCAGAGTGTAAAACTAATTGATTAGTCACACCCATGATCATGGATATGCTGAGCTGGCCTTTCCTAGATTTGATCTTAATGTTTTCATAAATGGTTTCGAAAAAGTAA
This sequence comes from Rhipidocladum racemiflorum, assembly GCA_036346355.1. Classification (NCBI taxonomy): domain Eukaryota; kingdom Viridiplantae; phylum Streptophyta; class Magnoliopsida; order Poales; family Poaceae; genus Rhipidocladum; species Rhipidocladum racemiflorum. Next base: position 79,651,009 of record CM070583.1, on the reverse strand, counting down.
TCAGTGGGGCTAGAGTGAGTCCATCATGGTAAAAATTTGGGTTAAACTCCAGGAGAGATTTCTGAGTTGATTCTAAAAGTGATTCCTGAATCCGAAATTATTGAACATTTGAATAATTCTATTTTAAATGAAATTGTGTATTTAGAAAATTACTCCATCCCAAAATATAAGGCACAATTTTTTTTTCCATGTCCCAGAATACAGGGCGCGACGCCTCCTCGACTCCTGCTCACTCGCGCAGTATAAACTCTCATGGCGGTACGGCTCCTGTTCTGGTTTCTCCCATCTCTCTTGCGCATGAATGCATGCATTAACCCCCTCGAACCCCGCGCGACGTAACTGCTTCCTTGGTCTCTGCGTTGGTAGGAGTTATGCCTTATATAATGTGGAGGAAGTACTTAGAATATTTGTGAAATTGCTTCTTTACGCTAAAATAACCATACAATCATCCTTTGTTATTCCTTACATTAACACTGCATCTTCCGTGTGACTTGCACAGTACTTTTGTACTCACCCTTGCTTACTCCGTTGATTCAGAGAAGGAGTTCTATGATAGAGAGGATCAGGATAACTAGGACCGCTACTTCAGTCAATTGCTAGTGGCAAATCTATTGGGATTTTACTTCAGTTTATCTTATTTTCGTTGTTTTACTTTTATTTAGCCTGCGAGCTAATATTATTGTAGAAGACTATGTTATTTTCTTAATAAAGATACGTTTGATATGTTGTGTTATCAACTTTGTTTATTATGTACACTAGTTTAATCCTGAATCAGTGTGTTTTGCACGTAGGATTCGGAAGTGTTACTTCTGGGTCCGACAGGTATATACCTAGAACTGAAATTTTTAAAAATTATACCCAAATTTTACTTGATTTCACTCATGTAAAATCACTATGCCTGACACCATGGTGTCCGTTGTGTAGAAGAATAACAAACCATATTAAAAACGCATGCCTTTGCATTTTTCATATATATTTTATGTATGTATTCAAACTAATATGCATTAACTCTACATTAGCCCACAAGTAGAACCATTTGGTGCAACATGTATGTTATTAGTAAATCTTATATTTACAAGTGAACTTAAATATAGTCTTACAACAGCATCACAACATCACCAATTTCAACTAGTCTTGTTTGTAAAGTTTATTTCTGACTGAGATCCATGCGGATGAGCTGAGATTTTGAACCAAAATCTTTAAAATCCCAGCTTATTCACGTGGATCCCCGACCAAAAATAGGCTTTTCAAATAAAAAAAACTCAATCCATCCACGCCCGATCAAGAATATGAACCTCCCAAACAAGTCCTGGAAGTGCAAAGCCCCCACCCCAAAAGGAAAAAAAAAAAAAACTATCTATCCTAGTGGTGACACATTTTGCGGCTTAATTACAGCAAGTTTGGGTCTCTTGGCTAATATTACGAATGACGCTCAAGGCTAGCTCGTGTGCACAGTAGTATTGGCTAACCACTCATCCGGCTGATATATACACCTTCCAGTAATGGCGTCTACGAGAAACTTATGGACAGAAGGGACATCACCCAGCTAGCTCTTATTGAGCGCTTAATAACACGCCTACGAGAGATCCCCTTCACAACGATGAAATGCGGCATAAACCTTTTTTAAAAAGCGACATAAAATTAAAGGAAAAAAAAAATCTCCAGCATGGCCATCGATCGCTAGCTAAATACACATCATCCTGGACTGTTACAGGCACAGGACCCGCCGTAGCAGCGATAGCCTGCAACATATCCTTACGGCGACGATTTCTAGACCAATCTGCGCTCCGAGAACAAGAAGAAAAGCAGAAGAAAAGTGCAAGAAAAGCAAGTAAAACTACTGGTGTACATAGTGCTCGATCATCGGACAGCATGCTCGAAAAAAACGCAGGATTACAGGGTGAGGTGGTTTAGTAGCACCTAGAGTCGGAGGAGGCGAACTCGTAGAGGCGGCCGGCGGGGGAGAAGACGACGAGCGCGACCTCGGCGTCGCACAGCACGGACAGCTCGTAGGCCTTCTTGAACAGCCCGCTCCGTCGCTTTGAGAAGCGCACCTGTCGGCTCGTCCGGTCCTCTATCCGCCGCAGCTCCACCCGCCCGCGCTTCCTCTTCACCTTCTTCTCCTTCACCTGTCCTACCTCCTGCTTCCCCGCCGCCGCCTGCCCTTGCTGCTGCTGTCTTCTCCTCCTCGCCGCATCTTCCCCCTCCATCCCAACCAACCTTAGGTACTTACTTCGCAAGCCAATAGCCACCCCAACCAACCGCGTGAGGGTGCTCTAGCCTCTAGCTAGCTAGCTTGAGGAGGACGAGGCCGGCGAAGGCAGGATATAAAGGGAAAACGTACGAAGCAAATCTTGGGGAGGAGATGAGAGGAGAAACGAGGCGAGGCTGGAGATTCCTACGGGAGCTGTGGGTGGCAGGAGAAGGGGCTCCATCATGGTACATTTTGCAATAACATATCAACGAATAATCTTTTATTTCTATACACCGACGTATCAATCAAATAGTACAAAAATAGACATTCACATACCAATATTGTTCACAATCAATACATTTCATTTAAAGTTATGAAGTAGAATAGCTAGCTTCGTCGTCCTTCTATTATCACCAGATGTCATGTTTGACTTACATAAACGAAATATTAGTAAAAAATTATGTTGCAATAAAATAAAACATGCAAATGAAAGATTACATTTGGGGCTACTATTAGTATTGTTACGTGTACATTTAGTTGGCCATGTTGCATTCCTCAGAGGGCATCAAGGCCAATCCTCGTACAGCTAGCAACTCAAGCCTGCAAGGTAACCTTTTTCTTTTGTTCTTTGCTTATTCTACTATCTACCTTTTGAATGGCTCAAAAATATCTCCAAGCTTCATTTTTTTTAAAAAAAAAAACACACACCAACGGTCATAAAAGCTATTAATAATAATTTTAGGGAAATTTTAGATAATTTTTTTAAAATTTCTTTTTTTAATTTGAATTTGAACTTGAGCGGTAAATCAAACGGTATACTTTTTCGAACCGGCGCAGTATGGGCAAAATTCGCGAATCCGAGCGGTTTTCGACAAAATTTAAATCCATGAGCTCTATCTCCATGCTGTCGAGCTCGGTACCCCCCGTAGGTACTTGTTGTTAGATATAATCTTGACGGAGGAATGGAGAAGAACTACGGCGCTAACCCTAACTGGGTTTTATATGTACTTAAGCAATTAGAAATGGTTCCTGGTTAGAAGGGTCAGTGATGAGTTTGTTATCACTGACCCTTCTAACCACAAACTGTCTCTGATGACTATCGTAATTATCACTAACGATTTTTTGTTGGAAGAATCAGTGATAAGTTCGTGGTCATTACTGACACTTCTAGATAAGAACCATCTCTGATGACTACGGTGATAATGGGTTATCATAGACGGTTTTTCAAAACTATCAGTAATGATGGGTCTAATATAAACATTTTTATAGTAATGATGATACATAATATATATCACATATGTCATCTATCTAGATGTTAAAAAAGTTACTAGATTTGCAATTCCAGAGGGGGGGTAAAAAAATACAATGAAGCTACATACGCACAGGTTTCCTCATCGGATGGGTAACGACGCGTTGTCGGGCGTCCTTGTCCCCACCTAGGGGTGGATAACGAGCTGACTCGGCTCGGCTCGGCTCGACTCGGTCAAACTCGATAATATAACGAGTCAGCTCGATTCGACTCGTTATCTTAACGAGCTCAAACCTCAACTCGGATCGACTCGTTAAACTCGATATTGACATCTAAGAAGAGAATTGCTGTTGAGATTATACAGTATGTGTGGGACCCCGGATCAGCTATCCAGAATCTCCTGTGTATTTCCGTACTAGTCCCAGATCAGTAGCTAGTACACACAGTCACAGTGATACATCATTGCCGAACAAAACGAAACTTGTAATGTAAATATTCAAGTATGGGCCACATGGCCACTTATTACAATACTCGGTCCAACGACCGGACACTCAAAACAGCGGAAGCAAAAAGAAAGCAACGAGCGAACGCCACAACGCCACAAAGCATTTACTAGGAACGCAACTAGTCCTCCTGGCAATCCTCCTCGAAGAACTCCTCTTCTTCCTCAGCATCTTGATAAATCTCTGATGATTACAATGTTGGTGTAGCACGTGAGTACAAAAGTACTCAGCAAGTCGGGAATTATGATCATGAGGGGCTTTCCAAAGGAAGCTTAATAGGGTTTATTTGCATAAAGCCACATTTGATTAAATCATACTTAAGTAATAAATTTCACAGAGCATATTTTACAACTCTTTTTAATAATTGAATTATTTATTATCGTAGTGAGGTTCTATCCACCATCACTAACATAAAGGCTCTATCCGCCAACAGTTTAAAGGATCAAAGTTAATCATGTGACTCCATTCGTCAAAGGTAAACAGGTTCTATCCACCTGGTTGGCTCTTTCCGCCAAACAACATTCGAGAATTCTAACTACTCCCGAACCCCAAAACAAAACACTTTTCGGTTTTAAAATCAAAATCAAAGTCTACCAATATGAAAGCATTTCTTGCTTTGCCTTTGACCGTAGGCACGGCTATTCGAATAGTTTATACTCTGCAGAGGTGTACAACTTTACCCACAAGACAAGATAGACCCTTGTTGCCATGCAATTAACACACTTCCTTAGGTGTGCCGGTAGGGATATCTTGACAAGGCCGTTACAATGTATCTACCTAGCTAGACCCACCCGCTGAGGTTTCACCGCATTGTTAGGGTTCCTCCACCCAGATCTGAAGCCCCTCTTTGCGCCGTGTGAGCAAAACAACAACCACAACAATGCCTCCGTCCGCTCTCACACAACAACCGAGTGGTGAGTCTAAACTAGGCTTCTACAAATTAGTGAGCCAGTCGTACCATTATAGACATGTGGTAGTACTGCGGTTATGCTTAAAATGGCAATCATAAGCGTCGGTCCTTATATGACTTGGGGCGGTACTTTGCACAAAAGGATCAAGACTTGATCCGCTTCCACCCGACATTCCAGCCGCCCAAGTCGAAATCATTTTACTTTTCTTTTATTTTAGAAAAACAGGAGCAAAATCATAATAATAACCTTCAAGTCACATTTAAAAACATTCTTTTTGAATAATCCCACCCATGGGTTGTTTTTGTCGGAAAAGGTCCTAAGCAATTCTACCGTACTACATAGCAACGGATACCATATAAACATAGGCATGGTATAAACAAGGTTCTAGGGTTACAATGGATATGATTAACAATGTCATGGAGGAATTAACAAATTCGGATTAACTATCACTTATATTTGACATATTTCATTAAACATAGCCATGCAACTTTATAAACAATTTTAAATCATTTCGCAAACATAGGAGCAAAGTGCATCAAGGAGACTTGCCTTTAGTTGCGGCGGCGGTGTCGAACTCGGAAGGCTCGACGGCGAAATCGGCGGTCGCGGCGGGATCGTCGACTACACGCAAAACGAGGCAACAAATAAATAACGGAAAATAAATAAAATCCAAAAATTATAAAATTAGTACTGGCAGGAAGGTCTTGATTTTAGATGAATTTAGAAATTTGAATGAGGTCAAACGGAGTTCGGATGAGGAAGTTATGAGCTTCCGAAGTTTGAATTTCGAATAAATCGAAAACCGAGAATATTCCCGGAATATTCCTCTCTGGTTTGACTGGTCAAACGTTGACCGAGAACTTTGACTGGACTTTGACTGGATGTGTGTATGGCAGTGGGGCCTAGGTGTCATTGACACAAGGTTGTCTTCAACCTTGAGATGTGCCATGGCCATGGGGTGTGAAGGAGCTCAAGGAGCAAGGAAGGGGAAGGGGCTCGGCCGGTGAGGGGCGGTGGCGAGTCGTCGGCGGCCCGGAGGCGAGCCGGCGGCGAAGGCGGCATCACATGTAAGACGCCAGCGGCGCGCGAGGGCAAACCGCACAGCAAGGCGGCAGTGGCGCGCGCATGGCCAGCGGCGGCGGCGAGCCGGCGGGCACGGGCCCATCCACGCAAGCACAGGAGCCCCCAAGGCATGTCCAAGACCAAAGAACAGAGAGCTCCACAAAAAGAACAGAGACTACAACAAAAGCTAAAACTTGGATTTCTAGCTCATTTTTGCACGGATTCGATCCAAACAAAAAGCTAGAACCTCTAGAGAACATCCTTAGGAACCTAGAACCGAAAAGAATTGAACCAAAACTCACCGAGCAAGATGAATTCGACGATGAACACGGGTTCGGCCAAAACGAGCAAAACGCGAAATTCGTCGAGGAAGCTTGATGAACCCTGAAATTGATGGATGGATTAGAATCTAGACTTCCTCACGGAGTCAACGAAAGAATCGGAATAGAAATTGGACCACCGAGGAGGGAGATATGAGCAAGAACACGAAGAACGCGAGAGTTCGTCGGTTTTTTTTTTGATCTTGCGGCCGATTGGGTTTGAGAGGCTAACGAAGGGTTTCACCAATGGAAAGAGGGTTCTTATACGGAGAGATGAGAGGTGGAATCACGCGGAACGGATTAGAAACGGCCGCGCAATCTCCAAAAGAGTGGATTTCGGGTTTCTTGCAACCGTTCAAAAACCAACGCGATTTCGGGTGCAACAACCCCATGGATAGGAAGAGGAGTCCGTTGTGATCCCAACGGATCCGGCGGTGATTGATTTGGAGTTGCGTGGAGGGAGTTATGAGTGATTAAAGAGAGCATCTCCATTTTCGTTGACTTGGAGCTCCAAAGTTCATGCCATGGCTAGAGGTTGAGGATGATGAATAGTGCATGACACGTGGCACCTCCTCATTGGTCCTCCTTTACGCAAATGATTCGCCCTAGAAAAATAAGGAAAAATGGCCTAAACTTCCGGAAAAATTCCTAGAGCCATTTTGGATTATTTGGGACTCAATGGAAGTGGTTTGGTTGAATTTGGATGAATTTTGTGGAATTGAATAATCGGGCGCGGATCGCAGGCATTAAACAAAAGCCGCGCGAGATAAAATAGGAACGGAGGTCCAAAAATCCGAGGAATGATTCCTAAAATCATTTCGGAATATTTGGAACATTTTAGAAGTGGTTTGGAGATTTTTTGGAGCCCTTTTGGACTCGGGTGAATTTTAGAATGCCGTGATCGAAAATCCGATTTTTCGCCCGGGAGGGAATTAATTCCCGATTTCGAAGGGGAAAGGATGCCAGGTTAATATAAACACCAAAGAAACTCCAACTTTTGAATTTACTTTATTTTAATTAGGTTTTTCTCTAGAAAGCCAAAAACGAGGATGTTACAGTATGACATGTGTTATTATCCTCGCATCACACACATACAACTATACTTGCCGACTTAGAGAACTCATTAAACTCGTGAGTTGGCTCGTTTAACGCGTTATCTAAATGAGTTCAAATCACGACTCGTTAAGAAATGAGTTCGAACCGAGTTTGCGAGTACTCGTTTAACTCGTGAGTTTTAAGTTTTTTTTTCGCCCCTACCCCACCCGGGCGCCCATCCATGATTCCCATCCCACTCCCGCCTCCCCGGCGATATTAAAGAGTTGCACCGGGTCCACGAACGTGCCGCGGCCCAAATTGGCTGGTGCTTTACATCGACGGTACGAGCGGTGCCAGCTTCGCCGTCTCACTGCGATGCCACACTGGCACCAGATTTACCTTTATCCTACACTGTTTAGCCAAGTCGTCGTCGTCGCCCTCGCCGCTCTGCCCTCCATACCGAGTTACTGGCTCGTCCTCGACGCCGACGGGCCCAACCCTTCACAAGCAGGCAAGCCTTCTGCGGGCTATGTCGTGCCACAGTGTGCTACTCGACGGGAAGGGCGGCCCCGCGCTGTTGAACGGTAGCGGATGTTGAGTCGGCCGGGTACAAGCGTCTAGGCGAGGATGGGATGTTGCCGTCAGGACCCTTTCCTTGCGGCACCAGCGATCCCGAATGAGGGTAGAGCAGTATGAAGGACAGACGAGGTTGAAGAAACGGATGAGCGAAAAATCTAAAAGATCACTAGTTAACCTACTATCTTCAGGCACAAACAACTATCATTTTAGATACAGACACGATCCTTAAAATATTAATTTTTATTATAATATATTTATAAAACCAAATAAAAATTTACATTATTTTAAATATTTAAAAGTGTTGATTTTAAAAAAAAGTAGTATACCTGTAACTGAAGAGATTAATTCTTTATAACTGGGGGAGTAGCTGTGCAGGGATAGGACTACCGTAGCATGCAGGCTTTGCCGTCGCGCAGAAGCAGACAAACCATATAGGATACAACTGGTGAACCTGATGCCGTTGCCTGTCCCTCCTGATTGATTGATTGGATGGGCACGGTCCCAGAGGCGGCAGCGTTGTTTCAGGGCACTGCAGTTTACTGCCCAACTGGCAACTGGATAAGGTTGGGGGAGCGGCAGCAAGTCTGGGCTTGGTCCACGTGCGATCGGTAATACTAAGGCGGGTTTGGTTAATAGAAGGAAATTGAATCATAGATGATTCTGTATTATCTGATTTTATTATTTTAGATGGATAAAATGGTTTAGCATCTCTTACAGACAATATTCTTTAAATTTATAGGAGTATTATTTAATTCAAGATGAGATAATTCTATTCAAATAATTTTTTTTAACTATCTCACATATATGCACACCAGACACCAGTATACCATTTAATACAGTCAACCAAGTAAACCCTAACACGTCTAGTGAAGTCTCCCACACGCAGCCAGAACAGCAGTGGTACTGCATTATCGGCTGCTTTAATCTGTCTCCGTGTCCCTCTCTGTCTCTCTCCATGGAAGATGGAATCGAGGAAAGAGGAGCGTTAAATGCTTTTGCAGCAGTCGGATCATATCGAGGGGAGCAGGACGTACGGTGGCTTTCTAGCATGGACCTTATCCGGTTGCATGCTTTGCATGCGTGACTTCAACAGAACGTTAGATGTATAGTTTCATCACGGAAAACGGATGATGTGAATATCGTAGCTGAGATAAAGCGAAATATACTCAATAAAACACTTTCGGGAGCTTCCCTGAGAGCTCCGGGTGCCCATGTGTCCAGCTGATTGTTTTGCAAAACAGTCCGGCGTTAATCAAACACTTTCGGGAGCTTCCCTGAGAGCTCCGGGTGCCCACGTGTCCAGCTGGTTGTTTTGCAAAACAGTCCGGCGTTTTTATAAAAAAGTCCCTATATTTCTTCAAATTACGTATAGGTCCCTACAAGTTTACGAATAGGTCCTTCGTGATTTTTTGTGAGGGAAATTTTTTTTCTCGGTTTGCGTTTATGTCCCCGGTTCGATACTTTGCGGAAAGAGACTCCCGTTAAATGCGAATCGCGAGTGAGCCATTTTCTAATTTTGCGGGTATCGATCAAGTCCAAAAATATAGTGAATATGTCCCCGCTCCTTACGTTCAGGTCCTTTCTCCGTTTTTCCTGAAAAAAAAATTTGTGAACGGAAATAAATGTGCATCTCTATCTCTATGCATTTTCTCCCAACTCAACTTATAATATTTTTTCGTTTTCTGTTCGCGCGTGCGCCGCGCTTGCTCTTCTAGTTAAGGACATACTCCTATATGGTTTGCGTAGCTACTAGCATGTATGGCAAGATTTGGCGTATCGCTAAAACAGCATTTTTTTTTGGGACAACAAAATCCCGTGGATGGCTTCGTGGATAAGGTACAGCGACTGGCTATACGAGAGGGTCCAACATCTGGTTCGGTCTGGAGGAGGTTCAGGAGACAGGCCAGAAAAGGAAGATCTGCAGTGCAAGACGACAGAGGGATGGGGCCTACGAGGTCATAAATACGTTGATCTAAAGTTGGTAGCAACGAATTAATTGCTGATAGTTGTTGTTTTGAATATCATCGTAATTCTTAAAATATAACTTAGACTGTTAATTTTTTATTACAATCTATTTAATAAAATTATAATATTATGAAAATATTTTTTAAGATAAATATATACATATGATTTTTATGTATCCAATTTAGTTTCAAAAATTTGATGTATATATGTTCAAAATGATAACTACGTGTGTGTGACTAGAGGAAGTGTTTGGCTCTCTTGCATGTTATTTTTTATCTTTGGTTCTTATTTCGATTAAAATCACGAATCTTCATTTTTAACCACACAAGTATCGGTATGTCACACATATGACCTATAATGCTCCTCTACCATAGCAGGTTGTCAGCACTGCAATAGCTCCATCCATCGCGGCAGCACCCCAATAAGCGTGGCAGGTGGCGGACCCCACCTTTTGCCTAGCTCCGGTACCTTGGGAGGTAACTAACGAGCTTAGGTACCGCGGTACTAAATCCTACCGAGCTCGGGTACTGCAGTGGGCTTTCAGACAACCTATTACGGTAGGAGAACGCAGTAGGTAGTATGTATCACCTATCAATACTTTCGTAGCCGAGAAAAGAGTTAGATTTGTAGTTTTATTTAGAGGACCAAAGATTAAATTTTTTTTGTAAAATGACTAAATAGGCCAAAACTTCGTTGATGTATGCTTGAAACTTGTCTGGTGTTTTGAATACGGAGTACGGAGTAGTAATATAGTTAAAAGTAATTCCTCGTATTTCTAATATGCCATTGAAATTTTTGTGCTCCTTTTGTTGTCACTCGATCCCAACTTGCAACGCTTATTTGTCACTTCTATCAGTCCATTGTGAGTTGACTACTCCCACTACTACAAAACCAGGCATCACAAGCGGCATATTAGAAACGATTTGGTGCGAACCGGTTGTAATGCTCACACCAGAAGCGGTTCGTGGCAACAGGCTATAGAAGCGGTTCGTGGCACGAACCCCTTCTAAAGCCCCACCTTTAGAAGGGGTTCATGGCACGAACCCCTTCTAAAGATCTTTACAAGCGGTTCGTGTCCCCAACCGCTTCTAAAGCTTTAGAAGGGGTTCGTGTCACGAACCGCTTCTAAAGGTGGGGTTTTAGAAGGGGTTCGTGACACGAACCGCTTCTAAAGACCCTTCGTAAGGGTTCGTGTCACGAACCGCTTGTAGAAGCCCAGTTTTAGAAATAATAAAAGGAATGCGTGTCCTATTCTATCAGAGAGCACGCGTGGGTGGGTTGGCTAGATGGATGAAGCGGGGTCACGAGGATGGAGTGCTGGTCGTGGGTTCGAATCCCATTCCCACGATATTATTGGTAGTCTTTTATCGCTTGGTGTCGCACCACCACAAGCGGTTCTAGCAACCGCTTGTGATACCCTTCGGGGTATCACTCGCGGTTGCTTAGAAGCGGTTGTAAAACCGCTTCTGGAAGCCATTTCTGTAGTAGTGTCCCTCTTTTCAGTTTTATGCATAAGAATTAAAGTTGTACTGAAATTAAGATAAATATGAGAGAAAATAATTTAGATATCCTTACGTCATTATCTTGAAAGATAAAAGATATACTTTGTATAGGTGGTAATAAATAAATACATATGATTGAGTAGGGATGAAAACGGGTCGGGTAATACCTGATCTGTATCCGTATCCAGGGATAAATTTATCCGAAATAGCGGGTATGGGTACTTTTGGTTCAGGTACGGGTTCGGATACTACCCGGCTAATTGTTGATCGGGTACGGATCGCACACAAGATAAAATATACCCGACGAAAACGGATCGAATACGGGTGCCCGACGGATAAAATCAACCGGGTACCGGGTAAAGCATGCAACCAAAAAAGTGAAGTAGAGATAGCATTAGGAGTACTAAAGGAATTATGAGAGGGCTCAAATGGTCTCACAAGACTATAAAAAAATTCCCGCACCTCACATGGCATAAAAGTTAATAGGGCCAAGTGGACCAAGGTGCTGGTTGAGTTTGAAAGGGCGTGGTTCAATTCCCAGTCTCAACATTTTTTTTTTTTTTTTGCATTTTCTGTAAAAAGTGGCTCTATCATTGTCCAAAATGTGACATTGATCAAACCCGAGACCTCATTGATGCCAAGCAAACCTCTACGAACTGAACTACACATACATTGTTGTGATGTTAGAGCATCTCCAGCAGAGCCCCTAAACCAGCCCCTAAACCTTAAAATAGGGAGTGTAGTAAAACAAACAGGTCCAGCAGGGCTCCAACTCAAGCTCCTAAAATTAGGGCCCCCCGAAATTTGCCTCCTCGGCCCCAATTCCCAGGGGCCCCCAACTCAAGCCCCTAAAATTAGGGGCCCCCTAAATTTGCCTCCTCGGCCCCAATTCCCAGGGGCCCCCAACTCAAGCCCCTAAAATTATTGAAAATAGGGAAATACATGAGAGGTTTCGAAAATTTTATCATGTTTTCAAATTTTTAAATTTCATGTTTTTAAATTGTAAATGTTAATATGCTTATGTTTTATGTATTACAAATATTTTTGATTGAATTTTAGTGGTGTCAAATGAAGATTATACCTAGCGGATATGTCAAAATAGGCGAAAAAGTAAAATAGGAAATTTGAGATTTAGGGTCATTCTTTGGACTTGTGCTCTGAAAACAGGGCCTCAAAAAATAGGGGGAGTCCCTAAATCCAAAATAGGGACCCTGTTTTAGGGGCCCTTGCTGGAGATGCTCTTATAGCACTACTATGAGTATATCCCTGCTATATCTCGGACTATATTTTGAGGGCGACCGAAACCACGTTAAATTTTTTTTGTAAATGGTCTTGATGCATCACTAATATTCACATAAAATTTTAAGATGATGAACAAGCCTGAGGAATGTTTAAATCTTGAAAAAAAGCTTTCATGTATAATTTTAGATCATGATTTGATTGAGAACCAAAACATGTTTAGAGTTTTTTTAAACTTTTAGAGAAGGGTTCTGGGGCAATGCTTAAGCTCTCCTAAAAATTTCAGATCATGATCACACTCAAGAGAATTTATAAAATTATGACAATGTTACTATCTCATTTATGTTCCTTCTGCTTTTAATTTTTTTCAAATATAACAAATGAAGTTTAATTCTTTTGAAGATTTTTTTGTATGATCCTAAATTACTAAAGATGGACCATAAATTTTTCAGAGTATAATCAAGCTTGTACATATTTATAAAAAATCTGATAGTGTTTCTATTATGTTTATAGAATGTCTCTAAATTTTGATTTGTAAAAAAATTTCATGGAAGATGACATTCTTAATAGGTATTGCCCCAAATCCGATCAAAATACCAGAAATTCCTGAAAAATACTGCAGTAATTTAACTTTTTCCTAATTTTTTTTAATCTATTTGGATTATAAATTTAGGGGCCAAAATTCAAGATTTTACTGAAATTTTGTGGAGATTTTGAACCTCGGCCTACCATGCTCTCCTCTGTTTCCCGATTTCTATTTGTTCTCTGTTGAAACATAGAGCTTTTCCTTTCTCTGCTCGATGGCAAGTGAACCCATATGTAAGGGTCTATTTAAAATAAGAAATAAACATAGGATGCATGGAGGCAGGGGCGGATACAGGCCCCGGGCTGCCCGTGCTGCAGCCAGGGTTACAAATCTCGTTTTGAATAAAATTTCGGAGATGCCCGAAATCCGAAATCTCGGCGAGATTTCGAAAATTTAAATCAAATCCGGACGGAATCTAAAATTCAAATTTTAAATCCGGTTTTTTTTCTACCGGGAAATCCGACATTTCGGTTCAAAAACCGAAATTTCGCCGAGAATAGCCGAGATTTCGATAAAATTCAACTAAACGGAAAATGGTTCAAACGACGTCAAATTTTTTTGAAATTTTGGCCAGACATGGAAAATGACTTGGAGAATCCAATCCGGTCAAACTCCGTTCAAATCCGATCAAATTTTCGTCAAATTTTGGTCAAAAAACCGAGATTTCGGTCCATTTCACCGAAATTTCGTCGAAATTATAGGGTACTATAACACTTTTAAATTTTTTTTAGGGTTCTTTATTTTCGCCGGGATTATGGAGCTCAGGGGGTCCGAAAACCGAAATTTCGCCGAGATTTCATGGGATTTCGGCGAGAATTTAAACCCTGGTTGCAGCCCGGGGCCTAGTACCGAAAGCCCATTATTTTTTTGAAAAAAAACTATTGAAAAATGATTAAAAACATAGATTTAATTTAAGACCAGGTCCAGCCCGGGGCTTGGGCCCGGGCTGGCTCCGCCCAGGGTTCGCAAAATCGACGAAAATCTCGCAATTTTCGCGCGTATCGCCGCGGCCCGATATCAAAAACCGGTCGATAAACCGATCCAATTCAAAAAATTCAAAAATTCGAAAAAAAATTACGTGTCAAAAACCGGTCGAAAATCAGTGGAAATCGGTCGATTTTCGTCAAAAATCGCTACAAAAATCGATCGCACAAAAAGTTCAACAAATTCATCGATTTTCCACACGAAATCGTCGATTTTCCACGAAAACCAACGATTTTCGAAATTTTTTTAAAAAAATTTTGGTTTTTGAATTCATCCGATTTTTAACGATTTTCGACTCGATTTTTGCGATTATCGAAAATTACTGTTCATACGAAAATCGTATGAACGATTTAGTGAACCCTGGCTCCGCCCCTGTACGGAGGTAGCATGGGTATTTTTCAAAAAAACCTGGCATAGACATTTACTGCTCATGGATGGCCATAGCAATGAATGACAGGAGTGACAAATAAGAGGAGTAGTGGCGAGGAAGGATGGAAGTGACGAATAAGGGAATAAAGCTGAGAAGTAGTGGAAACGAAGAGAAAAACAATTTTCAATATGGGTCGTGTCAATTTTGTGTGAAATAAGGAATTAGCTCGTAGAGTTATGTAGGCTTGTAGGCTTTTGTAGCTGCGCTTTCAAGTTTCAAGCAAGGCGAGAGAGAAAGCATGGTGATGCGACGGATTGATGCTCTGAAAAGGCTTAATACGCAAAGCAGTCCATGTTAGTAAAGAAGCTCAAGCCCTGATGCATGTGTCAGTGCATTGCATCTTATTCACCGTTAGGGTCTTAATTAACTTTTAGTATGTGTGTGTCTGTCTCTATATATATATATGAAATTTGGTAAAAAGTGAAAAAAGAGAGAGCTTACTCTTATTTAGTAGTTAGTTTTGCATAGAAATATAGATAGATTAACTATGTATAAAATATAAGAGATAGTTATTGTATAGCATGTAGAGTCAATTTTTTTAAAAAAAACTATTGTATAAATTGATTTTAATGTTTACTTTAAATGATATAAAAAAATAAAGTAAATAAAGAATTTTATTATTATGCTCGCTCTAAGGTTCAGAATTTGGGCCACACATGCTACTGCTTCAGATATTTAGACTATCTCCAGCAATTTCCCTTCATTCCATTCAGTAGCGAAGGGCGGAAAAAAATTCTGGTATGGCGAAATCATTATTTCTATGTACCAAAGATACACGTGACAGGACATGTGCTAAGAGTACTAAGGATACACGTGGCAGGACAGGTATGGCAGGTGCCATACCCCGCCATACGTGGTCCTCCGCCCCTGATCCCATTCCCTTCCCTATTCCCTTCCCCATATTTATTCCTTTTATTTTCTACCATCTCCAGCAGCATCCCCTCAAGGGATTTGTGAAGGGATTGGAGAGAGAATCCCTTTCTAAAGGGATTTACTGTTTGAATCCCTTCTGAAAGGAATCGTGAAGGGAATCCGCTGGAGCACTTAGGATCTGTTCGCGAAAGGATTTAGAGGGGAAGGAAAGCTGCTGGAGATAGTCCTAGTACCGTGCCGACACTCAACAGTACCGAAATTATACACCACCTTACAACGTTGAGCGCTGCAGTCTGCATTATGGTAGCTAGCGCATGTGTGGCAATTGACAAAACACACCCAGTACAATGCCCCTGGCTGGCTAGTGGCGAAGTTCCGTAACCCCCTCACGCTTTCCTTTACGTAAATACAGTCTCTTTTTTTTCAAATAAATTTATAAAAATAATTTTCTTTTGGATGGTGAAATATAACATTAGTGGTACCTAACGAGTTCAATAGGTTTTCATACTCACAGCAGGATGAGCCTAGTTGCTGTGCGTCCATAGTTTGCAAAGAGCTCCTACAGACACGCTTAGCTTTATATGTTTGTTAGCGGTTGCTACCGAGTTTATCGGTAGTTTTTTTTGGAATACTACGGAGCTCTCCGGGCAGGATAGGATATATTATCTATCGCGTCTTTCATAGATGAAGAGGATGCTATTTTTACAAATCTATTAAAAAAGGTTATATTTGTAAAAAAAATATTTATGAGGAGCTAAAAAATGAAGGCCTGAACACGTTACGGTACGGCTTGTGTATGTAGCACGACTGGCAACTTGGATAAATAAACCTGGTTTAATTCCATCCAACCTTTCGAATCATCGGATGGACGATCTAGATGGCGAGTAGTGCTCCCTCAGTTGGACTTGGATTCGGTACCTCCGTTGAAGCCTCTCTTAAAATCTCGTGGGATTTGGTTTGGGAATTTCGCTGGAGTTTTTTACCGAACACACTGCACCATCGTACATTAGTAGTTTAGTACTACGTTCGTCGGCGGAGTAACCGTCGCGCCGGCCACTGCGGCGGGCGCGAACCGGGCAGCGACGGCGGGTGAAGCAACGGAACTCGACTACTCGAGCGCAGCGCAGGCACGGGACTGGCCCAACGCCAATCCGCACGAGCGCTACTTGTGTCGGTAAGACGGTGAGCTCTCTCTCGGTCGGTCGCCCGTTCACCGGCCGGTCCGCGGGAATGGAATGGTTCCTGAACCGTTTGTGAATGGTGAGTACCTTCTGATTTTTGGCAGCCAAACAGGAATTAGATTTGGGTTAGCCATCCATCTCGAAGACATAATTCCATTGCAAACCAAACACACAAAAAAAAAATTTGAATTGCAGACCAGTTCCAAATCGACTGAAATTGGAATTGGGGCATCAAATCCGCAGAAACCAATTCAATCCCAAAACCAAACGGACCCTGCGAAAGTTGGTCAAGAGATCAGAGTGGGAGCTGAGCTGAAATCAGCGCCTCGCTTCTGGTTCAGTTGTCAGTACTGCTCCTATCTGAGACGTTTACAACTGCATGGGGCATCGGTTCGGTTGGAGCATGAGCAAAGAGAAGAAACAAAGCCTGAACATGGTATAAATCCAAGTCGTAGACTAGAATTTTATTGGCACTGAAAAAAAAAAACACCAGAGAGTACAACAAAAGGAAATACCAAAGCTTCACAAGCTGTAGCTCAAGTGCTGAAAGCCTCTATATCCGTCGAAGAACTTTCTCGGCCGCCTCCACGGTTTTCTCGATATCTTGGGAGGTGTGTGCCAAGCTGGTAAAACCAGCCTCAAACTGGGAGGGCGCTAGATACACACCTTCTTCCAGCATTCCCCGGTAGAACCTCCCAAACTTTGCAGTGTCACTCTTCTTGGAGTCAGAAAAGTTGTGAACCGGGCCACCTGTGAAGAAGAACCCAAACATTCCTCTAATGTGTCCTCCACACATCTCATGCCCTGTTTTAGCACCCGAATCCAATATACCACGAACAAGATCACCGGTAATCTTGTCCAAGTATTCGTAGGTGCCAGGCTCCGTCAAACGCTTGAGCGTGTGAATTCCAGCAGTCATAGCTAGAGGATTTCCACTGAGGGTTCCTGCCTGGTACATTGGCCCTGCTGGGGCAACCATCTCCATGATGTCCCTCCTGCCACCATAAGCACCAACGGGAAGGCCACCGCCAATAATTTTCCCCAAGGTTGTCACATCCGGTGTGATCCCAAAGTACTCTTGCGCCCCACCATAAGATAAACGGAAACCAGTCATCACTTCATCAAACACCAGAAGTGCACCATCTTGTTTGGTCAACTCACGGAGAGCATTCAGGAAACCAGGTTGTGGAGGAATGAAGCCAGCATTGCCAACAACCGGCTCAAGGAAGACTGCAGCAATCTCTCCTTTGTTGTCTTCAAACAATTTTCTTACTGCCTCAACATCGTTGTATGGTGCCGTTAGAGTCCCAATGGTGGCTCCCTTGGGGACTCCAGGGGAGTCTGGGAGACCAAGAGTGGCAACACCACTGCCAGCTTTAACAAGGAATGAATCTGCATGGCCATGGTAACAGCCTTCAAACTTGAGAATCTTTTCCCTCCCAGTGAACGCACGCACAAGGCGGAGTGCTCCCATGCAGGCTTCTGTGCCTGAATTGACAAAACGGACCATTTCGATACTTCGTACAGCAGAGATGACCATCTCAGCCAACACATTCTCCAACACACATGGAGCACCAAAGCTGGTTCCTTTCTTTAGAGTTTCAATCAATGCAGCATTCACCTGAATTAAACAATTAAGATTTTAGTATTATGGTTTGGATTCAGCATTGTCAAGTCAGTTTCTACTTTCTACCTCAATGTATCTGAATCAAGAAAGATGTTTTTAGTTCATATTCATTATTCAATGATTGTCCAAAAGTTTTGAATTGACATATTTTAATGTGACAAGAAAAAGTCCAACAATCATGCATTCCAACACTTTGATTTAAATAATCTTACAAAGAACATTTTACATTGCAAGTTACTACTTTAACCAATGGTGCCATTTCTCTTTAAATATTATGAAAAAAAATACAAGTCAACCTTTCTATTATTGAACTATCCACTCTTGCAAAGGGAGCAACGAAGCCATCAATTGATCAACTAATACCAAAATAGGTTGAAATACTCAAATCTCATACATTTTATGAATAACACAAAAAAGAAAAACAAGGCCATACCTTATCATCTGCATGACCAATGATTGCAGGACCCCAGGAGCCAACATAATCGATATATTCGTTTCCATCCACATCCCACATATGAGAACCCTTTACAGAATCAAAAACTATGGGCTGCCCACCAACTGATTTGAAGGCACGGACTGGTGAATTAACACCCCCAGGCATCAATTCCTGTGATGCAGCGAAACATCAATCAGTAAAACATCCACAAAAGATAATAATGAACATCAAATCTGATGATAGTTTTATATCCAAACAGGGTTGCACTGACATCTGTCAATGTATTGTACCAACTAGGCAACAACAGATCTAAGATCTAAAACATGACTCAGAGTAATGGTTAAATGCATGGAAGCTCCTCGCAAAAAAAAGAAGGAAAAAGAAAGAACATGGAAGCATGGAACTTTGTGTACCACTGGACATTTATACATTCCCTAGTCCAATTACTTATAGCAGCCATTCCACCTTTATTCCCATCTCGGTTGTAAGATCTCTTGATGCAAATGGGGGTTGCAAAAGCATCATACATGTAGCTAGGGACCATGTAACTTGAAACTAATTTTGTGCTCCAAACTTCAGATAACTGATTGATGTTATGTATATGGTTCTATGCTATATGTCCGTATAAATGTAACGATCTGGTCTACGAACACAGTTGACCTTGACCTTTCTAAAAGCTCACATTGCCCCCATCTAGACCTCTACATAACGCATACATGAAATTCCACCTCTGATTGCACCCCACACAACGCATTCTGTTCGCATGAACAAATAGAAAACACACAAATTAGCCACAATTTCTACCCGAGAACAGTTTCAATTGGCCACACGCGCACGTCTCTTTACAATCGCACTAAAAAAATGCCGCAAAAAACCTCCTCAACGAACCGCGAAGACGAAACCTCGCACAAGACACTAAATTTCTGAAGCGGGGGAAGAATACAGCACCTTGGCGGCGTTAAAGATCTCCTCGGACTTCTGGACCGTGTACGCCTTCTCGCCCCTCTCTACGGAGACGGCGGACCGCACCACCGACCGAGAGCGGCGCGCGCTCGTGGTCTTAGGAGCGACCGGCCGGACGGAGATCCCGGAGGCCACGGCGGCGGCGGCCATGCTTTCTTCCCTCTCAAGGTCGGGTGCGTGTAGTTGTAGAAGATGAGGAGGGGATAAGAAAATTTGGGAGGGGTTTGGTGCGATTGGGTCTTAAAAGGTCGGCTGGGGCCCACGCGAGCGCAACGTCTTTTTATTTCGTGAGAAAAAAAAAGGCCGGTGTCTACGTATGATATGGGCCGAAACTTAGAAGGCCGGTTTTATGTACTGGGCTTTAGTCTACCGCCGTTGGGCGTTGCCTCCGGATTACATTGGGTGGATGCAGGGGTGAAAACGGATCGGATACGGACGGATAATGGTTTTACCATATTTATTTTCATATTTTTTCTCGGATTCGGATACGAATACGGATAGTTCGGATATGAATACAAATACGAATAATATCGAATACAGATACGGATCGGATACGAATCGAATCGGATACGATTACAAATATTTATCGGAACATGATAATCCCTTAGATTGTATATAAAAAATCAACGAAAATACATAACTAGTTGATTTGATTAAAATATTATTGAAAATTGAATAAATATAAGTATTTTCATTCACTTAGACAATAGTTAGATACCATGTTGCAAACAAAATTATGTAAGACTTAGTTCATCACGTACATACGATTAATTCATCATACATGTAGATCAAAACACAAAATAAATGTGATCCTTGTTCAGAGATACAAATGGAAACAAATATAGAACATACAAAAAGTTTGATAATACTTAGTTACCATATCTTTAGAAAACATATATAACACTTACATGTAACGACCCCAAGATTTGTATTATTTGTTAAATTATATTTAAAATAATAAATTATGTATTTTATGAGTTTTTATGCATTTTAGCTACTTATTTAAAATATTTTCCTATTAAAGACAACAGATTTTGAATTTTTTAGAAAATTTAAAATATGATAAACTTTTAAAAATAATTTTTTAAAAAATTATAGACTATGTTAGGAATTTTATCAAAAAATTTCATAATTTTTGAAGCTAGTTTGCTAATTTTAATAATTGAAATTTGATTTATAGATTAATTAAATTAGAAAACAAGTTAAAATTTAGTAACTTTTTTGGGCCAAAAGAGTAACTTGGCCCAGCCCACATGTATATCCGAATATCCGATCCATCACTATCCGGATTATCCGAATCCGTATCCGTATCCGACGGATAGTGAGCTACCGAATCCGTATCCGTATCCGACAAATATCCGATCCGACAGAATCCGTATCCGAAAATTATCTAGATCGGTCGGAAATTATCCGATCCGTTTTCATCCCTAGTGGATGGACTGACCAAGTCCGTTTGTTGTACAGCCTACGTAGGAGTATGTACTATCTCTCTTGTACATGACATTCGTTGTACAGTATATGTACATATCAAAAGAAGTAAAAGAAAAAAAAAATCGGGATTGATACAGCTCCTACGTCCAGAGCGAGCAATTTTTTTCGAACACCTCTTCCCCATATGGCCTGACCATCATCACCATACAAATCTTACCCCCATTCTTTCGTTTTTATCCTCCTCACAGTAGTTTAATAGTTCCTCTTCGGCTTTCCCATGGTTATAGCCCCAACCACGACCACCCATCCTCCTTGTCGTTGGCAGGATTTGATGCCCCGTGAGCATCCGGCCAGGCTCGCCGGTGCGTGAGGTGATCACAGCCAAGCCTTACGAGCAAAACAGAGAAAAAGAAAGGGGAAACGACAGAATGGAGAAGGGAGATAACTTTCAATTCATTTCGTTCTCTCTGTTACAATCCACATTCCCCTCTTTAATAGGTCTCCTCTCTCCCTCTTACATGTGGGACCACACATCTAAAGACTCTACAAATAAGCACTTGAACTATATTAGCTATCTGAACTATGTCCCCTTTCTAAACTCAAGCGGTCATCCTGGTCGTCAAATGGCACAGGTGTTGCACAGGAGCTCCACAAAAAGCTCGCGTGGAGGTCTCCTCTTGCGAGGAGCGATTAGAACTCGTCGAATTAGGCAAAGTCGAGGTTGAAGGAGGTGGGGCGGCCAACTGTGAGTGAATGGTTGGCGACGAGGTGGCTTCGTTGAGTAGGCACGAGTTCAGCTGCCATTGACATCACTAGCATGCCTTGCTCATCCAATAGATTGTTGCCCATCCTCCCAGAGCAAAACTTTCATAGTTGAATTTTTTTATTTTAAAACTTTTCGTGTTGAAAATTTTTTATTAGAAACATTCTCATTTGAAACTTTCTGAATTAAAACTTTCTAATTTGTAATTTTTATAATTTTTTTTAGTTTTAAATTTTGAGTTGAAAATTCATATTTAAAATTATAAAGGAAATTAGTGCTCAGCTATGAAATGGAAAGAGAACAAACATGCAACTACCCGTGGGACACCACGTGGTAGAAGCAGATAGGGGTCGGTGCGACCACTCGCAGTGAGATCGAGCGTTCATTAGTCGCTTCTATGCTACTTTGAGATTAATCTCAAACGAACAACTTTAACGTCACTTTTCTATAATGTCATGTATCATCTTCTTTTAACCATCTCTCCCTTCCCTCTTTGCTACTCACTTTCCCCACCCCTTTCTTTCCCCTCTAACAAAAAGTTTAAAATTAGAACATTTAAACTTTGAAAATTTTAAACAGGAAGTTTTAACTCAAAATTTAAAACTCAAAAAATTTAAATCAAAAATTTTCAACTCGAAAGTTTTAAATCGAAAAAATTCCAAATCAGAAATTTTCAACTCTAAAAAAAATTTCAAATCAAAAAGTTTCAACTCATAAATCTTTCGATCCGAAAGCTTTTATTCAAAAAACTTTTAGTTCGGAAAGTTTCGATTTAAAATTCAAGTCAAAAAAATTTCAACAAAAAATTTGCATATTGGAAAGTTTCAACTCAACAAAATTAAATAAAAAAAATTCAAATTAGAAAGTTTCACCTTGAAAAAATTTAAATCGAAACAGTTTTGACTCTGTAAAATTTAAATTCAAAAACTTTCATATTTAAAATTTGTAACTTAAATTTTAGATCGAAAAAGGAAGCCGCAGACAAAATTCAAATCGGAACAGTAAAATCACCGGACACGTAAAAAAAAAAAATCGAAAAAGAAGTCGTCTCATTCCTTCCGAGAGCGTGAGCTAAAAAAAAAGCATCGAAGTGACGCGTGTCCCGTTCTAAAACAAATGCTACGAATTTAGAGGTCCTGTAGCTAATTTTACCGATAAGATATTGGAGTAGAGATCTAGTCGGAGAGCAAGAAGCTCCGCCGCTCCGGCTATCTAGGATTGTTTCGGAGGCGAGAATCACCGGATCCAGCCAGTTTTTTTGCTCTGAAGTAACGAGCAGGGGCAATCAAACTCTACTGGCTAGCTCCTGCCAAACTTGCTCTATATGCCGGCACAGTTATGCTTTCTTCTTTGGACGAACCGGCTTGATCCATACGAGAATCTAGATTAGTCTGCTCAACATACATAGAGGCATGCATATAGTAAGATTTATGCATGTGACTTGATCAGAATGTGACACGGTCTAGTGCAAAATGGCATGCATGCCTTCAAGAAGTTGAAGTAATGAGCAGCAGTGCCCTCAATATTAGCTGAAACACAGGACACATGCAAGCATTTGAGCAGCTTGAAGAAGTCAGTAAAGAGAGTGATATCTTGATATGTTAACTTCAGGCATATCTGAATGGAGTTTAGACATATACAGAGGTACCGCAAAGCAGCTGCGCATCTTCAAGCCACACCATTCGCAAGAGGTGAAGTTTACAGTGCAAATGATGACCGAAAACAAGATATAGTCGAAGTTGGAATGATCGCAGAGAATATGGATGGATAGCTGCACCGTGATAGCTGAAGACGACATCTTTCTGGTTCACCCTACGTTGTGCAGAAGTACCTAAATCTGAAGATGCCTCGCACCATCTGACGTCGTCAGTTGATTCTGAAAATACCAAAAACGAAAACTAATGTGATTAATCAAGAATGCCGGCCGGGTGCAGTAGGAGCAATAGTACATGTCAGCTTATGTTGAGCATTGCCATGGATATGGACGATGGCACGGTCCATGACTTTTGCAGCATTGCAGACTCCTCTATTCCGTGTGCTAAATACCATTTTTTCCCCTGCTAGGATGTCCTGTAGTTTTGGAGAACAGTACCTTTCGTAGTTTCGTCAACCGTAGAGCATCTTTCAGTAACTCTTCGAGCTTCTGTATTTCAGTGTCATCCATCAAATCGATATTTTCTTCGTAAGACCTGCAGGTGATGATTGATTAGTTACGCGAAATGCATGCTGTCGGATGTCTGGAAGTATGATCACTCCTGAGTCCTGAGTGTCTTTGCTGTACCATCCTGCAATCTCTGCTAGTTTAGACTTCAGACTTGGAGGTGAACTTTCCATGCCATCACACTGCAACAGTAGGTAAAGTGAGGGTTCATAAGGGCACACATCTAAGTGAAGGAATCATCATCACTTGCAAAACGCGAAGATACCATTATGCACGGCAGTTTGTGTTACAAACACTTGAGATGCACTTACATTGTTGAAAAATATCATCTGGCACAAAATTTCTGCTACAAGGTTCACAGCCTTTTTTGCAATGGTGTCTACTGTCTACACAGAAGAAGCTCAATTTAAGGGGGTATTTGGTTTGAAGCCTAACCTTGCCACGCCTAACCTTAGGTGTGCAATAGCGCTTCTTAGGCGTGTGTTTGGTTTGTTGTCATAATTGTGGTTTGCCACGCTTTTTTAGCCCTACAACCCACGTATCATAAACTTAATTTTTTTTTACCAAACTTTGCTACAGTCACTTGTGGCACTAAATTGTATTACCACAAAAATTGTGGCACACTTTTAGCCCTATGACCCACGTATCATAAACTTAATTTATCCTCAAAAAGAAGGTGACCCGCAACTGAATGGTATGTATAAGCATGTGCAACTCTTTGGATAACAAATCAAGCCAAACCATCAATTGTGCAATTTCTCAGATCCAGATTGTGTGGTAGTAGTGTTCGATAAGACGCAGTTTGTATGTACAGAGTCGAGAGTTCTAGTAGTAAACACAAGATAGAATACTCATGAGTGGATCCAAGTCATGAGAGGTGAATGGAGATGTGTAATCGATAGACCATTAGTGACAAAAGAAAAGGGATATTGCCGTAAAACCGCAACCTTTAGGATTTAGATAATCATAGCTTAATAATTGTAGATCAGATATCATTACTCGAAACAGAGGAGGGATTTTGTGTCTTAACCTGTGAACTGCCGCGTCCTGTCCTTTGTGAGCCAGAATCTCTCTGCTTAGAAAATTGTCGGTATCGGCTGATTGACTGATCAATGCTGGAGAGAGCAAAAAGCTCACGGTTAGCAGACGGTTCAAAGAATCGGTGATGGGAGTGCTACCAGTTCAACTTGGATAGTCAATTACTGAAATCTTACGTACATGTAAGGAAGATTAAGATCTAGGTAAAGATCCAACTAAGCATGGGTGTACCTACACCCATTAAGTTTGGGAGGGACACGATTTTGCGTAGATATAAATGTAGAAAAAAAATCTCAAAAAAACTTATGGATGTATGCACAGTGCTACACACATAATTTCAGTACCAAACTCAGTACGTAGCATGTGCCACGTATAATATATATATATATATATATATATATATATATATATATATATATATATATATAAAATAGTTTTTACTCCCGGGAGTAATTACTTCTTAGTTTTACTTCATATATATATCTTCTCTTTGTTTCTCCTAAACGGTACCACATATATGGTCATGAGATTTTAAGGGCAGTACACATATCTTACCTTAAGCGGTACCGTGTATGTAATTTTTCTAGATTTTTTTTGGTAAAGTACAAATATCCAAAATATCCAAATTGTTAAAGGGTGTAGGTATACCATGCTCAGCAAAGCAACACTAGATTGATATAGGTATATCATGTCCCAGTTAAAATGATATTGTCATTATAGACCATATCTTGGAGGTTTGGACTATTTATGGTCTCAAATCAATACCCTATCTATCTGATCGAATTAACTGAAGCATATTCTGAAGCTTTGTTAATGTATTTTCGTTCTGGTACTTCTTGGTGTCTAGGATGGTGGTTGCTGGGACACCGATGGTTTTAGGGATGGCAATTGGACCCGCGGGTTTTGCACCCAATCGGGTTGAGGTCGGGTTTTAATTTGTACCCGCGGGTTCTTTGGGTCGGGTACCCGAAATGGGTTCGAGTCGGATTCGGGTTTTAATTTTTCACCCGCGGGTATCCATCGGGTACCCGAAATGCCGCACATACCCATTGGGTACCCGTTGGGTTTCGGGTATCCGCCGGGTTTGGGGTCGGTTTCGGATACCCGTCAGGTTTGGCTCGGATTTTTGGGTTTAGGTTTCTTGTCGGGTCGGATTTTGCAAAACCTACACCCAACCCAACCCATTGCCACCTATACAACACAAACCTGTCGGATTTCGGGTACCCGCCGGGTTCGGGTTTGGGTATAGTTTTTTACCTCATAGGGTATTCGGGTTCGAGTCGGGTTTTATAAAACCCGCACCGACCCGATCCGTTGCCATCTCTGGATGGTTTTCCCTGGGCTGTCAGCTTTGTATTGGATTCCTTCAAATATTTCAGCTTTTTTACTTGACATACATCAACTCCTAGTCTAGCACCATCGCCGTGCTCTCGTATAAATATAAACTTCTATTATAAGGGAACACAATGAAGACCAACCAGGGCCTCCACATAAGCCCCCACGCCAAATTGCAAAAAAGTCCCTCCTTTTTCTTTAAATTACAAAAATGTCCTTCGTGATTTTTTGTGAGGATAAGAAAAACTTTCTAAATTGCATTTAGTATTCTATCATTAGTCTCGCCACCTCCCTACCGTAGCTATAAACCTATGAAACCTTGCTTTTTAGTGCTCTAATTGCGGCAACTCAGCACCCATGTCCACCAAACAACTCTTTTCCTTCTTGAAACTCAGTCCACCAAGCAACTCAAAGCTCATATTAAGGAAAAACCCTATGTACCTAATTTGGCTGGCCTGTTGTGGATATATCATTGAGCGGCACTTTCTACTTTTATCTAGCCACTAGGTTTTATGCACACTTTTGGATATAAAGCATATATTTAAACACAATTGAACTGAGGTAGGGAGCCATGTTGAATATACACCACTTGATTACTTTTTCCCTCCAAAATGAACCCAATTATAGACATTTTGATCTAGGTATAACTGATCTCCTTCTCCAAACTTCTCCTCTGGCTCAATTGAGGGCTAAATGGACAAGTTTGCATATTATTTGCCACTGGGGTTTTTGGGTTTAATTGGTACATTTTCCTTCTCAAACGGTAGCGAAGGCAAGACGTCACTGTTTTAATTAAGAGAGATGTGCCATGCACGACACATGAATACATGAGATGCATATGTGCCATGCATGTAACATCAATAATAATTAATACATACATACATACATATACATATATACACACACATAGTACAATTACTTGGGACATTATGGTGCCTGGGCACCATGATCCAAAATGAGTATTTTTTATATTTATTTTCATTCAAAAATTTTTAAAAATTTTTAGGTGTTGAGTTTAACCAGTTTACTAACTAGTTCAAACAAGTTTGAATTGAAATTAGAACTAGAGTTTCTTTTTTTGAGGATTGTTTGATTGTAGGTATGTGATGATTATATATATAAATCAGCAAAGCATATGATCTAAATTCGTTCAAATCTTTGCATTTGAGTATATTTTTTCAAAGATATGTGTTTTATTTGAATTGTTATAGATTCGCATATACCTTAAAACTGAAAGTTCTAAAAAATATACCGAAATTTGACTTAAATTTGTGCATTTAAAATCATGGTGCCTGAACACCGTGGTGCCCCATTATGGTGTCCCATATATATATGTGGAGGTTTTCGAGCTCCCTGAGACGCCAGCCGTTCGATCGTGGCTTCCAACAGCCGAGATTGCTTCACTCCGAAGCTAGGCATAAAAGGAAATCGTCCTGTCTCCGCTCGGCTAAGCGGTAACGCCGTTCCTTCGAGCTCAGTAGGCGCGGGTTTGAGCCCACGCGAGCGCGCGCGCGGTTTGCATTTTTTCCTTGCAACGCGAGGCGAGCTCGACCGACCACCCGCGCGCGACACGTGTCAAGCCCACGAGTGCCGCCGCGTGGCTATTTTTTTGCCAAAGAATCTCTACAGATTTCTAAAATTGCATATAGGTCCTGGTTTTTATGGAAAGCCCCTTCTTTAGTGGAAAAGCCCTCCAAAAATTCACGAAAAGACCCTCTGAAAATTTGGAAAATACGTCTTGGTCTTTTTTTCGTCAAAACTTTTTTTATTCAAAGATGGCATTCCAAAAGACCCTCAGAAAGTTTGGAAAATACATCTCGGTCCATTTTTCCTCCGAAAATTTGCAGAAAGACCCTCCGATAATTTAAAAAATATGTCCCAGTCTGTTTTCCCGTCCCCCTCCGTTTTCTCGCGAAAGCAAACTTTTTTATTTGAAAATACCGCCCTGAAATCCGTTTTTCACCCAAAAAAAATAACCTTTTTTATTCAAAAATGACACTATGAAGTTCGTACCTCCTTGAAAAATTTCATATAGCCAATTCAAATTCATTTTTCGTTCACAAGCGCAGCGTGCGCCGCCGCGTTTATTGACCTAGTATATATAAAAAGTCGGTGGAATTGGAGTCCTCCTAGGTACCCACGTGTCGCGTCAGTTTTTTTTAAAAAAACCATCTGTAAAATGCAAAATTATGTCTTAGATCCTTTCAACGCCTATTTTGCAAAAAAGAACCCGTAGTTTCATAGATTCACGAACGGGTCCTCCATCATTTTTTTTGCAATCACGGATAGGTCTTTCCACGTAGTTTTGCATCGAGATGATTCATAGCCAGCCAATTTTTTAAAAAATACCACCAAGGAAACTGAAATTATGCTTTTTTGCTTTCACAAATTCTCAAAAAGGTCCTCCATCGGTTTTTCCACAATCGCGGATAGATCCTTCCCCGTGGTTTCGCATATTCGGCGACAGTTTATAGCCAGCCAATTTTTTAAAAAACACCACCAAGGAAAACAAAACTACATTTTTTTGCTTTAGCAAATTTATGAACAGGTCATTCAGCGGTTTTTGACATAGATGCCCGTTGTTACGCAACCCCGTGCTTACGCAAATTTGTCGATGGCTCCTAGCTTACGAATTTTTTTAAAAATACCATCGAGAAAACCGAAATTGTAACAAGAACCTCGAACCAAATTTCACATGGCACGGCATCACGCGTGACCCGACCTAGTAGTCTTTAATTGAAGAAGCAATAATTAATGGCTTGTGGTTTTGTTAAAAAAAAAGAACTCATAGCATTCACTTTTGTTAGTTTTTGTAGTATTGGAGGTGACTGGCTCCATCAGAACATACAGTATATCTCTTTATCACATGTTTAGCTAGCTCCAACTTCGGACTAAAACCTAAGGGTGAAGTTTGAATTAAATATCAGGCATAATTGCAAAAACACATACGGAAGTAAATCGGAGTGATTCACTCCACCCTCCAAAAAAAAAAGCTATTTTATGGAACTTTCACGGTTTCACCCCAACTAGTATGTAGCAGCTGTTTGAACCCCGCCGCCCAATTTTCTGCGAAATTTTATGACGGAACAACCTAGCACTCCATTGCGGTGAGGTAGATCGAAGAGAGACGGTCTTCCAGCATGGCAAAGTAGTTGGAACTAAACCCTTTAAAGCGATGAATTTGCGTGGCCTTACTGAATCAATTTGGTCTTCTTCTCCAGCCCGACTGGTTTGGCAATTGAAGAAACAAGGAAGGGCGAGGAGGGGGATTTTTATTTTGGCGAAATTTCACTGAAATTTCGGAAATTTTGGCCATTTCGGTCCAGAGCGAAATTCTGAAAATTTCGTATTTTACTATTTTTTATTTGAATTTTGTTATTTTTTATTTGAATTTGACCGAAATTTCGTCCAAATTCCGAAATTTCGGTCATTTCGGTGGAAACCGATATTTATGCCAATCCGAAATAAAAAACCTTGTGGATTCGACAGTGGTGACCTAGAGAGAAACAAGGTACCTCCCGTTGTCGTTCCTAACATAAGCCCCTCGTGCCAAGCTCAAAAATCACCTCGCTACGCTGAAGACAACTACGTACTGGAGGGGTGAAAGATTTTTTTTTTTCAGATCGAAC
Source organism: Rhipidocladum racemiflorum (assembly GCA_036346355.1). Lineage (NCBI taxonomy): Eukaryota > Viridiplantae > Streptophyta > Magnoliopsida > Poales > Poaceae > Rhipidocladum > Rhipidocladum racemiflorum. Next base: position 79,621,013 of record CM070583.1, on the reverse strand, counting down.
TGTAGTATCCTACGTGATGTTTCAATCCACCATGTGTTTCGATAGTGATTTATTGTCGAAATGAAAGATATAGTAACTGTAGTTTATAGAAAGAACAGTATAAATGAACAAATTAAATGTGAAATTTTACAATTGAATGGACATGTGCAAGTAATTACTTATAATTACTTACTTGTAGCAATTAAATAGGATAGATCGTATATGTTGGCACCCAAATCTGATCAGACAAATGTCAGTCCTAGCGATCGTGTTTAGCCGATGAGGAGAGGAAAAACAGATGCAACAGGTCGGTTCGGTCAGAAGGAAACTCCTGCATATAGGGGATTAGGGTAAGGGATTGGATGAGCTTCGTTTGAATTCTGGAAATAGTTGAGACTACAGATGGAAAGCTGAATCCGACCAATACTACCAACACCCTGCAATATTTAAGATACGGCTCCACGCCGTCTTGCAGACGAAGGCAATGTGAGGCCATAAAAGCAGGAGAAGGGCTCCATAAGACTTAGCACACGCCACCATGCCAATACCAATCTACATTAATTCTTTATATTATATACTAGTAAAGTGCCCGTGCGTTGCAACGGATCCCAAATAGATGATGACACCATAAATTCTAAACTCTTAAAAACAAAAAAAAACGAGAATTTAAAACTTGAGCTATCACTTATTTGAGATCCGATACTGAAGAATTACTGAACAAGGGAATACAATAAAATGCAAATAAGGTTAGACAAACATCAAATAGCTACGGAATTACTCACCTACTGGGCCTTGGGCCTCTACTGTTTTGACCCAAGAACGGTCTGACAGACTCACCATCACCACCAACTCATTCTTATAAGAGTTTAGAACTTATAAATGATTTATCTACCTTTGTGCCTAGCTAGAAGTAGTTCGTCCATCAACCACCGTAATTCGCCTATTAGTTATAAATGATTTATCTCTGATCCACGCATCGTTTGTTCCTATCTTCAAAGTTTGCTAGTTTGCAGGAAATCGGCTGTCATTCCTAGCAATTCTAGTTGCGCTACCAAGGGCGCTTTTGGTCGCAATGGTATGTTAATTGCGATTATGACCTACAAAGTGTACGCTGGAACCTTAACAGTATTAAGAATTTAAGATTTTATCGAATTTAGATCCTAGATCCAATCGGTCCACCATAGCTTGATCCACTAAATCTAATGGCGGTACAATTGTAAGACTAACCCCGAGTCAATATTTTGACAACTGTGCTAAAACCATCGTATACTCAAACAACCCCAAATGGCCAAATGTAGTGTAGCATCTCGGGATTTTTATGAAAACTTACCCATTATGTATTTAAGAAGCCAAATCCTCTCTCCAATAGAATTTTGGATAAGACATGTTCAAGGGAAGCTAGGTCCTAGTGGCAGCATTACAACACAAACCCCATTTAGAGACATTTTTAATGTAGTAAAGGTATATTTTTCATGTCTCATTATGAAAACACCATATAAAGGTATTTTTAATGTAGTAAAGGATTTTTATGAAAACTTACCCATTATGTATTTAATATAGAGACATTTTTTAAAAGGGCACATAAGTGACTTCCTATACATCACCCCTACGAATGTAGAGACGTATTAATAAATGTCTTTATATTCTTTATGGCATCTTATAGAGATGTTTTATTGTGTCTCTAAGTGAGAGCCATTTCATAACGGCCTTAAAATTTATGCTACTATAGTGCACTATAGAAAATAAAATCTAAAAATTGTTTGAACTCTTGCAAAGTGAATAGAGGCATTTAACTTGAGTTCCTATACATCATCGCTATGAGTGTAGGTGAATAAAGGCATTTCACTTAGGGTTCCTATGCGTCACCGCTATGAATGTAGAGATGTATTATTAAAATTTATCTATATTTTGTATGGTTGAGACGCTTTACTGCATCTCTAAGTGAATAGAGGCATTTCATAGTGGCGTTAAAATTTATGCTATTAGCATAGTGCATTATAGAAAATAAAATCTAAAGAATGTAGTACTCGAGCTCTATTCCTATGAAACCCCATAGGAATAGTACTTACTTTAAAATTGTCGCACTAGCTACCTCAACCTGATCACCACTTCACGTGTTTTGTTGTGCCTCGAAATATTTATAACAAAAAAAAAATTTAGACAGATTAGAGAGCGTCTCAAAAATGTCTCTACAAGATAAAATTTTTCGTTTGTTTCTGATATGTCTCAAAATTGTCTCTACAATACAAAGTTTTAGGGCAAATTTTGAAGTCTCTAACAAACGCCTCTAGACTTCATAACTCCAATTTTAGAGAAGTTGAAAAACATCTCTAGAAAAGTGACTCTACATGGGATTTTCCTAGGAATTTTTTTTGTAGCGCGATATGAGAAATGATGTAACTGGCCAATGCAAATGGGAGGGTAGGCGTGGGATCATGATGTCCAACTATCACAAGTTTAGTTTATGGTAAGATACAATACTAGATTTGAATGTATTCTTTGAGCTAATCGTTTCAAAATCCTTTTATGAAGAAATCTAATTTCAAACTATTGTTAAGTGGCCCCCCTTTACTAGCTAGTTGGTATGAAAAATTCATTCAAATTTCCATGCTGTGGTATATAACTAACGATTGTTTCTAACTTTTGTTTAACTAGCAAATTTACCCGCGCAATTGTGTGGCTACATATTATGATATGATTATCTTTGAAACATAACTATATTTTCTATAATTGTGTATTTTTTATATAACTCTAATATCTATATAGATTAATATGCATCGTTATAATCTGGTCCCACCAAAATAAGTGGTGGAGATCTTTGGATTCTTTCTTTTAAACTAAACCGTTATCGTATGGAATCCAATTTCTAATTTTTTAACTATTTGTGTAATGTAAATGATACAAACTCTTTCTTTTAATCTAGACCGTTATAATCTAGATCCTGTATTATGCAATACACAAACTCTTTCTTTTAATCTAGACCGTTATAATCTGGACCCACCACGATCAATGGTGTAGATCTTTCTTTTTTTTCTCCGATTAATGTGGGAATTTCTAGCCTTGAGAGCGAACGTAGTGGCTTCTTTTGTCTCTACTTTAATATTATAATAGATTATAGTTTATGTACTTGCACATGCAAGCCCTAACTTGCCTCGATCAACTTATGTATTTTCGCCTTTGTTTTTAGATTTGCCTCGATTGAAAATTTTAAGCTTTGTTTTTACTTTAATTTTTTATAACTTATGATGATGATTAATGTGAGGACCCTAAAATTCCAATTAGCAAACCCATCATTAAGTGACTAATGATCTGTATAGTGAGTGAATAAGGTTAAAGAATTGGCATTATGCATAGAATTAAGGGAGGACTGTTTTGCCCTTGTGGCTTGGAGGAGGCAGTGTTAAGTCAGGGGTAAAAGAGTCTTTGTAGTTCAGTAAAATGGATAAGATCATTGCTACATTCCCTAGCTAGGTTAAAAACTGAGAGCTAGCCGAATAGCACACACATTTCACTTCACTCCACTGCCACTGCCACTGCCAAACCGAGAGGCAAAGAGAGAGTAGTTAGAGCATTCTAGTGCCGAGCCAAGGGCAAGAAGGGAGCAACCGGAGCCCCTAAGCCGGAGCCAAGGAGGAAAAGGCCGGCCACCCCAGCCAAACCAAACCGAACCAAGCCAAGAGAAGAGGAGGAGGATCGAGCAGGAGGCCAAGCAAGGAGCTCAAGGCCTGCTACCTCTTCCCCAACCTCTTCTTCATCTCAGAACTTCACCGACCGAACCAGGTGCACAAGTAGCAGTATCAAGTAGCAAATAGTAAATAGAGTGGAATGTAGCTTGTAGATCGAGTAGATCCAGTAAAGAAAAAAGTAGATCGGGCATCAAACCCTTGGTCTCAGACCTTGGCAGTAGGGGGAGTGGTCGCATGCATGTACTTAACAGTTCATCCCTTCAGATGAACACCGACCTCACTGCATGCACCATCCCGCGGTAGAGCTCTTGCCAGTGGTCATCATCTACCCCACTTACCTTGAATAGCAGCTTAAACCTAACCCCAGAGCAACTAATCGAGCTCAAGCAATCTTGGGAAAAGTCAGAGAACCGAATCCCCCAAAAATCCCGCAAGCAACCAAGAAACTAGAGCCAAAGCATAGCAGGAGAGGGAGAGAGCCCGTAGGGGCCTGGCTAGCCAAGGGCTAGCCGGAGCCGGTGGATTGCGACCGGTGAGCTCTAGCACAAGGCCACCCGGCAGAGGGGAGAGAGAGAGAGAGAGAGAGAGAGAGAGAGAGAGGAGGCACAACTGGCGGGTGGCCGAGGCCGACGGCGTGTGGAGGCCAAGGCCGGCGGCGCGCGAAGGCCGAGAGGAGGGGGAGCGAGAGATCGCCAGAGAGGAGCGCCTGAGAGAAGAGCCAGCCGAGAGGCTTTGGCCGAATGGAGGAAAGGGAAGGAGAGGGATTGGGCCGAAGGCCCATTCGGCTTAAAGAAAAGAAAAGAAAAAGAAAAGAGAGAAAAGAAAGAAAAGAGAGAGGAAAGAAGAGAAAAGAAAAGAGAAAAAGGGAAAAGATGGGGAAAAATTAGGAAAGTGGTTTGTCACCACTGAACACGATTAGTTTAATAAACAATTAGTTGATTAGCTCAAAATAAGAATTAACACCCTTGTTTAATTAATATTGCTACTATTAAAAGTGGTTGGACGCCATGAATCATATTCAAAATAAATATGCTATAATTTCAGGACAAGAACTGAACCACTCAGACCACAATCTCCAGCTTTCGAGCGAGGACGATTATATCAATCTTAACTCAGGCAAGTTCCTTTGATCATGTCTTATTAAATGTTTTCAAGGTTTTCATTAAATACTTCACTGCATGGGAAATTTATGTTGCAACTAAAACCTTAAATCGGATGTGGATGGACGGTATGGTTGCAAAATGGATGGATGGAGGGATTAGTAATTGATTTGGTATGGGGATGGCTTATCGAGTGAATGGATGAGTTGGTGTATGTTATTATAGTGGGTAGAGGGTGCCGATGAGTTGGGATTAACTGGCGGGGTCCTCTACATATGGTTATGATATAAGGATGAATAACTAACACTCGGGTAATGAGCCGTATTACAGTACCAACCATGGTGTGTGGAATCGGTCAGAAAAGGTTGTCCTGGGAAGGTATTATGATATTCACATTGGTGGTTAGGTAGATAACTAGGAGTGTGAAGCTGTGTATGCTGGGAGTCCCTGCAATGGACATGACAGCCGCGGTTGATCGGGCGCTATATTTAAAGCCCAGAGGAGTATCAGTGCTGCTGTGGTAGCATGATACAACTGATACGCTAAGGGTAGTGGGGAACAGTCGAGGACACCACTACTCATTGGCTATCAGGGTTGGAGATCAAATACTGGACTAGTGATAAACATTCTGGGGCTTCATGGGATGGGGTCACTATGGGCAAAGTGGTACAAACCTGCGTAGGATCAAAATCATGAATTCGTGCCTGTTTCCTTGATTGAAGGCTACGGAAGCTAAGTCTGAGTGCTAGTAGAGTTTTTGGATAATTAAAATTACACAACTTTCTTAATAAATCTCTATTTTATGAGAAATGGATTTTGAGAGAGAAAGTGAACTTGGATGGACATGAGAGGAATGATGTGAGGAAAAATTCAACTGCATTTGCTAACAATGCTTGCTGAGTACGTTTGTACTCACTCTTTCTAAATCCCCCCTTGCTAGATAATGGCTCTGGTGCTCAAGTGTCTGGTTGGTTTGACGAGGCGGCTGAGTTCTACCAGGAGGGATAGAAGGATGAGTAGCCGTGCATCAGCTTCATCAGGCTTTTGGTGTAATTAATATCTATGTAACATCCTTTTGTTGTACTTGGATCTGATGTACAACTAAAGTACTGGACATGTAGCCCTGCGTGGCTTGGTTTGTAATATACTTACATTCAATCTCTAATTATTGTTCTGTTGTAACACTCTGAACACGGTGTACTACTTGATAAAATATCGGGTGCGCTCGATGTTTTGATTAGTTAGTATACCGAGATTCGTGTAATTAACTCAGATTAATGACAGTGAAGCTGTTAATTACCTGGGCTAATTGCGCGGGTTGTCACAATTAATATACCTATTCTACTTTTGGGTCTACGATCTCATAAGAAAAAAGAGCTCATAAGTAAAGACAAGTCCCAATGCCCATTACCTGGCTACAATTCCATCCAGAGTTAAATTTAGTTACGTGGAATTATTCCCAACCAACATACAAGACACTAGTTAATGATAAGGTATCCTATTTACCCCAGCCAACTATGTATGCACTGGTCGGGGATAGTTAATATAGTTACCCTGACCAGCTATAACTTATGCTGGTAGGTGATGACTCTTTCAGTCGCTCCAAACGGCATATAGGTCGGAGATTGAATAGCCTTCGCCTCGACTAGATGACTGGTTGGAAAGGCAGTTATCCCTACAAAAGACTAGCGTGCAGAGGGCACCCTCTCTTTGATAGGTACAAACAATTGATTGAAAGTTATTCCCTACGAAGAGATGCCTCCTAATGAAAAGTCACCTTCAGGCGAGGAGACATCTTTTGGTGGGAAGACACCTCTTGGAAGGAGACAACTGCCATACTTTCATCCGGTATAAATAAGAGGCACGCACAAGGACAGAGATGATCGCAGACACAAGAGAAAAGCATAATTAGCACTAGACTGCCATCTCCAGTTCATAAGCCTGTACTCTGTAAAACACATGTGACTGAATAAAAAGCAATCCCATTTCCTACTATTTTTAATCTCTGATTTCTTAAGGCAATTAACCCCAAATCACATTTGTAAGCTCGATCTAGGGACCCTCGGGTCTTGAACATCAATAGTTGGCACTAGAAGGTGGGCCTTGTCAGAACTCCAGATTGAATAGGTAATGCGTTGTTGTTGTAAGGCATGGATGAAGAAAACTCATTCTATCTCTCTGTGAAATCATGTGCTGAAAAATTGGCTTAGAATTGAATTTGCAAATGTGTGTGCATGTGGTTCTTTTAGCGCCGGACTGATTTTCACAAAAACAGTAAGTTTCGCATTGGTGCCGGACCAAATATGGAAAAATAGTAAGTTTCCCATCTGCGCCGGACCGTTTCTCGCATCTACGCCGGACTAAATATTCGGTCCGCCATGAACATGTTTTTGAGGCCTGAATTCACATCTACGCCGGACCAAATTGTTGGTCCGTGGTGAACTGCGTTTTTTACGGCTGTTTCTACATGCATGCCGGACCAAAGCTTTGGTCCGTTGTGAACACACTTTTTTGAATACTTGTGCCGGACCAAATTTGTTGAAAAACAGTAAGTCTTTATGTTACGCCGGACCATGCACGCCGGACCAAATTCTTGGTCCGTCGTGAATGCATTTTTTGAGCGTTGTTTTTACATGTATGCCGGATCAAAAATTTGGTCCGTCGTCAACATGTTTTTGAACATGTTTGCCTTGAATTAAACCGAGATTTTTGCGTGTACGCCGGACCGAGTTTTTGGTCTGTCGTGAGTTGCGCCGGACCGGTGTTTGGTCCAGTATGAATGGTTTTTTGCTCGATTAGGGTTTTGAGCAATTTTGGAATTGACTTTGAATCAAGTCGTGGACTTGTGCTCGGATTCGTTTCTTGTTTGCTCATGTGCAGGTATTGCTCAAGGACGAACGTGGTCGATGACGGGACCAGAACTAGGTTCATGGAGGAACTGAGGTTCGGGACTAGGTTCAGGGAGGAACCAAGGTCTTGGTGGTTAAGGATGTCATGCGGGACGTTCGGGCTAAGAGAATGGTGCACATGAAGAATGGTTAGTCACGTGAGTATAGCATGGTGGCCGTACGCGTGCAAGAGTTGTTAGTCACGTGAGTATGGCTGGGTTGCCATACGCGTGCAAGAGCTGTATTTGGCCAGGTTGGGCCAAGTGGAGTTGTGTTGAATATATACTCCTAGGATTAGGAGTGGGACTCCTTCTAGGATTAGGAGTAGGAATTGTATTCAGGATTCCTTGTGTTTTGCTCCTTTAAATAGGAGGGGTTGTCTCCTGTTGAAGGGCATTAGTTAGAGCTTTAGGGTTTGTACTCTTTTGATTGGAGTACTTTAGACAAAAAGAAATAAAGATCAATTCTTCCAGATCTTTTGTGTGCTACAAGATGTCGCGAAGCTACGATTGCAGCGTTGCTCTGATGTTTCTGTTTTGGTTCTTGTTTGCATGCTTGTTCTGGTTCTAGATTGGTTTTTGTTCTTTGAGTTTCATCTTGATTTGATCCATCAAAAACCTTTCTAGGGTATTGATTTAGGGGGGGTCAAAGTTTAGTTGATTAATCTTGTAACGCCCTAGTTTTTGCTTTCTGGAGAAAAATCTAATGTAAATAAACTAAATTCAAAAGTTTGGATCTTCCTTGGTGTTTATATTAACCTGGCATCCATTCCCCTCCAAAATCGGGATTTAATTCCCCTCCGGTCGAAAAATCGATTTTTCCAGTTCCCGTCGGTACCCGAAATATCACCCGAGTCCAAAAATGCTCCAAAAATCCCAAAACCACTTCAATTGTGTTCCAAATATTCCAAAATGATTTTAGGAATCATTCCCCGGATTTTTGGACCTCCGTTCCTATTTTATCTCGCGCGGCTTTTGTTTAATGCCTGCGATCCGCGCCCAAATATTCAATTCCACAAAAATCATCCAAATTCCGCAGAACCAATTTTATTGGGTCCCAAATATTCTAAAATGGCTCTAGGAATTTTTCCGGAATTTTTAGACCATTTTTCCTAATTTTTCTCTAGGGCGTCACTTTCGCGTAATCGTCGGCCAATGGGAGCTTGCCACGCGGTGGGTACTGTAGCATGAGGTCCTGTAGCGTTGTGCTACTGTAGCACATAGTACTGTTAATCTTCCCGATCGATCGTTTCCAGTAGGAAGAACAGAGGCTTACTTATTCATGTGGCATGGATTCAAACACTCATAACTCTTGCAATAATGATCCAAATTGCGAACGACCGGATCCGTTGGATTCGTATGGACGAGACCCTTCCATTCCCCATGATCTTCAGCCCTAACTCTCGCTGGAATATGAGCAGTTCGCCAAAAACCGAAATCACCATTAATGGCCATTACTCGCCCGTTTCTTCTCCAAACGGCGCACCACCACCTCTCAAAGCTCCGTGGGGGAGTGCTCTTTCCAGTGGTGTCATTCCCCTTTAGCCTCTCTAACTCAATCATCCGTGAGATCAAGAAAACCGGCGCTGGGTCACCATTTTTGCGTTATTCGTGTTCATCCTTCTAGCTCTCTCTCCGGTGAGCCATTCTTCGTGCCGCTTGATTCCTTGTGACCGTGGAGGAGTCTAGAGTTTAACCCAACCATCAATTTTAGGTTGCATCACGAATTTCGGGTTTTGTCATTTCGGCCGGAGCTCCGTTCTTCGCGAAATTCATCGCCTCCGGTGAGAATCAATCCAATTCCTTCCTCTAGCTCCCTAAGGTTGTAATCTAGAGATTCCATGCTTTTGTTTGGATCAATTCCATGCGGAAATGATGTAGAAATCGAATTTTTGGATGGAGTTGAGTCCTTTGCATTTTTTTGTTGCTCTTTGTTGTTTGATGGGAGCCTCCTGTGCATATGCGTGTTTGGGCTTGGGCCCATGTGCCGGCCGCCGCCCTCGCCCGCCCCCGCCCCGCCAGCTCGGGCCGCCGCTGCCGCCGGCGGTCCCGCTGCCGCCGCCCTCGCCGCGCCTCCTCCACCCTTCCCCAAGCTCCACTTCTCCATTCATGGCCTCCATGGCCAAACCAAGCTAGAAGAACCCTCCACTCAATGACATGGTGACCCCACATGCCATAGAGACAAGGCTAGTCAAAGTCAAAGTCTTCGGTCAATTGTTGAACCAGTCAACAGTGGCATATTCTGGGAATATTCCCGATTTTCCAATTTATTCGAGATTCAAACTTCGGAAGCTCATAACTTCTCCGTCCGAACTCCGTTTGACTCCATTCCAATTTCTAAATTCATCTAAAATCAAGATCTTCCTGCCAGTACTAATTTTGTAATTTTTGGATTTATTTTATTTTCTTTTATTTATTTAATGCCTCGATTTGCGCGTAGCCGAGGACCCCGACGCGACCGCCGATTCCGCCGCCGGACTTCAAGTATTCAACCTTCTCGCTGTGACCGAGGCAAGTCTCCTTGACGCATTTTGATCCCGTGATTTATAAATGTTTTTACACCGTTTTACAAATTGCATTGCTATTTATATTAAAAGAATGATGTTATCGTTAGGTTATTAGTTATACCTGTTGTTCCTACCACCTTGACATTGTTATCCCCGATCCTTTGTCGCCCTAGTATAGTAGTCCACCAATATAAATGTTTTTGGGAAAATTTGTCTTTGACTCGGGGAATGCCCGCTTGGAGGACCTTTTGCATGGAATTACTAGTATAGAATGTAAATGGAGAATAGTTGAATACTAGTGTTGATATAAGGGTGGTAACGTGAGATGAATCTATGAATGGTGATCATCGAACCCTATGACGTTGGATTGTGATGGTAGCTCACCTTATAATGAATGGGGGGAGATTGTGGAGGATGTATGGTATTGTGAAGTACGCATGATGGATTAGATGGATCATTGCAAGTAAATAGGATGTTGAATTGGATTCCTTGGACTGATAAAATAGTATCAAATGGAAATACGAGTTAGTTGGATTATTAGAGTTTTGTTGGGAATTATTATTAAAGGACTGATTAAGAAATAAATGATTATGGAAACATAGACCTGTGATAATCAATTATGGAGAATTGTGAATAGTCCAGAATAGTTGGTAATGTAGTAAATGAAAATGTTACGTGTTCTCGGTGGTTTAGAGGATGATTATTGAAATATGGTATCGCAATAACCATTTATGCGAGATTATGAATAATGTGGATTATGGATGATTTGTTTAGTAAACGTAGTATCATTGGTTATGGAAATAGCTGTAGGCGATGAATTAATGAAGTCTTGGATTTATAGAATCTTTCTTGAAAGATGCTTGAGGTGAGATTATGAATTATTCGTGGTGGATTAAAGTAGATGATTTAGAGGGGATAGCGTGAATAATTAAATATATGGTATTATGGAGTATTATCGGTGGATTGTATTCTAGATGATTAGAGATAGTATTGTGAAGTATTCTCGGTGGTTTAGTAGACGATTTTGTGGAATCTTCCTAGTGAATGATAAGATGGATCGTCGTATGAATGATGGATAAATCAATAATACAAAGTATAGTTCAAGGGAAATATTTCATATATGGACATGATTGTGGTTCCATAAGCTTTTGGAGTTTTGATAGTACCATGATGTACTTCCTACTTGTTGGATACTATATCGAATTGAATTATTCTTGTGATTGTAAAGTTATGGCAATAGAGGGATTATTGGAGAATACGCAGTTGATTATAAGGAGTGTAATCAAACTCGAGGATTTGTATTTTATAAAAATAAACTATTGGTGGAATAGAATAGTTCGGTAGAAATGCTTAGACTCGCAAACGGTCAGTATTCACCTATGGGTGGGAATTTCATTTATCCCCTAGAACCTTGTGTTGAAAGTTATAGGCAAGAAGTATTGCCAATGGTTTACAAAATAAAAATAAAATAAAAAATGGTTTTGGACTGGGGCGGAATGGTTTGTCTGGTGGGCGCGGATGGAGTGCTAGCTTTCATTGCGCAAGTACCGCCCCAAGTCAGTTAAGGACCGACGCTTATGATTGTCTCCATTCTAAGCATAACCGTACAACCACATGTCAAAGTGGGCACGACCTGGCTAACTAATTTGTAGAAACCTGACTTAGACTCACCACTCGGTGGAATGTGGGAGCCGGAAAGAGGCACTGTTGTTTTTCTCACACGGCGCAAGAGGGGGCTTCTGTACTGGGAGGATGGAACCCTAACAGCGGTGAAACCTCAGCGGGTGGGTCGAGTTAGGTAGATACATTGTAACGGCCTTGTCATGATCTCTCTGCCGGCACACCAAAGGAAGTGTGTTAATAGCTTGGCATTAAGAGTTGATCGTGTCTTGTGGGTAAAGTTGTACACCTCTGCAGAGTTAAAACTATTCGAATAGCCGTGCCTACGGTCAAAGGCAAAGCTTGCTGAATGCTTTCATACCGGTAGACTTTGGTTTTTGGTTTCAAACTAAACACTGGTTTGTTTTGGGATCCGAGAGCGGTTAGAACTCTCAGGTGTGCTTCCGGCGGCTAAAGCCAGGTAGGTGGAAGGAACCTGATTTTGTGAACTGTGGCAGTTAGAGCCATGTGAATGGATTGAACCTTGATCTTGTTGAGATGTGGCGGATAGACCCTGTATATTAGTGAGTGGTGGTTAGAACCTTCACTACAATATTACATAATTCAATTATTAAAAAGAATTGCTCAAATATGCTTTGTGAAAATTATTAACAAGTATGATTTGATGAAACTTGGCTTTATGCAAAAGAACCATGTTAAGCCATCCTTGGATAGCCTACATTGTGCATATTTCCCAGACTTGCTGAGTACTTTATGTACTCACGTGCTACATTCTAATCTTATCTCAGAAGTGGAGAAAGACGTTAAAGGAGCTTTGAAGGACTAGGGCGCGTACCCCACTCGATTGCCTGTGGGCATTTGGATGGGTTACCACGTGATGTTATCTTCTTCCGTTGCAGTTTTTCAGTTGTTCTGCCTGTTCAGGGCATAATGGTAAACCTTGACCATAAGGTCTTTGCGTTTATTCGGTATCATTCTTATTTAGTTATATGTATTCGTGATATGGTTGTTGATTCATCACTTTTGACTGTGTGTACTAGCTACTGATCTGGGACTAGTACAGAAATACACAGAGGACTCCGGATAGCCGATCCGGGGGCCTACAAATCTTTTGTCGTTCTTGATTAATCTACAAGTTTTGATTACATCAGTTTTCGTCAAGTTTTGTCACAGCAAGCTTGCAAGGTTCATAACTTTTGATCCGTATGTCCGATCGAGCTGATTATATTTGGGTTCTATTCATACTGGAATCTAGTTTCTTGTGTCCAAATTTCAGATCGATCCGACGGTTGGATCTCCAGGAATTGGCGTTTTACCGAACCTCTGTCAATCTGTTATTGTCGAATACGAGGCAGTTATTTGGTTATGTTTTGGGGTGAACTTTTAGTAGATCAAGAATTTGGTTTTAGATTCTGCACAATCATTCACCCCCCTCTGATTGCTATATTCGTATACTTCGATCCTACAAGTGGTATCATAGCAAGGTTTTTCTAATCCATCTTAACCGGAGATTAGATTAATGGATCGTTATTCGACAAAACCGTGTGTGTTCGATGGTGTTGATTTTCAATTTTGCAAGGCCAAGATGGAGGCGTTCATCCAGGCGCAGGGCTTCGCAATTTGGGAGAAAGTCTACAAGCCATACGAAGTCCCTGCAAATGACAACGTCAACGACGCCAATCGCGTACATGTTGAAGCAAACAGCAAGGCGCGCAACTTGATCATCCAAGGCTTGGGACGCAGCGACTTTGACCGTGTGATCCATCTCAAATCCGCATATGAGGTATGGAAATCTCTTTGTGATTACCATGAGGGTTCTAACACTATCAAAGAGGTTCATCAAGATCTTTACAAAAAGGAATACATGCGATTTGAGATGAAGCCTGGTGAGTCGCTAGATGACTTCTTTGCACGCTTTAATAAAATTCTTAGCAATTTGCGTGCTGTTGGAGTTAGCTTTGATGCTGCTGTTAATGCTAGACAATTGCTTGTTGCATTAGACATGTCTATTTGGGATATGAAAGTAACATCCATTAGAGAATCAACTGTTATGAGTACACTTACTTTAGATGTTCTTTATTCTAAGTTGAAAACTCATGAGTTGGATGTTCTTGACAGGAAGGGTAATATTAATTCAATTGCTTTGATCTCTAATCCTAACATGTCAAATGCAAATTCCTCTTCTAGCATTGCTTTGTCCTCCTTGTCTTCTTTAACAGATGAGCAAATTGAAGAATTTCCTAAAGAAGACTTGGCACTACTCTCTTCTTGTTTTAACAAAGCTTTGCAGAATGTGAGAATGAGAAAGAGAGGTGGTCCTCCAAGGTGCTATGAGTGTGGTGATCCCAACCAAATGCGTTCAAATTGTCCTAAGCTTGCATGAAAAGCATCAAAGGAGGAGAAGGACAACAGAAAAGAGAAAAAGAAGTTATCTTCAAGCAATAGAAAGAAGAAGAACTTCATCAACCGTAAGGTTGTCCACCGAGTTCTTTCCGCGCTTGAACAAGTCAACTTAAGCGATGTGGATTCGGAGAGCAGCGAGGATGATGCAACTCCAAGCAAGCATGATTTGATGGGGTTGTGTCTCATGGCAAGTAGCAAGGACAGCTTCACCGAGGATGACCACGACAGCGACTTCAATGAGGTAGATCCTTCTTATGATGAATTAGTTATTGCTGTTGCTCGTCTTGGAAAATTGCTTGACAAATGTGACAAGAAAATTAAGAAACATGATTTCATTGTTGAATCATTAAATGCTAAAATTGCTAGACTTAAAACTTTGATTCCTGATGATGATGCTTGCAAATCATGTGACTTAATTTACAATGAGCTCACCATGCTTAGGAAAGAACATGCTTCCTTGTTACATCAAAATGAGAAAAAGGAGAAACATGTCAAACATGCTAGTTGTTCTACCATTGACTTGCATATTACAACTCCATGTTCTAAATGCTCCATACTAGAATTGAAGTTGAATGATGCAAATGCTAGGGATTCTCAAGTAACGGATGCTTTGCTTACACATGAGGTTCTTTCATGCTCAACTTGTCGCAAGCAAAAAGAAAAAATGGATGTTCCCTGCAATAATTATTTAACTTTTGCTAAGAAAGTTGATTACTTGCAAAATTCTTTGGAACGATTCACCAATGGCAAGAAAAATTTGAACATGATTCTGGACCAATCTAAGGTTAGCTCAAACAAGAAAGGTTTAGGTTTTGATCTTCATGCTTCATATGAAACTAAACCTCGCACTGTTGCTCAGACTCCTTGCAATGACAAAATTGAGATCCTTAATGAGCCTAAAAAGATTGCTTTTAAATCTGCTGGTTTTCTTTCTTCTACCTTGATGAATGCAAAATGTGCTTCTACTGTTAAAGCAAAACATCATGTCAAGTACACTTGCACTCATTGTGGTAGAGATGGACATTTAGTAGACTTTTGCTTTAGACTAGGTAAACAGCAAAAGAGAGAGGTTTAATGCTAGGTCTAATTTCAGAAAGGCACACTCTACTTCTCATTATGTTCCTAGAGTGAAACAAACACATTTTGTTGCTAAAAACACAGGAAAAGGCAAATCTGTTTTTATGCATAAGAATACTCGTGTTGTGCCTACTTTGTTGCGTCGTGTGTCTTAATACTGGATTCTCAAAAATCTAATTTCTAACCCCAGTACTGAGACCTCGACATGCTTTGCTATGTAGGCTTCTCGCGCGAGGAAGGAGAACATATGGCTAGTGGATTCTGGATGCTCACGCCACATGTCCGGTGATAATAATTGGTTCTCCTCCCTCACCCGTGCATCTCGTGCTGAAAGTGTTACTTTTGGGGATGCATCTTCCTCTTCTGTTGTAGTAAAAGGTACAGTGAAGGTAAATGACAAGTTTATGTTCAAGGATGTGGCTCTTGTTGAAAACTTGAAATATAACTTGCTCTCTGTCTCACAAATGATTGATGAAGATCTTGAAATAAGTTTTAAGAAAAATGAATGCAAAGTGTTAGATGCTTCAGGTGATCTTGTTTTCAGGATTTCTCACTTTGGAAGAGTATTTAAAGCTGACTTTGATGTATCACCTTCATCTAAGCATATGTGTCAAGTTGCCAATGTCTCTAAAGATTTATTCTTTTGGCATCGTAGACTTGGTCATGTTGGTTTTGATCATCTTACTCGTGTAAGTGGTTTAGATCTCATACGTGGCTTGCCTAAGCTTAAGGGTGATAGCAATCTTGTATGCTCTTCTTGTAGACATGGTAAGATGATTGCAGGTTCACATCCACCTCTTACCATGGTGATGACAAACGCTCCAGGACAGCTACTACATCTTGACACGGTTGGACCATCTCGAGCTCAATCTTTTGGAGGCAAATGGTATGTGCTTGTGATTGTTGATGATTTTTCTAGATACTCTTGGGTGTACTTTATGGCATCTAAGGATGAGGCTTTTAGTCATTTCAGAAGTCTTGTGCTTAGGCTTTCTGTTGATCATCCAGGAGCTCTTAGAGCTATTAGAAGTGATAATGGAACTGAGTTTAAAAATGCATCTTTTAATCACTTTTGTGCTGAAAAAGGAATTGATCATCAATTTTCATCACCTAGAGTACCTCAACAAAATGGTGTAGTTGAAAGGAAAAACAGAACGTTGGTTGAGATGGCTAGAACCTTGCTAGATGAACATCATACTCCAAGGAAATTTTGGCTGAAGCAATTTC
Source organism: Rhipidocladum racemiflorum (assembly GCA_036346355.1). Lineage (NCBI taxonomy): Eukaryota > Viridiplantae > Streptophyta > Magnoliopsida > Poales > Poaceae > Rhipidocladum > Rhipidocladum racemiflorum. The sequence continues at coordinate 79,604,527 of CM070583.1, read as the reverse complement.
AACTGCATGTTATGTTTCAAACCGTGTGTTTTTTAGTTCAAAATTGGGTAAGACTCCATATGAGCTTCGGTTTGGACATAGACCTTCTGTTTCTCACTTTCGAGTTTTTGGATGCAAATGCTTTGTCTTGAAATCTGGAAATCTTGATGAATTGAAGCTAGATCAATGGATGGCATTTTTCTTGGATATCCTCCTGATACTCGTGGCTATCGTGTGCTTGTTTCGGAGTAATTTAGAAAAAAATAAATAAAGATCGATTCTTCCAGATATTTTGCATGCTACAGTAATCGTGAAGCTACAGTGCACGCGTTGCTACAGTGTTTCTGTTTTGGTTCTTGTTTGCATGCTTGTTCTGGTTCTAGATTGGTTTTTGTTCTTTGAGTTTCATCTTGATTTGATCCATCAAAAACTTTTCTAGGGTATTGATTTAGGGTTCTTCAAAGTTTAGTTGATTAATCTTTTGTCGTTCTTGATTAATCTACAAGTTTTGATTAGATCTGTTTTCGTCAAGTTCTGTCACAACAAGCTTGCAAGGTTCATAACTTTTGATCCGTAAGTCCGATCGAGCTGATTATTTTTGGGTTCGATTCGTATTGGAATTTAGTTTCTTGTGTCCAAATTTCAGATCGATCCGACGGTTGGATCTCCAGGAATTCGCGTTTTACCGAACCTCTATTAATCTATTTTTGTCGAATACGAGGCAGTTATTTGATTCCGTTTTGGGGTGAACTTTTAGTAGATCAAGAATTTGGTTTTAGCTTTTGCACAATCATTCACCCCCCTCTTATTTCTATATTCGTATACTTCGATCCTGTTAGTGTTATGCCCTTGAGGCAATCATATGGATGATTGAAACATGACTATGTTTATGAATAATAATATGATTATTGGTCCAATGAATGTATATCATTGTTTTGATCAACAAGTGTGTGACTTGTTTATGAAGCTCTTTACTTATTGATATAATTCGATAAATATCTCTGATCAGATATCATCGTATAGGACAACGATGAATAGATCAGCACATGTACTGATCGATGATCATGTTTCATAGATCATGGGATATGGAGATATCATCAATACATTGTGACCACATGTTGAAGAACATGGGTTAGGTAGACCCACAATGAGACACTGCGAGAATGTTACATTCTTATGTGTCATCAGTGTATCTCATACATAGTAGATGTATGATCCTTAGACCTGAGATTGTCATATTTCCTACATGTGTAATAGTTTACCTTGGGGTTACCAAACACTATTTCCTAAATGGATAGTTATAAAGGTAGCTTTCATGTTCACTATGAAACATGCAGAGGGAAGTGAGCGATCAAGATGGGATTTGCCACTCCGGTGTAACGGAGATATATGTCTAGGCCACTCGTGTGATATTATTAAGGAAGTGCATGGCCATGCCGTGATTGAGGAGTCAATCACAACTTATTAATATATCACGGATACGAAGATGGATTGAATCACAAAGGATGACATTCTTCTCGCCTTGAGTTCGATCTTCATATAGTTTGGCAAAGGGATTATTACATCAGTACTTTAGTCATATGCGTTTGGGAGTTGGCATGCTCTGCAAGGAGCCGCTACCAACTATTGGATTAATTAGAAAAAGGGTCTTCCAAATCCATGTCCAAATGCGCATGAACCTACAGGGTCACACACTTAACGGGCTGGGACGCATTAATTCGGATTGGATCCGTAATTAATGGACCTCGTGGGCTTAGCACGTAGATGGGCCCTGACTGCCTAGGGTTTCACCTCGTGGCTATATAAGGATGGGAGGAGGCTGGACGCAGCACACACTTTCCCGTGCGTTTTAGAGGTGTTTCGCCAGAAACCCTAGCCACCTCCTCTCGCTGCCCCTGCCGAGCGATCCGGTGCTTGCACACCGACGCACGGCGTCCCATCCCTGGACGTGTGGACTCATCGTGGTGGCATCGCTACGATCAAGCGTGCGAGGACGATCCGCGACCAGACGAGGCGAGGACGATCCACGGCGAGGCGAGGACGATCCACGACTGCAGCAGGAACGATCCACTACATCGACGCGCGAAGGATTCCGCAACTACGCGTCTAGTGGTAATTGATCTATGATCCTATTCTTGCGAGTAGCTTTCTGGTTGCGCGGTAGAAATTTTTTTAATTTGTGCTAGAGTAGCATACCGCGTTCCTCAACAGATCCTACACTCACCTCACCGCCGATGACTACGTTGAGGAAGAAGAAGGTAAGTGTGACTTCTACACCGAATACGTCACTGAGGCAGAATTATCATAGTCAATAACTTCATCCAAGCCGGATGAGGCCGTAGTGGAAGCACCACTTCTTGAGGCAAAATCAGAGAGCAAGAGCAATTCCATACCTGCCCCCGTTCCAAAGGCAGAGAATCAGGAACATATCCTATGGCAGTCGACAACGCTCGAACTTACCAAAACGATAGTAATATCCATGAGAGTTCATCTTCAGAAGATTTTCTTCAAGGTCTTGAACTCGATTATACCCCATCGTCATTTGGTGAGGGAGTATTCATCCCATCCATTAACTCCGGATTCTGCATTTGTGCGGTCACAGAGGGGACATATGTAGAACGAGCAGGGCAGAAACAGCGTGAAGCCCAGAAGAGGGTTGAGAAAGCCGCCCAGGAGCAACACGAGAGCATCACGATTGCCAAAAGAAAGGCTTTGGAAGAAGTGAAACGCCTTTACCACAACAGCCAACCAGGAACCTTGCGAAGACCAGACCCTTCGGGAGCCGTCCGAGACCTGCCCTTCTGATCAAGCAGCAAGTTCTGAGGTTGGTGGTAAGGGACTTGAATTTGGTTCCTAATTCGCAAGAGGAAACTCCTGTTGATAAAATTCGCATTATAACTAATCTATTTTAAATCAACCCTTGGATGGAGATAACATACCACTCATAAAATCTTTAGCTATTGATCTCAAGAAGATGCTGCAGAAGTACAGAGCGTATCCCCTTCCATAGGATGTTTGACTGATTCCCACATGGATCATTCTTGTCTGATCATCGTTAACAGAGTTCTGGCGACCAGCAAAGGAGTGAGCCACGAAGAAAAAGTGCTTTCGACAAGCTTGGCCATGTGAAAATATTAATCGTGATCGGCAACAACCTCATTCTCCTGAATATATAGAACAAATGCCTAACATACGAACACGTTTGGGAATGTATACAGGATGTAAAACCTTTTCTCCAGGGCTCAAGAACGTAACTTGGCTTAAAAAATTCAAGCCAGCTCCTTTGGAAAGTTACGATGGAACTCAAAATCTATCAGAATTCCTCCAAATCTATATCACCGCCATCCAAGCTGCCGGTGGTGATGAGAAGGTAATGGCAAATTATCGTCCTACTGCCCTTAAAGGATATGCAAGACCTTGGTTATTTAATCAATTTGAAGGGTCCATTTTTAGTTGGGAGAATTTATACCATGCCATTTTAAATAAATTTAAAATCTGTTATGCTAAGCCAGGTAAAGAAGGCGACCTGCATCGTCTTCGTCAAACCTCAAATGAAAATTTATGTCAATTTATTAAGAGGTTTGTGGAGGTCTGTAACACAATTCCTAACATTTCTGATGATTTTGTGATACGTGCGTTTAAGTAGACTGTACGCTACAAACGTTTCATGAAGGACCTCAACATTCTTTTGCCATCTACCATATCAGAACTCTTCGATATAACGGATCGGTACTTAGACGCCCATGAGGCAGTTGAATGGAATCATATGGTCAACAAGGGCCATACACCACTCCAACCAGGTTTAAAGATTTCCAAAGGCAACAAACCTAAAAAATCCTTCACACATGAAGATCACAAAGGAAAAAAAGTAAGAAAAAGGGTAAAAAGATCCCTCAAAGGAAGGTCACAGGCGTTTCTGAATGACCTGCATACTCTAAGGATAAGCACCTTGAAAGAAGAAACCTGGTCGAACAGGTGACCAGTTTATTCCCAAGAGTTCCACTTCAAATGTGGGAATGGACGATGGTGTCCTTTGCATAGCGCACCAGGACACGACTTGCCCAATTGTCGTACATGGCAAAGGCGCATGGATGAATTTTACTCTAGAAAGGATCCCATGCTAACTCTACCAGAAGGTCGGACCAATAAGGATGCAGATGGTGACGAAAACATGGGTTATTAGAAGCCTGATAATCATGTCAACACGATCTTTGGAGGATCCTCTGCATACTCTTCAAAGATGCAATTCAAGTCCATCTGGAGGGAGGTTAATAACATCGACACCCGATCAGGGAGACCAAACTTTCCAAAGTGGTCGGATGTAGCAATGACCTTCAGCAAGAATGACTACCCAAAAGGTACGTCACTTTCATGTAAACTTTCCTTAGTAGTATCTCCTACTATTAGTAACTGCAAGGTAGGAAGAGTTTTAGTAGATGAAGTTCCTTAGATTTACTCTTCATTCATACCCTAGACGAAATGCGATTAATCCGTTTTTTGGAATTGTCCCTAGTCCTTCGGTAACTCCAATAGGATAGATAGTGTTATCTATGATTTTTTGGAGAAGCCAGTAATTTCAAAATAGAGTTGATTTCATTTGAGGTTGTTGATTTTGAATCATCCTATAATGCCATTTTGGGTATACATTCACTCATTAAATTTATGGTAGTTACTTATCATGCCTACCAGAGTCTCAAGATACTTGGTCCAAATGTGTGATAAATGTGCAAGATAACCAAGTTGCTACACTAAATTGTGATCGAAAATTACTTGAGATTGTTGATTAATGGTCATTAAGAAAATCTAATGATGTAGATAAACCTTGCAATGTCGACAAACCAACCAAGACAGAGAGGCAAATTCTCAACCCAATGAACAAGTAAAGCAAGTTCCCGTCGATCCATTCGACCAGTCAAAAATTGTTCAGATAGAGTCAGAAATGGATGCCAAAAAAGAAGACATGCTCATTGCCTTCCTCTAGGCTAATGCATATGCGTTTGCGTGGAAATCATCCGGCATGCTTGGAGTCCCAAGGGAGGTACTAGAGCACAACTTAGCTATCCGACCTGAAATCGACCAATGAAGCAAAAGTTAAGATGATTCGCTCCTGATAGGCAAGAAGCTATCCGACAAGAGTTGGACAAACTCTTAAGAGTCTGGTTTCATACGTAAAGTTGATCGTCTAGATTGGCTTGCAAACCCAGGTATGGTTAAGAAGGCAAATGGTAAGTGGCGTATGTGCATCGATTTCACCAGCCTAAATGCTGCTTGTCCAAAAGATGATTTTCCTTTACCCCGAATAGACTAATTGGTCGACTCAACAACGTGTTTATGAATTGATGAGTTTCCTAGATGCATAATCAAGTTATCATCAAATTAGCATGGCAAGAGAAGATGAACAGAAGACTTTCTTCATAACCCCGTTTGGAATCTACTGTTACCAAATGATGCCATTTAGGTTGAAAATTGCTAGAGCCATGTACTAGTGACTCATTGTAACAGCCCAAAATTTGTTAAAGAGTAAAATTGAAATACTAAAATGTGCATTTGAATTATTATTGCATTTCTTGAATTTATGTCTTTTCATGAATTTGTTGTTGCAAAGTAATTGAATATTGGATTTAAAAAGGAAGATAATGGTAAAATGGTAAAAAGATAAAAAAGATAAAAGTGATAAAATTACCTGAAGGTAGTAAAAAAAATCTTTAGACCAAGATTTGGATGGTCAAAATTAGTATGAACACATTTAAAACCATGAAATCATTAATTTCAGAAAAAATTATTAAATTTGACTAGATCACTAAAAGATTTTTGTAGAGCTCTCAAGAAGCTTAAATTTTTATCGTGTGATGTTCATATGCTTACCCTTATCTCATAAAATTTACAAAAATTAATAACTATATTTATTATTTATCCCTATTTATTTATTCTAAAATAGAAAATCAGCAAAACAGAGTAAAAGAATTATTAGAGAATAAATATTGAAGATACAGACTTGAAATTTTTATGGTAGTTGCTAGACACTATTCATAACTTAGTGTAAAAATTTCAAAAGTTAATAAGCAGTTTGGATCCTCAATTAAATTGATTTTCGAAATGAAATTTCTATGTAGTGTACACTCCCAGATTTTTACGAATTAAGCTACTGAGAATTGTCGTCCCAAATTTTTACAATAGGTAGAAGACTTACCAGGTAACTTGGTAAAAAGTCCTGAAAAATTGTGAAGCAATTTGACTCTTCAATTAAATGCTTTTAGGTCAGTTCAGAACAGAGATGTCAATTCTGATACATATTATCTGACACACGGGCCCCGCCTTTTAATGCGCCTGACCGACCGGCCCTCTGACCCCATACTCTGCCAGGTGGCCCCGCTCAACGCCTAGTCCCGCTTGTCGACCTCTTCTCTTCTCTCTCGTTTCCCTTCCTCTATGCTGAGTGGCCCCAGGCCCCTGCTGTCAGGCCACTCCTCCCCTTCTTCTTCTCCACACCACTCCTCTCTGCTCTCTCTCTCTCTCTCTCTCTCATGTTCAGCCACTGGCCAGAAAATCTTCTGAAGCACCATCTTATTTCTTGTCTGATCTGCGTCAATATTTCGTGTAGCCCGAGACCATCTCTGCCAACTCCTGCCATGCTCATACCCGGTACTGTGAAGATGATCGGGAGAGCTCGAACCCCTTTTGACCGGCCACCGTGAAGATTCTTCATCTGCACATTGCACAAACCGCCTTAATAGCCTATTTAGGCACGTCATTAGCTTCCTCATCACTTCACTTCAGCCTCGACCTCAACCGAAAAGCCACAACACCAAACCAAGCCACATTTCGTCCTTCTTCTTCCCCTCCGGCTAACTCACCACAACGCCCAAAATCCGAGCCAACTTTTTCTACTCAAGCTTAGTTTCCAATGCCTCGCAGTTGAAGTGCCTCCATACTCACGCAAATAAAATCCCTCCATCAATTTGCTCGGCTGTTCATCGTAGCACTACTGCACCGACGCTCCATCCTCCCCAACTACGGCGACTCGTGGAGAGCTCACTCCGAAGCATTCTCCACACAGTGAGACCTCCCATCACACTTATTGGACTCCATGGATGCTTAATAACCAATTGATTGAACTCATTGAAGCCTTGGTCATCGTCGCGGCTTTTTGCCGTTGAAATCGCCGTCGGCCTCCGTGGAGGTCCCCCTTTCGGTCACCTTAAAACCCAATTAACTTATCCCCTGGGTTCACCTGCGCATGCTGATTCTCCTCGAGAGATTCATTCATCGCCATCGGCCATGTCTCGCCGCCGGCGAGCTGTGCTTGCTCTGGCTCTGTTCTCAGTAATTGGCCGATGGGGTCGGAATGTCAGCTCCACGCGAACATGCCCTCACGCTGACCGGCTGGACCTACCAGTCTGCCGCTCCACACGCGCGTGTACAAAACACGCAGGCCGCTGATCGGTGGCCCCATCATGTTAGTGGATGAGATCGGGTTGAATAGGCCATGTGCGCAAATGGGAAAATGCGTTTTCCACTTTGGAAAGCGTATTTTGAATTTTAGTTTCAATTTTTGCAAGCCGACAACATTTAATCAGCAATAACTTCTAAACCATAAGTCCAAATCCAATGAAACAAGTTTCTAAATTCATGATTAATCAATTAAATTTGGAATATGCAAAAATATTTAAAATTTTATCACTAGTTTGAACCAAAATTCAAATTTGAATTGTAAGGTTAAAACTAACTGCATGTAGAATTTGTTCAATTCAAGTCCAATTTGAATGAAACTAGTTTCATTATAATCCTTATGTCAAGTTCTTCCTAAATATGCAAAGAAATTTAAATTTGAAGCTAGTTTATACGATGTTCCAATTAGGGTTAAATTTGACAGGCTAAATATTCAAAATGTTATAACTTGATCAAGTGAAGTCCAAATAAGGTGAGACAAACTTCCTTGCATTAGTTAGGCAGTAGAGAACACGATTATGAAATAATACCAAGGGTGTACAATGCTACTTTTAATTGCTGTAACCCTGTTGCTTTATGTATTAATTTATGTTCGTATAAACAATTTTGGCCTCTTGAATTCGAAACTAAATATAATTAAACTTATAATCTTAGCTTCTTGAATTCATAAACTAAAATAAAACAATTTATAAAGAACAGATGTTATGTGTGTTGTATAACCCTAAACTGTTGATACCAAAAAGAACTGTAATATAATGTTGTCACATAAAATCATGAAACCCTAACCACAACCATGCTTGTTTCTATGTATTGGTTTTATTTGGTTTTACATTTGACTTCTTTTTGCCACTATTAAAAGTTGGTATTTGCTCCGTTCTTATTCAACGACGTGTAGACACCGACGTTGACGATACCCTTGTTGGCGACTTCGATTCTGAGTTTGTTCCAGAAGAGCAAGGCTAGCACCCCCTTGATCATATTGATCCCAGTTTTTATAATTACTTAAAATGTTGATTAAGAACTTGCATGCATGCTTTATATTCTACAAAATGCGTATTTTATAGCTTTTGGTAATTAACCCACACTGATGGATTTCCTTAATCATTGTTGATTTGTGATCCATGATAACCCTAGATGATGGTTAAAATGCTAGACTAGGTATAATCATTTATTATTTGCATTTGCTTAGTACTGCTTTAGAAAGTTACTGGTGTCAGAAACACCCACACCCACTTTTCATATGAATTTTTTAATGGTTAGTTATGACGGTAAATGATACTGATATTTTAGTAAAAATGAAAAAAAAACTATGATTTCAACATGGGTGATTATTGGCAATAGCCAGTTCTATAAGCTTTAACTTGTATGTAGATAGGGGGAGTTTTATCGTCCAAGTCACATTAAAGACCGAACTAATATGTTGTTTTCATGCCAAGATAACCGTACAACAATAAGGGTTGGTATGTGACGGTTTTAACTTATTAAGTTATTTAAAACTAGCTTTGCACATTGAAAGGCTGAACTAGCACAGACTGTTCTGTGATGGACTGCTCGAAGGGGTGCCCTCATTGAGATGTTAGGAATAATGCCTACCGATGTGACGGTGTACGCCTGGCTATGGAGAGAAATGGTTGTTGTTTTATTGAGCTCAAAAAGATTTATGATTTATGTGACTGTTTGTTTCTACCATAGCAAGGGTTTGACATCACTGGGATGGTGCAAGGCTAGGTTTGAATAATGTAACAGTTATGTATGATCTCTCGGCGGCACACCAAAGGAAGTGTGTTAAATATGTATTGCCAAAAGAGTAGATCATTCCTTATGAGTAAAGCAGTACACCTCTGCAGAGTGTAAAACTAATCAATTAGCTGCGCTCGCGATCATGAGCACTTGGTAACATCATCATATAGTTAGATGTTTTCTATTTTGATAAAATGAAGACAACTGATTTAGAAATGAACATTCTTATCATTCTTCTTATGTTTATTTAATTGTTGCCACATCGGTGTTAATTATTTTATTTCTCACGAAGGACTGTGAGACTACTCATGAAGGGTTGTGAGTAATTTATTACATTTATGTTATTTACTACTTGTTACTTTAATTACTCATCAAATTATTTTTAATTTTCCTTTACGCTTTCAATTTACTATTCAGTATTCATCATTCAAATTCTAGATTTACACAAAAAACAACCATAGAAACCTATCATTGGATTCAGAATGCATATATCTAGGTTTTGTAAAAGTCTTGCAAATACTTTTGTACTCAACTTGCATTACTACTGCTTTTAGGTAAAGAAACAGAGATTCCCGAAGACATTTACTTTGACGTAGGTTACGGGTTTACTAATGACGATTCTCTTTAAGGATCCACCTTGCCTGTTGCCTGTGGATCATTGGGCTTAGCTAGCAAACAACAAGATGAAAGTTTTCCACTACTGATTACTTTTGGTTATGTAATATTATGTGTATTAATCTTTCACTGTAATAAAATGTTGCAACTTTTGTATGGCTGTGTTTTCAAAGTGTGTCGGTACATGCTAGCTACTGATCATGGGACTAGCACAGTATGCACTTCAAAACTTTTTTTTTATGTTGCACTGTAGCATAAAAGGAAGGGTCTCACACTCATGCAGAACTTTCATAAGCAAAATAGAAAGAAATCTAGAAGCTTATGTAGATGATCTCATTGTAAAAAGTAATAAAAGCTCTAACTATTTGTCGGATTTGGCCGAAACATTATGTAACTTGAAGAAACAGGGAATAAACTTAAATCCCGAAAAGTGTACTTTCGGAGTTTCTTCTAGCAAGTTGCTGGGATTCCTTGTTTGTTCACACAGAATAGAATCATATCCTGAGAAGATTCATGCAATTGAATCCTTAAAGTCTCCTTCAGTGAAGGAGATACAAGGTTTAACTGGTAGGATGACTGCTCTTAGTCGCTTTATATCTAGATCGGAAGGACGTGGTTTATCTTTCTTCAGGGTAATAAGAAAACACAGCAAATTCCACTGATCAGATGAAGCAGAAAATATCTTTAATGATATTAAAAATTATTTATCAAGCCCACCCACACAGGTATCACTCAACACAGAGGAATCTTTGTTGCTCTATCTAGTGGCTACAAATAATGTGGTTAGTGTTGTACTGATCATCAAACGAGATAACATTCAAAAACCATTATATTACGTCAGTGAAGTTTTACACGAGTCTAAGGAGAGATATTGTTAGGTTCAAAAACTGTTATATTGACTATTGATGGCTTCAAGGAAATTATGATTACAGTGCCCTCATCTTTTACTTTGGGCAATATTCTCCATAACCGAGAAGCAACTGGTCAGGTTGCAAGTGGGCAATCGAACTTGGATCCTTCGATATCCATTTCATTGTCTGATCAGCAATCAAGTCACAAAATTTGGCAGATTTCATCACTGAATGGACTAACAGTGAGCCTTCTGTAGAACAGAATTCCACTAATACTGATCATTGGACTTTATACTTTGGCGGTTCAAGAGAGCTAAGAGGTTCGGGGTTGATATAGTGCTGGTCATACCGCAAGATGATTAGTTACAATATATAATCCAGATACAATTCCCTGCTACCAATAGTGTAGTACTTCATTAACTTCGAAGTCCAATATATTCCCCAAAAAGATAATCTTTTAGCGGACCAGTTATCCAAATTAGGCTCCTTACAATCACCTGTTCCAACAGGTGTATTTCTTGAATATTTGCTTAAACCTTTTATAAATCTACCTTTGAAGACTCCCCGACTAGCAATAAGGTTAGAGTCCTCGAGCAAGATACATACTGGACTAAACTATTTAAAACCTACTAGAACATGGAACACTGCCAAGGAATATACATGAAAAAGATAGATTAATTCGAAAGGCGCGAATGAACAAATTACTCGACAATACCCTATATAGGAAGGGAACATATGGAGTTGTGATGAAATGCATATCCTAAGAACAAGGGATAGTATTGCTCCATAAAATACATGGGGGCTTATGTGGATCACAATCTTCATACAGAACACGGGTCGAAAAAGCCTTTCGACAAGAGCTTTATTGGCCCACTGCTCTACAAGATGCTATGCACCTTGTAAAGAAATGCAAACAATGTCAATTTCAAGCTCGACAGGTACACCAACCCGCTAATCAACTGCAAACCATACCATTGTTATGGCCATTTTTGACATGGGGCATTGATATATTATGTTCATTACCAAAAACAACTAACGGATATAAATTCCTATTTATTGCTATTAGTACATTCACAAAATGGATAGAAGTTGAACCCATAGTTTCAATTACGACACAAGCAGCAAAGAAATTCCTTGTGAAGAATATAGTCACTAGATTCGGAGTTCTTAGTAGACTAATTACTGATAATGGATCAATTCATTATTGGCTTGTTTCAAGATTATTGTGAAGAAACTGGCACAAAAATTTGCTTCGCTTCTGTTGCTCATCCACAAAGCAATGGAGCAGTAAAACGTGCTAATGACCAAATCATGCAAGACATGAAAAAACGAGTGTTTGATCATCTCAAAACATGTTCGGGGGCTTGGGTAGACGACCTCTACTCAGTGCTTTGGACCATATGCACGATGACAATTAGGGCTACAGGAGAAACACTCTTCTCATTAGTCTACGATGCAGAAGCCGTTCTGCCCAGTGAAATTCACTTAGGTTCTACACGAACTACTCTTTTTGAACAGGTTGATCAAGACAGCCGACGTAAAGATGACATTAATCTCTTAGAAGAAAAGCGAAATCGAGCACTTATCAGGTCAGTAACCTACCTACAAGGTTTAAGACGATACTACAACAAGAGTTCAATCGCGAACACTTAACGTGAGAGACTTGGTTTTAAGGAGAATCCAAAACCAATTTAACTTAAACAAATTATCTTCCAAATGGGAAGATCCCTTTATTGTTATATCAGCTACCCGATCTAGTTCGTTCGGCTTGCTATGGAAGATGGCCGAATCCTTTCCAACACATGGAACATCCAACATCTTCACAGGTTTTATGTGTAAATATTTTAAGTTATTTCATATAGTTTACACTTTATGTTTATATTCCTATTGTGTTAAATATAAACTATTTGTTGTCTTGCTATCATTCTAAGTAATCACGAAATTTTATCCGACCACAATCACTAAGCAAAATACAAGGTTGCTAGTCGGGTTGTGAGATGACTTCTAATAGAGCCTTTTTATATAAGCCAGTACTCACTACATTGCGACTCATTAGACTACCCCATCTCCGACCTGCTGCCAATTAATACTAAGTATAAAGCAAAGAGAAAACCAGTCGTTACTCCATACGAACTGTTTGTATTCCGATCACTTTGCTGATCAGTACACAAACAGTTGGGGGTTAGTGATATACTTAGACAAAAAAGCAGACAAGTAAATAGAACACATATGACAGAAAAGGAAATTTTTTCATTAATCTCATTAAAGGTTTGTACATTTACTTGAATGTGATCTTTACATTACTCATTTGCAAGTCTACGGCAGATTTAACCTCTGCACGTTTCCTATTTAGCTCCTCTTGAGATGAGAATGATAGGTCAAACACTAGAGCTTCCAACATCACCACATCTTTATAGAAGTGCCTTAACTTCACAAAAAGGGCACCAATCTGGACAACAATTGAAGAATGGAAGGCAACTTTCATTGTTTGCGCCATGTTGGGGATATGAACAAGGATGCCATTCAATTGATTATTAATTCCCCCAACCAGCTCTTCCATAGAAAGGTCAGTACTTGGGAAATCAACTTCTTTTCTTTTTAGCTGTGATGCAATCATCTTCAACTGATTGGAAATGAAAACCAACGAAGATTTACTAACCTGCCGGTGTTTACTTACTTCATGCTTAAGGAGCTTCTCATTTTCTTTCATTTTTTTCCCATCTCCTTATGCATGTTAGCCCTTAGCTCATCACTTTCTCTTTTGAGGGCAATTTCTTTAGCAAGCTGAATTTCTTTTGCCCCTAATTGATTTTGTAGTTCTAAAAAGAAATAAGAGGCTTTTCAGGATTTGCTTCACAGCAAGAATCAAAAAGCTTAAAAAGCAAATAGTAAAAATATACCTGTTATGATGACCTCTTTTGCTTCAATTTTGGCTAGAACTCTTTGGATAACTTCTAAGTGCTTGCTTTATTATCTTCTTGATAATTGGTAAATTTTTCATTAAGAGTCAGAAGTTTGTCCCGAGCTTCTTCCATGTCAAATTGATAGCCTTTGGCAGTACTTTGTGCCGCAAAAAACTGTGTCTCTAGCTCTAATATCCTTTCAATTTTTCTATTCCCAAACAGATATGTTAGAATAAAAGTTTACAAGTAAAATACAAACAAAAGAAGGATTTGAGAACATACTTTTTTTTTGTTGTTTTTGCAACTTCAATTTTGGCTAAAGCCCCAATCTGTTGCTTCAACAGATCGGTAGTATCTTGCATAAACTTAAAAAAAAGTATAAATTAGAAAACATTCCTTTACTCTCTTCTAAGACAAAAGAGGAGAAAAGAGTACCTTAGCCAGCAAGTTTTTAAAAACTTGCTCGAAGTTCATCTGGCCTGTGACGACCAGAGAAGCACTTGGAGGTATCATCACCACAGTTTCCTCTTTAGTGATCACGGCCGACCTAACCGCTTCCAATGGAATGTTTATGTTGGTCTGCCCGACTAGCAGAAGTTCCTCCGAATAGAGTCTCCTTATCAACAAGGACTTCTCCTTCAGTGGCTGTCCCAATGACCTCTTCTATGGCCACAGGAGGTTTAGGCTCCTCCTCCACTACAGGAACTCCCCCGACCAGCGGCTCATCATCAGTAACTAAGGGAATTTCACCCTCACCACTAACTGGGACCAAACCAGTCTCCTGCACACTGGTTGGTTGCTCGCTGGTACTTCCTTGAAGGGGTACCAAGGCTAACTCCATATTGGTCGTCGCAAGACTAACCAGTGGATTAGTCTCAGGATCATCTTGAGGTGGTTCGGAAGGAGCAGCTTGGAGGCTAAAAAAAAAAAACTTACTCGAATTCTGAAAGTTAAAGTGCTCAAAATTACAAAAATAGGTAAAAGTAGACTTACCTTACAAAGAGTCCAAACTCCATAACCCATGTTGCTAAGGTATCCTCCAACTGAATGGCACACCCGCCATCAACTGGGGGAGTTCGAGATGCTGATACTCCCACATCCGAGGAATGAGATTTTTTTTCCTCTTCCTCGTGATGAGAGGAACATCACCCTCCTCATCTTCTTCTTACTCTTCACCATCAATACACGAGAATAAAGGGTAACGCTTGTAAAAAGCGTCCTAATTACCGTATCTTTCATTGTTATGCACCTGAGAGGGAAGCCTTACCCCTTTATTTATACTATTCATTTGGACAGTTATACCACCGTTCAGTTACCAAGAAAACTGCAAAAGATTTCATTATCGGGAACCGAAACAGTGATTGGCGTGAGACCCCGCAATGTCTTAATAAAGCCTTGAGTAAATGCGTGTATTTACTCAAGCCTTGGGGGCTAGCTGACAACAATAAATATACCTTATTCTACTTTTGGACCTACGGTCTCATAATAAAAAAGAGCACATAAGTAAAAGACAAGACTCAAGGCCCATTACCTGGCTATGATTCCAACCAAAGTTAAATTTAGTCACGTGGAAGTATTCCCGACCAGTGTACAAGGCACTAGTTGAAGATACGATATATCCTATTTACCCCGACCAACTATGTATGCACTGGTCAAGGATAGTTCATATAGTTACCTCGACCAACTATAACTTATATTGGTCGGGGGTCACTCTTTCAGCCGCTCAACTAGCATATAGGTCGAAGATTGAATAGCCTTCGCCTCGACCAGATGACTGGTTGGAAAGACAGTTATCCATGCATAAGTCTAGCGTGCGGAGGACACACTCTTTCTTTGATAGGTACAGACAACTGATTGGAAGTTATTCCCTACAAAGAGACGCCTCATAGTGAAAAGACACCTCCCGACGAGGAGACACCTTTTAACAGGAAGACACCTCTTGGAAGGAGACAACTACTATATTCCCTTCATCCGGTATAAATAGGAGGCACACAAAAGAAAAGAGATGATCGTAGACACAAGAGAAAAGCCCAATTAGCACTAGACTTATATCTCCACTTCATAAGAATGTACTCTGTAAAACACACGTGACTAAATAAAACAATCACATTTCCTACTATTTTCAATATCTGATTTCTTAAAGTAACCCCAAATCATATTTGTAAACTCGATCTAAAAACGTCCGGATCTTGAACATCGACAATTTACAAATAATTTTGAAGTGTTTAGCTGGATTAGCCTTCCGAAGCTACTACAAAACTGCACATAGGAGACGCCTATCAGTGGCGGTTTGTTTGGAACCGCCACTAATAGAAATATCAGTGGCGGTTTTTTAGCTCAAACCGGTGCCAGGATCATCAGTGGCGGTTTTTATTTCGAACCGCCACAGATAACCGAGTATCAGTGGCGGTTTTGGTTAGAACCGCCATCGATACTTGAGCACTATCGCTGGCGGTTCTAACCACAAACCGCCATCGATACTCGATTATCTGTGGCGGTTCGAATAAAACCGCCACCGATACTGAACTATTTGTGGCGGTTCAATGTAAAAACCGCCACCGATAATGGGCGTATTTGTGGCGGTTTTATGTTAGAACCGTCGCGAGATATCGTTATCTCAGGATTTGCTTTTGATAGAACCGCCACTGATAACTATAGTTACCTAATTTGAGTGCTCTAAATTTCAACTAAGTGCTTGATTTTACCATGACATGGGTACTTCAAATTTCAACTAAGTACTTGATTTTACCGTGACATGGATACTTCAAACCTCAACTAAGTGCTTGATTTTACTATGACATGGATACTTCAAATTTCAACTAAGTGCTTGATTTTACCATGACATGGATACTTCAAAGTTAAAATAGAGCATGACAAATTCAGAGTATGAGAATACTAAAATTAGTGTTCGGGTCCTTTGTGGGGTTAAGGGGAGGGGGACACGTTATATTTCAAATGTGATCATGTCAACACTACGGTACTAGATCACATAAGAACTCTGAAGTTAAGCGTGCTTGGGCTGGAGTAGTACTAGGATGGGTGACCTCTCGGGAAGTGCTTGTATTTGCATTAAAATCGGTGGTAGAACTCATTAGTTAAGCGTGCTTAGGTGAGAGTATTACTAATTAGGATGGGTGAGGGGTGACCTCTTAGAAAATATCTTCATTTTGTGTTAAAACTGCCGGAATATTAAATATAATTATTTGTGGCGGTTTTTCTTCAGAACCGCCACAAATAATGCATTATCAGTGACGGTTTTTCTTTGGAACCGCCACTGATAATATTATCAGTGGCGGTTCAAAACCTATCAGTGGCACTATATCATGAAGGGTTTCGTAGCATGGAAAACAAAAATTTTTCCTACGATTGCAACCAAACACCAAGATCATATCTAGGAGATGCAAGTAAACGGTTTCAGAAGGACTCACCCTCGTAGACCGAAAGCGGGAATAACGTTCCCGCAAACAAACGTGGTTGATGTAGAGGTACACTCCCGACTTCAAAGTCGCGAAGATGAGCGCCACAAACGGGCATCCGCATTTGGTCACACGTGCGGATCAACGATGACCTCCAATCCCTCGTTCAGCGGGCAGCGGAAGTAGTGGATCCGGAAAACTCCAACAACACTACAACTTAGTGGTGGTGGTGGTGAAGAAATAATTTCAGCAGCGCCGGCAAGCCACGGCTCGAAAAACGGATCGGCGAGGAGGAGGAGAATGGACCAACCAAAGGGTCATGGATGAACACCAAAGAGAGGAGCTCCTCCTCCCTTTTATTGGAGGAGGAGGTGTCTTGCCTAGGGGTGGGGTGGCCTGCTCATGGGGGGGCTGCCCCTTTCCCTCACTCTCTTCATGTGAGTGTTCTATCCACTCACAAATTAACCACTTTGATTTCCATTAAAACCCCACTCAAGAAAATGAAAGGTTTTCTCCAATAAACATTTTTATTTCAGATTTAATATTTGTTAATTCTTTTAATTAACAAACATTAACATATACCCCCTTTAACTATTCCGATATCCCGAAACTATTCCGCGATACTCAAACAAATCCTCAGATCTTGTCCATATTTTTCTCCTGTTTCGTATCCACTCAAATGCATCGATGAACCTTAAGTGTGTCACCCTACGGTTCGTGAATAAAATGGACATGATTGAGACTCCTCTCGGATCAATAATCATCGGCGGGATCTCGGAGATCCATAATGACTCCCATTCACTCAACGATGAACTAGTGATCGCGTAAACCGTAAAACGACATAACCAATTCCTTTTGTCTCACGATATTTTACTTGTCCGGATCCGATCATCAGTATCAACTATACCTAGTTCGATCCCGTTACCGACAAGTACTCTTTACTCGTTAGTGATATAACATTCTTGTGACCTAGTCACATGCTTGCAAGCGATGTCAATGTGATATCACCGAGAGGGCCCAGAGTATATCTCTCCGTCATCAGGATGGACAAATCCCACTCTTGATGCATGAGCCTCAACTAATACTTTCATAGTACCCAAATCCATCTTTATAGTCACCGTGTTACGGAGTGACGTTTGATGTCATCAAAGTACTCTTCCGGAATTAGTGATTGACATCATCTCATGGTCTAAGGAAAAGAGCTATTTCAATGTGTTTGATACAGCAACAAACTAAATGACTTGATCGTATTTGCTATACCAACTTGGGTGTGTGTTCATCACATCATTCTTCTAATGACATGACCCGTTATTAATAACATCCAATGTTCATGATCAGAAACCTTGATCATCGGTTAATCAACGAGCTAGTTTAAAAAGAGGCTTTACTAGGAACCTTTTGTTTATTAAACACACATGTATTAACGCTTCGATTAATACAATTTTAGCATGAGAAATAAACATCTATTATAAACATGGAATATGATAATAAACAATTTATTATTGCCTCTCGGGCATATTCCCTTGATCTCCCACTTGCACTAGAGTCAATAATCTAGATTACATTGTGATGATTCTAACACCCATTGAGTTCTCGTGTTGATCATGTTTTGCCCTTGGGAGAGCTTTAGTCAACGAGTCCGCCACATTCGGATCCGTGTGCACTTTGCAAATCTTTATATCGCCATCCTTGACATGTTCACGGATGGAGTGAAACCGACGCTTAATATGTTTGGAATTCTTGTGTGACCTTGGTTCTTTAGCATTGGCTATGGCACCATTGTTGTCACAATAGATAACCATCGGGTCCAACGCACTCGGAACCACACCTAGTTCGGATATGAACATCTTCATCCAAACCGCTTCCTGCTACCGCGCAAGCGACAATATATTCCGCCTCTGTTGAAGATCCCGCCACCACAGATTGCTTGGAACTTCTCCACTCAAGCTCCTCCATTCATTTCAAAAATGTACCCGGATTGAGACTTAGAGTCATCCGATCGATTGTCAAAGCTAAGCGTCGACGTAACACTTTGCGACGAGCTCTTCTTCACCACCATATATGAGAAACATATCCTTAGTTCTTCTTAAGTACTTAAAGATATTCTTGATCGCCCAGTCAGTGTTCAAAACCTGGATCGACCGGGTACCGCTTAGTCAAACTAATAGCATGTGCCACATCCTGGTCTTGTACACAACATAGCATACATGATAGAGCCTATGGTGAAGCATAGGGAATCTTATTCATTACTTCTCTATCTTCTGTGTGTGTTTGGACTCGAGTCTTACTCAACGTCTTGCCTTGCATCATAGGTAAGAACCCTTTCTTACTTTCGTCCATTCTAAACTTCTTTAGAATCTTGTCAAGATATGTACTTTGTGATAGCCCAATTAAGCGTCTCGATCTATCTCTATAGATTTTGATGCCTAAAATATATGCCGCTTCACCAAGGTCCTTCATTGAAAACTTCTTTGTTTAAGTAATCTTTTACACTTTTCAAAAGTTCTATATCATTTCCTATCAACAATATGTCATCCACATATAATATCGTAAATGCTATAGAGCTCCCACTCACTTTCTTGTAAACACAAGATTCTCCGTAAGTTTGGACAAATCCAAAACCTTTGATTACCTCATCAAAACGGAGATTCCAACTTCGTGATGCTTGCTTCAGTCCATAAATGGATCGCTGAAGTTTGCATACCTTATTAGCATCCTTAGGATCAACAAAACCTTTGGGTTGTATCATATACAACTCTTCCTCAATGTTTCCATTAAGGAACGCAGCTTTTGACATCCATCTCGCGATTTCATAATCGAAAAATGCAGCAATTGCTAACATAATCCTAACAGACTTTAGCATCGCTACGGGTGAGAAAGTCTCATCGTAGTCAACTCCTTGAATTTGTCGAAAACCCTTTGCGACAAGTCGAGCTTTTATAGACGGTCACATTACCATCGGCGTCTATTTTCTTTTTTGAAAATCCATTTGTTCTCAACGGCCTTACGGTCATTGGGTAGGTCCACCAAAGTCCATACTTGGTTTTCATACATGGATCCCATTTCGGATTTCATGGCTTCTAGCCATTTGCTCGAATCTGGGCTCATCATCGCTTCATCATACGTCGCAGGTCATTATTCTCAACTACCATGACATTCATAGTAGGAACATAAAAGTCGGGAGCAGATGCGCTCTTGTTGACTGCGAGGTGCGGTAGTGTTCTCTTTCGAGTTTCATGATCCTTATCATTAGTTCCCTCTTCATTTGGTGAAGTCAACTCCGAAACAACTTCCGGCCGCTGCACTTGCCATTCCATGAAGAGAAGGTTCAACAACCTCGCCGAGTTCTACCTTCCTACTACTCACACCTTTCGAGAAACTCTTTTCCAAAAGGATCCATTCTTGGCAACGTAAAACCTTGCCCTCGGATCTGTGATAGAAGGTGTACCCAATTGTTTCTTTAGGGTATCCTATGAAGACGCATTTTTCCGCTTTGGGTTCGAGTTTATCAGGTTGAAGTTTCTTCACATAAACATCGCATCCCCAAACTTTTAGAAATGATGACTTAGGTTTGTTGCCAAACCATAATTCATACGGTGTCATTTCAACGGATTTAGATGGTGCCCTATTTAAAGTGAATGTATTGTTTCTAGTGCATGACCCCAAAATGAAAGTGGCAAATCTGTAAGGGACATCATAGATCGAACCATATCCAATAAAGTACGATTTACGGCTCGGATACACCATTACGCTGTGGTGTTCCAAATAGGAGTGAGTTGTGAAACTATTCCACATTGTTTCATGTGTGTGCCAAACTCGTAACTAAGATACTCTCCTCCACGATCGGATCGTAGAAATTTGATCTTTTGTTACGATGATTTTCTACTTCACTCTGAAATTCTTTGAACTTTTCAAATGTTTCAGACTTGTGTTTCATTAAGTAAATATATCCATATCTACTCAAATCATCCGTGAAAGTAACAGTAACGATATCCACCACGCTACCGACACACTCATTGGACCACACACACATCGGTATGTATGATTTCCAATAAGTCGGTTGCCCGCTCCATTGTACCGAAAACGGGGTTCTAGTCATCTTGCCCATGAGGCATGGTTCACATGTCTCAAATGATTCATAATCAAGTGATTCTAGTAGTCCATCAGAATGGAGCTTCTTCATGCGTTTAACACCAATATGACATAAGCGGCAATGCCACATATATGCAGCAATATCATCATTCAACTTAATTCTTTTGGCATTCACATTATGAACATGTGTACTATTATCAAGATTCAAAATAAACAAACCATTCTTTTCAGGTGCATGACCATAAAAGATATTATTCATATAAATTGAACAACCATTGTTCTCAGACTTGAATGAATAACCGTTTCGCATTAAACAAGATCCAGATATGATGTTCATGCTCAACGCAGGCACTAAATAACAATTATTTAGGTTTATAACTAATCCTGATGGTAATTGGATAGGTAGCGTCCCGACGGCGATCACATCAACTTTTGATCCATTGCCGGTAATAGGTAGCGTCCCGACGGCGATCACATCAATTATTTAGGTTTGAAGAAGTGTGCGAGCAAAATACTGCAGGAAGTTAACAGTAGTTAGCTGGCTGGCCGGCCGGAGCGAACCTGGAGGAGGCGAACTCGTAGAGGCGGCCGGCGGGGGAGAAGACGACGAGCGCGACCTCGGCGTCGCACAGCACGGACAGCTCGTAGGCCTTCCTGAACAGCCCGCTCCGGCGCTTGGAGAAGCGCACCTGCCGGCTCTTCCGGTCCTCTATCCGCCGCAGCTCCACCCGCCCGCGCTCCCTCCTCCGGCTCCCGCCGCCGCCGGCCGCCTCCCTCCTCCTTGCTTGCTCGGGCTCGCCCTCCATTACTAGTTTCCGAACCGGAACCCTAGCTCGCTAGCTCGCCCCGCCAGCCACTAATAACTGAGATGAGGATGGATCGATTGCGCTGTGACTTGTGAGGTGGAGGCTAGCTACACCGGAGGGGACAGATTTGTGGCGCTAGGCGCTAGCTGCTGCTGCTGCGACTGTGATGGGGTATCCATCACCTATAGGCCAAGAGCGCGAGACACAATGGAGTGATCGAGTACTTACGGAGGACACGGCCGGTGCGCGAGGGCGACGACCGTGCGAGCGAGCCGGTCGGATGCGTGCCGCGCGCGTCCCACAAGTCGTACGCATGTGCGCAACAGCGGATGTAGCTCGAGTGGCCACTGGCCAGGGATAAGGACACACGGTTCTGGCAGGAACCTGTCGATTCGGTTCGGTTGAGTGAGGACAGAGCTCAGCTCACACCGGCCGGCTCAAGTTGATTTGAGCCCCCGCAGCACGTGTCTCGATAGGGACCGGAAATAGGAACTAATTATTGGGAGTCGGTACCGCGTAGTCGTCGGACGCCCAAGCCACTGAGAATTGTACTTCAGCCTAGTAACTTGATCAGATGTTGTTGATTTATTTAGGGTGTGTTTGGTTGATAAAATGTGATTGAATGGGATGCGATATGATTTTGTGCAGTTTGGTTCTATTATTTTGGATGAGCAGAATGGTTCAGTATCTATAGGGAATATTATTTAAATTTGTATCATATGGTTCAGGATGGAATGGTTTCATTAAACAACCAAACACATAGATAACTTTTTCTTGAACCATCTCATACATGTACCACTTGATACAGGCAACCAAACACACCCTTATTTCTCGTCCGTTGGTCGTCCCGACTCCGAAGCACGATCAGTCCACAGCTCACCCATCCCTCTCTTCTCAAGACTGCACTGCTCCGCCGGGATCCCGGCGAGTCACTGTTATCGAGCTCTCCGACGATCCATGACGGAGTGCCCTTCTCCCAATTAAGCGCAAGCACCCAAACTCTACCCTTCCCTCCCTCCTCTTATCTCCATGAGCACTAGTGGAGCTCCTTTGTCGGTGTCATCAGCTCTCCAATGACCTATGGTTGAGCGTCAAACCCACTGAAACAATTTAGCCTCACTTGGGTTCTTCCACTTCCAGGGCGTGGCTCCGCAAGCACCAACTAAACTCCGCCGTTCGAGCTATTTTGTTGGTGTCGCCGTATCCTACCCCGACAAGCTCTAATTAACCCTGTCACCGTTAAGAGGCTTTCACCACTAGGTAGGCGTGTTACCGTTGTTTTCTCGAATTGTTGCAACCCCTTTCTCTATTTGTTGCAATAAGTATTTTTGTTTGTTATAGTGTATCTTTCTTAAATATTGTAGCAAGTAATTTTTGTTGTAATAGGTGTTAATTTGTTGTTGCAGTAGTTGTTTTTGAATTAGCATCACAAGATATCGAATGTTGCAAAGTAGACCCTTTTTACAAATTTTACAGGAATTAAACTGTTTTTCTATGTTTCAAAGACACCTTAGTATTTTGGTTATCCATGTAGGTTGATCAGCAAATCTTACCTCATTTTTTGAGAACCGATGAACTTTACTTCATATTACTTGCCAGTTACTGTATAGATATTCACCTTAGAATATGAGGGTCTAAGATGCTCCTTGTTCGTTAATAAGTTGGTAGGATTCGTTATATATTTGTAGTGTATCCACGAGCGGACTCAATAGTTGGTCAAGTGGTCAGATGCACACCCTACTACTGGCTGCACCGTGGATACTCCGTTAGCACCCCCAGTAGGCAGACGGCGAGGGGTGGGCGTGAGAGATGAGCCAGCGGCGGGTGCCAGGTTGCATTGGTATGCAGTGGGGTGGCAGGCGGCAAGGGTTGAGGGGGTGGTGGACATGCGAGCCGGCTGCGGGCGACGCCACCACTACTACATATATGCCCATCAGTACCGGTTGGCAACAGCCATTAGTACCGGTTTTTGAACCGGTACAGGGCATCCGGGACTGATGCTCAATGGGCATCAGTACCGGTTGGTGGAACCGGTACTGATGGGACTAGAAATGTTTCAAAATATATCGAGGGTGTATGGGAGAAGCGGAGCTCGAACCCGCAACCTCGTGACTCCAGCCTCATCCTTCTAACCAACCCACCCACCATCGCGTACTGATATACATAGAATGTGCATTCCTTTTAAACTTTCCTAAAACAAGGCATCAGTACCGGTTCGTAATACGAACCGGTACTGAAGCCCTCATTAGTACCGGTTCGTAACACGAACCGGTACTGATGTGAGGGCATCAGTACCGATTCGTGTTACGAACCGGTACTAATATACCCCACCTTCAGTACCGGTTCATAACATAAACCGTATCGATGTGAGGCATCGATGCCTCGTAACGAACCGCATCAAAGCCCACGCTTGATCATGTAGCTAATGAACCGGTACTGAAACCCTCATTAGTACGGGTTCAAATCCAACCGGGACTGATTGGCCGGTATGGAAGGTCTGATCTGTAGTAGTGCACGACGGGTTGCAGGGACCGAGCTGGCGACGAAAACCATATTGTAGGGGCACGCATCGACTGAGCAAGAGGCGTAGAGGGCATTCATGAAACCGATGAACACTCTCTAAAATTTGCTCTTGGGTCTGCTACTGAGTGTACCGACATAGTTTTACATACCTTAGGATTAATCTTGCCATCTGAAACATGGACTATATCACACTTAGTTAATTATGCCCCTATATATTAATTCATGTGTTTTTCACTTGTTTTTAAACAAACAATACACAACTCAAAAGAACTCCAAAAAATTACACAACTCAAAGAGGCTTCTCAAGCTAGCTACCGTTGTTTTTTTTATTGGGAAACAGTGAAGGATTGAGGTGCACTAAGAGAGGAGTGAATAGGTGTAAACTAACACCTGAACCTAATTTTTGTGTTTTTATTAATTCTAAAACTTAATAAAATAATGACTAAACTTAAAGAATTAATCTAGAATAATAAATCTAAGATTATGGAAGAAAACTAGATTTAAAATGCATAATAGAAAGTAATTCTATGTAAACAATAATTAGTAAATTAAAATTCACACTCATCGATATCCATCAAAGAACAGGCATACAGATCATTTTACATAAAAGTACAACCCTTAAATAATCTCTGTGGTACGTCGGACCGAACGAATCGTATCAGTCAATATGACCAAAAAAAATAGAGAATGACTAGGGAACGGTATACCGTTGCAACGGTATAGCCATGAAACTTATGAAACTTATCAGTTTCAGTGCTGATTTCATGAGTTTCAGTGTTTAGTTTCATCAGTTTCATGTTATATCAGTTTTTAGTGCTAGGTTTCATGAGTTTCAGTGCAAAAATCATAAGTTTCATGAGTTTCAAAGGTATACCGTTGCAACGGTATACCGGTTTTTAGTTTTTCTGAAAAAAAATAGGAGTTCACTATGGCCAAAAGAACCGTACTTGACTGGTCGGCCCGCGCAGGAACGCTCAGGGCCGTCGCCTCGACCGACCACCGATCGATCGGGACGCCCTCCGTCCGTCTCCTTGGGTACGCGGGGGTGGAGCCGTGCGCGACGTGCAAGAGCACGCGTGGCAGATGAGACAAGACAGCCGCCCGCCGGTTCCCGCGGCCCAGGGCATGCTCCGCGCGGAGGAGACGACGCAGCTAGCCGCGTTTTTTCCGCCTCGTTTGCAGTACGTTGCCCGCGGGGGCGCGGTTCCGCGGCTTACGCCGCCGGGAGATTGGCATATATATATATATATATATATATATATATATATATATATATATATATATATATATGCCATTCTCAATAAGTGGCATCGCTAAAATGCTACTTTGGTCCATTGTTATAGACACATATGGTCCCACATGTCAACGAAAGCGGAGTGGCATTTTTAACGAAGCCACTTGTTAGGCATTTTATCAATTTTTCCTACGCCGCATGGGCTGGGATGTAAGATAGAATAGGGGTGGGCACAGGAAGGCGACGGATGGATTCCGTTAGGGGTGATAATGTATTTGGATCGGTCTAGATTTTTAGATTAGATTGGTTCAAAATTACAAATAGATTGGATAGATTGCATTTATGTTAGATCCATAGCTATTTAAATCAGGTTTGGACCTTACGTTTTTCTACTAAATCGTAGTATTTCACGTATTATATGTTAATTTTGATCACATGTACATGAATATTGTACACGTAAATGGTTTGGATCAAGATCCGTTTTTTATTTGGGTTTGAATTGAACATAGGTTTATTAGTTTTAAATTTAGATTGAACTGCATCAAAGAAACAAAATTTTTGAATCTGAATCAGACTTTCGCCGATCTTTGGCCCATGATCACCCCTAGATTCCATGGGCTGTACGAAGCCGTGGCCTGCCAATGCCCGATAGATAAGATTGACTCCCGGCCGACCACGCTTCTCTGGCTCTGGCTACCACTCAATGGGCCCAAATTAAGTCGGCCCGGGCGACACATGCGACTTTCTTGTGGGCAAGGCTACAGCGCCGACACCCGGGCATTTGCATATCTGCACGTCGCAGGTCTCGCTGGGCTTTGACACTCTTGGTCGTTGCTTTCTCTCTCTCCCTCTTTTTTTCTTTCCCCCGATGATCTCTACTATATAAAGTGAGAGTTTCTTCCCACGTCACATTAATTGCTCTGCTTAATTGCCCTACGCAAGAAACGAAGCGATGCATTAATTGCCTTGCTTAATTGCCCTGCTTAATTGCCCTACGCAAGAAACGAAGCGATGCATTAATTGCCTTGCTTAATTGCCCTGCTTAATTGCCCTACGCAAGAAACGAAGTGTTGCTTTAATTAGCCAGCTTTTGCAAGAAACGAAGCGTTAAAGATAGATGTTTGATCTCATGAAATAGTATTTTTTTTAATCTTTATTTTTCGTTATCAATTTTGTTTTTCGTAGCAACGCACGGGCATATAACTAGTATTATACGAACACAGACTGCCAAAAGGAAGAAAGAAAAAAACTTGTTCCAGCTACCAGCTGCCTAGCTTGCCATGTGTGTGCATCCCAGGGTCACTACTCTGGCTGCTGGAAGATGGCAACACGAAAGCCAAAACCAAAAGCTTCACTAAATCTGACGGCTTCTTACGTACGAACCTAGAGCTACGTACGTACGTACTACCAGCACACCAGATCACCTAAAGATACCTAGGACTACGCAAGTGTTGGAGGATTTTATTGGATCGCAGTTATGTGATAGCTAGCCGTATCCCTACTACGATCGAACTAGCACATTATATTCTTCAACAGAATTGCTTCGTGTGCTCACTGCTCGATGCTGGAAAAAACAACGGGACAGCTAGCCAGCCACTAAACCATGTTCTATATATCAAAGGACGTATAAACTCTACTTGGCCATCGATCATATCACATGCTGTCATGCATCTTGCACGACTCGGTACAATATTCAATGTACAGCTTTGGCCATTACTTTTTATATACGTATATTCAAAAAATATAAAATAATTATATTATAAAAAATATTTTCATGACTAACTAATAATACTATTTTCGCATAATCAAGTTAAATAGTTATTTATATATTAGTAGTCAAAATTAAAGAAGTTTAACTGCACACTTCTAAACCATCGTACGAACGAAGGGAGCAGCTACGTACTATGATACACGGCAACTTATGAAATGTGCAAGCATCACACTCGAGTAATATAGATCAGCCTCCAAGCAAGCTGTCACGATCTTACACGCAGTACAATATATATTTGAGCATCAAATAGATATATAGTTCAGTGTTCTTCTCACAAATTAAGGTTGCACACAATTAAATAACTGAGAATCTTGACTGGAATCCATCACTCGAAGTAGTTTATATATATGCGGCTGCGGCCACTAGTTCATATATATGCGGCTGACGCATTCTTATTATTTCACAATTCACTGTCTTCATAGTAACCACGGGGTCATGTAGGTGGTCATGCATGAGCTATCCAGCGTCTCCTGAGGGTACCTGAATTAAAACAGATATCGCATTTAGAGGATTAACAATCAATTAGAATTGCTAATTTGAAGAAAAAAAAATGATCCTGCTAAGTTTGCACCTACACTAACTCAGTATTTCCATAAAGAAATGAAGTTTTATCTGTATTTTGTCACATGGAAACCGAAAAGAGAAAAGTGTATATATGTTTTGCCCAAGAAAATAGAAGTACACTAGCTACATGAAAATCCAAATATAGCACAGGATTATCCCGAACCAAATTGCTCCATATGTTAAAAATATGTGTCCTGCAGGAAATAAAAGACACTACGAGCCGGGTTGCTCACATGTTAAAATAACTAAGAGATAATTAAATTGCAAATGTAGAAAGAGATCGATAGTACCGTATCTGAAGGGTGTGTTCATCAGCAGCACTGAGGGGATGGAAGAACCCATTACCGCCGTGCAACGGCAGCTGCACTTCGGACTGACGTTCATAGCCAAGTAAGTTGTTACCGTGCTCCCACAGGTTCTGCTCATGAACCTGGTTGCTCTCCTCCAACTGCATATCCCAAAACAATTGAAGATTAAAGATATTGCGATTCTTTTCTCACTCTTTGCTCTATATGATTAGTTAGGGTTATGATGCAGTATTATTATATCTAAGCACTATATTCAATACATGCATGTAAAAAATATAAAACAAAGCTAAGTATTTATTACGAGCATAGATGGAACATTACATTAATTTTGCATTAAAATATAGAATACATCATATATTTATGGGTAAAATCATTAAAAAAATGCCCTATAAACTTGGCTGGAGGGAGTATGACACTATTATAGTTATAGAACTTACTTTTTTTCGAAGACATTTATTTGCTTCAGAAAACATTTGTTCCTGCAAATTCAATAAATGGGGTCATTCACTAAGGAAATGATCAAATTTCCAGTCTTGGCTTAATTTGTTGACAGCATACCCTTCTCTGGAGTTCCGTCAGTTGATCAACCATATGTTGTGTCTATAATAAGAGGATTAAAATTTGATCAGTACCCAGTATATATGCTCCAAAACATCTTTCATGCATGACTTCTGTAAATTGTATGCCGCAAGCTCATAACTTTATGAGAAAGACAGCCACACTAATCAACAAGGGGGTGACATACGCTACTTACGAAAATCGGGTGCCGCTGTCATTTGTAGAGATATATATTCTTCCAAAGAAAAAACGAAACCCCCACTGAAAGCAGAAAATCGCCCTAGCTAGCGATCTACAAAAGAACTTTTCATACCCTTGTGGTTCTGATGTGCTTCAAGGACGAATCAAGCTGTTTCTCAAGGTTCTCGAGCTCCTTTATGCCTAATGAATCAAGATCTTCACCAAGCAAATTCCTGTGGTCGTCCACAAAAGATGCAACAGTGGTCATGTACAGTGAATTCAAATGAGCATTTCCCTTTTTAATACCCATCCGTTCATTTTTATAAAGCGTATTTTAACTTTGCATAAGAATTAAGATTACGTTGAAATTGAGAACGGTACGAGAGAAAATGACTTAAATGTCCTAAATTAATTTTCTTGGAAGATGAAAGATATACTTTTTGTGGGTAATAATGAATAAATGCATCTGGTTAAGAGAGAATAAATAGGAGTATAGAAGAAAATATCTCATTAAATCTATATGCAAGCCTTATATTTGTGAACAAGATCATTAAAAAAATAAGCCTTATAAAAATGAACGGAGTATAAACAATATGTTTGGCAACTGATTATTAGGGTTGGCAAGGAGTTAAAGACTCAAATTTTGGTCGGGGTTGTCGCTTTATGTTGGTCTATTTGGCTATGTCAAAATAATGTTGTTTTTTGATAAGAAGAAAATGTCTAATCAATTGCAGGTAATTTATCTGTGTATAAATTGGCTGCGATCTTGGTCCGTGTTGCATCGACAAGAGGATCACGATGGGATTTTAGTGGCATGCAGATCTTTGGAGATCCTAATAAGGGAAGTATTCATCGGCCATGGATGGAGATTTAGTACAAGACTGTGTGCGAGTTGAGAGTTTTGCATTTCTTTTTCATGGATTGTTGAAACTCTGTTCCCTAGCATGTTTCTTTCAGACAACATTTCGACTATAACTTTGTAATAATTGGTTGGTTGTCTGCATCTTACGATGCAAAGGCCGGGAGTTAATATATTCTTCCAAAGGAATTGGCTGGTTGCTAAGCAGGAAACAAAGCAATGGGATGCAAATGGGTATTTACAATGAAACAAACTCCTGAAGGCAACATGGATAAATACAATGTGAGGTTGGTTGCACAACATTATAGTCAGACGTATGTAATAGACTATAATGAGACTTTTGTACCAATGGCGAAGAAGAGCATAGTGAGTACGTTGATTTCTTGTGCTGTTAATTTTAGGTGGCCTCTTTATCTGTTGGATGTGAATAATGCATTTCTCTATGAAGATTTACAAGAGGAGGTATATATGGCGATACCTCATGACTTTGAGAATAAGCAGATCATCGGGAATGTGTGTAAGCTTAAAAAGTCTCTATATGGTCTAAAGCAGTCTCCATGATAGTGGTTTGATAGATTCATATGTGCAGTTTGTGGTATGGGCTATTCCCAGTGCAATGGGGATCATACGGTGCTTTACAAACATAATGGTTCACATATCACCATACTAGCAATCTATGTTGATGATATTGTGATAACTGGAGATGATAGTGAAGAAATCTAGTGCCTAAAGGAGAGACTAGGAAAAGCATTTAAGGTGAAGGATCTTGGACATCTTCGATACTTCCTTGGAATTGAGATCGCTAGGTCTCCAAAATGGATAGTTCTTTCTCAAAGGAAGTATGTCCTTGATCTTTTAGTGAAAACTTGTATGCTTGGGTGTCATCCTATTGCTTCGCTTATTAACAAGAATCAAAAACTCTGTGCCGAGTCGGGTAATCCTGTTGACAAAGAGGCTTATCAAAGATTGGTTGGACGTCTCATCTATTTGTGCCATACAAGATCTGATATTCATATGTGGTGAGTGTCGTAAGTCGATATATGCATGATCCTAGAATGGGACACATGGAAGCTATCTTTTGGATCCTAAGATATTTGAATAGTAACCCTGGGAAAGGGTTTTGGTTTAGAAAGAATCAACATTTGAAAGTGGAAGTACATTGCGATGTTGATTGAGTGAGCATTATAAATGATATGAGGTCTACATCTGGATACTGCGTCTTTGTTGGACGGTAACCTTGTGTCACAGAGGAGTAAGAAGCAAGAAGCAGTGGCTCAATCTACCATAGAGGCATAATATAGAACAATGACGCTAAGCTTGAGTGAGACGATCTAGATGAAGTGTTTATTGTCTGAACTTCGAGTGTTGAGGAGTGGTCCTTTGGTATTGCATTGTGATAATAAATCTGCGATCGATATTACTAACAATCCGGTACAACATGATAATACCAAGCATGTAGAAATCGATAGGTCCCTTATCAAGGAGAAGCTGGATGACAGAATACTGAAGATGGAGTACGTCAAGTTTAATGAAGAGTTGGCTAATTGCTTTACTAAAGGGTTAGGTTCTAGTGAGGGTACTACAATATGTAACCAAATGGATATGATTGATATTTTTAGCCCAGCTTGAGGTGAAGTATTGGGATAGAGTCCGGTTAGATTAGATATAAATTTGTAGTTAGAGATCATAGAGTTCTATTATAATAAGATTGTAATCTTTCCTAAAAATAAAGGGTATGTGATCTAATAGGATACACACAATTTCCAAACTATACATCTCACACTGTACACTTTTGTAGCATTTGGAGCTCTCAAATAGAGATGACATGTGGCATGACCATTTGCAACATCCGGTTATAGACCTCACTAGCACACATGCTTGTTTAATTTCATAGGCTAGCTAATTTCATAGACCAGTGTGTTCAATTAGGGTTGGTAAAATACAGGCTTGGTGGATTTGAGAGAACTACTGTTTAAGAGCATAGTGACTAACATTCTTGGAGTTTGCTTTTTCCTCCCTGAAAAAAACTACTTAAGGTTTTCTAACCTGACAAACATGTAAACAATTGAAACACATAAGTTAATGTTGCAGTTCTGTGTGTTGATTGCAAAAAAAGCAAGCATTTTTGAATTAGAAATTGCGCTTGATTTGTTTTACCTTCAAGACGTAAAAAAGTGGGGAAGTAACTAAATGGAAACACAACTTGCCTTTGCGTTCGCTGTAAATTGTCAACCCGTGCCTTTAGTTTCAGGTACTCATTGCGGCTGCTTTTCAATTGCTGAAAGAAAATAGCACAGCTCACTTTACTAAGAATCATAAGAAAAGAATTTCATTCAACATTTTATATTATTAATGATGGGCAAAATTAATTGTGAATTTCACTAAGAAATACACAGTTTGTGTACAGTGATTACAGAGATAATAGATCATGGTGACTCCATATACAAAACAAGTAGAAATATTGTAGTTTCTTAGATGAAAACATCACAGAACATAACATTGCACACCAACAATATTGTATTCCCTCCATCACAAGTAGCTGTTGTTTTGAACATAGATGCAGTCAAACTTTCAATGCTTTAACCGTCAGTATCTTTTTAAATATTTAAATTGGATACATGAAAATCATGTGTGTAGATTTGTCTTGAAAGTACTTTTATAATTTTATAATTTTATTGGGTTTTTATAAATATATTATAATATAAATTAGTGATCAAAATTGTGTTTTGGAGACCGTGCCAATATCCAAAACGACAATTATTTGTACTGGAGGGAGTAATTAAAAGTTCATACTATTGGCAAATCATTGGCTGTCTGTCACTCTGATGGTGTCTTCACTTCATCGTACTCTAGTGCATCATTATTTTTAAAAGAAGAACCGCAAGATTTTAGTTGATGGGCAAGTAATTTTGAATGAAAATATAATGTAGCAGTGAGAGATTTTATGGTCTGGGCAAATAAATGCTAAATGGAAGAAATATATGTTAGCACAAGAAATTGTGCTAAAGTTGATCATAATTAATTTAGATACCCTAGTTACTAGTTTGTTTTGAAGGGTTAGTTACTAATATTTTCTCTGAGTCTAATATTAGTAGGGACATGAATTGTTCAATTTCAAAATACGAGATTCGTGATAGACAACTGTTACAGATTACAGGTACATTGATTTAATTTCTATATGATATGCGCGCACAGGTTTCAGCAGCTGGCTACGTAGCATATCATGCATTCATATAAGATCGAAGACCTAACAGTACATTTGCGGAAATATACTTTGTATCAGCAAATATGATTAACTCAAAATCAACTAGCAGTTCATGAGTATAAAGAACGCAATTTTACCTCGTTCTCTCTGTTTTGTAGAGCTGTTTCAGGTGCTGCATAACTGCATTTCTGATACTTTTCAAGTGTTTTTGTCATGCTACAAGTTCAAAGACATGCATGGGAACAAATGAGAGAGAGAGAGAGAGAGTACAGGGTAAATTAGTACTCCTACTTTTTGCCTTATTTCTTAATGTGTGCAAAAGTGCTAAATATTGATTATTTTCTACTATAGTGAAAAAAGTTACTTTTCACTAGCCCTAGGTTTCTAGATATAAACACCAAAGATTGCATAGCAATGCTATGAAGTATGAATTCTCAAATTATATTATTGTTTGCGCCAAAATTCGGTACATGGCAAAATGGGTTTGAATCGGATAAAAGCAATTGTATGTGTTTGCATCGGAATTCGATGTGTATTGAAATCAGCCCGAGACGGAAAGGAAGCGTTCGCATGGAAAGAAATCATCAAACGAATCGGAAAAGGAATCCGTTTCTAAAAAGGGAAGGAAATCAGATAATAGGCCGATACGGATAAACGCACCGTATCCGTGTACAACTCGGATCGGCCAGGCATGTTATAAAAGGAGGTGGGTGCCAGGCGGCAAGAATCAATCAAATCCAACAACACACAACTACTTTTTACAAGCTTTTCTTTCACTTTGTTTTAGCCTCATAGATCTCTTTGCAAGTCGACGGAATCAACATAGCTGCGCATCGCCGATTGTTGATTTTAGCCGATTTCACCCAGGTTTGATTTGCTTCGCTTTGTTGCGCACGCTTCTCGGCCGATTTTACCTTTTATCCGGATCAACTGTAACGAGTTGATTTAGTTATCTCCTAATCGGTTCTTGCCGACTAGTGAAAAGCCGATAGATCCTTGTTTATCGGCTTCGATCAAATTATAAATTCTACCTTGTCGATTTCAGGTCAAATCGACTGGCACGCTCTGCAAACCCGGTGTTTGTCTTGTGTGTTCGAGGCCTAAAACCCTGCTTCACGTTTTTAGCGCGAACAATTATTTATTTTACGGAAATTTAATGGACTGGGGATAAGACTATAAGAGTAGGTAGGAGCAAATCTAGAGTAGGATTGGTGCGACGTTAAGATTTTCAATGTCACCTGGCTGCTAGTACTTATCTTCACAGTTCAATAAGACACAGACTTAATCATCCTGTAAAATCTACAGTACTGACGAATCAAAAGCATGCACGGTGACGAAATTGGATACAGGTTGGTAGATCAATAACGGGTTGAAAACTTGAAAAGGACAGGAGGTGATAAAAGAAATGGATGGAGAGATTAGTCAATAGTCATGAGAGAGAGAGAGAGAGAGAGAATTGATGCAAAGAGGACATGCAGGGGGTACGATTTTGCACTCATTTCAAGGTTGTTTGTTTGGTTTAGTATGGATTACTGCAAGATGAGAGTTGATAAGTCACCTTAGTATCTTCCAAGCAAAATAAACGCACACTCAACCCTTTCATCATCCCACACAGGGATGACATGACTGTTGAAGTATAAGTGAATTGCCCGTCTTTCCTCATCAGCTTAAGCTTTTGGGTGAACTGGCTGGTGCATGCAACTCAATATGGTATCAGAGCCAAGAGGTCTCGAGTTCAAGACCCGGTTGGTGCAATTAAAAAATAATAATTGCAACCCACTTCTATTCCACGTCTTAGGCCTGAGGGAGCCTACACGTGAGGGGGAGTGTTGAAGTATAAATGAATTGCCCGTCTTTCCTCATCAGCTTAAGCTTTTGGGTGAACTGGCTGGTGCATGCAACTCAATAATGACACTCCCATGCAAACCCTACCTCAACTCTGCATGGAGAGCTTCAAACATATCTAGCTAGATCAATCTCTGTAAAGTTATATAAGGATGATGTCACCATGTCGATCTAATCGGCCGGGAGAAATGAATGGTTCTTACAAGCCTGCAGAAATTCCGAGTTGATAGCCTAAAATGGTGAAATTGCTGAGTTTATGTCAGTGGGAACTGGATAGGTGAAAATAGTGCAAGATGATTTTTTTGTAGTCGAGTTCTTTCGAAATCATGCACGAGCTTTCCTCTCTTCGTGGATTCATTTTGTCTCACAAAGCATTGTTTGACCTACATGGCTACATTAGACAACAATGAGCAAGTAAATTTTTTATGGAAGAAGTACGACCAGATCCACAAGAAATAATTGTAAATAAGTTACCTTATTTCCCTAAGTTTTCTAGACCATCGATCATGACAAATTAATTAGTTCACTACAAATGTACAGTCGGAACCGTTCCTGGGACATGGCCACCGGGCGATCGCACAGGGCGTATATACCACAAGAGAGCGCCAAAACCCAAACCTCAGGAGTGTTCACCTACTTGTAATGACTACTGATCGAGTATTGTATGTGTACTAGTGCTTCTTAGCTAGTTACCATTTATCTCAGACTGTAGCCCAATTAGCCCATAGCCGCTGCTGCAAACATCAAATTAAGAACAAGCTGTAGTTCTGTTCGTAGAGTACAACTCCCAAAATGCTGCCACCGTAGCTTCTATTCGGTGTTGTCAAAGGAGGAATTAAGACACTGCAATTCATTAATTCCCATTGGACTTGTGGTTTTTAGGTCATTTTCTTAACTCATTCACTCGTAAACAGAAATTAGACCACATATGAGCTCAAACGAAAAGCCAATGTTCGCCTGTAGTTTCAGTTTTGTTAGCTGTTAAAAGATCTCCATTAGATTCGAGAGAGTTAATGAGTAGTGGAATATGATAGCAAATTGTGGCCGACTGTTCACAGATGTGCGATTTCACAAAGTTAACTGCATGTGTGGAACGCAAGAATTTAACAAGAGATAGGTTAGTATTTTTAAGGAAAGAAACAGGTTAATTAGTTTACATGCGATCTGAAAAAAATTCCATGTTTCAAACAGGGCTTAGATATGTTGGATAATACATCAAGCTATTATCAAACATTTAGTATCTAGGTTGTTTAAATTTTACGGTGGATAACATAAGTAGTAAATAGTGGTAGTAGAAATCAAATCTAACCACCCATTCCTCAAGGGTATTTTAAGCTTTTCCTATCCATTCATCAGAGGTATTTTAGACTTTTCCTAATTAGTTTATAGTTTTGGATTCACCGAATATCTGATGGTCTTCAGAGGCTTCTTATCCATTCATCTGTCATTCATCAGGATCACGGGACGTATTTTACCGTAGAGGACAATAATATGATAGAATTTTTTACCCTTTTACCCCTTTCTGAATTTTACTACCAATACTACATGTGGTAGTATAACTAAATCTAAATTGATTTTAACCATTAGATTCAAAGCAATGGACGACTTATATTGATTTTAATCCACCGTAAAAGATCCATGGTGCGTACGTTTGTTTGCGTTGCATGCATGTGAGGGGTGAGTGGTGAACAACATGTTTGTTTTGTTAATTCGATCTTTTCTTAGATCTTGGTCTTTATACTTGAACATGTTGTACTTACTAATTCTCGTTGCTCGTAACTAGTCTAGGTTATTTCTGGTGCATTTCGTGTAAATGTTATTTTTGACGTATGAAAATGCAAACTACATGTAAATTCGAATAAAGGCCAGCTCGTTTTTAGTTTGCCCAAGGGCCCACCAAATACCATGACTGGCTCTGCCTAATAGGCACCTGGTGTCATAGATTTTTTTTTCCCTTGCGTACTGTCCTAAAACCGACAGATCAGGGGAGGTCCCGGGCGGCAAAGGTGGGATCTACCGAGTAAACGGACCAGGAAGCATAATCCTGAAGTCTTAACATGCTTGCCCACTGACCTTACCACCTTGATTGCACAGATCACCGCAAAACACGGTCACTTGATGAGGCATCTCCGCTCTCAAAGACGTAGCTCAAGATCTCGACGTGAAATTAACCTCAGGAGATCGCGCCACGCAGAGCTGGGTTAGGGACACCATTTCATGGGCAGATCTGGATAGATCCATAGCTTGGCGCCGTGCGAGTGCGCGCGCGCGCGTGTACATGTGGCGCTAGCTAGCTATTCAGGTGAGTACGTATACCTCTGGGTGCTGCAGAACTCGTAGAGCTTGCCGCGGTTGGAGAAGATGACGAGCGCGACCTCGGCGTCGCAGAGGACGGAGAGCTCGTAGGCCTTCTTGAGCAGGCCGTTGCGGCGCTTGGCGAAGGTCACCTGCCGGTTGATCTTGTTCTCGATCCGCTTCAGCTCCACCCGCCCCCTCCCCATGGCCGCCACCTGCAGGGCCGGCGTCGCTTCGATCTGCAACCTTCAGATCTGGCCAGCCAGATCCCACCACCGCTCCGCCGCACCAAGTAGTAGCAACAAAGCAAAGAGCTGCTAGATAAGGTGGAAGCTAGGGAGCAGAGGGGGAAAGCGAGGTAGGGATTAAAAGAAGCTGCAAGGGAGATTGATGGGGCTAGCAGCTGAGCTCAAAGGACCAGTGGGTGCAAGGGGGGCTGCTCAGGCTGCCATTTTTGGCAAAGCATAAATTGGGTGGAAACCCTAGAGGCCCAGCACCGTAGCGCATTTCCGGAAGCTATAGGTCCATCTCTTAACTCATGCTCCTTTATTCGCCTTTGGTGGCGAGCTATCTCCACACACACACACTCACTCGTATACACACATGCATGCTCTGATCTTTTGGTACACAGCTAGCACTGACCACAGAGACATGGGCGCTTTCATGGCGCTGCAGCGGAGTCGTCGCGTTCTGAGGTCCCGTGCGATGCGAGGAGGAGGGTTTATGGCCGTCCGATCGGCTCAGCCGGTGCCTCTCCGGTCGACACGTGCGCTGCCGGGCCGCGCCAATCATGCCATGGCGCGCGGGGCTCGGCACACTGTCCACTGTTCCGCCCGGGGCCCGGCCCGGCCGGGCCGACCGACCGACCCGCTGGCTCTGTGCGGTGCGCGTGCACGCACGCATGGCCGTGTCCTGGCACGTACCCGAAGGTAGGATCGATCAAAATGAACGAGTCTGGAAGGACTAAATTATTTTTTGTTAACAAACCGAGAGGTGCTTCTATGCTCTTCCTTGTTATAGTTACACGAATATCAAAGCATGAATAAAGGGTGGATGATGATTACTTACCCCTTCGTTTGCTTCAAGATTTATGCAACTTGTATTAGAAGGGAAAGCATAAAAGCACCTCTCAAACCGAGAACCGAAGAGGATTAAGCTAAATTAAAAATAAACGTAGTGAATATGATCGTATGTGATTCGAAATTCGCATATGAATAGAAAATAAATAAAGCAGGAAAAAAAATAGAAATACATATTTGGTACAAGATTACGGTACCGGCAGAGGTTGGGCTCGAATCAAGGAAACCGCTCGATGGCTAGGCCGGCCCCTTACTGTTCTGTGATTCTATCTGCCGCTGGTCGCCCGCATGCATGGGCGCAGTGGCGCACGCACGTACGTTCTACTACCGGTTGGCCGTTTTTGCGTTTGGTGGAGCGCGTTGGCAGGCAGTACACTGTGCAAATCGATCGCTAGCTGTTCGGAATCGAAGAGAAGTTAGATTGCTAGCCATCGATGTGTACGTAGGAGGGTCGTT
Source organism: Rhipidocladum racemiflorum (assembly GCA_036346355.1). Taxonomy (NCBI): domain Eukaryota; kingdom Viridiplantae; phylum Streptophyta; class Magnoliopsida; order Poales; family Poaceae; genus Rhipidocladum; species Rhipidocladum racemiflorum. The sequence continues at coordinate 79,565,799 of CM070583.1, read as the reverse complement.
CCGGATGAATGTACGTTTGGGTTAAATACATGAAACTATTATATCGCTTTTGGTAGAAATGCATTTTTGGTTTTTCAGATTCCAGATATCACTAGTTCTTTTTATAAATACACAAAACTATTACATCGTTTTGTAAATACGAGTCGCAAGTTGTACTAAATACAAAATTTTCCCGCGACTTTACGTGAGCTAATACGTACCTATCCAACAAGTCTGCAGCAGCCTAGCTTGTTGATCCAGCTGATATATAGGAACAACCAAATGAAAAATCGCATCAAAACCCAAAAATTTCTTTTGACACCTCCCTTGCACAGTCGTCCGTCAAGAATGGCACATCGACCCCGGAACGCAGCGATGCAAGGCACGTACGTACGTAAACGCAGAAAGCCACCCAATTTTGCCCTTCTCCATCACACGATCGATGTATTCGCACGCGCGGTTCCGTCTCAGCATGCATGAGCCTTGCGTCGTTACTTGAACCAGTTCCTGACTTCTGACTTCTGAGTAGTACCATGGTTTGACATCGGATGCTATATACGTGATGTGACTTCTGATCAGACGTCCCGTGTAGTGGTATGAGATATATATTCGGTGTCCGCTCTGATCGTCATCTGATCTGATGTTAGGTCTTGACACTTGAGTAGTGAGTGTGAATTGTTGTGTGGGCCATGGTCAAATTCTCGCCGAAATCTCGCGAAATTTCGGTGAAATTTTGGATTTCGGACCCCTCCCCAGTTCTATAATCCCTCCCTAGTTCTACTACCGGTTGGCCGTCCCTGCTTTGGGTGGAGCGCGTTGGCAGGCAGTACACTGTGCAAATCGATCGCTAGCTGCTCTGAATCGAAGACAAGTTAGATTGCTAGCGATCGATGTGTACGTAGGAGGGTCGCTCCGGATGAATGTACGCTTGGGTTAAATACACGAAACTATTATATCGCTTTTGGCAGAGATGTATTTTCGATTTTTCAGGTTTTAAAGATCACTAGTTTTTTTTATAAATACACAAAATTATTATATTGTTTTGTAAATACGAGTCGCAAGTGGTACTAAATACGAAATTTTGTACACTTCTGATCAGACGTCCCGTGTGGTGGTATGAGATATATATTCGGTGTCCGCTCGATCTGATCGTCATCTGATCTGATGTTAGGTCTTGACACTTGAGTAGTGAGTGTGAAATGTTGTGTGTGGGCTTCACTTGCACTGAAGGCTGTCAAAGTACAGTAAGTCATACTGAGTCTTGTTATTTTTGGAGGTATTGTGAGGTGTTATTAAATTATCTTTGAGCTTTTATAGCTTTTTGTACGTCTATTTTTTAAATTTTTACTAATTTTTGGTACTAGCTTAATATATATTTTTGGTAACTTCCAATTAATGATAATAAAAAGTATTTGACCTGTAAGACAATAGTAAGAGAGGGAGTATACTAGTGGAGTATATGGGCATGACTGACGAGTGGGAGTAACATTGAATTACATGGTGGATCTTGAGGAAAGTATATATATATGCGTCAAATAATAAATTGATCGCTGTATATCAATCTCAATACCAATAAAAAAATATTGAGAATACCCAAACACAATTACAGAACAAACGAACACAAGATTTAGAGGATCTCAACTCTTTTCTCTTTATTTATTGCAGATTGATTATCTTATACAATAGAGCGCTATATTTATACCCATAAGTCTCAGGGGTAGTTTTGGAATTCACCCATCAAAACCAAGAGTTTGGTTGTATCTCAACAACCAAGAGACGGTTATATCTCAACACTCTCTTGGGCGAATACTGCGTTAGTGCATATGCCTCATAAAAAACTACTCCTAAAAACTTGGTGGGAAAAAAGGGATGAAGAAAAGAATACTTTGCACCCACATATTATGTTTTACTTGTTTCCTCATTAAAAACCTTCATGTGAGAAACCTTCAAGAAAAATCACTAAGGGAATCGGGAGAGATGATCAACCAATGCTTTAATGAAGTGCTATCTGTATCGGCTTTTTTGACTGGACCGATTGTGATAGCCAACTTCATCTCTATCGGTTCGGACAAAAGAACCGATTGTGATAGCCGACGCTCATCTCTATCGGTTCGGTCAAAAGAACTGATTGTGATAGCCAACTCTTCATCTCTATAGGTTTGGTCAAGAGAATCAATTGTGATAACTATGCATCTCTATCGGTTCAGTCAAAAGAACCAATTATGATAGCACGAATCCCTATCGGTTCAGTCAAAAATACCGATTGTGATAGCCCCGCATCTCTATCCATCAGAAACTTATGTAGAGCAATGTGAAAAATGAAAAACCATCTTTCAACAGAAAATGCAACATACCACAAATATATTCTCAGAAGCTTCGATAACCAATGAATATGCAGAAACATGAGGATTTCTACTTGTAAAGTGAGGATTTCAACAAAATAGAATTCAAGTCTCAGGGAGATGGTGGCATAAGAAGTAGAGAGGCGAACACTTGGCGACTTAAAAAAGAGTAGGGGTGCCAGCTTCAGGCTGGGTAATAATAGCTCCAAGAGATCGAGCTATCAAGTTAATCTTGGCATCAATTGCCCAGGTCAAGTAATTGCTAGATTCAGGGCGAGCTCAGCAAATTCTCTCTTTGCGATGTTTGGCATATCCTATGTTATATTTATGCAAAAATAAATTTCACCGCTGGTAAAATCAATATATTGCACGCTCACCCTTAAATCAGTAAAGATTGGTCTATATCTATTCAGTAAATAATTATCTAAACTTGATCAAAATATTCCTAGCATTTTTCATAATTATTTGGTAATTATTGAGCAATTTTTAGAATGATCAAAATAATAGAAAAATAAATTCAGCATATGTATAAACATAGAATTATGCTAGAAAAGTAAACCTAGTGATACAAATCTTCCAATGTGTACTAGGTCTATGTTTCAACAATTTACAGAAGCCCATATACCTAGAAATTTAGTTTCTCGGATTTTTATAAATTTTTAGAATTTATTAACTATTTTTTGAATTACTGAAAACTTCAGGGTCCAAAATGTAAAATTTCTTTACCCAGATAAATTTCTATAATTATTCAAAACTTTAGGGCCCTTTTTGAAAACTTTTATAAAACCTAGGGGTTAAACCGTAAAAGTAATGCAGCCTAAAAGAATTTGGTCTTCAGGCTGAATTACCGACATCGTGTTGCCCGTTTATGTACATAGGCCGAATACGGTCCTACCAGGCCATATTGGACCAAATCCCTTTTTCTCTCTTTTTCTTTCTTAGGATAAATTTTTAACGGGACGTAGTAGCCCAAAGGCCGCGGCCCAAAGAGATCGATGGAGCTAGGTTTTTTTTTTTTTTTTGCTATTACAGGATTTCAATTCTTCATTTTTTTAACCATAGCCCTGTCATTCCTATGCTCTGCCTCGCACGATCTTCCTTTTTTATTAGAGGATTTCAACTCTTCCCCTTTTTTAACCCTAGCCCGGTCGATGTGGGGCGCCGCCTCGCACGATCTTGGTGGCAGTGGCATGTCGGGCGCCACTTTTGGTGTGAGATAAAATGGAAGTCATAAGCATGAGATAAAAATGGAGACATATACATGGGTTACAGTAACGAGTTTTTCTAGGCTTAATCCTTGTCAATTGCGTGTGAATATTTTAGACTAAGGCATATTGCTGGACTTTGATGTTCTACTACTTTTTTTTCTGTGGCAAATACTCAAATTTTTCATGTATTTATGTTATATTGTGTATGGATATGATAACCATGTTGTGAATATGTGTACTAGCCACAAATTATGGGACTAATATGGTATACATGAGACCCTCTGGTATTCCACACCAGAAGGGAGTGTCTCGACTTGGCATTACTCATCATATAGATAGTATAGATGTGTACCCTTACTCTTGCCGTTTTTCTTTCTATAACTCTTGCTTCTGCTTGCAACACCTACTGCACCCAATGCTTAATCACTCGAAAATGAATATTTCGATTGCTTTTCAAGGACTCTACTTCCAATAGATATGCAACTGCCTCGTTGAAGCTAATAGTGCTTTCCCAATGAGAATATTCATCATGCTCCCGTGATGATAGTAGAGATGATGCCGGTATGACGACTTTATCGTTCTCATCAACTTTCTCATCCACACTAATCAACTGCGTGATAAGCTTGTTGTAGGCATTGAGATGGTCAACGAACCGTGTACCTTCCTCCACTCACAACCTATATAATTGCCCCCCTTCAACACCCACCGGTTTGTCAGCGACTTTACAATATACCATTCTTCTAAGTCCTTTCATAATTTCTTCGGAGAATTTTCCTTGGTCAATGAGTACTTTACCTCATCAAGAGACATAGATGGGTTGTACTTACAGCCTTTTGCGCTATCACCTTTTAGTCTTGTGCGGACGTCTTTTTCGGTTTGTCCCCTTCAAGAGCAGCGATTAACTCTTACTGGACAAGGACATCCTTCACCATACATTGCCACACATTGGAATTTTTCCCGTAGATAAATCTCTCTACTTGATTCCACATCATCGATATCGATTTTGATTTTGTGACACCTATGTTTTTACCAACATTCTCACAAATATGATTAATCTGGCCTTAGCTTTAATACCACTTGTTACACTCTGATACTCCTTATGTGCGACATCCCTCGGATTGGATTAGAGTTTTGTGAGATAAGGCACAAGCGTGCACGGCCTCAAGAATGAAGAGGATGAATTTTGTTGAGAGAACCAAAATAACAATGTTGAAGCAACCACGGCGAGAGAAAAGATTTAGCAAAGCTGATCGCAAATTTTTTAGGAACAACCTCAAAAGTGTACGAGAGATTATTGCTCTCTCACAACCACTCAAACCTTTTAGGAGCTTTGAATCCTAGCTTCATACAAGAATCTAGTGCTATAGAACAACATAACATCTATTCCTCTCGTGCACTTTTTTCTTTAGATGAGTTGGTTTGTGACTTCTTGGTTGATTTGTTTCTCCAAGACCACCCTCATGTTGATATAGCCTCCCTAGTTCTCCTCCAAAGTAAATAGGAATTCTATTCCTATTAGGATTCATCTAACACACATTTTCAAATCTTAAAAAGATTAGATATGAGTCACCATATTTAACACTTTTTTTACAGAGGTTAAGATGTTCAAGGTGTGTACTTGGAAATTTATTCGATTAACTTTGCAAGTGGTTTTTATGTGCATCAATTGGTTACGCTCATGGTCAGTATTGCAGCGTCAAGAGGCTCAGGAGATGCTGTCATTAGCATGCGATTGTCTACATGCCGTGGAGCATGGCTGGCGTTTTCAAAAAAGACTTTGTGTATCTTGAGAATTGTTATTCAACATTGTTGGAACAGGACACTCAGAAATCTTGGAACAATTTTCTCTTCTTTATTTCTCGCCTGTTGGCTTGCTTCTTTCTTTTGCTTGTCTTACAAAACTCAGGACTACCCCCATATTTATACCCAAACTACAGCCCTAAGAAATAGAATAGGATTCAACAATCCTAATAGGAAAAGGACACTTTCCTTGCAGGATTCAGACTCCTCTCTTGTTTACAAGATTAATTCCAACATTCACTCCCTTAATCTTGTAACATCTAATTTTTTAACTTGTTGAGCCAATCGGTCACAACTACGATTTGCCCAACTTTTATTCGACAAACGACAATGAATGCTTCTCCAAGGAGTTTTGCCTTCTTCTAGCTAGCCATACCACCGGTGACGCACCTCGCCGGCGATCATGACATTTTGTCTCCGCTCCAATTGTCTTTTTACCGGTAACACAAGTTGACGATGATACGCAGACACGCATTAGAGCCCAGCTCCAATTGTCTTTCACCGATAACCCAACTTGACGGTGATACGCAGACTCGCATTAGAGCTCACCAGACACAGCAAGAACAACGACGCCAACCCCTCAATACCCTTCAATGAGACACACAGATAGCCGTCAACACCATCTTATCACATCGATTGTCGATGACACTCGTCAATGACAGGTATCGAGGAGACACACTTACTCCACCTTTTGTTGCCATATCTTCGTCGCCACCTACGCTCTTCTTTCTTCTTTCTCTGTTGTGCAAGTACTGTGCACTTGGAACACAAGCCCTTCTCTTAAGCACGTTGCCTAGTACTAGCTGCTCTCTGCTCCGCACAGGTCCACCGTTTGCCTCGTCTCTCAGTTTCACACAGCACCAGCCAAATAGCTCCTCCAGCCGCATCGGCGTTGCTCGCACCAAGTCACCGAGCGCGCCGTACACTGCCAGCTTGACCAGCTTGCAGTGCCACCACCCCCTGGAACCCTCTTTTTTCACACGTCAGTTGCGCTACCTTCTCGCACCAGCTCGCCGGCTGCCGTGGGGTGCCACTCCGAGAGTCTTCTCCTCCCGGAGCAGCAGCTTGATCTTGAACCTTAGGCTCTGATACCAATTATTGGAACAGGACACCCAGAAATCGTGAGACAATTTTCTCTTCTTTATTTCTCGTATGTTGGCTTGCTTCTTTATTTTGCTTGTCTTACAAAACTCAAGACTACCTCCATATTTATACCCAAACTACAGCCCTAAGAAATAGAATAGGATTCAACAATCCTAATAGGAAAAGGACACTTTCGTTGTAGAATTCAGACTCCTCTCTTGTTTACAAGATTAATTCCAACAAACATTTATGTACTTCTTGCAACCTTTCTTCCTTCTTAAACTACTACGTGATACTTGACGTCTTTCTAGGTGAAACCATTTAACTCTGTAATAATTGTTTGGTTGTGTGCATCTCAGTATGTAGAGGTTGGAAGTCTATTTTATTCTTCCATTATCCCAAAAAACTCTCTGCATGTTAAACAATGATATGAAGCTGCTACAATTAATCCTCGTCATCTGCAAATGCAATGTAAATCTAGTATGAACACTATTGCTAGATGAAGTGTAATCATAGTTGAATACTGCAGTTGACACTTTGACACCTTAATTCAGAAATATTTCGAGGAACCGATTTATTCTTAAATTGTTCATCCGAATGCTTGTAAAGTAAAATGAAGCCGAGAAAAAAAGGAACAATGCAGAAAGAACCGAAACCACGGTGATCACCGGAGAGAAGGGAGAACAGCACTAATGAAAGCACGCAAGAACAGCCACCGCGAACTACTGCCATGAGAAGGGCAGAGAAGGCGAGGTGCCATCCGAGGAGCCTTCGCCGCCGACATGAAATATCCCGTTGTAGTTCATCTCATTGTCGTTCGAGCTTAGGCCAGTGTTCAGCTGCTCACTCTCCACTACAGGGCAGGAGAATCCGGTCGTCGAGACGGCGCCGGCGGAAGCCTGAGAGCGCGCAAACCAGGATGAGCTGCTGAATCGCAGGCTAGAGACCAGAGGCTGATCCATGGGGATGCGTTCGGTCGGTCGCGCCATCCGGCCGACGTCGATGCCGGAGGAATTCGCCGGAGCTGACAGAAGAGAGAGAGCACAATCCGAGTCGAGCACTGGACTCAACCCATCACAGAACATCTTGCTGCTGCTCTCAGGAGGACCTACCGTCTTGAGGAGTGGTTGGCACGCCGAGGCCTCGAGTGCCACGCCGGCGGCGAAGTTTATCTCGCCCTCCTGTAGGAAAGGAAAGCGCCGGCCTTCTTTGGTGTAGATAGATGTAGAGCCGACAAAATGCTGCCTGCTGCCGATACCTAGAGGGATTTGATGTGTGTAATACGGGTTCTCCTCTGTTTTGATGATCCCTGGCCAGCTTGGGCCCGGTCTTGGAGACGAAAATGATGGGAACCTTGTTCCTGAGTTCCAAAATAACATCAATTGGTTGTGATAACAAGGTACTAAAACTGGTAGGCATATACGTATGGCAACGGGAACGAGTAAATTCGTAATATTCTGCTATGCTATCAGAGATTTGAGGAGCTATCATGTGCCCAAATGTGCAACAAAAGAATGGGGATAATGTGAAACCTCATATGAATTCTTGAATTAATTTGCACCACAACTAGTGAACATCGGTATCTAATGGACACACTGCAAAGGTAACGCAACACTTACTATTGGCAGGCATCTGTATGATCTTACAAGAATTAGGACCTTGCATCAAATACAAGGATGCTACTTGTGAAGAAATTAATGAGTGACTATTCTCCTAATGAAATTAAAACTTCGACCTGTGTAACAAGTAGTGCGTGATAACAGAATCAGTAAGTATTTACATTGCATCCAACCTCCATGATTTGGATACAGTTACAGGTATAATAAGGTGCTATCTTCAACTCTCTGTGAATGCTAACCAACCTTGAGAATAATTTAGGCAGGGACAACTGCTGAATAAGGTGAAAATGTGCATTATGGTGGAGTAACAGCCTACCAGGTGAGTTGCAGAGCTGAAGATGCTGAAGGTGCAATTACGCAACATGTCAAAGTATTAGGTGAGTCAGCATTACAAGATTTCGAGATTAAAAGAGCAGTGAGTCATAGTTGAACCAATTTTTTAGCATGGCTTATGTATGCACTCGACCTGTGTCAGTTTTTTTTTTTTCTTGCTAACAAGAGATGGAATGTCTGACAACCTATGAACCTATTCCAAGTTTCCAACCATGTATCATGTATGGACTGTTAAAACAAGAGCAGTAGTAAAATAGAAAAAGACCTTGTTGACCCGTGATAAAGCTTGCAGAATTCATGGTAGCTGGCTGTGGCTTCCTGCGGCGACGGTTGTGCCCATCAAGGCGCTTTCTACAGCTGCGCTTGGCCTCATCAAACTCCGCAAGCAAGTGAAACCTAAAGAATAAAAACTAATGATCAGATAATTGCATTAAGTTAAGACAGTTGAAATATCAGTATGTTAGTAATTGCTTGTGCGTGACGGATCAATATCAGCTCACTATACTAGGAAATGGAGATAATGCAAGGGAAAAGTGCGAGGGGTTGACATAAAACCTTAATAGCATGCTGAAAGTTGATTTGCCTTTGCAAACATTTCAAATTTTAGTGGCGTCATGGCTAGCCACTTTCAAAAGCATAGCTATCAGTCTACCACTATAAATAATAGTGTTGTTAGAGGAATCCTACCGCCTCCCATCTAAAATGCTCCATACTCCGACAAGTCTACGAAAGGGGGGTACATGAGCCCCTTGCCCCGGGCGTTTGGCCTCTAGCCCATGGTTAGGACGCATGGCCAGGTGCCCTGTGAGACCGAGCACATAGTGCGACGCTCGGCCCTCTAGGGCACTTCACCTCGTACCCATGAACATGGACATAGCTCAATGACCGATTCATTAGGGCGCCCCCCCCCCCCTAAGCGGCTATGAAGGATAGAGGGGCACTCTCACCTCACTCAATAATAACTCGCGAGTGGATCCGCCAAGTCCTGTGGTCCCCGCAAGGCCGGCTAGGAGAGACCAGGCCTCAGGGCCCCATGGGACCCTGGAGCACTACCACTTCATACAAAAGACGGATATGCCCTAATGCCCATGCCTAAGTCACATCGTTGGGGATAGGATAGTCTTTACGTACCAGACCGAGAACCTATAAAAGCTCATTGTAACACACACTTGTAACTCAAATTCTAATGGAATAGAAGACATACACAAACTAGTTTGCCCTCGAGGTCACTCCCGATCAAGGAGGCACCCCCTTTGAAACAAGCCCGAGGGCACACTAGCAGGAGTAGGGCGTCTGAACCTGTATAAATGACCTTGTCTCCTTTACGGTTCCGATCGCCGGCATGTCGAACGGCCGTCATCCACCTCTCTCTCATGTCTTGGTTTTCGACCTACGAAGACGCCGTCCGTGGGGATACCAACCATAGTCAACAAGACATGTCTCCCTCAAGAATGTTTGGAGCCCCTCCACCACCAAGAAGACGGCGCCTCCCACTCGCCCAGGGGCCATCTACAAGATGATAACAGCCTCCTAACTAGGAGGCTGCCAAAGTGACCTAGGGGACTCCGTGGGCACCCGAGCAATCGTTGACCTCCTTGGTGCCCCTGCCACTAAGGGGGGGCCTATCCTTTTTGCCCAATGGACCGTTGGGAAACCTATGGTGCACCCTGTGTACCCATTGTGTCACATAACCCATGGTGTTGTTATACCGACCAACATCTTGGTGCTTCATAGTACACATGGGGGGCCATGTATCCTCGAAGGCCCTCGACACTCCAAACATGAAGTTGGCCAATCTGGAAGGTGCCCCGTGACCATCTTGCCTAGTGGGGAATGGACTTCTCCATGCCCACTAGCCATAGGGGCTACATGGGGCACTTCCTAGATGCCTCTTAGGCATTTTTTGGTTGCCTCTCGGACTCAACTTGGTCTTGTAAGAGACTTCACACCGGTGGTTTTTAGGGCGCATGGCCTCCGCGGTCTCCCCTATCGAAGTTTTGTGTGGCTTGCGCGTCCATTGCCTCCACTTGGGCGGTTTGTGTCCTCCTGGACCCAGGACACGAGCGACAACTTAGATCTCGAGCCCAAGTTCATGGATGTGCTGAGGACTTGTCCCCCTTAGACTCCAGGCTACACATTGAGTGACCGTCAGGTCACCATTCACCTCGTTGCTTAGCAAAGGTTAACCATTCTCATGATTCCCAATCGCTAGGGAAAAACCACCACCTACGGGGTAAAAGGGATCCACTGCCCTCATACTTCATGAAGGCCAAGAGACATCCCCTTCCCAAAGGCATGGACATTGGTCCTCATCACGTTCATATTGCGGACGACTATGGCCTCCGCAAGGGGAAGTTGCTATGAAGCGTCAAGCGTGCCCCCGACCAAGTCACATGCACGCGCACCCATGAGGTGACTAAGGAAGAACACTTGCCACGCCCCTTAGGAGTGTGAAGGGAGTTTACCTTTCGAGGGCTTCGAGTTAAAAAAAAAAAGATTGCCCCCCTTTAGAGCTCTCTAAGGTGCCCTATGACTTAGCCTCTCTAGGGTGCCCATGACTTAGTCTCATAGGCACCCCAAAGTCCATAGGGGGGTACCACCCCTAGTGTCCATTTGGTGCCCTACGACTTAGTCTTATGAACAACCCTCCAAGTCTGTAACTTAGTCTCATGAACACCAAGGGTGACCACCCCTTGTGGCCATTTGGTGCACCATGACTAGTCTCATGGAGACGCCTCCAAGGTGTCCATGACTTAGTCTCATGGGTGGTCCCAAGTCCACAGGGGGCGACCACCCCTTGTGGCCATTCGGTGCCCCATGACTTCGTCTCATGGGCACTACTCCAAGGTGCCTGTGACTTAGTCTCATGGGCATCCCCACATCCACAGGGGGCTACCACCCCTAGTGGCCATTTGATGCCTTACAACTTAGTCTCATTGGCACCTTTCCAAGGTGCCCATGGTTTAGTCACACTGGCACACCTCTAAGGTGTCCCATGACTTATCCTCATGGACACCGCTCCAAAGTGCCCGTGGGCGTACCTTCAAGGTGTTTGTGAGTCTCGTGGGCATTCCTCCAAGGTGCCCCATGACTTAGTCTTATGGGCACCCCTACCAAGTGTCTGTGACTTAGCCTCCTAGGCACACCACTAAGGCGCCCGAGATATAGTATCATGGGTACTCTTCTAAGGTGCCCATGACTTAGTCTCGTGGACACACTAACAAGGTGCCCCTGACTTAGTATCCTTAGAACCCTTCCAGGGTGCCCAAGACATAGTCTCGTGGGCACTCTTCCAAGGTGCCGGTGACTTAGTCTCGTGGGCACCTTTCCAAAGTGTCCGTGACTTAGTCTCATGTGCACACCTTCACAATTTGCATGATTAGTCTCGTGGGCACACCTCCAAAGTGCTTCATGACTTAGTCTTGTGGATGTGCGTCCAATGTGCCTATGGCTTAGTCTCGTGGACACCTGTCCAATGTGCCCATGACTTAGTCTCGTGCGCACCTCCCAAAGTGCCTGTTGGCACACCTCCAAGGTGCTTATACTTATCCCAAGGTACTTGTGACTTAGTCTCATGGGCACACCCCCAAGGTGCCCGTGACTTAGTCTTGTGGGCACCCCTCCGACGTGCTTGTGGGAACACCTCTAAGGTGCCTGTGACTAAGTCTCATGGGCACACCTCCAAGGTGCCCATGACTTAGTTTCGTGAGTACCCCTTCCAAGGTGCCCGTGGGACAGAGGGCTAGTATTGGAGGAATCCCACCACCTCCCGTCTAAAATGTTCCATATTTCGACAAGTCTACATAAAGGGGGGCACGTGAGCCCCTTGCCCCAGGCACTTGGACTCCAGCTCACGGGTAGGGTGCGTGGCTAGGTGCCCTATCCGATAGAGCATACGGTGGGATTTTTCCAAGTTTATTTGCAATTTATTTGGAGGTCATTTGTATTTTGTATATTTTCTAAAAAGGAAAACCAAAGGGAAAATGCTTTATTAGTGTTGGGCCGAAACTCGACCCATCTGGCCCAAGTCAGTGTGGCCCAGCCTAGCTAACCCGCGAGTGCCAGCCCAGCTAACCCGTGTGTGCCAGCCCAGCCCGTTTCACTCGCGTGAGGCACTGACGAGTGGGGCCCACCTATCAGCTTCGTCCTCACCATGCACGCGACAGACTCCATGTCCAAGTCATAGTAGTCGTGGACTTCCTCTCCGTTTTGTGTGCTACATGGATGTTGAGGGGGATTTAAGGGGAGCATCATTACCGCCTTGAGCCCCTCATCCAGAACCCTAACCATAGGAGCCACGAGGAGCCGCCGTTTCACCAAAATATGAAGTTTCCCGAGCGCGCCACTATAGGAGTATTCACTGAATTTCTTCACTGCTGGTGAGTTCTTGTGCCTTTGGTCTGCACGATTAGCTTCCTCATATTGTGTTCTATCCCGTGTGTGCATCATGTTGTCCGGAGCATGGCTGTAGATCGTCGTCGCCGTGAGGGTCCTCGCCACTACCGCTTCTTCCGCGCCGCCGTTCGTTGCTGGCCGCAACACCTATGTCAGAAGGATCGGCGCGTCGAGATCTTGCCGGTGGTATGACCCAGAGAACACCGGAGCAGCGCCGTTGCTCGTCGCCGCCAACATGGCAAGCCACATGGTGCCATGTCAGCTACCACGCAAGCCATTAGATCTAGGTAGACTTAATCCACCGTGAAGCTAGTCTCTGATGTTTGGGGCCCACATCAGTGAGTCAAGCCTTGAGCCGAGTCCACCGTGGACTAGGATTATGTGTTCATGGACTTGGTCCATAGACCAATGGCCCACCTGTTAGCCTTTGTTAATTTCCGGAATTTCAAAAATTAATTATAAAATAGAAAATCAGCCCTGGCCTGCTTGTCAGTCTCTCAGAGGGGAATATTCTTCTTTCTCTCTTTTCCCACGATTTAATTTTTTGGTGAATCTTTCGAGAGTCTGTTCTCTTTCATACGAATTCCGATTGAGTTCGCTCAAGTTTCTAAATTCATCTAAAATCAAGTTCTACATTCTAATGTATTTTATTTTATTTTTGGACTTGGTTTTATCTCTATTTTGTATTTATTTTTATTTTCACCGTTTATTTTGCTTAGACGTTGAAGTGCCCGTAATGTTCAAAGGTGAAGAATGGATCCAAGACCAAGATCAGAAGTTGTTCCAAGACAAGTTGTGCTTTGACCATGTTAAACCCAGTTTTACAAATGCTATTTTGTTTTAATCTATTGCGCGTTATTTCAAGTTATACTTGTTTGTAAATAATTTGGGAATTGGCTATTCAACCCATTTGAATTATACCTACCTTGTCATTTGCTATGCCTTGTTTATTGTCACCCTAGGATGGTTGTTTATTAGTTGGGTGCTAATATAATGCTAACATGGGTTGGTTAGATCGTGAGTATTTGCTTAGCCATGCCACAAATAATTGTTATCTTTTGAAAGTGCAAATTCAAACTTGGCTAATGATCTATGGAATATCTTTTGAAAAGAGGTATGTCATGTGTTGTCACACAGTGGTGTTTGTGCTGATGGCATGTGTTGCACGACAATCAACTGGGCTAGTAAATGATATAGATTGAAGCAAGTGGCAAAAGACTGTGCGCCATAATGGTGGGTCTGTGTGACATCTGGGTTGGAGATTCTGTGTGAATCGATTGATAATGGTTTATGAGATTTAATTGGAAGTCTTGCCTCGGTCAATTAAGGACTTAACCTTGTAAGCCATTGAATTGGACTAAATCATATAACCACATGTCTATTATGGGGCTGACCTAGCTCACTAAGTTACATAGTCTTGCCATATGATATTTCAGGTGGAAACCAAGCTGTGTGCGCAGTTGGAGAAGGTGTATGTTGCAGTGGTTCCACATCTTGAATCGTGATTGTTCATAGTTCAACAATGAGTTCCTCTTATTCTTCTGCTCTATGTGAGGGAGAAACGGTGAGCCTAGGCTTATCGGGAATTCCTATGTTAGGATAGAGTTTTCGAAAGGTTTGTTATGATCTTCTTAATTACACGCCTAAGGAAGCATGTCAATTGCATGACAATAAGAGATTGATCATTGTCTTGTGGGTAAAGTGTATAATCTCTGCAGAGTATGCAACCTATTCTAATAACCGTGTCCCTGATTATGGACAATGCTCAGGAATTTCACACGAGTTAAATTTTATAAACTAAACTTGGGAAGGGAGGCTATGTGCTGATAGAAGTATTGGAATTTGGTTTAGGCCATGTGCCAGTTTTATCTTGAAAAATATCTGAGAAATTTATTATTATGTTACCTGTTTTACTATTTTTTAATCTATTTAATTGTATTCAATTGAAAATGTTGCTTTACGGCAAAATAACCATATCAGTCATTCTTTGGACAAGCATTGTTTGTAGTTATAATAGACTTACATTATGTGCACAACTTGTTGAGTGTTTTATGTACTCACCCTTGTCACAACAAATAACATAATAACATAATAAGAGGATTCTACACCTGCTTTAGAAGAGCAGTTTCACGAGAAAGCAATGCTTGGTGCATGATGATGGGTTATCCAATATCCACTGAAGTTTCCGTTCCGCAACTGTTCTCTTAGGTTAAAGCCTTGTAAGGCCTAATAAATGTAAAGTCGACCTTAAGGTCATTTAACTATCTTTTATTTAATAAATATAGTATTTTATTATGTTTCTGTTCTGTATGATTTCGATATTACATCTATGTTGCCATTGTGTACACTAGCATGATCCTAGATTACTGCAGTACACACAGAGGGTCCGGATTTACATATTCGGGTCCGACACACTTCGCCTTGTACACATGAACATGGCACATAGCTCAACACCTGGCCCACTAGGTCAACCCCCTAAGCACCTGTGAAGAACAGAGGGGCACCCTCGCCTTGCTCGATATCAACTCGTGAGTGGGGCAGCCAAGTTTCGTGGTCTCTGCAAGGCTGGTCCCCAGAGGAGGACCCAAGCCTTGGGGCCCCCATGGGACCCCGGAGATAGAGGCCTACCCAAGGGAGCGGTGACGTGAGATGCACTACTACTTCCTGGGAAGGACGGATATTGCCACGCCTAAGTCGGCCCGCTTGGGGTAGGATAGTTTTTATCTACCAAGATGAACGCCTATAAAAGCTCATTGTAACCCACACTTGTAACTCGAACTCTGATTGAATAAAAGACATACACAAACTAGTGTACCCCTAGGGTCACAACTGAGCAAGGAGACAAACCCTTCGAGGTACACTAACAGTAGTAGTGCGCCTTCATTAGTGCATGAACTTGTACAAACAACCGTCTCCTTCACTCTCCCGGACACCAGCCCACTAAACGGATGACATCCGCATCTCATTATAACATCCCAAAATCAACCAAATTTGAAATACAGGTATCCAAGTTGACCTTTGACCTTAATTTGAATTATCAGCATTTGACATTAATTTCTCCCTCCTTCCCCGTGCGTGCCCAAGCTCCCACGCCATACCGTGTGCGCTCTCGCACGCCAGCACGTGCACACCGGCCCACGTGCTCGTAGGAAGCCGACGACACATCACCGTTTGGCCTGGTTGCGCCGTCGCCAGCTTCCCTGCGCTGCCCCGCACCAAGCCGTGCCATGCCAAGGCTCCGGTACTTGTGCCGCACACTGGCACGCCCAGTCGAATCGTTGCCTCGCCGCCTACCCGCTCCGTCGCTTCACCTCGTTGCGTCCGCCGTTGCCCCTAGCACCACGTAGGCACGGAAGGCAATCGAAAAATCCTGCACCGCTCCGCCATGTCCGCTTTCCCTTGTCCGCATAACCTAGCTCACGAACCCGCGTGGCAACTCACTCACCCGTGGCTATTTAAGCCTCTCCATGGTTGTACCAAGCTCCCTCACACCTCTCTGCGCCGCCACATTTCCCCCATTGCCGCCAAGCACCCGAGGAACAAGTCGAGCTCAATCAAGCTCCACGGTCAACCCTTTCCGAATTCATTCGGTTTGGAGCTCCCTCAAGGCACCGTAATCACTTTCCCCACCTCCCTTGCAACTTTGAATGCCGAGAGTAGCACGCCGTGAGCACCTTCTTCCTCGATTTCGGCCACAGCCGCCAAGCTTCCCCGGTGGTTCCTCGTCGTGGCCAAGTACTAAAACAACTTCCGTAAGGCCCCTAGATGCTTTCCCCTCTAATAACCAAGCATGATCACAACCACAATGCTCCCTCCACTACTCGCCATTAACACCGCCGCAAAGCTTAGCCACTGGCCCGCTTCGACCATCTCCGGCCACCACCAATGGGTGCCCTAGGTCCCCCTTGGTCCCCTCTAGCCATCTCGACCACTCACTCCCCGCCAATCACCGCCGACGAGCCTCGCTCCGCTCTGCCCTGTTCTATTTCTCTGGCTAGTGGACCCAACATGCCAGGCACACGCAGACACACAACCCTCACTCTGAGTCACTGACACCCGACCCCAATTGTCAATTATTTTAATTAAAACCAAGACTTAAGTTTGTGTCACTGACATGTGAGCCAGCGAAGGGTTTAAGAATTAAAAGAAAATCCGAAATGGTATTAAGACATTGAGTCATTGACATTCGTACCCCCACATGTTAGTGGTTTTCAAAAATATAAAACACTAACAAGTAGACCCCACATGTTAGCCTCTATAATTTAGCCAAAAAATCTACAAAAATGAGATACGCTTTTGGTTAAGTAAGAAATGCGCTTTCTCTATTGAAAGCGTAAAATTTCCAAAAGATGCCTTCGACGTCACCCCCTTTTTCTATTATAGGTGATTTTCAGCCCATTCAAAATTCAAATGCTCATAACTTTTGCAAATGAACTCTAAATTAAGTGAAACCCATTTCTAAATTGTTCTAAAATCATGAACTTTCTGTTTCTGAAAAAAAAAATTGAATTTGGTCTTTGTTAGAATTCATTTGCCTCTTATTATTGCTTTGCGATGAACAGTGTGTAGATACCAACGCTCCGAAAGTTTCCACCCTCGACCTCGACACCACCTAAGATTTCAACGAGCAAGGAAGCACCTCCTTTGATCATGTTGATCCTACTATTTCACTTAAGTTATGTTGTTTTATCAATTTATGTATGTATGCTTATATTTTCAGTAAATTGCTATATTGTGGGCACCGGTAGATATTTCTATTAATCCATTGAACTTCCTTAAAAATACGCATATGTCAACCTTGAAATCTATAAGGTAGGGATTAGACATACAATAATATCAAATCTGAGTATATTCGAATATGTACACTTTTGCTTAGCCATGCTTTAGATCAATGGTCAGATATGCTATTTGTTCGAAAGATAGGAATTTTGGATATGACGAGAAAATGGTCTGTTATTTTAGTATAAATCAAACATAAAAACTAGATTTTGAAGCAGACGAGTTATTTATATAATCTGATAAGTGCATGGACTTGCACGTAGATAGGGGGAGTTCTCGTCCAGGTCGGATTAAGGACTGGGCAAAGTGTTGTACAATCCAAGATATTCATTGCAACCACATATGCTATTATGGGGTGGCCTTAACCTATTAAATTGCTTAGGTCCAGTTTTACACATTAGAAGACCGAAATAGTACGGGCATTCCAGGTACGATTGCTCGAAGAGGTGCCCACACCGAGGTGTTAGGAACCACGTTTACCAATACAACAGTGTGTGCCTTGCTATGGGGCAAGTAGGGTCGCGACAGGGTGTATAATTGTTGTTGGTAGTTGGTATAGAGTGTAGAAATATCTTCTGCCGCCATAGGAAGGGTCAAACATCACCGTACTGGTGCAAAATTAGGTCTAGATGGTGTAACGATTCATGTCATGATCTCTCAGCCACACGCTAAAGGAAGCATGAAAATAGCTGCAAAAAGAGTTGGTTATATCATGTGGGTAAAGATGTATGCATCTGCAGAGTGTAAAACTTTTCGAAAAACCGTGCTCGCGGTCATGAGAGACTTGGTACACTAACACTAGTTAGAATTTATGTTTTAATAAAACGGGTTGGAAAGATTGGTGCAAGGTTTTATTTCAGATTTTATGCCAAGAGACGGCAGGGATCGAATCGATGAACACAAGCATAGAGGATTGTGAGTTATTTACATTTATGCAACATTTACTCATTATCTTTATACTTGTCAACTGCTCTTTACATATTCCATTTTGCAATCTATTATTTGATATTTATGATTAAATCTCGTCTTATGCAAAAAGAACTTGGTAGCCTTTTCCTTTGTCATAGCCAAGCATGTCATTATAATTGTGGTACATTATAAGTCTTGCTGAGTCCAAATGTATTCACCCTTACTTGTTGATATTCAGTGGACGAAGAAGCCACAATCCCCGATGACACTTACTTCACCATAGGCTATGGGGATTGCAGTGATGACCTTTTTCTAAACTTATCCTTGTCAGTTGCCTATGGAATAATATGGGCCAAGGCATACTGTTAAGTTTTTGTATCTTCCGCTGCACTATGGAATAAGTTTTTGTATCCTTATTGTATAAACAATGTTCCATTTATGTGTATGTGATATTGTGTATGAGTGTGAAGATCCTCATGGGACTAGTAAACTATGCACATGAGACCCTCCGGTATTCCACGCAGAAGGGAGGGTCTCGACACTCATGTCCCGTCTTCCGACCTACGACAAGCGTAAGCAACACCTTGAGGATCTTCCCTAAAAAAATTATTTGAACTTCAGATATGATAAATTTTGCTAACCCACTCAAGGAGAAAAACTTGGTAGGGGATTTTAAGAAAAGGTGGGAGAAATTTCTAGGCAAAAAAACCTGGTAGGGGGACAATCCTCCATAGTTATCAACATTCTGCTGAAACAAAGCACCAACTAGAGAGAAAATATTAACTTAATCCATCAGGACCATGAGATCATCATAAATGATGTCAACTAGGATGTTCTTCTTTTCTAAATTCTAAAGAGATAAGATACTCCTAGGTTGATTTTTCTAACGGGGAAGATGCTCCTAGTTAGTTAGACACATGATCCGAAGTTATATAAAGACGCTCCTGACTAAAATAATAAAGATAATTTTATTCAGAATATTTAATATACTGTACAAATGCTCTTAGAATATTTAATACACAGTACACAAGGGACCACTTATGCTTCATCTGTCATTTAACCCTTTCAGTGCCTGGGAGACTTAAATCTTAGACAAACTTTATTGTACTGAAGATCTGTCAACGACAGAAAAAAATATTGAACTCCTGTTGAACTTGGACCACAAAATAATGCATCCGTGGATACAAGAAAGCAAACAGCTTATTGGGACAACGAGGATCACTTAATTTACAAAATCTAATTTGCACCAACGGACGAAGGAATCAATCATTGCAAAACTGTCCCCACTGGGTAAGATATCCCCATGTAAAGAGAACAAATGGCGAGAGGATCACATTAGCATTCTACCAAGTTATATAGTGTCAAGACCAGAATCGTCCACTAAAGCTCAGCAAGAGAAAAATGGGCACCACCACAACTGACTTTACAGTTCAAAACTAAGACAAGGTTGCAAATGTAAGAAATACTTCAGGTCCCAAAAAAAAAATTAAGGACAAAAAACAATGGTTCAGGTTGAAAGGAAAGATGATATTCAGTCAGACCCTACAGGCTATACTATATCGTGTTTTAGTTCATAAAATGAACAATGGAATTTGTGGTAGTATTTGGAAAGGGCATATGTGAAACTTTGACCCTATAAGCTCTGTTCACAGAATGAGAATAGCTCAGTTTAATGGTCAGAAGTACAATTGCAGAAGTGGAACTATGATATATAAAAACAGGGGCAACTGACCAAAAATCACCTGGAAATAAACAAATATCTTCCTCTTATTAACTCTTCCCTAAAAACGGGATAGCATCACCCAACGATACCCTTCTCTTTCTATTTTTGTGAGGACCACCGGATGATACTTAAATGACCTAAAAAATGGTGTCCCTGACTCATTGCAAACGTGAAACATTAACGGACCATCAGTACTTTATTCTTGTATATTTCAAGGAAAACGGTATCTTCAAAAAAAAAGTCATACGGGCTGTCGTCAGTTTGTTCAACTGAAGATGCTAGAGATCTCATTGTTCTCGCGATCATCAACCAACAGAGTGCCCTGCTGTATGTGATCACTGTGCCGGTACTGCCTTCTAACATGTACATCATTTTCAGCTGCCTCTACCATCGATCGTCCAATGAAACGAAACATAGAAAGCTTCAGGCCCCTGTCATGGGCAAAGCCTGCACTGCATTGCCCAAGCTGAGGAATAGACGAGCATCTGTGAACTCGTAGGGCAAATTCATGGTCCACAAGATGCTTTATGCAGAGTACATCCATAAGCGCTCTTTCAGTGGCACTAACTTTCTAGGTTTGGGCATCCATATCGCCTTTTCCTTTGAAACGAAAGGCGCGTAGCTAGATACTAATGGCCAGGAGCCCAGGAGCAGGCAAGGCAGATGAGGTAGGCCAGTTCTTGCAGCGCGATGAGTAAAGCGGACTGTATCAGTTATGTCGGTTCAGCTTCAGCGGCAGCGCCATCTTTAAGGAATTGACAGTCCCACACAAAACATTCTGTCATGGCCAAAAATCCACATGAAAGAGCGCAGCAACTCACATGGACGCACCCATTTCCAGTCACTTATAATTCACCAAGGAAAGTTGCTCGATCGTGTCAAAGGAGGCAGGAAGTCTGTTTTATCCTTCCATTATCTAAAAAAAATGTCAAAGGAGGCAGGAAGTCTGTTTTATCCTTCCATTATCTAAAATGCGCTACTGGCGAAGAAGAGCGGAGGAGAAAGGAAAAGCGTGGCAATAATGGAGGTGAGGTGATACAGGTTGCCAAGGTAAAGGGTAACAGGAGGAAACTCGGGGGTGGGTGCAGCCGTAAGAGGGGGGAAGAAAGGCCGAAAAGGCGTAGTCGCGCCGGAAAAGGTAAAGCTGTGCATCCTTGGAACGAGACAGTCAGGAATATGCTCCGAAGGGAAAGGGAAAAAAAATGGACATGCAGACAGAAGCAATTGAGCAAAGCAAAAGCCGGCGCGCGCAGGAAAGGATCGGCTTGGACTATCAATCCATATTCCAAGAAGCCGCCTTTAATTTAACAAGGAGAATGATCAGAGCAGGCACGGTAAAAAAAAAAGAAAGAAGAAGAAGAAGCGGAAAATGTAAAAGGGGAAGGTATCGCCGAGCCCAATCAGGCAGCTATTGATGCTGCTATGCTACCGCTCTGGTACTCTACTATGCGGTAGTATGTACTATGCTTTGATTTACTGGTCCGCTTTTTCACGGTTGGTCGAATTGGTTGCTGCGAGCGAGCGAGCGAGATAGTGGGCGATGAATTTGGCAATTTTTGTCAGTAGGAGATAGGAGGAGAGGGGTGGAATTGATGGAAGTCAGTTACCTGCTGCACTGCTGGCAGAAGCGCATCTCGCGGCCGGCGACGACGACGACGGGCGTCTTGGAGTGCGCCTCGCACACCTTGTGCCGCCGGTGGTAGTCGCGGCACTTGCTCAGGTCCGCCTTGCACCCGTCCACCGCGCACGACGGGCACTGCCCCGAGCCCCCGCTCCCACCGGCCGGGCGCGGCCGCTTCGCCGCACCGGGCGAAGCCGCCGCCGCCGCAGCCGCAGCAGCAGGGCCCTTGGCAGGCGCGGGCTCCTTGCGGCTGTCCGCGGCCACCGCCGGGGCCCCGAACTCGCCCAGCCCGCCGAGCTTGAGGTCGACCGAGCACTCGGCCCGGCCGGCGGCGGTAATGCCAGGCGACGCCGGCCCGCCCATCCCCACCCCCGCGGCCGCCTCGGCGACGGCGTCGTGCTCCAGCTCGGCGAGGTCCCAGGCGGGCGGCATCTTGAGATCCCAATCCATGCCTCCGAGGCCGACCACTCCCGCCGTGCCGCGTCCGCAGCAGCAGCAGCCTGAGCTCAGCTTGGCTTGGATCAGCTCGCGTAGGCGTAGGCCGCTAGTTAGTGCCTAAGCTGCGTGCTCTGTCTTTCATCACACACACACACTCCATCGCACGCTCGGGTCGCTTTTTTGGGCGCGTATGTGTGTGGCTTCCACCCCTGTCCCTCTCATTCTTCGGGTGTTTTTTCGCCAGGACGGACTTACAGGTTGTACTAGATCTGTGGGTTAATTGCCATACAAAATCCAAAAGATGTCAAGTAAAAATCACAGGCTTCGAAAGGCAATGCAATGCAACGATGTGAGATGAGACATGAGAGAGAGATCTATACTGTATAATAAAGCGGCAGTAGATGCTTATCCAATATCCAGAGAGAGGGAGAGAGAGAGAGAGAGTAAACAATACCCAGGCCAAGGGGCCGGGAACTGTGGGGTAGTCAGTACTTGCAGACAACTGGAGCTGTAGCAAGTGGGGTGGGCATTTTTAAACCAACATCGAATTACCGTTAAATTAATTGATTATTTCAGTTTTTTTGTTTATGATTTTCGATTCGTTTTTTATTTTTATTTTTTTGGTATAATCGGTTTTTGTTATTTGGTTTGTTTTTTTATTCCAGACACAATACTATTTTTATAATATTCTTTCTAAAGCTACTAAATAATTCTCATGTTCTAACATCTATTTACATGTATGGTATGTTTATATGTTCTACTATTTTATACCGTAATGATATATGAATATTTTGTGTGAATTTATCTCTACTCTGTATTGTTTATTCATAATTCGGTTAATCGAAAAATAAAATTAACTGAACTGAAATATTTCGGTTAATTCGATTCGATTTTTTCTTCCAGTCCGAGAAACTCGATAGCTAGTTTCTAAAAATTGAATTATCTTAAAATAAAAAAAGTTAATTAATTAAATGAAAAAACCGAATGACCACCTAATAGCAAGGGACTAAGGGTGTGTGTATGTCTCAGAGAGAGAGAGAGAGAGAGAGAGAGAGAGAGAGAGAGAGAGAGAGAGAGAGCGCTCTGAGGAGGGCTGTTATGTTATTTGGGTTTCAGGGGTTGCGACCATTCAATACTTACAATCCCTGACAGGCTTTCCGGAGGAACAGTAAATGCCGGGGGGGGGGGGGGCTCACCCGTCAGGGCCATGTTCAACACTAGCATGGAGGTGTCAGGGTTCTATTTTTCGTCAGCGAAAAACCGTTCAACAAAACCTATCTTCGAAAATCAGTAAAAATCGTTCGAATTTCGCTTGAATAGTAGCGGTTTTCAACGAAATGGTTTTTCGAACCGGAGCGGTAAGGTCGGATTTCGCGAAATTCGAGCGAAATCCAACGAAAAGTTGAACCCTGGTTGTGCTACAATTATTGGGGTGAGGCGTTTGGGGTGGCTTGGGTTTCGGCTTGGGCCCTGATCAAGTATTAATTGCTCATTTTTTTATTGGCTTAAACTTTTAAATGAATTAGCCGGTGTATATAACATTTCATGATATTAGAGTTAAGAGATCTTGAGTTCAAGACTCAGTTGGTGCAATTAAAAAAATTATAGCCCACTTATGTGCTACATCTTATATCTGAGAGAGCTTACACGTGAGAAAGAGTATTGAAGTATAAGTGAATTGCCTATCATTTTTCATCAGCTTAAGCTTCGAAGTGAGTTGGTTGCTGCATACAATATTGCAGGCTCTAGGCCTGCCTGGCTGGGGAATGGGGATGCAATTGCAAAGGATAGGAGAATTCATTTTTGTTTTTGGAGGATGAGTATAAAATTGGTTCTAATTTAAGTGTTTTATGAATAAATCAGGTTTATCAGCAACACCGGTTGCCTCAACATCCTAAACACTTTTATTGCCTAGACAAATTTGGGCATGTTTGTTTTTTGTTTTGATTCTGAATTCTGGCTCTAAAAGCTGAGTAAAAAACAAACAACCCGATTCTAAGAATCGATTCCCATAATCCAACCCACCCATAGACACTAGAATCCATAATCCACTTCATATGTGCTTTTCGATTCTAGCTTTTGGAGAGTCAGTTTCTCTACCATCACAATCTAGAATCAGCTCTTAGAGAATCCAAAGAAAAAAAAACAAACAAGCCTTTAAATAATCCATACATCACTAAAGCTCATCAAGCCGATTGATTGTTTCCATGTTTTGGCAGCGTCTGAACAACACATTCTGCCACCCACTAGAAAAAAAAAAAAAAAGGCTTTCTTTAATGGCAAACTTGCACGCATTACAGCAGAAAGAGTTGTTCCTAGTCTAGTGTTTGTTTTATTTACAAAAATAATCACGAGTGCAAACCTGAGAAATTTCATGTGAGGTTTCATGCACTAAGAAAAGCCAGGGACAGCGATGCCCCTTAGTTTGGTTTGGTGGAGCGAGGGCGGTTTGGACGGGAGCCAGGAAGCAAGACCTTTTGAGTGACATGGGACTTGTTTGTTTGTTCTTTTTAGGCCTCCTTCTGGTCTTTATCTTTACTTCAGGATAGGTGATAATAGGTGGCATTGCACTAGTATGTGCTAGAGTCATGGGAGGGTGATTGGACATGTAAAGTTTATCCTCCTGCTGCTCCTTTTTTTTTAAGTAAAGGACATGCTGCTTCCAACATTTTTTCTCCCAAAAAATAAGTACCGTGTAGACAAAAAAATATTTTTTTTTGTGAAACCAATATTTCTCATTCGCTTTTGAGTAGTGAAGTGATATGGCTTAAAGTTTTACAGGGAATAGATGTGACAGGACCTTAAAAAAAACATTATAATTTATGGGGTCATTGTTGGTATTTTTATATGTATTCATGGTCCTATATATTAACTAATGTTTATTTAACTACATATCGTTAGTAGAAACGTCACTTATTTTAATAGAGTGCATGTTTTCTTGAAAAGAGCCACCTTATTTTGTACAAACATTTGAAGTCAGCTTTTTTTTTCCCCCTAAAAAGACTCACTAATTAAAATCATAAATGTTAAGTATCATCTAAAAACTTGTGATCAATTGCAGCAGATAACAGCGCTCTTAAACAGCACGTGCAAATAAACTTTTGGCTGTAATACTAACTAGCTATGCACACCGGATCAGTTGTGTGCTTAATTACTTAGCATCCATGTTACCCAATACCCAGTATGAAAATTCAGAATTTTGAACTCCCCCGTTACGAAATGAGTCATGTCATGAAGAAGCATATAGTACTGGTCCAAGGCTACAAAGAAGGGTTCTTTGGCTTGTAGGAAAAGTGGTACCAGACTAGGATCTTTCCTGACGGCCAGGGTTTTTCTGACAGCCTGCAAACAATTGTCAGGAAAAGTGGTACCAGACTAGGATCTTTCGTCGTCGCCTCCACCTCTCCTCACTACAAACCCTAGTGTCAGTGCCGCCGCTAGCCGTGCCTTGCCCCTACCATCCATCGCCCGTCGTGCTGTGTAAGTTATATATAGATTTGTCAAGACACTTTTTCTTACCATAATTTTCTTAGAGTGGCCGAAGCCTAACTAATCTATTTCATTATCAAAGGCTTTCAAAAATGAGTGCACTGGTGCTGTGCACCGTTCCATTGTAAAGTCTAGCTTACTGTTAAATTGATATATTATCCTTTCTTTTACAGGATATGGTTGCTGCTAATTCTACTATCTAAAGAGGATGGTTACAATACAATGAAACTGAGGTAATTGTACAGATTGTTTGTATGCAATTCGTTTACTAGATTTTTTTTTTTTTTTGGCTCAATATATGCATTTAGCCCAAATAGTTGGTTTTATAGAACATGTTATGCAATTGTGTTCCTGCTAATTGATGGTCTGTTGTTTGTGTTTTACTTACAATTCAATTTAGATACATTTATTTAACATGTACTCATGGCTATTAAGGCCTTGCCATGTCGTCGCTTTGGTGTCACCTAAGCATTGAGACGGTCAGGGACAGCCGTCACAACCATCGATCACTACTACAAAAAGACTTATATTAGACCATTCATCACTGATGGTTTTGAAAAATCGTCTGTGATAACCCCTCATCACTGACCCTTCTAGCCAAAAACCATCTCTGATGACTATGGTAGCCAAAAACCATCTCTGATGACGAACCTCATCACTATCCCTTCTAGCCTAGAACCGACGCAAGTGATGGAGGTTATACAGGGTTTATATGGTTCAAGCTAGGGCGTGCGGTTCATTTCACCCCTAACCCTAAGGCATCACACACCTTCCCCATCCGGCCCTGAGCTCCTCACCCCTCTCCCCGCCAACCCTCTTTCTCCACACTGCTGCCTCTAGCCCTCGCCCGGCTTCTACTGGCTCGGGCGAGCCCCTCCATCGCCGAATCTAGCCCTCGGGCCACCTAACCCTAAGGCGTCGCCACCTGATCCATGGAAGAGGAGTTGCGGCCATGGAGGAGGAGCTGCGTGCCCTGCTTTGTGACCTCGACGCGCTTAAGCAGTGCCCTGACCCCCGCCTCCATTGATCGGGTAGTCCACCCACTCCGCTTCTTCTTGACCTTTCCCCTTCTATTACTATCTAATCATCATCTTCTTCTTCTTCTGGCTGCTAGATGTGATATCGCATTTTTGGGGGCGGTAAAGGTTAGGTTGGAATGAATCATACATATTCCTCTCACATGATCTAAATCTGGCACTTATTCATATATAATCTATGTGCTACTATTATGTTAGAATGACCAAAATAGATGCAGTTGTACAAACACTTTCTAGAATAAATCCTAATGTTGTATTGGATGTGAGAACTATACCCAATCTCAGTCTTTTATGTGCATTTCCTTCCCCAGAAAATCAATTATTTCATCTGATTCAGTATTTAAGTTTTGGTAGAAGAGACAAAATCCGATTCAGGTGTGCTTGTCTACTGTATTGTGTGTAAGGCCTATACTTGCACAATACTAATTAATGAATTTACACAGTTAAGACTCATGCAACAGTGCATATTTTTCTTAGTATTGTAAAGTTTCATGTATAAAGAAAGAAGAAAATTGCTAAGTTGCTATAATCTTCTATTTTATTGATGACCTTCCAGCACTTCTCCATAACCACCTCCACTCCTAAATTTCTTATCTCGGACCAGCTCTTAATTGTTTTCTTATAACTGATATTATGTTTTTGTAAAAGTATCATCTACTTTCAATATTGTATCTTAATTACTGATCATATGAATCATTTGATAGCATTATACAATTATCATTATTGTTGTTCTTATCTTGTCTTAAACCATTAGTATGACATTATTGTTTATTTATTCTCTTGTATTGCCTCTTTAGATTGCTCAATGGGCAAACGATTCCCTATGTAATCTCTCTAACATTTGGAATGGAAGCTCTGAGGGTATGGAGCCTTGCACTTTAGATATAAACCACTGCTGCTTCAGCAATTAGAACACAACGTTTCTGGATATCTTTGTTTTCTTATGGCATTTGTGATTTTTTAACAGAATAGAAAAGAGAGGATTAATGAGGGAGTGAGAATTACAGGAGCTAATTCCCAACAGCACCAAAGTAAGTTCTTACTGATTAGTTAGTGATTCATTTACTTGTTGGTTGATCAACGGTCATTCTAAAAAGCATAAAGTATATTGATCATCTAATCTTCAGCTTTTGGTGACTTACTTCAGCTACAAATCAAGGTATTTGAGATTAGGTTTTCTGCACTAGTGTTAGTGTGTTTCAACTTACTTCTCGTTGTTAGATTGTTAATTATGGTGACTTATGTCTAATGTCTAGTCTTTCAGGATTTTGAAATGCGTGTTAGATTCAACCTAATAGAATTAGGATTCCTGAGGCTAGCTAATTAAATGAAAATCTTCGAAAATACAAACAATCATAAGAGATGGTTCTAGGGTTTCATTAGAGACACTTCTAGGCTCGAAGTGTCCC
Source organism: Rhipidocladum racemiflorum (assembly GCA_036346355.1). Taxonomy (NCBI): domain Eukaryota; kingdom Viridiplantae; phylum Streptophyta; class Magnoliopsida; order Poales; family Poaceae; genus Rhipidocladum; species Rhipidocladum racemiflorum. The sequence continues at coordinate 79,537,635 of CM070583.1, read as the reverse complement.
TGATGAGTCTCTAATGTTAATTTCAGCATAGAACTGTCTCTGATGCTAATTTCACAGATAGTACTGTCTCTGCTGTTAATTTCACAGATGGTTCAAAAACCGTCTATGATGTACCTTTCTCATCACTGACACATGTTTAAAGACGGTTCGTTTGTGATGAGGTTTTTGAACCATTTGTGATGAGATTTTGTGTACTAGTGGACTCGCTATAATATCGTAAGGTGTCCCCTTCACGGTGAGGGCGTCGGTGTGGCGTAGTACAGTGTCACCATGCTGTTAATTAGGCGCCATAAGCAAAATGCTGGGGGCTCAAAAGACAGTGAAGGTTCTGCAAATAATTGAAGAGAGACGAGAGCGTCTCTTCCAGTAGTCGCTACATTTGCTCCTTCGTCATCATATCTACATCGCCCTGAGAGAACGGGAGGGAGTGGGAGGGAGCCACTGCTGCTACCATCCTCTTCTAGGTTTGCCCTCTCCCTTCATCTTTCTTCTTCTCCCCTCTAATGTGCCTCCGTCTCCATATCCTCTCCCTCTGAATTGCACTCTTTAATTTCATCTGCAGCAGCCAGCGAAGTAGCACAATGGAGGCAACTAGTGAAACCGGTAGTAATGCATGGCACAAGACCGCAACAGGAGAATATGCAAGAAGCAACATCAAAGTATGTTAGTGTTTCAACTTGCTCATTAAATTTGTCACCTTACTATGTTATGATGTGCATATGATGTCCCCTCGCTGTACGCCTTAGGCGCTAAGGCGGTAGTGAGGCGCCTCGCCTCACCTTATCGCCTTAATGACCATGCTTGTACTATATTCTTTTTACCTATGTTTACACTTTACAATTTACATGCTAAATTTCGCTGATTTGGTCCATGGCAGGAAGTTGTATACTTGCAGCTTGAATGCTTGATCATGGATGGAGCCACTTTTACATATGATTGATCTTGTGATCAGTAAGTGCTAATTTTCTTCTAAATTTTGATGAACTCAAATTGCGACAATTAACTAGACAATTGATAACTATCTACACATGATCGCAGCTGTCAATTCCTGGTACCAAACTAAAGATATTACGATGGTAAAATGTTTATATATAACTTCTAATTGTTCTAGTTCATAGAATCTTCCTCTAATATTTTGTTTTATATGATATATAAGAGCATTATGCTTGAACTAATAAATATTTTTATCGTAGTGTTACAGACCAATGACATTCTTCATCCTGTACTAAACTTATTTGCTATTCTAGGTGTGTTTTGTATACACCATAATGTTGATTACTCTGCTTTGATGCAATGACTGCTAAATGGAAGAGCAAGTTATGAAGCAAGCCACAATCGGATTTTTTTTAATTTCATCTAGCAAATACTTAGATTAATTATGCCATGTATGAGATTTGTGGAGGTTTAGTTTCTTTTTTTTTCTTGAGAGATTATAGAGATTTAATTGTGTGATTGTGTACTTGAGGCACTGCAGTTTTTTGTGGACCTTAGTTTTAATCACGTAGCTATGCAAATTTGAAGGCCATTTATTGATGTAAGCTATTGGTATATATGGGTATGCGAGCATGAATATAGAGGATTATGGACTAATTGGGTGGATGTGTGATTCAGCTATGATTAGCCTCCATATGGTTTTCATTTGTTTATGTAATTTCCTTTTTCTGATGGGCACAGTCGCACAGACCGTCAGGATTTATTTTGGTGATGGTTTTCCCTACCGCTACTCGACATAAAAATAGTGACCCGAAAACCTGACGCCCAATGTGCGTACGCGTCAGCGCTGTGCTAGCTATAGCTCCTACGGATACGCCGATACGCGCCGAGAACAAGGAGGCAGGGTTCAAAATATCGTTAAATATCGGTTCAAAATCGCGATTATCGATCTTATCGAGCCGGTACGATATTATATACCGGTCGGCAAACTGGTTAAATTCAAAAAAAATTATGCAATGCAAATATTGCGATTATCGAGCCATATTGAGCGATTATCAAGGTATATAGAGCGAAAATCGTTCAAAAATCGACCGACGAGGAAGTTCGTTTGATCGGCTGATTTTCGAGGTAAATATCACGATTATCGAGGAAATTTTGCGATTATCATTTTTTTCCGGTTTTTTGTTTAAAAAGTTTGAATTCGAAACTCTTCGATTTTTGGCGATTTTCGACAAAAATCATTACCGGGCTGGGGCGATTTCCGAGCCGATTTCGATAAGGTGAACCCTACAAGGAGGGCTAGGCGCCTAGGCATTGCATCAGCCCGTGGATCCATTCCATCCAAACCGTTGATCGGATGATCAGTGGTGGTCCATGCTTTTCCGTGAAATTCGTACCCTCCGTCCCATAACGATCTTTATGCCCATTTGAAAGGCGGAACCTTGTTAGGCTCTGTTTGACAGAGCTCCAGATCCTAGTTCCATCTCAGATATGAAATTTGTAGATTAAAACAAAGTGAATTAAGTTTATATTTTTATTCTAAAATGTAAACAAGATGACCCATTTAAACACTCTTTTAATATATCCACGGCTCTAGCTTTACAAATTTGATAGAGTTAGGAATACCTAGCTCCATCAGATTTATAAATCTGGTAGAGCTAGAGCTCTGCCTAATACTCTTTAATATGGTTGCCATGCGTGTGCACCGGCTTAAAACACCTTAACGTCGCCGAGATTGAGTTGGAGGGTTGACAACGTCGAAGGGTTTATTTGTCATGCTCTTTTCCTTGCAATTAAGATTAGTATGTGACCCAAACAGGTACGAACGCGTGTCTGATAAACGAAGTCGAGATTATATATGGTCCAGAGAATACACCCCCCGCTTGCAAGAAATGTAAGTCTACAAGTAGCTAGTCAAGTACGTACCCCTACGTCGGTACTGCCGGTGGCGAAGCTAAAAATAAAATAGAGGGTAGACTCGAAGAGTTGAACTAGATTAAAATAAATATATTAAATAGCTTGTGTTGTATTTTTATCGGTTCAAGTGTTACTAATAATACTTAATTATTTGATAAATTCTTATACAACATTCACTTGTCAAACATTTTTAAATATATACACAAGTTAACACCAATCAATCAACCAAATCGGCTACTGTCTCTATTCAACACATTTATATAGTTGCAATTGACAAACAAAATCATAAATCAGAAGAAATGCTCACACTGTCTATTTCTTGTTTTAGTCGGTCCACTTAGCCGGTCAAGCCCGATGCACTATATTCCCTAACCGTCGCCACACACTCGCACCCTCGCTGACTTCCTGGCATCTGCTATCTGCGACATGCGTTAAACACTCTTGATTCGATGGGCTGCCATGTCCTTGTGAAGGAGAGACGTTGAACCGTGCCCTCTCTCTCTCTCTAGCTCCATGGTCTTTATGTACGTCTATGATTCGAGTCTAGTTGTAAAAGTAGCAAGCAAAGTCACTAATTTTCAAATTATGCCTCCAATAAGCTGTGGCCCACCAAGCCACATGGTATATGAAGCAGCTCATCCACCTAGCAAAGCTTTTTCTTCCTTATGTCATGCTCGAGCGCGTGTGCATTCGCTGTTGCTATGCCAAAAATTAGAGAAGATTTATAATACATTATACTAGTAGTATATAATAGGTGGTAAAAATCAAATCAAATCATTGATTTGTCGAGGAAATTCTACTGCTCTACTATCGGAAGAAGTATACATAAATAGTAGCTAATCTAATTCATTGGATGAAAAAGAATAAATAATCTATATTGAATTTAGTGTATCGTAAAAAACTTAAAAATTAAACACCGATACTAAAAAGTACTTAATGTTTAGCGGCGGGAGAGGGGCTTCAGCCTAACGGAGCCCCCCTGCTGGCTACGCCCCTGGGTACTACTACTAATTAAGCTATGGGCATTACATATTTACATGTGATCCAACATCACGATAGTACCGAAGAAGTTACCAGTTTAGCTGAAACACGTAAAACTTGTTTCCCTTATACATACTAGGTACGTACGCGCGGCGCCGTGTAGAGATGATTTCATATTATCTTCTTCTTCTTGCAAAAAGACAAGATCTAGATATTGATGTAATTATCAAAAAACGTGAGATTTTTTTATTCAAAATGGTTCAAGAAGGGGCTTGATTTGACCAATGGAACCACGAGTTTTTGGACAAAACAGTTGGCGGGAGGACCTAAATGTATTTTTTGAATTTTTGAAGGAGATTTTTGCGAAAACGATGGTGAGTGTGTAAATATTTACCCATAAATGTCGAAGAGAGGAGAAGGTAAATGAGGGTAAAGAATAGAGAAAATGTAATTAAAATTACTTGTTGGCATTATGTTTTAAAACAAACCTAACAAATATATGCCTTATATTTTAAAACAGATGATGGCTATAATATACGAAGTAGAACCTCAAAATAAAAAGAAATACAATTTTAGATTTAAATTTTAATTTTGTCCTTGGTTTGATTTTCTACCGTTTTATGAATTTCTCATGTTTTTATTTTTTTTGCTATCTAAAGAACAACTTTTTATTTGTCAAAATGAGGTATCTAAATTTTAAATTTCAAAATCAAATGAACATAAAATATGAAGAAATTTTAATTAAATGCTAAATAACCCTCATATCATATTCAAGGAGTTTTAGACAAATTTGAAATCATTTGATGCCTCTCGGAAATAAAAAAAATGAAATCTAAATGTATTAGTAGTATTTTAGGCAAGCTCTCATGACCCTTTTAAAAAGTTTCAAAAAAATTTAAGATGGTTTAGTAGCTGGGAAATAAAAAATAGTGAAATCCAAATGCATTATTAGCATTGTCAGAATTTTGAAAAATTGAACAAGATTGATCATGATCTGAAATTTTTATAATAGATTAGGAATGCTCTCAGTACCCCTTTCAAAAATTTCCAAGATGATTTAATAGATGGAAAATTAAAAATAGTGAAATATAAATGCATTAGTAGTATTTTTGGAATTTTTAAAAAATGAACAAGTTTGATCATGATCTGAAATTTTTATGGTAGATTAGGAATGCTCTCAAGACCCTTCTCAAAAATTTTTAATATGATTTAACAGCTGGAAAATAGGACATTGTGAAATCTAAATGAATTAGTAGTATTGCCAGAATTTTTGAAAATTGAAAAAAAATTGATCATGATATGATATTTTTATGGTAGTTTAGGTATGCTCCGAGGACTCTTCTCAAAAAGTTTTCAAAATTTTTTTAAGATGATTTAATAGCTCAATTAAATTAGCGCACGGTGCCTAATCCGTTGCGCAGCAAAAAAAAAACACGTTCGCTCGGACTCGATCCCAAGCCCTCTCTTGTGCGAAGCAAGGGCTCTACCATCCAAGTTAGATGCATATTGTGATATACTCCGTATACTATAATATATATAACAATCTTATGAGGTAGGCTGCCCGCGATGCACGGGCAACTCGTGCCACACGCCATCTCGAGGGGATGGCTAGGTGGTGTGGGCGTGTGAGGAGCCGAGAATCCTATGGGATGTAATATAGGGATTATGATGCTGTGTTTTGCTGATTTATATATAACCAACACATACCTATATTAAATTATTATCAAAGAAATGTAACTCTAGTTTGAATTTCAGTTCAAACTTATTTAAACTAATTAGTAAACTAGTGAAACTTGACATTCAAAAAATTTCACACATGATACATAGGATAACTATCCATTTTAGATCATGATTCTCAGGCACCGTGGTGTCCCAGTTAATTATATGTGTGTGTCAATTATGTCAAGCAGATCCTGTGCTAATAAGAATCTATGCATGCATCCATGCTAAGCTACTGTTTTTCTCAAATAGATTGAAGTACACGTCAACGAAATTATAGCTGTCATCTAGCAGCTAAGCTAGCTAGCTCCTCCTTGACTAGTAAGCATGTATGCATGGACTAGCCATGTTGTAGCTAGGAATGATCTGAAAATCAGTTTGTGAACTTGAGATATATAGGTTAACCTGGCTAATTACTCCCTCCATTCTTAAAAAAATGGCATTTTAGATATCGATATGGTTTTCAAAACACAATTTTTACTGCAAATTTTTATTATAATATATTTATAGAACTCGATAAAATTATAATAATATAAAAATACTTCTCGAGACAAGTCTACATATATAATTTTTATGTATCCAATTTAAATATTTAAAAATATATCGATAATCAAAGTTTTAGAAATTTGATCATCATTGTATCCAAAACATCATCTTTTTGAAGACCGGATGGAGTAACTTTGAAAGTGGGTTGAGATGACAAATACTGTACACCTTAGATGTAATGAATTAATCTGCATGCATCTACCGTTAATATGGGTCAAACAAGTAGGCAGCAACCGCACCAATCTCACAGCTGGATTGCTCTGCATGCGCTGAGCGTGAGATCGAGCAACGATTTCCCCTCATTAATGTGCATGAACCAAAGCAAAAAACTATCTAGCTGGTGTGGTTTTGCTTTTTTGTTTTAAAAAAACAGCTAATTAGCTCTACGGTTTTTGAGAGAAGGTTGGGAAATAGGAGAAGAAATTATTGTCCGAAACGAGAATTCATTGTCATCGATAAGTATACGAATGATTCGCATAAAAGGAAGGATTGTTATAAGAATTAATCCTGCCTTCTGTGGATTCTCAAAAGCGTACGTACCATTTGGTAAAATATCCTCGAATTTAGATTTGTTCGTATGACATGTGATCAGGTTGGGATTATTCAATGCTCAGCCTATGAGTGAATATTAAGGCCCTGTAGGGGTGAAAATGGTACGGGTTAATCCCGACCGATCCGCATCAATCCGCTAAAACCGTGATCCGGGAAAAAAATTCGTGATCCGCCGGATTCGATACGGTACGGATACTTGCTACCGGATACGTAACGGATACGGTAGACGGATATCCAATCGAATAGCCGCGGTATATGGTAACCGGATATTATCCGACCGGATATCCGAATCAACAAAACAAGGGTACTCCGCACGAGTCAAGACTCAAGAGTCAAGGGCTTCCCATTCGATTCCCGCAAGCCTCGCCTTGCCTCCCCATTCGATTCCCCAACCCAAAACTAACCCTAGTGTTTGAGCCTCCGCCACGCCGCATGAATTCAAAGTGTTGGCCTGCTGGACGAAAGCGGGACTTAGTTGTTCAAGTTATGTATGAATTTAATACCTTGTTATACTTGTGTTGTGTGAGTTGTCAAATTTATGTAATATATATGAATTTATTGCTTGTCAAACGCTTCAACAAGTATGTATCCGCTTGTATTATCCGCTTCCAACCGAATCCTGATATGTATCCGTCCGACATTACCATATCCGAAACTCAAATATCCATATTCAGATCCAGATTCGGCCTTACCGTGATCCGATTCCAAATCCGAAAAAAATATGGGGTTAGGATACTGAACAAAGAATATCCTAACCGTATCCGATCCGTTTTCACCCTTAAGGCCCTGTTTGGTACGATTTCATATTCTAGTAAAAACAGAAACAGTTCTAGGTTCTTGGTAGAAACGTTTCAGGTTGGATTATGTGAATCAGGTGGAACTGGGTTGAGACCGATTTAGCCACGATGTGGGAAAAAAAGAAACGATCCAAGGAGAATTGTTTCGAGCTTTAGTCTGTTTGGTTGTGTTTCTTCCAGAATCTAGTAGAAACGGGCCGATTCCAAATTACCAAACGGGCCAAGAGCATAGATCTTGAAGTACATTGAGGGTTTTATTTGTAAATAACCACCTAGTGTTACGAAAACATTGATCGCTGTTGCGGTGCTACATGATTTAGGGCCTGTTTGGATCCATTAGCAGCTAATAGTTAGCTAGCTAATAGTTCCTATCTAATATTAGCTAGCTAACTATTAGTTGGAGGGTGTTTGGATCCACCAGCTAATATATGGCTAATATATGCTATTGTCCAGAATATCCATGCAATTAAATGCTGTTGGTGGTAGATGCGAAGGGTATTTTGGTTAAATACCACCTATTAGCTGGGTTTGATTAGGGTATTTGGATCCACTCCAGCTAATTTTTAGCAGCTAACTATTAGCTGTATGGATCCAAACAACCCTTAACTTGCGAGGTTTTAGTTTTTCCGAGAGAGTATAAAAGCACTGCTAAAGCTAGCGGCAGTAAGAAAGTAAGATGGGAATATCGATCTCTACTGTCACAAAGACGGAGATTTGATTGTGAATTACACCACAGACTGCGCACGCTCGTACGGTCGTACCTGACTTTCTGATGCCAATATTTCGAATTGATGAACCCTTACCAGCTAGCTCTTTTCTTGACATCATTTTTATATACATATACACACACTCACAGACTCACTGCGTCTCGCAATATAAGCCTACAGGTAGGGCTGGACAGAAAACTCGTGGCTCGCGGCTCGGTTCGGGCTCGGCCGAACCTGGCTCGGCTCGCCCTGGCTCGTGGCTCGGACCGAGCCCGAGCCGAGCCTACTTGTCAGGCTCGTTAATGGACCGAGCCGGCTCGGCTCGAGCCACGAGCGGCTCGGCGAGCCAGGGCGGCTCGGTGCCTCGATCGGTCCCGAGACTCAATACTCAATACACTATACAGTCTATACTACTACTACAGAGTACAGACTCAAAACTCTCCAGTCTCTCTCCATCTATCGCACAGACGCACACAGTTGGGGGCGCTAGGGCTAGCGACTAGCGTCGTGATCCCTCCACCGCCTTGCCGGCGCTTCGACGGCCGACGCGATCCAGCGCCGCGCCCGCCTCGACGCCTCGTCGCCCCGACGCCCGCCCGCCCCGACGCGCTTCGCGCCCCGAGGCCGCCGACGCCCCGACGCCCGGCCGCCGCCACGCTAACGCCGGCCGCCGGCCCGCGCCGACGCCCACTGTGCCACCAGCCGCACCCGACGTCCGTTTGGTTTGTGTTTTGCATAGATGAATAGATGATTCAATGGAATTATGAGAATTATTAGTCATGCACCAATGCATTTCTTGCTGGTCAAATGGAGCATGGAGGACAGGAAAGGAGAGAAATGCATGATGATCATAATCCATGATTATTTGTGTTGGATCATCTATTTTGTTGTGATTTGTATTACGTGCTGTCATTAAGTTTTAGAGCATGTGATGTTGGTTGGATGAGATCATCTATTTTGTTTGAGACTTTGAGCCTTGGCTTGGAAGCAATATTATTGTTATGTACTTAATTACTTATGTCATCAAGCATTTCTTGCTTTGAATCTGTCATTGCTGTCATTTTATTTTTATATGAATCTGCTCTTCATCGTTTTTATATGAATTATTGCTGGCTTTTAGAAATTGCTGTCATCCTTATTATTTATATGACAGATTCAGATTTTTGTCATCCTTTTAGAAATTGATGTCATCCTTATTATTGCTGTCTTCATATTTTTTAGTGTAAAATGCATTGGCTCGGCGAGCCAACGAGCTGGCTCGCGAGCCGAGCTCGAGCCGACCCGAGCCGACTGTTTGGGCTCGCCGCAGGGCCGAGCCGAGCCTGGCTCGGCTCGTCACTAGTCCGCCAGCCCTACCTACAGGCCACAATAGATATAGATTAAAAAATCATTAAATCTAAGAAAAAGTTAATGCTATTGAATCATACGCGTTCTTATTAAACAACATACTACAACTGTTCATCCATTTTTCGATATTAAATAATAAATATATAATAAAAATACGCGATAGCTGCCTCTTTGATCATTTTCACAGTACATTTACACGGAGAGACGCTTTCGAAGAACAAAGACATGTGTATTGCTTTGCCGAGGGGAGTACGTATACGGTATTCCGTAAAGATCTCGCGCGCGCGGATATTTGGCCGGAACGAAATGGACAAAAACTGCTGTGCCGAATGAATGACTGTATACAGTACATTTATACGGAGAGACGTTTTTTTTATTATTTATTTCCTTTCATTTGCGTGCCCGCCTCTATCTCGCTGGTGGCAGCAGTGCCCTGGAAAACGATGCTTCACCCGGTCACTTTCTAGTTTCGAGCCCACACGATAACATGTACGTGTGCACGCGCGCGCTCTAGAAGTCATCGGTCAAGCTAGCTGCCATTGTAAGACCATCTCTAACCGTGTCCATTTCCCTCTTTTTTTTCCTCCGCGAAGGGATTCTCATTCCCCGGTGACCCAACGATTCCTTCAAAGATTCCCTTCATGATTCTCTCTCTCCCATTCCCTCTAGGAAGGGATTCTCTCTCCTTTCCCTGTACAATTTCCTTTAAAGGGAATCTGTTGGAGATGAAGACAAATAAAAGAAATGAGAATGAGAAAAGAGGACAGGAAAGTGAATGAAATGAAAGGAATATAGTTGGAGATGGTCTAAGTTCTGGCAGCAAATAGCTAGCCCATCGATGAGATCTCTCGTTTAGGAAGAATTAAAGAGCTAGTAGACGTAGTACTTGTATACTCCCTGGCTTAGTACTAGCATTTCAAAATTGATCGATCGCGTCGTGGATGCCTCGTCTCCCAGCAGGTGTGTGCATCGATGCACTCGGCGTACGGCCGACCGCCTGTGCCCGCACGTGAAGCGACGAGGCAAGTACGTACATGGTCCATACGGCGACGTGGCAGGGGAAAAGGCACACGTAGCTAGTAGTATCTCCGCCGCTGCGTGCGTGTCCTGTACTCCTGTCCTCCTGTTTACTTTTCCACCCTCGCGCCTGAGAAGTGATGACTTATTAATTAGTATCTTTTGCTACATTTTCCAAATATAGCTCCCTCTCAAAATAACTTGTAAATCTATTTATCTTTATCATGTTCTCGCGAGCCGCCTCCTTCGCCCGGCTACTGTGGTAGGCCAGCTTCCTTGCGCTTGCCCGTCTCTCGCGCCCAACTGTCGCGGCGGCAGCATAGTGCTCTCGCCGATCGTTGCCAATGCCATGTTCATCCACCCCCGTGCTCCCGCGGTAGCACGGGAACCTAACGGAGAAGACTAGATTTGCAAAGTGCAAACCATCTCTAAAGAATATCAGACTATCTCCAGCAGCTTCTCTTCCCCTCCAAATCCCTTCGCGAACAGATCCCAAGTGCTCCAGCGGATTCCCTTCACGATTCCCTTCGAAAGGGATTCAAACAGTGAATCCCTTTAGAAAGGGATTCTCTCTCCAATCCCTTCACAAATCCCTTAAGGGGATGCTGCTGGAGATAGTAGAAAATAAAGGGAATGAATATAGGAAAAAGAATAGAGAAGGGAATGGAATGAAGGGAAATTGCTGGAGATAGTCTTAGATTTGAAAAAAAAAATAGAGGCTAGATAAGCTATCACTTCAGCGAGCGGGTGGTCCATCGGTCCACGGCCACGCCTCCATGTGGTGGTCCAGGGGAGCCCGCAGTAGTCTGTGTCTGCTCTGTCACGACATGGCTGGGCCGGGCGTGGCTGCACGCAAGCCAAGGGCGGCTCTCCACGTGCACCGGTGCATTGCTTTCGCTTATGGCTACGGTCCATTTCTGAAAGGAAATTAAGACGGCTCTCCCGGGCTTTCAGTGCCTGTGCCTATTTAATTAGAACGCTGTATATATTAATTGGCCGCTAGCTTAGCTGCTTAAACGTCTTACTTACACTAGTTACACGCCCGTGCATTACTACGAAAAACAAAATTGATAATAAAAAATAAAGATTAAAAAATAAAAAAAATTATTTCACAAGATCAAACATCTATCTTTAACGCTTCGTTTCTTGCGAAAGCTGGCTAATTAAAGCAACGCTTCGTTTTTTACGTAGGACAATTAAGCAGAGCAATTAATGACGTGGGTAGAACTGTATTGCCACCAATTCTTTGTTTTATAATACTCATCCGTTTAACTTTTTTATAAGGCGTATTTGGTTTCGTTAGAATGAAACTTTGACCAACGATTACTTCATTAATATATCATTTATGCAATACAAAATCATAATTATATATAAGTACTTTTGAATACAAATCTGCTAATATCAATTTTGTGTCATAAAAATTATATGCTAATAGAGTAATTGTTGGTCAAAGCCTTGTCCTAACGAAACCAAATACGCCTTATAAAAAGAAACGGAGGGAGTAGTAGAGATACTTACATGCTTAACAATATATAACTGCTTAATAAATTGCCGTGCTTAAGCTTGCTTGGTGTTCTGGATCTTGTCTGGCAAAAAGTGCTGTCTAGAACCAGCCTGAAAATTTGATAACGTACGTACGGGTTGTTTGGTCGGAGACCTTGGAGACTTTGCTTTGTCATGGGGAAAACGTAAGATCAGCAGCTTGCTTTCATTAGACGTATTAACTACTAATCAGTAATCTCCATTCTCCGCTCCACCCATCCTCCGATTCCCCACCCACTGCACTCGCCGGCGGCGTGATCCGGGGCGAGGAGGCGGCGGCGGGATCCGGACGAGGAGGAGGCAGCGGCGGGATTCAAACCAGGGTAGCAGCCAAACACGCCCCTAGCGCACTCCCGGGAGCGTACGTCATGGCCAGGGCCAACACCACCCAGGACGCGAACCAAATACGCCCATAATCCCGTGATCTTTTGTACGATCATTTTAAAAGCGGTTAATCAAGCCGCCTTAAGGCACCGAAATTAAAGGCATCTGATTATAAATTTTAGCAGCAATGGGCTCCGAATTCGGACGTATACTCCGTATATTATAGCCCGTAGGTTTTCTAGCCTGCCGTAGGGCCGGAAAAAAAGCTCCTTCGTGGGGCTCGTTGGCTCGGTTCGAAATTGCTCACATTACACTTATTTATTGATTAAACATTGAATGAGTCAATTTCGAATGAAAATTGGGAGTATTAAATTCAACTTTGTCAATTTCAGAAAAAACTCGAAAAAATGAGGACTTGGCTCGAATTCCACCCCTAGCCTCCCGTGGCCACGGCGTTTTCTAGCCGACGTGTTCGCTTCTTATGCAGCCGCGTCGCCCAATTTGCTCCCCTACTTGTACAGCTCAAGTATTTTGTTTTAGTGATTTATCGCAAACAACACCGTAGCGCGGTGGGACGCCGCTTTGTTCCCAAGCCCACGTGGCGGGATCAAGTCTCCGCCCGCGCGATTTTTGTTGGGCTGACGCGTGGCTTGGGTGGGCTCTCACGTGCGCGTTCGTCGGCGTTGATGGCACTTTCGTGAAAACACCCCTACGAATTCTGGTAATTACGTCTAAGTTCCTTTTTACCAAAAAAAAACAGTAAAATTGGATCCTAATTGTGTCCAGATCCAATTTATCCCAAGTAAGGATAAAAAAACACCTCAAAAATACCGAGATTTGCACTTTCTTAGAAAAGGCCCTCAAAAAAATTAAAAATTACGTGTAGATCCCTTTTTTGGGAAAAGACACCTAGAACTTTAAAAATTACGTAAATAACCCCAAAAATCCAAAATTAACCCCTTTTTTACGAGTCGCATGATTTTTACCATCGAACACGTGATGACTAGCACAGCGTGCGCCGCACCCACGCTGGCTAGTATATGCTACACCAGCTAGCATAGCCACCAGCCGTTGGCCACGGTTAATATCTAACACCAGTATCGGGAGCGGATCTAGGTGGGATGCCAGGAATGCACCGGCACACTCAAAAGTGTGAACAACATCATGACATCACTTCTTCAATTGATTAAATTTGTTGATTGAATTGATATTTTATTTTGGTGGTTTGGGATTTATAGGACCTTAGAATTATTTATGTTGTACTTTTTAGCAAATTTCGAATATATGTGTTGGATTTATGATGTTATAGAAATATTATAGAAGACTACAAAGCTATATGCGTGATGTATGCACTCTGTTAAATCTTTTTAGTTCCGCCACTGATCACACAATAATTGAACTGCGGGTTGCAAACACACACAACCACTACACAGGCGCACAGCTAGCTACTTTGTACGTGGTAGATCTGGTTACTTGGTCATTTTAGAGGGGGCGTACGTACGTACTTTGCGCTTGATTTGTTTAAAAGCGCAATTACTTAGCACATAACAACTAACATGTCTTATCTCATATAATCAATATTCAGTGTTTAAAAGTCAATGACTAGTATTATGTGTCTTATCTCATCGACTTAGCACTGTTACTTGTTCATCAGTTAGCAGCTACACGAGTTGGGAAAAAAAAATCAATTGTTCAATTGAAACTTTGGCGGCTAAAAGGACCATAACAACTAACATGGACACTGATGCAATCCCATCACAAATACACCGTCCACACACCTGGACCTCCTTATGAGCGGTTAAGGCACAAGCTTTCTTACTACGGCTCAAGCATAAAAGAAAAAAAAAATAGCTAAATAGCTACAGAAGGACCAACTAATATCTACCTGATTTGATAATGGATTACTGCATCTTGGATATACGATAACAATGAGAGGTGCTTCTACGCTTTTTTTAAAAAAAATTGCATGATATTAAATCATAATGAATGGTAGATGATGATCACTTACGTCTTCGTTTGTTTTAATATTTGTATAACCTGTATTAAGAAAGAAAGTACAGAAACACTCCTTATAATACTATTATGGCTTAATCCATCGTAAGAACACTCGATCAGATATAAAAACTAAATCCACAACAGATGAGGTCTATATGAAAAGGATCGTGGGGTAGGGATTTAGGTGGGGCATCGTGGGGGCCAGTATAGGTCGGGGCGCTGCCGGAAACCCTAGCCGAAGGAAGGGGACCTTTTGGTCTTGAGAGGAAGGAAGGAAGGAGATGGGATGGGTCGTTCTCAGGGTAAGTTTAGATCGATGTGAGCAGCTTAATTTGCTTGGACGTGGGCAATGGTGGCGCAAGCAGCTCTCACACGTAGCGATTTTCCGTTGCCGGATATACGTTGCTATAGGCCCTGTATTTCTTGTTGTCGATCAGCACACGCACGCACACGACCGCAGCACGCCGAGCTGGCCGTCGTCGACGTCGACGTCGTGCGCAGGGCAGTGTGTGCATGGCCGGCAGCGCGCGCGGGCTGCGGTGGCGCACCCCGTTCGGCTTGGACTACGGCTAACGGCATCGTGGACTCGCGAGGACCAAAGCGCTGACGAGGACAGAGCCACCGACTTCGTCGCTGTATGTTTAATTTGTGCGTAGCGTTTTGGATTTTGTCCATGGGTGTGTAGGCATCTCCCGACTGTTTTTATCCTAAATAATATCTAAATTTTGAATTATAGGATTAAAAATCCTACCATTTGATTAAATCATAGGATCAGATGTAATCGGTACCCTTGAATCTCAACAATGATCCAATGCTCCTAGATTTCGGTGATTTCAGCAAACAAAAACATCCGGATGATATTTATCAAATCCCTTTATCTATTTGGTTTTGAAAAACCACATATATGCAGGCCTACTCATATTTGTGATGAGTATTTGATAATATTTAAGCAATTTGAGTTTGAATCAAACATCCGTCTAAGGGCATGTACAATAAGGCCACCTCAGGCGGCTCTTAGCTTGTACACACCAACTTTGGTCTATGTGAGAGAGTGAGAAAAGAGGAGAGAGGAGAGAGTTGACTCTTATTTAGTAGCCAGCTTTGCACGGGAGCATAGGTAGATCATTTATGTACAAGAGAGAAGAGGTAACTATTGCACAGCATCTAGAGACAACTTTTCGAGACCGTTATTGTATAAACTAACTTTTAGTTTACTATTAGCCTGCATTGGACTTTACCGTTGTACTTGCTATAAGGATCCAAAGCACACGTAATTTTAGACGAAGTTAATTTTCCAACCAAACAATGAGTACGTACTCAGATCCAGGGCTGGCTTCGCTCGATTAACTAGCTACACGTGCGCAGAGCCAGTGTGAACAAACAAGAGAAGATGCGGCCGACGCGATTGGCCATGGGAGTCAACAGGCATATCATCTCGATCGGTCCCATCCGTCTGCTTCCTTCTTGCGCCTTTTCCTCATCAGCTGCAGACCGACAAGCCAAATAATGCAGCTAACAAATAATTGTTCAGACAGGCTCACAGGCAGCAAATATTTCAGCGACCCCGAACTGAGGAACTGTGGCCGTGGACCGTGGGGGCCGACGTACGCGTACAGACCGCGCATGCAGAGCAACTGTTATGTCTCGTTGGGATGTTATCTTTCGCCTGGATCATTGTTTTCAACACGTAGGCTAAAATTCTGAGATGTCCAAGGCGATATAGGCCAGGATCGTGGCCTGCTCAGACAGGTCGACCTTAGATGACGTGATAAGGAGGCAATGAATAAATTATTGTCGCGTCGATCATTAATTAGGTCCTCTACTGTATGAGCTAATAATCTGATTGCACTGCTCGGTTAGCTGAATTTTGCGTGTCTGGAGACTGTTGCCGCGTTCCTACCGTTGGCCAGTGCTGGGAGTTGGGCCGTGCCGTGCCCAAGCCCGTCGTGCCTCGGGTCTAAATGCATCGGGCCGACACGGCCCATTGTTTTGTACGTGCCGTGCCGGGCTGGTCCGATGTGCACAAACCTAGGCCCGGCCCGGCCCAGAAGCACGTCGTGCCTCGATCGGGCCGTCTTGCCCAAGCTGCAAGACGGTCGATTGAGATCAAAAAATTCCTTCTCTTTTGGGGTTCTACCTTCCTTTTGTCCCATCAAGCAGATAATTAGTGCTAGCTGTTTAGTACTACACTCATTATTATACTCTAGCACTTGCTATTACTCCACTAATCAACAATAGGTATGATTCACCATATGTACATACCGTCCAAGAGCTAGCTAGTGTTAGAAGAATGGACCGGGCCATTTTTAGTCCGGCCGCCCAAGCACACGGCCCAGACGCATCGCGGCCAGGCGGCACTGCGTGCCCGTTTGAGGCACTGCACGCACGTGTCGGTAGCCGCACTACCATCTGCTATCCGTGCCGGGTCGGGCTTTGGGCCTGTTTTTTCGGGCCGTGCTCGTGCCAGCCCAACCGGCCCGGCCCATTCTCCCAGCACTACCGTTGGCGAACGAAATTAATTATATATATACAAAAAAAAAACAGTTTTTCACGATTATTGAGGTGAGCTCGGCGGAACGGGTGAATCGCCCCGACCGAGTGTACGTGGTGGATAGAGCCCGCCAGGTCCGCCAGCTCAAAAAGTCAACGCCCTTACGGGGCCCAGCTAAAATGATGCTCCATCCAGCATGGATGGAGCGGGAGTCATCGTCCACTCATCTGCGTCAAAGGAAGAAAAGTAAAACACTAAAGGCGCCGGCTTCGATCGGCTACCGAAGTAACCGGAACTGAAGCCTCGCCGTCGCCGCGTAACACTGGGCGGTGCTTTTTTAGGGCGGCTCGAGGTACAACGGGTATGATCTGATCTGGCACAAAGCGATCTATACCGTGTTGGTATGTCACTGTAGCTCGGGTTGTGCTGGACTGAGGATTCGGGCGTGGTGGGCGACACAGCCCGGTATGGAACAATGTGACCGTGCCGAAGCACGGCTCGCAACCCCAACGGCACACTCGGCATGACAGACCTGCTGCGGCCCGCGGCAGGGCACGGCCGCGGCGTTGCCGTCCACAGCGGTCCATCTTGCCCACATCGCGCCACTGCCGTGAAGAGGAGGGTGAAAGGAGGGGAGAGCTTACCTGGCCGTGTTGCCACGCCGTCGACGCCGCACCGCCGCCTTGCCCGCTGAAGTGGCCACCGCGTGCCATGCCCGACGTGGTGAGGGAAGGAGGAGGTGAGGTGAGGGGGAGCCGATCTACGTGCCGAAGCTGACACTCTTGGCGTAGCGCGGGTTGACGGCATTGGTGCCTCCGCTGGTGCTCATGTAGAGCCCCTGCTGGAAGCCCTTGATGACACCGCTGTTTCACCTTCCGTGACCGCGTAACGACCGTTGTTTTGGCTTTCGCGCCCACATGACACAGCCATTTTGTCTTCTGCGTCCCGTACGGCGATCGACGTTTCAGTTTCCACTCCCACGCAACGAAGTCGTTTTGTATTCCGTGCCTGCGCGACGATTGCCGTTTTAGCTTTCGCGCCCGTGAGACAACCGTTGTTTTGTCTTCCGTCCGCGCGGCGCATCAGAGGCAGCGGTGGAGGAGGGAGGCGGCGGGGAGGGCCAGTACCTAAAGGGGTGAGGGGCGGCGCCGCGACGATATAGGATGCGCTCGGCGAGGATGAAAGGGGAGGCATGGGGGAGGATGTGGGTGGCGGGGGAGGCGAGCGGCTGGGCATGGTCGGCAGAGTTGAGTGAAGGGAGGATGGGAATGGGTGGTGGACAAGGAGAGGGAGGATGGAGGATGGGGACGAGAGGAGATGAGGGTGCGGCTGCGCGAGATTAAGGGTGGGGGGCGATCCGCTCGAGAGGAAAAAAAGAGAGGAAGAAGAGGGATGGAGGGGCAGGACCGAGGTGACCGGGAATAGGGGGTGATCGGCCCGAGATACAAAGAGAGGGAGGGGGGAGAGTGGGGATTTCTCTCAATGGGCAGAATTGCAATATGCAAAAATTTCAACATCTCTCTTCAGACATTGATATGACACGTTGAAAGACATAAAGCTACGCGACGTGATTGAAATGTATCTGAGCGCAACGGGCATAATGAGTCAACGAGTCTTTCTCGATGGCTATAAAATTCACTCGGACGGTTCAGCACCCGAGACTCGTTCCTTTTTCTCTTGAGCTCAACGCACATGTTCTCTCATTTGTTCAGTCCTAAAACCTACTCGTTCTCTCATTTGTTCTATGTATTTAGTCCGAACTTACTCTCTCTTTTTGCTCTTCCTCTACAAAATAAAATATTTGGCAAGAGCAAGACATGTGCAATTTTTAAAAACTCTGACAATGCTAATGCATTTCAATCAACTTCACTCATTTAGTTGATGTATTAAATCATGTTGAAAATTTTTGAAAATGTTTAAAAGGTTCCTAAGAGTATGTCTAATCTACCACAAAAAAATTATATCATAATCAAACTTGTACAATTTTTAAAAACTCAAAAAGCTACTGATACATTTAAATTTTATTGTTTTCCATAAAATAATCCCCACACGGCGTCGCGCGCTTGCGCGGTGTGGCGCCTCACCTACGTATATAATACTAGTAAAATGCCCGTGCGTTGCAACGGATCCCAAATAGATGATGACACCACAAGTTCTAAACTCTTAAAAAAAAGAGAATTTAAAACTTGAGCTATCACTTATTTGAGATCCGTTACTGAAAAATCACTGAACAAGGGAATATAATGAAATGCAAATAAGGCTAGACAAATAGCAAATAGCTACGGAATTCCTCACCTACTGGGACTTGGGCCCCTACTGTTCTGGCCCAAGAACGGTCTGGCAGACTCACCATCATCACCAACTCATTCTTATAATAGTTAAGATTATGAGAAGTTTGGCACCATAAGTGAAGCAAAAAGATCTACCTCAACATCGTAGCAAGCATAAGGCAGTTCGGCCGCTTCAAGCATATGGAAGAAGCTGGAAGGCAAATCGTCTGGCTCGTCTTCCCAATCGCCGAGCATGTCACCATGGAATCCAAGAACATAGGTCAACTACTATCTCGACACGCCTTTCGTGGAGACCGAGCATAACATGGACGAGAAAAATCAACTTTGTTTGCTTTTGTGGTGGAAGAATAACTAACGTATTTACCCCTATGCTATCCCATTTTGCATGAGACGTGCTTAGGTTTCGTTGTCCACTATCTCATCGAAATCCATTTTCAGTTTGGTGGGGATGATACTTGAGCCGAGGAGGTTGTCTCTCAGACCTGTGATGGCTGAGGCAATTACATGCCTCAAAGACTAGGAGTGTGCAGATGACATGACACAACATCAGCCCGGAGATCCGAATATCACAGACGTGGCAACTAACTTCGACAATCTTGGCTCGGGTAGTCAATGTATATATACGTAGTTATTGTACTCTTTTCCTTATCGGGTGTACCCCACACTAGGTGTAAAGTTTTTAACGAGATAATAACTCTGTACATGTTTAAGATTGAATAAAATTTACTTTTTTCTCAATACTCGTGTCCATTAATTATGCATCTCTAGGTCCTTTACTCTCGTCGTAATAGTGTAAATAGACAGGATCTAGGCTGGCACGGTACGAATCAGACATGAAGCACAAATGGACCATATCTAGGCTCGCCGAAGGTGAGCCAGGTCAGTACGGAGGGCACGATTCAGATCCGAAGCACGATGAATCCGTACCAGACCAATCCGATACAGCACAACACCCACCTCTAAGTAACCCTAGCTAGTCACCGGCTCACCGCGCCACCTTGCCTCTCGAGGAGGGCTGGGTTGAGCTGGGCGCCAAGCTAAAATGCTAGCGTGTGCTTCTTTCCTGTCCGTCGTTGGCCCCCCCTCTCTCCCTCCGGTGCTCCTGTGTATCGATGTTGAATAGTTGAGAACATATGTCACACGTACCAGATTTCCTTTTTTCCGTGATAAGTTTTGTCTTAGTGTCACCTACCTACTAGACCAACTTGTATAGCTTGACGACTCGGTGACCCTTCGCAAGAATTCACTGTATCACCGGGTTTATCGAGCTAGGCACAGATAAATCTCACCTGCTTTCCTTCCGATGAACAGCATTGCTACTGAGGCGTGAGCTTACGTATCCACAGCGATCCTCAAAAATCTTCTTCGATCTGGCCGCCGCAGTAGTTGACAATCATGCCGTCTTCGCTAGATACGAAGTCTCTGGGAAAGAGGACGAAGAAGACATCCATGGTCATCGAATCAAGGACTCTGTGGCAACATATCGTTCTCCCGAGGTCTGCATTGCAAAGTTAGGCTTACACACTTTAACCTTATGCGGAACGGAAATTTTCGTATTTGATACAACTTTTATTTTGTATTAAAAAAACGACACAACACTTTCGAATATTTACAAAAAAACCAATTATATTTGGATTTTGAAAAATCGGATATTGCATATTTCCGAATTTAAAAATTAATACCCGGTTTTCAAAAAACGGGTATAGCATACCCGGTTTCCCAGTTCCCGGTTAAGCCATACCCTGTTTTTCGGGTTTTTTTGCCTTTTTTTCTCAAAATCACAGGAATCGGTGGGCTTGTCCCCATGTATGTCGCAGAGAACATTGATTCAAAAAGAGGACATGCAGATAGGTAAGGTACATATTGAATGATAGAGACCAAGAGAGAACTTATAAACTCTTCTTACATTTTGAAAAGGTACAAGAGAACAAATGAGGATCACTTTCTTGATCTCTCGTAATCTTCTGGCTGCTGGGGTACTCAGACTTGACTCCAAGTAACTTCCAAAACTGATCATATTCTGACCCTTCCTTGAGCAATCTGGACTGAAGATTCGGCTGCATATAATATATTGGATGAGCATAATGGAAAGGGTAAGTTTTATGATATTATATTAGATGAGCATAATGGAAAGGGTAAGTTTTATGATATTATATTAGATGAGCATAATGGAAAGGGTAAGTTTTATGATATTATATTTGATAAGAGCAGAGCAATCAAAACTGTTACATGCTCAGGTGAAGTACAAACATATAGTGTCTACAAAACATTCATTAAGTTGATATCTAACTTCGGCAGCTATACTTAGAAAGAAGTTATGTCAGGCAGTGAATATTTACTAGCTTACTGCAATAACTATGTTAAACTTTCAGTGGCATGCTGTAGAATTGTAGATACTGTCACAAATGGTGTACGTTTGATGCTAGTCAGGTACATTTGACAGGAAGCAATGTGGAAAATGTACCAACAAAACCAGAAAACATAAACTATGTTGCATGAAAAGGTGCATCAGATTGTTACAAAAGGATCATGTACCAAGGAAATAAGAAAACATAAACCATATTGTTACAAAATGAACATGGATGGTTACAGTAACTACACATACATGTAGTAACTAATTATCCATATAATATTTCAGAAAAATGTTTAATCATCACTGACTACCATGAACACTGAAGCTAGATACAATTCGGAAATAAACACAAATGACACCTCAATGAAATAATCATATTGAAGAGCATTCCTCGTACCTTGATCACATCTAGCAAGTTCTTGGTCCATTGACGAGCTTACGTTCCCAATCCACGTAAACACTGTATCTCCATCGTGTAGTATGTAACAGTAAGAAGAGTTCAACGATGGTGCTGCCTGGTAAGAGGTACCGTATCATAATTACAACATGTAGTAGAAACGCATCCTGCAAAGATGAAGTGACTCATACCCGGTTTACCAGGTTCGAGTATGGCCTCCACCGATTCCCGTGATTTCGAGAGAGAAAAAAAAAAGCAAAATAAAAAATATCCATATCCGGTTTTTGAAAAACCGGGTATGGTTTAACCGGGAAATGGAGAACCGGGTATGCTATATCCGGTTTTTCAAAAATCGGGTATTGATTTTTAAATTCGGAATACGTAATATCCGGTTTTTGAAAATCCGAATACGCAATATCCCGTTTTTGAAAATCCAGGTATTCAAAACTGGAATTTTAAAATCCAGGTATAAATGGTTTTTTTGTAAATACACGAAAGTGTTGTATCGTTTTGTGAATATAGGTCAAAAGTTGTATCAAATACGAAAATGGTGATTTGTTGATTTTTTTTTTTCTGCATTCAATTTGATCGGAGGCAATTACCGGCTGGGATTAAGCTTCCCAAATATGGTTGGAGATTTTCCCCTTCTTCTCCCAGGGTTTATAAATGGCCCACCCATAATCCTCATCGGGATCTTTCCCAGTGGATTTGTTCCCCAGCACCCAAACAAGCCCTGAGTGATTAGCACAAAGTAAGCAAGATTTGCATTACACGCATAAGAAGCCCTACAACATTTATAAGAAAAGCCCTGTAACCTTAAGCTTCTCACGAATCACAATAAATCGTGGAAACTATCTCTTGGTATGGTGGTAGAGTTGTCAGTGTGCGAGTATCCATTAGGGTTCAAATGCTGGTGCTCACCTATTATGCACATGTTCTATGTTTCGGTAGAAATTTTGTGAGGTTGTGAATTTATTTCTGATCTCTATCCGTTTAGACGTGCTAAGAGACGTACTCATATGTATGTGTGTGTGGTGGTATGCGTGCACACGCAGCTTCCTTGTAATAAAAGAATCACGGTTCCTTGTAATAAAAAAATCACAATAAATCGCCGCTAGCTAGTTGGAGATTATTTCATGTACATTCCCGTTCCCAGCTGGGAGCTGGAGTGACTGCTACGGCCAGTCGGCTACGGCGCGTCGGCGCCCTATGCTTGGCAGGCTTCCTTTCGGACTGCAAATTATGGGCTTGTGGCGGCCCATCTGGCCCCACAGTCGACAGATCTGCCATTGGGGAAATTAGGTTAGTAATATCAAAATTAGAGAAATAATATCTCAAAAGAACTTGGTCTTTCCCTGATTTCTATTATTTTAGATCCTATTTAGTAGAGCTCCAGCACATCAAATTCATGGATCGGGTGGAGCTGAGTATTCCTAGCTCCACCAGATCCGTGAAGTTGGATTTGTGTGTATATTAAAAGCATCTCCAAGAGAGGGCCCTAAAAATAAGCTTTAAAATTTAATTTAGGACCCCAACTAATTAGATTTAGAGCTCCAACGAAATATTCACTCCAACAATTAGGCCTTAAAACCCAACGAAGATAGGGCTCAATCACAAAGTTGCTAAATATAGCTACTCTCCTAGGGACCCTAAAACAATTTGCTAAATTTTAACAATTTAGGGCTTTTGCTGGAGTTAATCTTTTTCCCAAAAGCCCTATAATTTAAATTAGGGCCATATTTAAGGTCCCTCTTGGAGATGCTCTAAGAGTATTTAGGTGGGTCATCTTGTTTACATTTTAGAATAAAAATATAAACTTAATTCACTTTATTTTAGCCTACAAGTTTTAGATCTGAGGTGGAGTTGAGATCTGGAGCTGTGCCAAATAGGGTATAAATAACATCAAAACGGCTAAAAAAATCTGGAAAACAACAATATAAGAGAATATTCTATAACAAAATTTCAAAAAGACACAATTGCTCCTTTCTCCCGCAGCTCCAACATCTCCTCTTGTGGTATCTCTCATCTTCGGCGAGCCGAGCCACGCTGCCCTGCACCTCGTTCGTCCACGGCGCCACCGCTGAGCTCATCAGCTCGCCATCTCATGGATGGTGCATTTGGAGATTGACAGGGGCCGCGGTGCGCTTGGAGACCGACAGAAGCTGAGACAATCTCTCTTACAGCGAGCCAAGCCGCACCGCGCCTCGTTCAGCCATGCCACCACCACCGTGAGCTCACTGATGCGCAGGTGCATGGAGACCAGCATCGACGGCATGCTTGGGGACCAACAGGGCGGCGCTGCGCTTCGAGACCAGTAGGGGGAGCGACACGGCTCGACCAGAGAAGAGGGAGAGGGAGTGAAGCCGGGGAAGAGGGAGGGAGATGGAAGACAAGGGCAAAAACGTCATTTTATCCCTATGAGTGTTATTTTCCTAATCTTTTGCTTTTCACGGTGTTACGGGTCAACTAGGAATATGATGTCATTTCTCTACATCCCAGCAATCAGGATGCTGCTGACCTATTTCCTCTCTGCCTTGAGGGCCCCACTCGCCTCAGTATTCCGTACCAGAAGCCGTCACTCCAGAAACAAACAAGAAAAGGCGAGCTTACGAAGTCCACTCTATTCCTCTAAAAAAAAAAGTAGTGCAGCCTGTTCATCCATACAATCACGAGTTTCAAAGATTTTTTTTTGAAGGGGGTAATTCAATATATACCAGTCGAACAAAAAGTGACATCTTGGAATACCACTGTAATGGTTAGACATATCTTGGAATACCATTTTCTCGAGTTTATTGTAAAATAAAGCCTTTCCCCCCTTTTGGCCATGGGAAAGAACGTTTTGCCCATGTGTCCATGTTTTCATTCCTGCATGACATACCACTCTTAAGCTGTGCGATCGACCGAATTCGAGTTCATCTCTTTTCTAACCGTCCTCCCTTTATTTTTTGCAAATATAATCCTCTCCTTTCATTTTTTTTTTGACCATCTCCTCATGACGGAAGCAGCAGTTGGGCTGCCGCGGCAGGGGAGTGCGAGAGACGATTGTCACCGTCGGAGAGCGTAGAGACGGGCTACCGCAGACGGGGAGCGCGAGAGGCAACTTTCGTGGTGAGAAAGGGGCTAAATCTGTAAAATAAATAAATAAATAAAGGTAGTACTGGATTTTCACAAAAAGAAAATAAGAGGAGGAGGCTAGAAAAGGGTTGATTTCACTGGATTCCACTCCCCCTCGTTGGTGCGACCGTTTCCTGGTGGATTTGGTGGTGCGATTGACCCAAAAGGATTGCTGCTGCGTTTAGTTGAGAACTTGAGATGTTAAAAAGGAGCAAAAGACAATGTACATTTGCAATGTCAGTGTCAATACAATATTGAAGTTTATGTCCATGGCTGACCCACATAGAGTTGCAGCTAGTAAAGTTTCCTATGTTAAGAGAATTTTTAACAAGTTGGCATGCACAGGCTAGCACTTTGCCAAAGGGACCATGAATGAGCATAGAACTCAGGACTACGCTGGTATAGTTTTTCTTAGCGCAAAATCACCTTTGTGATTCATTTGAAATTTAGAACTCATAAATCACCGGCAGAGTTTCGCAGAAACAAAGAAGGGTTCGCACGGTTTGGACTTTGGAGTGGTATTTTCTGGAAGAGTAAAAACACGGGAAACATGGACAACTAGATGAGGCTAATTTAGTCTTGATTGGTATTAATCCGTATTTGTCTATGGCATGAGAGGAATGGGTTATACATTTAGTTTTTTCTTTCTTTTTTACTTATACGAATTTATTTTCTTTGATATTTTAGATAATTTAGGTGTACATTATGATTCCTCGCTTTGTCGTGATATTCAAATATATTTGTATTTAGTTTGTACCGTTAATATAGACTCACCACGTAACGTCTAGCCCTTACAGTGAATGTAGTGGTTATGCATCAAAATTAACTTTACCGATTTGCTCTCCATGGTGGATGGTGATTGGTGACACGCGACCCTCCTTGACTTTTGCATGTTCTTACAAGGAAGCCGAGTTCTTACATGTGTTTTATCAATGGAATTCATCTTTTATTCACCAATTTGACCAACGTGTTGATGAACTTGGATCTTGGTAGAGCCTTCTCGTGGCTATGATATGTCCTTTATTGCTCTAATCATAGATATGCTTTCTCAAATTCTGAGGTGCTATATATAGATTGATATCTTAACTATTATAAGAATGAGTTGGTGGTGATGGTGAGTCTGCCAGGCCGTTCTTGGGCCAGAACAGTAGGGGCTCAAGGCCCAGTAGGTGAGGAATTCTGTAGCTATTTACTGTTTGTCTAGCCTTATTTGCATTTCATTGTCTCCAGTAACGGATCTCAAATAAGTGATAGCTCAAGTTTTAAATTCTCGTTTTTTTGTTTTTAAGAGTTTAGAACTTGTGATGTCATCATTTATTTAGGATCCGTTGCAACGCACGGGCACATTGATATATCTGAGTAATATATGTTGTATGCATCTACTACCTATTTGTCATCAAAGTGTATTGTCTATGTCTATTTATAGTTCATTAATCCAAACTCTTATAATCTGGATCCACTGACTGCAAATCTTTCTCTCTTTTTACCGATCAACATGATAATTTCTAGCTTTTGAGAGCAAACATGGTGGCTTCTTATGGATTTTATATGATACAAATACAATTGGCAATTTTCATTTCATATTTATTCTAAATTTTAGATATTTAGTATTTTAATTTGGAATTCCAATAAAAATCAAATTGCTAACTTTTCCTCAATTTTATTTTTTATTCTGAATTTTAGTTTTACGTTTGAATTCATATGCAAATCCAACTACTAATTTTAATTAAATTTTTATTTCAAATTTCCGTTTTACTTTGAAGTTATTTGAAGCTCATATGGAAATCAAATTGCTCATTTTATTATTCCAATTTTCAGTTTTAGGTTGGAATTTGTATAAAAAATCAGCTACTATTTTCCATTCTGAATTTCAGTATTGCTTATTTATTATTTTTTTATTCCAGTTTTCAGTTTCAGTTTGAAATTAGTATACACATCAACTACTAATTTCCATTCCAAAATTCAGTTTAACTTTGGAGTTCGTATAGAAATCAAATTGCTATTTTTCTTTCTTTTTTATTCTAAATTTCAATTAATTTTTATTATACTTAACATCGACTCTTTCTTTTAATCTAAACTGTTATAACTTAGGTTTATCAGATAGACGACTAAATATTCTTTTTTTCCTTGAATAATGTGGGAATTTGTTTCTTAGATAACGCAGAGCCAGAAGTATGTGCGTGCGGGCTCAAGCGTGAGAGTGAACTACCGGGTGATATTGTTGGGATTAAATCCTCATATGCCACTGGAATTTGGAGAAATTCATGAAATGTGTCACTGACATGTAGGGTCAAGGCTCACACGCCAATAACACAGAATAGTATACAAGGGATAAGGTTAAGTTCGAGTGGTACATAAGAACATGTCAAGGCCCACATGTCAGTGACGCAATAAATTGCATATAAAGGATAATGTTAACTTTGAGTGGCATATAAAAAATTACCCCTTTTTTGGGATTCCTGAAATGCTCTGCACTGAAGCTTCCTGCAAATGCATCCGTTCTAGCTGTGCTTCCACGAATGCCTGCACTCGATTAATAACCAGTTTCTCAGTTCTAGCCAGTGAATCGACCAACACGAGCAGTCCACACGAATGCACCTACGTGAGAAACAAACGCTGCAGAGATTCAGCGAAGGTCGCTGGTCAGCTGATCCTGGTAACTCAATTACCCTGCCTTGAATGTTTACATCATGCAGTCTGTTGTTCGAGTGGACATACTACATCCTATGCAGTCAAAAGACCGGACTTACAATCTCATACCGGCGGGTCAGCAGCGCAACACCTCAAACTGCTCAGAATGCGTATATCGGTTGTGCCTCTTGTTCCGTATCTTTTGTTACCATCCAATCTAGCTTTGGACCCTAAAGCAAGAAAAATATAAAGTGCATAGTTAAATTGCAGCAGCATCTTTATAGGCTGGACCAATCATGAAATCAAAGATGTAACAGGACTCACGTATGCAACATAAAGGTTATATTATACTTCAATATGCTAAATACACAACGACATATAGAACATTTTGGTGTATCTTTATAAATTCCATGGCTTTTCAGCACTGTACTATGATACACTGAAAATTTTTGTGGTAAAAACAGGGGGTAAAGCTTTGAATCATGTATTATGGTTTCCTTTCAGTTCATTAGAATATGTACCTTTCCCTGACGAATAATAGTAGGGTAACTTCCAGTCATATCAACCACAGTAGATGGGTCGGCAATTCTAACACCACCATCAACAATGAAATCTAGGCCCTGAAATTTGAAACATTAAAGCATGTCATGCTTTCCAAGGCATTTATATTCACAACTACTTTTGCACACAGCTACACATCAAAGCAATGCATTCCATAATGGTTCAGCTAGCTACTCTCTCTTTTTTTTAAGACTAGCCACTTGAAGACATCCATTACTATCTTTTTTATATTCATATCAATAGAAAAACTAGCTTAATGTGCAAATTTGTCAATTACTGAAAGACATCTAATGCCACTTGAAATAATTCATCTGTTACTATCTATTACACATTTACATCAAGCCATCTATTTCACGCATACTCTAGTTTAACAGGATTTGAAAAGTTGAAATACAGCCACACATCAAATAAATGCAGCTAATGAATACTTAATTATTGGATAATGGTCTAATGATCAACTTGAAATAATTCATTACTACTTTTAATACATTGATATAGAAAAAATAATGTGAACATTTGTCAGTATCTGAAACCAGCTTTTTTTTTTTGCTTCAGTTACTTCCCAAAGCTTGAGCGGATGATACAAGGGGTCAGACAGTAACTACAAAATGCAAAATAACAGGTGGCTCTGTAGTTATACCAATATCATCTAAAATTCTCTACATGAAAACACAAGAAATGACACTCTCTAATGATGTATCAGTGTAGCACTGCTTATTTTCGTATAGAGAAACCAAAGAGCATTACTGAACAGCGCAAAATTTGACGATATGGATAGAAAAGGGTTCTTTGAATAAGATCATAGTGTACAGAGTTTCAGGTGCATTGGTTCAAAAGAAGATACCTGCGGCTCATAAATATCTGCAATGATCACCGGATCAAGTATCCATTCATCCTCTGACAGATATTTGACACTGTAAATAAAGGAAAAGAAAATAAATACAATTCTTGATAATAACATATTTTTCTCTATGGTGAAGTAAAATATCTTGCTCACGTAGCAAGATAAAAATAGACAGGCAAGCAGAATATATGATCAAGTATTGTGAATGCTCGTACATTCCAGCAAAAACACGAAGTACCACCTCCTAATTGTTTGGTGGTATCATCACTCACACTCAGCAATACAGCGCAACACATTATTGCACGGCATTCGCAATTCCACAGACCAAACCCCACACATCCCAGTTGGCTATAGAACATACCAGAAGCAGGGAGTAGATAAACTAAGAGAACTGGAGGTATAATCATACAACTAACCTTGTGCAGATCAACGGTTCATCCAGATTTTGCAGTATTGCTTGACATATGGGATCAGCTGGAATACGAACACCAACCTGCCTCCTTTTTGCATATCTAGTAGATGACCCATGCTTTATACATTGTTTGGGCAATTGCTTGGTTGCAGGTAGGATAAAAGTGTACTGCACATGTTTAAATAATAAGGTTATTTGTGAAGTACAAAACTGAAGTCCAGAGTGAAGGGCCAGTACTTACAGGCCCAGGCAGTGCACGCTTGACAGCTCGGAAAATGTTAGCCTGCCCTTGGTTGGTACCTCGAGGAAATCCTGTTGTGTAGGTATCAATGTCTCGTAACGAGCGGCACAAGATGCTGAGAGGCTGCATAATTCAGAATTAGTATAAGACATGGTGCATCTGCAAATTGAAGGAACTACGCTGACGAAGTGGTGTTTCATTCCAGCATAAGCTTCATACAAAAATATTTTACATCTCTGTGTAACTTGCCTTTGAATTTCCAATGCCTTTGATTCTGCATGGTGAACAAACATATAATGCCGATTAGACCAGAAACGCCTTACTTCATGTACAGTACATACAGCATGAATAAGATTTGTGCCACTTATCATACCAAAAGAACCAAAGAAATGACTGTACCTGCGAAGGCGCTCAATAGACTCATTGTTACTCAGATCGCAGACAATGGAGTAGCTGTAAAAACGAGACTTGGCATTATTTACTTTCAGTTGCACATTGCTCGAAATAAAAACTGAAAATCATAAGAGCATATTTATATCTGTAGGTAATAGATATATCAAAAATGGTCAAACAAACCACACAATCAAATAGGACAAACGTGGCGGCGGGATGCACACTACTTATCAGTCTTCTAAGTTCATCTTCAGTGGAAAACAAAGCTGCTACAAATAAAGCATATGCAACAAGAACATTTGTAGAGAACTTATTCACAAATGCACAAATTGCTGTTCCTGCCGGTCACTACCCATGCGTGCTTTAATTTCAATGGACACATTAATATGTACGCATGGGCATCGACTGCGATGCAAAATGCAATGTGCACGGAGCACCTCCCTAGACTCTAGGCCATGGCACCCCACACCATGCGCCTAAGCAGCTCCACTGAAGGCCAATTGAAAAAAAAAAGCAGCGCATACACAGTGTCCGTAGGGATGACGCCGACAGCGCCGCGGTTGATGAGGTCGATGACGGGGTCCAGCTTCCAGAAGTCCTCGCCGGAGGGCTCCACCTTGACCCGCGGCATCTCGGCACCCCCTCTCTTGGCGCGCGCACAGCCCAATCGCCAAAATTCATTAGCACCGCACCGGAAGGTTCCCGAAGGGCGAAACTGGCAGGGCTGAAGAGACGGAACATACCGTGAATTCGCGCTGGGAGGCGTACTTGAGGCGCTTGGGGTTGCGCTTGTGGAGGGCGACGATGGCGGAGGAGAGGCGGAGGCGGCGGGGCGGCGGGATCGGTAATAAGGGGAGGCGGAGCGGGGAGGGGGAGACGGCGCGGCGGAACGAGAGGCGCGAGAAGGAACCGGTGGTGGGGTGGGTGGTGGTGGTTGCGGTGGCCATTGGAGGGTCGCGCGGTGGGGAAGTGGAGTGGGGAATTCGCTGCCGGTTAATACCGTAGGGTTAACAATATGGAACCGAAAAAAACAAATTAAAAACTTAAATTCCAAAATATTAAGTAAAAATCATTGAAAAATCGTTAAAAACCATTTAAGAATTTAAAAAAAAATCAAAAATACATCGGTTTTTAACGAAAACCAACCGATTTTGACCGTGTGTTGAAGCCTGATGCCCTACCATACGATTTTCGGCATAAAATCGGTCGGTTTTGATAAAAAATTGTTAAGTTTTACGTCGTATAATTTTTTTTCTAAAATTTTTAATTTTTTTGAACTTAACCGATTTACCGATCGATTTTATATGTCAAACTGGCTCGATAAGGTTGAGAACCACAAAAATCGATGAATTTTGACCAGTTTTGTCAACCCTTACACCATTTCTATGATCGAAACCACCGCATGCTTGAGGCATGTGTATATAGATTGTTGTCTCGTAATACATATCTTCGTAATCTATACATAGAGTTGAAGGTAATTTATATAATAAATTATTTATATAATCGTATGTAATAGTTTCTTATATAATTAATAGTTGTTTATATAATGGTATAAATAATATAAAATTATCTATGATTATTTGTTAAATAATAGATAATATATTCTTCTCTCCTACACGTAACCTAAAATCACAACTAACATTTATCATTGTACATACCTTAAAACCGACTGAGAGTGCTTAGCACTTAGGGTGTGTTTGGTTGTTTGTACCAAATAGTACATATATGAGATGGTTCAAAAAAAATGTCAGACATACATTTGATTGCTTGAATGGAACCATCCTATCCTAAATGGTGGGATACAAATTTAAGGAATATTTTCTATAAATGCAGAATCATCTCATTCATCCAAAACAATGAAACCAAATGTTACAGGATCATCCCATCTCATTCAACTTCATCCCACGAACCAAACACACACTTAGCACTTTTGCATGTCGCCACTGACTCGGTCCACCAACTGGCAGTCTGGCACGCATGTGGCTTGAGCGAGCAAGCAACTTCGCCGTCTTTTTCCCACATTATCTCACAATTTTTTCCTTTTTTTGCTATAATAAATTCTCCCACGAATTGTGATCCATCGAGTGGCACGGTAGTGACTCTACGTTGCTTACGAGTAGGCGGGGCAGCGTACACTCACAAGCGGGTAAGCGAGGCACTCACGAGCTTCACAAGCAGGGCGCACGCAAGGCAGCACGAGCAGCAACTTGCGCACCTTCGTGCGTGGGCAAAGGGGCGCTCATGTGCTTGCCAAGCATAGCGCACGCTAGGCAGCGCCCTGTGTCGGGACCCCGAATTTGCAAATCCGGACCCTCTGTGTATTCAGCACTAGTCCAGGAACGCGCTAGTGCACACAGTCTTAACATCGGTAAATATCACAATCATACCACTCGATACTAATAAAGTATTTTAATTAAATAGTCAAACTGGTTACTCGACCTTATGGTCAAGTTACAAATATACGCCACGCAGGACGAAACTTATTAAGAGAGAAATAATAGCAGCGGAAAAATAAGATAACTTCGTGGCGCCATCCAGTATACCACAGGCAACCGATCGGGCTCGCTCCTAAGTAGACGGATCCTCGTGGAGCTCCTCCTCCAAAGCCGTGTAGTCTCCTCTTCAACCGGTGTGGTATTGTGGCAAGGGTGAGTACTTGGTACTCGGCAAGTCATGCATGTAATGCAAAGCTAATAGACTATATGCATGGCTTGATACAAAGGAATAGCTCAAGGTATATTTGCAGTAAAACAACATTTGACAAGTAGCATAAATAGATTCGAAAGCAGTAGAAACAAGTATAGCATAATTAACTTTTCAAGGAGTTTAATAAACATCTTTCCCATCCTAATCCACATTTCCATCAACATCATTATTAATCCATCCCAACCTTTCAAGTCCAAGTTATTTTTGAGAAAATCTAACCCTTGACTGTAATTCCCGAGCGATGTCCAATACCGCGGACACGGCTATTCGAATAGATTGTACACTCTGCAGAGGTTATGCACTTTACCCACAAGATACAGTCAAACACCACAAAGGCGAGTTCCCGTAACAAAGTCTTCCGGAAACTTCTAACA
Organism: Rhipidocladum racemiflorum; assembly: GCA_036346355.1. Lineage (NCBI taxonomy): Eukaryota > Viridiplantae > Streptophyta > Magnoliopsida > Poales > Poaceae > Rhipidocladum > Rhipidocladum racemiflorum. The sequence continues at coordinate 79,504,450 of CM070583.1, read as the reverse complement.
ATACAAGTGAGCCTCCCCGGTTATTGCACACTAACCCTTCCCTTAGCTAAGGCGAAGTTTAGGCCAATCAACCGTTAGATGGGTACCTGGCCTCACTCCCGACGCCTCCCCGCACAACTTACACAAAGGGTGTAGTTGACCTCCTGAGGTCCCACAGTGCGTTATTAGCAACTTAATCAACTAGGTCCGTCCCATTACAGACATGTGGTTGCACGTTAGACCAGTTCAAAGGCTTGCAAGGTGAAGTCCTTAGGGTGACCAGGGCAAGACTACCGAAGAACCAAATCAACATCCCCAAAGTGCCACAACCGGCCCACATGATTATTCTTGCCACATGCCCCTGGCCGAAAAGCTATTTATCAAACCCCAGTTGATTACCATGCACCACGTGCCATCAACATCACATGATACCTTTCCAAAACAGGTTCAATATATCATTAAGTCAATATTAACATTTGATTGTCCAAAATCATGTCATGAGCACGAAAGTGTGTCTAAGCAAAGATACTACAACGATCTAATTTCCCATGTTGGCAATTAATAATGTCCAACTAGTAAACCACAACTAGGGTGACAAGGGTCATGGCACATATTTAATTAATCAAGGTGTCATACAGCAATTTGGCATTTATCTAATTCCCCATATTTAAATAAAGTATTTTCTAATTGAACTAGCATGCAATAGGTTAAATCAAAATAGGTTTCAAAATAGGATCAACATGGTCAAAGCACAACTTGCCTTCAAAAAGTATTTGTTCTTGGTCTTGAGTTGGATCCTGAGTCAATACTTCTCCTTCGAATCCTTCCGGCACTTCAACGTCTACTCGTAAAGCGTGCAAATAGCAACCAATGAATAAAACAGTAGACAAAAAAACATCCAAACATCCAAATAAAGTCCATAAACAAAGAGAGCATAATTTTATGAATTTTTAGAAACTGGAATCGTCAAATTCGGAGTTAAAATGCAAAAGTTATAGCATTTTGAAGTTTAAATAATCAATTAAATAATTTTACAGAGAAAAATTTAGTCCAAAAATTAAATAAAATTCATAATTAGGTAGATCTCAATTTTATACAAATTTAGAAATTTGAATCACTCAAATCGGAGTTGAAACGCAAAAGTTATAAGCGTTTGAAGTTTGAAACAAAATCTGAAATCATTATTTCGAATTAATAAATCATTTTCTTTTTCGGAAATTAATTAGTGCGTCAGCGAGGACACGTGGCAGCCTCTGATTGGGCGGTGGCGTCGGATCCATGGACTCGTCCACGCTCGGAGTTCACCGTGGACCCGCCCACGGCTCGCGTGAGGCCAGTGGGACCACTCGGGTAGCGTCATTCTTGGCGTCGGCGAGGCTCGGCCCATGGTCAGCGGTGGGGACCCGCTGGTGACGTCATGGGTGACGTCACCGCACAGCTGGGGTGGCCGCTGACGTGCGGGCCCGCCATGACGTCAGCGTGACGTCATGGTGCGGTTTGGTCACGCGTCGGCCGACACGCTGGCGGCGTGTCGGCGTCAACGACGTGCGGCCGATCACGGCGGTCGCTTCCGACACGCGTGGCGCAATCTCGGCCGTTGATTTGAAAATCGACGGCCCAAATTAGATCTGGACTCACGCGTTTGGGTTAACGCGTTTGATCTGGATCGTTGGATCTAGATCCAACGGTCGAGATTGGATCTGGGATTTTGGACGGGATCTCACCGGTGGGATGACGTGGACGCGTCTGGGCCTCCGGATCTTGATCGGATGGCGGTGAGAGCTCGAGGGCAACGATGGCGGTGCGGCGGCGCTGTCTCACCGGATGCGAAGACGGCGACGAACCCGTCGACGTTTGCGGGCTACTCCGGCGAGATGGATTGTGCCTACGGGTGCGCTTTGGCCTGGGGAACTCGTGGTCGGGCTCGATCGCGCGAGGAGGGCGACGGCGGCGGCGAGATAAAAACCGTGGCAGCGCTTCACGCAACTACGGTGAGCGATTCCGGCGAACCTACGGCGGCTAGAGCTCGGTGGGTTAGGGCAAAAAGTGCGCGGGGTCACGGCGGTCCTCGGTACCACCTGCATTTAAATGCCCTCGGCATGCGCCAAGACGGACGGAGCCCTAGTCCCACACGGCCCGAGTCCGCGGCGATTCGACGGAGACGACGACGCACGACCGCCCACGTGTCCAGATCAACGGCCGATCGCACGGCGTGAACGGGTGCCGATCGGATCCGATCGGATCGGCGGCGCTTGATTCGGATCGTTGGATCTCGATCCAACTGGTCGGATCGACAGGTTAGAACCGGGTTCGGCCGAGTCACGTGGCTCGGCCTGACTCGAGTCTGACTTGGACTCGGGTCCGGTCGGATGAACAGTACTTGACCCGACTCGATTTTCCAGCGATTTAATATTTAAAATAATTCCCAGTAATTCATTTAATTCATTAAAAATAGCAAAAGACTCAGAAAAATTCCAGAAAAATTATGGAAAATACTTTGGGGCATTTTGGACTCAAATAAAATATTTCCAACAAAATTTTATTTGCAAAGTTTAATTCTTTAATTATTTCAATATGGAATAAATTCAAATTAAATCCAAATAAATTCCAGAAAATTCCAAAAATTCACCAAAGTGCCAAATCACACATAAAATTTAAGAAAGCAAAATTTTGGGGTGTTACACCCTGTGTACCTTGCGTGGTGTGCCGCTACACTGCTGCATATAGTTGAAATTTGGAGGGGGAATCATGAGTGAGGGGTGGAACATGCCGTGATGCGTTTGGATTTGGATGATGCGACGGGTTGTGAAACACCCCAGAATGTTAGTTAGTTAAACAAGAGTATTAAGCAATAATTAGAATACTAATTAACGCATTTTGCTTGTATAAAAAATTAATTTGCGATTAGAACGAATAGAATTAGACCGGGGATTACCGTCAGACCCGCAGGCGAGGTATCAGTCACGGAGATACCAGACCTGTTGGGACCAGGTCGACACCTCTCACTAGATCGGGATCATCACTCGACAATCTTAACTTACCTATTCGAATTACGGGTATCCGTAGCTTTTGAAGTTGAATAGTAATGCCTGCGCCCAGTAATTCAGTAAGTGGCCAAGGAGACGGAGCATGATAACTTTGACTAGCAATAGTCAGCCTCAAGACTAGTCAAGGACCAACAGCGGTGCAACCCCCCTTGAGCTCACGGCGATCGAGGCAAAAAGGGGCAACAAGACATGCCTCATTTACAGCTGAAGCAACCCAGGGCAGCCACCACTTCCACTCCATTTTCCTCAGTTCACAAGCCAAGCCACACGAGAGCTCCCTCCAGAGCCAAAGTAACGTAAGCACAACTAGCCTCTTCCCCATCTCCACCCCAGCCAAGGCGAATCGAAGAGCAAGAACTAAGCAAGAACAAGGAAAAGAGGAGGAGGAGGAGGTTGAACCTCAAGCAAAGAGGAGGAAGGAGATCCCCCTATCAAGGAGGAGGAGAAACCTGCTTCTTCATCCCCGAGCATCACCTATCTAGATGCACACTAGAGTAGCATCACTAGTAGTAGGAGTACTATTAGTAGAGATGCCTTAGATGAGTAGATCGGGAGAGTACCATAGACGTCTTAGTAGAGAAAAATTCCTCCATGAACAAGCAAGAGGTAGAGATCGAAACTAATGGTTGCATGGGAATTGTCACAAACTTGTGTGCTCCCAGCGAAGTCTTCGACTTGGCACTTGTGAGAGCATAGACAACCTTAATATTGATAGGGTAACTTTCTTTGTCAAGAAGAATAAAACAGTGGTAACTCAAAGTAGTGCAGAGGAGTTATCGCATCATTAAAGTATAAGTTGCTTCGTGGAGAAAGAGTCAGCTCTATATCTTTCAAGGCTTCTTCCTCAGAAGAATATGATAGCTCTTGAGTAATGGGAGGTGACTCTTGGTCAAAATCATCTTTGAAGAATGAACTTGAGGTGCATAATATGCCCCCAACATCTAAGATGGTGCTGCCTCTTGAGCCCGTGGTTGTGAAAGTTGTTGATGCCCGCATTCGCAAACAGTACGCATCTCGCCTAGTAACATGCTTGTTGGTCACCAACTTGAGAAAGATAATTGCTGTCGGTGGACGTATGGAAACATGGCGTCCACCTCTTTGCCTAAGGGGATCCACTTTGATGTTGAAAAGGAGAGGCAATGCCATAATGGACACCTCTTGGGGGCATACATCTTCATGTGATCAACCTCCTTGAGATGCCCCATGCAGTTATAGGATTATCGTGCGCCTTGATCTTCTTTGCAATATGAGATGTGGAGCACACCTTTGACTTAGCTGCTATATTTCTGTGGACTTTGACGACTTGAGGTCGCATAATGTCCTTTGCTTAATATTGAGGCATATTAGAATTGCACTAAAAGAAGAGAGTGATCCGAGTTGGACCACATAGAACGCTGGGCTACTTCATGTTGGAGAAGAAACTGGAGATGAAAACGATGACCACTAATGCACATCAAAGATGGGAGGAAAACCATGTCCCACCGGGCGTGCCATTTTGTTTGACACGAGAAATCGCTCCGAGACTTCTATGTGTGGGGATTAAGGTGCGGGCGTGCTAGTGTACTAAAGTACACAAAATAAATAAATAAAACAAAGGTAGAGAAACATGTATTTTATTAATTCTTTGGAGAATCACAAAATTACAGGTTCCCTTGATGATTGCGCTCCATGGCATGCTTGGCGTAGCAGATCTAACATAGGCAACATGGTCTCCTGGTTCCTAGGGCCTCGGAAAGTTCCCAATTAATTACTCCCACGAGGTGAACTCGCAATAAACCTCCGATTAAGCTGTGCGCTGGTCGTCATCTTTGGTCTTCGCTTCAGATTCTCCATGCATGTATGAATGGTTGTGTAGATGGGGGGCATGGCATAATCCATAGCCTCGTCGGTCTATGGGGCCATTGGAAGCATAGCCTTTGCCTTATTCATGAGTTCATGTTGTTGCCACTCAACCCTACTACTCATGTACTAACTTGCTAGGATCCGATTGCTGCACGGCCTAGAGTCCAACTTGATTACCTTACGTCGTATTGCCTCCACGCCATGGATATTTACCATAACGCAACCACCTTGGTGCCAACTTCCACCACCCGATACGTGTACCCCGATAACAACGTAGTTTCCACGGTCACCGCCTCCTCCCACGTTGAAAACTTACCTCCTCCTCACCCTCAACGAGCTTCCGCGATACCGGAGCCCAGACATGCCGATATCCTCCTCCCTTGCCATGCAACTCAGCTCCACACCCATGCGGTGGAGCCCTTACTCCCGCCCCTATTCCAACTTGAAGCCAATTTGAAGATATGAAAACCACAAGGGTTTCAGAAAATGAAGATTTTAGGTTTTTAGATTTTTTGACATTTCATTTAGTCTTCGGAAGAGAGCTGAAAAACTGATTAAATAAAGTTAGAAAAATATGATAAATTTTGACAAGATAGACTAAATATTGAGGATAAATTTTCATAATAATGATCTCCTCAAATTATGACTTGATTTGGAGATACAAAAATCACAAATTAGCTCAAAATAATGCAAAAGTCCGAATTTTCATCGGTTCGTCAAAGAGAGAAAATGCCATAACTTTTTAAATATACTTAAAATCATTTGAAATTTTGCAAAAATAATATTTTGGATCCTGAGAATATTTTATAAAAAGAATTTTCAAAAAAGAAGTCTCCATTCAAAAGAAATCCCAAATTTTGTTTTGTAGGCATGATTTTCACTGAAAGAGAAAAAAAAAATCAATTAAAGCCCAAATGGTTTAAAAAAATTTAGAAATAAACTTGGACTAGTTAGAAGGTTTTAAAAAAATGCTTTTTTGGAAAATGAGTTTTCTTTCAAAAGATATTGCAAAATGCGCTTTATAGGCATGATTTTTTACTTGAAGAGTAGAAAAGTCAAAACTTTTACAAATAGAGTTCAAATGATTTCAAAATTTACAGAATTGAACTTTCAATAATTTAGATAGTTTCACAAAAATAATTATTTGAAAAGAAGTTTCCTTTCAAAAGATATGTCAAGATGCGTATTGAAAGCATAATAAGATGGTGAAATTTCATCGAATGCTCAAAATGCAATCCGAAATGAATTTTATGGAGATTTGAAATTTCTTGGCTTTGAATGAGTTTGAAATACTATTTTAATCCTATATACACAAACAAATACAACTCAAATTACAAAATCCACAATATATAAGAATATGTCATTTTGGATCAATGAAAGATTTTGGCAAAATTCAAATGGCTATAACTTTTGAACGGTTAATCATTTAGAAAAACTTTGAACTAAAGAAGTGTTTGAAATGACCAACCCTATGAGTTTTGTATTGACTACTTTTCCAAAAACTCAATAGATTTTGACTTATAAAAATATTTCATTTAATTTGAAAACAAGATCATAAAAGATCCTTTTGAGGTCAAATTTGATTTTTTGTTTCTAAAATAGGGATTTTTACTCCAAAAGCATTGTAAAAGATTTGAAATACATATTTAAGTACTTTTACATGAATTTTCACAAGTATGGGTCTTTTAAACACATTTTTTGACTTTTGACCAAAATGGCTCATTTTTAAGAATATGTACGCAAAGGGTTTTCAACATCATTTTAAAGAAATATCAAAAGAAGCAAATATGACCATATTTGATTTAAATTGGTATGTATGAGTTTAAAATACAATTGGATCCAAGATATGACAAAAATATCTGGTCCAAGAGGTGAAACTCGCAAAATGCTAGAATATGATCAAAAGAAGCAAATAAGCTGCATTGTCTTCATAAATAATAGTGGAAATTTGCTCAATGTTCAAGCCACATGACTTCTGGATGTGGTGAACCATTCTTCGAAGCCATGCACATTCACGGGAGGCTTCATACAAGGCAATGATTTTCGAGTAGTTTGTCGATGTTGAGACAAGAGTCTGCTTAGACGACTTCCAAGAAATTGCTGTTCCACCACAAAGAAAACATTCCACGTTTAGGACTTACCGGTATGTGGGTCCGATAGGTACCCAGCATCGGCATAGCCCACCAAATTCAATTCATTATTCTTCTATAGAACAAGCTAAAATCTTTGCTTCTTTGGAGGTAACGGAAGATGTCCTTGACCCCTTTCTAATGCCTTTTGGTGGGTTCTGCGCTGTACCTTGCTAGCAAGTTCACGGCGAACGCAATGTCCGGCCTGGTGCTATTTGTGAGGTACAGGAGCGCTCCAATTGCACTCAGATATGGGAATTCCGCTCCCAGGACTTTCTCCCCCTCTTCTCTAGGCCTCTATGGGTCTAGGTCTGCTTGTAATAACCTTCCGACCATTGGGGTCTTTGCAGGATATGCATTTTCAAAACTAAATCTCTCTAACACTTTCTACGTGTAGGATGATTGGTGTACCAAGATTCCTCATTGGACATGCTCAAGCTGCAAACCTAAACAAAACTTGGTTTTATCCAAATTCTTCATTTCAAATTCAGACTTCAAGTATGAGCAAGCTTCTTCTATTTCTTCATCCGTCCTGATGAGTACACGTACCATGGGTACCCCCAGCAGCCCGAGACAGTGAACGGGCTGCCTTTGAGGCCCAGTTCCGACCAAGGGCCCGTAGGCCACGGAGGGATCTTGTCCCTGGCCGAGCACAAATGCAGGCACGCTCGCTCGCTCCGACCCCCTGGGTCGGAGCAAGCAGCGGCTCCTTCAAAGCACTTGGACACCTACCCTGTTGGCGTAACGTCCCAAAATGTCCGCACCATGGTAGGTGGCTCCTTCCCAAGGTGTTAGGGAGGCCGCCTAAGAAGTCAAACTCCGGTCCCGTCATTCTAACACGCAACAGAGGGGAGCGCCCCCTCCCGAGGCCATGCTGAGATCAAATACCATTAATGCCGGAGCCTGACGACCGTATGGAGCAGTGCGTCACTTGTCCAACCCGGCCAAGAACCCCCGCCGCAAGACTACCAACTCGGCGTGGAGGTAGACAAAAGTCGGTCGGACGACAAGACCGAAGACCAGATTCCAAGACGTAGGACACCCCCTTTCTCTTTCTTTTCCCGTTCCAAACTCCCATGTAACCTGCCGCTTTCGCCTATATAAGGAAAGGCAGGGCCCTGAGGAAGGGGGGAGGAGAAAAAAGGAGATCGATCGATCAGTCGGAACACTCAACAAGAAAAAGCACCCACACACGAAAAGCGAAAAGATCGTCCGGCTCTCCTTCCCCCCGAAGGAAGACGTCGTTGTAACCCCCCGAAAGAGCAATATACACTCACCTCACGAACTGGAGTAGGGATGGTCAGCCCGAACTAGTATACATCTTGGACTTCTAGAGTCAGGCCATTCGAGGAGAGGGAGCGCGCGACCCCACTAACCAAAAATTCGTATTGCCGGTGCACGAAACACCGACATGTCCTAATGATGTTCAAGTCATCTACATAGACAATCTTTGCTCTTTGTGTAGCCTTTCTTGCAGAGAAAGACACTCAATCGATTGTACCATATTCGTCCCGACTACTTCAGTCCATACAGTGATTTCTCTAATTTTACACTGTACAGGTTTCTGTTTGCTCTGTCTTGGTTCGGTACAGGGGTTCCTTCTGGTACTTTCATGTATATGTCCGAATCCAAGTTTCCATACAGATATGCTGTGACAACATCCATTAATTTCATTTTCAATTTCAAGTTGACTGCCATTAAGATGAGATACCTAAAGGTGATTCCTCCCATGACTGGGGAATAGGTTTCTTCATAATCAACCCCTGGACGTTGAGTGAAACCTTGTGCATCAAGTCTTGCCTTGTACCTTACACTTTCATTATTTTCATTCCTCTTCCGAACGAAGACCCATTTGTGACCTACGGGATTTATATGGGGAGGCGTGCGGCACACAGGCCTAAACACCTCTCTTTTGTTCAAAGAGATTAATTCTACAGTGATTGCCTTCTTCCATTCTTCCCAATCGAGCATTTTCTTGCATTCTGCCAGAGATGCAGGCTCGGGATCATGATCAATGATTGTGGCAATCTTGTTTGAGAAATGTGCATCAACATTGGCTGTTGCTCTATTCAGAGATTCTCCCGTTGTTACAAAATTTATGGCCATTTCACCATGGGGTGCTTCATTATGCACTTCTGCTAGCTCTTATCTGTTATTTCCCATCACAGGAGCAAGTTCCTTTAGTTTTTCATCGCCTATATGTGCGCATATATTATTTCCGGCGGTTTCCTACAATGGAAGATTCAAATATGGAATTGTCTTTTCCATAGGCTTCTTTTCGGTGCCAGGTCTCAACCGGCTCCCTTTCTTGTTTTGAGGCATTTTCAAGATTGGCTGTGGTAAGTTTTCTTGCCCAGTTTTCCCCAAACGTCTCCGGATACTTTGAGTTTGAGAAGCCAGAATTTTTGTTCTTTTCCTTTGAGGCCTCTGAATAGGATGAGGGATATCTTCTGCTTTCTTTGGTATTTCAACCCTCTCTGGTGCATTTCTAGCAGGTACATACGACTTAACCACGCTCTTTAAATCACAAAAATGATCATATAGTTCATTTGCTACGTTTTGCAAATCAATTATCTTCTGAATTTCTTGATTTGCTTCATTAGTGCGAGGATCATATGGGGGGATCTCAGTAGAATGTCAAATGATTTCTTGGCATTTTTGCATCCAAATGTTGATTTCCTCCCCCTAATGATGGGTAACGATCATCGTCAAAAATGCAATCAACGAATCGGGCTGTATGCAAGTCTCTAGTCATGGGTTCCAAATACCTGATTATGGATGCACTTTCATAACTAACGTATATCCCAGACTTGCGGAGAGGGCCCATTGCAGTCTGCTATGGGGGTGGTATAGGTACATATACCATACAACCAAATTTTCTAAGATAGAAAATCTTCAGGATGACCCCCTGCACTAGTTGCATAGGTGAATGGATGTTGTAGGCCGATGGTCTAAAATTGATGAGTGTTGCTGCATGCAAAATTGCGTGTCCCCAACAAGTGTTGGACAAGTTACAACATAGCAAAAGTGGTCGTGCTATAAATTTAATCATCTTTATTAGTGCTTCGGCTAATCCATTTTACGTATGGATGAGTGGTACAGAATGCTCAATGGTTATTCCAGTTGCTGTGCAATAATAATCAAATTTGTCATAATTGTCCATTTTGGTACTTCACACGATGACCAGGAAAAGTATTCTTAATTCTGATGATCTGCGAGATCAGCTTTGTAAAAGCATGATTTCTTGTTGACAGCAAACATACATGCGACTATTTCGAGGAAGTATCAATGAGCACCATGAAGTACCAAAATGGACCCTGTAATGGCTGAATTGAGCCGTAAATATTTCCCTGGATGTGTTCTAGGAATGCAGGGATTTTATTTTACACTTTCATAATAGATGATCTAGTTATTAATTTCCTAGTGGTGCATGCAGGGCACACGAAATCTTCATGATTCAGGAAAATTTTAATATTAATGCCATGACCTTGCGAGTTGTTCACTATATTTCTCATCATTTTAAGACCAGGGTAGCCTAATCTACAATGCCATAGAGAAAATAATTTAGAGTTTCTAAAAACAGTCTTCAGAGAAGTATACACTACGGGTGCATTGATTCTCGTGTAGTACAACCCAGATTCATATGACGGACATTTTTCTAATACTATTTTTCCACATTTCGTGTGCTTCACAATGCACAAAAGTTATTTGCCATTTTATTCATTTGTTTCTACATGAAACCCATTGGCGCATATGTCCTTAAAACTAAGAGTTCGTGTTGATTTAGGGTACAAAAGGGCTTCTTCAATTACCAAAGTAATACCCATTGGTAATATAATCGTGGCTCTTCTGAAGCCTGTTATATATAAATCGTTGCATGTGATTGTAGTAATCCTTCCAGTGTTCTTCGTGATCGACTAGAAGTATTTAGCTCTCTTAAGATGGGAGATTGGCATATATGCCACTTTCAATAAGTGGCATCGCTAAAATGCAACTCTGGCCCACTGTCATAGACACAGATGGTCCCACATGTCAACGACAGCGGAGTGGCATTTTTAGCGAAGCCACTTGTTAGGAGTGGCATTTTATCAATTTTCCCCTCTTAAGATGGTATTCGTTGTGCCACTATCAACAATGCATATCTCCTCCATTTGGGCACTACACAGTTTCGAAAGAAATAGAATTCCAATCAGATAGTGGCAAAATAATTCAAACATTGCTTGTAAAGATAGAATACTGGAATAAAGAATAAACTGCACATCCATTCATGAGAAAAGTTTATGCTCTTCTAGAGCTTACAATTCATTATTCAAAATGCACTAACAACCATAATCTAAAAAAATGCTAATAATACAAGTATGCATTAAACGGAATCTTTAAAGAATGCATTGACTTCTGCCTCTGTGTCATCAACAGAAGTTTTCTCTCCAGTTGCCATGAGCTTGGCTGCTGCATCAATGTCTAGGCTAGATTGAAAGGACGATGCAAGTGGGGTGTCCTCATCCATGGCATCATTATCGCCTACCTTGGCGAAATGTGTTTCTGCTGGTGCATTGTCCTTTGCATTCTTCTTGGCCTGATATGCACTGATGACATCTTTGGATTCTCGACATATCTTTAACAAATGTCCCCAAGTGCCACACCTAAAGCACGTCTGGTTCTGTTGTCCATACAGCTTAGCGGGTGGCTTGCTATCCTGCTTCTCATGGGCTTTGGACCTTCCCTTGGCCGGATATCTCTTCTTTCCACCCTTCTTCCTTTGGGTGGCCTTTTTCACCTTAAGCTATTGGTATTGACTTCTATGCCAATGCATCTTCTAGGTGGCTGTGAGACGAAGTTCTTGCAAAGAACATCATCTTGTGACTCCACAAATTGCATACCATCAATCAGTTCGCTATACTCCTTTTATACGTTCTAACGATAGCTGCGAGCACTCTGGATAGCACTGGGGTGAAAGGTGGAGAGAGTTTTCTCAATCTTTTCCTCACCAGTGATTTTCTTGCCACATAAAGAGAGATTGGTACAAATTCTATGAAAAACAGAATTGTACTCGGCCACTGTTCTGTAGTCCGCAAACCTTAGGCAAACCCAATCTTACTGTGTTTGGGGCAAGATGGTGTACTTGAGCTTCTCGAACCGCTTTCTGAAGTGCAGTCCATAATTCAAGTGCACTCTCCTCAGCCATATATTCAATTTTTAAGGTGGCTGGGAGGTGATGTCTAAGGAAGTGCAAAGCTTGATCATTTCACTCGGAAGTAGGTTGCTCGTCCTTCGAGGACCCTAAGCCGATAGCAGCTCAGAGCTTCCTGCCCCCAAGCACGATCTTCGCATCTGATACCCATGTGAGATAGTTCTGACCATATGAGGCCATTTTTCAAACTCACGGTTCACAATGCCAGACATATGCATATTTACAATATTCCTTCATTAGATTACTTCGTGTAATCTAATAGAAAATGGTTGCTAGATTTAAATAAAGAAACATGCATAAATTCTCATAAATTTCTAGTAAAAAGGAAAGCAATAATTGCAAAATACATAAAAAATATTCATAAATGCAGAAAAGAGGACTAAGGAAAAATAAATTAGAGCCAAATAATTTTCTGGAATTTTTTTTAGCAATTTTTAGAATTTTCTGTCAATTTTTAATCAATTGCAAATTTACTAATTGATTTCGAAAAAAGAAAAAAAATGGGGGGGGGGGGGCGCAAAGGGTATTTTCCCCTCCCTCTGCCTTATCCGATCTTAACCGGATTTGATCCGGCTCAAGTCCGACAGCCGCTTTGCCAAGGTGGCGAGGGCCGAGCGAGCCGGTTTGAAAGCGCTTGCGGCCGGGCGGTTACCGATGGGGTAGCGCTGAGCGGCGGTGGCAAGCGGCGCTTCGGCGCTGGGCGAGCAAAGAGAGCCTGGCCGGACGCCGGTGGAGCTTGACGCGGCTTTGTGCCGCAAGGAGTTCGGCTCGGCCGCGGTCACGGGTTTCACCGGCCGGCGCGCTTTGGGGTCGAGGGCTTTCGGCCGCGAGTCGCGGCAGGGCTCCGACGACGGGCGGAGGAGGCCGACCGAGCAACATCGCTTCGTGCACGGGGTGGTGACGGCTGGAGGACAGACCAGGAAGCCGCCTCAGGCACATTGGTGGTCGACAGCTTCGCACCGCGGGGAGGCTGGATGGTGAGCCGACGGTTGGGGGGGCACGCTGCAGGCTCGCACGGGTGTACTGTAGCGACAGCTTTGTGCCGTTCGGAGATACTGTAGCTTTGTGCAAATCGTCGTGTACTGTAGCTTCGTGCCACGTAAATGCATGCATAGAATTCATACGAGATTAGATCAATCCCTCATCTCACCTTTCAATCTGTCTCGTCAGTAGAGTCTCGTGCCGATAATGTGTTAAGAAATTGTGCTACCGGAGTAGTCCAGGGTTTGCGAACAGATGCGATAGTGGAGAAGAGAGAGAGAGAGGGAGACACAATATGGAGGAACAATTGATCTAGTATTCTTCTGATTGCTTGTACAATGGGGGGATCCCTCCTCCTTTTATAGTCTACAACTAAGGTTTCGGCATGGAACCATAATGTTGGGCCTTCGTGTGCCAGATAGTTTCCAACATAATTATGCTCTATAGAAGCATTTTGTTATGGGTTTACAAAGTTGCCAATAAAGATGAATCTGTAGATACTTCTGAAATCTCACTAGGTCGGCAGTACACAGATTGGCCATTCAGCGGAGCAGGGACATTTTAAATGAAGACAGACAAGAAAAATAAAGATAGAGAAGGAGGGTATATGTGTACCTCATAAATAAGACCATCACAACTGTACAAGCTGTTTCAAATTTCCTGCTAGTAAACTCACTGATATGAAGAGAAGATTAGTTTGAACAGTTGCCACCTCTGTGTACCCGACCCGATAAGGATGGGTATGGGTAGCATTTTAAACCCATGGGTTTTCGGGTTTGGGTACCCGATAAGGTCACAGGATGGGTGTGGGTATCAGTTTATACCGATGGGTATCCGATGGGTATCCTATGACAAACGGGCCCCACTTTTTATAATATATATATGCCCTAACTCACTAATTTGCCGCCACAATCTTCTCGCTTCCATCGGAATCCCCTGCCGCAATCCCTCGCGCACCCCTCTTTCGGTAGTCGGCTCTCCCTCCCGCCACCGCCTCCGCCTCCGCCTCTCCCTTTGGCCCCATCCCCCACCCTCTTCACCTCCTCGCTCCCATGGCCCCCATCACCCCCACCTTGGTGGCTCAACTCCCTCTGGTTCCCTCCCTTGGGGTCGGCCATTCGCATGGCGGTGCTACCAGTGAGAGGGTCGATCCCACCGTCGTGCCTGCATGACTACGTGGCGCTGATGGGTCGCTCCCTTCCCTCTCTAACCAGGTATGGTTGCCCTCTCGGCTTCCCCTTCCCCGATTCCACCTTCGGTTACGTCATGCCCTCCCCCTCCGGTGGCTATAGCGACTACGGCCAGGCATATTTGTTTGTTGCTATAGATACCCATGGGTACCCATTGGGTATCGGGTACCCATTGGGTTTGGGCATGGGTACAGATTTGTACCCGAAAAGCTTAATGGGTTTGGGTGGGCGGCACTTTGTTTGGGTTTGGGTGGGCGGCACTTTGTTTGGGTTTAGGTTTGGGTTTGGGTATGAAATGGTGGTACCCGGAGGTATCCACCCGATTGCCATCCCTATTCGTGGAGTCTAGTTTGTTGCTATCCGAGTCGGTTGTTAGCCAGAGTCCTCTGTGCGTAGAATAAGGAAGCCCAAAGTTGTGTGTCTTATTTAAGGAGGAATAAACAGAGAAAATCGCATGCTTGTAATGCAACAAAACTAACCCAGGCAGTGGCGCCGAGAGCAGCCAAACCTTTGCGTTCGTGTGCCGACGCAACGAATTCATCATCTTCGTTCGTCCGTCCGGGGCTCCGGCCGGGGATGCGCACGTTCGAGTCGGCTCGCTCGGAGGCGACGCGTATCAATTTGGCGCGTATCAATTTGGTATCAAAGCCAGTTGGCCCTGGCACCATGACCACTGTATCGGTGGAAGACATGATTACCGCACTGGAGGAGGAAGGCAAGGAAACACGGCGACTTCTGGAGGAGTTGCTCAAACTTGTCAAGGGCAAGGGGCCGGTAGAAGTAACTGATCCGCACCAAGGCGAGCTACATGCGCACCCGGATGATGACCAGAATTGGCGCACTCGACCAGCATCGGAGAGTTCGATGCGCGGAAGAGGAAGGGGGCGCACCAGAGCTTCACTTCGACCCGAAGAGGAAGGAAACCGAGTTCGAGCTCCCTGGCAAGGAAGAAATAAATAGAACAATCGCAGGTGGGCTCCTCGCTCTCCTCGGTTCGAGTTATCAGAGTATGATGGCGCGGAAGAACCGCTGGGATGGTTAAGGCAGTGTGAGAGATTTTGTCGCTTCCACCAGATCCCGAAGGAGGAGTGGGTGGGAGTAGCGGGGGTGCACCTGCGCGGAGAAGCGTTGGAGGTCCTAGATAACTGGCAACAAGACAAGAACTGGGTGAGCTGGGAAGATTTCCACGAGATCTTCAGTCGGCGATTCACTCGACATTCAACCATCGGGGCTCTCGGCGATTTGGTTAATTTGAAGCAAGGGAGTATGCGGGTGGATGAATACTCACGTGAATTTCAGCGAATGTTGGCGCGAGTTCCGCGCATTCGTCGAACAGACCAGATCGAGACCTTCACGGCTGGACTATCGGTTGCGTTGGCCCGCCGACATCCGGAGGGAGAGCCCTCGGGATCTCGCCGACGCCATCGGATGCGCCAGAGAAGCTGAGGCACGGAAGGACACATGGCTAGCCGAGGCGCTACAGGGTCTACACATGACTGGGCGAGTAAAGTCTATCCCTGGTCATGGCGTGCCGACGGCAGTTCCGTTGCCCACCGGTTCGGCGTGGCAAGGAAAAAATAGCGGCGATAACGGACACCTCACGCCGGAACCAACACCCACGAGGCCATCAGGAGGAGGAGGGGCCAGGGCAGCACCAACCACGTCGATGGGCTCGCAGATCAGCTCAGCATCTTTTTTTCCAGTGAAATGGCAACATGATCTTCTTCGTCGAAGGACATCGTTATCCAAATGGCAAGTGCTAGCGTGGAATTTCAATCGTTACTCTTCACTGCTATATATATAACACCCAAACAAAACCATAGTATTAACCTCTTCATCATCTCCTTGATTTGTTAGACATCTACTCTTACTACTTCTTGTTCTACTCTCTTTTTTTCCAGTGAAATGGCAACATGATCTTCTTCGTCGAAGGACATCGTTGTCCAAATGGCAAGTGCTAGAGTGGAATTTCAATCGTCACTCTTCACTGCTATATATATAACCCCAAACAGAACCATAGTATTAACCTCTCCATCATCTCCTTGATTTGTTAGACATCTACTCTTACTACTTCTTGTTCTACTCTTTTTTTTCCAGTGAAATGGCAACATGATCTTCTTCGTCGAAGGACATCATTGTCCAAATGGCAAGTGCTAGCGTGGAAGTTCAATCGTCACTCTTCATTGCTATATATATATAACCCCAAACAGAACTATAGTATTAACCTCTCCATCATCTCCTTGATTTGTTAGACATCTACTCTTACTACTTCTTATTCTACTCTTTTTTTCCAGTGAAATGGCCACATGATCTTCTTCGTCGAAGGACATCGTTGTCCAAATGGCAAGTGCTAGCGTGGAATTTCAATCGTCACTCTTCACTGCTATATATATAACCCCCAAACAGAACCATAGTATTAACCTCTCCATCATCTCCTTGATTTGTTAGACATCTACTCTTACTACTTCTTGTTCTACTCTTTTTTTTCCAGTGAAATGGCAACATGATCTTCTTCATCGAAGGACATCATTGTCCAAATGGCAAGTGCTAGCGTGGAGATGCTTCACGTGCAGTACGGGACGGTGGACAACATTCTTTGGATGGCAGTAGCCCACTCCAGAGGTGATCCCTATGAATGCATATTACTTTGCTCATGTGTGATGCAC
The DNA here is from genome assembly GCA_036346355.1 of Rhipidocladum racemiflorum. Lineage (NCBI taxonomy): Eukaryota > Viridiplantae > Streptophyta > Magnoliopsida > Poales > Poaceae > Rhipidocladum > Rhipidocladum racemiflorum. The sequence continues at coordinate 79,487,425 of CM070583.1, read as the reverse complement.
ACGAAAAACAAGAGATCCCCCTTCAACCTCATCGTCCACTACGCCGGCGATATCTTTGTATTCATTCAGGATACGAAGCTTGTTACTGATCTGGATGAAGAGTGCGAGCAGTTCGCATGATCTGTAACATTCGCATGTGCCAACGTGTGACATTCCAAATGGCAAGTGCTAGCGTGGAATTTCAATCGTCACTCTTCACTGCTATATATATATCCCCCAAACAGAACCATTGTATTAACCACTCCATCATCTCCTTGATTTGTTAGACATCTACTCTTACTACTTCTTGTTCTACTCTTTTTTTCCAGTGAAATGGCAACATGATCTTCTTTGTCGAAGGACATCGTTGTCCAAATGGCAAGTGCTAGCGTGGAGATGCTTCACGTGCAGTACGGGACGGTGGACAACATTCTTTGGATGGCAGTAGCCCACTCCAGAGGTGATCGCTATGAATGCATATTACTTTGCTCATGTGTGATGCACATGAAAAACAAGAGATCCCCCTTCAACCTCATCGTCCACTATGCTGGCGATATCTTTGTATTCATTCAGGATACGAAGCTTGTTACTGATCTGGATGGAGAGTGTGAGCAGTTCGCATGATCTGTAACATTCGCACGTGTGTGATTGGGCAGGGCTTTCTGAAAACTTCTTGCAGACCATATTCTCCCATATATCTTGCTTCAGGAGCTTCAATGCGGCATCACACACGTGCTGCTTTTGGCGCTTTTGTTATTTCCATGCTTCCCCGTCCTATTTTGCTTCACCCATGTTGTGCATCCAGGCCTATGCAGTGGTTACTTATTGCTTCCACCAGGGTAGTTCACAACAATCGATGCCATGAATACCGTCTGTTCCGTACTCCTAGTCTGCATATACAGTATAATTTGATTGGTGGCTCAGGAGATCAACTCATATTCTTCCATAACTCTGTGTGCCACATTCAAAACATTCATACTGGCTTGACCACAGCTACACCATCAGTACCAGGGAGTTGTCATGATGTATATTATGGCACAGTGTCTGGGTCACCAGAATCACCTGATTCATACATCATTCTTGCCAGCAGTTCCTTTCTTTTTCGGAGGTTTGTTTGTGGCAGTGAGAACTGGCTTGTGGAGTCTCTTGAAGGTATCAATATTGGAAGAATTATTGACATCGTTTTTGGTGGAGGCATCCCATATATGATGGACTCTAGGAGATCCTTATACATATTGAGTTCTGACCTTCATGTCTCGGAGTTAAATGGTACATGGAATGCAGTAATATAATATTACCCCCTCGGAGGATAAACTTTGGCCCTCGGAGGATAAACTTTGGCCCTCGGATACGCAATCCAAGAACTGCCTTCCAGAGGAATTGGCTGATTGAATCACATGGAGAACTCATCTGCATTCGTTTCGTCCAGAGACAGGACTTCATGGTTGGCTTTTTTGCCTTTTATCTTGGTGATAATGCAATGGCTAAGTTTTTTGCTGATCGTGCTCGTAAGCTTGGTGTTCCGAACATCTTTAGGCCTGACAGAAGTCGTCTTTGCTGGATTCGAAGGAATAATCTGGGAGATTCGTCAGTGTTGTTGAATTGGGGAATGCATGTCGCTTCCTTAATATCTGATTGCCCTCGCAGATGGGGTCTTATGAGTGGAAGAATATATGTTAGTGACCGTGATATTTTGCCATGGAGATCATTTAACTTGGGATGGGTACAGTGCACCTCGGCTACTATTTTGCCTTCAAAACCAGAGTGGCCCTACCCTCTTTTTATGAATTCAGGTTTGTTAGCTATACTTCATATTGCTAATGCTTCCCCTCTTCTGTACCAGATACACTTACAAGAATATGTTTCAGGGTTTTCACCTCTATTGAAAGATGAGGTCAATGCTGGCGTCGTTGATGATTAGATTTTACACATCCCAGGACAGAAGAGCATTGGAGAAGTCTTAAAAAACCTTCGAATAATTTTTAATGCTCTCTCTCTCTCTCTCTCTCTCGTGGTGCCTGTTGTTTTGCTCACGTATTACTTTGTGTGCCATGTACTCAGTCTCTTGTGTGTAGGACAAGCTTCTTATTCTGTTTGCGCGCTGAAATATATTCCTGCCCTTTATTTGAAATTGGTTTTACTTTGCTGATTGAAAAATTGTTACTTTTTAAGATGCTGTTGTTATGGCTGATCGAGTCTATTATTGAAAGCACGCGTAAGATAGCGGGGCTGCATGGTATTTACGGCGGGAGCGTCCGTCGACAGTACCGTGCAGGGAAAGGGGCGTGAGTTGTGGAGGAGTTGGTTTAGCCAAGTCAGCAGTACACAGATTGGCCATTCAGCAGAGCAGGGACATTTTAAATGAAGACAGACAAGAAAAATAAAGATAGAGAAGGAGGGTATATGTGTACCTCATAAATAAGACCATCACAACTGTACAAGCTGTTTCAAATTTCCTGCTAGTAAACTCACTGATATGAAGAGAAGATTAGTTTGAACAGTTGCCACCTCTGTTTAGGGATGGCAGTTTTACCCATGGGTTTGGGTACCTATGGGTACCCGACCCGATAAGGATGGGTATAGGTAGCATTTTAAACCCATGGGTACCCGATGGGTATCCTATGACAAACGGGCCCCACTTTTTATAATATATATATATGCCCTAACTCACTAATTTGCCGCCACAATCTTCTCGCTTCCATCGGAATCCCCTGCTGCAATCCCTCGCGCACCCCTCTTTCGGTAGTCGGCTCTCCCTCCCGCCACCGCCTCCGCCTCCGCCTCTCTCTTTGGCCCCATCCCCCACCCTCTTCACCTCCTCGCTCCCATGGCCCCCATCACCCCCACCTTGGTGGCTCAACTCCCTTCGGTTCCCTCCCTTGGGGTTGGCCATCCGCATGGCGGTGCTACCAGTGAGAGGTCCGATCCCACCGTCGTGCCTGCGTGACTACGTGGCGCTGATGGGTCGCTCCCTTCCCTCTCCAACCAGGTATGGTTGCCCTCTCGGCTTCCCCTTCCCCGATTCCACCTTCGGTTACATCATGCTCTTCCCCTCCGGTGGCTATAGCGACTACGGCCAGTCATATTTGTTTGTTGCTATAGATATCCATGGGTACCCATTGGGTATCGGGTACCCATTGGATTTGGGCATGGGTACAGATTTGTACCCGAAAAACTTAATGGGTTTGGGTGGGCAGCACTTTGTTTGGGTATGAAACAGTGGTACCCGGAGGTATCCACCCAATTGCCATCCCTACCTCTGTTTATCTGATTTCGCCTTTACCAACCTATTCTAAAGGGTAATCTCTACTATTATAAAGCAGCAGTTGGTGGCAGTGGTGAGTTCTACCCACGTTATTAATTGCCCTGCTTAATTGCCCTACGCAAAAAACGAAGCGTTGCTTTAATTAGTCAGCTTTCGCAAGAAACGAAACGTTAAAGATAGATGTTTGATCTTATGAAATATTTTTTTTATTTTTTAATCTTTGTTTTTCGTTATTAATTTTGTTTTTCGTAGCAACGCACGGGCATGTAACTAGTATAAATTCACGTTTCACGGCTTCGTACAGCACAAACAAACCCTCCCAAAACCACACGTCACCCCTCCGCCTCTCCGGCCTCCGCCACCGAAGCCGGCGCAAATGCCGGAGCCGCAGGCTATCCTCCCGCTCCGCGCGCTGCCGCCGGACGCGCCGCTCCCCCTCCCCGCGCCGTTCCACCACCAAACCCCCGCCCCCGCCGCCACCGCCACGCCGGGGACCCCCCCCAAACCGCCCCCTCCCCCCGCCGCGCCGCCCCCCTCCTCGTCCTCCTCCACGCGGCCGCCGCACCCATGGGAAATCGCCGCGCGCGCCTGGCTCGAGTCCTTCCCGGACGGCCGCCCGCCCACCGAGCCCGAGGTCGACGCCTACATCGACGCCCAGCGCCCCTCCCTCCCCTCCCTCCCCCGCTCCCAGCTCCACCAGCGCCTCCTCGCACTCCGCGGCGACCAGGTGGGCGATTCGCACGTTTCTTAGGAATTATTATGTGATTCCACTGTGGTTAAGTTGATTGGATCTTATAATGGTTTCGGTATGGGTTCTGATAACTTATGGGTGTAGTGATAGTGAATTTCTAAATCAATGGAGCAATCACTGTTTGGGAGTTCCTCAATTGCTCAAGCGCCAACAGTCATGGAATAACTAGCTTGTCAGGTTATTAGATATGTTATCATACTAGAAAGGTTGGTGGGTTCCGGCCCTTTGAAATTGAAAGCATTGTTGGTATGGTTCCAGGTTTCCTGATTGCCAAATCAGTTCCACGGTTAATTGAACTAGATTAGCTGTTACTTTGATTTGGATCTCTCACAGAACATTGAACTCTTAATTGAACTATGCTATGAGCTCCCTAGCTCTCTGATCTGTACAATAGCCCTGATGGAATTGGCCTTCTCCAGTTGTCTTAGACACAGCCGTGTTTTGGATTCCTTCCAATGCTTCCATTGATCAACAAAATTGAGTTCAGAGTGCACTTTTGTTTCCTTCTTTATGTCAGATTTTAGATGCAGACCAAAGCGCATTCCCATACAGGTTCCAACGAACTGATCTTTGGAAGCCTGTGTACAAGTGGTTGGAATCTCTTGAGATGGACTCGCTGGTTACTTCAAAGCAGATATCGGAGTGGCTTTCGTCGAACCCACAGATAATGGACAGGCTAGTTGAGAAGCATTCAAAATATCATTTGATACACTACACCCAGAGGATGCACTTGAAGCTGCTGAAGAAGAGGGGGAAGTTGCCAAAGGTACATATTTTTCTGACCATTTTTGATTGCTTGGTGCAAGAGGTTTATTTTCTTTATATTGGCTAAAGAGGTTGCTTGCAAAGGATACTATATTTGGCATTTTGGCTTGAAGGTCTATCGACAATATATTCTGCAGGAGATCTTTGAGACCCTGATCTGTTTCTATTTTACTGCTTGAATCCAATATATCAAGTTACTTGGCATAAAAGCATAAAATATTTCTAGCCATTATTTGGCTTATTGCAGAATGTGCTATCTAGATTCAGCACCCTGGTATTCTTAGTTCTGGCATTCTCCCTTCATTTTGTCATTATTAGTTTATTTCAGCAAAGGGAAAGAAGCTAGGATGCACTTATAAGATATGTGATATGACATTTTCCCAAAACCACCAATAAGGCGATACGAATGTATATATTTAAAGGAAATAATAAAAATATAACTATAAAAGATAGTTGACAGTGATAGCTATTATGATGAGTCAAGCCCAGTCGGTACCTGATACAACTCAAGTAGGACCAAATGTTGGTCTCAAGAAAAGAGTAGGAGACACACAAACCATAACATAAGACAAGCATAAAGAAATAGAGATGTCTATTTGTGCTTTTCTCCATCTTGGCACTTTCAAGGAATGATTTGAGGTAATATTACTTCATGCATAAGTGCACATCAGTTTCTTGTATACACTCAGACTAGCATCTTATAGTTGTTTTATCTATTTCGATGAGTGTTTGCTGTGAGTACATCTTGCTATCCTTGCCAATAAATATTTTGCCCTTGGTCCTTGCATGATCTTGATTTGGCCTTCATCTCTTGTTCCTTTTTTCTTGAAGATGCTAGCTTTACAAAATTGATGCTTGAATAACAGACTCTTCAACTTTCTGCGGCTAGAGCCACAGTCCGGCCAAGTGCTGCTCCGGTGACCCCACAAGAAAATACTGCAACCTTGAGGAAAACTCTACCACCAGTGACAGGTTATACTTTAGTGCTTTTGAATCTTTTCTTGAAGTGATATTTTTTTATGGGTTTACTTAATCATGGCATTCTGCTTTTCCTTCAGGTAGATTTCCAGGTGGCAGTGCAAGCAGATTTCCAGGTGGCAGCACAAGTAGATTTCCAGGTGGCGGTGCAACTGTAAGGGACAAGAAGATGTCATTGTCCAAAAAAAAAGAAGCTTTCCTTAAATATGAACTGTATGTAGCTAAATCTGGACTATTCCTCTGTTTGGATTATGAATGGCCTGTGCTAAAATATTAGTAGATGTGTTTCAGTTTGACAGATTTGCAGAACCAGTTGACCAGTGTGCTGTTAAAGCATTGCCGTACTGTTGCCATTAAAGATACAGGATCATCATATATGGATTTTCAGAAGCCAGGGACTAACGTAAGTGTACAAGAAGGAGCCACTACTGCAAATGCATCAACCCCTTCAGAGGTGGCAAAGATTTATGTCAATGAACAACCAAATCCAGGAGCAGCAGACAATGAATTTGGCCAAAAGAGAAAGAGAAACCCTATCATTGTTACACCCGCATGGTGTTATAGTGAAGCTGCAGTAGGTTTGTCCTTTGTTTGTTGGAAAGATTAATAAGCTGATGTTCTATTTAATACAAGTTGAGCAGTGGGCCACCTTTTGGTTTGTTAATATATATTTCGTAATTAATCTGTGAATAGGCACAGTGGGATGCACCCAGGAATCCCAGTGTGTTGCAAATTGGTTTTCAAATGTTCATCCATGATTAAGTGATTTGTAATAAAGCCTTACAGTCTGCCGGTCTGCCCAGTTATATAATTGCTAATCTGTTACTACGATCTGTATCAACTGAAAAGTGTGGTGACAGGAACCTTGCGGCATGAACAAAATTCTACTTCACATAGTGATGGTGCAAGAAGTTTCGATATTTGGAAGGGGCATGTTAATCCGTCATTTCCACGGAGATTTATTAAGAAAAACATATTGTTCTGTCTAGAGGGCCGTGAAACTGGTGTCAACTGGCTAACTTGTTCTTATGGAGGTTATGCTGGAAGGAATAGTGAAAGATGGACCCCTTTTCTTGAAGGCATGTTTTCTTTCTTTAAACAATAGTATTATTCAGCAGTGCTCTGTTTTTAAAAATTCTGCCTGTAGTTTCCATATTCTGAAACCCTGATTAATTATTCTTGATTACCAATATTAGGATGGAATTCACCTGCTGTCCAGTTTGAAGGGCCTGCAGTACGTGTTGTAAGAAAAAGTTACCTATCTTGGTGTCCAACTTCATGTGCTTATACATCAAGTGCTCCTTCTGCTCAGCCTCATGACAGGGTATGGATCAAAATGCTTGACAATGCAATATAGTACAGGACTACAAGTTTAAATAGCTGATGTCTTGTAGTTTGTTTGGTTCTCTTTACTTTATGCAATTTCAAATACTCTTCTGGTGTACATATTTTGATACATTGCATGCTTGGTTTTTGGTTTTAATTCGACATATTATCTTTTTCCCTGTCTCAAACTGGATAGCTTCCATCAGAAAAGCTGAGAAAATATACAATCTACAATTCTACATATATGCAGCTTGGCCACTTTGATAGGTTGGTACATTGGCATTGTCCCCTAAGTTCCAGAAGTTAGAATTATATATACATGTGATTATGTCAACAATATTGACTATGCCATAAGTTTCATGTACGAAGATGCACGAATGGGCAAAATTGTTTTAGGAGGATGAAGCTTGAATGCTTCCAGAAATGAGCGACATTATCAAAATGTGTAATATATGGTCTACCTTTTGTTGTTGTGATTATTAAGGCCAAGATAAACTTGTATGTGGGGTATTCAACATCTTTTTGTTGGCCCCCTTTATGCATTTCATTTCAGATAAGTGCATAATACACCCATCTCTTTGCAAAATTAATTGGTCTAGCTATGCTCGATTGTGCTCTTTATTTTATTTACACATTTATTAATTTCTGTTCTAAATTGTGAATTGTCTGCTGTTGCGCTGGTTCAGCAAGGTGTCCGCAAAGTTCTTGATGTAAAATTTCATCCAGAAGGGTTGCCGCAGCTTGTTTCTTGCTCTAATGAGGTTAGTACCATTATGATTCTTGGTTCATTTTCTTGGGGGAGCCTGGGGATGGGACCTGGGAATGAGTATAATGTTATAGCTGACCAATTATATCTTTAGTGCAGTGTCCTTGATAACTTCTTATTGTTCTTTTGATTCTTATTTATATTTTATTTTACCTTTCCTTTGGTTCATTCAAAATTTCAAATACTATTTCATTAATTCAGGCACCAAATGAATTATTGCTTTTCAATCTTCTTTCTGGAAGGGCTATTCAACTTAGAGGCCACAATACCAAGGTATGCCAAATAAGTTTATTTTGTTATATTTACGCATAGGGTATGTTTTGAGCTAGTGAATCCTCTCAACCAGCCCCCCTTCCTCCTTTTTTTTTTTCTTGCCAAATAATATGTTTTTTCCTAGCTGGGATAGAAAAAGCTTAAGATTTAAGACCACTGCCATGAAAAATACCTAAGTGGTTATGTAGCACGCTCAACCTTCTATCTCCTGCAATATTTACTTGTCATTCTTCATGCTTGATTATTTGTCACATTTGTTCCAAGCGTGTTCCGTACAAGGAGAAATTGACCACCTCAATAAGCATCTGTTTGTTTGGTAACTATGGCACTACCATGCAAGACGAAAATACTACTATAACCAATTCATGTTTCACTTCACATTAGAAGTAGGTTATTTTGAGTTTTCGTATCCCTTCTTGATATTTGGTATTCAATAGGAGTTTTTTTTTTGTAGTTTTTACTTTGTTGATTACTTTTTTTTTTAATTATATTTAATTGTTCGCAGATCCAGGCTATTGCCTTTGCAGTCAAAGGAGCAAGCGTAGTATCTTGTGGTTCTAATTTGCTAAAGGTAACTGTAGACTTTTCTTCTTTGTTCAGTTCTAATTGCTGCAACAAATAAGAGAATCATGCTGTTAATTGCTCTTCTCCCCATAAATGGCCAATAGGTATGGGACTGCATTACAGGGTCTTGCCTCTATACCCTGGGCGGTGATGACCAAACTTCAGTGGGGCATACTCAAAAAATTAATGCTATGGCAGTGAATAAATGGCAATCCTGTATGTCAGCTCTTCATGAGCCTTATTTCTCTGTGTTTACTAAATTCCACCCACTCTGTTTGTATATATCCTTTCTATTTTCTATCTGGTTTCAGTTTTGAGTTGCAAACTTTAAGGGATAGCTCTGACAATGTGTTGCTTAGCTTGTCTTGACACTACTGATTTGGCACACATTGTTATTATACTAGTAGTTTGTTTTGATAGTTATGACTAACAAAATGACTAAATGAGGCAAGCGTTCCAGGCTTCCAGCACAAACAAGTAACTCTAGGTGTCGGTTAGTTTTATGGTGCACAAATCGTTTTGTTTACTGCACTAGTGCAACGCTGCTGCATCTCTGTAGAGTCTAGACTCCTGGGTAGCACAGTAATAATCTTGGCATTTGTTTCGATGCATGTGCCCAATGTCCATGACAATGAACTGAACCAATCTTAGCTCTTGGATGTTTTAGCCTGATTTATAACCATATGTCCATATTGAAAGCTTGGTTTTGCTTAATGAGCATCTAATTTGGCAAAACAAACTACTAGCTACAAACAGAAGAAAGAAGTATTCCCTTCTGTTTGGTTTGTTTTGCTTTGTAACATCATGTTTTTTACAAGAAGATAAACTTATATGAAGATGTATCTGGTATCAATGCAGCAGTGTGAAGAAAACACAACAAACTCATGATAGTTTCTGTATCTGTACTGATTAAGTAATTCTATATGTCAAACATTTTGAATTGCCAGCTCATGAGAGTAGCTGATTCAATTTTTATTGTGTATATATATATCTCATTATAATAGTGATATGGCATGTATATAGTATTCCTTTTGTTGCAAATCATCTTCGCCTTCTGTTTTATGTGTTTTGAAATATCAATACATGAGTACGGGGATAAAGTTTTTCTTTTGGCTTTCTAAGTATTGTTGTTCTTTTGCTATATTTCTTTTACTCTGGAAGTCTATTTATTTGCTTCTTAATCCAACCCTTGTTCTGCTCTGTTGAATTCTTTATAGGTTATCTATATTTTTAAATTCAGTTTCAATTATGCTAGTTATCAACATAGTGTACATTTATAGGTCTTGTTGTCACTAGTGGAGCAATAGGTGATGGGAAGCTTCTACTATGGAATGCCTTGAGAGGTGAACTTGCTTCTGATCTAAATTCAAACTTGAGGTAAACCGGAATGTTTCCATTTCCATCATGTATTTGACTTTTATTATTATATGTTCTTGTTCTGGCATACTCCCTAGTCCCTACGTTTGATGTTACAAGTCACTCTGGCATGCGTGCAGTGAAACTATATCCACTAGTATATACAAAAGTATTTAGATTTGTCATATGAAAATAACATCAATAGGTTTGACATCAAAAATACTTCCACTAATGTATAATCATCAATCATATATATTTTTGCTTCATGCAATGGAAAGTGACTATTCAGATAAAAAAATTCTTTGTTTTCTACTTTGAAATTCATCTTAATGTAATTATGTAGAACAATAAGCTGGTTAACAAGTTTAAAATTTTACCATGTAACTTGTTCTTGGCAGTGTTGTCTATTGTTCTATTGCAACAAAATGTACTGTTGTACAACACAAAGTCCTATTTCTATCAAGCTGAACATTTCATAACTGCTTATTGTTATTTATTTCATACTAGTTATGTATGATGTAAACAATAACAGCTGGATATAAGGCCCTTGGTTTCATTTACGGCTTATTTATACCATTTTGTATATATAATTCACACACATACTAAGAAAACCCTAAAACTGTGGTCGCCATACTAGTTATGTTAATACGCTATTCATGTGGGAACCACATGGGGGGGGGTCGTTTTTGCATGTTTTTCCATCATCAGATGAGGAATACCTTCTAGAGGTACATGTGAATGATGTCCGTGGCCAACTTTTTGTTTAAGTGGTAACATCAGTAAAAGGTAAAAATTAATAGTGAGGAACTTGGTTGAGGATCGTCATGCTAAAGATGGATTTGGTCGGTATAGGATTTACATGCCCTAGTGAAATATTTAGTACATCCATTAACTCCCAGACACATGTTCTCGAAGTGAGGCTAGCGTTGGGCAAATGAAATCATTGGTTATCTTTCTACTGTGATACATTTATTTTATTAATATTAAAAATGTTGTGCTCAAACCTTGTCAACTTCTGTGTTGATGTAGGTCCCAGGATATGGTCTATCCTTCAATTGATACAATGGAATTCTGTAGTGAAAATCTTCTGGCGTGTGGAAGTGACTGTGATTATGGTGGCTCAGCTGTGGTACAATTATGGGATATTGAGTCTCCAGAATCTTACTTATCTTTCTCTGCAAGTGATTCTGTATGTATCTTTTTTGTTTTTACTTTTTAGCTGAAAGTTTAGAGAACAGAGCATTAACACATCTCTTTCGCAGTATATTACTTCCCTTAAAATCAACCCTTCTGGCAACACTATCATTACAGGTTATTTTCCTTTTCTGCTGCATGGAATATCCCTCTATTGCGGTCACAGTATAGGCTATATATATTGTTATTTTTGCCTCTAATATGCAGGTTCCGGTGATGGGACTATTGGCTTATTTGACATCCGTGCCTGTTCTGCAATTAATCATTTGTCAGTGGGATCTGGTTGTGAGGTAGTCTTCTTATTGCTTTGCATCAGTTACCAGATGTCCAGATAGTAGTTTTTGTTATCCTATTTTTGAGCAATTTCTTTTGAATATTCGTAACTTTTGTTTACTGGTGAGAATTAGTTTTTGTTGTTCACATTTTGTCATTTTGACCAAAGTTGATCTTGGCCTTAGCTTGTACTTGATTGAATTGTCAGTGTGACTTGAATAGTCATGTGATATTCTGCCGGTCTGTCCAATCTGGAGCCCTCATCCGCCCCTTGTAAAGTTTGTGCACCATTCTCATTTGGATGCCCATTTAATGGAGTGGAAAAAAAGGACTTGAAGCTTCAATTCCGAAAAAACTACTAATCCGAATTTTATTTCAAAATTTCCAATCGCTCAGTCAGCACAGGTTATAGCTCTAGGCATTGAAATGGTTACTTGTTCTTTGCCACTTTCATCATTTTCACATGTGCGATGAATATGCTACATAGCGCAGAGCCTCAGAAGTTGGAATTGTTGGGTGTAGTTTTTATGAATCATGTGCAAGTTATGTCATTTCTTGTGTTGGTTCTCGTCAAGGATGTCTTTCATTGCTGAAAGTGTATCGTCTTTTCTTTTAAGCTTCCAGTCTTTTAGTTTTACTGTCATATTTTTTTCCCCTGAGAACTGATAGTAAATATGTTGTTGCACAACAGGTTACATCTGTTTCATTTAGCAACTGTGGTACCTATTTTTCTGCTTCAAGCATGTCAAATAACACATTGGTTTGGGACACAAGACTAGTTCCGATAAGTCACAGCAAGGACATTTCACGGAGCAAAGACATGCGTTTTTTTCGGCCGTTACATTGTTTGAACCATGGCAAGCAGATGCCCACTGCAGAATATACAAGTCAATTGCCAGGGTAAACATTAAATTTAAGTATGGCGTTGTTGCTTCTAGTGATTATTTCTTGTTTAAAACATCATTTATGGTTATTTATGATCTTTGCTGGCCTTCCTATCTTTGTTTGGAGAATTAACAAGTTATGGCCTTAGCTATTGTTATACGCCTTAGTTATTGTTATACGGTTTATTGTACTTCCATTTAGTATCACATTGTATTCTATGTTTGTTTCCATACTCCATGTAGGTGTTTGTTTTGTTTCCACACTCCATATTGTCTTTGAGAAACATCTTCTTTATTACAGTCATGTTGATGAGGGTGATCAGGGAGTAAATGCCACGCAGTGGCTCCATAATGAACCTGTACTTGTTACTGTAAGTGGTGATGGCAGGTGAGTAAACAATACAATGATGATTTGGATCGTGATCATTTATCCTTCTATATTTTTGTATCCCTTACCAAATGTGCTCAACTATGACTGCAGCATTGGAATGTGGGATGTTACTCTAGGTCAGCCTTGTGTCAGACATATCGCCGCCCATACTCGATGTGCTAATGCAGTAAGCTTGTAGTCCTATATTCTACTTGGTAGTCCTTTAGCTGACTTTTACTGGTGCTCTAATTTTGTCATGGAACAAATTCCAGGTTGCTGTAGCCCCTAATGATGAATACATCTCCACAGGAGGAAGTGACCAAAAAGTTGTGAGTTTGCTTATTTGGCCTTTTAACTAGTTTCTTCTTATGATGCTCTGTTTTGCATGGATATAGGTATGATTTAGATTGTTTTTGTGGCTCTGCAACCACAAAGCATTATAAAAATGGTTAAACGCAATGCAAAAACCTTCTTGATATGGTTTACTGAACAGTGACATATAGAAGAATAAAAATTCACACTAGATAGCGTATTGCATTAACTGAGAAAATATGAAAGATGCTATCAGCTGTTTTGTACTCATCTTATCATCTGGATGAGTTTTTGCCCTTAATGCAACTGACTTTTAGTTTAATCCCTCAGAGGGTAATGATCAAACCAAATGTTCGTGATTACTTATGTTTTCCATTTGTTGGTTCTGATAAAAGAGTGATTGTTTGCCCTGTTTCTAATGTTTAGCTGCTCCTGTTGCTTATACTATTGATTCGACAGGTTTTATACCATAAGAGAAGTGGGTGTACACGTCTTAATTGGCGCCTCACGTACCCTCTGCCAGGAAATGATTAATGTGCTGCCATAAATTGTAGGATGATTCCACTAATGGTAAGTGACTTTTTTTTTGCTTTCTGATGTCAATGAAATTGTGAAGCATCGGCACACAAACAGCTGAAGGAATAAGAACTAGGGCTGGAAATTAAGCTCGAGGTTCGAGGCTCAGCTCGAACTCGGCTCGGCTCGAAGCGGCTCGGCTCGGCTCGAAGAGGCAGTGAGCCGAGCCCGAGCCTACTGTTCGGCTCGATTTGCTAACGAGCCGAGCCCGAGCCGGCTCGCGAGCGGCTCGTTGGCTCGTTAGGCTCGTTAGCGCCGGTAGGTTCAGTTTGTAGGGATGAGTCGACACAGCAAATGCAGCATCATCAATTGGACACAATAGGAGCAAATATTAAACAAAATGGCGTCCAGAGGTTCATAACATCCAGAATGCATAATCAATTGGACACAATAGGAGCAAATGCATAACATCCAGAATGCATAATCCATAACATCCAGAATGCATAAACAAAATTGGACACAATAAGAGCAAATGCAGCATCATCAATTGGACACAATAGTCAATAGCAAATGCATAATAACATCCAGAATGCTCCTTCTCCAACAGTTGACTTGCATATTGGGCAAGCAATTACAAAAGTTAAAGTATGCATTCAAATTGCACATTAAACAACAGTTCATAGGTCCAAATTACAAAAGTCCAGAGGTCCAAATTACAACTGACTCGTAACATTAAACAAAAGTTCATAGGTCCAAATTACAACTGACTCGGCAATTGATGATTTGCATTACAAACACCTGGCCTTCTTCCAACTGCTTTTATGGCTGCAAACAAGAGAACAGTAAGTATTGCATGCAACAAACACATATAACATAAATCTTTTTAGGACAAAATACCTTCACAATTAGTTGCTGTCTACCACGCTTTTACGAAATGAAATGTTCTGAACGTCATCCTCATTGTCTTCTTCCTGAAAAGAGTTATAATAACCAAATTAGCAATAAGTTAAATTAAAGAGAATTGAAAAAGCTAGATTATATTATAAATGAACATACCACAAACATAGGTGCTTTTGAATCATTATGGGCACCTCTAATCCAGCTAGAAGCACACACCAATGCCTCCACCATAGCTGGTCGTAGAGAGCTCCGATAATCATCTAGAACTCTACCTCCGGTGCTGAAAGTTGATTCCGAAGACACGGAGCTGGCTGGTATAGTTAAGAAATGCTTCGCCATCTTTGAAACTACCGGAAATCTATGTGTATTCAACTTCCACTACTCAAGCAAATTGAACTCCTTGTTTGACAAGCTCTCATTCATCTCATCTAGATAGATGAGCAATTCGCTCTTCGATGGATTTGAAGAAGATGAAGATAAAAAGGACTGAAACTCACTTGAGCTTGAGGGTAAGCACATGCTTGTCTCCATAGACGAAGAGGAGGATGCATTAGATTTAAGAGTAGCCTTCTTATGCCGATGTGCCATCTCAAATTTTTCATATAGTTTCTCTAACTCTTGAAGAACATCAGCATACTCACTTTCAGCTTTTGGGGATTCATAAATTTTCCGAAAGCACCACTCAATATATCTCATCTTGTATCTTGGGTCTAGAATAGTAGCAAGCACCATGACATTGTTCTTTTCTTCCCAATATTTGTTAAACTTTTGCATCATTGCAATGGCCATACCATTCAAATTTATATCTTCAGCAACAATAGCAGATCTCAATGCAATCTTGACATTCACAATGTGAGGATAAAAAATATTTGCAGTGGGATATGTCGAAGCTGAAAATGCAGTAGTAACTTGAGCCAAACTCTTAAGTATTGGCTCAATGGATACAAACAATTGCCATTCTTCACTTGTAGGCTCCCATCTATAGTTTGCATCCAAATCAGCATATGCTAATAATGCTTCCTTATAGGCAATTGCAGTACTTAACATCTTGTATGTGGAACTCCACCTTGTCGTGACATCAAGTTTCAGTCCATCCCCAATTGTTAGTGCTAGTGATCTACAAATTTCTACAAACTTGTGCATGCGAGAAGGAGACTTCTTTATATACTTAATTGATTCTCTGATATTGCTTATCAATGGTGTTAATACTGTTATCCCATCATTCACAACCAAATTAATGATGTGAGCACAACAACGGACATGAAAATACTTTGCAATGAAAGCAGTTGACTGTCTAGCAGCAAACTTAGCCTTTAAACTCCGAACAACAACATCATTGTTGGAAGCATTATCTAGAGTGATTGAGATGATCTTGTCCTCTATCTTCCATTCAAGAACATACCAAACAATGCTTGAGCAATCACATTTCCCGTATGTGGCGGGTCTAACTCAATGAAACTCAGCACACGACATTGCATATTCCAATTTCTATCAATATAATGTGCAACTACACACATATAAGAAAGTGTTTGGTTGGAAGTCCACAAATCAGTAGTTAGACATATGTTCTCCACACCTCTAAGGCTCTTCTCAAGGATTTCTTTCTCAGACTCAAAAACCTTCAATCATTCACTTCTTATAGTCTTTCTACCAATAAACTCATAAGAAGGATTTAAGTACTTCATCAATATATTAAACCATGTGTGCTCTACCATCCTAAATGGATACTCATGAGCTATTATCATCTTAGCAATTAATTTCCGAGTTTGCTCAGGACTATACCCACTAGGAGAGACCACAACAGGAGAACCAGAATCACCTGAATAATTGAGAAGAGCTTGCCTTTTCTTCTTAGCCAACTTGTTCAAATATGGCGCGCACATTTTAATGTGCCTCTGTTACGCGCACGGTCCGCGCACGCAACGAGGATGAGATAGGGCCCTTGACGCGGACGAAACGAGCTGTTGTCGAAGCTAGCGCCTTGGTATTTGAGCCACCTGGCCAGCTTATCGATGGCGCTGATCTACTAGAAACTTGGTTTACTCATTGCTTCCTCTATAAAGTGATACATGTCATCCCTTTTATAGGATGTCTAACTTGGAGCCTAAGAAAACAATATTCTAATCTATGGTAACTAATCACCGGTCGGGCGGAGCCGCGGAGGAGGCGAGTAGCCGAGGGAGGCGGGGAGCAGGGCGTCGAGGGCTCGAGTGAGGCGCAGAAGCGGGGAATGGGGCGTCGACCGTCGAGGGCGGCGCCGGCCAGCCGGGGTCCTTGGCCCTTGGGGCGGCGGAGAGAATTTGGGGTGGAGGAATTTAGGGATTCGAAGGTTTGGGGGCGGCGTCGGGTGGAGAACGATTCCTGGGCCCTGGCTTCCTGCGTGTATCGGTGCATATAACCCCTGGCTCACGAGCTGACACGAGCCGGCTCGTGGCTCGAGCCCGAGCCGAGCCCAGCATTCGGCTCGATACACGCAGCGAGCCGAGCCCGGCTCAGCTCGGCTCGGCTCAATTCCACCCCTAATAAGAACTACTGAATGACACTTCAATAAATATATGGATATGTTATCAAGGCATACAAATCTAGATCAACTACTATTCATTTTTATATAGTTTTGAGCAGTAGTAATATCTTCACATATCAGACAGAGAATTTATTGTAGACATCAAAGGCCCCAAAAAAAGTAGGGGGGAAATCAAATTGGTGAAAGGCTTTCTTTTATTTTGGAGGCGCCTGATGTTTTGTCTTCATAAGAGATTGAGCGACTTCTGTTATGTCCCAATGCACGCTGCACTGTTCCTATTTCTTCTTATACGCATGTTGTTTTCAGCTGAGGATTTATCTGCACCAGGTTGTTTAACGATAGTAGAAACTCTACTGCTCCAAATGGATGTGGAGCCAGGGCTGGTATTGAAGCCTCTGCTTGATGGCGGACTGCAGCTTGTGTTGGGTCTTAATATAAATGAATTATCATGGCTCTTTACAACTTGAGTCTGTACCTTTTTATTCTCCTGTAAAGTGAGTGTTGATGAAACCAATATCAACCTGACTGGTGATATTTTTCTATTCTTACTAAAATGTAGCACAGAGTGTTAGGCAATTCCCTGTACCAGCAATTGAGTAATAGCTACGCACCCGTTGCCTGTATTTCTCTTCTTCCTTTTCCTTTAGTGTCAGCATGTAATCTTTCAGCATTGCCAGTAGGGGAAGCTGCAAAAATTAATGGTACGCAGTTGTTCAAGAAATTATAAGGCCTTTCTATTATTTGGAACCAATTAGTTGATAATCAAGCAGCCTGAACTTGCGTGAATTTTAAAAATACATGTTTCAAGTCAGACAAAAGGAATCTTTACTTCTCTTCTCAAGGTTGATTTTGCTGGTAGAGTTAACCATATAGTACAAATAAACCTTACCAGAGCATTCACAGTGGACATGCAAACCATTATTCAGATCAGAATATTAGAAGCAAGTCAGCATCGCTGGCATATACTTGCCAGCGTACTTATTGCGCTGAACTGGAAACAGTAATAGGATGCGATGATTGCTTCATTATATTATCATCGAACTGAGTAGTAGTGTGGTGTAAATGCAGTCTAACACTGAGCTGTCTATAAATGCTTTTTTGTTTAGGTGGGTACATCTGTAACCAGTACTGGCTGGATATAAACTGGATTGTGTTGATTTATCATTAACGTGATCATGTTGTGTCTACAATGGCTACTGTAGTATGTAATTCAGGATATTTAAGTTCACTGTTGCACAACGTCCGTGTATCAATTATCTTTGTGAAAAACGTTTTAAGCAAGGTAAAACAAGGTCTTTTTTGGATGTGCAACATTATGCATTTTTAATACGAGGATCACAATTATTTTATTCACCATAATTTTCAAGTACTGGGTAGGCCCTTGTATTGCTTGGTTAGCTATGCTGATGGCATGATCTTTATCCATTATAACATGTGGGCGATCATACCTCCCCATGCACCAACCACAAAGAACCTTTGGTTTTTGTTCTTTCAGGGAGTAATATGTTAAGGAGTAGATTTCTTCCGGTAAACTGCATATTATCGCTGGACTTGTTTCTCTCTTCGTATGCTGCTTTCTTGAGGCATGGGCATATGTGACTTCGCCTGATTGGCTGACATGGTTGCTTCCACCAAGGGTTAATCCAGGGGGCTTACTTCTTAGCGTTCACCATTCTACAAGTATGTTGGATTCACTTCTGCTGTTCTTGCACTTCGTGGATAAGCTTTTTGTATTTCGAGACTAAAATTTCAAGTACAGAAGGTTGTCACACGGTTTCTTGATAGAGAGGTGCTAAAGTGTTGATTTCATGGCCCTTTAGTGAAAACCTTAGGAGAAAATTCTAATTAAACATGCACTCGAGTAATTAAATGTCCTTCCAAACCAGACATTATAATGCTTGAATATGCTTGCGTATAGTTGATATTATCATATATTTCCCTTGTCTATAAACTCTTACCGCATATTACTTTCCACACTCATGAAGATTTTGAAAAAAAGAAACCAACCCCGTTACTCTTAGAGATGAACTAAAGCCAGTAAAAGAATTGGTTATTTCCATTAAAAAGAAAATGTGGTGTATTTTTGAGCCATCTAGGCCAGTTTAGGTCAAATACAGTGGTCAATAATGGCATGATCATTTCTAAAATTCAAATATTATATGAAGGATTTATGTGTGGGAATTCTGTTTCGACTTTCAATTCATAATTTCGCACCTCATCATAGTAGAAGACCTTTTTCCTCTCTTGTTCCCAGATCTGTGTCTTTGCCATCAAGACTTCTACCAGGCCTGCACCTTTTCAAGTTAATATGATTTATGCACTAATTATCTATTTTGCTTAATTAGCAGGTCTAGTACTTACCTGGAATCTTGTTAGCTATAATTCTAGCACGCTCTGCACGTTTCAAGTGCTTGTGGGCTCCTCTGCTTATTGAATACCTTCTCTCATCCTGTGGAGAAATCTATAAGCTCAATGGAATCAAACATTGGGTTAAGTTATACATATGGTTATGGTCATCAAGCGTGCACTGCACCCTGCTGTATTCTTCTAGCCATCGCTCTTCGTCACATGAAGCCATCCATTTTTCAACCTTGTCCATTATGTCTTTACGGCTTGTGGCCTCCTCTTTTGCTTTGTATATATATTCATCCATTGTCTTTAGTAGATCATCATGGTCCACATCTCCTGTACATCAAATAGTGATGTCAGTCATTGCAGTAGAAAGTATAATTCTGCTCCCTTGAAAGAATATACGAAATCTGATTGGTTGAACGCACCTGACATTCTCAGATCCATTATGTTGTGCATATCTGTCTGGTAAGGCGTATCCATGTGGGATTTCTTGCAAATTTCCTCGATCTCAGTTTGCTTTTTCATGAATAGCCCTTTCATTTTGCTTGCTTTTAACTGATCTAGTCGCTGAACTTCAGATTCAATCTATTTTATTCAATATGCATGGTGGAATTAGGCTCCTATCAGCTGTAGACAATACAGTTCATGTACCATAATTCAGGTTTTGCTTTCAAGGATTCGTGTCTGGGGTTTGTTTACCTGCTGAATTGTTTCGAGTGTCAGGCTTCCAGGACCTAGCATACCATTTCCTGACGTCATTGAAAATATCTTAATCTCGCCATATGGCTGGCGCTCCTCCATGGTAGTATCCAAAATATTCCATAAGTTTGTTAATGCTTTCCCAAGGCTATGGAGCTGCAAAATAATACCTGCATTAGTAGGTAGTTGTGTTTAACATCCCAATTTTTGCATCTCTGGATTTTTCAAAGTATTTTAACCTTTTAAAAAATCTTCATAATTTTTATTACTAGTTAAAGCTTAAAGTAGAATTTTTCTCAATTCAAAGAGAATTTAATATGATTAATGTTCAAGTGAACAGTTATTCTATATGCCTTAAAGTATTTTACAGAAGTGTTTGGGATTTCAAGTTTATTTGCTATTTATTTGGAGCCCATTTGCATTTTTGTATTTATAAAATAAAAAAGTAAAAAAATCTTGAAAAAGCTAACATGTGGGACCCACCTGTTACGCCATCTTCCCCGTGTGTGAGCAGGCCTCGGAGTCCAAGCCGTGTCCATCGCGAACATTGCCATCGTTCTGTGCGTTACACGGATTTCTAGGCTAATAAAAGGGGAGCACTAAGACCGCCTTGAACATGCAATCGAAACCTTAATCCTAGCCGCCTCAAGTCATCGTTGTTTCACCAGGATTTGGAGTTTTTTAGAGTGCCACAGAGGGAGAGTTTGCCAGATTTCTTCGCCATTGATGAGTTTCCGAGCTCTTGGTCTACATCAATGGAATCATTGCATCGTGTTCTACCTTCTGCACGCTTTCTTTTGCCGGGAGCTTGGCTGTAGCTCGCCATCACCATGGAGCATGTGCCGTTGCCACTCTTTTGTGCGCTGCCGTCCCCACTGGCCGTCGTTACCTGTGACATCCACATCACCAGCATCACCTCGCCAAGATTTTTTCTAGTGGTATGACCTGGAGTCGCCAGAGGTGCGCTAGATCTCGCCGCCGTTGACCCTCGGTCTCAGCACCCAGTTGTTGACATGGCGTCAATGTGGTGTTGATGTGGTGTATTGCGTAAGCGTTTAGATTCATGCGTGGACTTAGTCTACCATGAGCGGAGTGTCTGACGTGTGACACCCACATGTCACGAGTCAACCCATGGGCCAGATCCACTGTGGATACAGCTTGTAAGTTCGTGGAGTTGGTCTATGGACTAGTGACCCACATGTCAGCCTATGAAGTTTTTAGAAAATCCACAAAATTAATTAGAAAAATAAAAGCAGCTTTGGCCCGCTTGTCATTCTCTTCGAAGGGAATATTTCGGGAATACTCTCTTTTCCTTCTTTTTCCAGGATTTAATTGTTCAGTGAATATTTTGAGAGTCCGTTCTCCTTCATACGAACTCCGATTGAATCCATTCAAGTTTATAAATTCATCTAAAATCAAGATTTATCTTTTTATGTATTTTATTTGATTTTTAAATTTTTTTATTTATATTGTATTTATTTTGGTTTTTGCCGTTCATTTCGCTTAGACGTTGAAGTGCTGGGAGCGTTCGAAAGTGACGAGTTGGTTAAGACCAAGATCAAGAGTTATTTCAAGGTAATTTGTGGTTTGATCATATTAAACCTAGTTTTGCAAATGCTATTTTATTTTAATTTATTGCATGCTATTTCAAGTTATACCTATTTTCAAATAATTTGGGAATTATATTTTCGACCCATTTGAATTATACATACCTTGTCATTTGCTATGTCATATTTATTTGTTACCCTAGGATGGATGTTTATTAGTTGGCTGCTAATATAATGCCTACTATTTTACTATTATTTTAATATATTTATCGTATTCAATTGAAAATGCTGCTTTATTGCAAAATAGCTGTATCAACCATTCTTTGGAATAAGCCCTGCATGTAGTTGTAATAGACTTGTATTCTGTGCACAACTTGTTGAGTGATTTATGTACTCACCTTTGTCACAACAAATCCATCAGTTGAAGAGGAGTCTACACCTGCTATAGAGGAGTTCCAGGAGGAAGCGAGTTGCTAGGAATCGAATCTTGTTAGATGCCTGTGGCATGTTGATGGGTTATCCGTCGAAGTTTAATTTCCGTTCCGCTGCTGTTTTTTCTTAGTGTTTAGTCCCGTGAGACCTAATAAGTGTAAAGTCGACACTAAGATCATTCAATCATCTTTTATTTAATAAATATAGTTTTTTTATTGTGTTTCCGTTGGGAATGATTGCGATATTAAATCTATGTTGTCGCTGTGTGCATTAGCGTGATTCTGGACTAGTTCAGTATACATAAAGGGTCCATATTTGCATATTCGGATCCCGGCATTGCGCAAACTTTTTATGTTCTGTATCTATGGTTTTCTGGTATATCTCTTGTTAGAACTAGAAAAACTCTCTAACTCACTTATGATATAAGGAAAACTTGAAAGAGTTGAACGGTTATAATTTCTAAGCAGACAAGTGAATAATTTCTAAGCAGATAAGTGAAGTTTCTGGTAAATGCGTCGAACATGTCTGCTTGATCATTGCATCGTCTTGAATTTGAAATGTTATGGAGTGCTTTTCCAAAACATACCAACCCCGGCCTTTAGAGCTTCAAAGTAGCCTCTGATCTCAACACTGACCTATACTGGTGAGGTGCTTGGTTACCTGTAGGTGTAGCAGATCGAGATGGTATACAGTATACTGTAATACCACTGATATTTCTGGAATTTACCGGAAGGTTCCAATATCGATCCATGTTCACGTTCCAATGATCTAAGGTGCACATTCCTGACGAGATGTGTTTCTATGCTTTTCCTTTTAAAAGTTACACAAATATTAAAGTATGAATGAATGATAGATGATAATTACTTATCTTTTCGCTTACTTCAAGAATTGTACCACTTGTATTGAGAGAGAAAGCATATAACCTCATTACTGAATGTTTTCATTATCTTCACGACAATATCCATTGTTTCGATGGCCATTAGAAACAGCGTTTGCGCAATGCATCTTACAGTATAAATCCTTGTGATGGTGCATCGATCAAGCTTTGTAAAAGATCAAAAAATAGTAAAGCTAAAAGCAAACGTTCTTCTGGTTAGAATTGTATGCATCGTTTTCCTCCATGACGAATTTTATCTTAGTCATCAGTGTTCAGAGTGTGGTTATTGCTTTGCTCTAATTTTCAAAGGTCCACCTGCAACTTCTTGAGTGTTTTGAAAGTTCTATTTTTGTCTTTTCTGCTATCAGTTTCCTAGTGTTACTAATTGAATTGATTGTGAGTTTTTAACCTCGATATTTTGGTGTGGGGTCTGGTGCTGTTTGTTTGTTTGTTTGTTCTTCTTGTAGTTACCGGATTCACTTTAAACTTCCGCGAATTGTGAACCGGATTCGTTGAATCCGAACCGGTTTAGGGTACGGGGTTCGTGTTCACACTAGAAATTAGAAGAAAAACTAGCGAACCCCGAACCCGAATCCTGTACCATGACTCGGACAAACAGTGTTTTTTTTTATAACTGGTTCTTCTAATAATTCCATCAGCACTGTCCATTATAGAAGTATTTGCGGAAGGATAAGAAATCACCTTTTCCATTCTGCGGTTCTTCTCTTCTTTAAGCTGCTGGACCATGGTATTGAGCTTGTTGAGGATGTCATCACTGATGTTCTTCGTTTGCTGTTCATTTGCTCCATCCAGCAAGCTTGAGTGAACATTAGCAAGGATCTTCGAAGGATCTATCCCCATAATTTTTGCAAAGTTGTGAGTCAGAACTCTATACTCTTCAACCTTGCAGATGCGATCACTCTGGAGGAAATAAAATCCCGATGGGTAAATGAGATTGATTGTTTTATGTTGATTGTTGCACAAGTTTTCTGTCTGTACCTTCTCTCTTTTAAGCCTTTGCAGTTCACTTTGGTGCTCCTCGAGTTTCTTCAGTGACAAATCTTCTTCATTCACAGTGACAACTCCATTCTCTAAGCCTCCTGCAATTTCGGAGCCAATTCTTTGTATTTCAGTCTGAACCTCTATGAACTGCTTTAGTCTGGCTTCTTTCCTCATCTGCATTTCTTGCAGGGCTGGTGTAATGGAATTCAGCTGCTCCTTTAGAGTGCCTGCCATTTTCTCAGGCTGCATAAAGAAATTTCATGTTAGCTTCTTATTGTTTTCCTCTTCAATTTGATTTAATGATAAGGCCTTCAAGATGCAAATGATACTCGTCCTGGGAATGATCTTTCTCCAAGGGAAAGGAGGAGATTGGTGTATTCTGCCTCAGATTCAGCCAATGCTTGATGCAGTTGAATCCGAGACATATTTGCACTATTTACTTTTCTCCTATAAACTTCCTGGCATTCCTGCTCTAGCTCTTCCAGTATTCTTTCCCTGTCATTTTCTTCCTGCCCGACCTCATCCCATATCATCTGCAACCGTTTAGAGTTAAAAGTAGACGTAAAAACATCTTCAGCTATTACGCTACAAAGCTATATATTTCAGAAATTTTTACGAAATTCTAGTTAATCTGATCCATTAGATCGAAAAGAACGAAGTTAGTGTACTGTAGTCTGTAAAAGAGCTCATGTATTTTGGGGAAGAGAAATCTGTGCACCTTCAGCTCTTGAAGCAAGTAGGCACATGAGGACTCTGGCAGCGCTGCACAGGGAGCTTCTGCAGTTGTCCTGAGTGATCCCATCTCGAAGATCTTCTGACAAAACCTAGAGCAAATACTGCTGGGAGCAACTCAGTTGGGTGCCCTGGCGCACTACTTGCTTAGAAAAGCTGGGAAATACGTTGGTGGACACTGCGAGCGGCTCTAGATGCTGTTTTTGCTTGCAAGACAGGTAGCACATGCATCTGTGGTTGCTGTCGCCATGAGCTGAAACGAAGCCTGAAGCTTTGGGAAGAAGGGTCTTGCCAGTTGCTTCGTTGGTTCTTTTTTTTTTTTTTGAATAAAAGGCAGGAGCTCTGCCGCTCAATTAATAAGAGAATTTAACAGAGTACAGAAAACCGAAAGCAAAAAAACCAACAGGACTCCGAACTGGGAAGCACCTATCGTCGAAACTACCACAGGAACCTAACAGGCCCTAAGGCCCACCTACCCAAGGAGACTAAGAAACTAGAGGCTTCCCACCTACCCAAGGAGACTAAGAAACTACTTTGGTTCTTTACCTTTTCTTTCTCTTCTCATATGTTGCAATGAACAAAAAGATGAGGGGTTCTAAGTCACGGTGATGGCTGCTTTGCATCCTCAAGGGATTGGATTCTTGAGGCTTCCCATGTGCTGTGAGCTTGGAGCTGAAGCTGCAAGCAAATGGGTGCTACTTCGTTGGACATGTGGATTGCCTTGAGAGCGAAGTGCTACTTACTTTTTGTGGTCACTGGCTGGTAGATCTGAAAGTAGCAGATCAATTGCTTAATTACTCGCTGACACTTAGCAGCATGCTTTAATCGGCAGGTAACACCGATTTTTTCGGCACGTGCAAGTTGTTATTTTCTAACCACCACCACATGATATCTTTTCTGGCCAATTACCCATCTGCTGTTCTCTGTGGCTCTTAACGACCTGCTGTTCTATTGTACGTTACTGCCTGCATTTCCCGGCATAAACATTGTTTACGTGAACTCCAGATGAAGGGCAATGCGGCATCTCATGTCACGCCCTGCCTTTCTCCCTCGTGTTGGCCTGTCACATCGCATTATATATATATATATCCCCGGATAAGGTAGGTAGGTCGCATCAGCTGGTTCGTATCTCACTCTCAATCTCTCATTAGACATTGTGTTCGTGCAGCTGAGCAGTTTTATTGCACAATAGCCATGAGGATTGAGGATACAGGAATCGAGTCGCAAGCTAAGAGTCGACGCCGACCATGCACAGAGCCGACTGCTGGTGATCACTAAACTCAGCTGCTGGATCAAGAGCCGACTGCTGGATCAAGGTAGGTAGTAACAAGAGCTTTTCTTAGGTGGCCAGCGTGGTTGGGAAGCAGCTGTCGTGCACGCAGCTGAGCACATCGCGGTAGTCCCTGTCGATGGTGAAGGAGTCGTAGACCTTGCCGTCGCTGCTCTTCTTGTACTCGAACAGCAGCGACGAGTGGTTGAACGCCGTGAGCTTCACGAACCCGTAGTCCCTGTCCCGGAAGATGCTCCACTTGGGGATCGCCGTCGTATAGTCCGACAGGTGGCTGCCGCCGCCGCCGGCCACCACGAAGATCGTCCCGTTCATCGTGCCGGAGTAGCGGCTCTTGTCGCCGCTCACGCACTGGCTCTGGTAGAGCGGGCACGTCCTCTCGTAGTTGTGGACGTGGCCGAAGAAGGCGATGTCGACGCGGTACCTCTGCCACAGCTTCTGGAGGCTCTCGCGGCCCTCGGGCTCCTCGAAGGAGCCCTCGCTGGCGTACCACGAGTTGGAGGAGTAGCCCAGCACGCGGTGCGCCGCGAACACGAGCCACGGCTGGTGCTTCCTGTCCACCGTCGACAGGCACTGCTCGATGAACCTGTACTGCTCCGTGCCCTCCCTCCAGTCGTGCTCGGAGTCGGCGATGCAGAACCGGAACATGCCGTAGTCCACCTTGTACCTACACGTCCATACCTCGTCAAATTCATGGCAGCCATTCTCATTAGCTATGACTATGCCATAGGCATAGCAAGCCAAGCCAAGACAGACAAACAAACGTACGTACGACCGTACGTACGTACATATGTACATACATACAACTTCCTAATTAGAAGGAAGGAATCAGTTAACAACTTCCATTTATATAGTATGCTTCCATTCATGTACAGAGAATAAGAAGTACATACGTACCAGAAGTTTGCTCTGTTCTCGGCCGGGTAGTAGTACATGGTCTCGGCCAGCACGCCGCACTCGCCGCCGGAATCCTTCACGTCGAAGAATCCGCCGGTGTTGGGCCAGTCCCTCTCGTGGTTGCCGCTGCACGCGTGCACGCGACAAGGGTTACTTGCGATGGAAAGTTCTGTACAGTTTTCACATGGAACCACTACCAACGATGTACACGGGAGAAAGATAGAAACGTTCAGGTTCAGTGCTACCGTGCTTTCTTGTGTTCATAGTGGGTTAGCCGACGATGTGGTGCCCCGAAGATCACAAAAAAAGGGAGTATATAGGCATCATCCGGACTAAAGGTGTACCAAAGACACGATGACTGAAACCGCACGTACCTTGCAATCATGTAGGGCTTCTTCGCGGTGATGGGGGCGACCTGGGCGGTGAATTGATCCCACTGGGAGATGTACCCATTGGCGTAGGGCAGATCGCCGATGTGGAAGACGATGTCGTAGTTGTCCATGTCCGCAGCCAACGTGTCCGTCGTGTTCAGCGATCCCGGCTGGTAGTTGGCGAACTCATTTGATCCGTCCCTCTCCGCCTGCAGGAAAGATTCAGATGGCCCTCAGAAATATATATATATATATTTTACTTGATCAGTACTGAACATTCTTGCGTATGCTTCACCAGAGCATGCAGAAAACCGATCGATTCACCTTTCCCATATCACCGAAAACGATGATGCGCTGCAGCGAGTTTTGCCCCGGGAACGGTGGTGCCCGGAAAGAGTAGTGCTTGCCCCACACGACGGATCCGTCGGAGAGTTCGTGCCCAATCTTGTAGTTGTACCTGAATCACAACAGAGCGCAGCACTCTTGACTCTCTAGACGTGCTGACTATAACGTATATCAGCGAGCTCTTTTACGGTATTCTAAACTCAGAATAAACCGTCCATTCTTTTCAATCTAACATATCAGATGATTCGCTAGCAGTAGAAATACCCTCAACAAACAAACAAATATTTAGATATGTTTTCTACTACCCACTATATAATATCAATATAATGCACCGTAAAATTTTCGGTATCAGCGGGCTTGTTCGCGGACAAGTCCAGAACCATAAATGCTTACTCTTTGTTTGGCCACAGCTCCCTCATGAAAGCTGTGTGGATGAAGCCGGGGTCTCTCCACCCCACCGTACGCGCCGGTTCGCCTGAAAATTAGCAATTAATCAGCATCCTACCCTTGGACAGAAACGCTGGGATTAATTAGCCCATGCGTGCGTCGGCCGGCGTCGTACCGCACATGCTGCCGCGGCTGAACGTCAGCGTCCCGGCGGCCGTGCGCGTGGGAGCGCCGCCGCCGCCGACCATGCCCCACTCCACGAACGGGTACGCCTCGCTGATGTCGTAGCCGCTAGTCCATGTCACCGTCATCTGCACGCGGCGCACGACAGAATCAACGTGCGCTTTCAATTAATCCATCGAGATGCGCGCGCGCGCGCGTGTTTTTTTTTACTGAAAGCATCAAATTGACAAGATCTGGCTGGGCATTCCAGCCTACAAACGCCGTAAACGGCATAAACTGCGAACAGAGCACACGCCTATCATCGTCAAAAACCAACATATTGCTAGCACTCGCCACGCTGGCCATGGAGATCTAAGGATGATATTAACAGTATTACAACTAGCGATGCATGCATGTGTGTTGGTTAGGTCGTCGTTGAAGCTAGAGGCGGATTGGTTCGTGATTTCGGTCACCTACCTCGTCGTAGGACTTGCCCTGCGCGAGCCGTGGGAACACCGGGGCCTTGGGGTTCTTGAACGCGATTGGAGCCGACACGGCGAGCAGCTTGGGCTGGAACGTGCGATTTCGTTAGTGCTATATATGTACCTGTGTGTGGGTGGATTGCAACGAGGTGATGGTCAGTGCTTACGTTTGCGAGGCCGCCGGTGAACAAGGCGACGGAGAAGTCGTAGCGCTGGTTGATGAGCTGGAACTGGACGGTGCCCTTGCCCCAGTACATGTAGTTCGCCGAGTAGTTGGCGTATTGATACTGATGAAGGCGTACACGCAACAACAAATTAAGCTCAGATGTTGCACAGATCGATGCCTGTAAGCAGTTGACAAGCGCGTGCGATTGTTCATGCACGCACGAAGATTAGTGGGATCTTTAATTTGGACCTTAATAGGTGCCGTGCAGAGCAACGGTTCGCCAGGGTAACTCGAAGGATTAGGGCACGCACCCGAGCTGCACGCGACACAACGATCTTAGAAGCTTACATTTGGAACGAATGTCCAAGAAGAAGAAGAAGAAGAAGAAGAAGAAGAAGAAGAAGAAGAAGAAGAAGAGGAAAGTTTATTTACTTGAAATCAGCTGGAGAGAAGACGGCGATCCAGTCGTCGGCGGAAGGGTCTGGCCAGCCGTATTTCACAGTGATCCATACAGTGTCTTCTCCCTGTCAGAGACAGCTCAAAATTTTGAGAAACATTCACGTATTCTGTATCCCAAATTAAGATCGATCAATATGATTGATGATAGTGGTTAACTCCAATTTTTCGTGCGCTTGTGTTATTTTACTTTATGGAATCAATTTTATTAACGCAGCTAGTATCTATTAGTTTTTTTTTTTAGAAAAATAGGCAGGAGCTCTGTCATTCAATTCATAAGAGTTAAACAAACTGCCACTGAGTGTGCCCTGGTGGGTTCTAGACAAGGCGTTAGAAAGGGGTGGTGTTAAACACAACCACAACCCCAGGAGGAGGAGATTTAATTGCGTAGGATTTGTTTGGAAAGCCTAAAATTCTGGCTCATTCATATGAATAGGTCAGGATCATGAGTGGATCATGATTTTGAACTAAAATCATGATCTACCCACGTAGATGGATTGGAATTTTAGACTTTCTAAACAAGACCTGAGTGCTTTAATTTCTCTAGTCAATATGTTCTGCTACACTTCGGCACCTTAGCATCCCCCAGATCTTCTTCGGTGAGGCATAGTGTTGCAGAAGATCCTAAGCACTAGAATGTAATTTCATTGAGAGCCTATAGTACGGTATTATGTCACTTCCCCATCCGACGGGATACTTCGCAGCTCCGCGTGCCTCCGCCTCTGCCTCCACCCCGCCACCGATCCTCATGCGAACGACGGCAAGCACGCCGCTGGCTCCCCTTCCCCCGTCGGCCACCCCTCTCAACCTAATATTCAGTGTGCCACTGCCTCGCTGTGCCTCCCTCTACCGCTGCCCACCGCCTTCCACCCCCACCCATTGCTCGCCGCGGCTACCCACTGCCGGACCACCACCACCCCAGCCTTCCCCTACAGCCTGGGTGCTCAGTGAAGCTATCGGCGGCGAGCTAAGGACGAGCCATGGCGGCGAGGTCCCAAGCTTGTTTGTGACCGCATGCGAAAGATGACTGGATCCGGGAAGATCTCGCCGTGCCACCTCCATGGCTAACGAAAAGGATGGAGAGAGTGGGGAGACAGGGTGGAGCGTGAGCAAGAGAGGGAGGGGCGACGGGGTGAGTGTGTGTGTGAGAGAGGGGGGGGGGGGGAGGCGTGCTGTGGCAACGTCCTATACTTTAGATTAGCTATATACGGTACACCATAGATTAATTGTTCTCAATTTCGTTTTACTCCATGGATTTTTCTGTAATTTAGTGGACCATGTACCCAATTTCTTGTACTATACAATCCAGAAGTCCTTAGGGGCCTTTCCTTATTTTAGTGACAACTCAGTTAAGACATCTTTTGTTGAGAAAATAATTGTAACTGCCTATAATGTACACATTAACGAAGAAGGTACAAGTTTTTGTGTACTGTTTCTTGCACCAGATGCATAGTGAACTCATGTACACATCCAGATTAAGCAAAAGGGTCAGATGCAAGAATATAGCTCACTGATCAGGAAGAAAGAGTTGGGTCATGGTATGCTCTGTTTTGCTTATGGATCAGGGTAATGTCCAAATATCAATTCTCCTGCAGCCCCGTACGGCCTTACCGGAATAAGCAATATGAAATTAAGGGCGTGTTTGGTTGATGGGATGAAGTTGAATGGGATATGATAGTCTTGTACCATTTGGTTATATTATTTTGGATGAATGGAATAGTTTACCATCTATAGGGAATATTTCTCAAATTTGTATCACTTCGTTCAAGATAGAATGATTCCATTCAAGCAACTAAACATATGGATGGTTTTTTTTTCTTGAACCATCTTATATATGTACCATTTGATACAAGTAACCAAACATACCCTAAACTGATGATGATGAATGAAATGTGTTTGGTTGGTGGGATGAGGTTGAATGAGATGAGATGGTTCTTACTATTTGGTTCTATTGTTTTTTGTGAATAGAATGGTTCAGTATCTTTAAGGAATATTCTTCAAATTTGTATTACGGATGTAATGGTTCCATTCAAGTAACTAAATATATAGATGATTTTTTTTTCTTAAACCATTATATATATATATGTACCATTTGATACAAACAAGTAAACAAACCTCTAGTTAGCTAGCTACCACAAATGGGTATACGTATATACCTGCTCGCCGAGCAATGCCGGCGTCGCCCGCACGTACGCGGAGGCGTGGAGGTCGACGGTTGCCTTGTGGATGGCGATCTTGGACAGCGGCTGGAACCCCTCTGCCGGCGATGAGCTCACCGTCGCCGGCAACGTGGCCGCTGCGGCCAACACCACCAATACAACCGCCACCGTTGCCATGTCTCAGTTGTCGGACACGCTCACTAGCTAGCCCCGACTGGGATGCAGGCTGATGAGGATTAAGTCCATGGCTGGCCTTCTTATACAGGTTGCAAGTTGCAACAGCGTTAAAATAGTTGCGCGCGTGAATCACGCGACCTGATTCCTAAATTCTCAATAAGGCTGTGACTGTCAGCGGAGTATATAATCTCCAATCGATCAACTAGCTGCACAAGCGCGCGACTTTTTGGCGGGGGAATATCGGAGCATCCATAGTTATGCCTCTCTTACTTAGGCTCTGTTTGATAATTTAAAACCGGGTCGTTTTTACTAAAATCTAAAAGAAATTTAGCTAAACGGGCTAAAACTCGGAACGATTCTCCTCGGAACGTTTCTTCTTTTTCCATACCGGAGCTGAATCGCCCTCAACCCCGTTTCACCCTGATTCACAGAATCCAGACAGCTAGCCAAACGGTTTTCAGACAGTGATTCTGATTCTACTTGAAATGTTTCTACAAAGAATCTGGAACCGTTTCCGTTTCTGCTAGAACCTGGAACCGTACCAAACAGGGCCTTACTCTCCGTCCAAATTTATAAGACGTATTTTTTAATATATAGACTAAATACACATTGAAAATAACTAGATTACTTCTAATTATTATCATCTAACACTATATTCAATGTATACATGTAAAGAATATAAAATAAAGATGAATATTTATTAGGGGTATAAAGAAAATATCACATAAATTTTATATTATATATAAAATTTTACAAAGTTTATATAAATATATTTTATATTTATAGACAAGACCATTTAAAAACATAAACCTAATAAACTTGGACGAAGAGAGTATATATCATTCTGTCCACTTCCACTGTTAGCACCGCCTAAACTAACCGTTTTGCCCTTCAGTCTCACCACTCAATTCGTTCCCATCCCCGTTACGTCACTCTTGCCACCGCCCTAGACACTTGCGGAGCAGCAGCACCCGCCGTTCCCCCACCTCAACCGCCTCCTGCACTTCTTGCACTCCCCTCCACCACCAAGGATCCATTTGCATTCTTCTCCTGTGCTCCTCTCCGCCATGTGTTTGAAGCTCTTGACACTTACGGGCAGGGTTCGCAAAACCGGTTTTCGCACGTACCGCGCCGGCTCAGTAATACAAAGCCGTCGGTTTTCAAGGAGAATTCAAATTGCAATTAAAAAATTTCAAAAAATTTAGAAAAATTTAACGAAAAAAATTCCTAAAATTAGTATTAATTGTTGTATGGTATCTGTCATAAAAAGTTTTTTAAAAAACAAATTTTAGAGACATCTTTGAGCCATTCACATGTGATGAAAATTGAAAAATAATAATAAAAAAAGAAACTGAGAACGTCGCGCAAGCTCTTCATGATGCTGATATGTTCAAAAGGAAGCTTGGATCATTCTCAACACCTCTAACTGCGAAGATGGCACTAGATGGCAAAACATCCCCTGGTATTTTTCTTGCACCGTCTCAAATATAATGGCAAAACATCTCGTCAGTACTCACTATTTTATTCGTTAATTTGCAGCACATTTGGTGGGATGTGTTCGGATCGGACACACCCACTCTTCAACGGTTTGCCATACGCCTCGTGTCGCAATGCGGGTCTTCCAGCGGTTGTGAGCGCAACTGAAGTACATTTGCATTCATCTACACAAAAATCCGCAATCGCCTATCATACAAGAAGCTACATAAGCTGGTGTACGTCAACTACAACCTTCGTCTTCGAATTCAAGCTGCAGAAATTCAAAAGCGTTCAGATGAAGACGATCCATTCCAGCGGCTTATGGAGCTAACAATATGTGATGATACAAACCCGATCCGACAGTGGATGGAGAAAGGAAGATCCAACGGTGAACCATTACTTGATGAGGAGGATACAGAGAGTGACACCCCTCTTCCATCACAGCTTATCACAGATCCGGTTCATCCTACTGAGCTAAGAAAGGACACGAGGGCTGCAACCATCTCCGAATGGGCAGAAAAGATAGTCGGGGACATTCACACAGGGAAGAGGAAGCACCGATTAGTCCCGAGAAGGGATACAACAAAAAGAAGAGCATCCTGTATAGGTGAAACCCATTATGTAAGGAGGGGTGACTCTACTGAGGAGGGGGGTAGTCGGAGCCCAACATACCAAGAGTCCAATGATAGTAGCTCCAAGACAGACACTGATGGCGGTGGCGATGAAAATACCCCCAGACCTACCACACACCAATCAGAACAGCCTCAGCCCATGGAATTTGCAGCGGAGTCGCAGTTCACTCATACAACACAAGATAGAGATCATAGCACTCCTCAATCACAGAGGACAACAGTTAAGGGGAAGGGAAAGGGAAATGCCGCACACGCACCAAAGGATAGCTACACACCACAGGACAGCTATAGTTCCTATGGCGTCGCTGAGACGCAAGGAAGCTATAGCTCATATAGCAGCTATGACTACGTCATCCCTGATACTCATGCACAACCTCCCACACAATGGGTCTACGAGTGGTAGGACCCTGAGTTTTATGCCATGTTGCATCAACAATGGCAAACGACAAGTATATGGACAGGGCAAAGCTGGCACGCTTACAAGGCGGAGTTGCTAGCTACACGAGGATTGGCCTTGATGTCCATCGAGGAATACAACGCGGCCAACCAAGTGTTCACGCAACAATACTAGCTGTAGCCCCGAAGGTAATGTTTCATTTGCATATTCAATTTCATTGCAACTTGATATTATACTAATATAGCATCCATACAGGTTCAACATGGCCTATGTCTACTTCACAACTTCGATTGAAAGGTATTATAACTTAAATGGTGTTGGCAATTGAATGGTAATGAAATTGCGCATGATTTTGCTACATGGTTATGTCAATATGTATCTTTGCACATGTCTGATTGTAATATTGCAATGAAAGATTATTCATTGATATATTATTGTGAAATGTCTAATTTACAACATCCAAATGTCTAAAATATAGCAAAGATCATGTCGAATTTTTTTCAAATTTAAAAGATATCATTCTGGAGTTTTTTCATGTCTTCACATGCCTTATTTATATATGAGCAATGCTTCTATGCTTTCCCTTCTAGTACAAGTTGCACAAATCTTGAAGCAAGCGAAGGGGTAAGTAATCACTATCTACCCTTCATTCATGCTTTAATAGTTGTTCAACTTTTAAAAGGAAGAGCATAGAAGCACTTCTCTTTATATATTTATTACATTTTTACTAAAATTTAGCCTTCACAGTATTTTTTAAAAATTTTACAAGATTTTTTTTTGTATTTTTCCCTATTTTCGGTGATTTCCCCTATTTTCCAGGTTTTGACGGTTTTTCTCTTCATTTTCCGCGGTTTTTCGCCTAAACCGATCGGTTTTGGCCCAAAATCGAACGGTTTCGGTTTGCACGGCTTGAATAAAAAATCGCTCTGTTTCTCGCTAAAACCAAGCGGTTTTTTCGTCAAAAACTGTGGTTTTCTCGCGCAAATTTGACCCGAATTCAAACTCGTTTGAAAATGCAAACCGTTCGATTTTTCGTGGTTTTCGTTCGATTTTTCGCGAAAATCGGTACCACCGGGGTAGCGAGATTCGTATTCGAAACGGTTTTGTGAACCTGCTTACGGGCCTCACGGCCATGGCAGCTGGACCGGCGTTATCGTTATCAACGGGGAGATGCCCGCGTTCCTCTCCTCCACTTTCCTCTGCCACGTCCTTGGAGATTTACGGTTGGGGCTATGGCCGTGTGGCCGGCATCGTCGTCGTCCTTGACGAAAACGTTTGCATTCCTTTTCGCAGCTCCCCTCCGCTGCTTGCTTGAAGCTTTACGGTTGGGGTCATGGCGGCGAGCTCAGCGTCGGCATCATCGTCGTCTTCGTCAGGGAGCTCCTCCTTGTACGACTGATGATTGTTGTTTCGCTGAGTACGTTGAAAAAATATATTCGAATTCAAAGATTTTGAATGAATTTAGATCATATGTCTTGTTCATTTATATAAAATTAGCATATACCTACAATCAAACAATCATAAAAAACTCTAGTTTAAATTTTAGTTCAAATTTATTTAAACTAGTAGGTATATTGATTAAACTCAACGTCCTAACAACTTCGGAGGCTATCTAACCCGGCCGGATGGAGTTCACTCGATCTAGTTTGATTCGTGCCATATCACAGCCCCAAGAACGTAATCGAATCTGTCCGTGGAGCGCACATGCTGGGTATCCATCGGAGCGTATATATCACGGAGCTGCAGCCTGCAGATAATTAATCAATCGCATGCACGGACGAACAGGAAGAAGCCAAGAAATTAACTGGTCACACGACCACGTGACTCGCGCCCCTGCACTTAGAATATTTCACGTGGGATCGTGCCCCGGAGAACCGTTGGATCGAATCCCGAATATTTTTTATTTCTAGAGAGAGGTTAGAGTCCCGAATAAGCTAGGTCTCCTGCGCTTGTGTTGTCAATTGGTCGCTGTAGTTCTCAGTTTTATTCTCTTGGCACTACCTTTTTTAATAAATCTAGCTTCCATACAAATATAATTGTAAAAATAATTTTTTCTCCGATCATGTACTTTTTAATAAATCTAGTCTTCATACATATATCACTTACCGTTTTCATATATCGTGACAGGTAGCCACTAGCATGACCACCATGGTACACGAGCACGATAAGTGACACGTATTATATGTCAGCGCTTGTGTGGTCAGAGGAGATGACTATTTGTGCAACTGAGTTCGCACATGAATTAGATTTTTTTTTTTTAAAAAAAGTTGCAAGCAGGGTACAAAAGCGCCTTCCCACACCCACGCGCTACCCGCCACGCCACGCTTTCCTAAGCTCTCCCGCACAGCCGCAGCAGCTGCCTCTCATGCTACCTTTTTAGTTATTGTAAAATCAAACTCCTGTTAAATGGTATGGATCGCGTTAATAGAAGTCAATTTCACACTCTTTTTCTGCTTGACCTATCCTTTAAGAGGAAAGTTGAATTATTTTGGGGATTGATTGAGTCAACAGTACCACTGTGCATCGGCTGTACTAGGTCGTCACTACCGAGCTTCCATAGCGGTAGTGCCACCCCAGCACAGCCAGCACAATGAGTGATACTGCCGGGTGTGTTTTGCACTCAAATCTCCAAAATCAGCTTCTAGAAACTGCATTCTCTATCAAAGCCCATTTTGATCCTCCTTGCTTATTTTGATTCTATTTATTCCTGCACCTTATTCCATATTAATCTTGCTCCCTTGTGATTTATGGATGATCCGATGACGAAGAATCCCTTGAAGGCTCCTGTTCCTCAATGCAGTGGAGTTGTGAGGAAGTCCACGCGAGGATGAGGAGTTCCCACTCCCGCTGCTGACAATGATAGCAGCGATGACTCCTTCACCATTGCATTGCGGAACATAGAAACAAGAAAAGTGGCTGAAAAAGAAATCATGGGAGGCTTAAGCTCCAGGAAAGAAAAAGAACCTACAATTGAGTCTAAACCAGAATATGAAGAAGAATCTGAAAATGAAGTGGAAGATGAGGAAGTTGAGGAAGAAGATGAGGAGAGCGAAGATGAGGAAATTCCAGATGTTGGGGCATTCAGGCATGATTCTTCTTAGATCAAAGGAGACAAGTACTATGCTCTTAGAGGTGAAAATCAATATATCTTGCCCCATGATGCCACCGACCCTAGATTTCATACTCTCTTTCAGCAGAAAGTGTTTGATCAAATCTATAAAGACAAAGAGTTTGCAAATCAGAGGTGGGTCAATTGGAAACATATAAAGGATCAACCTGATTTTGTGGGCATTTCTGAACTCTTTGGAGGAGTTGGGTTGTATCATTTTTTCATAAGGAGATTCAACTATATGGATGACATAATCCAACAATTTATGCCACCATCTTTATTCCCGGGACTTTGGATACCATCACTTGGATGACAGGGGTTGAGGTTTACACTGCAACCAAGGTTGAGTTTGAGCAGGCCTTGGGGATCTATCACATCGGCTTTACAAATCCATGATGATCCTGTTCTGAGCCTAAATGTAATTACTAACTTCTATGTTCTAGCTAGAGGAGCAAGGCCAGGCAAGCTTGAAGGACTCATGGCATGAACAAAAAGATCATAAGATTCATAATTCACCCGAAGAGTGGGAATTTTGATTAGATCAGAGGCTATGCCTAGAACGTGATGGCTAAGATCATGCAGAGGCAGAAGTTCGATGTTGTGAACTTTATAATGATGGAGATGGGACAGTCTGCACGTGAGCGGGGTAAGACTATTTACTTTGCTCCCTACATTATGGTCCTAATCAGGATAAAGATATGGTATAATGGTCCTTTTCCCACACCTCACAAGCCCTATAAGCCCCGAATTGCTCCTCCTCAAGTTTTGCATCACATCACCCAGCAGCAACACCAGACCGAGCTTGAGAGAGAGAGAGAGAGAGAGAGCAAGTTCAAGCTCAAGAGCAGGCTCAAGCAGCAGTGGTAGCAGCTCCTGCACCAGATGCTATCCTGGCCAGGCTTGCCAGTCTGCGCTCTGACATGATGGGTCAATTTTCTCAAGTTTATGATTATAAGTCTCAGACCCGTCAGATGGTTGGGGAGATCAGACTATGCATGGATGGCATTGGTACTACCGTTGATCTGCTTCATGACGAGCTCCTTCCTATCACCTATCGTCGCTATGGTTGTGGTCGTGGCCATGGCCGTGACGATCCTCCCGCCTAGTCGGAGCCCAGAGTGCCCTCTTTTGGTACTTGATGTCAAAGGGGGAGAAGTCAAGGTGAGGTTGAAGCAGAGTGTGTCTTTTGTTGAGGATTAGCTTATGTATTTATCTATAATATATTTATGTAAGCTAATGAACCTTGTACTTTGTTGCTATCTTGTGTCTTATGATTTATATCTTTTGTGGTTGTAACGACTTGTTGGATGTTTAATGTGTATAAATCCTTTCTAGTTGTTTAAATTGTGGTTTGGATTCATTTGAGCATATTTTCTCTACTGATTATATTGGTTATTATTGTCTCTATTGCTTATATTGATTATCATAGCCTCTATTGCTTATATTGATTATCATTGTCGCTTATCTCTATTATTTTGTTCCTTGGATCCAATATTTCCAAAAATCTACATATGTGCATCAACTTCAACTCACTATTCTCATATGCACATTTAGGGGGAGTTTCAACTATATCTAGTGCTTAAAATGGCATTTCACCCAAAATCTTATTTACTTTCCCTTCAAAGTAAGTAAAATGCCATTTAAAGCCAATAGTCTCTTGAGTATATAATTTGCTTAACCACATTATGTACTCAAGATCAATTTTAATTTCTCTATTTATGCGTGGGTTGGCATCAATTAACAAAAGGGGGGAGATTGTAACAACTAGGCCCCCCCAATTTTGCATGGTTTTGGTAATTAATGACAATCAATTCTTGTGGACTAACATTTTGCTTTGAGTGTGCAAAAGGTGATTTGTCTCCATCAACGAAATACGAAAAACAATGGCATGAGTTCCTATTCGAAGTCAAGCTCAAAATCAAGGTATCAAGAGTAAGGATCTTTTTATATTATATTGCCGATCTCGGTGTTCGGAGAGAGATCAGTTCGCTAAGATAAATGCCGTACTATTAAGGGGGACTTGATTAATAGCTTGAAATAGAGCATATCAAATGGCTCAAATAAATGCGATAACTCGTTTGCATCAAAACATTTTTCTTTTAAAATCATGTCTTTCAATATTTAGCGGTACTACTGGCTCTTTAAGGGCGGTACTGCTAGAGGAGTGGCAATACCACCAACATAAGGGCAGTAGCTATTTAACAGAAGCCATGTTTTTGGAGACCCTCGGTGGCCAGCACTACCAGACGTGTGGAGCGATACTGCTGGATGAGCGGCAGTACCGCCCCAACATTGCTGTACTTTTTTAACAGAGAGCAGTTTTTGTGCTTCGGCCCCGAACAAGTCCTCTATGAATAGATCCTTCGACCAATTTTTCCCAAAAAGACCCATGGTTAAGCAAAATTAGCCGGTTTTAAAAAAAAACGCGAACAAGCCCCCCACCAAATTGTTTTAACAAATAACCCGTGGTTACGAATATTCGCCGATGGTCCATCGGATTTTTTTTTAAAAAAATAACCCCGTTGTTACGCAAATTCGTCGACGGCTCATAATTAGCCAATTTTTACAAAAAAAAACACCATCGATAAAACTGAAAAAACTTTTTTTGCAAAAAAAAAAAAAAAAACAATTTTTTTCGCTCGGCGCGGCATTGCGGGTGACACGACCTAGTTTCATTCATGTCAATTGCTAAGTTACAAATTTAAGTTAAAAGAACGTCCTTGCAGAAATCCATGTGTAAATCCATTGGCAGCATCAGTGCCACTGCATGCTGAAATATTTACTTTTCCACGGCTAAGAGCGGAAGATACTCGTAAACATCTTTGCAAATGGAACTATTGCGTTGTTTTATCTGGTAGAGTGGAAGACCAGCCATATTCCTCTGCACGGTACGTTTCGTTCCTTCTCTAATATCCACGTTCCACCTTAGATGCAACGTGCATCTTTTAATTCTTTTCTCCCCGCTGTCTGAAAGTTAATGCCAACAAGCATAATCAGCATGCAGTTTCATAACAGCATCAACTCTCGAAGGACTAAAGGCTGCTATGAGGCACAGCAATTATGAATTAACAAAAGATATCCGGGACAGTGTTCGTCGAACTGCCAGTCATTATACCCAACAAGTGATTTGCACTCAATGATAACACAGTAATTCTTGATGCAGAAGGCAACGACAGTTTCTTGATATCAGATCAATCAGCAACATAATTTTTTTTTCCTGGCAAAAAAAGAGTTATTTGTAACATTTCATAGGAGACTCAAAGTTCAGACCAGCAACAAAACTCCAGCATAGAACTATGGTACAGCCTATGGGAAGATCATAGAAAGCTGCAGTAACTTATTATCTTGAGGCAACCATAGACTCATGAGAACCACCGCGCTGCTTGTTCGAATTGGTCTGCATTTCACAGTTTGGATCTTGCTACGCGCGACAAATTCTGTATTTTGATCCGATGCCAAGATGTATTGAGGATTCCTCTCAGGTTCCATATGTCTTCCACATTTTCGGGTTGAACGTTCACAGCTGAGTCCACCTGTTGTCCACAAGAAGGATTTTCAGACATGTTAGTGCAAAGCACAAAATGTTACCTAAAAACAGTACTGCATCCAGTGGTGGATTTCACTTACCGCCTTAGTTACTATCTCAGCATTTGCAGGTGTGTCTGATGTAGCTTCAAAGAGAACCCATGCCAACTTATCACTTTTGAGGTCCATCAGATACGTATGGCACATTGATTTTCTGATAACTGTGAACCTCAACCCATGTTTTACCCCCATCAACAGATATATCAACTCTCTCGATGCCACGGCCACTACCTGAGACAGCATATCCAGCAATCCTAGCCTGCATCTGCATGGAGCAACCATACCAGTGTGTACATAAATTCTCATTTCCAAATTTACCTATGCTATGTACACAAGCTGCAGTCTCAGGTTACACCTATCTATTATGAAAGAAGTATTAGCCTTTCCTTCCTTAATAACATCCACATCCTCCAGTGTACAAATAACACACTGCTTGATCAAATCGAAAAGTAAATATAAGGTATCGAGCAACCTAACACAACATCATCAACAATACAGAAGCAGGAACAAGTTTTCGGATAACTAGGCCCTTGATAGCCGCCTGCAGTGAAGCAACCGACTCAATGCAGCTGGATAGCAGAACGAATTCATGGTGAATTAACTTCTACAGGCATACCGGTTGCATTAATTATAAAAAAAGGCACACCTAAAATAGAACACAACATTCGATAACATCAAAAAAAAATTCCATCCCAGGTTGGAAAAATGGCATAATCATCAGGTAATCTTAAGACAGGAAATTCTATGCAAACAGCCTCCAGCCTAATATTGACCATTACTCTCCAATTCTCCATAGTAAATGGATTTGTATTGAATTCTTGTGTACCGACTACTAAGCAGTAGTAGCAATGAATGTATAACTCCAGTCTATTGCAGTCTCCCTGCATGGATTCAGTCTATTGTAGTTGATGAGAATTAGATGCGTGATAACCTTTGGAGTGGGTTCCAAATATTCGTGTATAAGTACTGCAAATAAACATATAAGCAAGATTTTAAAACAGAACTTTTACATCACTTGGTCAACCATACAAGCAAAACAGTCAATTTAATGTTCATGTCAAATTGTCAATCATGCAAGCAAAATATTCAATTTAATGTTCTTATTTAATCCTTATTTGAAGCACTCAGTAGAAGTTAGCTGAAAATAATCAGAGGTGCTGGAAGCGTTCTACCTCCCGTAGGAGGCCGCGTACTTGTATTTATACTGGATGGGAACATCCCCCATCGTGGAGTACAAGGACTTGATCTCTTCCGAGTTGTTAAGCAGCCAAAACTGAATACAACAGATAGAGATTTACAATTAACAAACTACCGGCTGTGTAACAACCTGAAAGAGATCATGAGTACACGGATAGTTAAACATTCACATATTTTAACAGCCCCCCTCAATTACAACTTACCTAAGTTGAGATTGTGCTTAAATTTTTCCAATTTCCGCACTGTGAGCGCTTTTGTGAAACCATCCGCAACTTGATCTTCAGA
The DNA here is from genome assembly GCA_036346355.1 of Rhipidocladum racemiflorum. Taxonomy (NCBI): domain Eukaryota; kingdom Viridiplantae; phylum Streptophyta; class Magnoliopsida; order Poales; family Poaceae; genus Rhipidocladum; species Rhipidocladum racemiflorum. The sequence goes on along the minus strand of CM070583.1, from coordinate 79,445,217 downwards.
AGATACATAATCGACTTTAAGAAGATTTCGAGATACCTGTTCTCTCACAAAATGATAGTCGACTTCAATATGCTTTGTTCTTGCATGAAAGACTGGATTAGATGACAGATACTTTGCACCCATGTTGTCACACCACAAATGTGCAGTAGGAGGACTTTGTATCTGGAGCTCTTGCAACAATGTTTGTACCCACATGATCTCAGCAGTGGCATTAGCTAATGCTTTATATTCTGACTCAGTGCTGGATCTTGACACCGTAGCCTGTTTTCTGGCACTCCATGAAATAAGATTAGACCCCAGAAATACAGTGAAACCTCATAGTCCAGCCCCTGGATACACCATGAAGGAAGGCGTTTTGCACATCGAGTTGCCTCATAGTCCAGCTCCTGGATACAGCAATGGATAGAACAATTCTGATAGTAGCAGGTTTGACTACAGGACTAAAAGTGTCATCATAGTCTATGCCATATTGTTGTTTGAAACCTTTGGCAACTAATCTGGCTTTATATCTGTCTAGGCTACCATCTTGTTTTCTCTTGATTTTATAAACCCACTTGCAATCTATAATATTTATGCCCTTCTGAGGAGGAACTAAATGCCAAGTATTATTTTTTATCAACGCCATATACTCAGCATCCATAGCAAGTTTCCAATTTTCATTACTTAGAGCTTCATCTAAATTTTGTGGTTCATCAGTGGATGTAAAGAAACCGTATTTAATCGTGCCATCAGTATAAACTTTTTCTTTGCGAATACCGCTTTGAAGCCGAGTCTTTGGTCGTGCTGGTTCCTCCCCTGGTGCAGAAAGTCCCGGCGTATGTGTTGTGAGCACTGGCGGACTTTGCTGCAGTTCAGCCTGCGTTGTTACATCCTCCTGCTGCTGCAACATGGGCACGGATGGCTCTTGCGATTGTTGCTCTGAGGAATGCGAACCGTCCGGAGCAAACGGTGGTTCAATCAGGAGCGAACCCATATCTCGCGTGTCGTCCAGAATCGGGCATGCAACGGATGACCGAGCTCCCAGACGTGTGTGTGTAGCTTCACTAGTCTCCTGCATTGGACCCTGGAAGTCATCAACACTTTCAAAAGTATTAGCGGTAGATGCATCAGAAGAATCAGGCATATGATCATTCATTTGTTGCACCCCATGACCAGGATTCAAAAGGAAAGATGGAAGAAGAAGTTCCGCGTGCAGCTTTGCACCAGTATTGGGGTGAAGCTTTGAGAAAGGAAATTCATTCTCATCAAAAATAACATCACGGGATATATAAACTCGACCAGTGGAGGGATCTAGACATTTAAATCCTTTATGCATATTACTATATCCCAAGAATGTGCATTGTTTGGAACGAAACTGAAGTTTGTGAGAGTTATAAGGACGTAAATTGGGCCAACATGCACAACCAAATACACGTAAAGAAGTGTATTCTGGTTTCTGATCAAATAGACGTTCGAGAGGAGTGGCATTTTGAATAACTCTGCTAGGAGTACGATTGATCAAATGAACTGCAGTTAGAAACGCTTCATCCCAGAATTTTAATGGCATGGAGGCATGAGCGAGAAGAGCTAGACCAACCTGAACTATATGGCGGTGTTTTCTTTCCGCAGAACCATTTTGTTGATGGGCATAAGGACAAGATACATGATGTGTTATGCCAGCTTTTTGGAAGAATGAGTGAAGTTTTTGATATTCACCACCCCAGTCAGTCTGCACGGATATGATTTTTCTATTGAAGTGGCGTTCAACAAGACTTTGAAAATCATGAAATATCTGAAAGACCTGAGATTTAAACTTAAGAGGATAAATCCAGGTAAATTTGCTATAATCATCAACAAAGGAAACATAATATTTGTGTCCACCAACAGAGGTGGGCGCAGGACCCCAAACATCAGAATGAATAAGTTCCAAGGGATGAAGTGACACACTATAAGATATGGAGTAAGGTAACTGATGACTCTTTGCCTTTTGACAAGCATCACAGACTGACTGTTGTTTATTGGACTCGACTAAACATGGGAGATCAAAGCTACTGATAATTTTTTCGACAATTGGAAATGAGGGATGCCCTAGACGACTGTGCCATCTTTCAACAGAAGGTTTAATCGCTCCAAAAACTTGTTTTATGGGTGGCGCAGAAGGAAGAGGATACAGCCCTCGATGACAGCGTCCTCTAAGCAGAATTTTCTTCGTGGCCTGATCCTTGATCAAAAAAAAATCAGGATGAAATTCTAGAAAGGCTGAATTATCTTTAGCAAGGCAGTGAACAGAGACAAGATTTTTGCTGGCCTTTGGAACATAAAGAACATTATTTAAATGAAGGTCACGATTAGGGGTTTTAACAACTGAATGACCAATATGACTGATCTTCATACCTGCACCGCTTGCCGTTTGGATCTGATCATTGCCTTTGTATCTGTCTCGCACGGCCAATTTCTCTAGTTCGCCTGTGATGTGATCAGTAGCACCAGTGTCTGTGTACCACTGGGTGTCTACTGCATATGACGAAGTGGCCGAACCTGCATATCTCTCATCGGGTACAAAGTTTTCATCAAATCTATGCCAGCAATCAATTACCGTATGCCCTTTCTTGAAGCATAATTGGCACTTGGGTCTGTTATCAACATCGCTGTTGTTGATGTTGGCGCGGCTGCCATTGTTGTGGTACTGGAGTCTTGATGTGTTGTTGCCGCGCCCTTTATTGCGTCCTCCGCGTCCGCGAGCGCCACCACGCCCACGCTGGCCGCCGCGTCCACGACTTGCTACATTGGCTGAGGAATGAGAATCTCCACCGTGCAGCAACTCCATCCGCTGCTCAAAGCTGAGTAGTTGAGAATACACCTCCCCTACCGAGATTGAATCTGGTCTTGCAACCAGAGCCGAGACGATAGGATTGTAATCATAGTCAAGTCCGGTGAGGATGTACGAGATAAGTTCTTCGTCATCAATTGTCTTGCTAGAAAACACCATCTCATCTGCTAAAGCACGTGCCTTGCCGACGTATTCAGTGATGGACATGTTGCCTTTCTTCATGGTGGCGAGCGCAATCCTTGTATTAACAGATCGCGCTCTTGTCATCGAGGAAAACATCCCTTCGATGATCGCCCAGGCAGTAGCAGCAGTGGTGCAAACCGCAACTTGGGACAAGACCTCCTTTGATAAGGATGATAGCAGATACGCGAGCACCTGTTGATTGGTGGCGTACCATTCTTCGAACGCTGGATTTGAGATGGCAACTTCATCATCTCCTTGCTTCTGCATTATCATAGCAGCAGGTGCTTTAGTCGCACCCGTCAGATGGCCTTCAAGGCGAGCACCACGCACCACGACGAGCACTTGGACCTTCCACACCGCATGATTGGTCTTGTTCAGCTTCTCCGAGATGACATTGCCGATCAACGGATTGATGATAAAAGACCTCGAGTAGCTGGCCATGACGACTTGAAGATGAATCTCTGAAGAAACTATGTGGCTCTGATACCATGAAAATAATCAGAGGTGCTGGAAGCGTTCTACCTCCCGTAGGAGGCCGCGTACTTGTATTTATACTGGATGGGAACATCCCCCATCGTGGAGTACAAGGACTTGATCTCTTCCGAGTTGTTAAGCAGCCAAAACTGAATACAACAGATAGAGATTTACAATTAACAAACTACCGGCTGTGTAACAACCTGAAAGAGATCATGAGTACACGGATAGTTAAACATTCACATATTTTAACATTAGCAACAATCCTTGTGTACTTTTATAATCAAGAACAATACCAGTATATATCCACTATCAGATGGAAATTATATAATAAATTAAAAGTGCGAGCCAATATGGTAGTGTGAGATTGGGAACCCTCTCATAGTCAGCAAATTAGTCTATCACAGTAAAATGTAAAGATAAATTGCAAGAAAGCATAATTTAGTAATGCTGAGGTGAAAGCTGTTTTCTTCTGCTTACGTGAGTACTCACGTAATATGCTGCATGGCTTCTAGTAACGTTGAGTAAAGGCATGATAAGTATCATACTATGTTAACAATCTAACTCAACTGTAATTAGCTTAACAGAGAATATTAGCATAGAAGAATTGATAGTATAGTATACCTGTATAGGAAAATCCATTTGCGGCCTTCGAGTTGACCAATTAATATTGTCCCAGTCTACGGTAGGTGGAAACATCTTGTAATCTTTTTGCATAAAAAAACCCTGGTTGAGAACAGCAATCAGTTTTTACTCTCAAAGATTATGATGAAGAGGCATTGCATTCAAATTTTTAGTAAACCTGGCATTCTTCCTTGATTATGTTGATACTGTCCAGCCATTTTACAGAATGTGCACCAATAATGCCAGGTACGACAACGCGAAGTGGGTACGTATGGTCACGGTTGATGGTCTATACATCGTTAAGTCATAACGAGTGAAGTACGGTGCAGACCAACCACGAGTGCAGGAAAATTTAGCAAAAGAACAGAGTTGCATCCAAACTAAAACAGAGCATATTTCAAAATCTGGTGTAGCAGTGCTTGACACGATCAGTGCCACATTAAATTATCATATACTCTTGTCAGTGCAAAATAAGCATCTGATGGATATTCACATTCAGTAAGAGATGCATCAGGTGTTGTTCGTATACTAACTGTTCTGCCTTAGGAAGTAAACACCTGCATGAGCGTATTATATTACTATAATGTCAGCACTATTTCATATTATCACTCTGTTTCATCAGAAGCAGCTTCAAAGAAAATTATTCATTACGTAATAATGAAGTGCTAAGGGCACTCCCAAATCCCAATAGTCCAACTAGCTTGATACTAAGGCCATGCCACATGAGAACTGAGCTCAGCCCAGTTGGCTGAGCGTGTAGCCACTTGTCTCGCCCGTCCGCCCGTATTTGAGTCCGCTCGAACGCACATACTCACCGCTAATAAATTTGGGTACACACACGTGCGCATTCAGTGGGATAGCGTGTGCCCGCACTCCGGAGGTCTTGGAGCCTCCAAAAAATTTCCTTGCCATGTGTAGAGGATGTGCACGTGTGTGTGCGTGTAGGGGTGTGTGTGGTGTGTGCGTCCTTGTACCCCTAAAAAAAAAGGCCATGCCACATCATCCTTTTGGTGAGGTGGAAGAGAGAGAGGGAGCTTGAAACTCATGCAAGTATCAACCAAGAATTTAGTACTAAGTAACAACATTCATGCAAGTATTAAGCTTTAGTATCAAACCATTGGGGTGATTGCTACTATAAGTCCACCTAAACACTCTCTCTCTCCTCTAGTAGCAAGCAATAGTATCAAACCATTGGGGTGATTGCTACTATAAGTCCACCTAAACACTCTCTCTCCTCTAGTAGCAAGCAATAGTATCAAACCATTGTGAGTGCCCTAACAGAACAAGCTGTAGCATTAAAGAAACAGGAGGAAAGACAAGTGAAATCTAAGAACAAAGGCATTCAGAAAAATTGACATTTCAAAGAATATTGTAAATCCCATAAGGAACATTATACAGAATCAATTTTCAATTATTAAAAGAAATCAATGTTCTGTCACCTCTCCATTCATTTCGTATGCAAGTAACACATCAGCATCAGGATTTGTTGCCTTCTTTAGTGGAATTGATGCCTTATAAGTGTTTATGAATAGCACTTGTATTCAATATAAGGCCAATAAGCCAGAATATATAGTGTTATATGAAGGTACAAAAAGAAAGCCTATACAAGGCAATACACATATATAAGGCACTAGCAATCTCTATACAAGGTAAATACAGGATACTATCTACCCTCCCCCCCCCCAAAGAAAAAAGATGTGTTCTTCGAGAAGCCTACCAACTGAAGCTCTGAAAGCACATACTGAAGAGCCACAATCTGATCATGTACCTGCGACCGCATGTAGGAAGCATCAACACTGATATGCTTGGTAAGCTCATGCTTCACTGGGTCTCGAGCAATCCTAATAGCACTTGTACTATCAAATAGAAGAGTATGTGTAGAAACAGAAAAACCAAAATCCTCAGGTAACCACCGTAGCCAAGTAACCTCTGCTGTCAAAAAATCCATAGCCCGCAACTTAGCCTCAGCACTCAAACAAGAAACTGTCGTCTGCTTCTTAGTCTTCTAAGCAATGAGAGAACCACAAAGAAAAACTAGGCACGAGGGGCTTGCTTAAGCCCATCAAGAGGGCGGCGAAGTTAACAAACCATGCCCTCAGGAACAGAATACCCCGGTGGTGGTTGCATATAAACCTCCTCACGCAGCTCACCATTAAGAAAGATATTCTTGACATCAAGCTGAGAGATGGACCACTCACGAACAGAGGCCACGACAAGAAGAGTGCGAACAGTGGTCATGCGAGACACAGGAGAAAAAGTCTAATCATAATCACAATCATGCTCATGCTGAAAATCTCATGCCACAAGACAAGCCTTGAAGTGCTCAAGAGAACCATCTGAGCGAGTTTTAACCTTGTAGACCCACTTACATGTAATGGGACGAACATAGGGAGGAAGGGGCACAAGATCCCACGTGCCAGTGCGCTCTAGGGCAGCAAGCTCCTCTGCCATCGCATGCTGCCATTCCTGATGAATGACAGCACCAACAAAACCAAGGCGCTCAGGAGGTCAAATAGACTGGCGATCGCAAAGAGCATAGCGAGGAGGCGGCACTGAAGAAGGTAGCCCATCAGAAGAAGATGGCTCATTAGAAGAAGATGGCTCATCAGGAGAAGATGGCCCATCAGATGAATCCTCAACTCTTGGACGACGAGTGTAGTGTAGAGGATAAGAAGGAACAATGTCATAAGAAAACTCTGGTGGAGGAATCGGTGGTGAAGAAGCTGACGATGAAGGAGACACCAACTATGAAAAAGGAAAAATGGCAACTGGAGTATCAGGAAAAGTTAGAAAAGAAAGTGGCTCAACAAGAGATAATGGAGTGGAAGAAGTACGAGGATAGAAGGGATGAGACTCATCAAAAGTAACATTCCGAGAGATCTGCATCTGTCGGCCAACAAGATCCCAACAACGGTATCCCTCATGCTCATCGCTAATTCCCAGAAAAACGCACTCAACAAACTGAGCAGTCAACTTGGTGCGTTCACAAGATGCAAGAAGAACATAGCACACACCCACCCAAAGAGGCGAAGACTAAAATAATCTGGAGGCATGCCACAAAGACGCTTCATTGGAATCCCTCCTTGAAGAGCAAACGAAGGCTGAATATTAATCAAGTAAGTGGTAGTGGAAACAACCTCAGCCCAGAAGTGGGGTGGAACAACGGAAGCAAGCCAAAGAGCACGAGCTATCTCAAGAAGATGGTGATGCTTGCGTCCAGCCACACCATTTTGAGCATGAGCATTAGGACAGGAAAACTGAGAAAGAGTGACTTGCTCAACAAGAAAGCACGAAGAACACAAATGGGAGAATCAAACTGAGTACGGATCATAGTGGCAAAATTCTTATAGATGAATAAAACCTCACTATGAGAAGACATAAAATATATTCAGGTGTGGCAAGAGAAATTATCTATAAAAAGAATATAGTATTTATGACCCCTGTTGAAACAAAGGGAGCCGGACCCCAAACATCAGATTGAACAAGATCAAAGGGATGTTGGGACACAGACTCACTGGAAGGATAAGGGAGTTGTATTTGTTATGAATAGCACTTGTATTCAATATGAAATCAATAGGCCAAAATATATAGTGTTACATGAAAGTACAAAAGAAAAGCCTATGCAAGACAATACGTACAAAAGAAAAATATATACAAGGCAAAACATGTATATAAGGCACTAGCAATCTCTATACAAGGTAAATACAGGATACTATCTAACAATAAGACCACCTTTTTCCACCTAAAATACAAATGGTTTGGGGTTAGTAAGGTGGGCTAGATAGACTGCTGCTGGTTGATAAGGACTAACATACTCACTTTACACTTGTCAACACTGACAAACTCAACATGCTTGCCTCCTAAAGATGAGACCGAACCGAGTTTAGGTATTCCAACTAGCTCAAGTACATCAGATAGTTTTGCTCCTCCCCAAGTTGCTGGAATAATACAAAATATCAAATCATAGTAGATTTGTTTTAATCAACAGAAAAAAAAAATGTATCCATTTTGTACAGAGAAAATTTGGTGAGGACAAAACGGCCCCATTCAGTATTTTTTTATGTATAATATAATAATCGCCAAGTAGATATTACTGTTAGTTTAGTTGAAAAAGGAAAGGTAAACAGAAATGGTCTATACATTACGCGTTCAGAATGACAGCAAAAATCCAAGTCTGGGGCTAGTAAAAAGGATAGCAGTCCTTGTAAATTCCCTCCACTCATATGATTGCTGTCCTTACGATTCCTGTTTGTTAGGGCCGGTTGTGACAGGGTTTTTGTAAGGCGCCATGGGCCTGGGGTGGAGTGGGAAGGCCCAGGGCGGGCTGCATGATTTGTGCGGCTAAGTAGTGCGGCAACCGGCTGCTGTTAGTTAGGAAGGAATCAATAAGATTGGGTTAGTTAAGGCAGGTAGCAATAAAATAGGATCTGGAGTGGATGATTGAGAGGGAGAGGAATAAAAGGCTGGAGAGAGCCGGCTGTAAGGTACTTTTTGGCAAATAATAAGATTGCTCCAAGCAATAGGCGGTGGCTCCGACAACAGCCCTATCCAAGGCGCCGGCAGACGTGAGGAGCACCTCATCGTCTTGCCTGCGACCAGGGCTGAAGCCGGGGACTCGGGCCTTTGAGTTGGCGCATCGTTCTTCGTCGACTCATATCAATTTGGTATCAGAGCAAGGCGATCCGAGGGGTAAGAACAGCAGCGGACTCCAGATGGAAGGAAGGGTGGCGGGACTTGAGGAAGAGGTGAAAGGTATGAAAAACGACATCCATGAGTTGAAAGAGATGCTTGGGGAGATGATGAAGTTGTGGAAGGGCAAGAACCCGGTGGAGACGGGAAGAGAAGGACTGCCGGTGGATCCCAAGGGATCGGATCCGAAGGAGATGACGGGCGTGGGCGCTCATGCAGCGCGCCGGTTCCAAGGGGAGAGCGGCAACCGAAGTGGCGGAGGCAGAGGCAGGGGCGAGCGTTTTCCATCTCGGCGAGGAGGTCACGGCCGTGAAGAGGAGGAGGATGACCGCCGATGGACGCCGCGCCTGCCGCGTCTGGATTTACCGGAGTATGATGGACAAGGGGATCCTCTGAGTTGGTTACGACGCTGTGAACGCTACTTCAGAGTTCACAGAATCAAGGAGGAAGAGTGGGTCGAAGTGGTCGGGTTGCATCTGGCAGGAGAGGCACAAGATGTATTGGATAATTGGCAGGAGGAGGAACCTTGGATAGCGTGGGAGGAGTTCTACGACGCCTTCATTCAACGGTTCACGCGGCACTCCAGTGCTGGTCCGTTAGGGGATTTGGCGAACTTCAAGCAGGGCGACCAAGTAGTAGATGACTATGCCAGGGAATTTCAGAGGCTCCTAGCGAGAGTTCCAAGGATGCGGAAAGCGGACCAGCTCGAGTTGTTCCTGGCAGGGTTATCCAGGGCACTGGGCGTAGAGGTTCGTAGGGAAAGGCCACACGATTTGGCGGACGCTGTTCGGGCAGCGCGAGAGGCGGAAGCACGGAAGGAGGCTTGGATTGCCGAAGCACTCCAGAGTTGGTCACAGGCAGGGCGGGGAAAGGGAGTTGTGCCGCGCCTGTGGAACGCACCGACTACCGGCGCTAATGGAGCCGGAGGGGCGGTCTCAGGAGGGGCTGGTGCCGGATCGACAGCAGTAACAGCAGCTGGGCAGGGTGCCGGTTCAGGAGCAGTGGGGTCGATCGACAAACGTCAGGGAAGTTTCAGTGGTCTCGGCAAAGGAGCAACCACATGGGGTGGAAGTGTGGGCATGAGTTCGGGGCGAGCAACGCCAACCACCAGCATGCAGAGTTCGGCGGGATCAGCACCGCACCGGCTACGGTTGTCCACCGATCAACTAGCCGAGAGGAGGGCCAAGGGCCTCTGTTACAATTGTGATGAGGTTTATACTAGGGGCCATAGGTGCAAGAGGTTATTTCACTTAGAGGTGGAAGAGGATGAAAACACGGAGGATGGAGAGGACGAACTGGAGGCCGAAGTCGCAGTGGGGGCGGCCTTGTCTATGATTGCAGCAGTCGGGCCAAAGCAAGGTGATACCATGCAAGTTGAGGTTGAGATGGCGGAAAGGAAGTGGTTGGGGCTAATCGACAGTGGAAGCACGCATAATTTCATTAGTGCTTACACGGTCCGACAGTTGGGACAAGAGGAGAAAGCCAGAGCGGCTAAGCCAGGAAGCCATCGAGTCAAGGTAGCGGACGGGTGGCATTTACCTTGCTTGGGAAGTCTGGAAGCCGAGTTTTGTATTCAAGGGCGAAGATTTATGGCGCCATTCACAGTGCTGCCCATTGATTCGTTCGACTTGATTTTGGGAGTGCAGTGGCTGAAGACACTCGGAAGGGTACAGTGGGATTTCGGAGAACTCACCATGGAGTTTATGGAGAATGGCGCAGCAGTGCAGTTGAGAGGCCTGCGTAAACAGAAGGGAGCTGGGGTGATGTCGGCTAACATGGAGGAGCAGCACATGTTCGAGGTGCTATTGGAATCCTATGCAGACGTCTTCGAAGAACCACAGGGGCTACCCCCGGTGAGAGCTTGTGACCACAGGATTCCGTTGGAATCAGGGACTGATCCAGTGGCGGTTCGGCCTTATCGCTACCCATATCGGCAAAAGGATGAGATAGAAAGACAGTGTGAGCAGATGTTGCAGCAGGGTATCATCCGACCGAGCCATTCACCCTTTTCATCACCTGTGTTGTTAGTAAAGAAGTCCGATGGGACTTGGAGATTTTGTGTGGATTATCGCAGGCTGAATGAGAAAACCATTAAAGATAAATTTCCGATTCCGGTCATAGAAGAATTGTTGGATGAACTGGGAGGAGCCCAATACTTCACTAAACTGGACTTGAGATCGGGCTATCACCAGGTTCGGATGAACGAGGAGGACATTAGGAAGACAGCATTCCGAACGCATCACGGTCACTATGAATTTTTAGTGATGCCATTCGGATTGACCAATGCGCCGTCCACATTCCAGGCGTTAATGAATGAAGTGCTCCACGAATTCTTGCGTAAGTTTGTGTTGGTTTTCTTCGATGACATATTAATCTACAGCTCGACAGAGGGGGAACACAGGGGGCATGTAGGGGCGGTCTTGAGCCAACTGAGAAAGCACCGGCTGTACTTGAAGAAGTCAAAATGTGCCTTTGCTCAAGAGAAGATTGGGTATTTGGGTCACATAATCTCACATATGGGAGTGGAAGCGGATCCCTTAAAAATCAAGGCGGTAGAGGAGTGGCCCTGTCCTGTGTCGGTTACGGAGCTGCGAGGCTTCTTGGGATTGGCGGGCTACTACAGGCGTTTCATACGGAATTTTGCCAGTATAGCTGATCCTCTTACGGCATTGTTGAAGAAGAATGGATTTACCTGGACTCCGGAGGCAGAAGAAGCTTTCGTCCATCTAAAGAAGGCGCTAACTTCCGCTCCGGTGTTACAGATGCCTGATTTTTCTTCACCATTCGAAGTAGAATGTGATGCTTCGGGAACTGGGATTGGTGCGGTCCTCCAGCAGCATGGGCACCCCATTGCCTACTTCAGTCGGAAATTGGCAGAGCGACATCGGAAGTTGGCGGCGTATGAACGGGAATTGATAGGGTCATCCCAAAGCGATGCGGCATTGGCGGCCTTATTTGTGGGGTCACAGGTTCACCGTCCGGACAGATCATGGCAGCCTCAAATTCCTTCTTGAACATGCTTTGATCACTCCACCGCAGCAGCATTGGCTGAGTAAATTGATGGGGTTTGATTTCTGCGTCGAATATAAGCCCGGCAAACACAATCAAGTGGCGGATGCCCTCGCCCGTAACTCCGCGAGGAAGACCGGCAAAGGTACACACCATCTCAGTGGTTCAGGATGTCACCCGTGATCAGTGGTTGGCAGTATTGAAGGAGGATCCGGTGGTGCAGCAGAAGGTGTCGCAATTAGCCACTCCAGTCGGACCTTCCCAGTCGCAGGATACACAGGCCAACATCCAGTGGGAGGTTAAGGAGGGATTGGTGTTTCGGAATGGCAAGTTGTGGGTGCCGCGGACATCTCTTCTGGTGGAACCAATGATTGCAGCAGTACATGACTTAACTCACGAGGGTAGTCAAAAGACTCTTCATCGTCTTCGCGCCTTATATTGGTGGGAACATCAGAAGGAGTCGGTCAGGAAGTTCATTGGGCGGTGTGTTATCTGTCAACAACACAAAGCAAGCACTCAAGCACCAGCAGGTCTCTTGCAGCCCCTAGAGATTCCTCATCAGGTATGGGCCGATATCTCGATGGACTTCATCACTGACCTTCCGAAGTCACAAGGGAAAACTGCACTTTTCGTAGTCGTGGACCGTTTATCCAAGTATGCACATTTCCTTCCTTTCAGCAGACCGGCCACTGCAGCAGCTGTCGCCAAGTTGTTCTTTGATCAAATTGTGCGGCTCCATGGCATTCCGGAGTCCATTGTCTCCGATCAGGACCCGGTGTTCCTTAGCGCTTTTTGGCAAGGGCTGTTTAAGCGGAGTGGGACGGCCTTGCTAATGTCCACAGCATACCATCCACAAACGGATGGCCAGACGGAAGTAGTCAACCGCACCATTGAGATGTACTTGCGATGCTTGGTGGCAGCTCATTCCTCTTCATGGACGCAGTGGGTTCCTTGGGCAGAGTATTGTTACAATACATCGTTCCACTCCGCTCATCGCCTTACACCTTTTGAATTAGTCTATGGACGATCTCCGCCACCATTATTGCCATATCAGCAGGGGACTACGTGCATCGATGCCGTTGACTGCACCTTGGTGGATCGCGACGTCCTTTTACAGCAGGCCAAGACTCAGTTGTTGCTGGCGCAAAACCGCATGAAACAGCATTACGATGGCAAGCACCGAGAAGAGGTGTTTGACGTGGGGTCATGGGTGTGGCTCAAGTTGCAGAAGCACCGCCAGAACTCTGCTCGCGGCCAGCTTTCTTGGTCCAAGTTATCGCCTCGCTTTTATGGCCCTTTTCAGGTGATCCAACGCATCGGCACAGTGGCCTACAAGCTCCACCTTCCAGAGAACGCCAGAATACACGTCTTCCATGTGTCGCTGCTCAAGCGTTTCAAGGGGGATCCTCCGTTGCAAGTGGCAGACATTCCAAGTGACCTCCTTCCAGCCACCACTGCCGCACAACCGGAGCCATACCGGCTGCTAGCCCAGCGCTTCGTGGAGGGCCATCGTCAATTCTTGGTGCATTGGGAGGGTGAGTCGGAGGACGAAGCAACGTGGATGGATGCTATTGATCTTCGGCGCTCGTTTCCTGATTGTAAGCTTGAGGACAAGCTTAGTTTCGAGGGAGGGAGTAATGTTAGGGCCGGTTGTGACAGGGTTTTTGTAAGGCGCCATGGGCCTGGGGTGGAGTGGGAAGGCCCAGGGCGGGCTGCATGATTTGTGCGGCTAAGTAGTGCGGCAACCGGCTGCTGTTAGTTAGGAAGGAATCAATAAGATTGGGTTAGTTAAGGCAGGTAGCAAATAGGATCTGGAGTGGATGATTGAGAGGGAGAGGAATAAAAGGCTGGAGAGAGCCGGCTGTAAGGTACTTTTTGGCAAATAATAAGATTGCTCCAAGCAATAGGCGGTGGCTCCGACAACAGCCCTATCCAAGGCGCCGGCAGACGTGAGGAGCACCTCATCGTCTTGCCTGTGACCAGGGCTGAAGCCGGGGACTCGGGCCTTTGAGTTGGCGCATCGTTCTTCGTCGACTCATATCACTGTTGTACACATAATATATTTATGCAGTAATAACATCACCATGCCTGGATCTCAGAAAGTGTATTTTCTTCTGGATGTCAGTATTCACTAACACGAGCACATCAGATTGCATTACTGTAATCTTCAAATAAAATTCATCCCCCAACATTCTGAACATTCCAAATTACCATTGTTATGAATAGCACTTGTATTCATCATGAGGCCAAAGGGCCTATATATATACATGTACAAGAGTACAAGGAATAGGAATAGGACTCTATCTCTAACATACAAGGAATAGAACTCTATCTCTAACACCCCCCCTCAAACTCATGGTGGATCAACAACACTGAGTTTGGAGAGAAAGAAGTTATGATACGCTCTAGTTTGTGTCTTCGTGAAGAAATCTGCTAACTGGAGCTCTGAAGGCACATACTGAAGAGCCACAATCTTATCCTGTACCTGTGACCTCATATATGAAGCATCAACACCAATATGCTTGGTGAGTTCATGCTTCACTGGATCTCGCGCAATACTGATAGCCCCTGTACTATCAGATAAAAGAGGAGTCGGTGTAGAAACAGAAACACCAAAATCCTCAAGCAACCACCGTAGCCACGTAACCTCTGCTGTCAAAAGAGCCATAGCTCGCAACTCACCTCGACTAACGAGCAGCTGGCATCGCTTCTTAGTCTTCCAAGCAATAAGAGAACCACCAAGAAAACACAAGAAGCGTAAAGGGACCGACGATCGAGTGATCACTAGCCCATGTAGCATCAGTATGCCTGGAGTCAGAAAGAGCCGAGCGCGAAAGAAAAGATGGCGAGAGATGGTTCCACGAAGATATCGTAGAACACGAAGAAGATGACTATAGTGGAGCCGAGTGGGAGCGAAACGAATCGACTCAGGATATGAACTGGATGAGAAATGTCAGGACGAGTGACACCAAGATAAACAAGACTCCCAACAAGATGGCGATAGCGAGTAGGATCCTCAAGAGGTTCACCATCAGTAGGTCAAAGGTGAACATTGAGCTCCATGGGAGTCTCGGTTGTACGCTCATCAGTGAGAGAGGCACGATCAAGAAGATCCTGGATATACTTCTCTTGGGAGAGAAAGAAGCCCTCAGAAGTGGAAGAAACTTCAATCCCAAGAAAGTATCGGAGAGGACCAAGATCGGACATGAGAAACTGCTCATTGAGACGGGCCTTTACAAAGGCAATATACTGAGAATCATCACCAGTAATGATCATGTCATCAACATACGTATGAGAAGAGTCCGACCACGAGAAGAGGTGTGAACAAAGAGCGCGGGATCATGAGCACCGGCGTAAAAACCCGGCGGTGATCACAGAAGAAAACGCTCAAACCAAGCACGAGGGCTTGCTTGAGCCCATAAAGAGAGCGACGGCCGACAAACCATGCCCTCGAGAATGTAATACCCGGTGGTGGCTGCCTATAGACCTCCTCGTGCAGCTCACCATTAAGAAAGGCATTCTTGACATCAAGCTGAGAGATGGACCACTCTCGAACAGAGGCAACAGCAAGAAGAGTGCGAACAGTGGTCATGTGAGCCACAGGGGCAAAGGTCCCATCATAATCACGACCATGCTCCTGCTGAAAACCACGCGTCACAAGACGAGCCTTGTAGCGCTCAAGAGAACCATCAGAGCGAGTCTTAATCTTATAGACCCACTTACAAGTAATGGGACGGACACGTGGAGGAAGTGGAACAAGATCCCACGTGCCAGTGCGCTCAAGGGCAACAATTTCCTCTGCCGTCGCATGCTGCCATTCCTGATGAATAACAGCATCACGGTAAGAAGTCGGCTCGGCCAGAGCTGCACCAACAAAAGCAAAACGCTCAGGAGGCCGAATAGACTGTCGATCGCGAAGAACATAACGAGGAGGAGACACTGAAGAAGATGGCTCATCAGAAGAAGAAGATGGCACATCAGAAGAGTCCTCAACTGGCGGACGACGAGTGTAGTGGAGAGGATAGAGAGAAACAACTTCTGAAGAGACCTGTGTAGGAGAGGACGGTGGTGAAGAAACCGGCGCTAAAGGAGACACCGATCGTGAAGGAAAAGTGACAACTGGAGTGTCAGGAAAAGTCAGAAAAGACAGTGGCTCAACAAGGGATGTAGGAGAGGAAGAAGAACGAGGGTAGAAGGGACAAGACTCATCAAAAGTGACATCTCGTGATATCCGTATTCGTCGGCCAACAGGATCCCAACAACGATATCCCTTATGCTCAAGATCAGATCCCAGAAAACACACTCAACAGATCGAGCGATACTTTGGTGCGTTCACGAGGTGCAAGAAGAACATAGCACACACACCCAAAAAGGCGAAGTCGAGAATAATCGTGAGGCATGCCACAAAGACGCTCAATCGAATCCCACCCTTCAGAGCGTAAGAAGGTTGGATATTGGTCAAGTAGGTAGCGATGGAAATCGCCTCGGCCAGTGAGGTGGAACAGCGGAAGCAAGCATAAGAGCGCGAGCTGTCTCAAGAAGATGACGATGCTTGCGCTCAGCCACACCATTCTGAGCATGAGCACCAGGACAAGAAAACTGAGAAAGAGTGCCATGTGTAGCAAGAAAAGCTCGAAGAGCTCCTGACAGATACTCTCCTGCCGAATCAGCACGAAGAACACGAATGGGAGAATCAAACTGAGTGCGAATCATGGTGGCAAACGTCTTATAGATGGATAAAACCTCACTACGAGAGGACATAAAATATATCCAAGTGTTAAAAAGAATATAATATCGATGACCCCCTTTGGAAATAAAAGGAGCCGGACCCCAAACATCAGAATGAACAAGATCAAAAGGACGCTGTGATATAGAATCACTGGAATGGTAGGGGAGTTGTAGCTGTTTGCCAAGCTTACAACCCATGCAATGTAAAGAGGTATCACCGGACACAGAGCCTAAAAGCCCACGACGAACTAAAGAAGAAAGACGCGAACCACAAAGATGGCCCAAACGGTGATGCCATTGAGCAAAAGTCCCAGTAGAAGAAGCAACGGATGCTGAAGCGGTAGAGGAAGCAAAAAGACTAGCAGAAGCAGCGGAAGGTAGATGAAGCCAGTCAAGCTCCCAAAGACGCTGAGAATCATGGCGACGAGGGCCAGTCCCAACTATAGCCCCCGTGCGGCGATCCTGAACACAACAAGAGTCAGAATCAAGAATAACCCGGCGACCATGATCGATAAGTTGGCGGCGGATATGAGCCGCATGGTCGCTTGGGAACATAAGAAACAAAGCAGGACATGAAAAGAGGGCGACAAAAGATTGCCTCGATCACGCAATGAGAAAGAGAAGTACCATCTGCGATGCACGCATTGGTAGGAGCAACAAGAGGACTAATGGAATGTAGACTCGTGGGATCGATGTCATATGAAAAGAAGCTCGAATCAAGAATCCATGGTGTGATACGATGAGGAAGGTGGTCTCTCACTGAAGATCGAGTAGCGTAACCACCAACCTCGTGTAGAGGCAAACCATGCGACGCAGAGCATAAGAATCTCTCGAGTAGAGGCGTAAGTCTCACGAGGTGAGGCGCCCAAGAGTCCAGTGCCTTTAGAAGAACGTGCAACTTGACGAGCAAGGCCCTTCTTCTTCCTGTAGCAGAACTGTTCCACATGTCCGTTCTTGTTACAGTAGGTGCAGTGAAGACCTACACCCCCAGTAGCCAAAACTGGAGTAGCCACCACCGACGGAGTAGAACGAGGCGCCGCCAAGACTGAGGGAGACATCAGTAGACCCGCGCCATAAAGACGGGTCTCCTCAGACGAGTCTCCATTGAAGATAACCGGGCATCGAGGAACAAGAACAGTCCCCAAAAAAGAGCCTGCAAACGAAGACATATATATATATATAATTTTTTTTTTCGTTTTTTTTTTTTTTTACCGAAAATCTCTACTCGAAAATCACGGACGTGAAAACCGGACTTGAAGCAAATGAGCTGGCCGGACTTGAAAGTTGAAACCAAGGCAAGAAGTTCAAGTCCAGAACTTGAACCGTGCAAGTTTCTAAGCCTTATCTTCTCATAGCACCAAGTCTTCACGAACTGGATAGCCGCAGTCGCAGAGGACACCGAAGGAGCTCCGGCCAGAAGCGGCCCTACCGCTAAGCGGGCGCCCTGGCCCGATCGGGCCGGCGGGCGACTGCCTCAAGGCGGCCGTGGCCGCCTCGGCTTGGCGGCGGCGACGATCACCGCGGCCTAAAGGTGGCGCTGGCGGCAGGATGTGCCGCGACGATCGCGAACGGCGCATTGGACGGCGGCAGCCAAAGCCGCTGGCCAGACTGAGTCGCCGAGCCGAGCCGGCGAGAGCGTGGCACCGCACCGTAGGCGCCGGCTCAGCAAAGAATCGAGCCGACGGAGCGCACGGACCGAGGCGCCAGAGGCGCTGCGGCGCAGATCCGGCAGAGGGACCAGGAAACGGTGCGCAGACGCACCCTTCAAACACGGCAGCTTCGTCGGCAACAAGCAGAAGGAAATCCTCCAGTGAAGCAACGCCCAACTCGATAGATCGGCAGATGGAGCAGATCGGCAGAACAAAAACAGCGCCCAAATCGTGACACCAACGACGAGAACCAGACAGAACCGACGAGAAGAGTCGGTGGAACGAGATGGCAGAGATGACGCACGGGACGGGAACAGAGGATTGGGCGACGGCGCAAGTGCAACGCCAGGAAAGAATAGAAACCCTAGATGGCTCTGATACCATGTTATGAATAGCACTTGTATTCATCATGAGGCCAAAGGGCCTATATATATACATGTACAAGAGTACAAGGAATAGGAATAGGACTCTATCTCTAACATACAAGGAATAGAACTCTATCTCTAACAACCATAATGCACCCTTACCATTTCCAAGAGCAGATATGTCCCATCCAACACCTTTCACCTTCCGTACCAAACTCATTGCAGTCCAATTATTGCCTGCACACTTTTAACATCACAATCGTATTGTTACACTACTAGCAATACCAATACATTAGCCATCACAGAAAGATGATGGAAAGCGTAGAAAGCATCTGTAGCAAACCTGTAATGTTGTGGTGACATTGTACTTTGGAAGTGGATGTGAATTTTATCTCACGAATTTACTCTAAGCTTGTTTTTAAAAAAAAGTAATTTACTCAAAAGACAAGAAGTATTTCAGATCGCATGATGATCTACTAAGAAGTACATTACCTAATGTCAGACATGGATAGCTGAATAGGCTTGTTGACAAGACCAGTAATGGAAACACTGTAATACTGTATCTGTTGAACAGGTCATACAAAAATGAAAGGGTTTGCCCTTAATAAAATAAAAGTAAGGACTTTGCTCTCCCAAAGAAATGTAAAGGTTTGTAAAAAAGATCTTAATGATAAGGGAGATCCATAGTTCGTTCTGAAGACCTTGAGAGATCATTGACTTTTGGAATTGTTGCATGATTCCACTTGTAGAAGAAATCCACTGGGGTGATATAAGATGAAACTAACGCAGATCGACCAGGCTCAGCATTAAATGGCTCCTGGAGAAGAAACAATACTAGCACTATACGATCCGATGGTTTCTTGGATATTTTATACAATAACTGATGAAAGAGCGTATAAAAAAAAAGAAACTGGGTAATTCTTTCATTTCTATTTATATTTCTTCTCAAGAATACAAGAATAGTTCCCAGCTGGTTCCTGCTTATGTAAAGAGTGTGATAGCTCTAGAGTATAACACATCATCACAATTAAAATGAAGTTGGGAGAAACATACCAGCACTGAAGTGATAAATACGACTCCTCAATTTTCGTATCTTTCTTCATGAACTGACGTGGAGAGTATACCAGTGGGTTCCATGACAAATTGACAACGCGATGACATTGTTCATCCAAATCATTCCGAAACACGGAAAATTCACAAAAGCATCACTCTTCCTTCTTCTGTTCAATATTTAGGAGCGGTTCCTGCTGCACAGTACGTTCCAAGGGTGTCGTGAATCTCGTGATTGGTTTGCAAAATATGCTATATAATAGTGTTTCATGAAAGCTACCTCAGCAGTAGGTGGCCTAGACACTGCAGGCTGACAGCACGCCCCGTGACACATCCAAGTGTACTGAAATGAGAAATGCAACGCCCTAATCCCAAATCCGTCTGCCTCTCTTCGAACTTGAATAGAACAGAACGTTTTGGGCACTCTACAACTGAGATGGCGATGACGCCGTGGTTCCGTAGATGCAGAGGCGGCGGCGACGGCGGCGAACCCTTGCAAGGCGCATGAAATAAACCCGGCCGGCCGGCCGGGCCGCGAATCCGCACGATTGGCGAAATGCCCAAGCTACCCAATCCCACCCCACCGAACCAGCCACGCGACCAAACAGATACGCAAAACCTGACGGCCACGAACAGGAGAGATGGAGCGAACCTTGGAGTTGATCTTGAGAGCCGGGTGGCGCGGCGGCTCCTCCGCGTAATTCGCCGGCGCCGTGAGCCCCGGCATCTCTCTATGTTTCTATCGTCTCGCGGCCTCTGCTTGACTGCTTCCTCTGGTTAAGTGTTTTTTTTCCCATTCGAATTTGGGAGACGACGACGCCGAGAGAGACCAATGCCACGGGCAGGCTCAATTCATTTGGTGTGTGGTGAGCAGGGCTAACATTTTCGTTTTACATTAGAAATTTGAATTCTCGGTGGTAACGAAATATCGTGAAAATCAACCAAAATTCGGTAAAAACCGATTAGTTTGCGAAGTCAAACGGCCGGTTAAAATAGGCTCGAAAAAATTTGAAAACCGGTCGGTAAGCTTGAAAATCGAGCGAAATTTTCGAAATTCGATTGGTTTGGGTGAAAATTCGTGTACCGAATGGAAAAATAAAGAAAAAAACAAGAAAAATGTGAAAATTATAAAAATTGTGAAAAATTATAATAGCACAACTATGAAATAATATAAAAAAAATTCGACATAAACTTTACTATATTTTAGACAATCTCAAGTTACAACAATATATCAACAATAATAACATTTCATTTCAATACTGTTCACAACTCAATTCAACAAATCAACATTTCAATACCATAGCATATTACATTTCAAATCAATATTCCTCACCAAAAATGAATGTTCACACTTGGCATAGCTTCGCTATTCTTCCATGGTCGCACTTATGCCATGTTGAACCTACATGAATGCTATGTTAGTAAAAAATCAAATTGCAATGCAATGAAATATATAAATAAAGCATTACCTTCAGGGCTATGGATAGTATTGTTGAGTGTACATTGGGTGTCTATGTTGTACTCCTATGTGGATATGAGTGGTAATCCTCGGTAGCTAGCAACTTCACCTTATATTCATGCCAACTTTATCCTGTCCATAAGCTAGTTGTTTCCCACTATTGGTACAACATGATATAAAATTCCAGATCCTACCACTCGTAGACCTATTTGGTGGGAGGCTGTGTATGAACATTCGGGATGGCGTAATCATATTGGCCATATGAGCCATAACTCTTTTGCGTCTCGATGACGTTGTACGAGCTAGAGCTATCCTGCTATGCATCATGGCTATGTCGATGCTCCATTCCCTTCCCTAAAGTAATCGCCCTTTGTGACTGTGGAACGCCATGGTCTTTGTCCTGTGTAGCATGAGTGAAATGTGATTCCCCTGTAAATTCTATGAGACGTTGTTCTGGGACACCGTCACCAGACTCACCACCATGGCTATCCGTCTTGGAGCTATTGTCATTGGACTCTTGGTACGATAAGCTCCGACGGTCCCTAGGAGTGCTATCGGTCGAGTCATCACTCCCAACATAATGTGCCTCCTGTGTGGAAATCCTCTTCTTTCATTTGGAGAGAGTTCTCCTTTTTGCTTGCTCCCTCGTTGTCATAGTTTGGAGCTTACTTTTTCCTATGTGACTGTCACCTACTGTTTTATCTTCCCATTCGAGGATGCTTGCAGCCCTAGTATTCTTTTGCAATGCAATAGGATTGATTGGGTCTGTCACAAGGTATGATGGGAGGGGGTGTCACTCTCAGTTTCGTCCTCATCAAGTAATGGGTCAGCATTGGACTCCCTAACCGTGCTAGGCCTAGGCATTGTGGGCCGGCCTAACACTGTTTTTTTTTTTGCTTTTTCAATTTTATAAACTTGGTTGTGGCACAGAAGCATGTAAAAATGTCGATTTTTCAATCAATTTTCATCCCATAGGTTACATAACTATTTATACTTGTTTTAGATAGTTTTTTGCTAAATTATTCCAAATTTTTGAAATTTTTTAATTTGAATTTACTTAGTTTTTTGGTCGATTTGTATTCTCGAGAGGGCTCAAAATCATTGAAATTTGCGATTTTCGATCGAAATTTATCGAAATCGCTAACCCTGGTGGTGAGTCGGCAATTGCGAGGCTGCCACTTTGCAACCTAACATTTCAGCGACATGACATGTGGGCCTCTCCTGACTTTTTTTTGCGGTTTTTAAGGGGATTTTTGGTGGGTTTCTTTATGTTTTTCGAGGGAGTTTTTAGTTTTATATCCTTATCTTGTTGCTGAGCAGAGAACGGACAAGTTTCCCAGTTTATGGGTTTATGTAGCGGAGGGGAAAAAGTACAAAGAATCAACCGAAGATAGTTAAGGTCCTATTTGACGAAAAAAATTATGGTTGAAACAAACGATTGATTTTTTGGTCAAACTTTAAAAAAGCACAAAAATCTTCATATAACTGAAAGCTAAAAACTAATCAAAATATACTTTTTTGGAGCTTTTACGGGATCAAAATAACCATTTGCCACTAAACTTTATTAAAATTACCTGCAAATGTTATAGCCCTTCCGTTTTTCTGCTCAACCTCTCTCACTCTCATCCTCCCTCTCTCCCTCCCCACTCTCACGACTCACGGCTCAATTTTGGTTTTTGAGATAAACCATAAAACAAAGCCTTGACCCAAATTGATCCCTTTATACATTTTTTTTTATAGTTAGTCTTCACGAAATTGCAAATCTAGCCCTCTTGTTGATCGTGGAAGAAGTGAAATGCAACACGTGTTAGCTGTCGTGGTATAGACACATGGTACATCCACTTGCTAAGTTGCTATGGTAGAGAAACACAATAGATGTATGCTACTTCTACGGTCGGGAAAAGGCTAGAGATACCATTCATTTTAACAAGACCAAACTTAAAAAAAATAAACTAAAGACAAAAAAAAAAACAAAGACTCACATAAAACATAAAGCATGTGCCACATCGGTTGTACCTAGTGTTCATAATTTCGACAAAATTCGTTTGAATTTTGCGAAATTCGTACTTACCGTTCTATAGCGAAAAGGATTTTCGTTTGGTGTACCGCTAAAAATCAAATTTAAAAAAATAAAAAATTGAAAAAATTTATCCAAAATTTTCCTAAATTAGTATTAATAGTTTTATGACCTCTGGCGTGAATATTTTTTTTTAAAAAAAACAAAGTCTAGGGATATTTTTGAGCCATTCAAAATGTAGAAATTAGGAAATAAAAAAAATAGAAGTAACTTTAATTAGTAGCAATATTTATTCAAGTATGTCAAGTAGCTATATTTACTTCAACATATTTTAGTAACAATATTTGTTCAATTATATTTAGTAGCAATATTTGTTCAAGTATGTCAAGTAGCAATATTTGTTCAATTATATCAAGTAGCAATATTTAGTTGAAATATTTGTTAAAGTATATTTAGGCCCTGTTTGATAAGGTTTCAGATTCTAATAGAAACAAAAACAGTTCCAGATTCTAGGTAGAAACATTTCAGGTAGGATTCTGTGAATCAGGGTGGAACGGAGTTGAGACCGATTCGACCACAGAGTGGAAAAAGAAGAAACGGTCTGAGGAGAATCGTTACGAGCTTTAGCTCGTTTGGTTGGGTTTCTTCCAGAATCTAGTAGAAACGGTCCGGTTCCAAGTTGCCAAACGGGGCCTTAGTAGCAATATTTGTTGAAGTATATTTAGTAGTAATAGATGACACTCGAAAATAGTACTATTTATTCAAGTAGTGTTATTTGTATACACAAAAATTATCTTGCTATGTTAATGTTATCCAACATTGAAAAGCTTACTTCTCGATGTATGCATGCATGGATTATCAAAACTTCTCGTTTCATTACTATTTTTCTTATGTTTTAAATTTACGTTGAATTTTATTCTTACCCATATGGTATTATTATTTGGTGTGTCTATTAATAACATGATATGGCTATATTAGTAAGTGATCCAATTATATTGATTGATTTTCTTACAGATGGGCGATCTTTAAATGATGATGCTAATTTATCGTTAAAGAACTCTTGTTCGAACAGAACACAAAATATGCCATAGTTCACAAAGTAAATGGTATTGATATTTGAATGGTATTTGTATATGATTATGTGAATGACTATTTTGCACTTGAATTGATATGTGATAACTTGCAATTATTTAAATATAGCAAAGGTTATGTCAATTTTTTTTCATATTGACAAAAGATCATGCCGGAATTTTTTGTGTGTTTCTATTTTTTTTTTATATTTCTAACATGTTTTCTATTTTTTGGACTTTAATGGTCTTTTACAAATTTTACAAATTTTTTTTGCAATTTTTTCCTTTTTTCCTTTTTTCTCTCAATTTTTCTAACCTGTCGCAGATTTTCGAGAAAAGCAACTTTTTTTCGAGCGAAATTTGCTGCTTTTCGAGCGAAATTTGATCTTTTTGTTCGAATTTTGCTATCTGTTGGACTAGTTTTCAAATTAGTTTGATTTTCAAAACCCTTCGATTTTCTCGAATTTCGTTCAAAATTTTGCAAATTTTGCTACCGCCGGATGGACAAAAAATACAATGGTTAACCCGTTGTACCAATCGTACCCCATGTCTTTCTCTGTGCTTCGATGTTCTAGGGTTTACCCGTGATTTGTATGTCAAATCATAAGAAAACAAGTTACACCAGTTGCCTTTCCAAGATTCCGAGTAATCTGCCGTTAGCCCATTACATGACCTTCTTGCCATCCCATTCTTCTCTGACAGGGCTACATTTGTGCTATATGTAGTCGCCGCTCGAACTGACGCCGAACAGCCAAGCTTTTAATCAGCATACCTGACAACAGAGGTCTCGGGGAGGACGTACCGACCTAATGGTTTCGCGTATCAGTATCACTTCGACTCTGGAGCGTACCGATTTAATGCAAAAGTACTGCAAAGATGAGCATCGAGCATATTGCTTTAGGCCCCTTTCGGAGAAGTCATCATTTTTCTAACTCATAGTAATTTTTTTTGCCAGATTCTCTTATTAACGTAATTATAAAAATAGTCTTATCCTCTACAATAAAAGGATACGAAGGTAACACGTATCATCTCCTGCAGTTCATAACGTTTCAGGAGCTACGGCTAGCTGGCTACAGGAGAACAGCTACCACAGCTCATACAGTGTTAGAAGCAGTGCATGCGTACAGGGTATGCACAACAATATATAGCATGCAAAACAGTCCATGAACGGTGTTGCAAACAGTGCGAACAATTACGTATACTGATATACATATGGTTCCGCACTATAAGACCGTGACAATGACATACGTCATTTATTAGGTCTTCTGTGCTCGGACAAGGGACCGGTTTTACAAAACCAATCACATGGATGCTACTTTTGAAAAAAAAAATCCAAAGGAGCTTCTAAACTGTTTTGTAAAAATAGATAGGGTAATCTCGTTGGAATGCGATTCATACGGCAATTAAACTGTTTTGTAAATTTTTTGCGTTTCGAACTAGGCCTTAAGCACAATCACAAGTTCACAACACAAGTAAAATATCTACAGAACCGAAATCATTTTCTAGGACCATAAGGTATCAGTCGATTCGACAGAACTGGGAAGGTTGCTGCTCCCGTAATAATCTATCTCCACACTCCACAGGCGGACCATGAATATTTACTGCATGATTGGGTACACACCAAGATCCGAATGCTGCTGGCAAGCATGTTCCAATCACGAGCTGAGCTCCCCCTGCACTGAATTCTTAATCTTATCACCTGACGAACTTCTGCACGCCTTCAAAGAAATCGAGCATGTAGTTGTCGAGATCCTCGAGGCTGTACTTGATGTGCCTCGCCGAGTGCCGGCTGCCGGACTCCAGCTGCGGCCTCGACCGCCCGAGGAACGACCGGTACGCCGGGATCAACCGCTCCGACACGGCGATGCGCAGCTCCTCCCGGAGCTGGGGGTCGGTCACCTTCCACGACGTCTGGCTCCGGTACAGCTCCTCGAACGCCGCGTTGAAGCTCCTCGCCTTGTCCTTGAGCACGGTCCTGTGCGCCGACGACGGGCTCGACGGCGTGCTGTCGTCCCTGAGGTAGGACAGCACGGCGATCCACGACGCCCGGAGGTAGCCGGTCTCGTACTGCCGGATCTGACCGCGGTGTCGGCGGAGCCAGTCGTCGCCCAGGAGCACCTGGAGCGGGGAGTCCATCACCTTCTGCACGATGTAATAGAGGTTGTTCATGAGGAATATGTTCTTCAGCCCGGCGTCGTCGTAGAGGAACGACTTCTCGTCGATCTTGCGCAGCAGATGGGTGAGCAGCTCGCGCATGCACTGCCCGGACGGCGTCGAGGGGGCGCCGCCGGTGGAAGCTTCGCCTTCGCCACCGCTGTTATCGTCAAGGGCGTCGCCAAGGACCATGTCCAGCGTGCTGCGGCAGTCGGCGAGGAGGCCGCAGTAGTTGAGCACGTAGCGGGTCATGGGGTGGATCTCTCCGCCGTGCACGGGTCTCCGCGACGACTCGCCGTGAATGGCGTTCCCGAACTCCTCGATCGTGTGGCGCACGGTGGATCCCAGCTGCTCGACGATGCCGGAGACCTCGGCGGCAAAGAACTCGCGCGCGTCTCCGGTGAAGAGGGCTTCTATCTCTGGTTCGACGTCGGTGAGCGCCTCGTACATGCCGAGCATGCGGTAGAGCTTCTCGGTTGCGCGCGCCGACATGGCGACGGCGTCCGCGAAACCGAGCAGCTGCAGGACGCATCCCCTGGCGACGTCGGCGAAGCACTCCTGGCCGAGCTCCTCGTCTGACGCGAAAACCTCATCGCAGAGCCTCCGCTCGCCGGTGAGGACGGTCTTGACCACGGCCCTGACGGCGTGGCTCCACCGCCGCATCCTCTGATCAAGAAATGCCCACTCCATCTTCAGCACCTCCTCGATGGCGACGGCCTCGATGCCCAGGTGCGCCACGGACTCCGCGAGCGCGTCGCGGCGGACGGCGACGTAGACCTGCGCGAGCTCCGGGCCGTACCCGGCGCGCATCATGCGGTCCGCGACGCTGCGGACGGAGACGGCCGCGTGCGGTAATAGGGCGTCCGACCGCGGCGACGCGT
Organism: Rhipidocladum racemiflorum; assembly: GCA_036346355.1. NCBI lineage: Eukaryota > Viridiplantae > Streptophyta > Magnoliopsida > Poales > Poaceae > Rhipidocladum > Rhipidocladum racemiflorum. Next base: position 79,418,056 of record CM070583.1, on the reverse strand, counting down.
CGGGCGTCGCGTCGTCGAGGTCGTCCGAGGATAGCGAGAGGCGCCGCACAGAGGAGCAGAGCAGCGCGCGCACCTCCTCCTCCAGGCGCGGCATGGCGGCCTGGACGGAGGCGGCGGCACGGGAGGCGAGGTCACCCTGGAGCGCTGCCGCGGTGATGGCGTCGTCGACGGCGTACAGGTAGTCGGTCATGCCGGAGGACGAGGAGGAGGAGTTGCACCGGCGGATGACGTCCTCTGCGGCCGCAAACGCCTCCTCCTCCCCCCCACCCGTTACCGGAGAGGACCAGGGGAACAGGCGGGTGTCACAGGTGGACATGATACGCATCATGTCATCGGCGGCGTTCTTGGACACGGCGAGGCTCTTCACTCTGTGCTTCGCGGCTTCCATGACCCTCTCCTGCAAGTCGTCCGGCGGCGACGATGACTCGCTCGCCATGGTCGGCGCAGCCGTCGCGGGAACAACAAGAGGAAGCAAGCTTTCTTGGTCGTCGTCGAGTGCTTGCGCGGCGGTAGCGTGAGAAGACCAGGTGCAGTGTTGGCTACGCCGTTGTTTGTAAATTGTAAGGTCGGAGAAGCGCGGCCAACCAAACGCTCGCGGCTCGCGCTCGCCTTCCGAGAAAAATATCTGAGGGGATTTATACTTGTCCTTGACAAATAAATAAGGAAGGGTTTTGATAAGTTTCATCCGGATGTTTTATTTAGCAACTATCATTTAAATTCTAGGCCATTGGATTTACTTTCAGATCAATGCACACCCCCCTGAATTAGAGGTGGGTTGATCCTACGGATGTGTGTTTTGATTGTACGGTCCAAAGTTTGGATGATTTTTAGGACAAAACATCCGGATGATACATATACACTCCCAGGAAGGGTTTTGATAAGGCCATTCACAATGGAGAGTTTCATTACACGGTTTTCAAGAGTGCCACATTAGCTTTTGTCTAGGTAATCGTGTATCTCATGTTTCATCCTGATGAAACTCACTCACCTCTCATGAAACTCTTTCTATCTCTCTCTCTTCATAATTATCTTGTCATATCACCAAACATGATGATGTGTCACATCATTTAATGAAAATGAAACTCCCATTGTGAATGGCCTAAGGCCCTGTTTGTTTCAGCTGAGGATTGTAAAAAGCAGCTTTTAAAATCTGGATTGTAAAAGCTGGATTGTTAAAAGCTGGAGGTTGAAAAGCTGATGGCTGTTTGGCAATCCAGATTATAGTGTGTTTGGATTGCTATTTCTACTTGGCAAAAGTCTATGGTACCCTCAATTATAGGTTAAAAAATCTGTGTGAACAGTGTGGTGCAATGGTGGGTAAATTTCACTGAAGTTGGATGGGTATTATGGTCTTTTGCAAAAAAACAAAAAAAAAAAAAACTGAGAAAAGCTCCTCCAAAGTGGATTGTGGGATTGCTACAATCTGGTCTCCAGATTATTACAATCTAAATTGAAAGCTTCCTGTTTGTTAACCTTCCAGCTTTTAAAAGCAGCTTTCTACAATCCAAAGTTGAAACAAACAGGACCTAAGTAACACTCGAGTGTTTTTTTGGTTTGTGAGCACTCAACCTATAAAGAGGAGGGTGGTGGGGAGAGATGTCAAATTGATTGGATCAATGGATCTAGATCCCAAGGCTACAAATTTGAGTGCTCAAAAACTAAAAAAACACTCAGGTGCTCCCTAGACACCCTCATAAATAAGATTAAATTTTCTTTTTTCCCCTACTATTACGAACAGGGTTCATAAAACCATCGAAAAGTGCTCAAAAACTGCGGTTTTCGATCGTATCAAATCAGTTCGTCGTCCAAAACCGGTCGAATTAAAAAAAACTAAAAAATTCAAAAAAATTTATACGACGTAAAACCGACTGATTTTCGGTACAAACCGACCGGTTTTCGCTAAAAGCAAACTGGTTTTAGGTCGAAATCATATCGCACCGTTGCAGTGTTCAATCGACCGGTTTTCAGTCGGTTTTCGATATTTTTTATTTTTTTAAAAAAAATTGAGTTCTTAACCTTTCAATTTCTAACGATTTTTGAGCGATTTTTCACTCGATTTTTTCAATTTTTGAACTTTGGCTTTCCAACGGTTTTTTCGGTTTTGTCGGGGGGTCGGGTAATTTCCATAAATTACCTCGGATGCCACCAACGACCAAGCTCGCTCCCGCCCGAGCCGCCAGGAGGTCGTTACCCTGGGTTGTCTAAATCAGAGCTTGGAAGGCTACGCATTCCGCCGATTCGAGCTCGGGCTCGGGTGGGACCGAGAATGCCACGTACTCGATCGATTCGAGCTCGAGCTCGGTAAGATGTCCAAGCTCGGTCGGTCATCGGCCCGACCTTACGAGGTCTCGGGGTCGGTGGGAATAACCACCCAGCCGTAACTTCCGTTGGCGTTCGTTTCAGTGGGGCGTGGCGGAAAGATAGGATCCACCGGTTGCGTTTGGGCGAGGTCCAAGCGTGCGGGTAGTGAGGTCATGGAGTTCGATCCTTTGTAAGCTATAAAGGGTCCCCATCGTGAGGGACAAACAACAACGTAGCGACACCTGCATCAAAACTCGGACACATTGCAAGAGTAAACGAGAGGCTGGAGTAGGGCTATTATCTCTTTCCCGAGAGGCCGAACCAGGATAAACTGCCGTGTCCACGCTCGTTGGAATCGCGAACCATTCTTCGAGTAATCCCTCACGTAGAAGGGTCACAGCTGGTCCCTCCACCAACAAGTAAGCTCGGCGGGCTGTTCCCCAATCGCCGGCAATGGCGCGCCGTCGTGGGGACCGACTTTCCCTTCGTGAGGAATCCCGGAGAATGTCGTAATCCCGAACCACCGAGGCTCGCCCCGAGATCGGGAAGAGGACAAGCGATTCTTCAACGATGGGGCGGCGTCGCCGGCATTAAGAATCAAGACGGTTCCAGAGCTTTTCCTGAAGCCGCTGCCAGCCGGGCGCTTCTTTCGCTCCCAACTCGGCGCCTCTCGGACGGCGAAATGCACGACTCTACGATGGTGGACATCCCCGACCTCTGAGCTCGACCAGGGGACCGCTTCACGGGAGACACCGTGATGTCCCCTCGCGATCCGTCAATCGTAACGTCTTCGTTGCGGAAGAGGATGGAAACGCCGAGCAAATCCGGTGACGCGTCTTCACCGCTCTGGCGGCCAAAGAGCACCTGCAGCATCCCGATCACCGACCAGCTTGCGCCGGCAAGTCCGAGGTGGCCTGGACCGATAAGACCAGGGCCGGTTCGTGAGAATTTCCACGCAGCGTCTGGAACTCGAGCCGTCTGACGACGAAGCCGCCGCGTTCCGGCGGGAAGCGCCTTCAACGCCAAGCCCGCCGCGGTGGTGCGCAACCTCGAGAGTTTCCTGAGCAAGTCGACCTAGAAGCCATGGGCGCAGCCGTGGCCGACGACCTCGAGGAAATCGCCCACGCATAAAGCGGCGGAGGCCTCCCGGAAAGGGACGCCAGAGCAATTCACAGGAACGCCGCCGGGCGTCAGCGCCGCCACCCGATGACTCACGCACCGCTGAGTGATGGCGCGAAGCGACGTGCAGGCTCGGGAGGGCACCGGAGCAATTCCGAGGGCTCCTCGGGACCAGCGGAATGTGAGCCACTGACGAACCGGCCGAACATTCCTCATCGGGCCACTCCCCATCCTACTGGCGTGGGAGACTTTCACTCGCCGGGCCCACTAACCTCGGGCTCGGTGGCGAGATCGCCCGACCGCGCTCGTGGTGATCGCCAACGATCCGTGTTCGGTGCGAGGCGTTCGCGACGTCGGCTATGACAGTGACCTGGCCGACAAGGTTTAAGCCGGGCCACATCGAGAGATTCGACGACTCGTAACCCGACGAGTTTCTCTCGATCTACACCACGGCCATTTTAGGCTGGGGTGATGAAAGGGTGATGGCCAACTTTCGCCTGATCTGGGCGGGCCGGCTCGGGCGTGGCTATTCAACCGGAAGGAGAACTCGATCCGGTCCTGCCCGGTGAGCGGCACTCTCGAGCCAACTTCCGGAGTCGCTACGTCCGCCGGGAAGGAGCGCGACCTCGAACGTCGTCTGAGCGGAGGGCGAGACCTGCGCCCGGTCGTCAGCGCTTCATGCAAGTCGCGCAATTCCATCCCGAGCATCTCGGATGAGGCGGTCGTCGGGCTTTCAAGTTCGGGGTCCGAGACGACGCTTTACTCAGACCTCGAAATCCACCCCGGACATCACGGCCAACGAGCCGCTCCGCATGGCTGACCGCTATGCCAATGCGGACGAGGCCGCCCAGTGGAAGAAGCTGGCCGACGAGGAAAGCCGCCCCTCGGCCGGGCTCGAAGGGCATCCACCGGAAGAGCGTAAGCTCTATCGAAAAAATCAAAAGAAGAAAAATCCTCTGTCTCGGCATGGTGGCAGGCTATCGAAAAACGACGACCGACCTCGCGATGCGTGTGAGAGGCCCGAAAGGAAGGGGTCGACCAGGTTCGGAACAACGAGCGAGCGGGGCGACCAAGAACGCGCGACCAACGCGGGCGGGCTAGTGCCTATTTCGCCCGCTCCACCAGGCTCATGGGCATGACCTTCGGAATTGCAGGCGTGGGCCTCCCGCTGGAGCAGCTTCTACAATGGTAAGGGTCCCATGCCCACGCTCCCGAGGTGGAAGGGGGACGCTAAGGGCAAGAAGCCCGCCAAGAGCAAGACACCGAGCATGGAGTACCAAGAGCCGAGAAATCACATCGCCGTGATATTCGGGCTCCGCCGCCACGGTCGCGTCTGAGTTGAAGGAGGTGGCTACGCACTTCGTGTCACTCGTGGAAGCCTCTGTGGTCCGAGCCGCCGATCACCTTCTCCAGGGACGATCGCCCTCCGGGATGACGAAACCCCAAAGGCTTCCGTTGGTCGTTAGCCCAACAATGCAACACCACGAGGGTCGGGTCCTTGTGGATTGCGGAAGCTCCCTAGACTCGATATCTGCCAAGGTCTTGGGCGATATGCGCATCCTCGCTCCAAGATCAAAAACATGGTGGTCCCGTTCTACGGGATAGTGCCCGAGCGTCGGTCGAGGCCACTTGGCCGATCGTCCCGCCCATTCGTTCGGCAATCCGAGCAACTTCCGAACGGAGTGATCACGTTAAGTGGTCGATCTCGAGTCGGCTTAACGCGATCTGGGCCGACCGGCTCGCCAAATTCATGGCCGCCACTCACCACGGGTATCAATGCTTGAAGGTCCCGCCCGGCGGCGTGATCACGGTCAAGGAAGCCCGGCAGCCCTAAAGCTGCGGCGAGAGGGCGTTAGACATGGTCGGTCAATCGCCCAGGCCCGAGCAAGAGCCGAGGAGTTCCCGGCCCAAGGCTAGCCTCAAGCCGAGGAGAAACCAAGGCCATCCGTTGTGCGGCAGAACCAGATAAGGTCGTGACACGTGGGGGCTTCCCTAGATCCTAAATAGGAACTCGAGCTCGTGACCTTCCTCCGAGAAGCGGACACGTCGCTCGGGAACCATCCGACATGCCCGGAGTCCCAAGGGAGGTCGTCGAGCACAAAGCTAGCGATTCGGCTCGACAAAAGCCTGTCGGCGAAGCTCAGCGCTTCTCCCGAGAAGCAAGCCATCATCGAGAGGAATCGACAAGCTCCTCAAAGCCGGTTTCATTCGGGAGGTCGACCATTACGATTGGTTGGCCAACCTACCATCGTGATGAAGAAGGGAGGCAAGTGGCGCATGTGTGTCGATCACACTGGCTGAATGCCGCATGCCCGAAGGACAATTTCCGCTACCTCCGGATAGACCAGTTGGTCGACGCGACGGCCGGCCCGAGGCGATGAGCTTTACGGGCGCCTACTCAGGCTATCACCAGATCGGCATATCGCCCGACGACGAGGAAAAACTTCCTTCATCACGCCGTTTGGCACATTCTCTACACGACCATGTCCTTCGGTCTAAGGAACGCTGGAGCGACCTTCCAGCGCCTTATAAAACCTTCTCGAACCAAATAGGTGAACACGGAAGTATATGTAGACGACATAGTCGTCAAGAGCAAGATGGCCTCGGACCATGTATCCGATCTAGAGAGACTTTTCATAACCTCAATAAGCATCGAATAAAGTTAAACCCTGAAAAATGTGTGTTCGGGTCAAAGCCCATCAAAGCTCGCGGTCCCAGGAGCCGGGCTCGAGCTCACCAGCAAGCTCACTTTGAAGGGCCGCGATCTGGCCCTCGGCTCAACCTTCGCTGGACCGGCGGCCTCCTTCTTCGCCAGCGACAATTTGGCGCAAACGAGCCATTAGCTCGGGATTGTTTCGGTGTACTCGTCCGCCCACGATCTCGCCACTCACTCTCCGCCGGTCCGCATACTCCAAGTGTTGGCGGGGTGGCGGTCGTCGGGCCAGGCGCTGCGTGTCGCTGAGGCGGACGGCGTGGCCGACGGAGATCGAGCACGGCGCTTGCGACCCGCCTGTCCCTTGGTCTTACGACGCCGTCCCGCCAGCTGGGATCCCAGCTGGGACACGGCGACCTCGAGGGCAACCTTCTCCTGTTGAGAAAGAGAAAGACTCAAATGAGGTCGGGAGGCCCCCGGCGAAGCCTGTCCGGACAAGGGCTTCGGAAAAAAGTCCGAATCAGAAACTTACCGCCTCTGTCCGGTTAAGGACGTTGTTCGGGATCTGGCGGCCCTCGATGATTTCCTTGCCTTCGGGGTGCCGAACATCTCGGACACCCTCGCATCCTGATCCTCTCCGGGCGCATACCGGCCAAGGGAGAGGTCGTGAGAAAGGGCATCCTGCTCGGAAAGAAGATCGAGGGCGACGGCATACCTGGCGTGATTCCCGGCGATGTCCGCCACCCTCGACCTTGAAGAAGGGATGCTCCCTCCTCCTAAGGGGCGATATCCGGTTCTGGCGTAGTCGGGTAACGTCGGCGGCCACCCCAGGCACGTGAGCTCGTTGATCGTCATGAGGATCTTCTCCTCCTCGGGCTCCACACGGGCGGTCGGGGTGTCTCGGCAGCGCGACCTCCGGCACAGTAGGAAAGCGTGCCGCCTCCGCTTTCCTCAAGTAGAACCATGAGTCGGCCCAACTGACACCGAGTCCTTGAGCGTGAAGCTCGGGTACTCGTATGGTCGGGTAGGACGCAGCGGAAAATAGAGCGGCCGGCAGAAGGCGTCTTCGGCGAGAAAGGGTGTAGAAGTGGAAGAAGAGATCGGGAGTGGGCTCGACGCCACGAACCCTTCGCAGAGATGGGTAAAGATGGCCATGATGAGAACGAGTTGGGGTGGAGGTGGCGATCTCGCACTCGCAGGAGGCGAGTACGGCCTCGACGAACTCACTTTCGCGTCTGGAGCCCGTTTATGGCGTAGAGCTCGGTGGAGACGATCTCCCCCTCCTCCTCGCGGGCTCTCTTCGCCGCCAGGCTCTCCATGTACCTGCCGTCAGTGTACTTCGCCCGCTCGAGGGTCTCGGCCTGCGCTGTCGAGCTTCTTGGCCAGAACTTCGCCATGAGGATGAGGAAGATGATCAAGGAGAATGATGAGCGCCGGGCAGGAGTGTGAGACACAATGATCGCACATCTGACCAAGTGAGTCTAAGGGTTTTCTCTTCGAGTGTTTAAAAAACTCCTCCAGAGATGAGGAAGCCCTAGAGGCACAGAGGCGATTGAGGCGTTCGCCATCCGGAAAAGCGGCACGTGGGCACGCAAATCGAAACCGTCTGCCCGAGAAAAGACGGTTCCCAGAAGGATCCAGGCTTCTAGGAGAAGGAACCGGCGAAGAAGGGCCCACTTAGCTCAAGCGCGACGAGCTAAGAGAACAAGCTCGCTCCTCGAAGGAGGTTAATAGCTCGTTGGTCGCGGCAGATGTCCGCCGCAAAACCGACATGCTCAGAGAACGGTAGGCCCAAGGGGAAGGCCTTCCTTAGACCTTTTCCCACTTGAACCTCGGGGGCTAGCTGTCGGGGGGTCGGGTAATTTCCATAAATTACCTCGGATGCCACCAACGACCAAGCTCGCTCCCGCCCGAGCCGCCAGGAGGTCGTTACCCTGGGTTGTCTAAATCAGAGCTTGGAAGGCTACGCATTCCGGCCAGTTCCGAGCTCGGGCTCGGGTGGGACCGAGAATGCCACGTACTCCCGTCGATTACGAGCTCGAGCTCTGTAAGATGTCCAAGCTCGGTGTTGGTCATCTACCGACCTTACGAGGTCTCGGGTCGGTGGGAATAACCACCCGAGCGTAACTTCCGCTGGGTCTGCTACGCTTCCCGTGGGAGCGTGGCGGAAAGATAGGATCCACCAGTTGCCACGTTTGGACGAGGTCCAAACGTGCGGGTAGTGGGGTCATGGAGTTCGATCCTTTGTAAGCTATAAAAGGGTCCCCATCGTGAGGGGGACAAACAACAACGGTAGCAGCACACAGACTGTAAAACTCAGACACATTGCAAGAGTAAACGAGAGCTGGAGTAGGGCTATTATCTCTTTCCTGAGAGGCCCGAACCAGGATAAACTGCCGTGTCCACGCTCGTTGGAATCTGGCGAACCATTCTTCGAGTAATCCCTCACGTAAGAAGGGGTCACAGTTGGTCCCTCCACCAACAAGTAAGCTCGGCGGGGGCCTGTTCCCCAATCGTCGACAGGTTTCGATTTGGTTAACCTTGATTACACGCCGTCCACTCTCACGGAAATTTTGGCGTCAACAGGTAAGAATATATCCTAAAACATCTCTAACACAAAAAAAATAAACCAACTAATTTAAAGACAACAACACTGCCCCTTTAAATTAACATAACCACCTCTTAGGAAATCTCTAATGAAAACGAAGCACAATGCAAATCACAAAGAAACTCGATCGGGTGTGGTTGTTGTTGGAGATATGCCCCAGAAGCAATTATAGAGATTATTATATTTCCTTATATTCATAATTAATTATTTTGTTCGTTGAATATTGTCATTATTATTTATTAACAAGTATGTGATTTGTTTGTGAAACTCTATATGACTTTGTGATGATTATTTTAAAGTGATCCATAGTCGATAAATATATGAGGATATATATGAATAGACTAGCATATGTATTTGTTGATGACCATCTTTCATGGGTCATAGATATAGAGATATCAAACCAATAATATAGACATATGTTAGAAAATATGGAGTTGAATCGACCCACCTTAAGACACTTCGATAACGTTATAATCTTTTTGTCATCGATTAGTTTAATATACAATGTGTATACTATATTCTTAGACTTGAGGTTGGTACATATACTCGAGATGTGTAATGACTTACTTAGGGGTTGCTAAACGCTACTCCATAACTGGATAGCTATAAATATGGCTTTTGAGTTTGTCATAAAGCATGATGCGAAGCATGATCGATCAAGATGGGATTTGCCCCTCCATTCAATGGGAAATGTCAAGTGGTCGGATTCTGAAAATGCATGATCATGCTACTCGCGGTTAAAGAGCTAACTGTAGTTGGGGATTCCGAGTTATGTGATCGAGAAAGAGTGATCGAGAAAGAGCGATCGAGCTAACTAAACAAGGATAGTACGTACTCGCGTTGAGTTTGACCGATATCATGAGGAAAAGGGAAATGCATATAACTAAGCATTATTTAGGTTCGTCTGATGTGATCTTTACACATACTCGGGAGTCAGCATATCCTGCTAGGGACCGCTACCGATTAATAGTCGAGTAAGAGTATTTGAGCCATGTCTAGGTATACGTGAACCTAGGTCTCACACTTAAAGGACTGGGACTTAATTCGGATGGTGATATAAATTTTGATGGGTTTTAAGTTTCTAATGAGCCTCTAATATAGAGCGTATTATGGTGCGTCTATTTAAAAAGATGGAGTGCTGGCTTTAGGGTTAAGAGACACAGTAAGAATTCGAAATTCCCGAAACTCTAGCCGCCACCCCTCATTTGTCCAGAACCGCGCAGCCGGCGTTAGCGCTTTAGCGTGTGGTGTTTCTGCTCCGTACGTGTAGATACTTTGGAGGCGTTGCTGCGAGGCTTTAACACTAGGACGATCCGCAACCTGCGACGATCACGAGGAGCTGTTGGAGGAGGCACAAGGCTAATACGACTACATCTGCACCACCGCCTCTATTTCCGCTACAGGTTTGCATATCTAATGGTAATTATGTGATCTATAACTTACAATGATTTATTGATTGCACGGTAAAAATATTTTAAATTTACGCTAGAGCAGTCTATCTGTTCTCTGACAGTTGTGGAGTGAAGGGCGTGGTGTAGCCTGTAGGCTAGGCCAAGCACAGCGGTGTAGCCGATTGTATGGACTAGAGTAGGCTGACTCTGATTGTAATATGTTTTTTTTGTTCGTAGTGAAGCATGGATATTCAGCCAGTTCAGTATAAATTAATTACTGGTGCAGATTGCAGCGTACTTAGACGGTTAGACTATATGTCGGGTTCATGGAATGGTCATTTTTGTTGGAAAAGTCGTGCCGTATTTTGGATCAGAATTTGTAATCGTAAGCGTGTCGACGTAGACCGGAGCTAGCAGAACAAGTTCGTAGGATCGATGCCAGTACGGCAGGATCAGCTTCGTAGAACTCGGTTCGACGTGTATGTACAAATTTCACAGTAGCTTCGTAGGATTTGGAGCGTACAATAGTACTAGAAATGACGGCGAACAACGTACGGAGTGTGAGTACACAAGTCAAATGGACAGCCTTGTCTCGTCGCCATATATATTTGAGTTGGCCCAACAAAAATTGTATTGTTTGGTTGGATGGAGATCTTAGGTTCATGTCCCACTGCTAAGATAGCAAGTTCCCACATAAAAATGTTGTTGTCAATTATCAATACTCAATGAGGGCTGATTTACGTACAAATTAACTTTGATCGATGTACCATGCGTAATACATTTGGTTGAATGTTGTATGGCAGGCAGGGTTCACCTTTTCGTTTTGCCGATTTTCGAATGAACAGTGAAATTTGATAATCGCAAAAATCGAGTCGAAAATCGTAAAAATCGTATAAATTTAAAAACCAGATTTTTTTGAAAAAAAGTTCAAAAATCGTCGAAAATCGACGATTTCGATGGAAAATCGATGATTTATCGATGGAAAATCGACAACCATGTTGAACTTTTTGTGCGGTCGACTTTTGGTAGCGATTTTCGATAATTTTTGATGAAAATCGACCGATTTCCACCGATTTTCGACCGGTTTTTGACACGTAAATTTTTTCGAATTTTCAAATTTTTTTGAATTTTTTTTTGAATCGGACCGGTTTTTGATGTCGAACCCTAGCGGTACGATCGATTTTCGACGAATTTCGATGATTTTTGAAACCCTGATGGCAGGTGCTGTTTGTTGTACACGTGTGTGTTACAAAAAGTTGTTGTATGTGAAGCAATAAAAAGTTATTGGCAAACAAGAAAGATATAAGGGATTGCTGATATCTATCTAATCTGGAGAGATTTTGTTAGAAATTGGACTATGTTACTATTTTGTCGTAACTAGGATCAAACACCAGAAATCACTGTGGAAAATCCATATAAACAACCCAACCGCATGCGGCGATCAAACTCTAACAGTTAGCTAGCTAGATACCCTGTTTAGTCACAAATACATATCATTTTGAACATAGGTGCAGTCACGCCTTTGAAATTTTAATTGCCAATATCTTTTTAAATATTTAAATTAGATACATGAAATTATATGTGTAGTTTTGTCTCGAAGCAACTTTCATAATATTATAATTTGTTGGATTTTATAAATATATTACAATAAAAATTAGTGCTTAAAGCTATGCTTTGAAGATCGTGTTGATATATAAAATAACATGTATTTATGATTAGAAAGAGAGCGTACTAGACTATCCAACGGTTGGGTAAACATTCTCTTTCGGTCTGCGCAAGGACAACATAACCAAAATTCCTAAAAATGCATGCGCTAATTTTTTTTTTGTTTCTTTCCCTAAACAAAGTTATATCACTTCTTTCACCGCCGAAGCAAGTTTTATTACTCGAAAGTGTTAAGTCAACATAAATTGATATTCCATGCAGTGCGGAGAAAAGGTATGATCAAGCAATTTTCTTCTAGCTCGTCGAACTCTAGGTGACTGTCGATCTGAGCCGTAACTTTCTTATCAGACGGCTATCTAATTTTTTGTAAGAGGCGAACAACTTCATTGAATCAAAAAAAAAGAAAAGCAGTGCTTCTATGATTTTCCTTCTAATACAAGTTGCACAAATCTTGAAGCAAGCGAAAGGGTAAGTAATCACCATCTACCCTTTATTCATACTTTAATAGTCGTACAACTTTTAAAAGGAAGAGCATATAAGCACCTCTCAAAAAAAAATCTTTTGTGGAACTCACTTGAGGTATCTTATAATCAGTATTAGAGTATACTCAAAAGGATAAAAAAGTATAACAATATATCATTTGGCATACTGAGAGTGGGAGTACATACTCCCTGCGGATTTGACCCTACCTACACCCGGAGCCAATCCCCTAGTGGTCCTGCCACCACGCCGCAGAACAGGAGCTCGTGTGGAACCTTGGATTTCTGGCGTAACAGCGGTGGAAGGTATCAAAATATTACGGCCGCATAACATAGGGGCCTACGCTAAGGTCGGCCAAAATATGGACACCCGAAGGGCCCGGCGCGCACAATCCTATCCTATCCGAGCCCGTCATTGCATGCACTTCGGACAGCCGTCCGTAGCATCATAAAGAGCACCTCCCTTTCGAGGTACCCAAATGGAACGGTCTTTATTTGTGTTGTTGGTTGGTCTTTCTCAACGTGGTCTATAGCACGAAAAACCATTCTTTACAAGATAGGGCCGTTCACATGAAAGAAAAGAAGAAATCCATTCTTCATGGTCGGGCGCATTTCTCCAAATCCTCCATGACCATCTATACCCCTGGGAGTATGTACTCCCACTCTAAATATGATAATTAAAGGAGTATAATATATTCGTTTAAGTGGTATACTGGAGGTGAGAGTACGTACTCCCAAGAGTACGAAAAAAGCTTCCTATATGTATGAAATATATATATATACACACACACACACACATATTGTTGGAATAAGTGGGCTTGGCCCAAATGAACTAATTCCTAAAGAAAATCTCAAAGGCCCATGTGGGAGCATGAGGATGGTGGAATCCTTTAGTCCCATATTGCTAGGGGAAAGGGGAGGAACACCTTTGGCTCTCTATATAAATCACCTAAAGGCCACCACTAGGAGAATGAAAAAGTGCTTGGTGCTTGAGGTTTGAGAGGGGTTAGAGTTTTGCCACCTCTCGCTGTTGCGCTACCACCATAGCCTTCTCCATTCCGAGCGCCGGCGTGCACCAGCTATCGGGAGAGCAGTCTCCGAACCCTTCGCCTTCGAGATCCTTGCCGAGAGGCGAATAAGGTTTTTGGGAAGCGCTTCGCGCGACTGCTCAAGATCTTCATCACGGGTCGCCTTCCTCTTCTTGCTGCCAGGCGTCGCAGTGAACGGCTCCTGCGTCGTGTCGGCAATAACGTCGTCAACGTCAATGTCGCGACTGCACCAACCGCGGCATCTGCATCTTCTTCGCTCAAGACGTTCAATCTGGCCCTATTCTCGTGGTTAATCATGTTTAGCCGATGGTCATGTTGTTCGTGGCCGCCTAGTATAGTAGAGAAATACATGCTAGTTTCTCGTGATGTCGTTTCATGATTTATATTCGGGATTAAATCTAGAAATTGTCTAATTTCTCAACAATCCAAAAACCTTATTATAGACAACTTCCTGAATTAACAATGGCTGGTTTTGCCGACGCACTGAGGCCGGAGATTAAATTCTCTGGTGTGCACTTTAAGAGGTGGCAAATCAAGGTCACGCCAGACTTACAATATGAATGTATTCTGGGTTAGTAAAGGCAAGCCTGAAGGTGATCTCTCTGCTGAGCAGCAGAAAAGTTTCACGGATGCCAATACTATCTTCGTGGGATGCATTCTTAGCGTTCTTCTTGCCAAACCGTCATGTGTGATGTGTACATGCACATAACAGATCTGAAGGTCTTTGTGGGATACATCGAGCGCCAAATTCGGTGCATCGGATGCGGGCAGTGAACTGTATGTCATGGAAAACTTTCATGACTATAAGATGGCTGATAATCGCTCTGTTGTAGAGCAAGCCCATGAGATACAGTGCATTGTCAAGGAACTTGAACTCCTGGAATGCGTCTTACTCGATCCTTTTGTGGCCGGTTGCATCATTGCAAACTGCCTCCCTCGTGGAGGAGTTTCGGCACTACTCTAAAACATAAGAGGACAAAGATATCAGTCGAAAATCTGATAGCGTCCCTTGATGTTGAAGAGAAGGCTCGGGCTAAAGACTTCAGTGGTAATGGAGCCGAGGGCTAGTCCAGCACCAATATGGTTCAGAAGAACTACGGCAAGAACAAAGGGAAGAACAAGCCTAATAAGACTACCAATTTCAAGAAGAAGAAGATGAACAAGGTGAGATGCCCTTCGCATGTGGTGAAGTCGGGCATTTTTCCAAGGAATGCCCAGATCAGGCACTGTCGAGGAAAAAGGCCAACAATGGACAAAGGCCCAAGGTCCCAACACGGTGACCGCTAGCAACACAGACACAGGGTATGGTAATTTACCTTCTGTGTTCACAGATTTCAGTCTTCCGATTGGTGGATTGATACGGTGCTAATGTTCATGTGTGTTCGACATTAATATGTTCTCTTCTTATTGGGTCACTCGGGATTCTTCTCGTCTAATGGGGAACGGGTCACATGCTTCTGTTCATGGCTCTGGCACAGTGGATCTGAAATTTACTTCAGGAAAGATCGTGCAGCTAAAGAATGTGCAGCATGTCCCTTCTATAAGCAAGAATCTCGTTAGTGGCTCCCTTCTTTATGCCACATTAACTTTGGTCTTATGAATCGGCTTTCAAAGATGAGTTTAATTCGAATTTCACTTTGTTGCCAAAGGTTCTAAGTGCCATAGTTGTGTGCAATCAAAACAACCTTGAAAGTCTCACAAGGCGGCTGAGGAGAGGAACTTGGCACCTCTAGAACTCATACATTCTGATCTGTGCAAGATGAATGGTGTGTTGACAAAGGGTGGAAAGAGATACTTCATGACATTGATTGATGACGCGACTAGATTTTGCTATGTTTACTTGTTGAAAGCTAAGGATGGGACGCCACACTACTTTAAGATCTATAAAGCTGAAGGTGAAAACCAACTAGAGAGAAAGATCAAACGCCTTAGGTCGGATCGTGATGGCGAATATTTTTCCAAAATCTTTGATGACTTCGTATGAACATGGTATTATTCATGAGAGGACACCTCCTACTCACCCGAATCAAACGGGATTGCCTAGAGGTAAAAAACGCACGCTGTCTGAATTGTTGAACGCCATGTTAGAGAGGGTTGGTTTATCTATGTCATGGTGGGGGAAGTCGTGTTGACTTCATGTCATGTCCTGAATAGAGTTCCTAACAAACATTGGAGAAAACCCTTACGAGAAGTGGGTTGGGAGAAAACCATCACTTTCTTACTTACGACGTGGGGATGCTTGACGAAAGTCAATGTACCGATTAACAAAAAGCGTAAGATCGGGCCTAAGACAAGGATTGTGTCTTTCTCGGGATATGCTCGATGGAGCATCGCTTATAGATTTTTAGTAGTTAAATCTGATGTGCCTGATATGTATGTTGATGCTATTATGGAGTCTCGCGATGCTACATTTTTTGAGAATATATTTCCGATGAAAGATATGCATAGCACTTCTAGATTTTCTTCTGAGATAATTCCTGAACTTATTATACCTACTGAGTCTTCTGAGCAACCATCTGAGAAAGTCCTAGAGGAGGATGACAATGAAGCTCTTAGAAAGAGCAAGAGACATAGGATTGAAAAATCCTTTGGCAATGATTTCATTGTATACCTCGTGGATGATACTCCTATGTCCATTGCAGAGGCATATGCATCTCCAGATGCAGACAATTGGAAAGAAGCTTTCCAGAATGAGATGGACTCGATTCTCGCCAATGGGACTTGGGAGGTAACTGAACGGCCCTATGGTTGTAAACCTGTGGGTTGTAAGTGGGTGTTCAAGAAGAAGCTTAGGCCTGATGGTACTATTGAGAAGTACAAGGCTCGGCTTGTGGCTAAGGGTTACACCCAAAAGGAAGGCGAAGATTTCTTTGATACTTATTCACTTGTTGCTAGAATGACCACCATTTGAGTATTACTTTCTCTGGCTGCCTCGTGTGGTCTTCTCGTTCATCAGATGGACGTGAAGACAGCTTTCCTTAATGGAGAGTTAGATGAGGAAATTTACATGGAACAGCCTGATGGGTTTGTAGTAAATGGTCAAGAGAGCAAGGTGTGTAAATTATTGAAATCTTTGTATGGCTTGAAACAAGCACCTAAGCAATGGCGTGAGAAGTTCGACACCACTTTGACGTCTGCGAGCTTTGCCATTAATGAGGCTGATAGATGTGTATACTATCGCTATGGTGGGGGTGAAGGAGTTATATTGTGCCTTTATATGGACGATATACTGATCTTTGGCACAAATATTGATGTGATCAATGAGGTCAAGTCTTTCCTATCAGAGAAATTTGATATGAAAGATCTGGGAGAAGCTGATGTAATTCTTAACATCAAGCTTATTAAGGATGAGAGTGGGATTACTCTTTCGCAATCCCATTATGTGGAGAAGATCTTGAGCCGGTTTGGCTTTATGGACAGCAAGCCCTTTCCCACTCCTTATGATCCCAGTGTGACACTGAGAAAGAATAAGAAAATTGGCTTAAACCAGTTAATATATTCTCAGATTATCGGTTCACTGATGTATCTTACTGGTGCAACGAGACCTGATATATCATTTGCTGTGAGCAAATTGAGTAGGTTCATGTCAAACCCGGTTACGATCATTGGCATGCACTTGAAAGGGTAATGCGCTATTTGAAAGGTACTACGAGTTATGGGATTCACTATTCAGGGCACCTGCAAAGGCTTGAGGGATATAGTGTCTCGAATCGATTTCTGATGTTGATGAGCTCTATGCTACCGGTGGATATGTATTTACCATTGGTGGTGGTGCGAGGTCATGGAGGTCTTGCAAATGCAGACCATTTTGACAAGGTCAACCATGGAGGCGAGCTCATCGCTTTAGATACTGACCAACTGTAGAGGCAGATTGGCTGCGTGAGCTCTTGATGGACTTGCCGTGGTTAAAAGACCAATACCGGCTATCCTTATGAATCGTGATAATCAATCTGTGATTGCTAAAGTGAACAGTGCTAAGGATAATGCGAAGTCATCAAGACACGTTAAAAGACGATTGAAGTCCGTCAGAAATTGAGAAACTCCGAGTTATAAGTGTGACTTATATTCAAGCAGAGACAAAAACACTGGCGAGATCCCTTTACAAAGGGACTATCACGGAATGTGATAGAAGGTGCATCTAGAGAGATGGGTATGAGACCCATATAAGTTGCCATTGTGGTAACCCAGCCTTTATGATCGGAGATCCCGTGAATTAGGTCCTGGGTAAAACAAGCAATTGGCGAACTGAGGAGAGTAATTTGTTGCCCTCTCCAAGTGAAGATGCAATACTCTCGGAAATTTGTCAGAAGGTGATGGCGATATGCCTTAATGTGTTTCTGTTGGCTTTAACTAGCGAAGATGTCGTCTCTGAGCATTCTTGAAAGAACACACCTATATGAGCCCGATCTGCCTAACGTCGCAGCCTATGAGACCTGGGTGATCTCTAGTAAGCTCATGAAGAGACCATGGAGTACGACGCATATGCTCCACCCGCGGAGGAGGCTACCGGCAGCAGTGTATCGCTTATGACTTTGAGTGAAACCTGTTCACACAAAACTTGCAATTCAAGGCGTAGTCCATTGTTCAAGTTGTGAATAGGTGTAACTTGGAGCTCTAGGCAGAAGTTCAACTTAACAGTCTCTGCTGAAACGCTGGTATATCAAACAGTGGTGAGTATTGGCAAATCTCTAAATGGGCATTTGAGATCTGGTGGGGGATTGTTCGAATAAGTGGGCTTGGCCCAAATGAACTAATTCCTAAAGAAAATCTCAAAGGCCCATGTGGGAGCATGAGGATGGTGGAATCCTTTAGTCCCATATTGCTAGGGGAAAGGGGAGGAACACCTTTGGCTCTCTATATAAATCACCTAAAGGCCACCACTAGGAGAATGAAAAAGTGCTTGGTGCTTGAGGTTTGAGAGGGGTTAGAGTTTTGCCACCTCTCATTTGCGCTACCACCATAGCCTTCTCCATTCCGGCCGCGTGCACCGGCGATCGGAGAGAGCGGTCTCCGGAACCCTTCGCCTTCGAGATCCTGCACCGGAGAGGGCGGATAAGGTTTTTGGGAAGCGCTTGGCGCGTTGCTCAAGATCTTCATCACGGTCGCCTTCCTCTTCTTGTCGCGCCAGCGTCGCGATGAACGGCTCCTCGCCGTGTCGGCAATAACGTCGTCAACGCCAATGTCGCGACCGCACCAACCGCGGCATCTGCATCTTCTTACATTCAAGACGTTCAATCTGTCCTATTCTCGTGGTTAATCATGTTTAGCCAGATGGTCATGTTGTTCGTGCTGTCTAGTATAGTAGAGAAATACATGCTAGTTTCTGTGATGCTGTTCATGATTTATATTCGGGATTAAATCTGGAAATTATCTAATTTCTCAACACATATACATATACTTCCCTCCGTTTCACAATGATTGTGGTTCTAGCATTCAAAATTTTATCAAAATGGTTGTAATTCTCACATTCCAATGCAATTTTAGAGGCAATATGACCTTTGTACCCTTCATCAATGCAGTCATCTATTTAACTAATCTGTTCAGCTACCCTTCATTAATCACAAAGGGGGTGAATTAAACGAGAGTAGACAAGTCATTTTCTACGTCTTCTTATTTTGTGTAAATTTAGCTAGAATTGTAACCATTGTGAAACGGAGGAAGTATATATACATATATACGTATATACGTATATGTGTATACACATATATGTATACGTATATATGTATATACTAGTTATGTGTCCGTGCGTTGTTACGAAAAACAAAATTGATAACGAAAAATAAAGATTAAAAATAAAAAAAAATTATTTCACAAAATCAAACATCTATCTTTAACGCTTCGTTTCTTGCGAAAGCTGGCTAATTAAAGCAACGCTTCGTTGCTTGCGTAGGGCAATTAAGCAGGGCAATTAAGCGGCAATTAATGACGTGGGAAGAATGGACCACTGCCACCAAGTGCTGTTTTAGAATAGTAGAGATATACATATAAAAGACGTTATTCTATAAACTCAAGTAAGATCAGCGTGTGATATCCCAATGACCCCTAGTACTTATTTTTCTATAAACCCAACCAGGCTTGAAGAGAAAAGCTTAATTTGGTTCGAGTTTTGCAGTGTCGGATAATCCAAAAGAACATTCCAACCTTTTTTAGCGCGAAATTGTCCCAAAAGTATTCCTGTAGTGGAGGACTGCAGCAACTACCTTGTTATCCGATAAACCTGAGCTCACTTGGAATCCTTCACTGTCCCCCCAGGTTAAGATCCTTTGGTTTCCTGCATGATCGCGCTCATTCCAGAGTCACCTGAACCGAGAGGCGCAGCTGGAGCTCACTAAGATTTGAGAGGTGTTTCTATCGTCGGCGTCTCTCATAACTGAGAGGTTGCACAAATCTCAAAGCAAGCGATGGCTGGAAGGCTTTTGTCCACCTTTTATTCATGCTTTAATATTTGTGCAACTTTAAAAAGAAAAAGCATAAAAACATCTCTCTCTTTTTTTTTGGTCAAACTCATCTAATTTTAGATCATCAAAATTAAAGCCACACTTTGACAAGCCAAAAAAAAATAAAAAATCTCGCCACGCTTTTTTAAGCCGGTGACGCATGAGATCTAGATGATAGCAAAAGAATTTTACTATATATGTAATTATAAATCAAACGGATGCATAATTCGATTAAATTTGTCTAACTCAATATATGATAAAATATGACAAAATTTAGATATAAACCAAACGGAACTTAAATGATCAACCACATCCTCCGTGCCTCCGTGGTCAATGGAAATCAACAGTCAGCAGTCACTCGGTCTGCGAGACTGCGATAGGCATTGGCTTCCTTGGGCCCACTGGCTCAAGTAGGCGAAGCATCGGGCCCACCAAGTGCCAATTGCCAAATGGCCTAGAAGGTCAAGGAGAAAAGATCCTTGTGTACAGCGCACGCAGTCCACATAGAAATTTCAGATAACTAACTATCCTCAAAGTCGTCACACTCAAGCCCGAACCTTCGTTAATCCCTTCCAATTCTCTCTCTCTCTCTCTCTCTCTCTCTCTCTCTCTCTCTCTCTCTCTCTCTCTCTCTCTCTCTCTCTCTCTCTCCACCGAATTAGAGAAATACGTAGATGATAGTATGCTGGTTATATATGCAAGGATGACACGCATAAATTGACGAATCGAATCGATCTTTAGCACTCGTGGTTTCCATGTCAACCGTGCATGCTATCGATCACGAGACATATCCTCGTGAGCAAAAAAATTTCCCTCTCTGGTGATCAGAATGAAAATATTATAGGTATACATCGTGGTAAGAGCATAGAAGCACCTCTCTTTTATTTATATTTCCTTAACGTCAATTCCGGATTTGCATGGCACGCTGTTTGGCTTCATAGAATTGAATTTGATTCGTTCAGTTAGATTCCAAATCATATCCTAGTAGAATTCAAATTTGATTTAAACCAATTCAAGCTCTAAAATTTCTGTTTGGATGTCCTTTGAAATTGAAATTTAGAAGATTTCGAACCCACACACCAAGGAAGAAAGAACTCGCTAACTAATATAATAGTACTACTAACTAATATTAGTATATAAAAATAAGTATCTAGAAATAGAAACAAACTAATATACAGTTAATCGAAATTGAAAAGATGTCACATCTACGCTGCTCTTGAGTCTTGACCGTCTCCTACACGGCCGCCGTGCCTACAACAATCGAGGAGACAGAACAAGAAAACATCGCAGGTATCAAATCAATCATATTATCATATCGCTTTGCTTGTGCACTACAAAATTAAATCGCTTTGCTTTCTCAAAATCCTCTCTCCGATCGGATCAAATCTGGTCGAGCAAACCGCAGATTGGAGCATGGAACTCGTTGACGTCGAACCAAATCACGGAGGACGATAGATCAAACAATGAAGCGACAAACAATTAATCAGGCTGCTCCCACCCCAAGACGAAACAAACAAGATCTTGACGACACAGGCATCTGCACAGATCTCATATTTTCGAGGAAATAACGAGGAGGAGGCAGAGAAGAGCAGTGCACAAGAAAAGAATTGGTGTTGGGTGTGGCCCAAGAATTGGTGGCCGAATTGAGGGTAGGAATCATTAAGGGTGCGTTTGGTTGCCTGTATCAAGTGGTACATGTATGAGATGGTTCAGAAAAAAGCCATTCATGTGTTTGGTTGCTTGAATGGAACCATCTCATCCTGGACCAAGTGGTACAAATTTGAGAAATATTCTCTCTAGATGCTGAACCATTTCATTCACCCAAAATAATAGAACCAAATGGTACAGGATCATCCCATCCTATTCAACCTCATCCCATCACCCAAACACATCCTAAAATTCCGATTCCAGTGGCAATCAAACACCCTGATCTCCAGAATCTAGGTCCAATTCTACGATTCCAGCCTCAGGGTTTGTTTATTTTTGCTTTTGATTCTAGATTCTGACCTCAAAAGCTAAATAAAAGAGCTCTTTTACAGTACACTAAATTGAATATGAATTGTTCATTCTTTTTGATCCAATGGATCAGATTAACTAGAGTTTACTTATACTTCATATGGTAGTAGAGTAGTAGAAACACTCTTAACAAATCAATGGTTAGATGTGATTTCTACTACACATTATATACTACAAGTATAATGCACCGTAACATTTCTCAAATAAAAAACAAACAATCCAATTCTAGAATCTGATTCTTACGATCTAGCCCATCCATATACACTAAAATTTACAATCCACTTCATTTGTGCTTTTGGATTTCAGCTTTTGAAGAATCAGTTTCTTTATAACTACAATCCAGAATCAGTTTTTAGAGAATCCAAAATAAAAACAAACACGCTTAGTACCTGAGAGCTAAACGGGATGTAAGGGTATTTGATTCCGACGATCCACTGAAGACGGATCAAAGATTTCTCATGGACCGTGGTTATCGTGTAGTGCTTAGGTTCATTCTGATGTAGACCATGTTTCTTCTCTACCAATCATCAACGCTTTCTTAAATATTAATCGATCCCTTTTGCAATTTTGTCTCGGCTGAAGAAAGTGACCGCACGCGTGAGAGGGAGGAAAAATACTATTACACGTCACCTCTTTTTTCTTCTCTGTCAAAAAAAATTAAAAATTAAGCCAACAACATTAGAGAATAACAAAGCATGATGTATGAGAGGTGTTTCTGTGTTTTCCTCTTAATACAAGTTGTATAAATCTTGAAGCAAACGAAGGGGTAAGTAATCCTCATTTACCCTTCATTTATGCTTTAATATTTATACAATTTTAAGAAAGAAAAACATAGAATCACCTCTTTGAATGTATTTGCTTTTCGCATTAGATACTGCCTATTTGATTGGAGTGGTTCAGAAAACACATCAGAACGTGTCCTCCTTTACAGCAGGAGTCCGACATTCGGTGTGGACTCTAAATAGTTCGTCAAATGAGCATCGAATTTTCTCACTTAATCTGTGCTCAACCAAACTGTAGTATGTCATGAAATTATGAATTGTAGAACTTACTAAAAACCAGCAAAAGTCGAACTGTTTAGTATGCGGTCACCATCGGAGGATTACTATGTCATTATAAATGTGAGCCACATCTCTTCGGAAAACCCAATCAGCCAACCAAAGGATGTTCCCTCACTCTTGTAAACGAGTTAGCGAGCTCGAGTGAGCTCGATAAAAGTTAACATACACTGATATTTAATAAATAATTCATAAATTTACCAAGACTCGCGGCTATTTTGTAACGCCCTGCTCCCCTGCGCCCGGGTCAGCCGCCAACGGCCGACCCGCCTTTCAGCGCCCGCCGCCTTGAACGCTGCCGCGCCCGTTCGTGAAATTCGGCAGTTGAGCCGCCTCGCCGCCTCTTCCCCTATAAAACCCCACAAGCCCCTCTCTCTGTGCCTCTCTCTCCTCCGCTCTTCTCCAGCCCGCCGCCCTTGCCATGCCGTCTCCGTGGCGCCCGCGCCAGCCAGCGCGCCGTGCCGCCTCGGCTCCGCTGCCCCGCTTCCTCCTCCGGCCCCGCCGCCTTCCTCGGCTCCGGCCGATCGCGCGCCGGCCGCTCGGCTCTGCCCCTCGCTTTGAGTGCGGTTTTGAAATTTTTTTTTAAAGCGCGAGGTGGGACCGGGCCCTAGCATGGGCATGGGCGAGTCACGCGCGCGTGGACTCGATCCATGCGTTGGCGTCCCCACTGTCGCTTAAAAAAATTTCCAAAACCGATTTTAATTTCTTGACGTCAGCATGACGCAGTAAATCGGTTTTTCTTTTTAAAAATGATTTAAAAATTCCGAAAAAATCCAGAAAAGCCCGTTTTATTTGTTTTTAAACTTCCGGGAGCCCGTTTTCGCTCGTTCGAACTCGGATTGGCTCCGTTCTTCTTCCTAAATTCATTAGAAATCCCAAACTTCAGTTTAGAGCTAGTTTGAAGTTCAATTTGTGTTTATTTGTATTCGTTTGAGTCTTATTTGAATTTGGTTGTTTTTCGCGCGTAGATTACGGAGAGTCCGAGGAGTTCCCGAACGATTTATTTCGAGCAAAGAACTCGTCGAACCAGGCAAGTCACACCCCCTTGACCATGTTGCTCCCAGTTTATGAACTTGTATGTTGTATTTAAAATTATTGCATGCTTATTTGTTATAAACATTAATTTCCGACCTAGTTTTAAATGATAGCTATACCCAATTCGACATGCGACCTTTGACATTTGAATTCCGATACCCTTGTAACCTTAGTAAAAATTATGATTTATGACTATGGTAATAGTTAGACATTGCTTAGCCATGCATAGAACTGAACTTAGGAAATTTTGGGGAACTTTATGCCAAAATGATGACATGTTCAAATGAAAACTTATGATGATCAATATTAGTGATAATGTGGAGATAGTATGGTTAAAATAAAAATGACTTAGACCGGGCGAGAATTGGTTGGAAGGTGGTGAGGTCATGGTTCTGGGTTTGTGGAAAGTCTCGCCTAGTCAATTAAGGACCGGTCTGAGTTTCGCTGAATGTAAAGCCTAACCGTACTACCACGAGTCTGGAATGGGACAGACCTGGCTATCCTTATTAAATCATTTCATGGACAGTCATGCCATATGGGGGTAGTGGTGTGGTGAAAGCGAGATGCTGCCACTCTGGCGCGAGAGGGGGCTTCTGATTAGAGGGAGTCTTTCAGCGGTGAAACCTTAGCGGGCATGACTACATGTATGATTTATTAATGGGCCTTGTCATAATCTTCTCTGTCACTCACCAAAGGAAGTGTACTGACATAAAGGGGAAGTATTATGTCTTGTGGGTAAAGTTGTACAACCTCTGCAGAGTGTCAAACTAATCGATTAGCCGCGCCCGCGGTTATGGGCATGCCGAGCAAGCCATTTTCAGACTAGACTTTGGTAAATTGAAATTTGGTTTCAAAAATGATGATTGGATGGAGGGAGTCCATCATGAGAAAAACTTAGCCATTTTCAGGAGAGATTCCTGAGTTAAAATGTATAGATTTAATTTTGGAATAAAGTATGCCTTTTAAAATTATTGAAAATGTTATTAAACTGTTGCCTTATGCTCAAACAAACCATATTGCCATCCTTTGATTACCCGTACATTTATATTGCATTTCCGGTGTGGTTTGCTGAGTACGTTTGTACTCACCCTTGCTTAATTTACCACTTCAGAGGAGGAGTATCACGATGGTGAGGACCAGTTGGACTAGGCCGCGTCCCCAGTCGATTGCCTGTGGCAAATTAATTGGGCTCTATCTATTTATCTTCTTTTTCCGCTGCTTTATTTGTTTATTTATTCGTTGGCCTGCGCGCCATTTCCTATGTAACCTTGAATATTTATTATTTAATAAAGAACGCTGGATATGCTATGGTTTCATTTCTACTGTGTGTACTAGCATTTCCTGGACTAGTACAGAATACACAGAGGATTTCGGAGGTGTTATTCCGGGGTCCGACATATTTGGTCTTCAACTCGCAAACTTAGGATCAAATTCGATCTCATCTGAAATGAGCTCGAGTTGTTTTACAGCCTACTCGTTATGTCGGCCTAGAACATCAAATGTTAAAATAAAGAGAGATAGAAAAAGAGCGGCCCTGTATTGTAAAATGGGCCTGTACAGTCTAAGTACATCGTCGTCCACACTTCGGCCCGTCGGCCCACGTGGAGCTGCCTAGCTCTAGGGTTTCTTCCTTCCTCTTAGACACGACCGCCGCCGTGTCAGTGCTTTCTCTGCGCGGAGAGTTCGTGCGAAGGCCAACCCCGTCCTCCTCCCTCGCCGCGCTCGAGCCGCCGCTGCCATGGTCAGCCCGACCTCTCTCCTCTCTGTTGTAGCCATGTACTTGCGGTTTAGTCCGTTGTTTTGACAGCTCACTGTCGCATCCGTCGCAGGTGAAGTACTCGCGGGAGCC
The DNA here is from genome assembly GCA_036346355.1 of Rhipidocladum racemiflorum. Classification (NCBI taxonomy): domain Eukaryota; kingdom Viridiplantae; phylum Streptophyta; class Magnoliopsida; order Poales; family Poaceae; genus Rhipidocladum; species Rhipidocladum racemiflorum. The sequence goes on along the minus strand of CM070583.1, from coordinate 79,392,396 downwards.
GTCCAACCCGACCAAGTGTAAGATCTCGCCTCTCTCTGTTCCTGCAATGGTTTGGTCTTCGTAGTTTGCCTTCTTCCATTTGTGGTGGTTTTGATGGGATTTATTTGGTGTTGTGTGCGCAGCGGCCAAGGCCATGGGCAGGGATCTCAGGGTCCACTTCAAGGTGCGTTTCTTGAACCTTTGCTTGATGGGATCTTTGTTTGTGGACGAGTTGATTGGTTGCAGATTAGTGAGCTGTTCTTCTTATGCATTGTTGCTGAATTAGGGCTAGGCAGTATGCAAATGGTGTCATGAATGGATTGGATGGAGTGTGATAACCTAAAGAGTGAAGTTTCAGTTCTGTTGTTTATAAGAACAGTTCCGGCGTTACTTGAGGGACATTGATACATTTGTTATCTGACGAACCGTTGTATTCTTCATCATGACAAATGGTTCGTAGGCAATGTGACACCATCCTTAGTGATGTTGTTATTCTGGGTAAATATCCAAATGCTGTCTGCATTTTATCCAAAATCTACAACATCGCACTTCAAGGTTAAAGCGGAGTTTTGCGCCTTAGAATTTGACACTTGACACTTTGATTAATACGCATAAGATAATGGTAACTCTGAATATTTGCTTTGTATATTCCTTGCATCATGCCAATAAGCTTTCATGTTTCTGTGGGGCGCATTGCTCAAACTCCTATATTTTGCACCTCACATTAAGTCTGGATTAACTGTTCAGCGGATTTTTTTTCTTTCTGGTGTATAGCCTCATCTTTACAGCTATTTATATTGCTGTATAATCTCTTCCAGTCTTACTGTTGACACTTTGACTAATATTGCGTAAGATAATGGGGCTCAAACTCCTGGTCTCATAGTGATATTTTGCACCTCACATTAAGTATGGATTAACTGATCAGTGGATTTTTTTCTTTCTTTCTGGTATATAGCCTGATCTTTACAGCTATTTATGTTGCTGTATAATCTCTTTCAGTCTTACTGTTCTTATCTTTCTTCCTTATACTTTGAAATAACCTTTAGTAATGTTGAACATTACAAATTTCTGTCAGCTTGCTCTGTTTTGTCTTTTCCTTCTAGTTACATATACCGTACATTGGTCATTGGATAAATATTCTCTGATTATTACAGTGAAAAATATCGTAACTAGTATTAGAAGCTTAGGGTTATCCTATCAACTTGTAGTTGAAGGTGGTCTGTCAGTGTGAAATCCTTTTCTGAGCTTTTCAACACATGGCAAACTGAGTTCAGTGTGTAGTTTATCATGGGACTCTGATGCCCATGCAATGGTTTGTTGGCTGTTTGTGCTTGGATGATAATGTTCTACTTGCACCATTATTGACTTTATGTATCCTTTCTTTTCTTGTTTCTCTGACTAAACCCATAATAATGGGTGCAGAACACAAGGGAGACAGCTTTTGCGCTTCGCAAGCTGCCTTTGGCCAAGGCTAAGCGGTACCTTGAGGATGTTATTGCTCACAAGCAAGCAATTCCCTTCCGGAGATACTGTCGAGGGGTGGGCCGTACTGCACAAGCAAAGTCTCGCCATTCAAATGGGCAGGGCCGGTGGCCTGTAAAATCAGCCAGGTTCATATTGGATTTGCTGAAGAATGCCGAGAGTAACGCTGATGTATGAAGCTGCTGCTAGTTTTCTCATCTCTTTCTATTTTTATTATGTATGACATCCCCAACCTTCATTTGGCTTAACTTATGATCTGTTGTTTATAGGTCAAGGGCTTGGATGTCGACAACCTCTATGTTTCACACATCCAGGTGAACCAAGCTCAGAAGCAGAGGCGCCGTACATACCGTGCTCATGGACGCATTAATCGTAAGTTCTCAAGGATGGCATGTCTATATTTACTTATTTAGTTCCATTGGATAATGTACTGATATTGCTTTTGTGGCAGCGTACATGTCCTCACCCTGCCATATTGAGCTGATCTTGTCAGAGAAGGAAGAGCCCGTGAAGAAAGAGGTGCATTTCTTTATCCCCTTGTATTTGTTTCTGTTGTTTTCATGAATCGAAGTTTGGCTGAGCACTGTGCTTTGGCAGACTTCTTTCAAGCTGTCTGAACCTTGTAGTCTCACTCTTTTTAAGAAGAAAAATGATTAGGATTCATCTTCTGAAATATTCTCACATGTTGTATTACAATTACAATGTTAAAGGACATCTGTTTACCCTTTACAGTTTGGCATCCTGTTTTTATATGGAGTTGATTTTAGTAGAAAACAGCCCATATTTTTTTTTGTCAATTTTTATCCGACTTTCTTTATCTGTTTCTCATAATCCATATGATAATTGTTTCTTTTGTAGCCTGACAACGTTATCGCACCAAGGGGGCAAGCTATGTAAGCTGTCAGAGTGGGCGTATTTGTCCAATGATCCTAGCTGCATGTTGCACTTGAAGGCAGTGTTGCCGCATTGATGTTTCTGGTACCAATATTTAGTCGGGATTTGTCGTGGTCTATGCTATCCTTGTTTATGGTTAAATGGTAGTATATGCTAAAATAGTTCCAGATATTTGAGCACTTCTACCTGAGCTTATTTGCCATATTTTACCCTTGCTGTTTAGCTGCCCACTTCATGTATTATCTGCTACTTTTGATTGCTTATAAATCTTGTTCTCGAGTGTGTAAAAGTTCGATCATTTCTGACAAACGGATGGTTGATTGTTTGGATTACAAATTGCTATACCAAGGTTACACGGAGTTCTTGTTTTCATCTACTTGATGAACATGGTGAGCGTTTATTTCGACAACGGAGCAACGTGAGAACAAACATTAGTGCGTTCTTGTAACATAGTCAATCATACTATTAGCAATTGAATTGTAAGCTGTATATGATGTGATCATGACCCCTTTTTACAATAACCTAAGAATGAATGCGGCACTGCCAGACATGTAATGAACTCCTAACATCAATCTTGTTGAAAGTAGAAAGTAGAGTAAAAATTGAACTCGAGAACAGAGAGGAGTGATTATCTTCTTATTGCACATGTGTTTACATATTTATACAAGATAATGGGCGAAAATTGATGATGTCTAAAAGACACGCATTGTCCAAAAGACATCTATTATCTAAAAGATACCTATTCTAAGAGTTGGTGGTTAATCGCACACTTAACTTCTTAACACTCTCCTTGGGTAAATAGCACGGCCTTCATATGCTTCGATGAACTCCAAAAATTCTGTGAAAAAATATATGAGAAATTAGTTCTCATAATTATATGCCATTTAAAACTCCTTTAAAACCCAATGAGGAAAAAAAATATAAGGAAAAACTTTATGGCATAAGTTCACATTTAATGTTGCCTCGTTAAAAATCTTCTATGAGAAACCATTTGTGTAAAACTCAAAGGAAAAGAGTGCAACATGTAGTTCAGGGGGTTAACAACCTCTAAACCTTGCAACTCACGAAGCCGTCTCATACCGATCCTCTAGACACATTTTTGGAACGAGGACGTCGGTAAAGACTTAGTGAATAAATCGGCTAGATTTTCACATGATTTTGTTTGCAAGATATTTATCTCACCACTCTTTTCAAGTTCATGAGGATAAAATAGCTTAGGAGCAATATTTTTTGTTATGTTATTCTTTATGTAGCCTATTTGCATCTGAGCAACACAGACATCATTATCTTCATAGATAATGGTAGGAGATTCCAATGGATTAATACCACATAACCTTTGTATCTGGTTAATCATTCCTCGAAGCCATACACATTCACATGATGCTTTATATAAATCAATTATTTCAGAATGATTAGTAGAAGTGGATACTAAAATCTGTTTACAAGACTTCCATGAAATAGCCATATAACCATAAAGGAAAACAAATCCAGTTTGTGATTTAGTACTGTAGGGATCAGACAAATAGCCAGCATATGTGTATCTAGTTAAAGTTATATATTGATTTCTTTGAAACATCAAATCAAGATCTTTTGTACCATTAAGGTACATGAGGACTTGTTGAACACCATTCAAATGCCTTTTTGTTGGTAATGCGATGTATCTAGCCAATAGATTGACTGCAAATGTAATGTCAGGCCTGGTGCTATTTACAAGATACATTAGTGCTCCGATGGCACTAAGATATGGAACTTCTGATCCAAATATCTCTTCATCCTCTTCCCTATGTCTGAATGGGTCTTTATCCACGTTAAGGGATCTCACGACCATAGGTGTTTTCATTTGATATTATTTATCTATAGTGAATTTCTCCAATATCTTTTAGATATATGCGGACTGGTGCACAAATGTTTCTTCAGGAACATGCTCAAGTTGTAAGCCTAAGCAAAATTTGATTTTACTCAAATCTTTCATCTCAAACTCCATCACAAGATGGCTACATGCCTCTTCTATGTCCCTTGCGGTTCTGACGATATTTAAATCATCAACATTTACTGAGATGATACATAATCCACTTTGCAGTTTCTTTATAAACACACATGGACAATCATTATTATTAGAATATCCTTTCTTCAAAATAAACTTAGTCGGTTGTACCATATCATTCCCGTCTGCTTTAATCCATATAGCGACTTTTTCAACTTGACGCTATACATGTTGCGATTTGCATTAGGATTCGGAATTTTAATCCCTTTAGGGACTTTCATGTAAATATCTGAATCTAATGACCCATAGAAATATACGGTCATTGCATGCATTAACTGCATTGATACTTTCATATTAACTGCTAGAGATATTAGATGTTGGAACATTATTCCACTCATAACGGGATAGTATGTCTCATCATAATTGATGCCATATCTCTGCATGAACCCTTGGGCTACAACCCTCGCTTTGTATCTCACCACTTCATTATTTCAATTCCTTTTCGGAACGAAAACCCATTTGCTTCCCACAGGAAACATTTTAGGAGGAGTAGGTGTTACAGGACCAAATACCTCCTTTTTTATTAAACGAGAGCAATTCTGCTTCAATTGCTTCCTTTTATTTGACTCAATCTGAGCGCTTTATACACTCTGCTATGGTCTTTGGTTCTAGATCCAGTTGAAGGCTCTTAACAATCTTTGAGGCAAAATGTATATCAATAATTGTAGTATCTCTTTAAAATTGTAGTATCTCTTTAATATAATTCTCCTGAATTAACATATTCATAGAAATTTCTTCATTTACATCCTCTAACTTCTTGTGATTTCGATGTTCCAACATCTAAATTTGTGCGCATTTTGATGTCGGTTTTACCATTCCTTCGATTGTTCTCAACCTCATGTTGAGTTTCTTTTATTGGTTCAAGTATTGTACCTTTACCTTTAGAAGAATTTTGTTTTTACGAACGTCTCCGCGGAACTAAGTCTTTTTTGTTCGAAATTCTCCCCTCTTCTTCTCATTGGGGGCAAGAGTAGCTTTGTGAGATACCTCCACTTTTTGTGATACATTGACTGCGGGTATATATGATTTTGTAATACACTTGTAATCAGTAAATGCATCTGGCAGATTATTTGTAATTTGTTGCAAATTTATTATTCTCTGAACCTCCAGTATAGGTTTTTTAGTACATGGATCTAAGGACTGAATGCCAGTGGCATTCCAATCTATTTCTCGACATTCTTCGTGGTACTTATCTCCCCTAATGCCGAAAAATTGTCCTCATAAAAAATACAACCAGCGTACCGAGCTATAAACAAATACCTGTTAATGGCTCAAGATATTTTATTATTAACGGATAATTATACCCCACATAGGTCCCCAACTTCCTGTGAGGACCCATTGATGTACGCTGTGGTTGTGAAATCAGTACGTATATTGCACAACCGAATTTTCGCAGATGGGAAGTACTTGGTTCATTTCCACGTATTAATTGCAATGGGGAGACCGTATGATATGCAGTTGGTCTTATTTGGATTAGTTTTGCGACATGCAAGACTGCGTGGCTACAACAACTTGTTGGCAACCTACAATTTTGTAAAAGAGGTTTAGCAATCAGTTTGACCCTCTTTATCAAAGATTCTGCTAGGTCATTTTGTGTGTGGACATATGGCATAGAATGCTCTACATTAATGCTCAGAGTCATACAATAGTCATTAAATACCCTTGAGGAGAACTCAACGGCATTATCCAATCTAATGGATTTGATCATATTTTCAGAAAAATAGGCTCTTAACTTAATTATTTGAGCCATTAATCTAGCAAACGAATGGTCCCGTGTGCTTATTAAACACATGTAGGACCATCTTGTGGAAGCATCTATTAAAACCATAAAGTATGTAAACGGCCCATGTAAGGGCTGAATAGGTCCACAGATGTCGCCCTGAATTCTGTTCAGAAAATTCAGTGACCCATTTTTTACTTTGAGGTATGATGGCCTAAAAATCAATTTCCCTTTAGCATAAGCAGTGCACATGAAATCTTCTAATTTCAGAAAATTTGAAGTTTTAATATTATGACCAATAGAACATTTTACAATTTTTCTCATCATCTCCATATCAGAATGACCTAGGCAATCATGACAAATATTGAATTTGTCAAAATTTTGATAAATTGTTTTGAACACAACACGTGGTTCATGTTTAATGTACGTGTAGTACAATCCAGATGAATATGAAGGAAGTTTTTCAACCACTTGTTTTCTGTATCTATCGACTTTAGTGAGGAGAATATATTCATTGTCTCCCTCACTAGTAGTTTCCACAGAAACCATTAAGACGGATATCTTTAAAACTTAGTAGGGTACGATTTGATTTAGGATACAACAGAGCATCTTCAATCGCCAATTGTGTTCCCATAGGGAGAACTATGATGGCTCTTCCAGTGCCAACAATCAGATTATTGCTTCTAGCGATAGTCATTATATTTCCACTTTTCTTTGTCAAAGTTTGAAAATATTTTGTTTTCCTTAATATTTATGGTACCACTGTTAACAAGATAGATTTCATCCTCCATTGGATTGTGCCCACCAAATTCTATAATAAAGAGCATGATTATTAACTCAAATATAGAACAAATACATGTTAACAGAACTGTGGGCACCGGTTCTACAAATACAATATGTGCTTATACAATACAATTACAATACCCATATTCCTACAGAACTGTGGGCACCGGAAGCATGAATCGGATCTCGCCCATGAGTTGGACTAGAAGTGGCACCCATACTCCACTTAAGTGTATGCTCACTGTCCTCAAATAGTCCTGTGCACAGATATTATCCAAATGGCCCTCACACAAACAAATATGAGCCACATGAATAGCATTGTACATACTTACGCATAAGAGGGTTCCGACTCCTTTCTGAAGACAACGGACGGCGGCGAGACGAGGCAAAAACCGCGGCGGAGTGGCGCTCAACTACGGCGAGCTCGCCGCGAATAAGCGGCGGCTCAGGCGAGATGGCTTGGGGAAACGGATGCGCAAAGATGAGAGCAACCTCGGGGCGTGACCAGGGCTTTAAATAGCCTCGGCGTTCGTGCCCGAGACGGAAACCTAATTCTACACGGCGGCGGGCGCGGCGGCGGAGTCCGGCTCGGACTCGGCGGACGACGACGACAGCCGCCCACGTGGCACGATCAACGGCCACGATCGCCGACGGACGCGATCGGATCCGGGCGGATACGGCTCGAACCGTGCAGGCGGATCTCGGCCATTGGATCTTGATCCAACGGTTGGGATTGATTAGGGTTTTGATTTGGTTTGATCGAGTCAATCGGCTCGGTCGGACTCGAGTCCGACTCGGGTTCGACTTCGATCGGATGAAACGATACTCGACCGAGTTGAATTTCCAGCGATTTAAAATTTAAAATAATTTCCAGAATTCATTTAATTCATTAAAAATAGCAAAAGACTCGAAAAATTCGGAAAAATTCTGGAAAATACTTTGGATCATTTTGGACTCAAATAAAATATTTCCAACAAAATTTTATTTGCAAAATTAAATTCTTTAATTATTTCAAAATGGAATAAATTCAAATAAATTCCAAATAAATCCAAATAAATTCCAGAAAATTCCAAAAATTCACCAAAGTGCCAAATCACACATGAATTTAAGAAAAGCAAAATTTTGGGGTGTTACAACCATTGTATTAGAATGCTTTGGTCCCAACGCCTCAGTGAAGGGAACACCTACGAATGCAACCGTACCTGGTTCGTCCTTACTACTTTGGCCTACCAAAATGCAAGGTTGAACTTTAAATATTTTACTAGGTTAAGGCTATCCTATACTAGCACATGTGGTTGCACAAATTGACCCAGTCGATAGCATCAAGTTCGGTCTTTAGGTTGACTCAGGAGAGAATCTCCCCCTATCTACGTGCAAGTCCAACCCTTCCACCAACGGCTACTGCCATAACTTGCCTGTATCCAAATCGTAGCTTTGTTTTTATTTTTACTAACATATCAGTATCCTTTACTGTCATATCCAACATTTTTAAATTTTATAAAGACTCAAGTCTACCATTCTGCCCTTCCTTAACTAAAATATGAATAAGCGTGGTAGTTAAGTAGTTGCATATATCCCAGTTGACATTATGTATTGTCTAACCCTAACGTACGGTTACCAAGGTTCATATAGTCATATTTACTAAGGAAATTCCATAAGTCTAGGCTATAACTACCAACACCCACAATATAACAATCTTTACAGAAAGTACATGCATGCATAGTAATTTAACAAAACAAAGTAGGCATTGTAAAACATTGGATCAACATGATCAAATGAGGGTGCTTGCCTTGTTGCTCGGTATCAGGTGTGAAATCAGAATCAGTTGTGGTATCGTTGTCAACGTACTCAAATTCGTCAGCTCTACACGTAGTCCAAAAAGAAGCATAACCAAACAGCAAATTAGCAAGCTTTAAAATGGGGCAGAAAGAAATCAGATACAAGAATAAAATTGAAACATATTAAAAGTGATATGTGTGGTGTTTTTAGATTTTAGGATTGTCACAACGTGCATGTTGGTTCTATTAACATTTTGCAATTAGGTCCTTTTCATCTTATTAAGTCATTCTAGGGCATGGCAGCATGAATTTTACATATAAGTCATTTTCATTCATTGAATTGAAGAAGCTAAGATTATTTAGATTAATAGAAGTAAGACATTAGTTAAGGTGCTCGTATGAAAAGTACTTAGCCTTAAGTGTGTTTTGCACAAAAAAATAATTTATACATGTTACGTTTATAAAATAAGGCTACTGGCTGCATCTACATGGTTACACAATGATCTTTATGACACAAGTACTTTAACTAAATTTTTCTTAGGCTCAACTATCCATATGATGTGTTGTAGGCGACCATAACACTTAGGGTTATTGCATTAGTAGGATTCAGATGCAAAGCAAGTTGTAAATAAAATATTTCTCTGCAATATGATAATATTTATCCTAAAGAGCATTTCTGGGCTAATCTTCCTAAAAATTTCATTTAGACGAGATGTTTTACGGGCTGCTAAAATGGCTTAAGCGTTTTTAAAGTTTACGCAATAAGGGTTCAATTTTCATTTTATGTTTGTGACTGCATCTTATAAGATTATTTATCCGTTCTTTAGGTGCTAGCAGGGGATGTCTCTAAGGGTGTTTTAAAGTTGGTTTCGCGGCATTTCACTTTTATCCACAATATTTTCAAATAAATGAACATTAAGGCCTTATATGGACTTAATTCAACATTGCATAAACATGAGTTATTTTTAAATAACTAGTAAGGGTATCACTTTTCAAGGTCCTATGAATTGGTTTTAATGAATGTGAACTTTATTTGCTCAAGTTCTACACATCTAGTTGTTTGCACATATTGGAATACAACTAGGTTAGCAATTGTTATAAATTGAACTGAAATTCAAATATTTTTACATATTTGGAGAGCATGTGACCTCTGGAATGTAACAAAGTTGGTTTCATTCAAAATGGAGTTGATTTGCAAAAAATTTACATTAAGTAACTTTTAGGCCTAAAGAATATATTTGAGCTCGGCAACTTCACGTTTCATACTCGGCCACCAGAATCTCTCCTTCAGATCCTGATACATCTTGGCGCTTCCAGGATGTATTGAGTACTTGGAGTCATGAGCTTCTTCCAGAATCAGTTGCTTTAACTCCTTTTTGTTAGGCACACAAATACGATCCTTCATCCACAACGTGCCTTGCTCATCCAACTTGAAGTCCTCTGCCTTGCCTTCCTCCTTGATGGACTTAATCCTGCGGATCTTGTCATCATCCTTCATCCTTCTCGGATCGATCCTCTAGGGTAGGCTTTACTTCTAATGCGGCCAAGAATCCGCTAGGTACTACCTCAATCTTCATTTTAAATCCTCACATAACTCATCCTCGACTTGTGGCTAGCAACGCGTACTCACGGTATGGCTTTTCCGACTCGAGCATCGGCTACTCGTTGGCCTTCCCGGATGGTAATGGATCCCAACATTATAGTCCTTGATCAACTCTAACCATCTCCTCTGCCTCATATTCGGATCCGATTGGGTGAATATGTACTTAAGGCTCTTATGATCCGTATATACTTCACATCTGCTTCCGATCGGATAGTGACGCCATATCTTCAAAGCATGCACTACGGCCTAACTCCAAGTCATGTGTCGGATAATTTTCCTCATGCGGCCTCAAGCGCCTTGATGCATAAGCGGCGACCTTTCCATTCTCTCAGATCGGCACATCCAAGTCCTTGGCGCGATGCGTCACAATAAATATCGAAGCTTTGAGCAACATCCGGTAGAACTAGCACCGGTCTTGGCGTCAATCGCTTCTTCACTCTGAAATCCTTTCTCACATTCTCAAGGCGTCCATGCAAACTTCTTTTCCTTCTTTAGCAATTGCGTAAGAGGTTTCGCAATTGTCGAAAAGCCTTCAATGAAACGGCGGTAGTATCCTCGCCATTCCAAGGAAACTCCGAATCTGGTCACGATCCTCACGCTCCCAATGTAACACGCCTTCTACTTTGCTTGGATCTACTGGCGACTCCTTCTGCGGTCATTACATGTCCAAGAAACTCCACCTTGTCCTTCCAAAAATCACACTTGCTGAACTTGGCGAAAAGTTGTCTTTGTTCCTCGACTTTTCCAAAACTCGCCTTAAATGTTCTGGCATGTTCACTCTCTGCCTTGGAGTAGATTAGGATATCGTCTATGAACACGACGACAAACTTGTCCAAATATTCCATGAACACCTTATTCATCATATTCATGAAATAAGTCAGCGCATTCGTTAGCCCAAAGGACATAACCGTAAACTCGTAATGTCCATATCTTGACGAGAATGCGATCTTGAATATCTTCCGATCGGATCTTCAATCGATGGTATCCGATCTCGAGATCAATCTTGAGAAAACTCCGCTCCTCTCAACCGATCAAACAAATCATCAATCCCGGTAGCGGATACTTATTCTTCACGGTGACTTCATTGAGTGCACGGTAGTCAATGCACATCCTGAAACTCCCGTCCTTCTTCTTGACAAACAAAACTGGTGCTCCCCACGGCGACGAACTCGGTCTGATAAATCCTTTCTCCATTAACTCTTCTAGCTGTTTCCTCATTTCTACCAACTCCTCGGTGGACATCCGATAGGGTCTCTTAGCTATCGGTCTTGTACCTTACAAGCTCTATCACAAACTCTATGTCCCTGTCAAGCGGCATACCGAGGTAGATCTTCGGGAAAAACATCGGGTACTCATTCACTCTTTGGGACATCCTCTATGCTTTGATTGCCTTGGTACCGTTAACCATCAATCGTCCATCTCTAATCGCAGTGGCTTGGAATTCCACTTTCTTCCCACACGGGCTCTCAACTGAGATAGTCCTCCGTCCACAATCCAATACGGCCTTGTGCTTGGATAACCAATCCATTCCCAATATGACGTCTAAGGTCTGGGTCTCCAAAATTATAAGGTTTGCTAGGAACTCTATTCCACCTATCAAGATTCTCACCCCGAACATCCTACTTTCGTTCGGAGTTCGGAACCAGGGGTTTGAACTAAAAGCATGCACTTAAGTCTTGCAATCCTCAAATCATTTCTAGTAGCAAAGCCTTGCGAAACAAACGAATGCGAAGCTCGAGTCAAACAAAATCAAGCAGGTGTCTTGAGTTAACAAGTAACTTACCCAAGACGACGTCTCGTAGCATTGCAGTGCATCTGCGGTGACATGGTTGACTCGGCCTCTCACCACGGCCAGGGTGTGGCTCTGGTCTTTGGCGTCCTAGGCCAGGGTGGTTCCTAGATTGAAGCGAACTAGGGTCACTCCTGCTGTCTTCTTTGGACAAGCTGTTGGCAAAGTGTCCTGGCTCGTTCTGCGATTGTAGCGGCGTCTCACTGTTCCTTCTTGATTGCCTGGAGTAGTGTTTCAGTAGTGGGAGTGCAGTAGTTCTGGTTGGCAGGTCTTGGTGCCGAGGATGGTGTCCTTGTTGCATTCGTGGTTGGAATCAAGAATTGATTTGGTGCAACTCTCGGTATTGCGTTCCACTGGCGTGATCCTTGTTGTTGCATCCTGCGCTTCTGTTCTCATCCAGTTCCTTGCGCTTGTCCTCAAGAATAAGCGCCTTATTCACCAACTCTTGGAAATCTGGAAAGGTGTGGGTGATCAACCCTACTTGCAATCCCGAGTTAAGTCCCTTCATAAAAGCGAGGCTGCGGATTTATCTCGTCGCTACATCCTCAAAGTGCGTAGCGTGCTAGCCGTGTGAACTTGTTCGTAGTCGACCACCGGTGATTACCTTGCTTGATGCTCAACTCCTCCTTCTTAAGGTCCATGATTCCTTCAGCACGTGGTACTTGTCGAATGCGTTGTGAACTCTTCCCAAGTGATATCTTGAGGGTTCTCTTGCGTGGCACAAAAGTTCTCCCACCATTCGTAATGTTCCTTCCAGGTGATGAGAAGCGTAGAGTACCTTCTCATTTCCTATGCATTGAGCTATGTGTAGCTTCCTCTCGATTGATCTTAACCCCTCATCGGCCTCTAATGGATTGGCATTCCCAGAGAAAGTGGGTGGGTGAGTTCTCATGAACTCTGATAGTCTTGTATTACGGCGTGGTCCCCGATTAACTTGATTAGCAAAGTGGCCTGAGCAAGGACGTGCTGCATTTGTTGCATCATAGCATGCATCAATCGAAGTCTGGGCAGCAAGAAAAGCTCCAAATTCTGCATATCCGGTGGCGGTCTTTGGTGCTCCATCATTGGGGTTTTTACTGGCGAGAACCACTCCCATTGCTTCCAAAGTTTCCACGGGTGTTCACCATCTGTCGGTTTGCTCTAGGTTTAGAGATGAGAGGGAAACAAGAATAGACAAGTAATACGGAACTTATGCGGGGCGAAAGGTGTAACCTTAAGGTCCAACTTTATTATTTAATAACTTGGTATGGCTGCTTACAATGCCTAAGGGCCTTGCAACACATACTGCACACTCAGCAAACAAAGCAAATCCAAATCGAACTAACTCTGGAGTCTAACGCCTAAAGGGTGACTCTTTATTCTATGACGCGACTCGGCGAAGGAGTCTCACTATAGAACCTATGCTCACTCATCGAGAAAACCTCCACGGCCTGGTACGGTGTCTTTGTGGCATAAGGCGTAACGATCGCCATGTCCAAAGAATCGTGTCCTCTATGGTAGTCGAAGAAGCGGTGTCCTCATCGAGATCGACTCCTCTGGATCTGGCTCGTAGCTCGAGCATCGCTCGGTCCTGGTCCGCATAAGGTCATCTCCAACTCGTCAATCCTTCGTAGAAGGTGTGCCACATACTCTTGAGCTTCCCGCCATCTGTTTCTTCTCTGTCGTGATTTCCTTGCGGGCCTTCAGAGCTCCTTGCTTGTATTATCTAGTACATCCTCCTGGCGACGACAAATCGTGCCAAGCGTGTAACCGTGGCATCCTCATCCTGAATCGCCTTGGTCAAGAAGGTTATCGCTGCGCGGATGATAACGAACACCGTGCTCTCCAACTCTCTGGCGTGATATCGTAATGTGCCGCATTGCTCGTCGTGATACTTCTTGGATACCCATCTGCATTGTAGATCTCCTGGCGGTCTGATTGTATCGAGCGATTGCACAGGCCCTTTTTCCTAGCAGTACCTCAATCCTCACGTCACAAGCCTTGATCAATCCCGCTTGTCCGATCACTTCCACTTGGTATTGGGGCTTCTCAAAATCTCCGAGAGTCAGAGCATATGCCAAAGTTCCGCGGCGTGACCAACTCCTAGATCAACGTAGTTGAATTCTTCCTCCATCTGTCACAAGAGTGCTTTACGTAAGAACTCGGAATTTTTAAATTGTGACAAGGTAAGGGAAAATTTCAGCAAGAGACAAGAAAAGAGAGAAGGGGATAAGTCGAGATGTCATTTCTTATCTTGACAACTTTTAGCTTTAGAAAATAGGTTTTATCCTCACTACGACCATTCTAGCTAGGGTTGAGCCTCTGATCAAGTATGGCTCGATACCACCTCTGTCGGGACCCGAATTTGCAAATCCGACCCTCAGGTATTCAAAGACTAGTCCAGAACGCGCTAGTGCACACAGTCTTAACATTGGTAAATATCACAATCATACCACTCGATACCAATAAAGTACTTTATTTAAATAACTAAATCGGTTACTCGACCTTATGGCCAAGTTACAAATATATGCCTCGCAAGGCGAAACTTATTCAGAGAAAAATAATAGCGGCGGAAAATCAAATAACTCGTGGCGCCATCCAAGATACCACAGCAACCGACCGGCTCGCTTCCCTAAGTAGACGGATCCTCCTGGAGTTCCTCCTCCAAAGTCGGGCGTAGTCTCCTCTTCAAGCGATGTTGTGTTGAGGCAAGGGTGAGTACTTGGTACTCAAGAAGTCATGCACGTAATGCAAGCTAATATACTATATGCATGGCTTGGTACAAAGGAATAGCTCAAGGTATATTTGCAGAAACAAGATTTGAAAAGTAATATAAGTAGATTCAAAGCGAGAAATAAGTAAAGCATAAATAACTTTTCAAGAAATTTAATAACCATTTTTCCCCATCCTAAACCACATTTCCATCATCTTCATTATTAAACCAACCCAACTTTTCAAACCAAAGTTATTTTTGAGAAAATCTAACCCTTGACTGTAATTCCCGAGCGATGTCCAATACCGCGGACACGGCTATTCGAATAGATTCTAAACTCGCAGAGGTTATGCACTTTACCCACAAGATACAAACAAACACCACAAAGGCGAGTTCAGTAACAAAGTCTTTCTAAGCCTCAAACAACACAGGTGGTCCTCTCGGTTCGTGCTCTACACCATCCCTTCCCTTAGCCAAGGCGAAGTATGGGACCAACACACCGTTAGATGGGTATCGGCCCACGACCACGATACGGCTCCCCGCACAATCACACAAACGGTGTAATTGACACCCTGAGGCTCCACAAGTGAGTCCTTAGCGACTTAGTCAACTAGGGCCGTCCCATTCCAGCCATGTGGTTGCAAGTATGACCAGTTCAAAGGCTTGCAAGGTTAAGTCCTTAGGGTGACCAGGGCAAGACTACCCTAAAACCAAATCAACACTCCCAATGCCACAACTGCCCACTGATTACTCTTGCCACATGCCCCTGGCCGAAATCAAGTTTATCAAACCCCGCTGATTACAATGCACCACGTGCCATCAACACCACATGATACTTTTCCAAAACAGGTTCAATATATCATTAAGTCAATGTTAACATTTGGTCATCCAAAATCATGTCATGAGCACGTAGCAGGTCTAAGCAGTATACTACAACGGTCTAAACCCATGTTGGCAATTTAATAATGTCCAACTAGTAATCCACAACTAGGGTGACAAGGGTCATGGCACATACTTAAGTAATCAAGGTGTCATATAGCAAATTGGTATTTATCTAACCCCCCAGGTTTAAACAAAGTATTTTTCTAATTGAACTAGCATGCAATAGTTTAAATCAAAATAGATTTCGAAATAGGATCAACATGGTCAAAGCACAACTTGCCTTCAAAAAGTACTTGCTCTTGGTCTTGAGTTGGATCCTGAGTCAATACTTCTCCTTCGAATCCTTCCGGCACTTCAACGTCTACTCGTAAAGCGTGCAAATAGCAAATACACAAATAAACAATAGGCAAAAAGTGCCCAAACACCCAAATAAAATCCATAAACAGAGAGAACATAATTTTATGGATTTTTAGAAACTGGAATCGTCAAATTTGGAGTTAAGACGCAAAAGTTATGATTATTTAAAGTTTAAATAATCAATTAAATAATTTTACAGAGAAAAACTTTAGTCCAAAAATTAAATAAAATTCATATTTAGGTAGATCTCAATTTTATACAAATTTAGAAATTTGAATCACTCAAATCGGAGTTGAAACGCAAAAGTTATAAGCGTTTGAAGTTTGAATCTAAATTTGAATCAATATTTCGAATTAATAAATCATTTCCTTTTTCGGAAATTAATTATTGCGTCAGCATGGACACGTGGCGACACTCGATTGGTTGGTCGACGTCACCGGTCCATGGGCTTGGTCCACGCTCGGCTTGGGTCCACCGTGGACTCGGTCCACGACTCTACGTGAGACTGACATGTGGGACCACTCGGGTGACGTCATCGGCCGGCGTCGGCCGGGCTCACCACGGTCGCGGCAGTGGGACCCACCGATGACGTCATGGGTGACGTCGGCGCTATGGCCGGGTCGGCCCGACATGCGGGCCCCTCGACACGCGGGCCCCGCGTGTCATCGGCGTCCTACACGACGCGGCGTGCGGCCCCCGACAGCGTCGGTCCAACTTCCCGGACACGTGGCGCAATCCCGACCGCTGATTTGAAATTCGGCGGCGCGATTAGATCCAGGGTTAACGCGTTGAATCTACTTCGATGATCGTGGCCGCTCGATCTAGATCGGACGGTCGAGATCTAACCCTATAATGACCACTACTACGACGCGTGGCGATTGTGAACCGTTGGATCTTGATCCAACGGTCCGCATCTAATCGGGTTTGGAACACGTGAACTCACTCTCAACCGCACGATCAAGATCGGACGGTCCACGTAGCTTCGCGAGGGCGATGGCGGCAGCGGAGCTGCGGCCACCGGAGACGAGACGACGACGAGCCCGACGGCGCTCGGGTCGTTCGGCGAAGTGAGTGGTCTCTTCTTGCGCCTGGCTTCGGGGTTCCTGCTCGGCTCCTTCTACGGAAGACAACGGCGGCGAGACGAGGCAAAATCATGCATGAGTGGCGCTCAACTACTGGCGAGCTCGCCGCAAACAAGCGGCGGCTCGAGCGAGATGGCTTGGGGAAACGGATGCGCAAAGATGAGAGCAACCTCGGGCGTGACCAGGGCTTTAAATAGCCTCGGCGTTCGTGCGAGGCGGAAACCTAATTCTACGGCGGCGGCGCGGCATGAGTCCGGCTTCGGACTCGGCGGAGACGACGACGCCGCCGGCCCACGTGGCACGATCAACGGCCACGATCGCCGCGCGCGATCGGATCCGGCCGGATACGGCTCGAACCGTGCAGGCGGATCTCACCGTTGGATCTTGATCCAACGGTTGGGATTGATTAGGGTTTTGATTTGGTTTGATCGAGTCAATCGGCTCGGGTCGGACTCGAGTCCGACTTGTTCCGACTTCGATCGGATGAACAAGACTCGACCCGAGTTGAATTTCCAAATGATTTAAAATTTAAAATAATTTCCGATAATTCATTTAATTCATTAAAAATAGCAAAAGACTCGGAAAAATTCGGAAAAATTCGAAAATACTTTGGATCATTTTGGACTCAAATAAAATATTTCCAACAAAATTTTATTTGCAAAATTAAATTCTTTAATTATTTCAAAATGGAATAAATTCAAATAAATTCCAAATAAATCCAAATAAATTCCAGAAAATTCCAAAAATTCACCAAAGTGCCAAATCACACATGAATTTAAGAAAAGCAAAATTTTGGGGTGTTACAACCATTGTATTAGAATGCTTTGGTCCCAACGCCTCAGTGAAGGGAACACCTACGAATGCAACCGTACCTGGTTCGTCCTTACTACTTTGGCCTACCAAAATGCAAGGTTGAACTTTAAATATTTTACTAGGTTAAGGCTATCCTATACTAGCACATGTGGTTGCACAAATTGACCCAGTCGATAGCATCAAGTTCGGTCTTTAGGTTGACTCAGGAGAGAATCTCCCCCTATCTACGTGCAAGTCCAACCCTTCCACCAACTCATCGCCATAACTTGCTCAGTATCCAAATCGTAGCTTTGTTTTTATTTTTACTAACATATCAAGATCCTTTCATGTCATATCCAACATTTTTAAATTTTATAAAGACTCAAGTCTACCATTCTGCCCTTCCTTAACTAAAATATGAATAAGCGTGGTAGTTAAGTAGTTGCATATATCCGATTGACATTATGTATTGTCTAACCCTAACGCATTTGATTTACCAAGGTTCATATAGTCATATTTACTAAGGAAATTCCATAAGTCTAGGCTATAACTACCAACACCCACAATATAACAATCTTTCTGAAAGTACATGCATGCATAGTAATTTAACAAAACAAAGTAGGCATTGTAAAACATTGGATCAACATGATCAAATGAGGGTGCTTGCCTTGTTGCTTTCGGTATCAGTGTGAAATCGAGAATCGGTTGTGGTATCGTTGTCAACGTACTCAAATTAAATCGACTCTACACGTAGTCCAAAAGAAGCATAACCAAGCGGAAATTAGCAAGCTTTAAAATGGGGCAGAAAGAAATCAGATACAAGAATAAAATTGAAACATATTAAAAGTGATATGTGTGGTGTTTTTAGATTTTAGGATTGTCACAACGTGCATGTTGGTTCTATTAACATTTTGCAATTAGGTCCTTTTCATCTTATTAAGTCATTCTAGGGCATGGCAAAGATGAATTTTACATATAAGTCATTTTCATTCATTGAATTGAAGAAGCTAAGATTATTTAGATTAATAGAAGTAAGACATTAGTTAAGGTGCTCGTATGAAAAGTACTTAGCCTTAAGTGTGTTTTGCACAAAAAAATAATTTATACATGTTACGTTTATAAAATAAGGCTACTGGCTGCATCTACATGGTTACACAATGATCTTTATGACACAAGTACTTTAACTAAATTTTTCTTAGGCTCAACTATCCATATGATGTGTTGTAGGCGACCATAACACTTAGGGTTATTGCATTAGTAGGATTCAGATGCAAAGCAAGTTGTAAATAAAATATTTCTCTGCAATATGATAATATTTATCCTAAAGAGCATTTCTGGGCTAATCTTCCTAAAAATTTCATTTAGACGAGATGTTTTACTGTCGCTAAAATGGCTTAGCGCTTTTAAAGTTTACGCAATAAGGGTTCAATTTTCATTTTATGTTTGTGACTCAGCATCTTATAAGATTATTTATCCGTTCTTTAGGTGCTAGCAGGGGATGTCTCTAAGGGTGTTTTAAAGTTGGTTTCGCGGCATTTCACTTTTATCCACAATATTTTCAAATAAATGAACATTAAGGCCTTATATGGACTTAATTCAACATTGCATAAACATGAGTTATTTTTAAATAACTAGTAAGGGTATCACTTTTCAAGGTCCTATGAATTGGTTTTAATGAATGTGAACTTTATTTGCTCAAGTTCTACACATCTAGTTGTTTGCACATATTGGAATACAACTAGGTTAGCAATTGTTATAAATTGAACTGAAATTCAAATATTTTTACATATTTGGAGAGCATGTGACCTCTGGAATGTAACAAAGTTGGTTTCATTCAAAATGGAGTTGATTTGCAAAAAATTTACATTAAGTAACTTTTAGGCCTAAAGAATATATTTGAGCTCGGCAACTTCACGTTTCATACTCGGCCACCAGAATCTCTCCTTCAGATCCTGATACATCTTGGCGCTTCCAGGATGTATTGAGTACTTGGAGTCATGAGCTTCTTCCGTAATCGATTGCTTTAACTCCTTTTGTTAGGCACACAAATACGATCCTTCATCCACAACGTGCCTTGCTCATCCAACTTGAAGTCCTCTGCCTTGCCTTCCTCCTTGATGGACTTAATCCTGCGGATCTTGTCATCATCCTTCTGTCCTTCTCGGATCTGATCCTCTAGGGTAGGCTTTACTTCTAATGCGGCCAAGAATCCGCTAGGTACTACCTCAATCTTCATTTTCTGGAAATCCTCACATAACTCATCCCGACTTGTGGCTAGCAACGCACTCACGGTATGGCTTTTCCGACTCAGAGCATCGGCTACTACGTTGGCCTTCCCGGGATGGTAATGGATTCCAACATTATAGTCCTTGATCAACTCCAACCATCTCCTCTGCCTCATATTCAGATCCGATCGTGAATATGTACTTAAGGCTCTTATGATCCGTATATACTTCACATCTGCTTTCCGATCGGATAGTGACGCCATATCTTCAAAGCATGCACTCTACGGCCTAACTCCAAGTCATGTGTCGGATAATTTTCCTCATGCGGCCTCAATCGCCTTGATGCATAAGCGGCGACCTTTCCATTCTCAGCATCGGACACATCCAAGTCCTTGGCGCGATCGTCACAATAAATATCGAAGCTTTGAGCAACATCAGGTAGAACTAGCACCGGTCTTACGTCAATCGCTTCTTCACTCTGAAATCCTTTCTCACATTCTCAAGCGCCCATGCAAACTTCTTTTCCTTCTTTAGCAATTGCGTAAGAGGTTTCGCAATTGTCGAAAAGCCTTCAATGAAACGGCGGTAGTATCCTCGCCATTCCAAGGAAACTCGAATCTGGGTCACAGCCTCATTTGCTCCCAATGTAACACGACTTCTACTTTGCTTGGATCTACTGGCGACTCCTTCTGCGGTCATTACATGTCCAAGAAACTCCACCTTGTCCTTCCAAAAATCACACTTGTCGAACTTGGCGAAAAGTTCTTTGTTCCTCACCTTTTCCAAAACTCGCCTTAAATGTTCGGCATGTTCACTCTGTCTTGGAGTAGATTAGGATATCGTCTATGAACACGACGACAAACTTGTCCAAATATTCCATGAACACCTTATTCATCATATTCATGAAATAAGTGGCGCATTCGTTAGCCCAAAGGACATAACCGTAAACTCGTAATGTCCATATCTTGACGAGAATGCGCCTTGAATATCTTCTCGATCGGATCTTCAATCGATGGTATCCCGATCTCGAGATCAATCTTGGAGAAAACTCCGGCTCCTCTCAACCGATCAAACAAATCATCAATCTGGGTAGCGGATACTTATTCTTCACGGTGACTTCATTGAGTGCACTGTAGTCAATGCACATCCTGAAACTCCCGTCCTTCTTCTTGACAAACAAAACTGGTGCTCCCCACGGCGACTAACTCGGCCTCCGATAAATCCTTTCTCCATTAACTCTTCTAGTTGTTTCCTCATTTCTACCAACTCCTCGGTGGACATCCGATAGGGTCTCTTAGCTATCGGTCTTTGTGCAGTACAAGCTCTATCACAAACTCTATGTCCCCTGTCGCGGCATACCAGGTAGATCTTCGGGGAAAAACATCGGGTACTCATTCACTCGGGACATCCTCTATGCCGATTGCCTTGTACCATTAACCATCAACTGTCCATCTCTAATCTGCGGTGGCTTGGAATTCCACTTTCTTCCCACACGGGCTCTCAATCGAGATAGTCCTCCGTCCACAATCCAATACGGCCTTGTGCTTGGATAACCAATCCATTCCCAATATGACGTCTAAGGTCCGGGTCTCCAAAATTATAAGGTTTGCTAGGAACTCTATTCCACCTATCAAGATTCTCACCCGGAACATCCTACTTTCGTTCGGAGTTCTGGAACTGTGGGTTTGAACTAAAAGCATGCACTTAAGTCTTGTAATCCTCAAATCATTTCTAGTAGCAAAGCCTTGCGAAACAAACGAATGCGAAGCTCCGTAGTCAAACAAAGCATTGCAGGTGCTTGAGTTAACAAGTAACTTACCCAAGACGACGTCCAGTAGCATTCTGCAGTGCATCTGCGGTGACATGGTTGACTCGGCCTCTCACCACGATGCAGGGTGTGGCTCTGTCTTTGGCGTCTAGCTGGGGTGGTTCCTAGATTGAAGCGAACTAGGGTCACTCCTGCTGTCTTCTTTGGACAACCGTTGGCAAAGTGTCTGGCTCGTTGCTTGTAGCAAACGTCTCACCTGCTCTTCTTGCCGCACGGAGTAGTGTTTCAGTGGGCCGGGGTCAGTAGTTCGGTTGTGACAGGTCTTGGTGCCGGATGGTGTCCTTGTTGCATTCGTGGTTGGAATCAAGAATTGATTTGGTGCAACTCTCAGCGCCATTGCGTTCCCTGGCGTGATCCTTGTTGTTGCATCCTGCGCTTCTGTTCTCATCCGGTTCCTTGCGCTTGTCCTCAAGAATAAGCGCCTTATTCACCAACTCTTGGAAATCTGGAAAGGTGTGGGTGATCAACCCTACTTGCAATCCTGAGTTAAGTCCCTTCATAAAAGCGAGGTATGCCTGGATTTATCTCGTCGCTACATCCTCAAAGTGCGTGGCGTGCTAGCCGTGTGAACTTGTTCGTAGCTCGGCCACCGGTGATTACCTTGCTTCGATGCTCAACTCCTCCTTCTTAAGGTCCATGATTCCTTCAGCACGCGTAATCGCCGAATGCAAATTGTGAACTCTTCCCAAGTGATATCTTGAGGGTTCTCTTGCGTGGCACAAAGTTCTCCCACCATTCTGGCCATTGTTCCTTCCGGTGATGAGAAGCGTAGAGTACCTTCTCATTTCCTATGCATTGAGCTATGTGTAGCTTCCTCTCGATTGATCTTAACCAATCATCGGCCTCTAATGGATTGGCATTCCCGAGAGAAAGTGGGTGGGTGAGTTCTCATGAACTCGATAGTCTTGTATTCTCGGCGTGGTCCCCGATTAACTTGATTAGCAAAGTGGCCTGAGCAAAGGACGTGCTGCATTAGTAGCATCATAGCATGCATCAACAGAGACTGGGCAGCAAGAAAAGCTCCTAAATTCTGCATATCCGATTGGCGGTCTTTGGTGCTCCATCATTGGGGTTTTCTGGGCGAGAACCACTCCCATTGATACCAAAGTTTCCAAGGGTGTTCACCTTCTGTAGGTTTGCTCTAGGTTTAGAGATGAGAGGGAAACAAGTATAGACAAGTAATACGGAACTTATGCGGGCGAAAGGTGTAACCTTAAGGTCCAACTTTATTATTTAATAACTTGGTATGGTGCTTACAATGCCTAAGGGCCTTGCAACACATAATGCACACTCAAGAAACAAAGCAAATCCAAATCGAACTAACTCGAGTCTAACGCCTAAAGGGTGACTCTTTATTCTATGACGCGACTCGGCGAAGGAGTCTCACTATAGAACCTATGCTCACTCATCGAGAAAACCTCCACGGCACTGAGTGCGGGTCTTTGTGGCATAGGCGAAACGATCGCCATGTCCAAAGAATCGTGTCCTCTATGGTAGTCGAAGAAGCGATGTCCTCATCGAGATCTCGACTCCTCTGGATCTGGCTCGTGTAGCTCAAAATCGCTCTGGAGTCTGGGTGCAGTACAAGGTCATCTCCAACTCGTCAATCCTTCGTAGAAGGTGTGCCACATACTCTTGAGCTTCCCGCCATCTGTTCTTCTCTGTCGTGATTTCCTTGCGGGCCTTCAGAGCTCCTTGCTTGTATTATCTAGTACATCCTCCTGGCGACGACAAATCGTGCCAAGCGTATGTAACCGTGGCATCCTCATCCTGAATCGCCTTCGGGTCAAGAAGGTTATCGCTGCGGATGATAACGGAACACCGTGCTCTCCAACTCTCTGGCGTAGATCTTGGTAATGTGCCGCATTGCTCGTCGTGATACTTCTTGGATACACATCTTCATTGTAGATCTCCTGGAAGTGCAGAGAATCGTGCGATTGCCTGGGCCCTTTTTCCTAGCAGGTACCTCAATACTCACGTCACTAGCCGTGATCAATCCCGCTTGTCCGATCACTTCCACTTGGTATTGGGGCTTCTCAAAATCTCCGAGAGTCTCAGAGCATATGCCAAAGTTCCGGCGTGACCAACTCCTAGATCAACGTAGTTGAATTCTTCCTCCATCTGTCACAAGAGTGCTTTACGTAAGAACTCGAATTTTTAAATTGTGACAAGGTAAGGGAAAATTTCAGCAAGAGACAAGAAAAGAGAGAAGGGATAAGTCGAGATGTCATTTCTTATCTTGACAACTTTTTAGCTTTAGAAAATAGGTTTTATCCTCACTACGACCATTCTAGCTAGGGTTGAGCCTACAATCAAGTATGGCTCGATACCACCTCTGTCGGGACCCGAATTTGCAAATCCGACCCTCTGTGTATTCAGCACTAGTCCAGAACGCAGCTAGTGCACACAGCCTTAACATTGGTAAATATCACAATCATACCACTCGATACCAATAAAGTACTTTATTTAAATAACCAAGCGGTTACTCGACCTTATGGCCAAGTTACAAATATATGCCTGCAAGGCGAAACTTATTCAGAGAAAAATAATAGCAGCGGAAAATCAAATAACCATTGGCGCCATCCAAGATACCACAGGCAACTGACTGGGCTCGCTTCCCTAAGTAGACGGATCCTCCTGGAGTTCCTCCTCCAAAGCTGGCGTAGTCTCCTCTTCAACTGATGTTGTGTTGAGGCAAGGGTGAGTACTTGGTACTCAGCAAGTCATGCACAGAATGCAAGCTAATATACTATATGCATGGCTTGGTACAAAGGAATAGCTCAAGGTATATTTGCAGTAAACAGCATTTGAAAAGTAATATAAGTAGATTCGAAAGCAGTAGAAATAAGTAAAGCATAAATAACTTTTCAAGAAATTTAATAACCATTTTTCCCCATCCTAAACCACATTTCCATCATCTTCATTATTAAACCAACCCAACTTTTCAAACCAAAGTTATTTTTGAGAAAATCTAACCCTTGACTGTAATTCCCGAGCGATGTCCAATACCGCGGACACGGCTATTCGAATAGATTCTAAACTCTGCAGAGGTTATGCACTTTACCCACAAGATACAGTCAAACACCACAAAGGCGAGTTCCCGTAACAAAGTCTTTCGGAAGCCTCAAACAACACAGGTGGTCCTCTCCGGTTCGTGCTCTACACCATCCCTTCCCTTAGCCAAGGCGAAGTATGGGACCAACACACCGTTAGATGGGTATCGGCCCACGACCACGATACGCTCCCCGTACAATCACACAAACGGTGTAATTGACACCCTGAGGCTCCACAAGTGAGTCCTTAGCGACTTAGTCAACTAGGGCCGTCCCATTCCAGCCATGTGGTTGCAAGTATGACCCAGTTCAAAGGCTTGCAAGGTTAAGTCCTTAGGGTGACCAGGGCAAGACTACCCGAAAAACCAAATCAACACTCCCAATGCCACAACTGGCCCACCTGATTACTCTTGCCACATGCCCCGGTCGAAAACTGTTTATCAAACCCCAGTTGATTACCATGCACCACGTGCCATCAACACCACATGATACTTTTCCAAAACAGGTTCAATATATCATTAAGTCAATGTTAACATTTGGTCATCCAAAATCATGTCATGAGCACGTAGCAGGTCTAAGCAGTATACTACAACGGTCTAAACCCATGTTGGCAATTTAATAATGTCCAACTAGTAATCCACAACTAGGGTGACAAGGGTCATGGCACATACTTAAGTAATCAAGGTGTCATATAGCAAATTGGTATTTATCTAACCCCCCAGGTTTAAACAAAGTATTTTTCTAATTGAACTAGCATGCAATAGTTTAAATCAAAATAGATTTCGAAATAGGATCAACATGGTCAAAGCACAACTTGCCTTCAAAAAGTACTTGCTCTTGGTCTTGAGTTGGATCCTGAGTCAATACTTCTCCTTCGAATCCTTCCGGCACTTCAACGTCTACTCGTAAAGCGTGCAAATAGCAAATACACAAATAAACAATAGGCAAAAGTGCCCAAACACCCAAATAAAATCCATAAACAGAGAGAACATAATTTTATGGATTTTAGAAAGCTGGAATAAATCAAATTTGGAGTTAAGACGTAAAAGTTATGATTATTTAAAGTTTAAATAATCAATTAAATAATTTTACAGAAAAACTTTAGTCCAAAAATTAATTAAATTTCTTATTTAGGTAGATATCAATTTTATACTAATTTAGATATTTGAATCACTCAAATCGGAGTTGAAACGCATAAAAGTTATAAGCGTTTGAAGTTTGAATCTAAATTTGAATCAATATTTCGAATTAATAAATCATTTCCTTTTTGGAAATTAATTATTGCGTCGGCATGGACACGTGGCGACCTCTGATTGGTTGGTGGCGTCGGTAGGTCCATGGGCTTGGTCCACGCCGGCTTGGGTCCACCGTGGACTCGGTCCACGACTCTCGTGAGGCGACATGTGGGACCACTCGGGTGACGTCATCGGCCCGGCGTCGGCCGCTCACCAGTCGCGGCAGTGGGACCATCGATGACGTCATGGGTGACGTCGGCGCTTGGCTGGGTCGGCCGACATCGCGGGCCCCTCGACACGCGGGCCGCGTGTCGCGTCCTGCTGCACGCAGCGTGGGCCAGCCCGGCCGCGTCGGTCCAACTTCGGAAACACGTGGCGCAATCCGGCCGTTGATTTGAAATTCGGCGGCGCGATTAGATCCAGGGTTAACGCGTTGAATCTACTTCGATGATCGTGGGCCGTTCGATCTAGATCGGACGGTCCAGATATAACCCTATAATGACCACTACTACGGCACGTGGCGATTGTGAACCGTTGGATCTTGATCCAACGGTCCAGATCTGTCGGGTTTGGAACACGTGAACTACTCTCAACCGCATCGATCAAGATCGGACGGTCCACGAAGCTTCGCGAGGGCGATGGCGACGCAGCGAGCTGCGACCACCGGAGACGGAGACGACGACGAGCCCGACGGCGCTCCGGTCGTTCGGCGAAGTGAGTGGTCTCTTGGTGCGCTGGCCGGGGGTTCCGGTTGCAGGCTCCTTCTGGCGGAAGACAACGGGCGGCGAGGCGAGGCAAAAACCGCGGCGGAGTGGCGCTCAACTTCTGGCGAGCTCGCCGCGCAAACGGCGGCGGCTCGGCGAGATGGCTTGGGGAAAGCGGATGCGCAAAGATGAGAGCAACCTCGGGCGTGACCAGGGCTTTAAATAGCCTCGGCGTTCGTGCGAAGGCGAAACCTAATTCTACGGCGGCGCGGCGGCGGAGTCCGGCTTCGGACTCGGCGGAGACGACGGCGACAGCCCGTCCGCATTACGATCAACGGCCACGATCGCCGGGCGCGATCGGATCCGCCGGATCACGGCTCGAATCCGTGCAGGCGGATCTCGGCCGTTGGATCTTGATCCAACGGTTAGGATTGATTAGGGTTTTAATTTGGTTTGATCGAGTCAATCGGCTCTGCCGGACTCGAGTCCGACTGGTTCGACTTCGATCGGATGAACAGTACTCGACCCGAGTTGAATTTCCAATGATTTAAAATTTAAAATAATTTCCGATAATTCATTTAATTCATTAAAAATAGCAAAAGACTCGAAAAATTCGGAAAAATTCGGAAAATACTTTGGATCATTTTGGACTCAAATAAAATATTTCCAACAAAATTTTATTTGCAAAATTAAATTCTTTAATTATTTCAAAATGGAATAAATTCAAATAAATTCCAAATAAATCCAAATAAATTCCAGAAAATTCCAAAAATTCACCAAAGTGCCAAATCACACATGAATTTAAGAAAAGCAAAATTTTGGGGTGTTACAACCATTGTATTAGAATGCTTTGGTCCCAACGCCTCGATGGAAGGGAACACCTACGAATGCAATCTGCACAGTTCGTCCTTACTACTTTGGCCTACCAAAATGCAAGGTTGAACTTTAAATATTTTACTAGGTTAAGGCTATCCTATACTAGCACATGTGGTTGCACAAATTGACCCAGTCGATAGCATCAAGTTCGGTCTTTAGGTTGACTCAGGAGAGAATCTCCCCCTATCTACGTGCAAGTCCAACCCTTCCACCAACGGCTACTGCCATAACTTGCCTGTATCCAAATCGTAGCTTTGTTTTTATTTTTACTAACATATCAGTATCCTTTACTGTCATATCCAACATTTTTAAATTTTATAAAGACTCAAGTCTACCATTCTGCCCTTCCTTAACTAAAATATGAATAAGCGTGGTAGTTAAGTAGTTGCATATATCCCAGTTGACATTATGTATTGTCTAACCCTAACGTACGGTTACCAAGGTTCATATAGTCATATTTACTAAGGAAATTCCATAAGTCTAGGCTATAACTACCAACACCCACAATATAACAATCTTTACAGAAAGTACATGCATGCATAGTAATTTAACAAAACAAAGTAGGCATTGTAAAACATTGGATCAACATGATCAAATGAGGGTGCTTGCCTTGTTGCTCGGTATCAGGTGTGAAATCAGAATCAGTTGTGGTATCGTTGTCAACGTACTCAAATTCGTCAGCTCTACACGTAGTCCAAAAAGAAGCATAACCAAACAGCAAATTAGCAAGCTTTAAAATGGGGCAGAAAGAAATCAGATACAAGAATAAAATTGAAACATATTAAAAGTGATATGTGTGGTGTTTTTAGATTTTAGGATTGTCACAACGTGCATGTTGGTTCTATTAACATTTTGCAATTAGGTCCTTTTCATCTTATTAAGTCATTCTAGGGCATGGCAGCATGAATTTTACATATAAGTCATTTTCATTCATTGAATTGAAGAAGCTAAGATTATTTAGATTAATAGAAGTAAGACATTAGTTAAGGTGCTCGTATGAAAAGTACTTAGCCTTAAGTGTGTTTTGCACAAAAAAATAATTTATACATGTTACGTTTATAAAATAAGGCTACTGGCTGCATCTACATGGTTACACAATGATCTTTATGACACAAGTACTTTAACTAAATTTTTCTTAGGCTCAACTATCCATATGATGTGTTGTAGGCGACCATAACACTTAGGGTTATTGCATTAGTAGGATTCAGATGCAAAGCAAGTTGTAAATAAAATATTTCTCTGCAATATGATAATATTTATCCTAAAGAGCATTTCTGGGCTAATCTTCCTAAAAATTTCATTTAGACGAGATGTTTTACGGGCTGCTAAAATGGCTTAAGCGTTTTTAAAGTTTACGCAATAAGGGTTCAATTTTCATTTTATGTTTGTGACTGCATCTTATAAGATTATTTATCCGTTCTTTAGGTGCTAGCAGGGGATGTCTCTAAGGGTGTTTTAAAGTTGGTTTCGCGGCATTTCACTTTTATCCACAATATTTTCAAATAAATGAACATTAAGGCCTTATATGGACTTAATTCAACATTGCATAAACATGAGTTATTTTTAAATAACTAGTAAGGGTATCACTTTTCAAGGTCCTATGAATTGGTTTTAATGAATGTGAACTTTATTTGCTCAAGTTCTACACATCTAGTTGTTTGCACATATTGGAATACAACTAGGTTAGCAATTGTTATAAATTGAACTGAAATTCAAATATTTTTACATATTTGGAGAGCATGTGACCTCTGGAATGTAACAAAGTTGGTTTCATTCAAAATGGAGTTGATTTGCAAAAAATTTACATTAAGTAACTTTTAGGCCTAAAGAATATATTTGAGCTCTTTTACTGTACATAAATCAAATCTAGAATATTTTTGCATATTCATAATCTAAAAGATTTTACAAGAATTTAGGAAGTTGTCTCATCGAATTTGGAATTTTCTAGTAGAACCTATGAGGATTTGAAGTTAGCTCGGGTAAAGAAATTCAATGAAAAAGGGAAAATACGCTTTCCCGAAGGGAAAACGTATTTCCCAAATCACGTGTGCTTCAAACAATTTGCAGTTGGCTGACACACGGGCACCATGTGGCAGTGACCTTGCGAGTGCAGGTCACTGCCCGTCCGGGCCCGCTGTCATTGGCATGAGGCAGGGTGCCAGCTCGGGGGCTTGCCGACGGCGAAGCGAGGCCGCCGAGCTTCGGCCAGCCTCACGGTGATGTCCGGGAGGATGAGGGAACCCAGAGGCAAGGCTCGATGATAGCTCACCGGTGGTGTGGACTTGTGGCGATGGCGAAAGGCAAAACACAGCGACGGGTGCTGTCAGGATTGAAGGAGACGGATTAGTCGTGGGCAAGCGAAGAGAAGGCAATGAGGGTTACAGGGGGTCCGAGTGATGTATCATGGAGGGGCGAAGAAGCCGTGGATTGGGTTGCCGTCGGGTGACCAGTGACGGGGAAGAAAAAGGGAGCTCCGATAGTGGAATGATCGGCCCTAGCTACAATCAAGGTAAGCACGGTACTCAGTGAACCGGGTAGAAGCTCAAGGCGAATGGAATCGAGTGGTAGGCTAACCAAGTGGCGGGAAGGCATTGAGGGGGAGCTCGCTAGCTTGGACCATGCCCACGATGACCTTTTTGCACAAATAGCAATGTGATGCAAGGAAACAAGCGATGGTGAGCGGGGCGTCTAGGTGAGCTTTGTGGCTTAAAAGCGCGCTTGGGCAAAGCTGGCAAGGTCTATGGTAGCTCAGCGGAGCACGCGAGGCCTAGAGTGCAGCAAACGCGTGGCGGGCGCGTTCTGCACACGCACTCGTGGCGCACGTCACACTCACGTACGGTGAGGGCAAGGGGGGTGCAACAGCAATGCCGTGAGGCCGGTTGATGGCATGGCACAGCTCGAACAAAGGCGAAGGCGGCGGGGGGCAATGGCGGCATATGGCGTGACTTCCTGGCATTTCGCCGAACGGCTTATAGCCGCACTGTGGTCGAGCATTCAATGCAGTGAGATGGGTTGGTGTATTCAAGTTGTCATTTCATGGCTTTAGGGGGGTTAAGCAACATATGGAAAAATTTGAGATGGTAGCCCAACAACTAAGGTTTCCAAAATCCTTGGGTTTACTCAATTTGGTATTGTAGATTTCAAATGAAAAATCCTTGAACCTTACTAATTTAAAAGCTGAACTTCGGCTCTTTGAGCACTTTTGGTTGAGAAACCGATAAGAAAATTTTATAATTTTGCATCTCATGTGTTCTAGTATTTCATAAAATTGCTTCCTAGGTTGGGTTGTTTGAGATTTTTCATTAGTCCCTTACATTTCATGGTTGCATAGTTCAGAGTGTTACAAGAACTTAGTTAACTAAAAATATACAATAATATTATGTAGAACAATTATGACTGACTATTTACATAAGGGGATAACTAGGAGATTACACGGTGTCTTCAAACTGATCTTAAGAAGTGTATTCAACCAACATATCATCTGTTTTCATGAAGTTGTCTTCCTTCAGTTGGACCATCTGATGTAGCTTAACATTTAGAGCAATATCCTCTGATTTCGTTTCCAGATCTTTGTCTGCTGGTGAAGTGAAGTGAACTTCAACATTGTTCCCTTTAGACCTCTTGCCTTTGTCCACAGATTGTTGATATAGCTCAATCAAATGTGGAGTAGTGCAACAAAATTTTAGCTTGGAATTTTTTTTATGTATTGCTGAATTATACTCTGCCACGGATTTGAAGTCCTGAAAACGTATAAGTACCATTCTTGTTGAGCTTCTGATAACATTACTGACCTCTGTTATTCATATCTCTCTTTTAAGGAGTTCCACAATTGAAGTGGATCATCTTCCATCAAGTACTTAGTTTCTATGTCCGAGTGGAGGTGATGTCGAATAAAATGTAGGGCTGCATTTTTTTAGGCTTGTGAAATTTGCGGGTCATTTTGTTGAGGTTTAGTGATGGTTGCACCAAAACCTCTACCCATCAAATTTATCTTTAGAGCCATCACACAAGTTAGATAATTGCTGCCATCCAAGGCCAGCTCTGAAACTCCTTTTTGGAGATGTCTGCAATGTCCTATAATTTGTTTTTCATACAATTGTAATTAATTTACTTTCTCAAAGTAAAATTATGGCATGAAATTGTTGTAAATTAGTATACTAGGGTCAATGTATAATAATTGCATTTTCCCAAAATTCTAGGGACTAAAATACAATTTTTACTTAACTATGGTGGCCAAATTTGCAATTTCCATAAATTTAGAGGGCTAAATTGTAAACTTTATATAATAGACCCATTTAGACCCGACGCTAGGGTTTCCAACCCTAACACCATGGCCACCGCCGCCTTGGGCGGTTGGGGTAGGC
The DNA here is from genome assembly GCA_036346355.1 of Rhipidocladum racemiflorum. Taxonomy (NCBI): domain Eukaryota; kingdom Viridiplantae; phylum Streptophyta; class Magnoliopsida; order Poales; family Poaceae; genus Rhipidocladum; species Rhipidocladum racemiflorum. The sequence goes on along the minus strand of CM070583.1, from coordinate 79,360,234 downwards.
CGCCACTGCCCCAACGTCGATGAGAGGCTCGTCGGCCATAGCGCTCTCTCCATCTACCTCTACGCATAGCAATCAAAGTCCTCGACGTCGCCTAAGGGGCACTCTTGTCGTGTCGCTGGATCCGACCGCTTGGGGCACGTCGGGGAGCTCCGCCACTCCCTCGAGTGCGCCTGGAGCCTCCACCGCCATGGTGTCGGGTGCCACCAGCACACCGTCGCAAGCTGGCTTGGGTGCATATGGTGACACTGCCACCTCGCTAGGCATTAACACTGTGCGAGGCGGGGTCATGGAGTATCATTAATTTAATTCCATAGAAACGCAATGAAGACGTGAAGATAAACATTATGTCTACAAGATTATTACTAGCAGTCAGTAGATTTATAAAGCATGCTAGTAAAGAAGGCACATCTACACATGCTAAATAGCCCATCTGATACATAGATATAAACAAAACTAGCATAGTAGCATGCATTTCTATCAAATCTAATCATAAGGTACTTACAGAGGGCTTGATGAAGAACGAAAAACTGCGTAGGAGCGATGTGCGTCGATCGAAGATGAAGACAAGCAGTCGCGTGGAAGGGTGCTTCTCAGAAACCTGATCACTGGTCTCCTATGTAGGGCGTCAAGTGGCCGACATTGAATCGGAGACACTACTCTCCCTCACGCCCGTTGCACGATAGACAAAGGGACGAAATGGATCGATGGTAGCAAGCACCGAGGAAGCAGAGCTCGCTAGAGGAGATTGATATTGGTTTTCTGTCACTTATCTTTGCACGTACGGAACGTCTCCCCTTAAGAAAGTGCGTACGACCCAAATGCCTCACGATGACACAGAGTGAATTACCACGATTTTAGGAACCACCCCTTGGAATCTCGCAACGTGGCGAACAGACTAACTGCACGAGAACGTGCGTCTCGCTGTATCCGCGGTGCCACGTCGGCAGTCAAGGTATAAAGTGATGTGACATAGTCAGTACACATGCAAAAGGTTAAGTACACTTAGCACGTCTCACGTCGTCACAAGTCACGAGATAAACACGAGAAATACGCAATACGAGCATACGTGCGTGCATGTACATATCTCTAACCTTGCTACCAACTCATAGTTTCGTATCCTTAACTCAGCACCCCTTTAACTTCTTCCTTTGAATTAACTCTGAATTAATTCCAACAAGTTGGGACAACAGATAGAGCTAGCGGCACAAGTTGGGAACAACAGATAGAGCTAGCGGTGCTTAACTGCACACAAGTACATCGAATGCAAAGTTCGCATGGGTAGTAATATAGTGTAATATACAGAAAATCCATTATTTGCCCCTAAATAACTCATTTTTCTCACGATCAGCCAACGAATAAATGAGTATTCATTATATGCCATTGGGCCAAAACTGAAGCATGTGATGACCGTAAATCATGCATGAGCTTTGTCACTATCTTCAGGCGTCATTTGAGTATGCAAATTCAATCACAACTGAAATCACACGCCATCCGTGGCAAGCCCACTGCAAACTGGGGACAAGTCAGACATTTCACAGGCCACTATAACTGACGACAAGCATTTCAAAATTCAACGCCCAAGTTAGTTACATCAACAAAAACAACAGCACTGACGTGATTTCGGTATCTCCAATGGTTACGTGAGTGATGCCGTCACTCTTTTCTAGTATACCATAAACAACCAAACACCAGTATATCTCTCCCAGAAATGTTAGATCTGATGCGGGTATCTTCACTGCCAATGAAAGCAGTATCAAGCATCGATTAGTCTGTACCAAAGTAGCGATCACCATATTCGCCCAATCCTGGGATGACGCGGAATTCCTCGTTCAACCCAACATCAATCTCTGATGTTACAATCTTCAAACGAGGGAATCGCTTGCAGACGCAATGAATCCCTTCAGGAGCCTGTTTATGAAATGCCATAAACAAACTAGCAAAAAACAAGGAAGCATGTATCAAGTAGTAACTAAGCTAGTTAAAGCTAGACAATTTTACCGATATAAGATTAAGAAACATGATTTGGTCCTCAGGAACTCCTTTTCTTATAAGAAGTTCTATAGCTTGATTTGCTGAGTTACCTGTAGAAACAAGGGCATACAAAACTTTAGTCGCAAGCTAAATAACCAAAACCTATTAGTACTTCAAAAGGTATTCAAACAGAACCACAAAGAGAAAATTTGGTGAATGGATATGCAACACTGACCTGTACCAAGCACAGGATCCAAAAGTAGAACATGGCGTTCAGCAATATCCATGGGTAACTTATGGTATATGAGCTGGACACGGAAAATAAATAAGGTTTATTCATAAAATCACAGAAGTGAATTATTTTCACGAACTTTTTCAAAGTATATGTCAAGAATAGTTAACTTGTTGTCCATTGTCTCCAACTCGATGTATTAGAATCTTGCCTATTTTTATCCCCTTGCAACAAGCACGCAACGCATTCTCCATGCTTTCACCACTGCAGTCAAACATACATATCATTTTACTATGTGCAAGAAAATAAAGCTGAAAATTTATTGCACCAGGGATTTCATTGCAAAAGTAAAACTAGGGAAAGAAAACAAAAGGGCGAAAGGAGGCAAAACTACGGTACATAATTTAACTAACTGCACATGTTGCTACTACTGGTTAGCATGGGCAGATTTACGAGTATCATAAATACATATTGATTCATAGTGTTAGTGGTGAATAATAATGTACTAGATTGAATGGAGCAAAAGTTATAGCTAAAATTTTCGAAGAACATACCACATAGGAAAGCTAAAGTTTTCAATGTTAAAGAACAGGAAATTGCAAAATAATGCAAAATCTGAATCATGATTTGCATCACTGTACATTCTCAACTAATGCCTACAGAAAGATCCACAAAAGAACTTATATATAGGTATGCAATTTATTAAGGCTATGTTGACTGTTAAACAATAAGTACTACTACATTGGAAGCTGCAGATGATGCTATATACAGTAATAACTCAACATTTTGTCCTTTTTAAACCATCAGGTTTCAAATAAAAGAAAAACAGGCTTACCTTCGAACAATAGACACTCCACAGAGTTTCTTGCAGAATTCAACTCCCGTATAAATAGATCCTGTACGAAGAACAAATAATCATGATGTGATAGTGTGAAAGCTTATATTCTTTGCTCTTTTCAAAATATGAAAAGAGTAATAGAGTATACAGGGGCTTGTGTTAATAGAAATGGACAATGCACAATTCTATGAAGTAGATAAGTAGATAGGGCAGCCAATCAACAATCTTTAGAAGCCCCAGGCTTCCAGAGGAGAAAACAAGATTCCATGATGCACAACTGCTTAAGGAATACAAGTTCTATTTCCCACTTGGCTAAGACTCAGATAGGTAATGACACGGCGAATCAGTAGTGACATTGTAAAGGGGAAATTCCAGCACTCCAACCATCAAATATATTTTACAGGGAGAAAGATAAGAGGTAAGCGAACAGTGAACCTATTTTTTTTTTTGTTGCAAAAACTGCAGACAATGATTATTTATTTAAAAACATCAGAAACGGTAATTAGCAAAATAAACATTGATTCATAATGACTCTGGGAAAAGCCACAAATTTCCAATGGAAATTAGCAAATGCCATGCTTCTATAATGGTACACCAACAAACCAATTTATCTTAGGGGTGTCCCTATCAGCCTATGTTAGAGAGCTAATTTTAAGCAGAAGTAGAGGATTAAATTATGTGGCAAAGAATTTCCTAGAAGACAAATCGCAAAAACCAAAAACAAGGGAGCAAGAGGTGTACCTGTTGGTGTAACGACCTGCTTCTCTGTAAATGGTAAATTCCCCAGACCGTGCTCAACAACCTAGTAAGATATTTCCATATCAGTAACACATTAGTGAATGTAGTTCGGATTGGCCATAGAATCAGGGAAGGAAATAGAGGCCACAAGAAAAAAGACCGCTACCAGACGAATCAACCGATCTGAATAGAAGACAAAGTCAGGAGTAGTAATGTCCCGGTCACGAATGAGAGTATGCATTCCCCGTATCTGTTCAGATAAATCGTTAAAAACATCAGAAGTTTGGGAATCGAAGTAACATTATAAAGCTTAGGATCAACAGTGACAGTTAAGTGTACCTGGAAAGTTGTGTGAACTACATAAACATTTGGGTAAATTTTGCACAAGTCATGCTGACCAAGTTTTGTGCGAATATGTTGCACAATTAAATCAATGGCAACATGGTTATCTCCCCCTCGCGGTATGATCACATCAGCATATTTCTTGGAAGGCAGAACAAAATCATCGAATGCAGGCTTCACAAACCTCCCATACTAATTATTTCAACAAAATTTCATATCAAAAAGTGTCATATTATATGTGTATATTGCAATATAAGGGCATGCAGACATAAATGATGTATTTGAATAGCGTAAGGCTAAGATCCAAAAGTGAAGCACAAGTCTAGGGTTTGAATTACCTGCTCAAGCACTGATATAACATCTCTACCTCTTTCAACTGTATCACGCCTTATTCGTCGGGCAAGCCTAATATCAGCATCTAAATGGATGCATAAAAGGCCAACAGAAGATAGGGTGAATGATCAAAATTGGCTACAAATATGGATAACCAATCATAACTGTCATAAAATCGAGCATATAATGTCTTCAAAATTGTCACGGTGAATTTAATAACCATACATCTAACAAAGAGAACAGCAACAAACCTGTGTCAACAAAAATTTTCATGTCCATCAAATCACGAACCCTCTGATCATGAAAAACTAAAATGCCCTCCAAAATGATGACATCTGATGCATTGACCTAACAAAAAAAATAATCAGTGATATATACATAAGAGGAGTTTTAGACCTAATCACCTAATTAACAATAATAATCATTTGAGTTCACTTGCATTAAAGGAAGACAGCAAATATAGCACCAACAACACTGTAAAGACAAAAACATCCTTTTTCAACAGAAGTTCCCATACCCAATTTCATTTACAACTCCACTACTCATTTATTGTATGTAGCTTGTTCAACAGTGAAGACCTCAACGGTACATAATACTAAACATTATACTTACATATTCAGTAGGTCGGTGCCAAATATCTAGAATAGGAAATGACAAAACAGTAAACTATAGTAACATTTCCTTAAAAAAGGAAAGCATCGGCAACAGCAATTAAATCGTTACACACAGGAGTGAGAAAAATATTATGCATTTCATGTCACTGATTTTCATCTCATCTTGATATTTTACACAAAAACTTTGTATACAAAATATCTATCCACCAATAATTAGATCATAAATAATAGAGACATTATATTTTTCACATGAATGGTTGAGTACACAATTACTACCTTTCTAAAGCTTTCAGAGCATCGTCGATGATTCTTAAAATCGTATATAGGAATATTTACAGACTGTCCATCTTTTAACTTTCCCATGCACTCCAGAAGTTGATCTGTATCAAATGCCTCTGCAATGAAAGAAACAACAAAATATCTCAGCCTCTTCCAAAGTAAAGCGAATTGAAACCCTGAGGACTAAAAAAGGCATAGACTTTCATCAAATCAAGTACCCGGATGATCGAAGTTGTAGTCTTGCAAATGTTCAGATTGTTCCTCAGTTAAACCACGGTAGAAGGAATCCTGCAAAATTACAACCAAAGCTTAGTTCTACTGGCTCTTGGAATCCTTGGAAATAACTTTTTTAATGGTTTGGTGGTATACCAATTCTTGGAAACTTAAAGTATCAACAGCGGAAAGACAAAAAAATAACAACCTAAAACTGCATGAAAAATCCTACGCCATTTAGGAAATTAGGAATTAGGACACATTCAGCAGACTCAAGTTAACACATATCAGAAGAAAGTGCCAAGTTCATTATCGGGACATGCCATCTTTTGACTTATTGCATCATGATATGTTATGCTCAGTTACTTTGAAATGACAACGCAGACTGCCAATTCACATTCCTTCTAGTGTCAGATTAACCGAAACTAGGACTATTTAAAAATAAACGCCCCCCCCCCCCCACTATTGGTATTGCTACATGGTTGGGCAATCTCACAAGGACATGCTAAGCTGTGCCTCGCTTAGTCGTTTGGTTTCTTCGCTGGTAATTGCAAAGACACCATGGCGTGCTGTAACAGTCAGCCAATCCTGGATCAGATTTTACAGAAAAGGATGCATTTTTGAAGTGGTTAAATGTATGGGTGCAAGCGTTAAATATGTACTGCTATTTTGCTGGGTAGGCTAATCAAAGATTATATGAAAATTGAGGTACTGGAAGTCGACAGAGTCTATCCTAATTCCCAAACCGAGTGTGTTGTAATGCGCAATGAACTAACCGCTGGAATGCTTATATGAAACAAGTAATTTGCAGTTCTGCATAAACAACATGTACACGATTTCCATCTACAACCACAGATGCTCCAATTGAACAAAACGCTCCGAGCACCAAACTTCATTACGAGAACATATGGATAGCGCAGCACAGTATCAAAAGGAGAACAAGTTTATAACACAAAAAATATGCAATCTGACGAGCAACAAACACCACACCTGGTTGACGAGGACGACGCGGTGGTCGTGCAGCTGCTGGATGATCATGTCGCACACGGTCGTCTTCCCCGACGCCGTCCCTCCCGACACGCCTAAAAAAACCCACCAAAAACGCACCAAAAATTCGAAACAAAACCAGGAAGGAGAAACGGATAAATCATCACAGAGAGAGCCGCTCGGGAGCAACAGCGCCGAGGCATACCGATCACGAAGGGTTGCCTGCCCCCCGCGGCCGTGGGGGAGACGAACCCGTAGGCCGCCGCGGCGTCGGCCGTGCCGTTGCAGCTCGCGAAGGAGGGGGAGGTGGGGAGGGAGGAGGAGGAGAGGCGGCGCGAGTCGAGGCGGAGCCCGCTGAAGTGGGCCCCCACAGCCAACTCCATCACGTCTTCCATCGCCTCGACGACAGCTCCCCGCCGTCGCCGTCGCCGTCGCCGACGTGCTGAGCTGGCGATCGCTTCGGAGCTCGGAGGTTTTGACACGGGGCTGGGGTGGGTTTTGGGTGGGGGGAAGTGGTGGGGACGAGCAGTGCGTGGAGCCGGTTTATGTAGGACCGGCGAGGCGAGGTTCCCCGCTCAAGTGAGTGGTGGACACGAAGGCGACGAGGCTTTCGGTGGTGCAGGAAGGATCGGTGCAGGGAAAAGTTTGGGGAATGAGGAGGTCTCGGGGGAATATGAGGGGTACATTCGGTTTTTTCTTTGCTTTGCAGTTGCTCTGTCCACACTTTTGCCATTTTTCTTCTTCTTTTTTCCCTGTGTCTACGTACACGTCTGTATTAGTGCTGGGAGAATGGGCTGGGCCGGTTGGGCTGGCACGAGCACGGCCCGAAAAAACAGGCCCAAAGCCCGACCCAAGACGACAGCGATGGGCCGCCCGCCGACACTGCCGTCTGCCGTGCCTCAAAACGGCACGCCGTCTTGCCGCCCGGCCGCCGATCGCCGTGCTTGCCGGGCCGCGCACGAAAAATGGCCCTATCCATTCTTCTAACACTAGCTAGCTCTTGACGGCATGTACATATGGTGAATCATACCTATTGTTGATTAGTGAGTACTAGCAAGTGCTAGAGTATAATAATGAGTGTAGCACTAAACAAATAGCACTAATTATCTACTTGATGGGACAAAAGGAAGGTAGAACCCCAAAAGAGAAGGAATTTTTGATCTCAATCGATCAGTGCTTGGCGTAAGACGGCCGATCGAGGCACGACGTGGGCGGCCGGCCTAGGTTTGTGCACATCGGGCCACCAGACGTACGCATAAAACAATGGGCCGTGTCGGCCGATGCATTTAGGCCCGAGGCACGGGCTTGCGGCTTTGACGCACGGCCCAACTCCCAAAGACTAGTCTCAGATTCATACATACATACGTATATACGTACATACATATTTTCCTGTGTAGGAAGTCTTTTTTCGTACTCCTATAAGTACATACTCTTATCTTCAATACATCAGTTAGACGAACGTGGTGTACTTCAATAATAATTCTAAGATACTCCAATGTAACATAGTTAAAAAAATTCATTGAAACCCTTCATTTTTTGCTATATATATCTTTCTCCACATGTAAAATGAGTATATAGACAAATTATGCTATAAAGAGTGGATTTTGATAAAAAAACAATTCTAGAACTCATTTTGGAGTACCATATAATCAGTACTATAGTATACTCCAAAGGATAAAGAGGTATAACAACATCATTTAAACGGTATATTGAAGGTGGGAGTACGTACTCCCAGAAGTATGGAATATACATATATAAAAAGTTTTTTTCGTACTTCTGGGAGTACGCACTCCCACTTCTAATATACTACTTGAAAGGACCAACGATGTCGCCTAGAGGGGGGGTGAATAGGCGGATTAAAAATTACGCAGCGGAATAAAACTGGCCGAGCTGGTCAACCCGGAGTGTCCGGGTTTTGGTCCGGATACTCCGGCTTGTCCGGAGTGTCCGGTCTTGAGTCCGGACTCTCCGGGTTAGCTGGCTCGGGGGGCGCAATAAAAACTACTCTAGCAAGCACAATAAACTACTAGAAATAGAAAGCAAGAATAACCTAGAACAATTGCTAGACAGGATTTGAATTAAAGCTAAGCAAAGAGCTAGATCTAACTTTACAAATTCAAATCCAAATAAGCAAGACTAGGAAGTAAAAGAGAGAGCAAGAGACGCGATTTTTCACCGAAGTTCGGATTCTTGAAGGGAATCCTACGTCTCCGTTGAGGTGGCTCGGTCACACTTGAGCCGGGGTCTCTTTCAACCCGCTTTCCTCCCGGTGTTGCACAAATGCACTCGCCAGCTTCACTTCTTGTCTCTTTCCTTTCGGAGGCGAGACTAGCCTTCACAAACGACCGGGGCTTACCACACGCGTTGGTAGCTCCCGGTGACTCCTAGCCGTCTAGGAGACCTTCAACCTCCAAGAGAAATAGCACCACGAAGAATCGCTTGGAGGATGAACTAGTGCTCAACAAGATGAAATGAATGCACTTAGCACTTTGCTTCTTCCTCTCCTCACCAAAATGAATCAACAACCAAATTAATTGGTGGGAGGAAGTGGGGGCTCTATTGAATGCTTAGAGATGGTTAGGAATGGCTTGAATGCTGCTATGAATGAGCTCAATAGAGATCCTAGCCGTTGGAGTGGAGTGGAGGCTTTAAATACCCTTTTTTGAAAACTAGCCGTTACTCCCGTTTTTGAACAGGCCGGAGTGTCCGGACAAACAACCCGGAGACTCCGGGTTATCCGGAGACTCCGGACCAGCTGGAACCAAAAGCAACCGAGAGGTCACACCCGGAGACTCCGGACAAAATGTCCGGATACTCCGGATTGAATCAGGATACTCCGGACTGGAATCCGGAGACTCCGGGTTACCCAGTTCGGTTTCAATTTGAAACTTTTCAAAACCAAATGTAGGAGTGCTAATTAGAGATGCAGTATTTGATGTTGAGCACATGCACATCCTAAAGTCGATTTCTCGTCATACCCTCTTAATAGTACGGCTATCCTTAAGACACAAATAAATAAAATGTTATAACTTTGGTCTTGATGCCGTCCTTTTGCTTTTAAGTAGTCATAGGGGTGTCCAATGTCATTCCAAGCTCGATATGATCTCGATCTCTGCAGTATTCTTGGATAAAACATTAGATCTCTTTAATTGTGTCATCATTAATCACCAAAACAATTTGAGGGGCCTAGATGCACTTTCACTACTTAAATGAATGTGTTATACTCCTTTATTACTTTCAATATACTTCAATAATAATTCTAAGATACTCAAATGTTTCATTGAAACTCTTTATTTTTTGTTATGTAGTCTTTTCCATATAAAAGTAGAATGCACATAAATCACTTTAAAATATCTTATAATAAGTATTAGAGTATACTCAAAATGATAAAGAGATATGACAACATCATTTAAGCGATATATTGACTGTGAAAGTACATACTCCCAAGAATATGGAACCATTTTTTCCATACTCTCGAGAGTACATACTCCCACATCTAATATACCACTTAAAGGAATGTGTTATACTTATTTATCACTTTTGGTATACTGTAACAATAATTCTAAGAAACTCTAATGTAACATGATTGGAAAAAAATTCATCGAAGCAATTTATTTTTTGCTATATACCTTTTCCATATGTAAAATGAGTATACTGAAAGTGGGAGTACGTACTCCCAGGAGTATGAAACCATTTTCATAAATGTATGTATGTATGTATGTATGTATATAATTGGATGAGTGATGCACATGTAGTCTATTAAAACTTTGAATAGTGCTTCTATGCATGGTTGAAAACGAAAGGAAAGTTTTGGACCATTCCGAAGAAAAATAGAAATGGAAGCCTTTTTTCGAAAACGGAATACCAATACGGGAATAGAAACGAAATTTTTTTGTCGAAAATGGAAACGAAAACAAGAGAATCAATTCCACCGAAAATGGAAACGAAAACGAAAATTCCGTATAAGTGAAACCAGAAATTAAAAACAGTAACTGGCCAGAAAGGGAAACGAGCTTGGCCGCAAAAGGAGAAGGGAGAATTTACAATTATTTTCGAATTACAATAATTTCATAAATACAAATAACTTTATAGAAAATATCAAATAGAGTTCAAAAATGTTGAAAAATTTCTCAAAAATACTTTGGAACATTTTGAACATAGAAAATTATTTTTAGCATAATTTTCTTTAGTTTTTAGGAATAAATTAACTTTATAAATCTAAAAATAGCAAAATAGCATTTATAGACTCAAAAAATCCAGGATAAATCTCAAAAAATCATAAATGAACATCGAATTATAATATGCAAATTTTAGGGTATTACACCTTTGTAGTTGGTGTAGCAAGAGGATATCGATGATAATAATATGGAGGAGGTCATTATGGTCTGATATGAAGGGCAAATAATGAGCCTTTAGCTGACAAACTTGAGAAAAAACTTTCTAATGATACTGGTGAATATAACATTATTCTTGTGTCCACCTTAGAGATGGAATGATTTACATTATTCTTGTGGTCATGTATATTGTGATCCTGTACTATGTTCTTATGGAATTTTTCGTTTTTGTTTCCGTATCCGCTCCGCTCCATTCCACATCCGTTTTCGTATTCGTTTCCGGGGTTTTTGATTTCGTTTTCGTTGCCGGTAAAAAAAAATGAAAACAGAAACGAAACAACCATTTACCGACCGTTTTCGTACCACTTTCATCCCTACTTCTATGTATCACCCTCTTAATACAAATTACACAAATCTTGAAGCAAATAAAGAGATAAGTAATCACCATATACTATTCATCATAAAACAAATAAAAGGATAAGTAATCACCATCTACTATTCATCTATACTTTAATTTTTATGTAACTTTTAAATATTGATATATAGAAGCACCTTCTTAATTTTTTTGCCTTCTTTGTTATAGTTACTGCTTGAGAGATGCTTATATGCATCACTATTTGCAAGCTGCACATATATTAAAGTATAGATAGATATAGATGATGATTACTTATCTCTTTTATTTATCTTAAAATTTATGTAACTTTATATCAAAAGAATTATGCATGAAAACACCGTTCTAAATACTCTGCGAGATAGGAGTAGAATACAGGGAGCATGACGAATGTCATGTATTGCTCCATCCAACAGCTGTGACATGTTTTTACCAGCATCTCATGCGCTTAATGCTGTTGTTACATAATAACCCTCTTATGCATCGAAGGATTGCCGCTCGGCCAGCCACCCCATGTGGCGCTCGCCCATTTTGCAAACAACCTTTCACTTTTTTTAAATTATAGATAGGTCCCTGTAAAATTACAAAAAAAGTCCTTTGCGATTTTTTGTGAGTGTAAGAAAAATGATTCCAAAAAGCGTTTAGGTCCCTCGATTCGTTACTTTACAAAAAAACTTCCGTTAAATACAAATCTCAAACGAGCCCTTTTCTAATTTTTCAGAGTAGCGGTCAGGTCGAAAAAAATAACAAACAGGTCCCCGTCCCTTACGTCCAGGTTCTTTCTCTGTTTTTCCCCGAAAAAAATATTTTTGTCAACAGAAATATGTGTACAGCTCTATCTCTAGATTTTTTTTCAGCTCGATCTCTAATCTCTAGATTTTTTTTCCCAACTCGATCTCTAATATTTTTTGAAACATGTATTATTACTCGGTGAACGCATAGAGTGTTAAACTCGACAACAGAAAGTTGGCATCTCTAATATTTTTCGGAACATGTATTATTACCTGGTTAACACATATAGTGTTAAACTCGCCAAAAGAAGGTTGACCGGGTAATAATAAAGTGTTAACCAAATTCGTCAAAAGAAATATGTGTGCAACTTTATCTCTCTATTTTTTTGTAGCTCGATTTCTAATATTTTCTGGAGGAGGCCAGGGCGTCGGGGGAGGCCGGGGTGTCGTGAGAGGCCGGGGCAGGGCGGCAGGGAGGCACAGGTGGGGCGGCGAGGAAGCCAGGCGTCGGGCGCAGGTGGGCCGTGAGCAGGTGCGCGAGGGAGAGCGCGGTGGAGGCAGGAGGACAAGGGTTAGGTTTAGGGTCAGTGCAGTGTCGGGATATATATTAGTATTATTTGTGTCAGTTGTTAATTAGAACCGGCACAAATAGACCATTATTTGTGTCGGTTTTTAATTAGAATCGGCACAAATAGAAGTATTTGTGTCGGTTTTTAATTAGAACCGGCACAAATAGACCATTATTTGTGTCGGTTTTTCATTAGAACCGCACAAATACAAAAACCTCAAGTATATTACCTAGACTTCTTGTCATAAGCAACAACATGGTGTATTGATATGAGCTCTATGCGTGAGCCCTTAGGTCATGAGTTCAAGCCGCATGTCAACCAATTTTGTTCATTTTTGCCCCCCATTTATTTCATTGTTTTATATCTTTTGCTGTGAAGGTCCAAAATGAAGTAAAATAAATTTCTAAATTTGTGTTGAGCTATAAAGATTGGGAATATGCAAAAAAATATTGTACGTTTGACCTATGTTTTAAATTCAAATTTGAATGCTGAGAATGTGAACAACCCAAATATGAAAGGGAGTAACCAACATGAGAAAAATAACTAAAAGTCCACATAAATGCATATTTTTGACATCATATTTACATTATATTTTTTTTACATCACATTGCCATTACTCCTAGCTAATTTTCTTTCACAAATTGCCCTTCTTCATGACCATCGCGATGATAGGTACTTCTTCCTCTAGCCTGATGTTGCCATCTATAAAAGGTGGTAACTCGTCAAACTGGTTGTACTCGTCCTCATCCATGACATTCTCAACTCTGACGATTCTTCTTTTTCTGTGAAGAACAACATGATGTTTCTTATCTGCCGGGTCGATTACATAGAAGACTTGTGCTACTTGCTTCGCACGTACGAATGGTTCGTCTCTGTTTCTGACATGTTCAATGTTCACAATAGTGAAGCTATACTTGTCCACCTCACAGCCTTTGGGAGTTGGACCTAACAACACCGAAACATCGGGATCTTGAAAATACAATAGTCGAGCTCCCAAATCTCCTCTATAAACCCATAGAAACCGCTCTTCTTACTGCCTATACTGTCATAAGCATGTATGTGGACACCATTGTTTTGGTAAGTGCTTTTGCTATCTTGAGCTCTAGTGTAAAATGTATACCCATTTATATCGTATCCTTGCCATGTCACGACTGTACCTGATGGCCCCTTTACCAACCACCTCAACGTAACACTCGTTTCTTTCCTAGTCATGTGCTCCTTAAACCAATGATTGAACAAACGGTTATGCTCTTTTGTTATCCAAACTTCTTATCGTTCTTGGTTTTCCCTCCGTAGATCATCCTTGTGCAAGTCCATATACGAGGATACTTCAACTGATTATTGCAAGACTGTGAAATGTGCTTGTTCGAATAAAACATGATCATAAGTATTTATTGATTTCTTTCCGATGACCCCTTTACTGGCTAGCCTGCCCTCATGTCGAGATACAGGCACACCAACTGGATCGACATTGTCCATGTAATCAACTCAGAACTCGATAACCTCCTCGATTGCATAACCTTCTACAATGCAGCCCTCCAGCCGAGATCGATTACGTACATATTTCTTCAGAACACCCATGTACCTCTCGAACGGGTACATATGATGCAAGAATACGGGGCCGCATATCTTTATCTCATTCACCAGGTGAACAATGATCGAGATGAACCATGATATCAAAAAATGATGGAGGAAAATACATCTCTAGTTGGTAGAGAGTCTTGACCACATCATCCTGCAGTTCACATAGTCCAACAGGATCGATGACCTTCTGTGAAATTGTTTTAAAGAAGAAGCATAACCTCATTATTATCTCTCGGACCTTGTCAGGTAAAATACCTCTAATTGCAACAGGAAGCATTTGTGTCATCATCACATGACAATCATGAGACTTCATGCCAGTTAACTTCAAATCTTTCATCGATACTAGTTTTTTGATGTTTGCGGAATAACCGGCCGGAACTTTCACACCATGCAAGCACTTGCAAAGTTTTGTTCTCTCTTTCTTGGATAGAGTGTAGCAAGCTGGGGGAAGATAAAATCGGCCTAACCCAGTGTCTTGACGATGTAGCTCGGCTCTGATTTTCATATCTTCTAGGCCCTTTCGTGACTTGAGTTCATCCTTAGTTTTGCTAGGACTATTCAATAAAAGACCAATCAAGCTGTCACAAATATTCTTCTCTATGTGCATGACATCGATGCAGTGTTGAGCTTCTAAGTCTTTCCAATAGGGCAAGTCCCAAAATACCGATCTCTTCTTCCACGTGGTCTTCTCAGTTCGGGATCTCGATGTATTATTACTACCCTTTCTAAGTACAACATTAATATCCTTAACCATATCATACACCTTTTCCCCACGATGAGGCCTTGGAGCTAAACCGTCCTCCTTTGTCCCATCAAATTGTTTCTTCATACTGCGGTAGGGGTGATTCCTTCGAAGGAACCTACGGTGACGTATATACACAGTTTTTCTTGAGTTGTAGAGCCACACACTATCTGTTTCATCCAAGCACTGTGGGCAAGCTTTGGCTCCTTTTATAGTACGGCCACATAGGTTACCTAGGGCAGGTAAATCATTGATGGTGCAGAACAACAATGTACGTAAAGTGAAGTACTCTCGTTTGTACTCATCCCATACCTGTACACCTTCGTTCCATAGTATCACAAGATCTTCCACCAATGGTTGCATGTATACATCAATATAGTTGCCTGGTTGTCTCGGCCCTTGGATAAGCAGCGACATCATAATGTACTTTTGCTTCATACACAACCAAGGAGAAAGCTTGTAGCTACAGAGAGTCATGGTCCAAGTGCTATGAATGTTGTTCATGTTACCGAATGGATTCATTCCACCTGTACTCAACCCAAACCTTATATTCCTTGGTTCATTTCCGAAGTTGTTCCTGAAGAGCCTATCGATGGTTCTCCACTGTGTAGAATCAGCAGGGTGCCTTAGCTTTCCATCTCTCTTACGCTCTTCTGAGTGCCATCTCAACAATTTGGCATGCTTTTTGTTTCCAAATAAACGCTTCAACCGAGGTATTACTGGCAAATACCAAACCACTTTAGCTGGAAGTCCTTTCTTCACCTCGATGACTTCGCAGTCATCACTCTTACGCTTGTATCTCGATGCTTTGTACACCGGACATACATGCATGTTTGAATACTCTTTGCGATAGAGTATACAGTCATTTTGACATACATGTATTCTTTCTACTTCCAATCCCAAGAGACATAAAACCTTCTTTGCAAGATATGTGGTTTAAAGCAACACGTTTCCCTCTGGAAGCATGTCTGCTAAGAGATGTAACAGCATCGTGAAACTCTTGTCGAACCAACCATTACTTGCCTTCAATTTTAGTAGTGAAAGCACGGCGTGCAACTTTGTGTATTTCTCCTTGCAACCCAGGAACAAAGGTTTGTCCGAGTCCTCCATCAAACCCTTGAATTGATTAAACTCGCCCTGACCGTGTAGTTTCCTTCTGAATCGCGCAACATCTGAGCCAGATTATTGTCGTCATCGACGAGCAACCTATCCTCATCGGATCCATAACCGATGTTAGCTATCATATTGCCAGCTCTATCGTTGATGACGTTATCATATTCATGTATGATCTCCTCTTCACCGTGCCTTGTCCAATATGTATAGCCACGTAAAAAACCCCTTCGAATCAATTGCAAGTGGATATGCTCTTTGTCTGAAAACATCTTCTCATTTTTGCAATCAATACATGGACAATGTATGTATTTCTTTTTCTTTTGTAACTTGTCCTCCTCGGCGAATATTAGAAAAGCAGAGACACCGTCGATGTATTCTCGGCTGTAACGGTCTGCACTGTACATCCATCTTCGGTACATCTACAATTAATTAACATAAATGATTATCAATAAAAATAAAGTAAATCTAAACTTTGAACTATATATAAATTAACCTTAATTGGACTAGGTCTAAACATTAAATTGCAACTTGAATCTACAAATCAATGCTTATTAAAATATAATATCTTAATTAATTAAATTCAATATATGTTTGATAATAATCAATTAGCTAACAATAGTAGATGTACATAATTTTAATCTATATTATATAAAGCTAGGTCAATAAAAACAAACCAAAAGTAAACCTATAAATTGAATTACATAAAAATTAACCTTAAAAGAACTAGGTGTAAATATTAAATTTCAACTATATCACTAAAATAAATGCTTATGAAAATTTAATGTGTCGATTTCTGAAAAACCGACACACATACACCGGTACCTATTAGGTGTTTTGTAGTACACCGACCACTGTACTTACACGTTTTATACACTCTTCGAGTGATCGATATTACTACTTTATTACACTCCGGAGGTTTCCTCGCTCCGGAGGACATCCACGTCGCCAGTTCTTCGGAGAGCCCCTCGAGAGTTATGGTTTTGCATTCGCCTCCACGCACGCTCATCTTCGTCGATGCGTGCGCTTGTTCGTTGGCCTTCGTTCGCTGCTCCCTTCGCATCTCCGCTCTCCGCTCCGCTCGGCTGCGCGCCCTCGCCACCTCCCTCCCTCCCTCGCCTGCTCTGCTCTCCGCTCGGTCGCGCCTCCTCGCCTCTCAAGCTGCCTGGGTAGCTTTCACTCCTTTCGGTCGCATCGCCAGGCCACCTTCCCGCTGCCGCTCGCGCTGCGTGGAGAGCCCTCTCTCCTCACGCCGCCCTCGCCGCCTCCCTCCCTCCCGCTTTCATTCAGCTAGGCGCCGCCACCATCGCCCTCTCTCCTGAGGTCAGGATCACTAATGCTTGGAACGAGCTCCGATCCCTGCCGGATCGAATCGACATAGGTCAATCTCACGCGTGCTCCCGGCTGCAGGCGAATCGTGTTGCCTGCGGCGAGGTACGACACGGCTGCCTTTGGGGGTTTCCCATTACCGTGCTGTTCTTGCGCAGGTCTGGGCGATTGGATCTACCCGCCGGACCGGCGTGGCTTCGGAGACGGTTGGGGGCAGCCTTCTCTTCTCTCGCCGCCTCCCTTCTAAATTTCCTCATAATATCCCTAATAAGATAAGCAAGCATTCAATGTACCCAGCAATTCATGCTTACTTGATTAGAGATACTATGACTTTTTTTGACCGCCTCTACCTAATTTTGCTTCGATGATTTCATCGCATAATTTTAGATCGGTGCCTTAGTAATGTCCGCTTAGACTGTTCCGCATTCTGTCGCAGTTGCTTCCAAACTTTTTATCTATATACATGAGCGATGCCAACTCCCTGCAATAAAATTTGGACGCCTAGCTGCATCTACGCACAATTGCAGATCAATACCTTGTTAATGTCCGCTTAGAGTGTTCCACATTCTGGCACAATTGCTTCCAAACCTTTTTGTCTATACAATCCCATGTTCATTGTTAACATCATACTCTACTATCGCTTACTGTTACTGATTGTCCCAAATATTGTTTTTGCCGGTGCAATAACTACCCTCAATGTCTTCTATATAAGCATGGATTTGTCGCCTGGCCTGACAAACTGGGTATTACAGAATGGCGATCCCTTTTGACAGTCATGGCTTGGTATCGCTTGCTCGGGTTCCCGAGTGACAACAATGTGGACCGAGCCTTTACAAGATGTTCTTTTTGAGTCACAACCACTCATCCTTCTTACCTCATATTCTTTCTCCTAAATGCTCTCGAATGTTATCTGTCATAAGCCTTAACGGGATATGCGATTACAATATGAATCTGCTCACTGCATTGGTTAGCTGTTGGTGAGGTCTCTCACACTCGCACTTGTCAACGCACTAACAGTTTCACAGGTAACATTTGAGTATGCATTTTTTTATCTAATTTAGTTTTGTGCATTGATATAAGCAACGATAATCTTGGAGGCAATGACATTCTTTATAATCTCCCTCCAAATCTTGAAGTATTGTAAATAACGCTTTGACACAGAACTCATGCTCATCTTGTCCTTACGCAGGAGTCAGGACAATATTTAAGCAATCACAAAGAACTTGATCTGCAGAAATCTTGGGAGAAATCACTTCACTGGAACCATACCATACTCTATTTCCCAAATGGTTGTACTTAGGAATTTGTAAGCTGCTTCTCACCTATAAGGCAATATATTGTGCTTCTTTTCTCAGGCATTTTTTGTAAGATCTGATCGAGTTGTATCATTATCTTTGATGCAGAGATCTTGGTCATAATCACCTCAATCATCAGTCATATGTTTAACCAAGTAGCTGACTTAACAACATTGTGGGTAATTTTCTTGTCCTTTCTTATTAACTGCTCATAATTGTCTTGTTACCAAACAATTCGTTGTCTCATGTCCATTAATGTATCAAAGCTGATGGAAAATTGGATCAATTCTCCAATTCCCAACACATTTTCTGGTAATATTCCACTGAGTTTTAGCTCGTTGACAAGTTTGGCAACACTGTGAGTACAATGTTTTCATATATTTCTGTTTGATTTTGGTTCACAACGAGGATAAAAATTCATAGGGTTACAGATGCAATATCTCCTCTTATCGGTTATCGATAGAATAATCAATTCAGTGGCACAATAAATGCCCTTCCCAATATTCCTCTTACTAACTTGTGAGTTTGTATGCTTACCACCAATGAGAACCTCCCACCAAATGTCCTCAAGCAATTGGCTAAGGAACTGAATAATCTTGATGAGTAATCTTCAAAACGGACTAAAGTTATTGTTAATGATGATAAATTCACCAGTATTTTTGCTGATATTGAGGGCGCTCATAAGATTATTTCAAGATATGTTGCTTTATACTTTCCATTACTTTTGGGATTTGCAATAATAATATACAAGCTAATGCTTGTCATGCTTCCGTGCTTGCTTAATGGTTTTAATGGGCATTTTGTCTCTCTTACAAATTATTTGTTCATGCTTCAGTATTCATGAAAGCCTTTCCTTCTGGCTATTACAGAACATTAATTGTTTTTTATTTTTTCTATTGTACTGTGTTCTAATATTATGTTCTTTAAATCTTAATCTGGACATGGAGCAACTGTAACTCCATATGAGACTAGTTATATGCCCGTGCGTTGCTACGAAAAACAAAATTGATAACGAAAAATAAAGATTAAAAAATAAAAAAAATACTATTTCATAAGATCAAACATCTATCTTTAACGCTTCGTTTCTTGCAAAAGCTGGCTAATTAAAGCAACGCTTCGTTTCTTGCGTAGGGCAATTAAGCAGGGCAATTAAGTAGGGCAATTAAGCAGGGCAATTAATGTGACGTGGGAAGAAACTCTCACTTTATATAGTAGAGACTAGAGTATTTCGGATGAAGCTATTATTATCTCACAACTTCCCTTCGAAAATTCTATTTTGCATAATGGCTTCAAAAAATTGCATCCCATTCCAGAATTTTCCTTTTTTTCGCATAAAATAATTCCTTTTTGTTTACGATTTTACCCGACTTTTCCCTTTTTGCATAAAGCCCCTCCGAATGCTCATTTCTTTTCTTTTCTTTTTTGCGTGAAAGTCCCTCCGTCCGATTTTTTTCATTAATACATCCGTTTTCTTTCATCAATACATCCGGGTTTTCCCGACAATACCCTCGGAAATTTTTGAAATTCTTTTCGGTCCCGATTTTACCCAATTTTACACTTTTCCCTTCCGATTTTTCCTAAAGAAAAAAACAAAAACTACGCTCCATTTTTACTGGTGCGGCAACGCCGCGCACACTTTCCTAGTATGCACCAAAGTAGCAGTGCAGCAGCAACAACAAACACTGATAGATGTCAATCACACAGCAGGCTTAGCAGGCCACTGAAGCAATTCGATCAGTGACGCTGACGCGAGCACTATCTTCTGCACTAAGAAAGCCAGAAAATGGGAACGCAGGAGCAGCGTATGCACGGTACACACCTCTCTCTTTTTTTCTTTCCAAGGACCGGAATGTTCAGTTCTTGAGGAACCAGATGAAGTGCATGTGCAAGCGGCAAGCCCATGCTGCTGCCTCGCACGCGCTTTCTCTCAGTTACCAAGAAGCAGGCGTTGACGCTAGCCTTGTTGTTACGAGAGAACTGAAGACTCGCACAGGCAGATGCCTCCCAGTCCCTGATCAGTCTGAGCAAATTAAAGGAATCAAGTCCGTAGGCGGAACTCACGGACCCTAGAATATTTGAAAAATATCAGGAGCTGACCTCGTTCGATTTCGATGGTTTAAAATTTATAAAATATTAGACTATTTGTATAGTTTTTTTAGCAAATTTTAAATATATCTATTGTAATGTTACAAAACTATTGTACAATATTACAAAGTTTTTCGTGTGAAATATGCAATCCTAATAAAAAAAATTTAGTTCAATCATGACGATGCTTAATTGCCTGCATGATGCATGTCCGTTTCTCACTTTTGTTTCAGAGCTGGGGACCTCGCGCACACTGCCGGTGGCGTATGAAGTCTGAACCCGAGAAAACCTGACAGGTTGCGTTGCGTGTACATCAAACAGCCGTGTGTTCGATGTGGTTCAAGCAGTCGTAGATATTGGTCTTGAACTTTTTCATCTGCTTAAAAATTAAAAAATCAAAAAATCAAAGTATAAATAAATCGCTGATTTTTTATCTGGGCTTTTAAAAAAACTATAAGCCTTCGTATAACTATATTTTTTATCTGGGTTTTTAAAAAATCTATAAGCCTTCATATAACTAAAACCTAAAAGCCACCAGAGAGGTGTTTTTTTTTGGCTTATTAAGGATTGATTTTAAACTAATACCACTGAAGCTAGGGCAAATTTACTCATCTCTACCATATATAAAAACCAATTACTTTTAAGCTATTAAAGTCAAAAACTGACTTTAAACTATAAACCAAAAGGTCTAAATTTAAACAAATAGGATCATTGACAAAGCAGAGCCCACGTGCACCGAAGTATAATGTTACTACATGACTGCACTATTTTTCGGGTCATGATGAAAATGTTATCGGGTGGACACGGTTGCTGCTACTACTAGAAATTTGAACTCTTAGGTTCTGTTTGGCAGAGCTTCAGCTCCATCAGATCCGTGGATCTAGTGGAGCTGGGTATTCCTAGCTCCACCAAATCCATGGAGCTGGAGCTTTAGGTATATTAAGAGTGTTTAGCTGGGTCATCTTGTTTACATTTTAGAATAAAAATATAAATTTAATTCACTTTATTTTAGCCTTCAAGTTTGAGATCTAAGGTGGAGTTGGGGTCTGGAGCTCTGCCAAATAAGACCTAAGCTGGTAAGCTGTTGTTGCAGACAATGTAGTGGTGTAGGTGCCATAGATTAGTTTCTAGAAACTTATGATTGCCATGCTTTGGAATTCATAACTGTTCTGCTATTTTGGATTGCTCTTGCTCCAACATTTATATGCCCCAATAGCTAGCTACGGTTCTTTGGCGCAACTAGCTACATGAATTCTAGATGTAGTCCTAAAAAAATTAATTCCAGATGCAACTTATAAAAGTGCAGATTTATTTGCTTGATGTAATTGCCTCCCATGCATTGCAGGTGTATCCTTCACCGCCCATATATGGATACTAGATTAAATTCCATACGTTACCGTGAACGGTATGTTAATTCTAATAAAGAGAGAAAACCCTTCTAAAAATTTTGGAACAAAAAGGAAATTTATCTCCTTCCAAAAAACTGTGCAAATAATTTTATGAGAAAAATAATAAATTTTGAAATTTTGAAAATAAAAAATATTTAAAAAATTGTAGCTTGGCACTGTAATTCTATAGTGCCGAGCTACGCGTGTTGGCATAGCGTTCTCACCAATAATAGTAGTATATATAGATTCTAACAATTGTTCGTATTGTATTTAGTTATGGCAAATACTGTGAAACATAAAACAGCTCCCACGATGTCAAACTATAGTGACATCACGGAAAGTAAAATATGCTTATTCAAATATATCAACTCTCCACAATTTCCTAAAATTGCAAGTTTTGTTGCTCTAGTGCCAGTCTTCTCCCCTTGTACTCCAGCATGGGGCGCCTCCCCCTCTGCTCCTATATGGAGCACCACCCTTTGTGCCCTCACATTGGTACAACGTCCTTCTGATTTTCCTCATTTGTATTCGGTTTATGGAGTTTCTTTCACTATTCAATACATCTCCTTTGATAATGTCTCCACGGTTTGAGATCTTTGACCTAGGAGGTCTTCCCCTCTTATTATTAAGAGTGGAGTCAGGTGTAGAACCCATAACCTGGGATGGTCCTGCCCTTTCAGGTGCATCTATTGTTTGGTATCAACTCATTTATGATATGTGAATGAATATGGTAGCTGATTTGCAAGATTTTACAAATTCATTATCCTCTAAACCTTTTGCCCAGAGTTCTTAGTGTGTGGATCACTATTACGAAGACTATTATCATTCCATATAGTTTCTAGCATTCCAACCTAGGGCCCTTTCCTCCCCCTAATGCTGGGAATAGTTCTTCATTCAATACAATATCAGCGTATCGTGCTTTTAGTAGATCCTCGATCATAAGCTGCAAATATTTTATTATAGAAGGAGAATCAAATCCTCCGTAAATTCCTAATTTACAGTGGGGTGCCATTGACGTACGCTGAGGCGATAACATAGGTATATATATGGCATTGCCGAATGTATATATATGGCATCAGGGGCGGAACTAGAGAAAAAATCATCCGAGTTCACCACTTCATCATATATATGATAACAACTTATTATTCTTACCATTTGCTTGTTATTTACGTTCCAGTGTCACAAGATTTATATCAAGAGGGTTCACATATACTATATATATGGACTAACATACACTATTTTTTTACCCGGTGTCCTGTGACATCGGGTAGCAATACCTACTTCCGCCCCTGTATGGCATTGCCGAATGTACACAGATGAATGTATCAAAATAACGTCTTTGCATGCATCAAGATCGTTGATTTATTGGGTATAGATGACGACGGAGGACGGGTACATCTTGGGCTTGCAAAGGATCCCGAGGGGGCGTCGCCGCGGCGGAGCCGGCGGGTGGCACTACTACAAGAATACACATTAGAATCGGTTCTTTTTCGTCATCACAATCGGTTTTGGTGGCGATAGAAAGTCCAACGATTGTAATGAGGAATAGCTATCACAAATGGTTTTCTCCCGACAGGATAAACAATCATCACAATCGGCTTCGCGAAGAACCGATTGTGATAAGCCCTCATCACAATCGGTTCTAGAAAGAACCGATTGTGATGAGGGGTCATCACACCGGTTGAGAAGAACCGATTGTGATGAGGGGTCATCACAATCGGTTTCAGAGAACCGATTAGGGATAAGCCTCATCACAATCGGTTCTTGTTAGAACTGATTGTGATGAGGGTCTCATCATTAATGATTCATCACAATCGGTTCTAGCAAAGAACCGATTGTGATGAGGGCTTATTACACCTATCGTTCTTCGCAGAATGACAGATTTAGGTTATCACAATCGGTTCTAGCATAGAACTGACAGATGAGACTCCTCATCACACATTTTCACTATTAAACATTGTTCGACGGCTTAACACAAAACGAAGATTTCCTGAGGTCACCTCACCCATCGTAGTTAGTACTACCTCGCCTAAGCACGCTTAACTCATGAGTTTTGCCGCTAATTTTAATGCAAATGCGAGCACTTCACGAGAGGTCACCCATCCTAGTACTACTCTCACCTAAGACGCTAACTTCAGAGTTCTTATATGATCTAGCACCTGAGTGTTGTTATGATAGCATTTGAAAATATAACGCGCCTCCCTCCCTTAACTCCCACAAAGCACCCTAACACTAATGTTAGTATTCTTATACTTCGAATTTACTCGACTTGGGTGCTCCAAAATTTAACCAAGTGTCCAATTTAGTAATCGTAGTGTTGGTATGATAGAATTTGAAAATATAACGCATCTCCCTCCCTTAACCCCACAAAGCACCCAAACACTAATGTTAGTATTCTTATACTTGAATTTACTCGACTTGGGTGCTAAGCAAAATTTAACTAAGTGTCCAATTTAGTACCGTGAGTGTTGGTATGATAGCATTTGAAAATATAACGCGCCTCCCTCCCTTAACAAAATATAACGCTGGCCTAGACGGTGATGATACACTTGACAAAAATATTGTGCACGTGTTTATGGAATATACATGACAACAAATTTATAGAGCTAGCGATACTCCATGTTCAGATTGTACTTAGTCTACACTAACCTCCTCATCTTTGTAGCTATGACCATTTGCCATTACCATCTAGCAAAGAACCAATTAGATGAGCCAATTTCACTATTTTTGATTGTTTTAAGTATGAATATCGCTTATAATATATATTGAATACAAATATTTTACAATACACATATCACATTCGCTTACATGAATATAGAGCATAAACATACTTAACAATCAATATGCATGCATCATCTACCCGCTCATCCAATTAAAAGACTATGATACACTTGAAAAATATTGTGCACGTGTTTATGGAATATAGAGCTAGAAACGATATTCATACCGTGAAACAATCAAAAATAGCTAAATTGGGTCATCAAAAATATAGAGCTAGAAACGATATTCATACCGTGAAACAATCAAAAATAGTGAATTGTCATCAAGCAATCGGTTCTAGCAAAGAACCGATTGTGATGAGGGGATTATCACAACCCGCTTTGCTAGAACCGATTGTGATGAGGGGTCATCACAATCGGTTCTAGCAAAGAACCGACATTGTGATGAGGGGATTATCACAATCGGTTCTTTGCTAGAACCGACAGATGAGGGGTCATCACAATCGGTTCTAGCAAAGAACCGACAGTGATGAGCCAATTTCTACTATTTTTGATTGTTTTAAGGTATGAATATCGCTTATAATATATATTGAACACAAACATTTTACAATACACATATCACATTCGCTTACATGAATATAGAGCATAAACATACTTAATACCAATATGCATGCATCATCTACCCGCTCATCCAATTAAAAGATTGCGATACACTTGACAAAAATATTGTGCAACGTGTTTATGGAATATAGAGCTAGAAACGATATTCATACCGTGAAACAATAAAAATAGTGAAATTAATATCAAAAAATATAGAGTTAGAAACGATATTCATACCATAAAACAATAAAAATAGTGAAATTGTCATCACAATCTGGTTCTATCAAAGAACCGATTGTGATGAGGGGATTATCACAATCGTTCTAGCAAAGAACCGATTGTGATGAGGGGATTGATATCACAATCGGTTCTTTGCTAGAACCGACAGATGAGGGGGTCATCACAATCGCTCTAGCAAAGAACCGATTGGTGATGAGCCAATTTCACTATTTTTGATTGTTTTAAGGTATGAATATCGCTTATAATATATATTGAACACAAACATTTTACAATACACATATCACATTCGTTTACATGAATATAGAGCATAAACATACTTTAATAATATTAATATGCATGCATCATCTACCCGCTCATCCAATTAAAAGACTATGATACACTTGACAAAAATATTGTGCACGTGTTTATGGAATATAGAGCTAGAAACGATATTCATACCAGAAACAATCAAAAATAGCGAAATTGGGTCATCAAAAATATAGAGCTAGAAACGATATTCATACCGTGAAACAATCAAAAATAGTGAAATTGTCATCACAATCGGTTCTAGCAAAGAACCGATTGTGATGAAGGATTATCACAATCGGTTCTTTGCTAGAACCGACAGATGAGGGGTCATCACAATCTGCTCTAGCAAAGAACCGACATTGTGATGAGCCAATTTCACTATTTTTTATTGTTTTAAGGTATGAATATCGCTTATAATATATATGGAACACAAACATTTTACAATACACATATCACATCTGCTTACATGAATATAGAGCATAAACATACTTAATGTACTAATATGCATGCATCATCTACACGCTCATCCAATTAAAAGACTGATACACTTGACAAAATATTGTGCACGTGTTTATGGAATATAGAGCTAGAAACGATATTCATACCGAAACAATCAAAAATAGTGAAATTGGGTCATCAAAAATATAGAGCTAGAAACGATATTCATACCAGAAACAATAAAAAAATAGTGAAATTGTCATCACAATCTGGTTCTAGCAAAGAACCGATTGTGATGAGGGGATTATCACAATCGGGTTCTTTGCTAGAACCGATTTTGATGAGGGAAGATCACAATCGTTCTAGCAAAGAACCGATTGTGATGAGGGGTTATCACAATCGGTTCTTTGCTAGAACCGACAGATAGTTTCATGTCTTCATCACAATCGGTTTTTGTGAAGAACCGATTGTAATGATTACCACTTATCACAATCGGTTCTTTCTAAGAACTGATTGTGATAACTCATTTCCTTATCACAATCGGTTCTTTTAAAGAACCGATTGTGATAAGGAACCTTATCACAATCGGTTACTTCTAAGAACCGATTGTGATAACATGTTTCTAAAATTTACAAATGAGATACACGTATCACAATCGGTTTTTTTGTCAAAAGATTGGAACCGACACAAATGAAGCGATAGTGATGTATCATTCTGTAGTAGTGTGGGGCGGAGCGGGGCAGCCGGTGCTTCTGCAGCATGGAGTTCTTGTGGTACGCATGCTGGCGCCACACGTTTTTTTTTTTTTTTTTTTTGATTTGATAAGCATCATTCGGATGTTTTTATTGCTGATATCATCCAAATCTAGGATCATCGGATCATTATTGAGATTCGGGAGTATAGATTATATCCGATCCTATGATTTGATCTAATGGCTCGGTGATATCCGGATGAGATACAACGGTCCAAAATTTAGATGTTAACTAAAACAAAAGCATCCGAATGATACCGACTCTGATTGTACTGGTCCTTTTTATCACCTTCGTGTGCTTAGCACCCTGTGATGCGGCTGATGCCGTCATGCCGGCCCGGTGCACGCATTTACCTAGCTATATACTGTTAGTTGCGTCTTTTATGCTTTTAGCTTGACTAAAGGCTGCGTGCAGGGGCGGATTTGGGCCCAGGGCAGGGTAGGCTCTAGCCCGGGATTTGAAATTGTTGCTTATGTATAGCCCAGGTAAGCCCATGGTGTGATAAAAATATTAGTCCAGGTTATATGACTTCAGTTCAGCCCATTTCATGAGAAAGCCCATCAAACAGCCCAGTGAAAAAACGCAAAACTAAAAACCTAAACCTAAACCTAACACCACCACCACACACCACCGTCCACCAACACCAGCCGCCGCTACTGGCCGGCCAGAATCCGCGCGGCCCCGGATCTGCGCCGCCCGTCCCGGAGCCTCGCCGCCCCTCGTCGACCCGCCCCTGAGCCCTCGCGGCCTCGCCGAGCCGCGCGCCCGCGCTGCCGCGCTACCCGAGTCGCCGCCCCTCGTCGACCCGCCCTGAGCGCGCAGACGCAGAAACACGCTGCGGCCGCGCCGCCGAGCCTCGCCGCCCCTCGTCGACTCCGCCCCTCGCGGCCTCGCCGGAGCCGCTCCGCTATCCGCCGAGCGCTCACACATCCGAAGCGCCGCCCAGCGCCAAGAACGACCTGCGCCGCCTCGTCAAAGACGCACGCCTCGCCGAGCCGCCCCTTCGCCAGCGTGCAGCGCCCACCGCCCAGCAGCTTTGCACTTCGGAGTTCGGACCTTCGGTATACCGTATACTAGTTATACAGATAATACACTTATACTGACATACTGTTATACCAAATAGAATGTTAATTTGTATGCTAAATTGCTGATTGTATGCACTATGCAGTGTGCTGAATGCCTGAATTGGTCAATTGGTGATTGCCAATTTACGTAGCCGTGTAGCAGTTGAACATAATTTTGTAGGAGACGAAGAGAACCAAAACATTAACATCTTATTTTTCCACACAAGATCATTTTGGTGCTCAATTTGTATCTCTAGTATGCTACATTGTCTATGTATAAGTATCACACTATCACTTATGATGTTTTATGTTGAAGAATTGAGCAAAAATTTTATATTAATATTGTATTTGTGAATCGATGATGTACTTTTGTTATGTTGTCGTGTGGATATAAATTGATGTTCTTAATAGAATGTTAGCTTCTTAAAGTTTAGCCCGGGGTAAGTTTAAATTCTGGATCCGCCACTGGCTGCGTGCGTGTGTGTTTGTGTGTGCGTGCGTGTGTGTTTGTGTGTGGAGCAAAATATACTTTGAGTGATACTTTTGTTTATCACCATCTAAATATAAATTATACAGATCTTAAGATAAATGAAGTATACCCTTTATTTATATTTAATTTGTCAAGTATCGTTACAACGGAAATATATTTTTGAACCAAATAATCGAAACATGACACATATTTTAAAAAATAAATTGTACCCTTGAGTTGCCACGGGAAAGAAAAATGAGGAATGACCCAACCGGGGGAGCAGGTGTTGGTGGAAAGAGAGATATGCGGTTGGTTTACTTTTTGTTCGCAAGAGGGTGAATAAGTGTGTCGCAGTCCGTGGTCCATGCATGTTATCGTCGTTGCTTTTCGGAGAACAATAACTACCACAAACTTATATTTATATATTAGTAAAGATATTTATACAATTTTTAAATAGTGAGCGTAGAAACACCTTTCATATACTTTTTTTTTTATCTCAATAGTAGTACAAGATACTTCCAAACGGAAACAAGGAATATATATGTGTTTATGGTTTAGCTAGTGATAGAAAACAGGACGTCGTCGATCGATGCTATTTTTCGTGAAGTCTTGATTCAGGATGCTGAAAACATCCAAAGGCAACACATCTTTTGTTCCCTTACTAATGGCCGGTAATTAAGCTTTTCCACGTGGACTTTTATAAGATCAATATGTAGTTTGTGAGCTTGACCAGTCAATTTCACCTTCAAATTTAGTATAGTTCCCGTCAAGTGCGTACAGTTAGTGCGTACAGTTGCTGAACGTCGGCGAACACCCGTATGTTTTTGTACAAGGTGACCGAAAATTTCATAACTTTCAGTCACTTTTGCCGTCGCCGTCGCCGCCGTTTTCTTCCTCTTCTCCAGCTATTCCACCTCCGACATTCCTCGCCGGTGCCTACGGCGACGGATAGCGTCGCTAGCTTCCGCCACATCTCTTAATGTAAGAAAAGGCAAGGTGCCGTTCCTCAGTCGTCACACACAAGCGATCACAAGGCACCACTCCTCTCCATTCTCCATTACTACTTGCAGCTGCAGGGGGGAGTGAGTGAGAGAGAGAGAGAGAGAGAGGGCTACATGCATCATGCATGTCACTTCACAGAGACAAGAGACTGCGAGAGCATTTGCTGGAGAGGTAACTGAACAAGCACCATTCACTTTTCTAATGATGAATAAAATCATCCATGCAGATGCTGCAGTTACAATGTTCTTCGAGAATCGTTTTGCTTGCATTAAAATTCTGTTCTGATCAACCATACACCGTCTTGCAAAACAGCTCATCTCTGATTTCCTTGGTGTGGTCGACTTCAACGCAACATCGTATGGCATTCTCGATCCTACCTTCGGATAGATTCTTCAAGGTTGGGATCGTCAGATCGTGTTTGGTTCTTGTGAAGCTGACATATTCCTTCTTTGTTTAGCGTAGGCCTCTAGTGTCGAACTTGGTTAGTGCGATCTGCCGCAAGCCTGGAACGAATTGCTACGATCTCCTTAAAGCTTTCACAGGTAAGGATTATTTTGCGATGTGCCTTTCCTCGCAACAAGAGAATGGAAGTTTCGGCTATCCTCATGTGTACATGCTATGTATGTCAGGGAAGAATTACTGCCTGAATAGTTCAGCAGTTGACATCTTCCTCAAGTACGCACCGATATTTTACACATGCTAATTATTGTGAAGAGGAGGATATATATATATATATATATATATATATATATATATATATAGAGAGAGAGAGAGAGAGAGAGAGAGAGAGAAGTAGAAGTAAGTAGCGACTGATTTGGGAGAACGTGATAATTACATGAAATGAAAGTTGATCACTGAAACGTTTTTCACCCGTATAATTGTAAGATCTTTATACAAGATAATATACAACAGGTAGCTAGTCCAACCGATATTTTACTCCTGTGTTGTGGCTGACGGCTATGGATGAAATATCGCTAATTACACATTAGGTGACTTTACTGTGAGTTTACTAGGATTTGATCACATGTAACCATTTGGTTGGTGAGCCCAGTCACACTGTGATAACTAATTGCACCTGATGAAGGCGTATGAGCTGCGTGTGGGCCTATTGATTGGATGGGGTTCGCCCAGCCCAATTGTGCAGGGTGAACTCAATTAAGAATTCTTTTTGTTACTTTACCAACTAGAAACGCAAGCGCGGCGCACGCCGCGCGCGTGAATGGAAAATATATTTTTTTTCGGAGAAAAAACAGATCACGAAAACATTTTTCCCATGCTCCGGAGAGCAAACGGACCACGAAAGTAT
The DNA here is from genome assembly GCA_036346355.1 of Rhipidocladum racemiflorum. NCBI lineage: Eukaryota > Viridiplantae > Streptophyta > Magnoliopsida > Poales > Poaceae > Rhipidocladum > Rhipidocladum racemiflorum. The sequence continues at coordinate 79,329,250 of CM070583.1, read as the reverse complement.
TTTTTCCGGGAAAAACGCCGCGCACGTGAATGGGAAAAATTTTTTGTTTTTTTTTCGGAGAAAAAACAGACCACGGAAACATTTTTCCCATGCTCCGGAGAGCAAACGGATCACGAAAATATTTTCACGTGAATGGAAAAAAAAAAATTTCGGAGAAAAAAAAGATCACGAAAACATTTTTCCCATGCTCCGGAGAGCAAACGGACCACGAAAGTATTTTTTCCGGGAAAAACGTTGCGCACGTGAACGGAAAAAAAATTTTGTTTTTTTTTCGGAGAAAAAACAGACTACGGAAACATTTTTCCCATGCTCCGGAGAGCAAACGGAGCACGAAAATATTTTTTCGGGAAAAACGGCGTTCGCGTGAACGGGAAATATTTTTGTTTTTTTTCGAGAAAAATAGACCACGGAAACATTTTTCCTATGCTCCGAGAGTAAACGAGCACGAAAACATTTTTTTCGGGGAAAACGGAGAAAGGACCGGAACGAAAAGTCGAGGGCCCAATGTGGTATAATTTTGGACTTGTTCGCTATTTCGAATAGGTAGGAAAGGGCTAGCTCGCACTTCGTATTACTGGGCGGTTCTTTGTGTAAACGCGAAGCGGAGGACTTAAACGCGAACGGGGAAAAATATTCTACACTCACATAAAATTACAAAGGACCTATCCGTAATTTCAAAGAACCGGGGGTGTTTTTTGCAAGAAAGGGAGAGAGAGTGGGGGAGATGACGTGGGGGGCTGAGGAGCCGGGGATCCTTCGGCTAATATGTTAGGTAGTATTGGGCTGAAGCGGTTAACTCGAAAGTCCAAAGTCCACGCTGCAAATTTCAACGCACACATTTTTTAACTCTTTTCCAATTTCTACAGAGATTTAAACTAGACAGCATATGTAGAGCTAGCCCCAAGTGAGGAATGCCTTATTTATATTGTACGATCGACGTCAAAGCTTGTAGGATCGTAAGGGCCTTCTCAACCCCAAAAACTAGCTTAAGAGGTGAGGGACTCCCCCCACTTATAAGTTAGGTCATTTGCCCTTCCACAACCAATGTGGGACTATTCTAACAATCCCCCCTTCACACATTGGTATCTCTCAGCCGTTCACCGCCCCTTCACCGCCCCTTCACCGTACACCGACGGTCCCTTAGGGTCACGGTCCATCAGGCCTTCACACCCTAGTGTCCATCGGGCCAAAGATGTTAGAACCGGGCTCTGATACCAATTGTAGGATCGTAAGGGCTTTCTCAACCCCAAAAGCTAGCTTAAGAGGTGAGGGACTCCCCCACTTATAAGTTAAGTCATTTGCCCTTCCACAATAAATGTGGGACTATTCTAACAAGCTCTTAACTCGCAAGCAAGAATTAAAGTAAATAAGAATATAAAAATGTAGTCACTGTATTTTCTTTTTATTGATCTTTTTGCCCGTAGGTTTGTGTGTATAATGAGAGCCTCCTGCTCTTTTTATATAAGCGGAGAAAGCCCTCCATCATTGTTCGATAAGCAATATGAGACTAAACTAGCTAATAGGCCTTGTGGGTTAGCAACCCAATAATAGGCTTTTGTTTAGGTAAAATGTTCACACATAATTGGGCCTCAAACGGCCAATATACAACACTTCCCTTAGACACTTTGCCCACTCCATGCTCATGTCTCATTAAAAACTTCTCCCAAAAACCTAGTGGAAAAAAAAGGTAAAAAGAAAAGAGTGCATAACTCACTTTCTTGCCATTACACATGCTGCCTCATTAAAACATTCAATTGAGAAAGCACATTAGGACAAAACTCAAACAAGAAAAAAAGAGTACATCATCTATTCATCCCAATGATGAACATATACGAAGATCATACATCTCCCCCTGAAGGCAGCAACTCTTTGTGTCTTCTCATACCAATACCACGGACATGTTTCTCAAAACTTGGTCATGTTAATGCTTTGCTAAACAAATTCACAAGATTCTCACTTGTTTGGTTTTTCTATATTTCTATTTCTTGTTCTCTTGCTGCTCATATGGTCATATGGGTAGAAATATTTAGAGGGTATATGCTTTATCATATACGTTTTGACATAGCTATTTTTCATCTATGTAATGTAAGTTGTATTATCTTCATAGAGGAATGCAGGCATCCTATCCACCTCTACACCACAAGATTCTTGTATACGATGAATTAGTCTTCTAAGCCATACGCACTCCCTAATCACCTTATATAGTGAAACAATCTCAACATGATTAGTTGACGTGGCGATAATTGATTATTTTACAGATCTCTAAGAGATAGATGTAGAAACACTTAGGAAAACATATCCAGTCTATGAATTAGCATTATGGGGATCAGAAACATAGTCAACATCGGAGTAACCCTCAACTTTGTATCTTGACCCTTGGGATAATAGTCCAAGATCAACTGTGTCTCAAAGGTACCTAATGATTTCGTTAATTTCGTTCTAATGCCTCTTCGTAAGATCAGAACTATATCTTGACAAACAATTTACCGTAAACGCAATATCAGGCCTGGTATAATTGGCAAGGGATAACAATGCTCCACTAGCACTTAAATAAGGGGTTTTGGGCCCTAATGTGTCATCTAGTTCCTGTTTAGGTCCATATGGATCTTTCTTTACTTCCAGTGATATAAGGATCACAGGTGTATTCAGTGATGGAATTTATCTAGATAAAATCTCTCTAAAAATTTCTTGGTGTAGGTGGTCTGATACAGAAATGTGACTCTAGGCAAATTCTCAATCTATATACCGAGACAATATTTGGTTTCACCCAAATCTTTCATCTCGCATTCCATCTTTAATTATGAACTTGCTTCGAGAATGCCTTCCCTCCAGCATCCCCAAGAGACAATGCTCAGTCTACCGCTGTTCAAGTCAATGACATACACGAAGATGATGAATCCACTCTTGGATTTATTTATGAACATACACAGAAATGAAGGGTGATGGTAGGCTACACTAGCGCAAATTAAAATTTCTATCGATCTCAAGAAGCCACGCAAGGCAATGGTCATGGATTACAGATTGTTACCACTAGACGCACAGTGAAGTGGAAGAAGATGTTGAAGCAGATCGGTGTCGCGTGTCCTAGTAGCACCGTCAAATAGTGTGATCGGTCCGAGCAGTAAGTTGATCCTTTAGTTCCTGGATCGATCCAATCAACTCCTTGATCGGACCAAATAGTCGTCCTCGAATAGCACCGCACTAGAGCAGTACCTCTATTAGTATCCACACGTCCGGGCTTGGAACGCTGAGCACCAGGGTGCTAGCATCGTACACACGGTAGAGAGGGTGGAGGGCGGCTAGGGTTTCGATGGTAGTGCAACTCTTGCACACGATTTCTCACAAAATCCTAAGCCTACATCCCCTTTTTATAACCCTCGATGGCGCCCAACCTTTGGACCCAATCCGAATCCATATTCAATTTGGCTCATTAGAAATGGATCCAATCTGAACTCTGATAATTGATTTCAACCATTCCAAAACCCTTAAGTGTGCGACCCTATATGATATATGTATGTATGCATGTATGTATGTATATATTTACCATCGTATTCAAGTTCTCGATTTTCAACGCTAATTTGGATGATCATTTTCTTCTTAATTAAAAAAATGCATGCTTCCTTACGAATAAGTCATATTTTTGAACTATTGGAATCGGGCACACATCTCAATTAAGCCTAATCCGAAGCCCGTTGTGTGCTCGTATTTTTGTGTGTTTATGGCCGTATTGTAAGCATGTAACTGCGTACAAGTGTGCGCGCAGATCATATACTAGCTTAAGTGAGACCACTATTTGTAGCTATCAATGCTAATGGAGCATATATGTATTCCGATCGGAAGATAGATGAGTATATATAACTATGTATGCTACTTTAGCCATCTAAACGTAGTGGGTTCCCTCATTCCACACGTCAGTGGCAGGATCATTATAACTAGTGCGTGTTTCATGTACAGAAATGATATCTAGCCTATGACAACGACTGTCCTAATTATTTGGCCTGCTTGCTTGATTAGTTATCTTAAGGCACGTCTCTTCATTAATCAATTGGCCTGCATCCCATTCCCCAAACGAATGAGTCGGTACAATGTGGGCGGCAATCAATTAAGTTTTGTAAGAAACCGCCAACAGGTAGTCCAAAAATGGTATATCTCTATGTCTTCGAATGCATGTCATTCTAACTTTCAGATTTTATTCCTAAATACTTCCTCTGTTTAAGTTTATAGGACGTATTTTCTCTTAGCACATAGACCAAAAGATATTGAAAGTGACTAGATTACATCTAATTATTATATCTAAGCACTATATTCAATGCATAAATGTAGAGAATTCAAGTAAATCTAGATATTTATTAGAGGTATAAAAGGAACATCACACTAATTTTCATTGGAATATAAAATACGCTATATATTTATGGACAAGGCCATTCAAAAATACGCTCTATAAACTTGGACAGGGGGAGTACATGTCATTCTGCTGCTTTGAGGTGACATTTGACCATTTTTTTCTTTCTATACCCCTCTCATTCAGCAATTTCCAATGTTATTTACTACCATAGACCAGAGTAAGATATACCATCCGAAAATATAATGAAGAAGGGTAATTCAGTCTTTCATAGATGTACTTTCGTAGAAATGCAAAAACCTAGAATAACATCTATCTAGGAATAGAGGAGTAATAAACAGTGGTATAGTAGGAAAAATCTCGCTACATCTACATGCAAACCTTGTACTCCCTCCATCCCGCAATATAAATCATCCTCCTTAGAAAGAGTCATCTCATAATATAAGCTCATAGTGGAGATCAAAGATGCAGTTACTCTAATATTTTCACCATATACCTCTCTTTTTGTGCTGAAAAATAGATGAGTACTTATAGTGTGTCATTTAATATTGATATGTTCGGTTCAATAATACTATTAACTTTTTGCATTCAGTGTCTCCTTGTGATCTGTACATACGGCGGAACATGGACTTATGTTGCGGTCAGAAAACACCAATTTGAATACCTGTGCTTTCCAGTTTCCAGGACAGGTAGATTGGCTTGGACTGAATCTTGAGGCCCTCGTGGGCTGAGACGAGCGTACCCTAGGCCTTAGCGTGGACACTAACTGGGCCCCCCGAAAAGACTTGCTACGTGCGTGCACTCGTAGTGCACGTTGACCAAACACTGCTCTGACATGCATACGCAACAGCACGCAAATGCAGAGTAACCAAACATTTCTTGATGGGCTCCCAAATCAAAATGACCCAAATTTTTGTCCTAAAAGTGCTTGGGAGTGTATAGGTATCATCCGGATGTTTTTGTCCTAAAAATCATCCAAATTTTGGACCGTACGATCAAAACACACATCCGTAGGATTAACCCACCTCGAATTAAGTGGGGGGTATACATCGATCTGAAAGCAAATCCAATGACCCAGAATTTGGATGATGGTTGCTAAAGAAAACATCCGGATGAAACTTATCAAAAAACAATCCTATATTATATAGTATCAACAATATGCTTACACGCAACACGTCGAAGTACATACACCGTTGACGTAAAGAATTTCTCTCTTTGCAAGTTACAAGCAACACGGAAAAATGGTAGACGAGTTGAACGAATTTTGCCACCATGCATCAAATTAATCAGCGCTGCGCAGGACCATCGGCCAAGCAATTCGATAGGTAACACGAGGAAGGGATCAGCCAGGTCTTGACGACGCGATTCTTCTCATCCTTAGCAAACTCCCATGCCTCGCCAGTGATCTCCTTCTTCCTCAGGTCGTACTCCACAATCTTCCATGGCGACCACATGTACACCGCGTCCTTCTCCGGGTGCAGCGCCAAGAACCTGACCTCGCCACCTCCCCTGCACCCTCCCTTCACGAAATCCTCGACTTTCACTGCGTGTTTCAGGCGCCATTGGCGTGGGGGGGTAGATGAGTGCTCCTCGAGAGCCCAGACCTTCAGCAGCTCGCCGTCGCTGGCCACGTAGTGCAGTCGGCCGCCGGAGTGCGCGACGCGGCCATCCCGGTCCATCGGTTCGGGCAGATCGATGGCTGAGCATGTGAATTCGGCGACGTCCATGCGAACCACGCAGTCTGGGTCGGAGGCCAGGATGTAGACGACGCCGTCGTGGTAGTGCATCAAGGCGGAGAGGGAGTCCGCCGGGACGCCGAACTCCGGGTTGCGCGCGGTCCACGTCCACGTCTCCGACGAGAACACCTCGACCGCGGCGCCGCGCTCGCGCCACCCGGTGAAGTTGATCACGTGGTAGTGAGGAGAGCTGAAGGGATCGAACGCCAGCATGGACAGCTGCGCCTCCTCCGCCGGCCTGGGGAGAGCCACCCACCTCCTCGTCACCGGGTTAACGACGAAGAACTCCAGCGTGCCGGGGGTGCGGCACAGCAGCAGACCGTTGCAGCCGTCGCAGACGACGGCGCCTTCCCGGGATGGGAAGAAGCCGAGGCCGCAGTCCTCGAGCCGGCGGCCGTCGGCAGCGCACGCGTACCGCGGCTTGTCTCCGCAGGCAGGGTCGTCGGGGAAGTAGACCATGGACATGTGAAGGGGGAGCCTGCGGCGGAGGTAGTCGTCGGAGATGGTGGCGCACCAGTTCTTGGAGACGCACTTGGACCGAGCCACGGACTTGAAGGGGAGCCTCAGGATGATCTCGGTGAGCAGATCGTCGCTCATGCTGATCTCACTCTCGTGCGCAAAGCCATTGTCGCCGTCGATGGAAGAAATCTTCGGGATCGCCATCGTTTGCGCTCTGTGTTTCTGAGACGGGAGAGGGAGGGAGCAGAAGTTCTAGAATTTTGCAGGTAATAATATGACGATGCAGATGCAGTGCTTAGCATAGATGCATGGGGTATAAATAGGAAACCTCTAATCGGCAACTGTGGACGTATCATTCTGTACGTAATACGTACACGAAACGACCGTGGCGGACGTGCTGGGGTTGCGTGCGGGGGCTAGCGCATTGGCTCTAGCCGCCGCGCGCGCTCCCCATGTTTTTCGTGCTATTCATGGTGGAGCACCGGCCAGCTCACTAGACGTGCTCTAATTTGAATCCAACTCAATCCCCATTTTTCAACCCTCAATTTCTCATTCCTCAAATCCCTAATCACTAGGCTCGAGCGAGAGGGCGACTCACCTGCAGGCGATAGATCGGCTCCCGTGTGGCGATGGAGGGGGTGATCGGCCGCCGGGGAGATGATAACGGAGGAGACAGGCAGGCAACGAGCGGCTACGGAGTGGGTGAGGGGTCCCTAGAGGAGGGGAGGGGAGAGCGGTGCATGGGGACGGAGAGGGGACAAAGGGCCCCTCGCCCCTTTGGCCTCGAGCGGTGATGACTGACGGAGGGGGCGAGACGGCGATGGAGGAGGCGAGGTGCGGTCTTGAAGGCAACGCGTGTGCATGGTGAGTCCCCTTATGCTGCCGACTAGCAACGGAGGAGGCAAGGTCGCAAAGGGCGGGTGTTTCTGCAGAGGAAGCAAGGAGGAGTGAGTGGAGGAGTCAGGACTCAGGACTAAGGAGATAATCTCTTTCAACGGAGAGGATAAGGCCGATTGGTCATAGGTGAGATTGAGTTTATTTTTATTTTAATTATTGGTTGATTGGTAAATTATAAAAACAATAAAATGTCACTATAATTTAAATTATTGGTGATCAGTAAAAAATGATAAAAGCTAGTATTGTCTCAAATTTTTATAGGTTCTATAAAATTTATTATAGATTTGTAAAAAATGGACAAACAAACTTTGCATAGCCATTTCTCGAACAATCCAAGTGCAAGTAATCCTCGAACCAATGATAGCATAACTCAACAAAATAAGTCTCGGATTGATTTTAATCCAAATGATATCATTGTTGATCAAGCATATCATGTACCAATTAAAGATTATCCAAATAAAATTAGAGATCAAATAAGGAGAGCATATTTGTTGAAACTTGACCACTCGGCCATGTTTTTCCAAAAAGAATGATGGATTGTTGGAGATCTTTTCAAGAATTATGGTTCAAGGAATTTGATTGATCGAAATATAGCGTGTCAAAGGATGCCACATTTTGCTTCTATTGCTTGCTTTTTCAAGCATCCAACACATCCCAAATATGTTGGCAATGATACATTCACAAAGGATGGATTTATTAATCGGAGGAAGACTAAAAGAAGTTTGAATGATCATGTTTGTGGACCTAATAGTACTCACAACTTTTGTAGATAAGTATGTGGGTATTTCAATAATCAAAGATTAATTGTGTCATGTAAATTAGATGCTCGTAGTAAGGCGGAGGAAATTGCATGCAAAATTCATCCAACTACTTCTCTAGATTGCGCAACATTTCTCCTAATGCAATATGAATCTTTTTTATGGACACGATAACTCTGCTACTTCCACCGAGAAGAATAATTTTAGAGAGTGAGTGAAGTGGTATAAAGATAAGAAGGAAGAAGTGAAAAGATCAATTGACGTAGCTTCTAAGTAGTGTGCCATGATTTCTTCATGGATTCTGAATGATTTTGCAAGAACATTCCCTCCTATTTTTTATCCTACGTAACCGATTAAACCGATTTGGAGGACTACGACACTTCCAGCTTGTTCCAATGTTGATCACGTTGCCAACTGCTAACTGGCGGTGGCCGGAGGAAAACTAAGACTGCACTGCATGCACTCCCCATGCTCTGCTCTGCTCTGCTGGCTTGGCTTCCAGTTTAGGATCAGCCTGCCTATCTTGCGCGCGAAAGACGGAACGATCGATCACTACGATTTCCGTCATCACGTATTGAACCCCGAAATCCATACCGTGTGGTCGGCCTGGCCGGCGTGGCAATGATCAGGGCTCAGGGAACTGGCGGACGGTGGCATGCGTGCACGTCAAGCTAAAGACCTACGTACCGGGACGCAAACGCATAAGCCCTAAGCCTAAGCATGATCGCATAAATAAGTCCCTTAATTTAATATTCCCTTCGTTTAGAAATAGTGTATAGGCATCTCCAGGATATTTTTGTATTAAATAACACCCAAATTTTGAACCGTAGAATTAAAAATTCAAAACTGCTAGATCAAATCATAGGATCGGATGTAATCGATACTCCCGAATCTCAACAATGATCCGGTGCTCTCAGATTTGGGTGATTTCAGCAAACAAAAACATTCGGATGATGTTTATCAAATCCCTAAAAATACATATATAGATAGATAGATTTAATAAGTCTTTTCTTATTATATCATTAATTATTCTCTGTCAACCATATTCATTTATTCTTTACCACTGTATAAAGTATTATTTTTATGTCACAAGACAATTAAATGAGGTACCTAAGCCATCTTCTCCTGTTTCTTTCTCAATTTTATCGTAAACTTAATCCTTACCCAACGCCAAAATGTACAATATATTTCTGAACAAGAGAGTAACGCACTTAACGCGGGGATTGCAACCATGTGCGTACTCTAGCTCTACCTGGATATGGAGCGCGTCGCCGCTGATACGGTTCGCAACCGCATCTCGATCACTCCATGGGAAATCCTGCATTAATTGAAGCAGCTCCAGCCGAACGGCGGGTAATTTAATTTAATATAATAATGGTCGTAAACGTGAAGAGATCCCAACCAACTACCGCACCACGTTGTAAGCTAGTTGTATCGTGCAAACGAAACGGCAATAGGCATCGCATCGCCGCGCACGTCGCGCGGTGCAACTCCGCCGCGCGCGCGCGGCGGGATCGCGCCGAACGACGGACCACGGTGCCCGGCGGGCGGCTGATCGGGATGGCGCGGTGGGGATCGTTACGTTCGACAGCCGCCGTGATCGTGCGAACACGGGCCGCGGCCCGTGCGCCTGCGCTTTTGGTACGGGCCGCCGGCTTCTTGCGAAGCGTGCAAAGGTGCGCTCTGGATGCACTGTGCAGCCGCCGACGGGCTGCGGCGACCCGCAAACTCCACGCGTCGGATATGCAAGCCCGAGTGTCCGGCGTATGCATGCATGGGCTGGACACCTCGCCCAGGCCGACTAGCGGCCAGTGTTCACCTTACCGTTATCACGATTTTTGGATGAACAGTAAAATTCGAAAATCGCAAAAAATCGCATAAATTCAAAAATCAGATTTTTTTTGAAAAAAAAAAATCAAAAAATCATGGAAAATCGACAGCCATGTTGAAGTTTTTTGTGCGGTCGACTTTCATAGCGATTTTCGACGATTTTTGACGAAAATCGACCGGTTTTCACCGATTTTCGACCGGTTTTTGACACGTATTTTTTTTTGAATTTTTGAATTTTTGAATTTTTTTTGAATTATTTTTTGAATCGGATCGGTTTATCGACCGGTTTTTGATATCAGGCCGCGGCGATACGGGCGAAAATCGCGCGATTTTCGTCGATAACGTGAACCCTGCTAGCGGCATAGTCTCGGCCCATCGATTTGGATTAAAGCAAACCAGATGCCACGTGGTTGAGAGAGAAAAATTCGCGTGTTTTCAGTTTTTTAGGGGGCTTTATTAAAAAAAATGTATGTTCATAGAGTAATACGCAATTTTAGAAAGCTGATGGTAATTTCCGAGTGCCGTTGGCGGGAAAAAAAATAAATTTCGGTAGTTTCGGGGGCTTTCTCACAAAAAAAAAATGGGCTAATATGCAATTATAAAAGTTAGAACTAGGAAGCTCTTTCGATGGTTTTTCTATTAGGTGGATGATAATGCTGTTAGGTTAAGCAAAAGGAGACAAAATAAGTGTGAGCTTGGCTTGTTGAAGCTTTGACTCCAATTTTATTTGTAGTTTGTTCTTTCTCTATCTTTTCAACAGAGAAAGGTCAACTATGTTGCCTCCTGATTGTTTTCTTCTGCATAAGTTTGACTATTAGCTGCATTTAGGTTAGGAGTGATTCTGTAAACAATTCGCAAAGGTATTACCGTAGTAAGTATATCAGATAAGGATAAAATACAATGTATTGTATAGTTACTCTTGCAACAGTGAACAAACAGGAATCAAATCATCTGACAGAAGGAAAAAATTGTATCATTCCGCTTCTGGGGGAGGCCTGTGGAAGCAACTGATATTTTGTTGTGATGGTAATGTTGTTTCACAGGTATCCCACACTAATCCTTCCTTAATTCAATGCACTCACGGTGGGCGCCGGAGCTGTTGATGACTACAATTTCCAATCTATCTCCCTGTAAAATTCATGGAACAATAGTATTTGAGTCAGCTACTTAATTAGTCAATAGTAATCAGTGAACATATATGGGCAAGAAAGAAGCATACAGTGTATATATCTCGCTCTGTGGCTGATGCAAAGACGTCCTTCACCAGATCAACTGCATCCGATTCAGACAAGGGCGTCACTGCATCCTGCATAATTAGCATGGCATTAGAGCTCTGATACATGAAAATAGTTCTATATTTCAACTCACAGCAAAAGGTTATTTTGTTTATTTCATTTCCATATATAACTATTTGCTTCTCAAGAGCCAATCATTATTAACTACAATTGGCCACTGCAGGGCTAGTAAAACATCTCAGAAGAGGATTAAACCCAGAAAAAAAAGTCTAGTGTGCCAACCATTTATTAACACTGGAGTTATATATATCTCACCCGAGCTGGCAGTAGTAGAGGACTAGGTGATTTCAACTGGTTGTCTAGAACAGGCATCATCAACGCTGAACCTGTTCCCTGAGCGCTATAACCAGTACGCTCATACGAGCCAACAGCATCATATGTGAAGACACAGCCTATACCTGTGAAGGAGAAGAAATGCTCAGAGGCATGATCATACTGAGCGATCAATGTAAAAAGTAAGTAACCTGAACAATACCTTGGCTGTCCAGTCCACCCAACACATTGAAAGCATAGTACGGGAAGAATCTTTTATAGTAGAGAGTGTTTGACAGTAATTGTGCCATCGCAGGGCAGCTCATCTTCTTGTTATGGTTGTGTTCATAGACCTAAAAACCCAGAAATGTGAACAAACCAGAAACTTGAATTGAACTGAATAATGCAGCAACCAGAAACTTGTTACGATTCAGGATTACATAAATGTTACTCGTACAGTGCAGATCCATATTAAACTGAATAGTGGACAATGTAAGAACAGACAATCATTAAACCTCATGGTGGTTCAAGTTAATGTAAAAACAGAACATTGGATCACAATCGCCGGATAATTTATTAGAGCATCACAATAAGTTCATTGAAAGAGGGTTAATAGATGGTTTGAGAGCTCAGTCAGTGATTAGACTTACCAATTCCTTTGCAGCCAGATTCTTCTGCAAAGCTTTGATATCGCCTTGAAATCCAGATGAGGCCAAAACACATTTGTCCGCCCTAATTAAAGGGAAGCAGAGAGAACAACATTAGCACGTTCATCAGTAACACTAGCTCATTTTTCCCGCGCAGTCGGCAAGATTTCAGCAACAGAGCATGATCAATCTTTGAAATTTCTCACTGAGCTGTATAACAGATGTTGAACAACATGTAGAACCACTTATTCCCAAACAGTAAGCACTGCATAAATAAACCCACTGATTTACCTTCCAGCCAGCTAAGAATCACACTCCATCCGTACACAAGGACTATTACAGCAATAACCAAAGCGTCCTTATTAGCACACAGACACAGGGCAACCGAAACCATGCAGTGAGATTAGGATCTCGCCGAATCCGAACCCAATCTCTCCTCCAATCAACAATCATACATGGGAGAGAGAGAGAGAGAGAGAGAGAGAGAGAGAGAGAGAGAGAGAGAGTTGGAAGGAAACATACAGGCTGGCGATCTTGGAGTGGTCGCGGCTGAGGATGCTATATCCGACGGAGAGGCGGGTGTCGGCGGCAACGACGCAGTAGTCGGCCCCCGCTATGGCCACGCACGTGCCGCCGTTGTTCTCGTACGGATCGAACCTCGCCATCGCCTCCGCTCAGAGAGAAGGCTCTCTCTCTCTCTCTCTCTCTCCTGATGTCTCCGCACTGTTCTTTCTTCTTCTTTTTGCTCTTGGATAGGAAGCGCGGTGAGGAGGAGAAGGCTTCGCCTATAAGGCGGAGACGCCGCCGGAGTCGTTCTCTTCTTGTGCTGCAAGAAGAAGTCCGGCGCGGTCGCTGCCTCGGTGTTGAGACAAGCCAGGGCTGTAAGTACGCCGGGCTGGACCTGGGCGCCACAATAACCAGGTTTTTAATGGGCCATTAGAGGATAAGCAGCCCATCAACAAATGCCTTCGCTTCTGCCTTCTGCTGTCGTTTCGTTTGTAATCTTTTGTTGTGTGGCCCGTGGATCAAAATCCTAGCGAAATTTCGGATTTCAACCCTATATTTATAATCTTAATGGAATAAAAAAATTAAAAAATTAAATTGCTACAGTAATTTTAAGATTTTTTTGTAGATTTCACCGAAATATTTTTACCGGAATTGCAACAAAATTAATGATTTTAACTATCTCCAGCAGCTTTCCTTCCCCTCGAAATCCTTTCGCGAACAGATCCCAAGTGCTTCAGTGGATTCCCTTCACGATTCCCTTCAGAAGGGATTAAAACAGTGAATCTCTTTAGAAAGGGATTCTAAAGGGAATGGATATGGAGAAGAGAATGGAACGAAGAGAAATTGCTGGATATAGTCTTAGGACCGGATTTCATCCGGAGTACAGCCCGGTTGGTAGAGCATTAACTTGGCTGTGAAGAGGTCTTCTGTTTGATCCCACGACAGAGCGACGTTTGTTGTTGCTTTTTCTAAAATAGAATGGATAGCTTCAAAATGAGGTGCACAGACAATACTACACGAAGCAACTGGTGCTCTTATGGTAGAATGCGTACGACCCGTAAAACAGGTCGTGGGCTCATCCCTTCCGTGTGACCACTGACCAGAGCAATTTTTGATGCTTTCAAAATAAAAAAATGGTGTCACAAGTGGGACTCGAACCCAAGTCTGTGAATTGGCAATCTTGCATTGCTTTCTAGGGAAGAGATTTGGAATTTTGTATAGCGTCAAAGAGACCATTTCACCTGGTACCATGACAGCAGCACTGCCAATTTTTTTTTTAAAAAAAATTCCTCAAGCTTTATAATCATTTAAAAAATTTATGGAAACATTAGTGATGTGTCAAAACCATTCACAAAAATTTTCAAATTTTTTGGACATTGTTCCAACCATTTTTCGTTCGGTTGAAATTTACCGAGTTTTCATCAATTTTGGACGAAATCTCAGAAATTCCAGTTCAAAAAAACCAGATTTTAATTTTAATTTTAATTTTTGAATTTCGTTCTTATTTTGGTCTCCTCTGAGATATAGTCTAAAAATGAAATTTGAAACTTTGGTGTGGCCTGAACCTGGTGTTCACTGATACTCGGTGTCTACAATCTAATCATCGATTAAACTAGGAAATTGAGCGCGGCGGCACGCCGCGCACGTGAACGAAAAAAAAAATATTTTTAATACAAAAAAAACCGAGAAAATGTTTTCGTAGAAAAAGCGGACCACGAGAACACTTTAAAACATTTTTTCCATGCTCCGAAAGAAAAACGGACTACAAAAACATTTTTTTCGGGTAAAACGGAGAAACGAAAACATTTTTTCCATGCTCCGAAGGAAAAACGGACCACGAAAACATTTTTTGTTTTTTTTAGGAAAAACGGAGAAACGAAAATATTTTTTCCATACTCCGAGGAAAACGGACCACAAAACTTTTTCGCTTTTTTTTAGGAAAAGCGGAGAAACGAAAACATTTTTTGCATGCTCGTAGGAAAAGCGGACCACAAAACATTTTTCCGGCAAACGGAGAAACGAAAACATTTTTTCCATGCTCCGGAGGAAAAACGGACCACAAAAACTTTTTTCGGGTTTTATAGGAAAACTACCAACGAAAATATTTTTCCATGCTCCGAGGGAAAGCGGACCACAAAAACATTTTTCCGGGCAAAGCGGAGAAACGAAAACATTTTTCAATGCTCGGAGGAAAAACGGATCACAAAAACATTTTTTTGGGGCAAAGCGGAGAAAGGACACTCAATGAAAAGTGCACGGACCTATTTGTTATGATTTTGGACACATTCGCTATTTTGAAAAAATATAAAAGGGCTCGTTTACGATTCGTATTTAACGGGAGGTTCTTTATGTAAAATGGCGAAGGAGGGACCTAAACGCGAACCGGGGAAAAAATCTCCCTCTCACAAAAAATTGCAAAAGGACCTATCCGTAATTTCAAGAACCAGAGGGGTTTTTTCGCAAAAAGAAGAGAGAGAGAGGGTGGGACGCGTGGCCATGCTCTCTGCGTGCGCTTTCTCCGATCCTTATATCCGGTAGGATGGGTTAGATGGATAAATCAACTTAGTTTGCTAGACGAGAGGGTGGAACTTAGCCTCTAGGTGAGCTAGACAACCACTTTGGGAACAGTGTTCGAGCCACACGCTTCAAGAAATCAGGGATCCAAAGGGTACAAATTCGACTTAGAGGTTCGTATATGTGAGACCCTCCCT
This sequence comes from Rhipidocladum racemiflorum, assembly GCA_036346355.1. Taxonomy (NCBI): domain Eukaryota; kingdom Viridiplantae; phylum Streptophyta; class Magnoliopsida; order Poales; family Poaceae; genus Rhipidocladum; species Rhipidocladum racemiflorum. Next base: position 79,313,816 of record CM070583.1, on the reverse strand, counting down.
TTTATGATACATTGTATCATAAAATAAATATTCTAATGTGCTTCCTGTGCTAGTCCCGTGATTAGTAGTTAGCACACACATATACAAATTGATATCACAACTATACACAAATGTTTTTGTTGTTGTGGAAACTATTTATAAAACATAGTCTTACAATTTAGAGTAATATGACAACGGAAAGAAACAAAAGTCTTGTATTGTACCCATCCAACTCTTAGGCAACTGACAAGGTATAATCCCTAGAAAGTTGCATCATCAAAGTTATCGTATCCTGTGGTGAAATAGTGTCTTTTGGGCTTCATCTAAAACAACGAATTAAGCAAGGTTGAGTACTTTCGTACTCAGCAAGATTTGAGTGTTTAAATATGCAGGTTGTTCCTAGAGTAAGGCTTCTACAGTTATTTTGTGTGGAGCCAAATTGAATTATAAATACTAAATAATAAATTGGAAGCGAAATTTAGTAAAAGCACTTTTGACATATATAGAAAATATCAAGTATATAATCATAAATGTAATAACTCACAGTGAGCAGCAATTCGTCCTTCCCTTGCAAACACATGGCATAAAATTAAGATTTGCCAACATATGGCACAATAGCTGAAACACTCTTGCCAACACACAGCAAATCATTGAATCATCTGTGAGGTAAACTTTCAAATACCAAATTTCAGTTCATTTTATGAAAATATCAAAATTCTAACTATATGATGACGTTACCAAGTGCTCATGATCGTGAGCACGGCTAATCGATTAGTTTTGACTCTACAGAGCTATACAGCTTTACCCACAAGGAATGATCAACTCTTTTTTGCAATCGATAATTAGCATACTTCATTTGGTGTGCCGTAAAGAGATCATATATAACTGTTACATTACCTAGCCCTAGCTTTACACCAGCCCGGTGATGACAAACCCCTGCTATGGCGACAAAAATAAACTTTTCACATAAATCATAAAATCATGAGCTCATTCTTGTCAACAACCATTTCCCCCCTAGCAAGGCGTACACCATTACATCGGTAAGCGTTATTCCAAACACCTCGGTGAGGGCACCCCTTCGAGCAATCCAAAACAGAACAACCCGTGCTACTTCGGCCTTCTAATATGCAAAGCTAGTTCTAAGTAACTGAAAGGACCGGGATGTCGGCCTAGAGGGGGGGTGAATAGGCGATTACAAAATTATACCCAATTAAAATTAAACAAACAGAGATAATGCGGAAGCGAAGGGTATAATTAAGTTTTACAACTTAAACAATTTAGCCCGAGACAGTTAACTCGGAGACTCCGGATATTTAGTCCGGATACTCCGGATCAATGTACCGGATACTCCGGATGATCCGAATAGTTCGGATAAAATACCGGATACTCCGGGTTGAGTGTCTCGGCCAAGAATTCAAGATCTGAGCAATCTAGAAGCAATCCACTTGAACAAGAAGTAAGTAAATACTACCAAGAACCTATATCAAGTGGAGAACGGGAGCCAAGCACAAAAACAAGATAGATCGGGGCTCCTAAATAAATCAACCCTATACAATCAACTCAATCACACATATAGGAATGAATTCAAGCAAGTAATGAAAGAGATGAAACCGAAATGAAGATGGAGACACGAAGATTTTATCCCGAAGTTCGGATCCTTGAGGGTTTTCTACGTCTCCGTTGAGGCGGATCGGTCACACTTGAGCCGGGTCTCTTTCAACCCTCTTCCTCCCGGTGTTGCACAATGCACTCGTCGGTCTTCACTTCTTTGATTCCTTTCCTTGCGGAGGCGGAATCGGACCTTCACAAACCTTCGATGGCCTTCCACACAAAGCTTGGAAGCTCACCGGCAACTCCTAGCCGTCTAGGAGACCTCAACCTCCAAGAGCAACAAATGCTCCCGAAGAACTCACTTAGAGTCCACCTCAAGTGCTCAACAACTCAAATCAATCCTCAATCCAAACACCTCTCTCCTCTACCCAACCCTTCACTCAAAAGGGGATCACTAAGATCTAAGGAGTAGGGAGGAGTATTGGGGGCTCAAGAACTCACTTAGAACACCTCTAAACCCAACAAAAACATCCCCCCAACGGCTACCTTGTTAAATAGAGGAACCCAAAAAACTAGCCGTTTGGGACCGAACTGGGCAACCCGGAGACTCCGGAAAAAACCCCGGAGACTCTGGATCATCCGGATACTCCGGAATCATCCGGATACTCCGGATAACCCGGAGACTCCGGGTTACAACCCGGATACTCCGGATCTCCCAGGTAGCACACGGCAGTCCGACGAAAACGGGCATAACTTTTGATCCCGGACTCCGATTTCGGCAAATTCGGACTTTTCGGAAAGCTATGAACTATGACTATCCAACTAACAAGGTCTCACTACCCAAATCCCAAAGGATAAAATTTGATTGCACAAAGAATCCACAAGGTGACCTCAAAATCTCACTTTCCGATACTAACAACACTTCTAACCCTCACACCAACCCACCTACACCTAGGTGAACAAAGTGTGACTTGGGTTTCTTAACCTTAGACAAGGATAGACCACTTTGAGCACTTGAGACTTGTCTAAGTGATTTCAACGATTGCATCCCTCTTAATAGTACGGCAATCCTTAGACTCAAATTTAAACACAAAATCTAAGTCTTACACTAAGCTTTGCCGACTTCTTCCGGATGCACGGTGCATGATGACGCTTCCACAAAGATTGATGATGCCCTTCGTCTTGTCAACCTCAACGCGCTTCACCTCATGAGACTCTCGTCCTCTCTACCTTGACCTCAATCATCACCAAGACGATCCTCCATCAAGTCGAATCTGACTTAGTCCTCAGCTGTTGGTGACACCGCTGTCTTGTTGACTTTGACTCGCTTATCATCCTTCAAACCACTTGGTCATCATACACACAGCTTTGGGACCTAATTCTTATCAAAGCACTCAGCAAACACATTAGTCCCACAAGCTCAAAATATATGAATTAGAATTAAATGAATGAGATGAAATACAACAAGTGTTTCATATAAATAGGCATGATATCAACTAAACACTTGACATAAGAAATGTTCTCTACTAAGTGCGGCATGATGAATATGTGATTGATCTATATGCACTTAGAGAGATAATTGCCAATAAGATGAATCATTTAAATCAAGGCAAGGATCACATACTTTGCTTAAATGAAACACATGATAGAATATACATGAATTGTACATGTGCAAATAATATTTGGAATGAGAGTAAATGATGTGATCCAATTCTAGATTAAACTTCACTAGGAGAGGTGCATTAGAAGATATACAACTAAGACATGTATGCACCAAGTCAATATGAAGCAATGAAGTTTAACTCTAGTTAACACAAGCATATTAAAAACAAAACACATAATGAACTCAAATGAATATATATATGCACAAGCAATTATGACATGAATCAATGTGCACATATGAAATCAACAAGTTACTTAGAGTTCAATATGCATTTGCTAAAGAGGAATGCAATGACAAATATGGAAGGAATAACGAGATTGCATACCTCATTTTTGCTTAACCAGCCCAATTGATTTTCCTCTAAAATAGATGAGACTAATATTCAACTAGGCAATAAACATGTTAGTCTCATAACAATATAAATATATTAGAGGTTTGTCATTTGTTAAGCACTAAGTTAATATTTATACAATTACATTGATTGATATTACATGCGTTTGTCATTAATCGTTTGTCATTAATCACCAAAACAACATAAGTGCCTAGACGCACTTTCAGTAACTTAATAGGTTAAGACCGTCCCATACCAACCCTCGTGGTTGTACGATTATCTTGACATGAAAACAACATAATAGTTCGGTTCTTGATGTGACCCGGGCGATAAATCTTCCCTATCTACGTACGTGTTATATGCACTTCCGACTATTGCCAATAATCACTCGTGTCAAAATCATAGTTTTATTTCCATAAGAAAAATACCATTGGTCGTAACATTCCAACATGTCCAATAATAATTTTTAAAATATCAAATATTAAATTCATTATGAACAGTAAAACCATCTATTCGTATCCCAGTCTAAAACATGGCTAAGCAGATGCATGTAATAATCGAATACACCCATTTTGTGTGTCCATCCCTAATATAGGCTTTTCACCCATCACTATTGATTAAGGAAAGCTCATATTTAAGAATACATCTATTAGTTCCCACAATATATCAAATTTATAAAACATAGCGCATGCATGTAAATATTAATCAATTTTGAAAAACTGGGTTCTACATGAGGTGCTTGCCTTGATATTTGTTGTTTACGACGAAGTTGAAATCATAGCTTGGAGTAGTCGACAAAGTCGGAGTTATCATCGAGTTCAAAATCAAGCTCGTTGACAGTGGTGTCTGTTACGTCATGTTCTGCATGCCGTATCGCAAAACATAGCGAATTGCATATTTCAATAAAGCAAAAAGACTACAGATAGAAAAATCAAATAAAAATTACTACATAAAAAAGTGGAGCTTCTGGTTAGGGTTTTATGATCTTATGTGTATGCATTTTTTGCTTATCTCTTAATCTTTAACCTATATATATCCATTCTGGGGTAAGTTGAGGCATAATCTCTTGTTCTATGTGAATTGCTCATTTTTATTTTATGAATTTAAGATGCTAAGATTGTGTATATTTATATGTATTATTTCAAATTCGAGAAGCTAAGATTATGTGCATTAATACTTGTAAGACATAAAGTCGCGGTGTGGTGTGCCATATGCAATTCAACATTATACCCTAAGTGTTTTTGCACAACTAGACAGACTATGATCCTAGTGACATGTAGAAACTAGCTATATTTGATTTGGAGCCTATTGGATCAAGTTACGCGCAGGGACTAGGCTTTCTTTAATTGGATTCAGATTCAAAGCAAGTTATAATAGAATTATTTTTATGTAAAAGAATAGTCTAGCCTTAGGGGTATTCTTAAGCTAGTTTTATAGGTATTAGTGTTTATCTGTGATGTTCTAATCCTTTTCTAATCTTATGTATATCTGAGTTTATGTCATAAACAACTAGATTTCGTTTTAGGTTTGCGACTGCAATTTACATAGATAGGTAACTATTGTTTTAGCATCAGTAGGTCTTAACCCTAAAAGTGTCTTCAAACTAGTTCCACATATTTTAGTTTTCATTTGTAAAAGTTATTAACATTGCAATTAGTATGTATACGGAAAATAAAATCTATTACGAACCTAATTCAAATTAGATCTTTTTGGTAGATTAACAAGGTCTTGGCCTTGGGAATGTTTTAAGACCACTTCTACATGACTTAATATTTACTTATGATATTTAAATATGCTTATTTATATTTTAAATCCTTAAGTATATATAAAAGCATGTTTCCAATTAGGGGTTATATGTAGACTATGATTATCGTAACAATTTGTATAATATTAAGTTGTTTTACCTTATGAAATATTTAAAACTATCTATATGTGTTTTTTATAAAGAAAGTAAAATTTATTCGAGAACTTGGTTCAAACTAAGTCAAATACTATTTCTATTTCTACAAGATTAATCAACCTAGACCTATAGCGTGTTTAAACAAGATTACCTAATATAAGGGCTTTATATGACACACTGCCCTATGTTTTATTTTCATAATGTCATTTGTAATGAGGGTTTCAACAAGCTCATATGTACGTATAGGACTAGGTTTACTTTTAGCTTTATATCTTAACTATTATAAGAATGAGTTGGTGGTGATGGTGAGTCTGCCAGGCCGTTCTTGGGCCAGAACAGTAGGGGCCCAAGGCCCAGTAGGCGAGGAATTCTGTAGCTATTTGCTGTTTGTCTAGCCTTATTTGCATTTCATTGTATTCCCTTGTTCAGTGATTCTTCAGTAACGGATCTCAAATAAGTGATAGTTCAAGTTTTAAATTCTCGTTTTTTTATTTTTAAGAGTTTAGAACTTGTGGTGTCATCATCTATTTGGGATCCATTGCAACGCACGGGCACTTTACTAGTACTACTTAATTCTAAGTTTTGATTTCAAAGATTATATTATTTGAGCTTGTCTTCTTATTAAAGTTGCTATTTAATTTAAATATGCTAATTACACTATAGCAAATTCATGAAATTTATAAACTCACCCCTTTCCTCTTTTTTTTTGAAATCCAATTAACGAGACACATTCTAAATCAGTTTCACCTGTCATGAGTCAAGAAGCTACTAACACTAACAACTCCTTTAGCAAATCTAGGTACATGTTATACTACACATGGGTCCCATATTATTGTTTCATACTTAGGGCTTGTTTTACATTTGTATGAGCATCTTTATAGGGTACATGTTATATATGCATATAGGTATTCTTAAGACAAGATTTATTTGATCAACTTTATCATCAAGTGCTATTTATGGCCTTGATATATGAGCGTAGAGGTTAGACAGATCATGGACACTTAATTTAAGGTTCTGACATTTGAGTCTAGGAGTAATTAGCTTTTGATTTGGAGATGCTAATTAAACTTGATAAGCTTATCAATCTAAACAGGTTCATGAACTTGCCTACTGTTTACTTGTATTTCTATTTTTGACTTTGAAACTCCTGCTTGAGGGTTTATACATGCATACATGTATATTTATAACATGGCTTATTTGGGCTCAACCAAATATCATTTTAACTTATAGTTTTAACCAATTAAGATGTCTTGATGCTGTTACCGATCTCTAGGTGGGGTCACATCTAAGAGGAAGGAAATTAGAGAGAGGAAGGAAGAACAGGGCGTACAGGGAGCTTCACGGCGGTGGCTCGGGCGTGCAAGACCGGCGGTCGAGCAAGCGCTGGGAGCTACGGGCAAAGCTTGAAACGAGTAGGTGGGGTCTCATTGATGCCCTAGGAGTTTACGGCAAGAGCAGTGATGGCCAGAGGCAGCGGTGCGGTGGTCCGAGGCGGTGGCGGCGTAGGGCTGCAGGCGAACCGACGGTGAGGAGCTTCTTGATCCGAATGAAATATAGGAGGAGGTGAGCAGCTCACCGCAATTCCTCTTGGGTGGTCGCCGGCGCTAGGGATGGGTGGTGGTGGCCGGACAACAGCGATTGACAGCGGTTCCAAGTGGCGCACGGTGATGGAGCTCAACAGTAAGGGGTAGTTCCAATTGAGCTGGGAATTATGGTTAAGGGTGTATGGTGATACACCCAGTGGGTTGAATTGGATTATGGAGCTCTACACAAGGAAGTGGTCGGCAGATCATGTGGTGGCCGAAATTGGGGAAGAAGGTGGAATTCACCTCAAGTGATGCTTGCACATGGGTGAGGGACTTTAGAGAAGATGAGGGACGAGTTAAGCGCCAATGAAGAGGGCCCGGGTCAGCTTTATTCTCGAGTTAAGGCGGTGGCTATAGCAAGGGAGCATAGCGGCTCGGTCAAGGCAGTGAAATTTATCGTGGCAGCATAGGTACTCAAGAAGACTCATCATGGTAGCGTTGGAGTGAGGAGAGACATGCACGGGGGATGCGTGGGCTCAGCTTTGACCGGTGGGAAGAGCGCAAACAGTGGGGGAGGTCGGTGAGCTTCAGTTGAGTGCTGTGCCAGTGTGAGGAAGAAGAGAGAGTGGGGAGGAAGTGTGACCGACTAGTGGGGTCACTGGAATGGTTGGGCCCACACGACAGTGACAGAAGAGTCCAATTCAAAGCATACTCTTCAGATAGCCGCTTAAGACATTAAATTCTAGGGTCAAATCGGTTTAAAGATTTTTTACAAATTTTTATTTAAAGTTGTCAGAGAATTATCTATTCACAGTAAAAATTCAAGGTGAAAATAACTTGTAAATAAATTCAAAAAATTCTTACATTAATGAATGCTTAAATTGAAATTAATTTCTTTTGAAGGACTAAATTGAAATATAAATTTTTGATAAATTTTGTAAATATTTTTCATAAGCTGGGTAAGATTGTATAACAATTTCATATTTTTTCTTGAGTAATTATTTTCTAATAAATTTTTTAATACATATTTCAAATTTTTCATATTTTTAGTTCTTGAATTTTTTTACAGGGATCAAAAGTAATTATTAATTTTTTGGATTTTTACCATAGGTAAATATTTATGTTTGGAGTGTTTTGTAAAATCCTTAGCTTCATATAAGGTTTGAAATATTTTATAAAAATATGTCTTGACTGTTTTTTGTAATAAAATTTATTGATTTTGGATAATTATCTTCAAGTGAATGCTTTCACATTCATTTTTTACTATAGTTAAGTAATTCCAGAGCAATTTTACTTTTGTGTAAATTTTTATTATCATTTTATTTTTACTTTATTATTATTTTATCTTTTTACCATTTTACATATTGATTTTCCTTTTTAGGATAAATTCCAAAATAAGAAATAAAAATCATAAATTCAGATTTTATACATATTCACATTTTGAGATGCATATTTTATTTCATGCCACCTCCTAGTATGTTACAATATCAAATTTGGATTTGTTATGAAGATTCAGATTGGATAGCTCAGATCAACCTAAATGTGCTCTTCAGAGTCTTATTGTACGTCCTCGAATATCTTACTCCCTTCGGTCATAAATAGTTGTTATTTTAGAGATCGACACGGTCTCCAAAACACAACTTTGATCACTAATTTTTATTAAAATATATTTATAAAACTCAATAAAATTATAATATTATGAAAGTACTTCTCGAGATAAGTCTACACATATAATTTTTGTGTATCCTATTTAAATATTTAAAAATATATCGATAGTCAAAGTTTCAGAAGTTTGACCATCACTATGTCCAAAACGACAGCTATTTATGACCGGAGAGAGTAACTCTTAAAGCGGAGAGATTTCAAGAGCGCTCAGCCTCTCCACGTCATAAGTTTGAAACTTTTGCAAAAAGGCCCTCAAGTCCCATAAATTTATGAAGAGGTCCTACATCAACGATTTTACATGAAAGCCCTCAGGGTTCGTCAAATTTATAAAGAGATCCTGTGCAGGAAATTATTCAAAAAGTCATCGGGATTCCAAAAATTTATGAAAAGATCCTCCTGCTATTTTCTAGAATGAGATTTTCCCAACCGTCAACACTTCCCAAAATATATAGCTTCCAAGGCCTTCGCTCTTCAACACTTTTTGTTGGATTTGAGTGAAAAGCGCCAACGCCTGGCCTCAGTGCATTTTGGGATAAGCATATCAAGAGTCACGCATGGAGGCATAGGCAGATCGAGATGGGTTGCTATGTATACATCAGCACCTCTAAATATTAGATAAATATTAAGAGATTACATCTTCAATATGTTAAATTTGTTGATTGAATTAATTCTAATTTTGGTAGCTTAGGATTTGTAAGACCTTAGAACTATTTATATTAACAGATTTTGAATACATTGTTGGATTTATGATGTTTCCAAACTATTGTACAATATTATAAAGTTGTACGTATAAAACATGCACATTAATTAAAAATTTTCTAGTTCCGTCGCTGCACGGAGGTTATTGTTCCGGAGTTGCATTCGATCAACAAAAGCAAAGGATCTTCCTTCTTTTTTCTGGAAAAGGGAGGCATGCACTTAGAGCATCTCCAAAAGCTGCTCTATCCAACTCGCTATCTTCAAATATTACCGAGCGGCTGCAAAAAGACTCGTCCAACAGCATCGCTACTCTCTTCTCCAAATCTAGCGAGCGGAGAGAGACTCGCTAGATTTGGCGATTCTCTCTCCGCTCGCTATCCGGTGAGGCGCAACCGAAGATTTGCTTCGCGCGACTTCACGGAGCGTCGGCGTCGCCCCTCCACTGTCTCGCTCTCTCGTCCTCCGCCACCGTCACCTCCACTCGCTCGGTCTCGGCCTCCGCCAGCATCTCCACTCGCTCTCCCATCCCTCGATCCCAAACCTTGCCTTGTCTCGTTGGAGGCAAGAGGATTCGCATCCGATCCTCGTCCAGCCGCGGCGGTGCTCGGCTTATCCTCCGCTCCGCCTCCACCCCACTCGATTGCCCAACGAACCGGAGGAAGAGATCGGCCGCCGCCGCGCCAGCCCGCTACGTGCGTGTCAGCCTCCCAACATCTCTGTGGTCGCCGCACCGCTTTCTCCGTCTCATCCGCGCTTTTGGACGCGATTCGGCTGCCAAGCCTCGGATTGATTCGGTTACTTGTCTTTCTCCCCCAAGGCAAGATACTGTGGTTTCTTTTCAAAGTAGAGTGGTAATTTACCAAGAAATCAGCAGCAGCAGCAGCAGTAGCAGCAGCCGAGGTCCGAGGAGGAGGAGGAGCAACGATGAAGGGCCATCACTACCAGTATCAGTCTTCGCCCTTGGCGCCGTCGCCGGTCGCCAAGCGCCGTTGCACTGGCCTGGCCACCGCGGTGCCGTTGCTGGTGGTCTGCTCCATACTCCTGCCCCTCGCCTTCCTCCTCGGCATCCACCGCCCCGGTACCTCACTAACCCCCCAGGTAGCCCCCCCACCCTCGCCTCGGATCCGTGCTGATGCCGTGCCTGCTTTCTGCTTCTGCCTGCATGCAAGGTACGGATCGGAGGAGCGCGCCGCCGTCGTCATCAGCACCGTTAGTTTTTCGCACCAATTTTTTGTTAATTGCCTTCCTGCTCTGATGCTGCATTTTTGGAGTTTTTAACTTTCGATTTCTGTATTCGCTTGATCTAGGAGTTGGGTTTTGGAAAGCTTAAGCATCCGGATGGGAGGACGAAGCACAAGCTGCTCAAGGTACTACCACTGTTGCGCTCTTCTTTGGTTTCGTGTGTGGTGGTAAATAATTGCAATTTTGCATGCATCTGGCACAATGTGGTCAATTCGTGTAGGCAACAGTCGTGCTCGATTTCGAGGTTATTTTTCCGGGTGGTTTCGGAAGAAGAAGAAAGGCTCTCTTCTTTCCTTCACATATTTAGTTCATGCGCTCCGCGTGTACATGCTTTCGTGGTGTATGCTTGCTGACGCTTTGCAAGCTAGGGCTCTGTTTCCATTCTGATATGGGCATCACAGAAAATGGAAATTTGATGATGTCACTGATGAGTGGACTTAAAACTGCTCCCTTATACATTGCAGAACTGTTTCCTGTTTTGTTGGTTGGCCTTCTCTGTATCGTGTAATCACCTTTACATCAGCCCGTAGCTAAATTAAATAGTGAATTATATAACAAAGACCTTAAGGAACCTCTGGATTAACAGTGTTGCGCTAAATATATTATATCAAACGTGATATTATCTAATATATGAATCAATTTGTGTGTGCTATACTGGTTCTAAAAAAAATATTTGCCTCAATGTGCTCACTGGTGCGCAGTTGTTCCTTACATGAATCACTTGTGCCAAAGTGATGTTTGCTGGCCTGGCTACCACAGTCATTAAGATCCTGCTGCACTAACTTGTCGAATGTTTTCTTCTACTATTTCACTAATCTACTGTTTTTCCCATAAGCAGGATGTTTCCAAAAAGATAACTTCTGGCTCTAACGGGATTCCGGGTGAGAAATCTAGTATATCAAAGTCCAAGAATCTTGCCGTCAAATCAAAAGCAAAGCTCAAGGGTGCTTTCTCTTTAGTTGAGCTAAAAAATGACACCTTCAAAAATAACGGTAAGCATTGCAGGATAAGACTTTGCATGCTTTACTTGGGAATGTAGGAACCAACAAGGCACTACCAGTATCCATCTTACTGTATTCAATTGTGTTTCAGGACCTCATTCACAGAGAAGATATCAATTAAGGGACTTATCTCACAGATCAATGGTAAGAAACAGTTTCCTTGTTTGCCTACTTTGTCGAGGACATTAAGTAGCCTGTGTTTCAGTTATGAGCTCAATTAGTATAAGATGGTTGTAATTTTGTATGGCTATTCCTATGATGCCTTTGTTGGAATTAATCTTGTAAACAAGAGAGGGGTCCGAATCCTACAAGAAAAGTGTCCTTTTCCTATTAGAATTGTTGAATCCTATTCCGTTTCTTAGGGCTGTAGTTTGGGTATAAATATAGGCGTAGTCATGAGTTTTATAAGCAAGAAGCAAGCCAACATGCGAGAAATAAAGAAGAGAAGATTGTTCCAAGATTTCTGGGTGTCCTGTTCCAACAGCCTTAACCAATGGGGTTTCATAGTCAACAAGATTTTCAGAATCATAAATGGTGAATGCAAAATCCGGATTTTCAGAATTATAAATGGTGAATGCAAAATCCGAGTGTGGGAACATTGTTGACTTCAGTTAGTGGCATCAGTAATAATCTCTTGTGTGTTTGTGTGGATTAGCCTTGTAGTAATTTTGTACCATATAGTTAACTTATCATTTTACCTTATTTTTGCACCTTAAAAATAGCTTGTTAAATGTTTTACTACTGTGAGTGATTTCAATCAGGTGAGAACATTTTGCACTTGGCATAGTTTGCAGTGCAATGTAGAAACCGTTTTTCCTCTTAGTGGATGATATCCCCTTTTTTCACCTTTACTAAGATTTATGCCATGACGAAAAAAATTACTGAAAAACTTCATATTTAATCAATAGATCTTGTGCAGTTGTGCATTAGGTCCTAGGTTTGGTGCATCTGTTTTTTGATGTTTCACAAATATACTTGTGCATTAAGGGGATAATGCCAGACCACGGAAGGCTTTTTGAAGTACTGAATGTCCTTGGTAAACTATATTTACTAATTTCTCTCAAATGTTGTCACGAGAAATCATAAATCATGCCTTCCTGAGGTGTGCCTATGTTCTTGTGTTTGCATCTGCATATGCACATGTTATGCATCAACATGTCCTTGCTTGGCTAGACTGGTGCTGAATATTTCATCATCATCATACTAATACTTTCTCTTCATATTTCACTAATCCATACTTAAGTTGTGTCACTATGTGCTCATTTACAAGCAAGCATCCGGTATATCATGAAACCATTTCAAAGTCAAATGGGAACTATATTGCTGTTTGTGTCTAGTATGCTTTTTAATTGCAAATTGCACTTGCCAAGTCACTGTGGAAGTATATGCTGTAATTAAGTAGCAGGATTACATTAAGTAGCACATCACTGTGGAAGTATATGCTGTAATTTCAAAATATAGCCGTTCGAATTTACCCGTTGAAAAATAACCGTTGCAGCGTGGTGGTTACATTAACTGTTATGGCGGTTATGAAATATGATTAAAATATAGGGGGGAGAAAATAGAGAGTGTGATATAGAGAGTGCTGTTGGAGAGGAAGGGGATATAGAGAGTCAAATTTTTAGAGAACTCTCCAAATTTGACTTTTGGAGAGTGAAATTTGGAAAGCCTTGTTGGAGATGCTCTTAGTTAGCACTGCTGTTCAAGTCCTTGTCACCTCGAGTGGCCAGTACGCTGGAACAGCGCAGCTCCGTCGTGTGGCAGTGCCCAAGCTGATAATTAAGCCGACCGCGCCTTAATTAGTACTAATTTAACTAGTGCAACTTGCTCATTAGCAAAAGAAACCTCTCCCTTAATCTATGCTCTACCCATGACGTACGTGAAGTGCGTGCTTTCTTCTTTCTTTATGTACCGAATTTGTGTCTGCCTCCGATCGACTAGTGCATGCGGTAAGAGGAGTCACCACTCACCACTACGTACTGAACACTAGTGCTAGCTCCAACCATGGCCAGTTTCCTTTTCCTTACCATCTAGCCAGAAGTAGAACCGTCCTTTACCTGTCCTCTCTTTCTCGTGTCGGCCATTAGTTATTTTCCTTTTCGTTTTGCTCTCTCTCTCTCTCTCTCTCTCTCTCTCTCTCTCTCTCTCTCTCTCACACACACACACACACACACAAACAGAGAGCTTATGTCAAACCACGAGATCGAAATTCCAAGGTCCTTGAAAACTTTAATTGTGAACCAATCACAAGTGGGTACCAATTGATATCGAATTGGATACTAATTGCTTCATATTGGATTGTTGGACTGGAAAACGGTAGATGGCAGAGAGGCAATGAACATGCATGCCAGTGGCACATATATAATTGGATACTTCGTTTTTCTCTTAAGAAAAAGCAATGCCAAAAGAAGCTAGCACTTGCCCTTGTGAATGCACTCTCCTATTCTGAAACCATGCATGGGCTTGCATATACGTGCTGAAAGACCATATGTACGTGGAATATTCTGGTGCGCTTCATTGGAAGGTGGTATATACACGCGTGTACACGAAGTCGCCATGCACTCAACTAACAATTAAATACAGCATCTTTCCCAACCCTGACTCGATACTCGATCGACCGCTTGATCATAGATGAACCGCTATCTATTCTAGCTTGGTAGCTAGTTGAAATTAATATTTAAGACATACTAGTTACATGCCCGTGCATTGCTACGAAAAACAAAATTGATAACGAAAAATAAAGATTAAAAAATAAAAAATTTATTTCACAAGATCAAACATCTATCTTTAACGCTTCGTTTCTTGCGAAAGCTGGCTAATTAAAGCAACGCTTCGTTTTTTGCGTAGGGCAATTAAGCAGGGCAATTAAGAGGGCAATTAAGAGGGCAATTAAGCAGGGCAATTAATGACGTGAGTAGAACTCACCACTGCCACCAACTGTTGCTTTATAGTAGTAGAGATACATATGTCGTGCAGATACTAGCTAGGCTTTATTATGCGCAACTGGGGGATCTCGTGCATGAGCACCGAGAATATATATACTTCTGAAACTGAACAAATCAAGCCTAGTTGTAAGCCCTTGGTTATTCTGAATTTCAGATAGTGATCGCGCCGCACCAAAAGATGGCTGCATATAAAATCGAAAGGCGATGCTAGCTAGAGCTAGCTACTACTCCTAGCTAGTAGTAAACCAGGGGATGACAAGAGAGTATAAGACTCTAAGGTAATGGCAACTTACTGTAAAGATGATGTGTTCACAGTACTCCTCTTGTTTATATAGACCGTTCAATGCCACCATATATAGCTACTACTCCAGTAAACTAGAATCTAATACGCATATAATTCAGGTCAGTGTCGCGCATAATAAAGCGAATCTATCAATCAATCGCGCATGTCAAAACGGCAGAGGAACTTGTCGGTCGTAATGCGCATGTACGTATACGTCGTCGCCCGTACATCGGTGCATCCATGTAAGATTGCGAGTTGTGTATAACTGTACATCCCGTGCAAGTGTGCCAGTGCCAACAGTATTCATGCCATGGGCTGTAGTAGTGCTGCACTGCACGTATATATGTATCTCGACGTCCACCACAACCACAAGTAGTACTGCCCCCTCCGACATCTCCCACTAATGTCACTTACTTAATTAATGCAGGACGTACGAGACTAAATTCAATATGATAGTTCATTGATCTCACGAATCATATTAGTTAATATTTATTTATACTCATTTGATGTAGTGTAGTATAAATATTCTTAACAAATACTATATCTGATTTCAACGGTTAGATTACTAGCTAGTGTAATGCACTGTAGACTTTCTCAAGACGAAACCAGTAGCTACGGTGGATCCCAGGAATAAGAATTCGATTCCACATATACGCTGCTGTCGATCGAACAATAGTGCATGTATTATGTACTACTAGGACGTATATACGTTTGTTTCTCCCCCTACATGTCGCCTTTTCTGTCACCTCATTTTGGTCTCGGTGACGTGCAAGTGCAATCCATTTCCAATCTCCCAATTAATCCCTCTGGTGTTGCAAGACGAGGGCACGAGGCAGGCAGGCAACCAGATAAGACGTACATGCAGCTTGCTCTTGGCTTGGGAACCCAATTCCCGGCACATCCATTCCCATCGATCGATCTCCAGTGTCCTCTGATTCCTTCTTTCCTAGCTATATAAGCGCAGCACACAAATTCATTCCTAGCTAGCTCAGAGGCTCAGATACAAGTACAACAAGAATCGAGACTGGAACACGTACAATTACGTACACTCCATTTGTTGATTTCCTTTCGTAAAGCTAGCTATTGATCATACACTTGATTTAACTGGCTAGTACATAGAGAGAGAGAGAGAGATCTAGAGAGATGATAGCCTGGGGAGACATGTACAAGGTGGTGGCGGCAATGGCGCCGCTCTACTTCGCGCTGGGGCTGGGGTACGGCTCGGTGCGGTGGTGGCGGTTTTTCACAGCGGAGCAGTGCGGCGCCATCAACACGCTGGTGGTCTACTTCTCCATGCCATTCTTCGCCTTCGACTTCATCGTCCGCACCGACCCCTTCTCCATGAACTACCGCGTCATCGCCGCCGACGCCGTCTCCAAGCTCCTCACCATCCTCGCGATGGCCGCCTGGGCGCGCTGCTGCGCCAAGGCGGGCGCCTACTCCTGGTCCATCACCGGCTTCTCCCTCGCCACCCTCAACAACACGCTCGTCGTCGGCGTGCCGCTGCTGAACGCCATGTACGGCAAGTGGGCGCAGGACCTCGTCGTGCAGATCGCCGTCGTGCAGGCCATGGTGTGGTTCCCGCTCCTGCTGCTCGCCTTCGAGCTGCGCAAAGCCTGGGTCGTCGGCGTCATCCTCCCGTCCACGGCCGACGCCGACGAGTACGGCTCCGCCTCGAGTGACCGAGGACGCCGCGTCGAGCCCCTGTCGTCGTCGCCGGAGAAGGACAACGACGTCGAGATGGACGTGGAAGCGCCAGCTGCCAGTGCTAGTGGGATCCGGTTCTGGCCGACGGCGAGGACCGTCGGGCTGAAGCTCGCGAGGAACCCCAACGTGTACGCCAGCGTCCTCGGCGTCGTGTGGGCGTGCATCGCTAACAGGTACGTACGTACACATACGCGTGTTACGTACATCACATGCACGCATGATCATGTACCGGGAGGTTCATCTAGGCCCCGGGCAGAGTAAACTGTAGCCCGAGACCTGGTACCGAAAACCTGCTAAAATTCTACGAAAAATTATTGAACGCTCTGCGTGCGTGCATGGCGTGCGTACGGTTGTGGCATGCAGGTGGCACCTCAGCATGCCGGGCATCGTGACGGGCTCGCTGCAGGTCATGTCCAAGACCGGCACGGGAATGGCCATGTTCAGCATGGGTAAGGACGCGCAACTCATACGGAAGGATTAACATAATAACATGTGATCGATGATGACGTCTCAGCAAGGTAGATTAATCGTACGTCCTTCGATTTGTACGCTCATGCATGCATGCACAGGCTTGTTCATGGCGCAGCAGGAGAAGATCATGGCGTGCGGGGCGGGGCTGACGGTGCTGGGGATGGTGCTGCGGTTCGTCGCCGGCCCGCTCGCCACGCTGGTCGGAGCCGTCGCGCTCGGCCTCCGCGGCGATGTGCTGCATCTCGCCATCATACAGGTATGTATATATACATAAAATCTAGATTAAAGGTTTAAAATTTAAGTGCTATTTAATAGGAGAATACTCATATACTCTAAACACTCCATGTGTGTGTATACACACACACTGAGTAATTTTACCTTGTCGTCGATCTCTGGGCAACGCACGGAACTAATGTCGCGTCACGCCTTACATCGCCCTTTTCGATCGCTACGTACGTGCTGCATGCTAGTGTACTCTAGATTTTGTTTTCTGGAAATACCTGCAACGTACTAATGTTGAAAGGACATAAACTTTCGTCTGTTTGTCACTTTTATATATTCTTTTATTTCTGGTATTTTTCGAATAAAATTGTAAATATAACCTTCTTCACGAATCACGACGATAGAAACACTAAAAGACGACACATGTCACCTATTGCACTCCAGCTGATCGTACGGCATGTAGAATCTCCCGAGCGCAACACGTTTGCAGGATCTACCATGGCATCGTATGGCGGGGTAACACGGTACCTAAGTTGGATGGGTGATACATATGTATGCTGGTGTTTTTATTGTTGAGAAAAAACACTAGATTTATAATTTTATCTTGGAAAAAAAACTAAATACGTGTGTGTGTGGAAAGGAGCACCAAATAACCGGGGCTTCGAAAAGACAAAGTTGGCAAGGTGAGCGGGACGTACACGTACTCATTCCAGCTAGTGCATGCCTGGTGCTAAACTAGGCGGCGACTGCACGGCCGTCTAAAAGTGCGCGCGCTGATTCGAAGTTAATGCGCCGC